>OY728125.1:115445634-117945634 GCA_963277665.1 Viscum album | reverse complement strand
ACCACATTTTACTTACTGACATCAACCGTGTCTCTCGGATTTTTGAAATTCCATTCACAGAAGCGGTAAAATTAAGTTTTATGAAAAATTCAGTTTTTTAACTACCACTTAGTAGTTTCACTATTCATCAAAAATTGATGTTTTTTAGAACAATGCCAAAATTTCATCCTAAGCTATATTTCATATTCCGAATTCAAAAATGAAGTCTATTTTACCAAATTCATAACATAGAAGTTGCATTAATTAATTTTATAATTAAATCCAGCTGTTAAAACAAATAGCGTGTTTTTAAGAAACAATATCTATCAAAAGATTGACACTTGTTTATGTCTGGTTTAAATGTGAAATTACATCCAATGAACAACATTGTATTAAATTGTAAAAATATATTCTAAATATACTTTAAAACCACTCAAATTAATAATTTATCACTATTAATTATTTTGATTAAAAAAGTTGTTTTTAATTATAATTTAGTAATTTTCACTATTCATCAGAATATGAAAGTTATCCGAAAAGTACCAAAATTTCACCTTAGGCTAAATTCGATACTCCGAATCCAAAAATTAAGTCCATTTTGAGAGCTAAAATTTCTAAAATTTTAAAAGGTGGTTATTACTATTCATAACAGCTAGTTATAATAATATTTTAATAGCATATCGTTGTTTAGTGAAACTCGGTATTGCGTACTACACACGCTATCGAGGAAGGTCGTGATTGCGTGTAATGCAAGGCAAGTCAAGGGTGTGTGTTGTGCAAGCTCCTTTTGGTGTAGCGTACAACACAAGACATTAATAAAATTAAAAAGAATATTTTTCATAAAATCTCGGGCTGTTACAAACCATGTAATGGAGTGAAGACATTCTTAATAAAGGAACATGTCTATAGTGGAATATTTAAGGAAACAACATCCTCTTACAATTTTTGGATCTTTATAACCATTGTTTTTTAAAGGATGGATCATTGAATTGGATATGGTATTCGAATTATTTTGGTGTTCATAAAATTAAAATGTACCTCTTTATATTTATTGTTTTGAAACTTAAGTCATTCCGTGGTGGATTATGATTTAAAATACTACTAAAAATAGTGATATTTATTTAATTAAATAGAAAATATTTTAGGATATTTTTATAAATATGTTTGATATATAATCGAAAATAAATTCTTGGAATTTAAGAAAGAAGAAGATGAACCAATTTTATTTCTTAAAGAAACTTTTTATAGATTGTAAAAGTATGCACAAAATTTTATTTTGGACCATGATAGTAAAATTGTTAGATATTAAATATTATATAAATGAATTTTACTAATTTACTTGGTTACTCATGAGTTTGAAAGATATGAGTACATTTTTCAATGTGATGAGAGTTTCTAGACTGAGTTTTTTTTGAGTTTTACATAAATAGATATAAAAAGTGGTCTTGGTGGAAAGAAACCCAGAAGCATCCATCAATGAAATCAAAAAGTAAAAAAAATTAATATTTCTTCTTATGGTAAATGTGGTAATAAGTGTTCTGAAGAATGTATAATGAAATATGAAAAATTCTATTGATGTGGGATTTCAAGACATATGGATCATTACTTGAATGAAAATGAAAATTAGTAATGGGGAAACCAATTATGATAAGAAAATAATCATTTTTTTAATATTAATGAGATACGTTGATGTGAATTTTCTTATTCAATGAAAAAAATAAAGGATATATATCACCATGAAAATCAGTATAAGGGTGTGGTGAGATCATTTTATACTACCTAGGAAACTTTTATACCATTTAATGAAGTATTTTCATATATATATTTGTTTTTTTTCAGATCATGCTAATGTGATTTTTGATTCAATGTCAACATGTTCTTTTATTTCTTGGAATATTACTAGTAAAAAGGAAATATCACATCAAGAAATGAACATATATTTTTAATAAAAACATATGGTGGGAGTATTAAAGAAAAAATTATTTATGATAACCTTCATATTATCATTTGTGAAATGGTTTTTACAGTTAATATTGTTGTATTACCCCTCATGGAGTTTGAAGTTGTTAGTGGAATGAATTGAATTTTAGTTTATAATGATAATATAGATTGTAGGGACAAAACTTTCATAACTAATTTTAAGAGTGAGTTTCAATTTTTTATATAATAACAAGTTCATAACTACGATAAAATACCAAGAAGCTGATAAATTGGTTAAATATTACATGAGATCTATCTTACAAATGTCATTTAAAAAGTAATTATTCATCTTATTGATTTTCATGTGGTAAATGAATTTTTGGATGAAATTTATAATGATTTTACTAATATTATTCCTAATTTAGAGGATGAATTTACTCTTAAATTATATCCCAATGATAATTTTATTTTAAAAACCCCTTATCATATAAATCCAATAGAGTTATCAGAATTGAAAACCCAATTACAATAATTACTTGATATGTTTTTTGTCCACCATTATTCACCTTAGGGTGCTCTTTTTAAATTTTTTATAATGAAATATGGTCTTGTGTGGATTTTAATTAATTATCATGAAATCAATGACATTACTATTAAGAATATATATATGTTTCCTCATACTGATTACTTGTTTGATCAACTCCTCGGTGCCTATTATTTTTCAATGATTTATCATAGGACTGGGTATCTTCATATTAATGTCCTTGATAAATAAATAACATGGATGGTGTTTCATAATTGGTATGTACATTATGAGTTTTTTGTTATTACTTTTTAGTTAACATGTGTACATACTTTATTTATGGATCTTAGGAATAGTTATTTCTGTGAGTATTTGTATAAATGTTTGGTTGTATTTATTGAGGAAATTAGAGTATATTATAAAAGATATGAAGATCATAAGAATAATATGACGATTATTTTATTTATCTAAAATGACAATAAGTTGAATTTAAATTTTAAAAAATGTATTTTGGGTATAGAATATTTATTTTATTGGACACATTATAACAAAAAATTTATAAAAAATGGCCTTTCTAAAACAATGTTGCTGGAAGATTGGAGAAGACAAATAAATTTCACCGAGATTCAATATTACTTGTATTATTGGTCTATTACAGATAGATTTATTGAAATGTTGTCTAGACCACTAAAAAAGTTAACTCAAAAGAGATTCAAATTCATCTGGACAAATAAATGAAATTATTTTTTAGGAATTGAAAAATTGGTTGGTTAAGGTTCCATTATCATCCTCAATATAAATAAAGAGTGAATTTTTTATTTATAGTGGTTCTTAATTGAAATACCTCGATTGTGTCTTTATGAAAGATGGTAAGGTAATTGAATATGAATCATGTCAATTAAAACACCATTATATTAATTATTGAATATATGATCTTGATCATAAAATAATAATTTTTACTAGAAAATTTAGAAACTGTTTTTATAAAGGGGAAATTCGAAATATATACTAACCATATAATATTAAAGTATATATTCACTCAAAATAGTTGAAACTGAGGTAGAGATGATGATTATAATTGATAAAGTATTATAGTTTCATTATTAACTATCTTCTAATTAAAAAATTTCAGAATATGACTTGATTATAAAATATAATACATATCTAAACCCTGATACATTTGGAACATGATCCATTAGTTGATCATTTTTTAAATCTGGGATTAAAAATTGTGTATGCAGAAAATCCCCCTTTTTTGTTTAGTTGTTAGTGAAGTCATGTTTATCATACAAAATTGAACTTTCAAACAAGGAATGTTATGAGTTGGAATAAAATATAGAATTGGATAAGAATGTTATGTTGGCAGAGTTAAATTTTGAAAAAGATGGTGTTAAATGCTTTAGAAAGGGTTATATTTACAAAAAAAACTAGGTTTAGTAAATAATTATTTTCTGATCCCAATAGTTCTCTATTTTTTTAATTCTATATGTTGTATGAAATATAGATACCTTTAGCAATATTATTGGTGGTATGTAATGAAGAAAGATATTGCATATTTTACCATTAAATATTTTATTTATCAATAAGATAAATCGATGTTAAAACTATCGAAGGGGACTCTTTAGAAATTTTTGGTTCTTGAATATTAAAGAAGAATATGACTATGAATTTCATGGTGGTTTTATCAATGAAATCATGATGTTGTAATGTGGTTTGGATTATTTTTGATTGCTTGAATAAATCAATACATTATTTTTTATATTCAATATATTGTTTAGTTGAATCATCTTTCAAGACTCTATCATAAAGAGATAGTCAGATTACATAGAATCCATGTCTCTATTATATTTGATTATGAACCCCTATTTAAATCATATTTTTGGGAAATAATTCATTGGTTATTGGGTAATGAGTTAAATTTCAGTACAACTTTTTATCATCAATCTTATGGATGGATGGAGCAAAAAAACTTGATGGAACCAAGTCTTTTTAAAGAGTCTTATTTGAGTTTGTTGCCAATCCACACTAGGTTTACTGGTTAGTGTGAAATACAAGTGATATTACAAAACAATATTGTTACAATATTTAAGGTGGCATCATTTCAAAGTATTTTATAAATTTTTGGAACAAGATTTAGAGGATGAAAAACTTATCTCAGGAAAACAAATTTGTTCAAGAGTGAAAGTGAACAAAAATTTTACGTGCTAGTGGAGTTTCGAGATAACCACATAAAAATAAAGGTAAAGGGGTGATTTTCATGAAAAAATTGAAATTTTACAAAACAATATTACATGCTAAATATGACATCAGAATGAGTTTTACCCAAGTGGAGTTTCGAGATCATCTCATCAAACTACGACAAAGGCATGGGATGCACAAAAAAGCGAAATTCACATGAAAGAATATTATGCACAAAATACGATGTCAAAATTATGCTTCTCCACATAGGGGAAGGAATGCGAGGAACTTACCTATAGGGTCAAAAAGATTAATAAATATAAAGCCATTCAAAATTTATAACATTTCCAACAAAAATTTGGTGTCTCTAATGCACGAAAGAGTTCCGCAAATAAGACTTACACAAAGAAAATCATTCACATAGAATATATCTTGTGTTTATCAATAAGAATTGAATATTATAAATTAGTTTCAAGAATGATAAGGGTTTCGTGAAAGATATTGTAAAATCCCATGTAAATAAATAATAATACATGTTTCATATTTATTAGTATTTGTGAATTAAATATTAATTTTACATTAAAGTGGATGCTATGTTCGATAGTGTACCCGATACACAACAATGGGTTTCTTTGGAGTCTTACATTACACACTAATAATATAATATTATTTATTTAAATGGTAGTTAACTCCTATACATTTTATTGGAAGGAATGAAATAAAGTAACTACAATATGATTATACATATTTGTTAAATGTATTTACTTTTATCCAATAAAAGTTAGAGGCTTAAAATGTTAATGAATCTATTTTTTAGCATAATTTACATTAAAATGTCGATTTACCACCTTTTAATGGAGAACCCTCATTAAATCTAGTTTTGGTCATTTTTATATGTTATATTTGACCAAGTAATGTTATTATTTTGATTTGGGACATTAAATTTTACTTTGGGATTTTTTGGGGATTTTTCCGATAAAGTCCATTTTTAATGAATACTGAAAATATTTTATTTTAATTCAAAAGTTCCTCATTATATAATTTATTTATATGGTTAGATTATCTTTTTTATTGGTTTTAAATTATAATTATAATATATTTTTACCATTTAATCCAATTTTTGTCATTGTAATTAATTTCACTTTCACATTGGACAGAAACAAGTGTCAATCTTTTGATAGATATTGTTTCTTAAAAACACGCTATTTGTTTTAACAATGGGAATTAATTTTAAAATTAATTAATGAAAATTTTATGTTTTGAATTTGGAAAAATAAACATCATTTTTGAATTCGAAATATAAAATAAATCTTATTTTGTATTTTTGGTATTCTTTCTGAAAAACTTCAATTTTTGATGAATAGTGAAACCACTTAGTAGTAGTTAAAAAACTGACTTTTTGATTTAAATGAAATATTACCGCTTCTGTGAATTTAATTTCGAAAATCTGACATACATGGTTGTTATGAAGAAGTAAAATGTGGTTCAATAAGATAAAAATAATTTTTGGTGAATACTAACTTTGGACTTTTATTTACCGCAGTTAAAGGTAAATAAGGTAATTCAAGGTAAAAAGAATATTATAATAATTCATAATTACATTAACACGTGTCCCCATCTTATTGGTTGTGTCATTAACGACCATGGGCATCTTTTGGTTGATTTTGGGACCACATTGAGCCACTTGGGAGTGATAATGAAAATTTAGATTAATAATCTTAAAGGAAAGGCAAAAATGAAAAAGCCAATATCTTTTAGTAAATTTATTTTTAGAAGGGGTTATATAAATTATAATTTAGACTATAAATATTAATTGGAAAGATAAAATTATTTCCTATATCATGGTATTTGTGATATATTTTTTAGAAATCAAATAATTTAAATTAATTATGACACAATAATGAAGCAGTATATACCTCATTAATAAATCATTTAAATAAATAAGATTATAATGATTAAAATATTATCTCATAGTTGTACCCTTCTTATTGGATGATTTTATTTCAACCAGGAGTCATATTATCTCCGACTATAATGATTTTTGGACCATTATAAACCGAATATTATTATATAATAAAATAATGTTTTCACACTTTCCTAAAGAGACCCTCCTCTCCCTTATAAAAGGAGACCACATCTAACCAATTACTCACACCTCTCAAGCCATTTGTATTGTCCAAAGTCTGACCACATAATCTCCCTACATCCCTATCCTCTACCCATAATCCTTAATGTAGGCATATGTCACTTCAATAAGTCCTTTGGTTCAAACCAAAGGGAGTTACCCAAATTAAAGGTAACACTTTCTCTTAATTTGTTTTCTTTTATTTTACTTCGCTAACCCCTAAAATCTTTTTATTCCATATATTTTGTAACAAAACCAGTACCCCCAATATACTAGGATGTTGTTATGAGAAGTATCCAAACTACACTTACACAGACCTCTATCTAATGGATGAAGAACATAAGGTTTCTGTGGATGGAAATCTAACGCCTCACGAAACGATGATTGTTCGATTATCTCATAATGCCAATCATTGTGTCCATTATGATGGAAATGTATTTATATATGATATATATTATGTTTTATTTATTTATGATTCTGTATTTTTCATTTATATCATCCCTTTATGGTTTCTATTATGGGTAAACGCGATAATCTCATTAGAGGAAGTGCAGACTACCGCCCCCTCAAAGTGATATGACTCGTTCATACCATATGTGGTACATATAAAGGATAGATTTAATGATACTATATATGATACAATAAATTAATTATAATATACCTATGTATAATTATCTATTAATTCCATTAAAATAATAAATAGAAAAGAAAGTAGGGTTCATCCATACGTACAGCTTACCGTCTCCATGGACGGTGCATTTCATTTCTTATCTCTAAATGTTATGTTCTATTATAAATACATGTATATAGTGGATATATATGATACATATGATATCTCAATCATTAATATCATTCTGGATATAATGAAATTTTAACCACATGAACAACATGTAATTATAAGAAGTCAATTTTTGACTCAAGTTCCAAATATTGAAAAAATAGACGTTGTTAACATACATGATTACGAAATATTTAAAACATGGTAATATGTGATATAAAAGGAATAATAAAAATTAAAAATGTTATTAATCATGTATAAATTAACTTCAGTTTATTATTCAGGATATTAAATAATATTCGAGTAAAGTCGGACACGAGGCAAGTGATTTTCTTATCTCACTTTTAATTCTGTGAGATTTCCATTGTTCGCCACTTTTTCATTGCATGTGGTGTATTATGTACATACAATTTATATATATTATCATGATTCTTATTATATTCATGATATTCTCTGATTAATTTTGTCGTTATTATCTTTTGGTCATACGACTCAGTTGATTACAATCTGGTAAAGGGGTTCATGTCACTTTTTATTCCCATGAGATTAATGATATGAGTTACACTATTTCCTTTTTGTGTGGTGTATGTACTTCCCATGACTGTACTATTTGTGTAATATAATTTCATTTATGAGTATTTACATCTTCATTGTATAATCCTTCTTTCATCTGGTGTATGTTTTGTAAGTAACCAAATCGGTAAGGGAACCTTTCACCCTCCTCTTTTTAAAAGACTTCTTTTTTGTTATGTCTTTTAGTTTACATATTATTATGTTGGGATATGTTATTATATTTCCTTATTGATGTAGACTTTATTTCCAAGTAATGATATACCATTTTTATCTCATCAACTCAATTCATGAATTTTAATGTGATGTCGTTATTCTGTCGAATTTTCGCAAGGGAACCTCTTAACCAAATTTCAATTCTTTGGGTCCAACTTGTACTTCTCGAATATTTCATCCTATGAATATGTGTGAATTACCTCTGATTGTTTTAAACTTAATATCCACTTATATTTGGTGTATTTATATTTCTCACACATAATTATTTTATTGATTTACCCTTAATTTAAGGATACCATCTTTATAAGATATTTCATCCCAATTTACATTTCCACTAATACTTAATTGCTGTTATGAAAAAATTCAATATTATATGGTGTATATACCACCCTTTTAAATATTATATCATGAATACCTTTATTCTCATGATATTATAATTTTCTGATTAAAAGTTATTCTTCAATTATTTGTATTCAAGCGTCTCTCTTTTTGTTAAAAACTCGTTATCTAAAATATTGTTTTAAATGTTTGAAAGATTTATTCTTCTAAATATTTCTCATTAATTTCCATGTTTTCAAAATGGGTTTTAGGATTTATTTATTTGGACATTAATGTTTTCAAATGATAATTCATTTAAAAGATCCAAAGTGGTATGTGACACTTTGATTCAAATATCTATTTTTAAATGGATTTGAAAATGATTTGATAAAACAATGTTTATTTCAATATCGTGATTTGATATATTGTAATGTGGAAATGTTATCTTTCATTTATACATGTGTTATATGTTATGATTATGTTATGGTTATTGGGAATTGTTTATGTATATGGGTGGTTCCTTGATAAACCTAGGGCAGGTGAGCCCAAGAAAGATCTCCAATGCATTGGGTAATGTGACAGAGGTAAACATGATGTTTCTCCTAAGATATTTAGGGAATATATTCTGATGTGTATTCTAAGGGTAACTCCCTATGTAGATGTGATAGATACAATGTATTATTGACATGGATTCCATAATTAACCTTTATGATTTATGATTTTTTTGTGTTATTCATAAATCTTATGATTTCGTATGGTATGTTATGTTTGAAAAGTATGGTTTCGTTGATTTGTATTTATTGATGGGATAATGTTTTCATTCATTATTTTATAACCCTTAATGAGATTTTTATGCTCATCCCATGTTTCTGAAATGTTTTCCACAGGACTTAAAGATGAATAGAGTCAAATATGGGATCAAGGAAAAGTCATGATGTCTAAAACCTGGAAGTAGACATGTTTTTTAAGAGTTTTTATTTTATAAAAAAATTGGATGATTTGTAGTAGTGTCTTCTTGTAATATTGAAGTTGTTATGTAATAGTTATGGCATAATTCTCTAAAACTATAAACTTGAAAAGGTCCTCAATGTGAATTATTCATTTAATTCAATATTATCTAATGTTTAAGGTTGGGTCCTTATAGTTGGCATCAGAGGTATGTTTAGACAACTTTAGGGATTATGAGTCTTTATTAGACACATGGTTAGTCCCTTTGTATATTATTTTAGTTAAATCCTTGTTTTATAACCTTTTCAGATCAATGAAGGTCAGTTACAAATGGAAGGAGGAGGATCTCAAACGACATTTCTATCTCTTCCTGATGACATGCTCGCAATAATTATTACAAAGTCATGTTCTGATAATTGTGAAAATTTTTCTAGCATACAACTCAATTTCAAGCAGTTGTTTGAGACATCAAACACCTCCACTAGACCTCATTATCATCATGGTCATGGGTTGTATTTTGGAAAAATCCTATTTTCACAATATTCTCATATTTTCAAGAAAGGTAAATATTATCAAGGAATTTTCAAATATTTTACCTTATCCCAAAATTTTGAAGCATATTATGATTTTAAAAAAAGGTGCTGAAGAAGGAGATCCTTCAGAATCCTATTTATATTTGATTTTAAAATATAGTCTCTCAGAAATTACTTATTTTATTCTAAAAGAACCATTAATTGAATGTTTCAACTCAAATTCGGTTCGACAGTTTTATAGAAATCATTTTTTATCAGATGTTTTGAAATTATATGTCATACATGATTATTTTCCAATACAGTTTTTCTGTGAACACCCATATGACCCATGTTGTACAAGGTGTATTTGGACGGAGGATGCAAATTGTAAAGACCCGTAAAATTCAAGTGAAATTTTTTTCTTAATTTTCTTTGGGATTTTACAAGAATGTGGTTTCTAACGACACATGATTCCGAGGCCCGGTGTGCCCGAAATTTCTATCCAAAGTTTAGCTTGGGTACGTTCAGTGAACGAACGAGCGGGATTTTCGAAATTTTGAATCGGTGCTCAGAATCGAATTCCGAGGGCACCGATGGATTCGTAGCGCCGGTAATTGCTTAGGAACACATTTTCTAGAGTTGCGTTTAAACGGGAGGAGTTGTTAAAAATTGTAGAAGTTAAAAATAAAAATTGAGCTACAATTTTTATTTCTTCTAAGTGGTTAAAACCTTTGAGTGGAAGATGGGGGAAACCTCCCAACTTCCCATGGGAGGTTATGAGGGTGGTGGGGACCACACGAACCCCACCCCTTCATATTCCCTAACTCATTCAACTCACCATTAATTTGATAAATTATGTTAATTAAATAGGTGTGTTTAATTTGAATGTTTGAAATTCAAATACTTATGTCATGTTAATAAAATAAGTGAAGTACTTATTTTATTTGGTTGAATCTTGTTGTGTGAGTCTTTTGGAGAAAAGGAAAAGCTCTTTGAAGTTGTTCTTCCTCGACGAAGAACGCGAAGAAGGCGAAGAACACCGACCTCCGACGAAGGTAGACAAGAACACTGGATCCTCGGAGATCGATGACGCGACGCTGACGAATCATTTCTCCGCGACGTGACTCTCTCCTTCTGCGATGTCTTATTCCATAACGGTTATATCCGCGATGAACCCTCGCTCAACGAATTCGACGAGGTAGGGGTTTAATGCATTTCTCTTCGTGAATTTCTTCCGTCATATTTCCCCGTACAAATGGACCGCTTGTTATCAGTTAACGGGAGGGGGCCGGACTGCCCAAAGATGGCCGACCCTTCTTCCCTTTTCCTCTTTTCTACGTTGTGGTGGAATGGAACGAGGATGGCGCGGTGCCGTCGCCACGCGCGGGGTCATGCGGCAAAAAATGGGTGGCGCCGTTGCACGACTCCGTTGAATCGAACAAGGTCGCGGCACCGTCGTGCCGCGCTGGAGAACCCTGAAGGCACCGCGGCCAGAGCGGGGGCATGGCGGAGGAGGGACCGGCAGACGATTCTGGGCTGCAGGCGTCAGAGCAGGGTGACTGGCCAGCGCCGGTCTCGTGGCGGCAATAGTCGGCTGGCCGGAGAGGGTCAGCCGGTCAGGGGAAGAGCTGAGGGTTACGACCCCCGGCTGGCCAGCATGAGCGGCCCCCCATCATGGGGGTCGCGGTTACGGAGCAAGGTGGCATGCCCCCCCCCCCCCCATCCGCTCGGCCGAAACGGCCGAGCCACCTAGCATGCGCCAGCACGCCGGGACAGATGCCCAGGCCGGACCGCTAGGCCGGGCCGCGCCCAAGCGGGACTGAACCGGACCCGGGTCAGGTCGACCCGGTTCGGGCCAACCCAGGGGGTACCGGGCCGGGTCGGACCGGGCCCGACCCCCTAATACCGAACCTCTTTCGGTCTTTTTCACATAACATGGGCTACAGACCTCCGATCGACGTACTGTCAGCGGTTATGCGATACTTGGATCGAGACGGTCGTTTTGGTATTTTACACTCACGGTTTCGGAGTATTTTGGGTTCAGCCGGGTTGGTTAGAGCACGAAACCAACTGGGCCCTCATAGCGGAAAAGCTTATAACTTGAGCTCCAGACGTCTGATTGATGTGCCGTCAACTTTGTTGGATTCCTCTTCATGAGACACAACTTTTGTCTTACTCCGCTCGAGGTTTGGATGCAGTTGGACTACTGTCGGGTTAGTTTTGACATAAAAACCAACCTGGACCCTAGGACGAAAAAACCAATAACTCTCAGACCGGGCGTCCGATTGACGCGCTGTCTGTGGCGTTGTGTTCCTGTTTATGATATGAAACTTTTGGATACATAAAATCTAGACTATGTGTCAGTTTATGTATCATCCCTTCGACTCATGGAGCAGACCCTCCCGAACAAGCTTGCTGTCTGTGGGAACCCTAGAGTTGGCTGCGACTGCGACGACGACGACGACTGTACAGAAATCCTCCATGGATTCGATAGCGATGACTACAACACTCAGCGATCCTACGTGTATCAGTGATACCATTCGTGTCTGGGTCAGATCCTGTGTGGGTCAGTGCTCAGTAGTCCTGTGTGGGCCAACGCCTGTAGATCCTGTGTGGGTCTGATCCTGTGTGGGGCATTGTAGGGGTTAGTTACCTATCGATCCTTTGCAATACATTGTAGGGGTTAGTTACCTATTGATCCTTTGTGGGTCATTGCAGGGGTTAGAACCTATCGATCCTGTGTGGGTCCGACAGATTAGATGAATCCGTAACTACATCTGATCATCTCTATCATCTTACAAAGAAGTATACCTGTGTGAGCTGAATCTTGACTTCCAATCCTTATCTTCGACAAGATTGACTTGATATCCTGTGTAGATTACATTATGCTTTCTTGTGGGGATTGGGTTGTGATTTTCCTGTGTGGACTGGGTTGTACTTGAGCTCGGAAGTTGGAGCCGAATGAGAATTGATGAATTATGTATATGTATGGGCATATACCTAAGTAGTGTCGGATGTTATTTAGTGATTGTATATTTCCTTTGTGGATTATACTTTGAGGATTCTGGGAGACCTTCAGGTGTCTCGGGGTCCCTACTGAGTAGCTTATACTCACCACTACACAGGCTATTCCCGCACTTCGTTGTGTTGGTTGCAGACGACGGACAATGCTGATCATGGTTGAGGCTTGCGGAGCAGGTCGGTACCTGGAGGCAGACCACTAGGCGAGACGTACTCGGAGCGGACGACTGGACCCGAGGAGCTGTGGAGGCTATTTGTACCCACCTTTCAGGTGGGACTTCCAGTGGACGTCTCGAGGCTGCGGCTTTACTTTTCAGTTGTTGTACTCCCTTTTTCAGTTGTACTTTACTTTCAGTTTGGGTTTGTATTCTGGCCCACTTACTTTTCCGCACATATTGTTGCACTCAGTTTTTACTTAGTGTTTACTTATGCTTTCTTGCTCTGTGGTGTTTGTTTACTTTACGAAGGAAATTCCTTCACTTTTTACTGGGAATTACACCTTGGTGCTAGTTGCCAACCCTTGGCCTATGGAAGGCGGTCTTGGGGCAGTCACGGCACGAGCCCCGAAGACGGGTCGTGACAAATTGGTATCAGAGGAGTTCGGTTCTACCATAGAACTCAAGACTATGATCTTTTTCTATGTGAAGCAATAATGTTAAGAGTATTGAGTGTGGAGAAGCTCGGGGAAACCCTACGACAATGATGCCGCGAGGGCGATGATGCCCGACTAACCCTACGACGATGTTTCCCACGACGGCTCCTCCTCCAATGGGGGGGAGGGGTCTCAAACTTATTCTCTTGTTCTGAAGCTACGCATTTGGGTGACTTCGATAATTTTTGTTCCTCGTCGGTTGAGGGCTTTTTCGTTCCTGAAATACAGGTGGCTCCGAAGGTCCCTGGCTGCATTCTAGGTCAGCCGATAGTGCCGGTTTCGGTTAGGGAATTCACTGATGCGTCGGTGTTGCTTTCCTTGGATCTGATTGTACGTTTTGCGCGGAGGTGACCTCTGGGGGAACACTTTTCCAAGGCTTTCAATGAGGATTGGGGTTTGGAACATCATTCAAAGGTAGGTATTATGGGTCCGAGACAATTTCTTAATATGTTTGCTGATGAAGACGATTTGGGGAGAGCTTGGTCGAGAAAGAGGAAATCTTTCTCCGTCCTCCCTTTCCATTTGCTCTGCTAGTCTTTTGATGTACACATGAACCGTGATTCTACCTTCATAGCGATTTGGATTCAATTTCATGGCCTGCCTCTCTCGTTCCAGAATCTTGGATTGTTGAGGTCAATTAGCAATTCTATAGGTCGATTTGTGTGCAGTGACCAGAGAACAACATCCTTGTCGCATCCCATGTCGGCAAGAATTTGTGTTGAGATGGATCTCTCAAGAATTCCACCAGAGATAGTATGGATTGTTGTTGAGGAGGAGTACAGGTATGTGCAGCCGATTGTGTATGAATCCTAGACTGACTTCTGCTCTTATTGCCGCAGGCAGGGTCATGATGAGCTTGGTTGTAGAAGAAGGTCTGGGAGTGTCCGACCATCTGTGACCACAGATGTGTCCACTGATGTATCTTTGAGGGGTGGTGCGACCACCACTAATTCTGGTTATGGTTGTACCCAGACCACATATACAGGCCGACCTCATGCTCGTCAGGACCCTTCTAAGTCAAGCGAGGTCAATACCACAATGGGGACGGGGGTGCCCCAGGAGGATGTAAGATTTGATAAGGCTAGAGGGAAGTCACCTTTATCTGAGGATGCTACGGCTTTTCCTTTGGATGTTTCTAAGATGTGCAGGAGGGAGACTGGACACTCCAAGGTGTTGAACCTTGATGCTGCTTTCCAGTTTATGGGCAGGGGTCTCGAGATGCAACACAACCCCGGCGTGCCAGTGAGCCCAGTTCAGAACCCTGCACCCAATTTGTTGAAGAGTGTGGATGGCGGAGAGGGATGGGTGGCCAGCTGCTCCCTGGAGGCTGGTGCGGGGGACAGGCGGTTGGAAGAAGGTCTGGTTAATACTAGCAGTGTAGAGAAGGCTTCTCAGGAGGGTATAGGGGAGGACGAAACCGGTGGTATACAAGGGGAGGTCTTGGAAGTCCCTTTTCTAGCCAGTGCTGGGAAAGTAGGGGGCTCGAGCCCGGGCAGTCAGGCAGGGGGAGCAGTTCCTTCAACTCGGACTCTGATCACCTTGAGCAACATATTTTCCAGTCTTGCTGAGGTTGAGTACGAAGAAGAGCCACATGAAGAATCCTTGGAGTTCAGTAAGGGCTACTCCAAAGGAGAACAAGTTTTGAAGTTCAATAGGAGTGACAGGAGGAGTAGGGGTAAGAAAGACTACACCTCCCTGCCTCCTCCTATGAGGACTTAGTCAGCAAAAAAGACTATGGCTGTGGAGCAGGATAGCGGGGTTAGGTATCAACCAATTCCAACTGGTAAGTCTGATCCACCCTTGGACTTGATATTATCCTCGGACGAGGAGGTGAAAGAGAATGTTTTATTTCTCAATGCTTTGGAAGAGGATGCATCCAGGATTATGGGTCGGTCCCTCGACATGAATCTCAATGAGGATCAGTATAATTGGGTTGACAAGCAAGACATGATTCTGGTTGGCGGCTTCAACAAGGGGACGATCAAACTAGAGGAATATATCCAGGTATGGAACAAGATGACTTTTGCACTTGAAGATCTGTTAAGGGAGGATTCACTCTATCAGGTATCCCTTTTATCGTGGAAGTTATTTAGGGATATGGGTTATGGAATAATAAAATTGATTGTCAATGATTCTGCTATCCCCCTTTGAGGTGTGTGGAAAAGTCTGAGGGCCTGTTCGGCTCTGATGGGCTAGAGTACACTCATTTACCCTTTGCAGGACATTTGGGACTTGGTTGATTTAGGGGGAGGGCTTTTCCTTCGGGAGGGACCATGCTTGCATGGGATCGCTGAGTGGTCCTACATTGGGGTGGGAGGTTGTTATCTTTGCTTTGTCGGGGCTGTTTCTGGATTTCTGCTGGGGTTTTTTGGTGTATGTTGAACCTTTCGGTTTCTCAGTTTTCCCACAAAACTGTTTTTCTTAAAAAAAAAATAAGTTTCAGTCCAGTGTGGTTATCATTCCAAGGAGTCCAGTGTTGGTGTGACGGCCGACATATCCGTACACCAGGACCCTGACTTCTGATTTTCGACTTAATACACGAAAACATTGATTGCATGTGTGTTTAAAGTTTTCTTTGTGATTACTTTATGTCAGCTCACCAGGTATACTGTTTGATCATGGAACACCTGTTTCTTTTCAGGATGGCCCCACGAAGGCAGCCGGATAGGGTTTCGAAAGTTGTGCGTGATGACATCCCACCGAGCGATGAGGCCTCGGTATAGGGCCCTTTGACAGCAGAGGCACCGGCGGTACCTCTACCCGCTGAGCCACCGATGCAACCATCCCCAGCCACTGACGATGTGCGTCGCCTTAGTGCACTGCACGAGTTTCAGCGTCAGCGACCACCCAGGATACACAGGGTGATAGACCCTGAGGCAGCCAAGGATTGGCTGGAGGCAGTTGTACAAGTTTTCAGATTAGTGAGGACACTAGCAGACCTCATGGTGATCCTCTCAGTGAGCTTACTGCACACAACAGTAGGAAGATGGTGGAGCTTGATGCTCCAGGTGCATGACGAGGCATCTCTTCTCTGGACAGACTTTGAGAGCCTCTTCCGCTTAGAGTTCTTCCCAGCCACCCTCTGTGCGGTGTGCATCCAGGAGCTTTTATAGCTACGGCAGGGCAGCTTGACGGTCGCCCAGTACTCGGCGAGATTTACTGATCTCTCAAGCTACTTGACAGACATGGTACGGGACCCATTCATCCGGGCCCAGACCTTTGAGCAGGGATTGAATCACGAGATCAGGGCATCGCTGATCTCCCTTAGAATTCCGACACAGGTAGGGGTACTGGAGCGAGCCCTTCTGATCGAGAGCTTACTTTCTGAGCCTACATCAGCAGCGAGACCTACAGCAAGGTGGCACATAGCAGAGTCTAATGCAACAGGCTGTCGGTGGATGACTCAAGGGTCCAGGCAGACTAGACCCTCAGGCAGAAGTCCTCAGGACACTGGCTCAGTAGTGCGGGGCACACAGCGCCGAGCCAGTCTTTCGAGAGGCAGACAGTTCTACGCATGCAGCCTTCAGGGCCACCTGGCTCGTGACTTCTCGACCCGCCATGCAGATGAGCAGTAGATGGTTGAGGGACCACCTAAGTGGAGGCCGAGGGTCGACCGTGGCGGTCCGCAGGGAACAGTTGGACGAGGCAGAGGAGCTGTCCGAGCAGTAGGTGGTGGGAGACGCTTTGAGGCTCTACCAAAACCACCGCCAGGAGGTCCACCCCGACCACAGGGAGCTGGTGGGAAGAAACAAGAACAAATTTAGGCAGCGGAGGCCTACGACCATGGTGCGCCCGAGATGATTCGAGGTATTATCTGTGTCTATTCCACACTTGCTGCAGTTCTTATAGGCACAGGATCGCGTCATTCTTTTATATCCACGCCCTTGTTCGGAGCTCAGAGATTCTGACAGAGCCGTTAGCTTGAACCTTACGGCTAGAGACTCCTACGGGAGCAGACCTGATGATTACACATTGGTTCCTGCAGTGTGAGCTTACTCTAGGAGGCGAGAGTTTCGGCTGGGATCTTCTTGTAGCGGCGTCGAGGCCTTACGACGTCATCTTGGGCATGGATTGGTTATCTACGGTCCATGCTCAGAATGACTGTATTAGGCGCAAGGTGCGGTGTGTACGCACCGACGGGAGAAGGTTCACCTTCACCTGAGAGAAGGGAGCCTTCGCAGCATAGGATGGACTCTAGTATAGGAGAGTACAACCCATCACTCTTCAGTTGGCTAGCCTTATCCTAGGAGGAGTTGACGTGCGGAGTCCTGGTTTTCCTGCAGTAGTGGATCAATATGCAGACGTTTTCCCCAACGACGTTCTAGGACTACCTCCTCACAGAGAGGTAGACTTTTATATTGACCTGTACCCCGTGACAGCCCCGATATCCAATCCAGAATATCGGATGTCCCCCACTAAGCTTCGAGAGCTACGGGTACAGTTGGAGGACTTGCAGGGCAAGAGTTTCATCTGACCCAATGTTTCACCCTAGGCTTCCCCGGTATTGTTCTCCAAGAAGGCGGACGAAATCTTGTGACTTTGTGTCTACTATCGTCACCTGAACCATGTGACCATGAGGAACAAGTATCTCTATGAAGGATTGACGACCTCTTCGATCAGCTCAAGGGAGCATGGTGGTTCTCGAAGATAGACCTCAGGCAGGCTATCACCAGCTCAGAGTTCGGGACGAGGACGTGCAGAAGATGACCTTGAGGTGTCGGTATGGCCACTATGAGTTCTTGGTTACACCATTCAGTGTAACCAATTCTCTATCAGTGTTCATGGACCTCATGAACAGGATCTTTCAGCCATACCTCGATCGATTTGTCGTGGTCTTCATCGAAGACATTTTGTTATACTCGACCACTGAGGAGGAGCATGCCTACCCCTTGCAGGTTGTACTAGACACACTCCGAGAGCACCAGCTTTAGGGAATGCTCTCTAAGTGTCAGTTCTGGATACGTGAGGTCCACTTCTTGGGACATGTCATCTCATAGGCGGTAGTTGCGGTGGATCCTACGAAGATCGAGGCAGTGCTAGATTGGGATCCACCCAGGAGCATGACGGAGGTGCGGAGTTTCTTGGGATGAGCTGGGTACTACCGGAGATTTGTGCCAGACTTCTCCAGAGTTGCGGCTCCACTCTCAGCTTTGACGAAGAATAGAAAACCCTTTGTGTGGTAAGACAGATGTTAGAAGAGCTTCCAGGAGCTGAGACCAAGATTGACCAGTGTGCCTAACTTAAGGCTGCCTGAGGATGGAGTTGGGTACGTAGTTTACTGCGATGCATCACATACCGGACTCGGATGTGTCCTGATGCAGGAGCGGGCAGTGATCTCCTATGGATCACGTCAGTTGAGGCACCATGAGAAGAACTACGCTACCCATGACCTGGAATTAGCAGCAGTGTTCTTCGCTCTGAAGATGTGGTGACACTATCTGATGGGAGAGCACTTTACAGTCTATTCTGACCACCAGAGTCTCAGGTACATCTTCTCGCAGAAGGACCCGAACCTGAGACAGCAGCGATGGCTCGAGTTCCTCCAGGACTACGACTTTGAGATATTTTATACTCCTGTAAAGGGGAATGTGGTAGCCGATGCTCTCAGCAGGAGTACGAGCATTCAGCTACTTGGGGAGGCGATAGAGCAGCTAGCCGCTTTGCAGATATCCTTCGTGGATAGAGATGGAGCAGCCTTCCTTCAGTCACTCACAGTCACTCCACCACTACTGCAGCGGGTCAGAGAGGCACAACATGGGGACACCGACTGTGAGACGCGGCATGCACATATATCCTCAGGGTAGGAACCTGATAGATTCTCTGTGGGAGGAGAGCATGACGTCCTTTTCAGAGGACGTACCTTGGTACCAGTTGCTTTTCGGGAGGAGGTGCTGAGAGAGTTTCACACTTCCCCTTTGGAGGTACATCCTGGAGTGGCGAAGATGTACCAGGATCTCAGACGACAGCACAGGTGGCCAGGCATAAAGAAGGTTGTGGCAGAGTTCGTTTCTCGATGCCTCACCTGCCAGCAGGTGAAGGCAGAGCACTAGGTACCAGCAGGCTTGGTACAGCCCTTGGAGGTCCTGGAGTTGAAATGGTACGAGATATCTATAGACTTCGTGACTGGACTTCAATGCTCTTCCAGAGGTCACGACTCCATATGGGTGATTGTCCACCGACTCACCAACTCGGAACACTTCTTACCCATCAGAGAGCAGGGCTCAGTGGAGAGCTTGGTATGCCTCTACGTTTAAGATATTGTAAGGCTTCTTGGTGTGCCATCACCTGTCGTCTCCGATCGAGATGCTCTCTTTACTTCCCAGCTTTGGAAGGGGTTGTAGGAGGCGTTCAGGACACGGCTATGCCCGAGCACCGCCTTCCACCCTCAGACAGATGGTCAAATGGAGTGGACCATTCAAACTCTCGAGGAAATGATCCGCGCATGTGTCATTGACTTTGGTCGCAACTAGGAGGACCACCTACCCTTGGTGGAGTTCATGTACAACAACAGCTACCACTCCACCATCGGGATGGCATCATACGAGGCATTGTACGACCGACCTTGCAGATCTCCTCTGTGCTGGAAAGACCCTGGGGAGTCTACACTTGTGGGACCAGAGATGGTCCAGGCCACGACAGCGAAGGTCCTGGTCATCCAGGAGTAGATGAGGACAGCTCAGAGCCGACAGAAGTCTTATACTGACAGGAGGTGGAGGCCACTGGAGTTCGAGGATGGCTAAAACGTCTTCTTGCGGGTCTCACCTTGAAGTGGATTACATAGATTTTGCTGAGGTGGAAAGTTGTCTCCACGCTTCATCGGACCATTCCAGGTCCTCAGCCGGATAGGCGAGGTGGCTTATCGCCTGGCTCTACCACCTCAGTTCCACCGGGTGCACGATTTCTTCCACGTATCTCAGCTGAGGAGATACGTGCATGACCCGACACATATCATTGACCATGGGGAGCTGGACTTTGTTGATGGGGAAACTTTTACGGACGTACCAGTGGAGAATGAGGATTGACAGGAGTGGTTCCTACATAGATAGTCGATTCCACTAGTGTGCATCAGATGGCAGCACGAGAACCTCTAGGAGAGCACTTGGGAGCGGGAGGCTCAGATGCGTGCTCAGTACCCACATGTGTTTCCATAGTTTATGTTGTATCTTTACGGGGATGTAAAGCCCTGAGGTGGTAGTAATGTAAAGACCCGTAAAATTCGAGGGAAAATATTTTCTTAATTTTCTTTGTGATTTTACAAGAAAGCGGTTTCTGACGGCACTTGATTCCGAGGCCCGGTGTGCCCGGAATTTCTATCCGAAGTTTAGCTCGGGTACGTTCAGTGAACGAACGAGCATGATTTTCTAACATTTGTATCGATGCTCAAAATCGAATTCTGAGGGCACCGATGGATTTGCAGCATCGGTAATTGCATAGGAACACATTTTCCAGAGTTGTGTTTAAATGGGAGGAGTTGTTAAAAATTGTAGAAGTTGAAAATAAAAATTGGGCTAAAATTTTTATTTCCTCTAAGTGGTTAAAACCTTTGAGTGGAAGTTGGGGGAAACCACCCAACATCCCATGGGAGGTTATGAGGGTGGTGGGGCCCACACGAACCCCGCCCCTTCATATTCCCTGACTCCTACAACTCACCATTAATTTGATAACTTATGTTAATTAAATAGGAGATTTTAATTTTAATGTTTGAAATTCAAATACTTAAGTCATGTTAATATAATAAGTGAAGAACATATTTTATTTGGTTGAATCTTGTTGTGTGAGTCTTTGGGAGAAAAGGAAATTCGCTTTGAAGTTCTTCTTCCTCGACGAAGAACACGAAGAAGGCGAAGAACTCCGACCTCCAACAAATCTCGACAAGAACGTCGGATCCTCGGAGATCGATGACGCGACGCCGACGAATCATTTCTTCGCGACGCGACTCTCTACTTCCACGATGTCTTCTTACATGATGGTTATATCTGCGACGAACCCTCGCTCAACGAATTCGATGAGATAGGGGTTTTATGAGTTTCTCTTCATGAATTTATTCCATCGTCTTTCCCCATACAAATGGACCGCTTGTTATCAGTTAACGGGAGGGGGCTGGACCGCACAAACACGGCCGACCCTCCTTACATTTTCCTCTTTTCTACCTTGTGGTGGAATGGAACGATGATGGCGTGGTGTCATCACACCGTGCGGGGTCATGCAGCAAGGAATGTGCCGAGCCGTTGAATCGAACAAGGTCACGGAACCATCGCGCCACTCCGGAGAACCCCGAAGGCACCGCGACCGGAGCGGGGCCATGGCGGAGGGGCGCGGTGCCATCGCACCGTAGAGGATCAGGTACCGATGGCCGGTTCCGGGCCGCTGGCGTCGGTGTAGGGGATCGGCCAGCGCCGGTCCCGTGGCGGAAATAGTCGGCCGGTCCGGGGAAGAGCCGGGGGTTACAACCCCCGGCTGGCCAGCATGAGCGGCCCCCCATCATGGGGGCCGTGGTCATGGAACAGGGGGCAGGCGCCCCCCCATCCGCTCGGCCGAAACGACCGAGCCACTTGGCTAGCGCCAGCACGCCGGGCCGGCTGCCCAGGCCGGACCGCTAGACCGGGCCACGCCCAGGCCGGGTCGGGCCGCGTCCAAGCGGTCCGGACTCAGACCCGGGTCGGGTCGACCCGGTTCAGGCTGACCCAGGGGGTACCGGGCCGGGTCGGACTGGGCCCAAACCCCCTAATACCGAACCTCTTTCGGTCATTTGCCCATAACATGGGCTACAGACCTCTGATCGATGCATCGTCAGTGGTGATGCGATCCTTGGATCGAGACGGTCGTTTCGATATATTACACTCAATGTTTCGGACTACTTTGTGTTCGGCCGGGTTGGTTCGAGAAAAAAACCAACCAGGTCCTCGCAGCGGAAACGCTTATAACTTGAGCTCCGGACATACAATTGACATGCCATCGACTTTGTTAGATTCCTCTAAGTGAGACGGTCCTTTTGGCTAACTCCGCTCAAGGTTTGGATGCATTTGGAGTATTTTTGGGTTGGTTTTCACTTAAAAACCAACCGGGCCCCTAGGACGAAAAAGCCAATAACTCTCATACCGGGCGTCCGATTAACACGCCATCTGTGGCGTTGAGTTCCTATTGACGATACGGAACATTTGGATACATAAACTCTGGACTTTGTGTCAGTTGATGTATCAGCCCTTCGGCTCATGGAATGGACCCTCCCAAACGAGTTTGTTGTGTGTGGGAACCCTAGAGCTGGCTGCGACTGCGACGACGACGACGACGACGACTGTACAGAAATCCTCCGTGGATTCGACGTTGACGACTACAACACTCAGCGATCCTACGTGGATTAGTTCTACCGATCCTGTGTGGGTCAGATCCTGTGTGGGTCAGAGCTCAGTGGTCCTGTGTGGGCCAACGCCTACAGATCCTATATGGGTCTGATCCTGTGTTGGTCATTGCGGGGGTTAGTTACCTATTGATCCTTTGTGGGTCATTGCAGTGGTTAATTACCTATCGATCCTTTGTGGGTCATTGCGGGGGTTAGTACCTATCGATCATGTGTGGGTCTGACGGCTTATATGAATCAGTAACTACATCTGATCATCTCTATCGTCTAATGAAGAAGTATTCCTGTGTGAGCTGAATCTTGACTTCCAATCCTTATCTTCAACAAGATTGACTTGATATCCTATGTGGATTATGTTATGCTTTCTTGTGTGGATTGGGATGTGATTTTCCTATGTGGAATGGGTTGTACTTGAGCTTGGAAGTTGAAGCCGAACTCGAATTGATGACTTAGGTATATGTATTGGCATATACCTAAGTAGGGTCAGATGTTATTTCGTGATTGTATCTTTCCTTTGTGGATTATCCTTTGAGGATTCTGGGAGACCTTCGGGGGTCTCGGGGTCCTTACTGAGTATCTTATACTCACCCTTTCATGATCTATGCCCGCACTAAATTTTGTTGGTTGCAGACGAAGAACAGTGCTGATCGTGGTTGAGGCTTGCAGAGCAGGTCGGTACCTGGAGGTGGACCACTGGGCGGGACATACGCTGAGCGGACGGCTAGACCCGAGGAGATGTGGAGGATATCTGTACCCACCTTTCAGGTGGGACTTCCAGTGGATGGATCGAGGCTACGGATTTACTTTTCAGTTGCTGTACTCCCTTTTTCTGTTGTACTTTACTTCCAGTTTGGGTTTTTATTCTGGCCCACTTACATTTCCACACATACTGTTGTACTCAGTTTTTACTTAGTTTTTACTTCTGCTTGCTTGCTCTGTGATTTTTTTTACTTTAAGAAGGCAATGCCTTCCCTTTTTACTGGGAATTACGCCTTGATGCTAGTCGCCAGCCCCTGGCCTATGGAGGTGGGCATGGGGTAGTCATGGCAGGGGCCCCAAGGACGGGTCGTGACACAAATGATTTTGAAGTATCTCTAAATCATTGTTCAATGCATGGACCTTCTACCTACGTGATCAAGATGACGATGAAACCAAATAGACACCATGATCAAGGTATGATGTTCTTCATTTTGGGGGTTGTTTTATTTTATCATATGGTGGTGAAATAAGACTTCAAGAATTAAGATGTCGAGATCATAGTGAATTTGGATGAAAATGATAGTTATAAGGAAACCATTGAGGTTACAACTTGTTATGGTTATTTTTGAGTTTTATAAAAAGGAAAACCCGTAGTTTGGGTGACAACCTGTCACATCCGACGAGGATGCAGGAATCGAACCCCCAACCGAAGGGCGACAAGGGCACATCGCCTACCACTAGGCTAGTTGAAGTCCCCGGTTATTATGACTTATTATTTTAGTAAAATGATTTTATAGAATAAGAATGAGTTGGTTTTTGGAACTTATGTTTTATCAAATAGATATACTTTGTATAGAAAAATGATAGTGATTAAGTGGGAAAGGTTGTTTTGGAAGACATTCTATCTTTTGAGGAAACACTATATGCCTAAGGAAGATAGAATACTATGGGATTTCAATTGTGAAATAATTGTTGAAATTTTAGTTTGGAAGAATCTATGTTTTTATTATGAACACATGATGATTTGATTTAGTTATTAAAATGACTAACCATTCATATAGAATATGTGATTAGGTTAATTACTTTTCAATATGAGACTTTATGAGTAACTGGTGTTACTTGGAGATAAATGTTAAGATGTATCTTTGAAGTGTATGTAATTAAATCCTTATTAGATTTAGGTTACAATCACAGTTTGGATTACTTTTGAAGAATTTTAGGGACAATTGTTTATTGAGTGGTCTTTGTTGAACTTTAGGGTTTTGTTAGACAATTTTTGGAGATTAAGAGTAGTTTCTCTTTATGTAAAAGTTTATCCTTTTGAGGATTATCTGATCTTGTACTACACGTTTTGGTTTTAGTTAATATATAAAGACAAGGGAAATATATAGTTCATCTTTGGTGGAATATTTGATTCTCTCGAAGTTGATTATAGTACTTTTAATGTAAACAAGTCATCCTGAAGACTCATCGTATGGTGGAAATATGAGTTTGTGTTAGAAATCTAGTAAAGGATAAAAGTCTACCAGAAAATTAATTGTGTTTCCTTATGTTTTTAGTTAAACTCATAGATAGATTCCTCAATGAGAAGTAACTTAAAACAAAAACTTTGACTGTTAACTTTTCCTATTGGGGAATCAAGAACCATTGGACCCATCCCATGTTTGTGATTTTTTGGTGGTTAACTTTCTCCTAATAATTATTCTATCACTCTCCATCAGAACATAATTGTTTGTTATCTCTTTCATATCCATGTTTTCCTACATGGAATCATAGTATGGGTTATCTCAGGTGACCTTATTACTTCTCTTCCATTATTTTAAAGTGATAGTTTTATTGAGTCTTTTTCGATGTGGGACTTTTAATAAAGCTTCCAAGCCTAGTTTTAAAATTTAGAGGAAGAAATTCCCAAAAGGGGGGAAGGATGTAACATCCCAGAAAAATCAAGAATAATACATATATCATATTTATTAATATTTATGAATTAAATATTAATTTTACATTATAGGGGATGCTATGTTCGATAGCGTACCCGATATGCAACAACAAGTTTCTTTGGAATCTTACGTTGCACACTAATAATATAATATTATTATTTTAAATGGTAGTTAACTCCTAGCTGTTGTATTGGTGGGAATGAAATAATATAAATACAATATGATTATACAAGTTTTTTAAATGTATTTAATTTTATCCAATAAAATTTAGAGGCTTAAAATGTGAATGAATCTAATTTTTAGCATAATTTACATTAAAAGGTTGATTTACTGCATTTTAACTGAGGACCCTCTTTAAATATAGTTTTGGTCATTTTTATATGTTCTATTTGACCAAATAAAATTGTCATTTTTATTTGGGACATTAAATTTTACTTTGGGTAATTTTTTGGGATTTTTCCGATTAAGTTCATTTTTTAATGAATACTGAAAGTATTGTATTTTAATTAAAAAGTGCCTTTTATCTAATTTATTAATATGGTTAGATTATATTTTTAATTGTTTTTAAAGTTTATTTATAATATTTTTTTACCATTTAATCCAATTTTTTTCATTGGAATTAAATTCACTTTCAATTTGGACATAAACAAGTGTCAATCTTTTGATATATATTGTTTCATAAAAACACACTATTTGTTTTAACAGCGGAAATTAATTTTAAAATTAATTAATTACACTTTTATGTTTTGAATTTGGAAAAATGAAAATATGTTTTGAATTTGAAATATCAAATAAATATTATGTTGAATTGTTTTTATTTTTCTGAAAAACGTAATTTTTTGATGAATAGTGAAACCACTTTGTAGTAGTTAAAAAACTGACTTTTTGATTTAAATGAAATTTTACCACTTCTGTGAATTTAATTTTGAAAATTCAACATACATGGTTGTTATGAATAAGAAAAATGTGGTTCAATAAGATGAAAATAATTTTTGGTGAATAGTAACTTTTGACTTTTATTTACTGCCGTTAAAGGTAAATAAGGTAATTCAAGGTAAAAAGAATATTATAATAATACAAATTTACCTTAACACATGTCCACACCTTATTGATTGAGTCATTAACGACCATGGGAATCTTAGGGTCGATTTGGGGACCCCATTGAGCCACTGGGGAGTGATAATGACAATTTAGATTAATTAACTTAAAAGAAAAAATGACAAAAACAAATATCTTTTAGTAAATTAATTTTTAGAAAGGGATATATAAATTATCATTTTGACTATAAATATTAATTGGAAATATAAAATTATTCACTATATCAGGGTATTTTTTTATAATTTTTATACATCATATAATTTAAATTATTTAAGACACAATAATGATGTGTGTTTACCTCATTAATAAATAATTTAAATAAATAAGATTATAATGATTAAAATATTATCCAAAACCTGTCCAATTCTGATTGGATGATTCCATTTCGACCATGAGAAATCATATCTTCCACTATAATGATTTTTGGACCATTAGAAACCGAATATCAATATATAATAAAATAATATTTTCACACTTTCCTAAAGAGCCCCTCCTCTCCCTTAAAAAGGAGACCACTTCTAACCAATTACTCACACCTCTCAATCCATTTGTCTCATCCAAATCCTTCCCAATTAAGCTCCCTACATCCCTCTCCTCCACCTAGAAGCCTTAACATAGGCAGAATGCACTTCAAGATGTCCTTTGGTTCAAACCAAAGGGTGTTACCCAAATTAAAGATAACAATTTCTCTTAATTTTTTTTTATTTTAATTCTCCAACCCCTAAACACTTTTTATTAATTTATTTTGTAACTAAACAGGTATACTCAATATACTAGGATTCTTTCATGATAAGGATTATAACTACACTTACACACACCTCCATCTAATGGATGAAGAACATAATGTTTCTATAGATGGGAAACTAACGCCTCATGAAATGATGATTGTTCGATTATCTCCTACCGCGTCTCATGGTAGCCATTATGATGGAAATGTATTTATATAGGATATATATTATGTTTTTTTTCTTCATTCTCCTATATTTTCCATTTATATCATGCCTTAATGGTATCCATTATGGGTAAATGTGATAATCTCATTAGAGGAAGTGCGGACTACCGCCCCCTCAAAGTGATATGACTCGTTCATACCATATGTGGTACGTATAAAGGATAGATTTAATGATATTATATATGATAACATTTTGGAATTATAATATACCTATGTATAATTATGTTTTAATTCCATTAAAATAAGAAATGTAAATGAAAGTAGCGTTCATGCGTACGTATGGCTTACTATCTCCATGAATGGTGCATTTCATATCTTACCTCTAAAAGTTATGAACTATTGTAAATAAATGTATATGATGAATATATATGATATATAAATCATTAATATTATTCTGGATATAATAATCCTTTGACCACATGAACAACATGTAATTATAAGAAGTCCATTTTGACTCAAGTACCGAATATTGACAAAATGGATGTTATTAACATAAATGATTTCATAATATTTATAACATGGTAATAAGTGATATAAAAGGAATAATAAACTTGAAAAAGGTTATTAAGAAAGTATAAATTAACTTTAGTTTATTATTTAGGATATTAAAGAATGATCGAGTCAAGTCGGACACGAGGTAAGGTATTTTCTTATCTCACTTTTAATTCTGTGATATTTCCATTGTTTGCCACTTATTCACTGCATGTGGTGTATTGTGTACTTCCAATTGATATATATTATCATTATTCTTATTATATTCATGGTATTATGTGATTAATTTGGTGGTTATTAACTCTTGGTCATATGACTCAATTGATTACAACGTGGTAAAGGGTTCCATCTCACTTTTTATTCCCATGAGATTCATGCTATATGTGCCACCATTTCATTTTGTGTAGTGTATGTACTGCCCATGATTGTACTATTTGTGTACTATAATTTCATTTATCATTAATAACTTCCTAATTGTATGAACCTTCTTTCATGTGGTGTATGTTTTGTAAGTTACCAAATCGGTAAGGGAACCTTTCACCCTCCTCTTTTTAAAAGACTTCTTTTTATTATTCCTTTTACATTACATATTGTTATGTTGGGATATTTTATTATATATCCTTATTGATTTAGACTTTATTTCCAAGTAATGATATACCCTTTTTTGTCTCATCAACTAATTTTTTGAATTTTAAAGTGACACTGTTAGGCTATCTAATTTTTTTAAAGGAACCTCTTAACCCAATTTCAATTCTTTGGGTTCAACTTGTACTTCTTGAATATGTCATCCTATGAATATGTATGAATGACCTCTGATTGTTTTAAACATAATATCCACTTATATTGGGAATATTTATATTTCTCACACATAATTATGTGATTAATTTATCCTTAATTTAAGGATACCATCTTTATAATAGATTTCATCCCAGTTTACATTTCCAGTGAGACATCATTGTAGTTATGCACCAATTCACTATTATATGGTGTATATACTACCCTTTGAAATATTATATCATGAATGAATTTATTCTCATGATATTATAATGTTCTTATTAAAAGTTATTCTTCAATTATTTTTATTCAAGCGTCTCTCTTTTTGTTAAAAACTCGTTAACTAAAATATTGTTTTAAATGTTTTAAAGATTTATTATTCTAAATATTTATCATTAATGTCCATGTTTTCAAAATGGGTTTTAGGATTTATTTATATGTTCATTAATGTTTTCAAATGGTAATTCATTTAATACCTTCAAAGTGGTATGGGACACTTTGATCCAAAATATCCTTTTAAGTGGATTTGAAAATGATTTTGATAAAACATTTTTTATTTCAATATCTTGATTTGATATATTAGAATGTGGAAATGTTTTCTTTCCATTATACATGTGTCATATGTTATGATTATGTTATGGTTATTAGGAATTGTTTACGTATACGGGTGGTTCTGTGATAAACCTAGGGCGGGTGAGCCCAAGATAGCTCTCCAATGCATTGGGTAACGTGACAGAGGTAAAAATGATGTTTCTCCTAAAAGATTCAGGGAATATACTGTGATGGGTATTCCGAGTTTAACTCCCTACGTAGCTGTGATAGCTACAATGTAAGTTTGATATGGATTCCATATGAAACCTTTATGGTTTATGATTTGTGTGTGTTGTTCATAAATCTTATGATTTTGTTTGGTATGTTATGATTAAAAAGTATGGTTTCATTGATTTTTAATTATTGATGGGCTAATGTTTTCCATCCCAATTTTATAACCCTTACGGATCTTTTTATTCTCATCCCAAGTTTTTGAAATGTTTTCCACATGACTTAAAGATGAATAGGTTCAAGGATGGGATCTAGGAAAAGTCATGCTGTCTAAAACATTGATCTAGACATATTTCTTTTTAAGAGTTTTTATTTTCTAAATTTTTTTGATGCTGAGTAGTAGTGTCTACATGTAATATTCAAGTTGTTTTGTAATACTTATGGCCTAATTATCTAAAAATCTAAACTTGAAAAGATCCTCAATGTGAATTATTCATTTAATCCAATATTATGTAATGTTTATGGCCAAGTCCTTCTAGATATCTTATGTGACAACCCCAAAACAAGCACGCAAGTATAGGTTTTGCGTGAAAGTGTTGAGTTTTGAAACTATTAGCTTTAAATATCCAATTTGTTAGATCACATATTTCAAGTGGATCAATTAAATATTATGGTGCACATAGAGCCTTGTTTTAGTCAAGGAAAAATACTTAAATTACAATATACTGAAGTTCCCTACAAGTAGTTAAACTACGTATGACTTCACCTAATGTAGTGAGTTAGGTGGAGTCAACAGAATTGTTTTGAGAGAAGTAGAGTTCTTTTCAAAAAATTTAGAGACCCACTTTTTTCAATTTAATTTTTTGAAATATATATATACATATATATATATATACATATATATCCAGACCTATTCACTGAGACAACATGTAATTCTGAGGCTTGGTTTTTCCAAAAATTAATTTTATATTAAAATTAAATACACTTTATATTACATACCCATAAATTCTTAAAGAAAAAGGGATAAATACTAAATGGAAGAAAAGATAAATATTGGAGGCCATGGTTGATTTTGGGATGTAGTGTTTATCCTACAGAGGACGTAAAATGTGTTGGTGCATGGAATTCTGACTCCTCTCTCATTAGTGGTACAATCAGTGAATTAATTAATTTTTCAAATTAATTAATTAATTAATTAGTATTGATGCAAAATGGTTATCTATAAAATCAATTCCAAGAATATTTCTCTTATATTATCCATATAAATGCTTTGAGAATTCCATATATCTTCTTCCCTACCACATTGGAAAATCTCCTCATATGATGATAAAACAACGAATCGGATTAGAGCATGATAGGAAGAATGAAAAAAATTCTCTCTATAATTCGTGGATACGTTCTTCATCAATGAAAGAAAAAAATTGAGCTAGGACTTGTGCATTGGTTATTTACACCCTTAGATTATTTTTTTAGAAGATTCACCCTTGTTCTTAGATCTGTGCCAATCATTGGACAATTGCATGTTCCTGAGTACAAAAATTAAATTTAGTTCAATTTTTTTCTAACCCTGTAAGCCTATTATTTATCATTAGACAATAATTATTATCAAATTATTTTAAAAAAATTTATTTTGTGCTTATATCACTTGTTTATTTGTGTTCTTCACATATTGGACCGCACAGTCCCGGTTTAAAATTTTCAAGTGGTACCGAGCATGATCAGACCCCCAAAACTACAACAGATTGAAAAATAAGGCACAGATTGGTGAACCAATCATATATATAAGATTATTTTGAGGATTGGGTGTTTATTTTCATGATTAAAGATCATTAAATCAATGGTAGAAGTCATGGGTGTGTGAAGAATGAGAGAAAAAACCCCACAGATGAACAAAGGATGATTTATGGTGAGTAGTGTCCCAAAACCATGATTTCATCTATACACTCTTTTTTAACCATAGATAGGGTAGGATATAAATTATTGAGGCTGAATTTAAGTGTTGAAAGAAGATCTGATGATCTGAGGATTCTGAAAAATCCAACTATAAGATGTGTTCAAGGAAGAACACACTGTGTATAGCCCCCTCAATGATGATGCCTAGGGTTCTGGAAGTCTTAATGATGGAATAAATGCAAGCCCTAATACAAACCATGTGCTCTTTTCCAGGTTAGAGATCCCGTGTAATGGACCACACCATTGGGAAGTAGTTTGGAAGTACCCAAAAAGTTACACAGTTGTGTAATCGAGTACCTAAGAACAGGGTTTGATACTAGGACATGAGGTCTGGTACACATACATGGGGTTCGGTACACGGACATGGGTTATGGTACATGGACATGGGGTATGGTATGTGGACACGGCCACAAAGACATGGCCCGGTCCTAGTTACTCAGGACACACCTTGTAATCCACCTACAAAGAATGTACTACTACATGGGATGGAGTTCTGTGCCATCCAGGGACACAAATAGGAAGTGGACTTAGACCACACACCATGGGGGTCCCCTCACATTCCACGTACCCCTGTATTCCTTTTTATTAAACTCTATACTTTCATATATCCTCCATTTAAACTAAAATTTTGGCATGTGAGTAGCCTATCTTGAGTGTTTTTTTGTGTAGAATCTGATGGGCCTTTAGTTGTGATTTCAAGGTATAATGTGAAATTTTTTGGAATAGAGCTTACTGAGGGGATTATCAATGATGTAATTAATCAAGAATTATTACTAGTGACATACCGAGTTGAACATAAAACATATTTGGGTAGTGGAGTCCTCAGAATATACTGTGTTGACCCTCTAATTTAATTGGGAATTGGTGTCCTCATTGAATTATTAGTTGAAACTCCAACATTTCTATGCAGTGGAATCCTCAACTGAAACCGAGTTAACCATCCAACATAGCTAGATAGTGGTTTCCTCAATGACTATCATAGTTTAACCCCTATGACGTACTAGTATGTGGGTTCTCTATTACAAGTTTCTTTCCCTTGAATTTGAAACATATTGACAAGGCGTAGTTTGACATGGACAGTTACATCTATGTAGAGATAAGAGATGTTGGGCCTTGATGATGGAATTTTGGAACTATTCGAAACACTTATTATTAGGTTGATCTGTGAGATGTAGATTCAATTTATCTCTCCATTGGGTTTTCTTTGACTGAGCATATATATATATATATATATATTCACACCATGGATTTGATTACTCTCCTTCCATGAGAGGAGAATATGTGGGGAGTATTCCATGTGCTTTTAATCTTTATCTTCTCATGGTTGGATGAGTCCACACTCCTGTTATAGGTGGATAAGACTCGATGAGTAACGTATCTACTCACTGTGTGGGTCCCCTTGTGTTTTGATGTGCTTACTTTCACTCTTGTTGGTTTGAGGTGTTCTCTTTGACATTATTTTACATCTTCTATCATTATCTCTTATTGTATTTCTTAATAACCCACCTTTATTATTCTAGGTGCCATATTGTTTATGTATATAATCACCAGTTAAGGGGATTTTCCTACACGTGTCGTGTCTTATGGAGACTATAGATAGATTGACCGCAACATTAGAGGAGCTTTGGGACACTAGGTGTGTGGACTCTGTATGATGACCATATCTTGGTATTCATGAGATAGGCTCTCTTATCTATTTTCTTTTCCATATTGGTTAGGTTGGGAAATATTTTAGGTTGGGATTGTATTTTTCCCATTTAATTTTCAGTTTACACTACCATACTTTTGTAATGTCTATATGTTTGTGTATGTTTGGTTTAGTTTATAATAGGGTTACAACATTTAATATTTCCCTCTGCACTTTTTCATTGATATGTCTATATGGGATCCTATAGGTACATAGGAAAATTCCTCCCTATGTTATTTGTGATTTCAACACTTATCGCCACCCATGACCATGGAGGTGAGCTTGGGGTTGTTGTGGCTCAAGCCCTAGCTTGGGTAGTTTCATGATAGACTGGTATCAATGAAATCTCATTCATTAGGACATTGTTTTGACAAATCCCATTAAATGGATTTTGTTGGGTTTAGGGAAACAATTTCAATGTGTATTGATTTCAGCTCTTAGTTTAGGGAGTCCAGTAATTGTGTGGAGAACAACATATCCATTCACCAGGACCGTAACTACATATTTATTGACTCGACATGCTGAGACCTTTATTGTAGGGATCAATGGTATGTTAATAATATTAGGTTGATTATTTGATTGTAATTATTGATTCATCTCCCTATTATTGATGACACACACACACACACAGATATATATATATATATATATATGTATTCTCATCGGACCTTAGTACATCGTGATAAATATAAGGATGCCTCCACGATGACATCCTTATAGGATATAGGTTCCCATTCATAAAGATTATCTAATGAGTGATGAGGCTTCAGTTCTGGGTCCTTCACAAGATCCCCTTCCTCTATATGGTTAGGTAACAACCCGTCCCCCTATCTAGTAGCAGACCATCCTAGGAGGGCAGGATGAGGATGCGTATAGGTTTTGTGAGCTATGCAAATTCTAGTTCTAGAGGCTGCTGAGGTTCTGCGGTGGTCCAGATCCCCAGGTAGCATATGATTGGATATAGTTTTTCATCCATATCATCGTGATTCTTTGGAACCCAAAGGATCTTGTTTTTGTAAGAAGGTTGAGGCGAAAAGGCCCCTATTATTAAAATATAAATTCATACAAAGAGTAAAGATAGAGGAGTAAAAACAGCAAAACATGTCCATAAAAAAGTCATGAGCGCACTCGCGAGTGAGTGTTCATACTTTGAAGAGATGTTTGAGTACCCCTTCCACTTGGTTGTATCCCACTCCGCCCAGACTTTTCCTGTATCCAGGGACTTCCAACATCATCCAGGATCTCAGATGTTATATCCGTGTTCACACACTTAACTCCATCCCAATCTTCCATTGGTTTCCTGTCATCATCAGTACTAGAAGATTCGAGTAATTCAAACGAATTATAGGTAATCACCTGTTTTATAACTTTCTGATTTTGAGATTGAGGGGTGCCATAGCTTGTTGAGGGCTGGGATGATCTTGATTTTCCCTCCATACTGGGAAGAACCGCATGCAGTTCATGGGAGTCCTGGACAGATTCCTTCAGAGGGCCTGTCTGTTTATACTGCCCAGTTGGAGTGTGTTTATAGTACGTGCTATGGGTGTACTTCGCATCCTGAGAAATAGAAATTTTAGAAGAAACCAAGTCTATAACATGAACTGTATCCCAACCTTCTTTAGCATGAAAAGGTGAAGAATCACCAGTAATAGACTTTGCTGAAAAACCATGTAATAAAGTGGTCTTAACTTGGGCTCTAAGAGTACCTTCCAGAGGGGAGACTCCCATATTAGATGCATGAGGAACTGTATAAATAGTGGTTGTTTCTCTATCTGCTTTAGACAGAGACTAACCAAAGGGTCTTTCTTTAGATTTCCTCAAGACAGGAAGGTTCATCTTTTCCTTGCCTCTTCTGCTTTTGGCATTGACCAAGATCGATTCTTGTATTAGGCAGGAGTCTGCATCTTCTTGAGCAGAATTTTACAAAGCATCCAATCTATCAATTGATTCATCATCTTCATCATCTTTGAGACCCCTTGTAAATATTTCTTTGAATGAGGCTCCATTAATATAATCCATACCAGAATTTTCATCAACGGGTAGCTGGATATCAGCAACAGGTTCTTCCCAGGATAAGAGAACTTTCTTGTTTTTTTGTGAATAAGTGTTGGTCTTGTTATGTTCTTCAAAACATCACTTTTTGGGATCTTCATTAAGAGACCTTTGAGACTTTTTAGTAGACACAATAGTCTCTTTATCAGAGTCTTTTAGCAGATCATTACCAATAATAGCTGCCATCTTATTCTGCTCAATGCTTTGTGCCATACCTTGTTTGGGTGTCTTCCTACAGTGTTGTAGGTCATGCCCTTTAATTTGACAGATGTCACAAATAACATTTCTTCTGTATGAAGATTCTTCATACCCAACAATTTGACAAGAAACACATAATGGATGAGTGCTTTCATATTCAATCTGAAGACAAATATCATCCTGTTGATTAGATAAAATCACCTTATCTATTAAAGTAGAACTACGGTCAATCTCTACTAGGACCCGAGAAAAATGACCATAGAATACTGATTCTGTAACATGATCCATTCTAATCGGAATCCCAATAGCAGATGAAATATCGAACAAAATCTCAGCACACCAAAATACTCAGTTGAGACCGTGTATTTTTATCCATACATGCGCACAGGTATCCTTAAAATCTGGAAAATAGAAATTAAATTTCTATCAATGAAGTCTAAGTGTACCTGGTCTGAGATTGATGGAGCCAATACTCCAAGCACTACTTTTGTGCTTCACTGAAGGAAACAAGATGTGAAAGAGTCCGCAACTGAGGGACACGCATTTGAATTCATTGATTCCCCAAATATCAGCTAATCGAGAGAAGATATTAGAAGTCTGCCAGGGTTTCATACCATTCATTAAGGAGATGCGAGCGATAAATGAATTCTTCCACAGATCAATCTTAGCTGCTATTGAATCCTCAGAGGCTGAAACATGTGTTGTTGACCCTTTCCGAATGATTCGATGGGGCGCGCGATTTGCAAGAGGAATGAATGATCCCCCCCGAGAAACTCTTGAAAGATGATAGGTTATTCAGTGCATCATGAACCTTCTTCTTTTCCTCTGGATCCGGAAAATTTTGATTTGCGAGTCGAAACGCATTAAACGAGTGAAGATTGATGTTGCGTGGGTGAGATAGGGAAGTCGAAGCAACGGGGTGCGACAATGAGGGTTTCCTCTCCTTTTCCTGCATACTTTCAACCCAAAGGATCATGTGTTTTAACTCTCAAATATCGTTTTTCATGGAGTAGTCGATTGCTATTGAATCCTTGTTATGCAGATGTATGATGAGTCGATAGTCTCTTAGACTAACTTCCATCAGCTATTCCATGAGGAGTACTTCCCCTCCTATATGAACTCAATTCAAATATAGGTGATTATGGAGGTAAAATAGAGAGTCATTATACTGTCTAAGTTAGTATTGAGGTTTACATTCCATACATGGTACTTCATTAACATGATCCATGATGACTACTTGAGAGAATGAAAGTTTGAATAGGGACTCTATAAAAAGTTTTGTGATAGTGTAGTACCCCTGTGTATACCCAGATATGTTAGCTTGATGGAATGAGTACTAATAACCTAGATATTCCCAAGAAATGATTTAAAGTTAGCTTGATTTTGTAGTGGGAATCAAAAAGTTGAGTTGTCTACAACAGCTAGCAGGAACCAGTCAGTAGGATCTTGGCACATGAAGCACTTTCATGACCAAACTCAAACACATGATTATGGGCAGTTCAGATGAACAAGGAAGCTTATAGAGGGTCGTTTCTTTTCTTGTGACATGTGGGGACACATATTGTGAGACTAACCGACCATATGTTCTGAGCATTACATAAAGATAGTTGATAGATCTCTATAGTAGAGGAAACACCATGATCAAGGATCTCTCTAGTGGGGATAGGGTTGTCCTTAAGGAGGCCGATTTGGTAGAGGAGTATGAGGAATTATGGGTGGTGGATGAAGCTATGAGATCATTCCAATATAACCATGAGGAGAACCATGTCAGGCTCATGGAGATGGTGGCTGAGGCCACAGACAGTTTTAGGTTTGGAGGTTTATGACCCTGTAGTGCATGAGATGAGAAGGGTTACAATATTTGTGGTTTATACTCATTCTTCAAGATTATTATACTTGGGTTCCAGTAATTCCATTATATATATACTCTTAGTATGAGATATGGAGCTCCCATTCGAGGTTCTAACCCATCATCATTATTTTGAGGTTCTCACAAGGAACACTTCTTCTATATCTTTATTTTCTGGTCGTACGCGCTATTTTATGGTTGAGAGAGGTTGATGTGGGTCATTTTAGTCATTAAAATAAATCCCTATGATATCATTTTTCTTATGGATTGGTTTTCCCAGGTTTGTACCTAGATTGGCTATCACCACTAACAAGTTATATTTCCATGCATTGATGGGAAAAAAATATTCTTTTAGGGTGAGAGAGATTTCCACACCTCGACCCAGGTATTTTGTTTATTTATTTATTTTTACAACTTTAAATATTTTTTGGGGTTCAGTCTTAGTTCTGAATGAAATTTTTGAGTTATGTAAAAATTTATGTTTTTTTATTGACATCGTTGTCCACATGGGCATAGTGCAATTTGGAAACCCCATGTGGCTTTGCCCAGGAATCTTCCAGACTTGTCCTTCTTTGAAAAATTAAAATGGGTGATTTTTAATTAAAATAAATTTTGATTATTTGGTCATTTAAAATTTTTAGGGTTTTAATAATTTTCTTGTTATTAAAAATAAATGGATAATATTATTTATTTTTCTTTTTTCATCATATTATTATTATTATTTTTAGAATTGTTATTATTGAATAATTTAAATTTTTATTATATTTATTATTTATATTTATTTCATTTTAGGGGTTTTTTAAGAAAAAAAATTTAAGGTAAACCCAAATACTCCCACCCTCTCTCCAATCCCCTATCCCTCTCGGCCTCCCCCATCTTGTATACATTGTTTGCGGTCCTCCCCTTGGTGCAACTTCAATGTCACCAGTACTTCTCTCTCCTCTTGTCACCATAGCCAGTGCCACAAAAACCTCATAATCCTTCCCCTGCCACTAGTAATGACACCTCTCCCTCTTCCTTAGGGATGTAGTGCCCCAGTGCCAACTCCTCATCCCTCATGCTCTCTGGTGCCGCCCCCTCTAATCACCGATGAGTCCAGCCAGGGACACCCCCTTCTTTCGGCGAGTCTAACCGGTGCCAATCCCCTATTTCGGTGAGTCCAGCTAGCATTGTGACACTCCTGCCCTAACGCCTCACCTTTCCATCATCGCCCAGCTATCCCCTACCCTTCCGATGACCTATCCATTTTGAACTTCTCCCACTCCCAATAAGATTCCATCAACTGGCAACTTCTGATGGCTTCCTCCCCACCTGCATCCCCTACCAGTGAGTGGCCGGCCAATGACCTCTTTTCCGGTGTTTGAAACCCCTTCGGTATACCCCTATTCATTTTTTTTTCATTTTCCATCATTTTTTGGGTGTTTTTCACATTGAGCATTTATTTTGTTTGAGTTAGTGGTTTTAAAAACCTTTTGGAGTGGTGTTAGTTTTTCTTTTTTGTCACGCTATGTATTCGAGGTAGGATTCCTATGAACATGTCCTTTTTTAATTTAGGAATCATCACTTTTATTCTTTTCGCACCTCCTATGATTAATATGTAATGATTTGAAAGCGTTGGTTTATTGGTTGGAAGTGAAAATGTTTCTTAAAGACTTGATTTTTGATAATTTCCTTTGTTTCGTCAAATAGAACACACCAAATTTATGTCCACAATGCTTGGTTTCCCCTTGAAATAGATTGTTAATATTGAAATCATGATTTTTTTTTAATAATTTTTTGGCATGTGAAACTATGTACTAGGGGTTTCTTGAAGGGTTTTCAAATGTTTTTAAGCTAAAAGAAGTGTGATGTTGTCCTTTAAAAATGGTTTTCCAAGTGATATTGAAATGAAGACTAGTTGGATTTTCATAAAAGATGATTTCTATTCCAAAGAGGAAATGAAATATCTAATAAAGGGGTTTTATAAATTTATTTATGGGAAAATGGCGTGTTGTCACCACTTTTTGAACGTTGGATTGTGTTATTAATAAAGGTTGGTTATTATTCTACCTTTAAGGTCTTGTTTGGACACTTTGGAAAATGATGAAAGGTGTTTTTCATAAAACCCCTATTGGAATTTCCTCATGCCTTATTGACTTGGAATGGTTGGGATGTCCTCGGTATGGAATCCCCAGGTTCCATTATATGGGTCCCTCAATTCAGAACCCTTGGTAATATATTGACTTTAAATCATGAGAAAAGTTCTTGGGGGAGACTCGGGGTGAGACCTGCTATGATAATTATATCTAAATATAGGGTTTGATTTGATGCTTGGTGTAATATGATGGCTCACCCCTTTAATACTTGCTACATAGGAACCTCGCATATTGAGATAATTTTCTGAGATGAGTACTGCACTGGTAGGTTATGGTACTAAACAATGGACCATAGTAAGAAGATATGCTAGGTTCATTACTAGGGGATTTTCCATCATCATATCCTAAGAACGGGTGGTTAAATGCATAGAGTGTTATATTTCATCACATGTGGAATTATACAGTAGATGGGGTCGCATGTATTAGTGTCCTCTGGATTATTCTTGATCTCTTCAGATTTCATATGTCTAGTAGATTTTTTCTATTTGAATTGTTGTTGAGATTCTAGTATACCTACATACATTTCCCCTCTTATATGACTACTTGGGTACTCTTGTGTGGTATTTTAATATAAAGTTATTTTTTGGTTTCCTAACTCCTATGAATTTTTTTTCAAAATCAAATTTGTTTCAATCTATTTAATGTTGGTTTTATAGGAAATCATCACTTTCCCATTGAAATAGCATGGTAACACATAAGGATAGAATATAGTTTTGAAGATGATTAATAGAAATGGGTTTTACTTGGATTTTAAGTGAAAACTATAGAAATTAATACTTTAATATATTGTTGTTCAAATGTAGAGTTAATGTTTCTTTAATTATAAAGGTCATGAATTGGGGAATAGAATACTATGCTAGCCTACTGGGTATTAATACTCATGCCTATAGTTCATTTCAGTTTTTTTTCTTGTGTAAGTTTCACATTTTGTGTGCTTTCCTTAGGATACATTTGATCATTGAGTTGGGGAATGACCCACATGGTAACATGGAGACAATGTTTTTCATGTTCAGTTATTTTTATATTCTCCATTTCTTGTTTAGTCGTTCTGTTTGATTTATTTATTTTCATTTTCTCTTTATTAATTTCGCTAATTTTATTTATTTATTTATATTGGGTGAAATCATTACCTTGCATACTCTAGTGATGCCTTGGTGATTGTCGCTATCCCAGGAGGATCGAGAACGCCTCTCAGGTCTTTCCATGGATTGGCTCGAGCGGCCAATTCAGGGTCGACCCAGGTTGCTTCAGGACAAAATGGTATCATAGTAGGTCAACTCTTAGTGTTCCCTGCTTCTCAGAGCACCCTTTTCTATTTAATGGATGTCAAGGTAGATGGTGGAGGATTATGAGTACATGAGGGGTAGGTTTGGGAAGTGCGTTTTGATATCTTGCCTATTTGGATCATCGGGTTTCTAGGGGATTTCTGTTTTTTGTTTCTTTGGTCTTCAGGGATTGTTTGGAGATTGAGATATGGAAAATGGGGTTGGGCCAATGGTCCCCACGAGATTTCATGTCATGAAAAATTATGTGGAGCTAGGGGAATGGTCCTAGAAGGATCTCCGTATCGGTGATGTGTTTGGAAAATGGTCGCCAACCATATGGTCTGGTCACCCACTTACATTAGTTCCCTTTTCGAGTTGTTTTGGGTCACCTATGAAATTTGAAGGGTGTTTGAATTAGACAAATTGGTTTTGGGAAAATGTTTGTTTAAAATGGAATGTTAGATTTATGAATTTTTTAAAATGAAATGGAATGGGTTTTAGACCTACTAAATTGGACTTGGTGTTTAGTGTGCCTTTGGATGGTACAAGATTTTTAAAATGGGATGAATGATTTGATTTTGGAAAATAAAGTTGTTTTGTTTTTGTCTTTGGTGTTTTCATGGGTTCTAACATGAATGATTTTATATGTAAATGGGGATGTGTTCCCTGTATGGTATGGTGTATGAGTTCCTAGGGTGGCATGGAAATATGCATGCGAGTGAGGCTCGATGAAACACCATTGGTGAGGGTGAAAATCCACTATGTTTGTTCTTGAAATCAATTTTTTTTTCAAAAAATGAGATGTATGTTGTTAATAACGTTGTGTTTTATTATGTTTAATGCTGGATTGTTATACAGTATTCATTATAGAGGGTTTAATTGATCTGTACTTTATTTGGTTATTGAATGTTTCTTGTCTAGCGGTCTCCCCTATGGATCTTAGATGGGTGATCTTAGTGTGGTTGATCAATCAATGGATTTTATGATTGAGTTCTAGAAGCTAGATCCACCTCTATTTTATATTCAAGAAGACACTTCCATATTGCAGGACTGGATTCACAATACTGAAAGGGACTTTAAACTCAATGAGATTCCCAAGTCTTTTAAGTTCATGCTTGCAACCTTCATGATTGAAGGTTCACTGGGGATTTGGTGGAAGTTAGTGTCTTGGAACAAGCCCCATTAAGATCTTACATCGGATATTTTCAAGGATTTATTTTTTCGTAGTATTTTAATAAGAATTAAAGGGTGAGAAAGGGGATGGAGGTGTGTTTTATGCAGTTGGGTGATGGATCATGAATGGAGTATTTCATGTGCTTTATGGACCCAGTCCCTTACGACTTAGGTTATGCCACAAATGAACCCATAAAGGCTTAACAATTTGAGGAGGGTATCCATTCCGATCTAAAGTTTAAGGCATTATAGTTCATCCTAATTTCATTTGATGATGAGGAAATAAAATATATCCATGTTGAAGCCACGATGGGAGAAATACACGAGGTAGTCTAACCTCGTTCAATTTCTATGAGTAGTTGTGAGGATTCTGACCAAGATATGAGGAAGAAATTGAATTTAGATAGAGAAATTCATTGAATCAAAAGGCCTCAGAATATTTAATCTATATTTTTGAAGTGAGATATCCCCATGTGTTATTAGTGTGAAAATCCTGGTCACAAAAATACTTCATGTAAAAATGATCTAAGGCCCTGCCAGATATGTGGACACTTGGATCACTTGCGGAGATTCTGTCGAGGTGTTGCTAGAAAACTTCATGGAGGAAATTCTTAGAAGTTATATTTTGTTGAGTTTTTGTTGAATTTATCTTGTGTAAGATTCTTTTTAGTGTAAGGGATCTCATATCATGGAAGTTGTACTGATATTGTTTTGGGTTCTGAAATGTATGGGGATGTCATGGGATTTTTGATGAACTCCTATTTTCAATGCCAGCATGGTTTTCATTTAAAAATTATGTCCTTTAATTTGTAAAATAAATATATGTATGTTTATTATTGTTATTATTAGAACCTAAATGCCAGTTAAGATATAATTAATCTATAATATCTCTTGCTAAAAGCCTCAGAGTGAAGCTGGCACATATTCAGGAACCATAAGGGTTTAGGAGGTTTTGGTAAGGTTGTGCATATACCGTTGTAGTGAGACAGATCTAGAGTTTTTTTGTGGTTTCTATGTCATTGTAAAATTCCTCTTATCACAATGATCATGGTTGACATACCTTGCACAGAGTGTCTCTAGATAGGATTTATTGGATGTGAGTTTTGGGATAGTGTCCTTTCATGGAAAAGCCAATGTGAATCAGGTGTGGTCTTGAATTTTACACATCCATTGGTGAAAAGTGGTGGGTGGTTATCGGTGGTGGTGTAATGGTCCAATCATTTTGCCCCTTCCCTCCCATCCCATGTGTTGAGGGTTTTCAGTCCATATGGTAGGTTTCAGTTCATATCTTGTTCCCCTCATATGAGAGTGGTTGGTTTAAGTGTTCATGTTGTGTTCCTTTAGCTTGGGAATGGCCCAGATTGGGGTTTATGTTAAATTTCCATTTAGTCATTTTTAGATTGGTTCTTAATGGCGGGAAGAACCACCATGGGCGTCATTGGGTTATCTATTAAGATTTTATTAGATTCATGTTTAATTGTAATGGTGGGGAGTCCATTCAGGCCTCCTCTCTAATGATGATCTATTTTGGGCAAGGTTATGTTACAATGGTGGTCGGTGAAATGTTTTAATTTTTAGGGGTTGGATCATATTGAAATGGGATCCTTAGGTGTTGATCAATCAACTGGAAGGTGTTGTGTCTTTTCATGGGTAGAAATCATTATGGTGGTGATACTTTTCACACCTCGACCCGTGTATTTAGTGAATTTAATTATTTTATTTCCATTAAATATTTTTGTTGTTTGTTCAGGATCAGTTCTGGATGAAATTTTTTAGTTAAGTTAAAAAGTTCATTTTTTTGGTTGACATTGTTGGGCGCATGGGCGGAGTGAGTTTTGAAAACCCGACATGGATTTTCAGAGGAAACTTAGCAACCTGACCATCATCAAAAAATTAAAATGTGTACATTTTAAAATTAAAATTAATGTTGATTATTTTGTCATTTAAAATTTTTACTATTGTTACGACTTTTATTTTGATTAAAATGAATGGAATAATTTTATTATTTTTACATTTATAATCATTTCATTACTATTATTATTAGAATTATTATTATGGAATAAATATCATTTCAATTATATTTTTCCATTTAGTTTTACTTTATTTTTTAAGGTTTTTTTATAGAAAAAAATTATGTCAAACCCTAATCCTCCCTCCCTTTATACGATCCTCTCTCTCTCTTAGCCTTCCCCTTCCCCTCTACATAGCTCACAACCCTCCCCCTTGGTGTGACCTCCCCGTCACTGGCATTGATCCCTCCTCTGATCACCTCAACTAGCACCACCCTGACCTCCTCTTCCTACATGACCTCGGGTCGAGACCCCCCCCATCCCTCCAGCTCAGTGCTGCATCTCCCCAACCCTGAACCTTTGGCTCTCCTTCTCTCTAGTTCCACCCCCTTCTTCCATCAATGAGTCTATCCAGATTCATCCCCTTTTCCAACAAGTCCAACCAGTGCCACCCCCCTCTTTCGGCGAGTCCAGCCTGTGCCACAACCCTCCTGCTCTAGCTCCTCACCTTGCCAGTGTCACTCAGCTAGCCCAAAACCTTTTGGTGACCTATCCAATTTGCACTTCTCCCCATCCTAGTGAGTTTCTATTTTCCAACCACTTTCGATGGCTTCATCGTAGTGCGCGAAACCCCTACCGGTGCATGCTCGACCAACGACCTCTTTAGATCATGCCCAACCCTTTATGTATACCCCACATCATTTTATTGGATTTTTTCCTTCATTTATTTGGATTTTTTTATCATCAATGGTTTATTTGGGTAGATTTAGGGGTTTGAAACCCACATGAAGCATTCTTGGTTTTTCTGTGTTGTCCTGCCATTCAATTGAGGAAGTATTCCCTTGAACATTTCCTTTTTAATTTAAGATTCATCAATTTTATTCATTTAAAACCTTCTATGATTAATATGGAATGATGTGTAATCCTTGGTATAGTCATTTGATGTGAAAATGTTTCTTAATGCCTTGTTTTGGGATAATTGTCTTTGTTTCATTAAATAGCGCACACAAAATGTATGTCCAAAATTCCTGATTGGGCCTTGTAATTGTTCAGTAATATTGAAAGCATGGGTTTTCATTGATAATAATTTTGTGGCATCTGAAATGATGGACTTGGGGTTTTTTTAAAGGGTTTAAAATTTATTTAAGCGAAAAGAAGTTTGAGGTTGGCCTTTAAAATCGGTTTGTCATGTGATGGTGAATTTTAGCCTGGTTGAATTTTCATAAAAGATGATTTTAGTTTGGATGTGCAATAAGAATTTATTATTAAGGGATTTGGTAATTATTTTATATGGAAATGGTGTGTTTTTTCCTATTTTGAATGTTGGATTGCATTATTAATAAAAGATGGTTTTTATTGAATGTTTAAGGTACTGTTTGGCCACTTTGGAAAATGATGAAAGGTGTTTGTCATAAAACGCCCATTGGATTTTACTCGTGCCTTGTTAACATGGAATAGCTGGGATGTCCTCGGTAAGGAATCTTGAGGTTATATTATATGGCTACCTTGGTTGGGAACCCTTGGTAATCAATTGACTTTAAGGCATGAGAGTAGTCCTTGGGGAGACTCGGGGTGAGACATACTATAATTATTATTATAAATATAGGTTGTGATTTGAAGAAGGATGACATTTGATGGATCACACCCTTCAATATTTGTGACATAGGAAATGGGAATATTGAGATAATTTTCTTAGATGACTACTTCACTGGATGTTTTTGTTACTAACCTGTGGCCCATAGTAGGCAGATATACTAGATTAATTGCTATGGGATTTGACCTCAGCCTATATTGAGAAAGGGGGGATGAGTGTATAGAGCATTACATTTCATCGTAAGTGGAATTCTACTATATATGGGGTCATAGATATTAGTTTCATATAGATTATTCTTGATCTCCTAGGTTCACCAATGTCTAGTGGCTTTTAACTATTTGAACTATTGCAGAGATAATTGTATATTTATTTACATTTCCCTTTCTATATGAATTCCTTGGTACTCTTATGTGGGGTTTTTAATGGAAATTTATGTTCTGGTTTCCTAAATCCTATAAGAATGTTTCAGAAAATCAAAGGTGCTTCAAACTCTTTAGTTTATGTTTTAGAAAAAATCATCACTTTCCCCATGTAACAACATGGTAACACTTAAGGATAGAATATGGGTTTTCAAATGATTAAGGGAAATGGGTTGTACTTCTATTTTAAGTAAAAACACTCGAGATACATACATTAATATATTATACTTAAAATGTAGAATTTATGTTTCATTAATTATAAAGGTAGTGAATTTGGGAATAGAATATTGGGCTGGCCTACTGAGTTTTAAAACTCATGCCTATAGTTCTTTTCTGTTTTTATTTCTTGTGGAGGTTCCATCTTGGGTGTGTTCTCCTTGGGAGACATTTGATCATTGAGTTGGGGAGTGACCTATGGGTCACATGGAGATAGTTGTTGTCCCATTCGGTTAGTTTTATTTTCCTCAGTTCATGTTTAGTCGTTTTTTTGGTTTATTTATTTTGATATTCTCTTTATTAATTTCAATACTTTTATTTATTTTTTTATTGGGATAAATTGTTCCATTGTGTACACTATTTATTACTTAGCGATTCTCTCCAGTCCAAGAGGATCTAGGATTATCCTCGGGTCTTATAGTGAATCAGTTCGAGTGACTGGTTCATGGTCGACTCAGGATGGTTCATGACAGAGATATCATCGTAGGGAAAGAGAGTTTTATGAGTAGGAGGATGCATCCCATAACCCATCAGTTGGAAAGTGTATCCCTTGGTACAAAAGTCTCTTCAAGCATCTGAGTTCCTTTGATAGTGGAGGATTATATATATATATATATATATTTCTTCCTCAAGGATGTTTTGAGACTACCTCTATGGTGGGAGATAGATTTTTTCATTGAAATTCATCTTGGGAATGCTCTGATATCTTCTATGGAATATTAGATAGACCCCCAACAATCTGGAGGAGCAACGGGTTTAGTTGAAAGACCATTAAGAGAAGGGTTTCATTTTACATGGTATGTCCCCCTAGGCAGCTCTAATGTTGTTCATAATAAAAGTAGACAAGATTTTGCAGCATTGTGTGAATTACCTCTACCTTAATTAGTCCCCGATATAGAAAAATTACGACTTTTCAAGGATGTAAGACATATTTGACCAGTTACGAGGTGTGATATGGTTCTCTTAGATCGATCTCAGGTCTGGCTATCAAAAATTTAGAGTTAGTAAGGTTGATATTCCAAATTTAGGATTATGATGTCACTACAGACACATCAAGTTCCTATATATTCCCTTTCAAGTGAATAATTCCACCACCATGTTTATGACTACGATGAATTAGTTTTTTCAACTATGCTTAGAATAGTTTTTTGTTGTCTTCATCAACAATATACTCATCTATTGTATATCAGAAGAGGAAAATGAAAATTATTTGGGGATGGTCCTAGAGTTTCTTCAAGAGAACCAGCATTACTAATAGTATTTGAAGTTCCAATTCTGGATTCCCGAGGTTCAATTTTTGGGTAATATCATTTTTAAACGTGGTTTAACCATGGATCCAGAGAAGATCGATGTAGTGCTTTCTTGGGATCCACCCAATAATGTTTCAAAGGTGTGGAGATTTATTGTCTTGACAGAGTACTATATAATGTTTATGGTATACAAATCTAGAATTATTTCCCCTTTAACTGACCTATTGTGTAAAGGGTATCCACTTACTTGGTCAAATTAGTGCTAGAGATCCTTTTAAAAATCTAATGCTGAAGCCGAAAAGTACTCCAGTGCTGAGACTACCATAGGAAGACATAGAGTTCAATGTTGATTGAAATGGATCAGGAGGTGGGATCAGTTTCATGTTGATGCAGTAGATGGAAGTTATCACTTATGAGTTAAGGAAATTAATACCCCAAAAGAAGAAATTTGTTACTCATGACTTAGAGATAGTATTGTTAGTCTTCACCCTGAGGATGTGGAGGCACTATTTTCTGAGATAACACTTTGTGGTTTAATTCGACCACCGAAGTCTCAGGTATGCCTTCACTCATAGATACATGATCCTAATATAGAAACACTACCTAGATTTTACTATAGGACAATGAATTCAAGATAGCCTATACTCCAGGGAAGAAAAAAATCATAACTGATTCCTTTAAAAAGAATTTCTAGGATCTCCTAGTGTAAGATTATTCAAACCAATTAGCTTCCCTACAGCTGAACCAGGTAGAGTGGGAGGTTACAACTTTTCATTAGTTGGTGGTGTTATCTCATCTTCTTTTCTAGCATGTAAAAGTTTCCCAAGTCGGTGACATTGACTGTGAGGTATTAGGATATAAAATATCCATAGGCGACTCACTAGTTGGTTATTTTGAAGGGCGAAATCTCATCATCTTGTTCCAGGGGTGGGAAGTGGTTCCAATACCATTGTAGGAGGAGGTGATATAAGAGTTTCTCACACATCCCCTATCAGTACATCCTGGTGTGGGTAAGATGTATAGATACCTTTAGCGGAAATTTTAGTGGTCCAAAATGAGATGAAGGGTAGATCAGTTCATCTATTCATGCCTCACTTGTTAGTAGGTTAAGGCTGAGCACCAAGTTCTGGAAGGTTTGTTGCATCCCCTTGAGATCCAATATTGGAAGTGGTATGACACATCCATGGGCTTTGACCATGCTTCATCAGATAGAAAAGGGAAATGATTCCATATAGGTGATAGTCTAATGACTCATGAAGTTGATACACTTCCTTTCCATCCGAAAGAAGGGTACATTAGAGAGTTTGGGGTAGTTATATGTACAAGAGACCCTCCAGTTCACCCTTGTGGTGGAAAACGATTGGTGATACATCTATTTTAAGAACATAGATGGTTCAAGTGACAAAGAAGAAGGTCTAGATCATCTATGAGTGGATGAAAATGGCCCATAGTAGATAGAAATCTTACGTAGATTACTATCACAGGCCCTTGGAGTTCGAGCAGGGAGACCATATTTTCCTGAGAGTATTCTCATGAAGAGGATTGTAAAGGATCAGATGGGGAATAAATATATCTATAAGGTTTATTAGGCTATTAATGATCATTCATAGGGTTGTTGAGGTTGCATACCACCTCACCCAAGCCCCAAAGCTGGAGAAGGAGCACGACATCTTCCACGTGTCGCGGATGAGGAGATACATGCATGACCACATGCATATTATCAAATGTGGTGATATGGACATAGAGGATAACACCACATTTGCGGGGAAACCCTTTGAGACTGAGGAATGGAAGGAGAGTACCCTAAATGGATGGACCATACCTTTGGTTGACATGTTGTGGGAGCATGTAAATGTGCTAGAAACTTACAAGGAGTCGGAGAGCAATGTACTAGCTTAGTATCCATATTTTTTTCAAAGTTTTTGATTTTAGAGGGAAAAATATAGAAGGAATTATGTAAAAAGTGAGTTTTTTTACATTTATGACTTTGAAATATTATTATATATATTTCCAGATCTATTAACTAAGATGACATATGACTCTGAGGCCCAGTGTTCCCAAAATTAATTTTCTGGAAATATTAAATATATTCTATATTCCACATGTGAATCTTCTTAAATAAAATGCGATAAATGTTAAAAGGATGATCAGATTAGAATTACAAGGCCACATATGTGTTAGGAACATTGTGCTTACCCTATTTGGGACATAAAATGGCTTAGTGTGGGGTGTTCAAACTCCTCTTTCATTGGTGGTACCTTCAGTGACTTCATTAATTTAATAAATAAATTAAATAATTTTGTTTGAAATAGAGAAATCATCTATAAGATAAATACCTGATAGATTTTCCCAAGGTTATCCGAATAAAACCTGGGCTATGTAAACATCTCTTACACCCTATTTATTTTTAAAATATCATCAGCCGATGTTGAGATATCAGATCAAATTAGATCAGGGAACAATGAATACAATGACTTGTCTTGATTGTTGGAAGATGAATTATTCATCAATGAATGATCCATAGTTGAGGTTGGACTCTTCAATTGGTTATTTTTCCCATTTTATTAATTTTTTCATAAAATTCATCTTTATTCATGGATCGGTGCCAATTGTTGAACAATTTCATGCACCCAGGTATAAAAACTAAATTTGTTTCAATTATTTTCTAACACTAGAATACCGTTCTTGAACATTGTCTGATAATTCTTTGACAACAATGTCAAAACCTTTTTTTTCATTTATCCCTTGTTGATTCTATTTATTCACCAATTGTACCTCCTCAGTCTTAGTTTGACATTGATGGATGACATCAAGCCCAATCAGAGCCTTGAAACTGTGATGAATCAAAACATGAGACATGGATCGGAAAACCAAAAATAGATCTAGGTTTTTTTGCGACAATTGTGTTTTATGTTTTATGATTAATGATAATGAAATCAGTGGCATAAGGAATGAGTTTTTTCTATAAAAAACAAAGAACTCTGTGGATGGATGGAGGGTGGTTTCCATCGAGTGGCATCTCAAAACAGGTATTTTTAGCTAGATCCACGTTTTTATCAATAGATAGAACCAAATATGATGTGATGAGGCTAGATACAATGTTCTAGAAGTGGATTTGTAGATACTATGATTATGGTGAAAACCCAAATACACCCCATGTTATTGGATGAACACCTGGCATGTTGCCCCCTCAACGACGATGGCTAGGGTTTTGGAAATCATAAGGGTGAAATGACATGTAAGCTCTCCTACTTGTCATGTAACCTATTCCTAGTTGAAAAATACTTGTAATGGACCATAAGAGTGTGAAAACTTGTGGATGTATATGGTCTGGTACATGACCATGCACTTGATTACCTAGAAACATGGTCTGGTACATAGACACAGGGTCTGGTACACATTCATGACCCCTGGGACACGAAAATGTCCTGATTAGTTGGTACACACTCTCTACTCCACCATCATGGAATTTACTACTACATGGGATGGAACCGTGTTCTATATGGGGACCCGGCTAGGCAGTGGAGCTGGAACACACACTATGCGGGTCTGCACACACATTGTGTACCCCTATTTTAATTTTGGGAAAACATCAACCTTTGGCATCTCCTTCATTTGACATTGGATTTTGGACTATAAGTGGCCTAACCTAGGTGTTTTTTTCACATAGAATGTGATGGTTCCATCTATTGTTGATTTCAAGGTACGGTGTGGAATGTTCCAGGCATAGAGCTTACTGAGGCGATGCCCAAAGACGATAGTGATCAGATGGGCTTACCAAAGACATATCGAGTTGACACTCAATCATAGTTAGGTATTGGTGTCCTAAATTGATAATTAGTTTCCACTCTAAAATAGAAAGAGAAGTGGAATTATTTACTAATACTGAGTTGACCCTCCAGCATAGATGGTTAGTTACAACCTTGATAGGTACCGAGTTGACACTCCAATATAGATGGGAAGTGGAATCATCGATGAATTTCAGAGTGGAACACCCTTTAATTACTAGGGTGTGAGTCCTCTACTTTGAGGTTGTATCCCATTTCCTTTCTGACCCAATTAAGAGGTATGGTTTTACATGTATGGTTACTTATGGGAAGATGTGTGAGATGATGGGCATCAATGATGGACTTTTGGGACTATTGAATACTCTTCATCTAGTATTGAGCTTTGAAATGTATATCCCCTTACTATATCATTTGGATTTAATTTTACTGAGCACACACATATATATATATATATATATAAATTCAACATACACACCTTGTATTTTTTTATCCTATCTATAAGGGAGGTGAAGATGTGAGGGGTATGCTATGTGATTTTCTTGTTTATCTTATTGTGGATGGATGAGTCTAATCTCCTACTATAGGTGGGGAATACTCGAAGGTTAGTTTAACTACTCACTATTTTTTCCCCTTTTGTTTGGATGAGCTTACATTCACTTTTTTTGGGTTGATATGTTATCTTTTATTATAAATTCCATCTACTATATTTTACTCATGTTTCATCTCTTACTTCTCCCTCATCATCTTTAGGGGTGTTCAACTAGGTATATGTATACTCACCACTACATTGGATCTTCCCACATGTGTCATATCATATACGGACGACATATAGGTCGACCATGACTTTGGAGGATCTTAGGGACATTGGGTTCTTAGACCATATGTGGTGATCGTAGCTTGGGATTTTGGTTTTCAGCCTTCTCAGCTATTTAGACTTCTAGTTTAATAAGTTTGGGACATATTTCTGGTGATTCATGTATTTTTTTCCTTTTACTTTTTAGGTTACACTATTGTACTCATGTATAATCTAAAGGTTCATGCATTACATGGTTTTCTTCATAGCAATGATGTATCTTTTACTCTTTCCCTATGAACTTTTATATTGAGATTGCTATGTGTGTGCATACACGTACTTAGTAAATGGTCTTTCTAAGTTAGTTATGCCTTTTCTATTGGTCGGCAACCCCTGGCCTATGGGGTTAGGCTTGGGGAATTGGACGTTTTTCCCCATATTGGGTCTGGTCATGAAACAAAATCATGGAAAGGCGGTGTTACTGGAACATATTTTCTTTATCAAAACCTTTTAATTCCAAATCCAATTAAGATTAGTGTATTTTGGTATGAACAAAACTCTATCGTTGTATGCTCCTTGGTCTAGCTCATAGTGTTGAACTAAGTAAAATTATTGTATTTTCACTTTGCATACGATTGTTATCTTTCTTCAAGTCTCTATAAAATTCGTTATAAAAGTTCCTATAATTGTGGGAACATTATCCATTACATTAAAATAAAAAAATGACACCATGATTAACCCTTATCCTCTTAGGGTGTTTTGGGGTCCTATAAGGTGTATTATAGCCTACATGTTGCTTGAGTAAAATCCATCCTCTTTTTTTCATGTATATTTTGTAAATGTAATGGGAGTCCCCCTCTATTTTGGAAAAAATTTATAGATTTGAAACAACATGATGATATCTCATCTAAGACCCCTTAGAATGGATTTTTTCCTTTCCACTGCGTTTGGAATTCAGGTCACTGATGCGACATTTCTTTCTATGAAGGAAACATATAAGAAAATGCTTGATGTAAATTCTAAATCATATTATTCCCTTACTCCATCTCTATATGTTCAAATCTATCTTAATGTTTTGTGTTTCACTTCATCCAAGTCTATGTTGGAAAAACTGGATAATATATCCAAAGGAAATTACAAATCCAAACTCTTAGTTTTTCAAAATAGGTTCGATAATCTGAAGACACATCCTGATGAAAATGAAGATACCTTTTTTAATCGATTTAATGAATTTTTTGGAGAAATTTGAGGACTTTTTGAAGAAATTAATTATATTTGAATTATGGAAAAAATGTTAAGAAAGTATACACCTCTCTACAATCCAAAATGGTCCACCCTTGAAGAAAGGGATCTTGCTAAACTCTCAATTATTGATCTACTAAGTGGTTTGGTGGATTATAATAAGAGAGTCAGACCCGAAGATTCAACGAACCATTTAATTAAGGAAATGGAATTTAAATCCCTAAAAAATCATGAGGGTTTATAAGATATAGTTGAAGAAGATAATTAAGAAGATTAACTTCAATATATTTTTTCTATGAAAATCATTAGTGGACAAGGGATATTTTTTTGAATGATTCCTCTAGAATATTTTCAATGTGGTGGAGTTGGTTACATTTCCTCTCAATTCTCAGGGAAGTTTTATGATGAAGAATGTGAAGCTAAAAACATTCAAAAACCTCAGAAAATGTTTTCCCAAGGGGATATTTCAAATCAAGAAAGAAATTATAGAGAAGAGTTCCATTTATAAAGAATAATAACCTGATAATGACTCTATCTAGGATCAAGAACTCTAGTTTAATTCATGAACCCAAGAATCCATGAGGGATATAGTTGAAATGTTAAAATATTTATAAGATAAAATAAATATAATCAGTTGACTAGTGTTATTGATCATAAGTTGGAACATGAGGATTCTTTTGATAAGTATGAAAATAAATTATAGAGAAAGAAAAATATGATCTCCATTCTCAAAGTGTCATCATAGTATATTGGTCAACTTGAATAGAAAAATTTTTGAGTAGAAGAAAGAGAAAACAAACATTAAACGACTCTTGAAACATCAGAATATGTTGTTGAATTTAATCTCAAGATTAAAGGGAATTAAAATTATATCAATAAAAAATCATCCAAAATTTAGGATAAATATAAGATAGCTGAGGGGGTTAAGGAATATGATCTTACATTAAGGAGTAAACTATAAACTGAATCAAATTCAATAGAAAAAAAATGAAATTTCAATTTGGGAGATTCTTAGATGAAGATATGTTAGAGAGATCAAAATGTAGTTCTGAAGGAGTAGAGAATGTTTTAATGATAAAATATCCAAATGTATGGAAAAGAGTGTAATTGGTTGGGATTATGAAACATGAAATTCTAGAAAAAAGATGATCCAAATTAAATATAAGAATAATATTGGGAATATCCCAAAGGAACCTAATGTACTAACAACAAAAGATTCAAATCAAATAGGAAAGAGAGTATACATTTATTCCCAAGTACACATATATGGTCACTAGTCAAATACTCTTACAAAAGAAGGGTAATTGAGGAGAAATGGAACTATGAAGACATATATTCTTATGAGATTTCAATTTTGTGAGTTTTGGGGCCACCCAATTTATTATTGTGAAGAGGAATGAATCCATCTCAATGGGGAATGATATTAGAAGTAAACAAGGGTTAATGAAACCATATCCTCCATATTATAAATTATATAGTTTTTATAGTTAAAATTTTCATTGTTATAACTATGGGAAAAAGCTATTCATTTTAGGTAGATGAATGGTGGGAACATTACCTACAGATCTCAGAGAAAAGTCAATAACTGCCAACCAAATTGAGTTTCTTTTGCGAATAAATAATGTCCTCTAGAAGAACATTATGATTATTATGAACCAATTCATATGAAAAATATATATGAAATTACATATTTAGCCTCCACTCAATCAAGTATCTCATGGAAGGAAAATAATAAAATCATGAAATCCCACATTGATGAATAGATCTCAAAGATAAAAATAATAGTAGCACATGGATTCTTAAGAATGGAAGATCATACCATATAAAGGGAAATGTTGATTTATTGAATAATTTAAATAAAAGGGTTGATGGAATAGTGAGGTTCAACTATGATGGTGCTTTAATGATTAAAGGTAGTGGAAGTACAGAAGTATAAGATGATGAACTTAAGAAAACCAAAGTTTACTATATGGGTGTTTTGAATAACAATCTCTTAACTGTGAGTCAACTATGTGAATTGACAATAATAGTGAAATTTAACCAATATTGGTGAATTATAAAAGTAAATACATGGAATTATCCCATTGGAGGATGCATAATATATATAAATTTATATCTGGTTAATAGTAATGAAATCATTTGTTACCTAACGTTTGAAGAAAAAAACAACTTGTGGCACTGAATGTTGGGTAAATTAATAAAAAATGAATGGAAAATATAACTAAGATAAATATAGTCATCAAAATCCAGAGTCTGAAGTGTGAACGAGAAAATACATGTTGTTCTTACATGTAAGGAAAGTTGTTCTGTAGTTCACATCGGCTAAAGAAAAAAAGTGCATTGAATATGCATGATATTATCCACACATACATATGTGGTCCAATAAATTTGGAAAGAACACATGGATATAGGAAATTAATTATCCTTATTTATGTTTATTGTACAATGGCTCATGTAATGATTCTTCCTATAAAAAAACAAGAGTTTGATTGCTTGAAAAGGTATCACCGAATAGATGAGAATGATACATGCCATATAATCAAAGTACAATGATCTAATATTGGAGAGGAACAGAAATCCATTGAATTTGGAAATTACCTAGGGAAACATGGAATAAAGAATGAGGTGTGTATAGTGATAACCCTAAAAAATGGAGTTATTGAATTTTTAAATAGACATGTGAAGAATATGGTAAAAACTATGTTGACTGAGAGTTGTGTCTCTCCTCAGTACTAAAAAGACAATGTTAAAGTAGCATGATACAATAAAAATAAAACATGGATTCCTATACGAGAAAATAGGAAACCATAATAGTTATGGTATGGAAGGAATCCATCTCTGAGGTGTTTTAGTTTCTTTGTAAGTAGCTATTTCATCCAATACAAAGAAAGAAATCCAGGAAAGTATAGTGATTCTATTGATGACGGAATATTCCATGGATAATGAATGAATAAAAATCCTACAAATGATACAATAATTGTCTTGGAATAATTTTTTAATGCATTAATGTTAATATCATTTAAGATTAAATAATTAATATTCCAAGGACCCTATATGCTGATGTGATATAAGATGAAGAAGAAAATTTACAAGGGATTTATTTAAATGTAAAAATAGTGGATGGATTGGAAAATATTCGAAGCTCACCAAATTATGGGGATTTAGTAGAAGATTTAGAATACGAAACTCTGGATACCCTCAAAACCACACAGGGGAAATAGAAGACCTGAAATTTATTAATCTAATAACATTGGGGAAGAGACGACCTCTATACAAAAAAAGATAATTAATAATGATGCACATTATGACATCCTATCTAATGTGGAAACAACAACGTTTGAAAAATAAATGAAGGATGAATCATGGGTTAAATAAATAAATTAATATCTTGATCATATTGACATGAACCAGACACGAGATCTTGTTAAGAGACATGAATATCACAATGTCACTGAGGCAAAGTGGACTTTTAAAAACGAATTTAATGGGAATGGAAATTTAATCAAAAGAAAGGAATTATTATTGTGTAAAGTCTATACTTAGATTGAAGAAATTGATATTGGAGAAATAATTTCTCCAATAGAGAGATTGGGTTCAATCATGCCTTTCATTACAATGGTTATTCAAAGAGGATACATATTTTATCATATGGATGTCCAAATGACAATATTAAATAGATTTCTCAAAGAATAAGTCATCATTGAACAACAAGTGGTATTTCTTATAATAAATGATGAAGAAAAGTTTTGTAGATTAATGAAGTCTTGTTATGGTATAAAGAAATCACCACATGCATGGTATTCTTAGATGAATGCATATCTGAAAAATATTCAAGTCAAAGAGGTGGGTTCAATCATAATATCATTGTGAATAATTCAATGAAATATCAATTTATGATATTTTTGTATGTAGATGATAATATATTTGGTGGAAACAGGCAAGGATTAGATTAATAATATTATAATAACGTGAAATATGAATTTTAAATGTCCATGGTTAGTAAACTCTCATACTTTTTAGGGATTTTTCTTATTTAGAAGAAGGACTAAACTATAATTTCTTAGAAAATATATGAAAGAGAGTTGTAGGAGAAATAAAACATGCATAACTCTAACATGATTTCGACTCTGATTCTAGTTGGGAAAAATTTGTAGGGCATGAGGATGGTACATATATATATCCAACACTATAAAATAGAATAATTAAATGCTAATTGTAATTTACAACAACACAAACATATATCATCTTTGTAATATACTTACCTTCTATATTTAAATGTAGTCCGATGGAAGAGAATTTGGAAGTAGTTGAAAGAATCTTGAGGTATATTAAGGTACTCTTAATGTTGTATTATACTTTATTGTAGGAATATATAATGAATTATTAGAATTTTCTAATACTGACTAGACTGAAGTTATGGTGGATATAAAGTACACAACTATCAGATCATTCTTCATTGGAAATAAATTTGTGGGCTGGTTGAGAAAAAAAAATATCTTCTCTTGGAATAGATGAAGGAGAGTATATCTCTACCATAAAGGCTTGCACTCAGTTATAGTGGATGAAGAAAATAATGAATGACATTGGTGATGAGGTTAAACAACCTATGGTGATTTATTATGATATCAAGAGAGATAGATTGATGTTATGAAGAATCTAGTGCAACACTCTCGTTCACATCATATTGAGATCGGATAACTCTTCTTCATGGAAAAAGTTGAACATGGTGTGATTAAAATGGAGCATGTTGGAACTGATGGACAAGTGGCTAACATTCTAACTAAACAATTGGAAGCACATGTGTTTGAGAAACATCTGTTGAACTTCAGTGTTTATCCACCTCACAGTTAATGAGGAGGTTAAGAATATTCCCCTCTCCCCATTTTTGTTAACTATTTTAATCATTTTTTTGAATTGATATAGGTTTATGGGGTAGATAGGATATAGGTGTTTTATTATTTTGAGCTCTAAAATACAAATATAGGTTCTTCAAGTTTATTTCAAAAGTGGTAGAATGGAGAAGTTCAATGTTTTTAATTTTTTCTGGTTTCAGGGTTTAAGGGTTTTGACAAACCATGCAATACTTCTATGACTCTATGAGAATTAGGTGTTATAAGGAAATAGTTAATTTTTATCAAAGAATATCATGGACAAAAATAAACATTATAAAAATGATAACCCAATTCATGATTCCCGTCTTATTTTAGAAACTGAGATATTATAACATGGACTTAGAGTGTTGGATGCATTTTTATTCACATTTCAGGTTTTGATTGTGGACGGTGCTTTGTTGAATTTCTATAAATATTTCCCAAAAACCCAGATGGGGAGATTGTTGGAATAAAGGATTTTCATTAAAGAGAATATATTATTTTTTTCTTTTTTATGAATTTACATTGGGCTCATCAGGGAGTTTTCTAGACAAGTTATATTAAAGTAAAAGTTGAGTAAAATATTCAAGGAGGCATCATTTCCCAATGTTTTCCAATTTTTTTGGTCGAAATTTTGGAGGATGAATAATTGTTTTTAGTAAATGTAAATTGTTCCCAAGAGTGAATGTAGATCAAAATATTAATATAAAGTGGAGTTTTGAGATTTACATGTCAAAATATGATAAAGGCATGGGATGTGGCAAATATCTGAAATTTCACGTAAGTATTTACATGCCAAATATGAAATCAAAATGAGTTGCATGAATGTAGAGTTTTTTGATCTTCTCATCGAACTATGATAATGTTATGAGATGTGAAAAAAAATCTGAAATCACCTAACAGGATCATACGATCCAAATGAAAATTCAAAATCAGGTTTGTGCACACAAGGTAGGGCATGCAAGGAACTTACATACAGGGTCTTCCTGATCTATAAATATGTGGCTTCCCCCATTCAAGATTTAAGACATTTCTAATGAAAATATGGTGTCTTTTTCATTCGAAGGATTTTCAGGCCGAATAATTACATGGAGAAAATATTTCATCTAGAATGTCCCTTATGTCTATCATGACCACGTGAATCTTATGGCTTATTTTCAAAAAATATAACGGTTATGAAAAATACATATTGGATAGAAATCCCAAAACATGTGTGCAAGTACAGGTGTTGTGCACATGTGCTGAGTTTTTCTACTATCAGGGTTTGAATATCTAGTTTGTTATATTATTACTTTCATGTGAATCAATTCAAGACCATAGTACATGTGGAGACCTGTGCTAGTCATGAAAAAAACAAAAATTCCAATCTACTAAAGTAACCTTCATGTGTGTAAACTGAGTAATAAATCCCCCAAAGGAGTGAGCTAGGGGGAGTTTTGAGAAGTGTTCTTAGAAAGGTAGTGTGTTTTTTTATAAAATATTTTAAAGGATGTGTTCCAGGAATAGAGTGACTATTTATGTAGTTTTTCATTCCGTAACTAGTAAATATTAGTGGATTTTCATATGAAAGACACATTATCCCCATATACACATTGGACTATCCTTATTATTGAACGCTATAAAATTGATGAGTTTTCTCTTTGCATATGATTGTATTATTTCTTTACATTTCCATGAGACATGTTAACATGTTCCAATCAATATGGTAATAGGATCTATGACTTTGAATGAAATATATAACACCCTGATTCACCCCTCCCCTCTCAGGGTGTTCTAGGGTCCTATAATTTAGACTTTAGAAGATATTATTTGATCATGATATTTGTATTATTAGTTAAATTCATATCAATATCCTTCATTAGTATATTTTTCTTATAATATTAGTTTTCATTCTAGTATACATATGGAACCATTAGAGAAACTAAAGGGAAAATAGTGTTGAACTTCAGCATGTTGTGGCGAAGATGGTGAGAGAATGTTGTTGGGACCAGAATTAGTAGAATTAATGGTTGAAAATTTAAATATGATTTAACAAAAATATGAGGGATTCTAAGAGAAGGATGAAGAGTTATGAGGATAACCTAAGAAAAGATCACTCATTAGAGGTAAGAGATAATTATTTTATTAAATTATCTCATTGGAGGGGTGTTATAGATTTGGAATGAAATGGAAATTAAGTCCATATGAAACTATGGAGAAATTTATATCATTTACATACCATGTAGCCTTACCTCTATGTTTATCTGAAATACATGATGTCTTTATGTATTCCTGTTAAGGAAAATCATACATTATAAATATTATGTTTTGATCCATGAAATGTTATAGTTAGAAGAGAATCTATCTTTTTAGGAAAATTTTGTACAGTTTCTCAATCATATAAATTAGGTGTTTTAGAATAAGATAACTCTCTGGTTAAGATTTTATGAAAAAACTATATGATGGAAGAAGTTACATGAGAATCAGAAAAGTCTATAAAGTAAAAATATCTTCATTAATTTAAATAATAATTGAGAGGGAAAATTTTATTTTATGTGGAAGAATGTGACAACCCATGTAATATTAATAATAAATCAATTTCATGTCTTATTAATATTCGTGATTATATTTTATAGAGTCTTATTCACAATTATAATTTTATGTAATTTTTTAGTTGAATAAGAAATAGTTTTTTTCTAACTAAATATTTTTCTATTAATTAAATGGTTTTATTTAAAAGATAAATTTTATAATTTTATAATTTCAATTTTATAAAATTTTCTTTTTGAAATAATCCTATTGAAATTAGTTTAGGGTGAATTTTTAGGATTTATCTAAATAATATAATTTTTTTAAATGGTGGAAAATATTGATTTAACAAATACCATAAATTTTATTAAATCATTATGAACTAAGAATTAATTAAAAAAATTAATCCTTTTTCTTAACCAAATACGTTTTCAAATAATATAATAAACTATTAAAAACATTTATTTTGATCTTTAAAACCTATATTTTATTTTTTTGAACCTAACTTATATTTTGAACTAATAAAAAAGCCATTATTTATTCTTTGAATTTAATAGTATGGTTGGAAGGTTCCATTTTACTATAGAATCGTTATAATGTCAAAAATTTATAAATTTTTTAATAATAAACCAATTAATTATTGCGAAGAAATAAAAATTATGATTCATTGACCCAAATAATAATAACTTAATTTTTTCACATAAAAATAATTTTCGTATTCTAAAAATGGTTTTTATGCCTTTTGTATGCTTATATTATAATTAATTTATAAAAATTATTGAAATTTGATTTTATAATATGATTGAATATTTATGATAATAATGTTATAATTTTCTAATAAGATCAATTCCCTTTTAGTCATATTGGATAGATACCATGGAAATATTGTTCACCATGGTAAAGAATAAAAGGGTTAATTTGGGGAGTAAACAAAGATATGTGGAATAAAATAGCTCTTAAACATGTATATTTTTTTTGAAAGAGTGGATACCAAAATTAAATTGTCCTATTTATAATATTGGAGTAAATTTTATCCACTTTTCCATGAGAACACCATTATATTATTTTAAAAAATTGAGTATTTTCAAGAGTTCCACTCCCCTCACATATAAAGGGAACCTTATCTCTTCAATTATGCACACAATGTTTTATCTATTTATCAATAAATATCAAATAAAATCTCTTCTAAACTCTCTTCTTCATGTTCTAGAGTTTCTGGTGTTACCTAAATGCCAATCATATAAGGCTTAAAGTGTAATTCAAATGAATATATCCATGGGGGAGATATATGTCTTATTCAAATTCTTTCAAGGCTATTTCTTCTATTAAATAATATAAATCTATTATAAAAATCCTAATGTAATTAAATAAGTGTATTTATTATAGTAAAATGTTATTATTATGATGGTAAAACTTTTTTATAGATCATTTTGATCTTATGGGAAATAAAAACACTGCTCATGAGTACGTGTAGACTATCACCACCACAAAGCGACATGTCTTGTTTTTCATCACTGCCTCACAAGGATAGTCAAAAGGATAGGTTTAATTGATATATTTTCAGTCCATGAGATAATTATTATTATTTAAATATAAAATATTATATATCGTTTTACCCTAACATCTATTGAAAATGGAAATGTTACTCACGCATACATATGGACAACCATCTCTATGAAATGATGTGATTCATTTTTCATTTACACCTCACATTCCTAGTACAAAGGATGGATTTAATGAATAAAAATGATATTTATAATATATGTATGATTCTTTAATGATATAATTTCATAAATGTTATATCCATTTCATCCATTATAAGAATGAAAACATATCTCAAGTGTGCATTAGACCTACCGCTTCCATGAATGATACATCTCATTACAACCATACGTGTATAGTATAAAAAGTATATTGAATGTATAAAAATTATAATTATAACATTTTTAGACTATGTATCTAATGTAACAAAGATAACATAGACCATGGTAAAATTACTAATTCTATTTTGGAGATTATGAACCACACAACCTCAAAACATTTGACGTAAGATTAAATGATTTAGTAACTTAAAAGAAAAAGACACCAAATAAAATAAAATAAATAATGATAATCAAATGAAACTGAAAATATTAATTAGACTAGAAGATATTTAATATATGTTTGTTATCTAGGAATATAAAAGACTAACCAATCAACTCGGTACTTGGGGTAAGATATTTTTATTTGAATCATAGATATAAATATTTTGAACTCTTTTCCCTCTACATATATGTTATTTTAAATATATCAACAATTTTTTTTATAATTTAAATATTTTTAAAGGCTATTTTAAACAATATTAAACCTTATATAAAATGGTTTTATAATAAATATTTTAAATATTTTTCATGCATGTCATTTTTTTCTTTCTTTATAAAAAAGGGATAAAATAATGTTTTTATAACACATATGACATGAATAAAATCTTCCGCCATTATATTCATTATTCATAATCAAGATTGGTATAAATTATTTTATAGTCTTTTAAATAATATCTTTTCAATATAATTTATAATTATTATATATTTTGAAAAGAAAATGATATTTCTTTTAATTTAATGAGATAACTGAATTTGATTTTTCTTACATGAAATATTTACATTTTTTTAGTTATATTATATAGATGAAATATTTCATGATTTTAATATTGAAGATATGGTCATTGGGAAATTTTTATAATGAATAGATAGCCTAATATAACTATGATTATGTGTGGTCCTAATATATATCTCTTATAAAATGTTTAACGTGATGAAGTAAACTAGATATTAGTTAATGCAATGAGGTAGATTTTAATATCTTATTATGATTTTTAAATTATAAGAGTTCTTGTAGCGATATTATCCCAAGATTCATACATTTTTTTAATAAATTATATCCAATGTAAAATTTATATTTTTTATTTAATAAGGTATTAAAATGATCTCATGATTACAAGATTGTTTATAATATTCTATAGATGGAAGGCTTTTTTCAAGTAAACTTTTTTCATGAGTTCTTAGGTTTTTCCCAAGTAACTCTCAAAATTTTGATTTTTCCTTTTTTGCTTGCTTAGAAAATGTTTTATCAAATGATAATGATTTGGGATAAATTTAATTAGTAATTAAATGATTATTTGAGATCAATTTTTATTTTGTAAAAAGGTAACATCCCTTATGAGTTTCCATGGTTTTTAATCGACAACCGATTTCCCTTTATTTTTTATCCCCTAATGAAATTTGATTTTATTACCGCTTCTTTTAAATGTTTTATATATGATCTAAGAATATTTAGGAACCATAAAAAGGTCTATCAATACACTCTATTGAATAATTGTAAAAAATAAAATATTTCTTGAATAAAATAAGTGTATAAATTTAAGAACCTATTTTTAATGAAAAAATGGGCATTGTGTATAAGTTTCCACTTTTTCATGTAATGTTTTTCATTGTTCTCTAATACCATAAAGCTAAAAGAGACTAAAAATATGTAAAAGTTACACCCTAGATATAAATAATATAATTAAGGGTTTATTATGTTATGTGTGTGTTATAGTATTTTATGTCTAATTCATAATACAAACATTGAAAATAAATAATGCTAATGTTAATAAATGTAGATTAGAAGAAAAAAGTATATAAGTTAAATTAAATTCTTTAATCAATTATTTTAAAATATTATTATTTATTTTTAAAATAAAAAATTGATAGATCAATGGGTCTAGGGTTTTCCCTGAAAATACAAGGAAATTTGGATTGTAAATTTATTAATGATTAATAATCATTCCTTAGCGAAGATTCAGTCGGGACATAAACATTTAAAAACATTCTTTTATTACTTTTGTAAGAAGTGAAATGTGACCCATCCAAATACCTTAATATTACTCATTTTAAAATTTCATAAATAAATTCAAATACATTTGAAAATAACTTCAAATAAATATTTAAAAAATTTAGTACAAAATCATTGAAATAATTTAACGAATATGAAAATGGAAGAAATATTTTCCTGTCTAAAAAGAAGAAATAAGATCAATGTTTATAAAAATATTATTTCAGTAATTTCATGTTCCTAGGAGGGGGAAAGAAATAATAATTGAAAAACCCAAAAATAATCATAGGAGAAGAAAATAAATTGGTTTTATGATTGAAATTGCCTATATTCTCCCAAATATAAATTTAGATGTATTAAATCCTTAATAAAAATGTGATTGTAAAATAAAACCTTATGAATTTGGAAACTTTTGAGTTGAAATCATTTAAAGGATATAACTTGTAATTGAACATTAAATGCCATGAAAAGAATGATAATCATGATAAAATATCACAAATAGGATATTTATACACCATATACTCAAAAATAGGTACATAATATGAAAATTGTCTCCAAGAAGGAAATGTTTTCCAATAAATACATACATTGGATTCTTGTCAGGACAGACGTGTTCTAAACTCCTATTCCATTTAATTACTAATTTTTCTTACACATTAAGACTTCTTATTTTTTGATTTTTGTGATTCCATGAAGTTAATGTCATGAAAAATATAGTTGGGGAAGCATTTGGGTACATATTAGTTGATCTTGGTAGATTTGAGTGTGTGGACAATTAAGGATAAAAAAGGTCCCTTTAATAAGTTAAAAGAGTGAAAATATTATAAATACCCTTAAATTTTAAAGTATAATAATGTCATTTACTAGAATAATGGATCTGATTCTTCTCAATTTCTAAATTAGATAATTTATGGTTTAAATCCACTTAACAAATCAAACTAAGACATTTTTAGTGATATTTGAAGCATTGTATCTTAGTTAAACCACCTCATTAACCCTTTATAACCATTATCATGGTGAATTTTTTTTACCATGGTGACTATTCATTATGGCCAAAACATAAATTTTCCTTATTACATAATTTGAATATTTTGATTCCAAATATGGAATACAGTTTATAACATTCAATTCCTAAGGATGGTTGACACATATTTTAATATAGGTATGTGAAACACAAAGATTTCTTAAAGAAAAATGTATTTTGAAGCATTAATATGAATTTATAACAAAATTAGGTTAAAAATTCATTCCCTTGAAAATTATTTGTTTATAAATAAAAAAATTATAATTTCATGGATTTAAATCTATTAAAAAGTGATTATAGGTTTTTAATTACATAATTAAAGAAAAAGTTCAAAAATAGTTAATAGAAAAATACCTTTTTTAAAATTGAATAATTTTAATCATAACACATTAGTTATTTAATATCTAATCATTAAATTTCATCAATAAAAACAAAATTATATGATGTAAGTATTATAATTAATTATTTTTTCTCAAATTTCTTAATGGGTTTTCTTCTTTTAATTGCAATACTTCATTACTCATTTTAGTTCAGGGTTATGTGTGTGACATGAAATTATTTTGACTATAAGGGGCTCATCTAGACTAACTCATTCTTTTATTATAACCAAATAGTGTTTAATTATGGTAGTCACATCATCCTTCTATTTTACATGGATGACATGATTTTGGAGGGTCCGAATAGTAAATTGATTCAAAAGGTAAAATATAATTTATCCGGAATTTCCACGATGAAATATCTTAAGGTAGCTAAGGAGATTTTGTTGATGTTAGTCAAAAGAGATAACAAGATTTGATAACGAGTTTTTCCTCAAAAAATAATAAAACTAGATGTTCATCGATTGTTTTTGGAATGTATGGATGTAAAAATATGTCTACACAATAGGCTAGACACTTCAGGTTATCTATGGAGAAAGAATGAAAACATAAAATGAAGCTAAGTACATGAATAAGGTTCAATTTATATCAGTGTTTGTAACTTTTATGTACAACATGGATTCTAAAAAGATGAATATTTCACATGATTTGGGGTTGTTAGTTAGATTATAGGCAATTCAACACAAAATAACTGGGAAGATGTGAATTTCATTATCTAATATAAGTAAGGATCGAAAAATGTAGCATTTTGTTTTGGAATGGATGATCTATTTCTAGGTTGTATTGAGGTGTATTTTGGAGGGTATATAATTTCAAGGAAGATTACCATATGGTTTATGTTTTCCTTTGTATAGGAAACTATAATTTGGATATTGGGATTGTAGTTTCTCCATGCACTATCCATAATGGAACCCGAATATGTGGTCATAATTGAAGTGGGAAAGGAGTTGATTTGGATGAAATGTTTTATAGAGTAAATTAGAAGGATTTTGAAAAGTGGTTTTTTATTATAGTTAGAGTGTAATTTATTTGCAAAAAAACTGGTGCTTCACTCATGGACAAAGAGCATTGAGTTTATGTATGATTTCATTTGGAAGACACTAGAGAATGGGGTGTCAGAGCTAAAAAAGATCGAAGTATGTTAGAATTTAGAAAAAGTGATTACCATGTTTTTATTTTCGGAATGCCTAAGTCAGTATTATGTCTAAATGAATCTTTAGTGACCGGAATGTGGAATAGAGGAAATGAATAATGATTTAGAATGTGGAATGATTTTAACATTCGTATGAGTTGAAGGTTTCCTTGAATCATTGAAATTAGTTTTAAAGATGGAAATTATTATGAAATGTTAAGCCTATTCAATGTTTCAATCCCCTATATTTGATCATAATAAATTTATAACATGGGACCCGGATCTAAAAGGAGTACTATGGAAGTATATATCCAGTAGAAACAGGAAGGTCAGAACGTTATGTTCCAGAACTATGAGGTTGAAGAGGTCATTTATGGATGATGGAAATTTAAAAGTTATGTCTCCCATAAGAATAATTATGATGATGTTATTCATGGTGTTATTGTTAGGTCATAAAGTCTATGAAAAAGAAAAAATATGTGGGTGAATTGTGTCTTTTCAAAATTTCCATAGTTCTGTAGTCTCACATTAACAATAGATAGAGTTGGATACATTTCTGTATGAGAGTATGTGCAGTGAAAAAATAGAAAACAAAGAACAAAAATTTATAGTGGTTTTGGGTACAAATATATCCTAGTCCACTCCACCAATCACCTTCTATGTGGTCTTGGTGAATTCCACAAGTTAGGTCCTTTTCTAATAAGACAGATATACAACCGAGTATAGGAAATTATCACCCTTACAAATAAGTCTAAAAATAGATCATTCTAGTTCTTTTATACGAACTAAAAATATCCACATCTTAGCATGATAAGATGATACTCCACCAGAACTAAAACCGAGTAGCCGATACTCAAAACAATTTATAGAGATTAGCTTGATAAAATAGTTTAAACATCAGAGTTGCAGCAATACACTGCTGATAGAAGATGGATCTTCATCTTCATAAGAATAATCATATTTTAAATAAGTCTAAAGAGATCTGGTTTCACAAGGAGATATTCAATTTTAATAAATTCAACAAAAACATAGCATTTCTCTTCCAAGATTAAACATGTATATCTTTAAAATTTAGTACATGTTTTCGAGATGCTGATCACTATAGCAATGCAAATTAATTTTAACAAGAAGATTTGAACAATAAAAACATTCAAAACAGCTAATATATCATTCTAAAAACATCTGACACAGAAAGACATATATAAGGATATATCTTGCAGCAAGACATCAGGTTCGCAAAAGATGCCTGATAAATAAAGATAATTCAATTTCTAAAATATAGCTCAAAGTAGTCATAACTTCACTTATGAATATAAGAGGAAATATCCACTTTAAATGGATCATTAAATAATTTAAGATGAACTTTGAATAAGTAGAAATTGATATTTAAAATTACCTAATATTCCATAAAGACCATTACTGAAAACTGTGATAAAGTAAAAAATTCAAATCACTATTGTTGAAAAGTCAAACATATGGTTAAATCATAAAAAAACAAAACACCAAATGTTGGGTTAAAATACATAGCATTAATTCTTTGAACATAATATTGACCACATAAGGTTGATCACAAAGGTATGTTTTATGATCCATATGTTTGCTTCTCAAACGTAGGGTTTTGTACTTACGTAGGGTTCTTTAACAATTCCTTTTTCTTTAAAAACACAAGGTTTCATTAAACCTTATTGTTATTTATCCATACATTTCTTCCACAATATGGTTGATAAACTATATACGATGATCCTTTATCCTAAGAATTAATAAAAACATAGGGTATGATCATGATGTTATGTTCTTCAGCGTAGGGAATGAATAGTGAATCTAAAAAATGAAAAACCATGAACAATGTTTCCAAAATACACTTAAGAGAATTCTGAAAACCTTAATGATTATTTCTAATGAATAAAACTTTAATATTATTCCCAAATAATAATTATAAATAATATAAAATTCCTTAAATACACTTAAAATAAAATCAATAGTAAAACAATCGAGTATATTTGTGAGCATAAAAATCAATAAACTTTATGGAGTATTGTTGAGAAAACACATTCCAAACAATCTCCCCCTTTTTTATGGTCACAAAACCCATAAATTAAAACTATAAATGTAGTAACATAATTTATAATTATGTAAACTTGTAGCGAAATAAATTTTATTCGACTGAATGTTTTAAATAAAAAGAAATGTTTGTGGTTTTCTAAATTTATCAAAAATATTTCAAAACTGGAAAAAAATGTTCTATTTATACAAATTTTACCCCCTTTATGTGAGATCAAAAAGAAAGTAAATAATTATATTAAAATATATATTTAATGTTTGATAGATTATTAAGTGAATTGTATAATTTAACTGATAAATATAGTGAATTTTGGATGTTTGGATATTAGAAAAAAATATAAATGAATATAAAAATAAATTATAGAAAATAGAAAAGAAGACATTTTTAATTGATTAGAAAAACTACAAATTCAACAGGGATGAAACTTATATACAGAATTTTCACTGTTATAATGAGTATAAATGGTTGTTTTGGGTAAAATAAAATTGTGTATGAATTGGCTCGATTAGGGTTATAATGATTTTGAAAAGCATCAAACAAATCCTTCAATTAGCTATATGTAACTATAATTTATTCATCAAACTATCACCTAACTGCTTTATCAGAAGTCAGTAATCATGATTAATATGGAAATATTCCACAACATTGAATTTTAAAAAGTCATGTTAGTTCTCCTCTTGCTTCATTCACTTTTTCAACTTTTCTGTAAACTGATTCAACAGAAGTATGATACTAGGATCACTCTGAGTGCATTGATCAACAATAAATTTTTGATTGTCCAACAAAACTGAAAGAGGTTAATTATTTTATTTAAGGTCTTGAAGATGAGAAATAATGTTTTCTATAACAAATTTAATGTTTTGAAATCATCTAATAAAATATGGACTGGTTGTATGGGTAGAAGTATATGTACTGGTATGATTCACTGATATTTTCACTGATTCAAACTAACTTCCAAAGTACCACATGAAATCTATAAAATGTGTCTTCAAAATACCTTCAGATCTAATCCTCATAATCTCATTGAACATGTTTCTCTTATAGGAATCAAAATCCCTTCTAGAAACAGTATTCTCATTATATTCTGGGATAATTTTATTTGTATTTTCAAGATCTTGCCGCAGAGTGGAATTATCTTCCTGAGAATTATTAAAATTAATCAAAATTCCATAAACATGATGACACAATGAATCAGATGCCCCTTCACCTACATTCAATCTATGGTCAACAACATTTGGAAAATTATTCTCCTCAAATCTTTCCACAAATGTTTCAGTTGAAATATTTGGATTGTTAAGAACTTAATTTTTATCTCCAGAAACATGGGCTGAAAATTCTAAATTCTTTTTCACAACCACATTTCTACCCTCAGTTAGTGATATATTTAAAAATTGATCTTCTTGAATAGATTATTTCTAAACAAATTCTTCTTTAATATTCACCTTCCCTTGAATATTTTCTTGTACTTGATCACTGATCAGATGTACAATAGGAATCTCTCTAACATGATTATCAACTGGTATTTCTTCTTTAAGAATTGGTTCTTCTAAATTAACTAATCATGTTGATTCTCTATAAGGAAACACATGCTCTTCAACTTTGTGAACATCTATGTTTATTTATTTCAAAACAAGTCCCTATTGAATTTTTTCTTCCTTAATAACCTATACTTTGGTATTAAATCTATGCTTTATCTTAGATGGTTGAGAAAATTCATTAGTTCAATATTCTACAACACCTTCCTTTCAAACATCTTCATTCTCTCCCTGAAAAAAAGCTCCAGAGATTTATTCATCTTCATCACCACTAGATAAAATATTTCCTTTCACTGTAATCCCTAAAAACTCAAATTTCTATAGAGTTCTACCATTTAAAACATTGTTATGAAGACAATTTATCCACAAATATACTAATTGAATATTATCCTTTTAAAGAAAATTCTAGATATTATTAATCCATATGGATGGAAATTCATCCTAGAATCTGGTTGAAAATAATAATGTAAATACCTAAAAAATGTCATTGAAAATTCATCTTAATATAACATAGAAATAAAAACATGATGCCCATATCAGATTTTGCTGTCTCTACAAACTCTAGGGTCGGTATTGGGATTATTGCTCATAACAGTTTTGGCCAGATTGTGGATGCTTAGTGTGGGGTAGTGCCTTACTCATAGAGCCCTGTGGTGGTAGAGGCATCGGCCATCCTTCAGGGGATTACTTCTACACGTTCAAAAGTTTGTCCCAAGATTCTGGTGGAATATGACTTCCTCGAATTGGTGAACGCTCTCTCAACAAAAGAGGTGGTTATTCGAATGCCCATCGTTTGGCTCGTTTTGGGAAATTTTGGGGCGATCATTGTTGGGTGAAATCATTCCCTGATTGGATTTGTAATCCTAGTTTCCTTGATCAGTAATTTATACTTTCCTTCAAAAAAAATTATTCCCATATCAGGGTACAAAATTTTCTCCATCTCTTCCATCATTGGGGAAATATTGGTCTAAATGAATTTAACAAAGATATTATGATCTTCCTCGAGATCCTTAACAAAAATTTTCCTAATGTGCATAGAGTAAAATATAAAATATATAACGTATTTGGAAGAATGATTATTTTCTCCAATCAATCAAAGATCTAAGTGAAAAACTCCTAAATGAGGGAATTATATGATTTTCAAACATTCACTTGAAGAAAATGAAAAATCCTTATCTTCAATACTCGCAAGAATCATACCTTCAGAATCACAGAAAATGAACTGTACACTCATATAAAAATTGTTCATCTCTACCTCATAACGAAATTCTAAATTGACGTCATTGAATGCAGTCTCTAGTACTTGAAACACCAATGCATGTTTCAATAGAGGACTCCTCTAATATAACAAATCAAAATAAACAACTTTTCCTTGAATTATTTTTCTACCTATAACAAACTTTCAATTCGGATCACTTGTGTCTCCTTATTCAACTCACTTGGTTTTATTTATTTAAAAAATATGAAAGTCTGAGGTCCTCTTCTTCTAGGGTTTGAATGAAAAAACAATGGTATTAGTTTAGACAAAAAATTGGTAAACGTGGGGATTCTGATGGGCGATACATCTCTTCATTTCCCATGTCACAACGTAATTTTGACAAATATTTTAATGATTTTGCGGTGTAAATAAATTTATGAATAAATAAAAAACTAAAACATATTAAGATAAAAATTCAAAAAATAAATGAAATCTACATTAATAAATATAACATATAATAAAATAAAAGAAAAGAAAAGAAAATAAATAACTTATTTAAAACATAAATAAACCTATATCCCCCTAAATAAAATCAAAACATACTCCGGGAATTGGTTTAGTAAAAATATCAACTAATTTAAATTTAGTGTTAACAAATTCTCAAGAAATATCTTTTTTAGGAACCTTTTCTCTTGGAAAATGATGTCTAATATCAATATGATTAGTTTTAATATGACTTATTGGATTTGATGAAATATTTATAACACTTGTATTATCACATAAAATAGGTTTACTATTAAAATTAAGTCCAAAGTCCATCCGTGTTTTTTTCATCCACAAACCTTGCGCACATCAACTCCTTGTAGATATATATTCCGGTTCGGCTATTGATAGAGAAACTGAGTGTTGCTTCATACATGACCATGAAAATAACAATTTTTTATGAAGTGACAGGTTCCTAAAGTGCTTTTTCTATCTAATCTACAATCTCCAAAATCTAAATCTGAATATGATAATAAATTTCAATCTGAAGTTTTTGGATAAAGAAGAGAATGAAAAAAAAAATCTTTAAAATATCTAAAAAACCTTTTGACAATAATAAGATGTGATTCTACAGGATTTATTTTAAATATAGAACATAAACATACTGAAAACATAATATCTGGCCTGCTAGTAGTAAAATATAATAAAATAACAATTGTAATTATATAAAACTTGTTGTCCACTATTTTTCCAGTTTCATCCAAATCAAGTTTACTATTAGTACACATGGGATTTAAATATGTCTTGTTGTTCTCAAGACTTGATTTTTTCAATAAATTAGTGATATATTTTATTTAAATTAATACATTTCCATAATATTTTTGATAAATTTGAAGTCCTAAAAGTAAATTTAATTCTCCCATCATGCTCATCTCAAATTATTTTTTCATGAGTTCTAAAAAATCTTTACAATGATTTTTATTAATCCAAAAATTAACATAATCAATATAGATTTGAAATAATAATAAATTAGAACAAATTGTTTTATTAAAAAGTGTTGGATCTACCAAACCAAAAGTAAAACCATTTTTCTAGAGAAAATAATTCAATCTTTCATAAAAAACTCTGGATGTTTGATTAAGGCTATATAGAGATTTAATAAGTTTAAAAAAAATCTGGTTTTTGATAATTTTCAAAACCTAGAGGTTTCTCAAAATAAACATCCTCCATTAAATAACCATTTAAAAAGGTAGATTTAACATCCATCTGATATAATTTAAAATTCATATGAGATGCATAATCTAAAAGGATTCTAAAAGCTTCTAATCTAGCTATGGGGGCATATATTTCATCATAATCTATAACTTCTTCCTGATTATATAAATTATCTTCTAATATAGCTTTATTTATAGTTACATTCCCTTGATCATCTTGTGTATTTCTAAATACGCATTTTGTTCCTATAACTAGAAAATTTGATGGTCTTTCAACTAATTCCCAAACATTATTTATTTGAAACTAGTTTAATTATTCTTGCATTACTAACATCCAACTTTAAACTTCTAATACTTCTTAAAAATATTTACGTTAAAGTTGTGATAGAAATGTAGATAAATCAACTAGGATTTATATATTTATTCTGGTTATTATAGCTTTGTCTAGGTCTCCTATAACAGTTTCTAAAAGGTGATTATTTAGGGTTTTAGACTGTATAGGAATAACAATTTTAAGTTCATTAGTATCATGTTCATCTAAACAGTATTAAATTTTATTTTCAAAATCATTTTTCATGTTTTCAAGTCTCATGTGTTCAGAAGAGTTAGTAGATTCATCACTTTGATCTTTCTCTTTATTAAAAGGGTCAATTTAATCAAACATCAAATGAACTGATTCATCACAAATTATTTACATTTTATTAAATATTGTATGAGCTTTAGATGTCTTAGAATATATTAAAAATATTCTTTTATAAAATTTTGGATCAAACTTACCTAGATTATCTTTTCTGTTCAGGATATACACCTTGCATCCAAAAATAGTAAAGTATTTTACCTTAGGATTTCTGTTATTCCAATGTTCCTATGATTCCCTTTTGAAAATTGGCCGAATTAAAACTCTATTTATTATATATCATGATGTTCTTACATCTTCTTCCCACAGATAGGTAGAAAAATTTTATTTATTTAGCATAGCCCTAGAAATTTCTTGAATAGTTCTATTTCTTCTTACAATAATTCCATTTTTTGAGGTGTTCTTGGTGTAGATAAAGTGTGTTTAATACACATGTTTGAGAAAAATAAATTGAATTATTGACTCTGAAACTCTCCACCATGATAAGTTCTTAGAGAAATTATTTTAAAACCTTATTCATTTTGAAAACTTTTTCAATAGCATTCAAAAAAAGTAAAAGATCCATTTTTAGTTTTAGAAAATATACCCTGGTGAATCTTAAATAATAATTAACTTAAATATATATATATATATAAATTTTCAGAAAAACTTTCTACTCTAGATGTTCTAAACAGATACATGTGTATATGTTTTAGGAGATTTTATGTAGCAATTTTGCTAACAGATTTGAAGAAAGATTTGTGTTTCCTGGCAATCTGGCATGCATTATAGAATCTATCACTGTCAAACTTGAGAAATGTAAATATGAAACTAATTTATTCTTAGATAATTTATGTAAAGAAAAAATATTTCAATGAATAAGTCCTCTGTTCCAAATCCAAGATTCCTTTATCTTAGTAGTTAAACATCTCACTTTTTTTTACACAATGAATTTAAGTCCACTGTCTAGAAATTATCTATTATGGATGATCTAAATTTAAGAAAATGGTCTTTAAATATAGTACAATAATTTTTAGAAAAATAGACATTGTATACATCATCATAGAGCTGAGAGATACTTATCAAGTTATGCTTCAATCTGTGTACATACAATACTTTATTTATTAAGACAGACTTTAGATCTCTAACAGTTTCATGTCCAATTATCTTCCCTTTGGCATTTCCACTAAAGGTGACTAAACATCCATGAATATGTGTCAACATGTTGAATTTCTACGGTTTTTCACTCATGTGTCTGGAGCATCCACTATCTATATACCATATATATTTTCCTTTTCTGTGACTTGTTACATTCAATTAAAATTTAGACAAAATTTTTTTGGTACCCATATCTTTTTGTGTCCAGCAGTGTTAGCTAACAAGCATTTAGAAATCCCAATATACTTTATTTTTCATGAATTATACCATTTTCATTAGATAAACTTTTTGAAATAAAATCTCTTTTAATTCCACTTATTTGAGGATTTCGCAAATTAATGATTTTTTATATGACCTTTTGTTCCACAAAAATGACAAGTATAAGATTTTTTCTTTAGAGAAAAATATTTATTATAAAGTTTTGACTTTACACCCTTACTACCTATACCAAATATTGATTTTTTAATTACATTCTTACCAAGAATTTCATTCAGTATATTTTCTCTTTTTGTAAAAATAAGAGTATAACATTTATAAGTGTATACTTCATCTTGTAGTATTTTAATCTTATTTTCATTGTTAGTACAATTTGTAATATATGAGGTAAATTTATCAACTAACTCTTTATGTTGTTTAAGTAAAGTATCCATTTCTACTAAAATAGCATTCTGGATATTCTTTAAATATATTTTTTTCTTTAATAGGGAGTCATATATTTCTTCTAGCATAGTATAATAGGTATCCATTTTATCATCTGAGTAACTAGAATCAGAATCAGATGAATAGTTGGGTTTTAACTTTTTTTTTTCACCCATAAAGCACATAATATCATTAATATTTTATTATTACTTCTATGAATTATAAATTGATGAGTTTTGGAGTCTTAAAAAATAATCAAAGTAGCTTTCATAGCTTGTTTTCCTTTGTTTTCATAGTTATCATTTTTCAGAAACACCTTTTCTGTCTTTCTCTTTATAATTTTCCTCTGTGGAATGTCAGGTCTTATACAACCCAACTTTTTTCATTTGTAGCATATAACTTCCCTTGACTCTTTTTTATCATTTTTGAAGGGTTTTCTGAACCCTCTTTTATTCTTATAAAAATTGATGATTTTTCTTACTAAGTGAGCCAGCTCAATTTCAGAATCAGATGAGTTTGAATTTATTTTATTTTTGACTTCTTATTTAATTTTTATATTCTTCTTTTGAGATATAACATTTAAAATATTGTTATCCTTTTTTGTTAGGATTATTTGATCTTCAACTTCATCATTCATTTCAGATTTATACGTCATTAGAGTTCCAATAAATTATCTCATTTTTAGATTCTTAATAGGTGATGATTGGAAAATTGTAGCTGAAATTCCATTCCACTGATTAGGTAGCACTCTCAGTACCTTCAACATTTTACCATCTTGTTTGACAGGTACACCTAAGGTTGTAATGTTGTTTATAATTTCTTTTACCATTCTATTCATTTTAGTGATGATTTATCCATAAACCATTCAGAATGTATCGAATTTCAACTTTGTTGTTTCATACCTCATCTATATTACATTTTTGTACCTTCATAAGAAACTAAAATTGCCTTTCACATTTCATAAGCTATAGGAATGTGTGATACACTGTTGAATTTTTCTGGACAAAAACCATAAATGATAGTATTAATAACTTTAGAATTATTGTTGTACTCAACCACTATATCAATAGTCCATGCTTCAGGTTTTTCAAAAATTTCGTAAGGAGTAATGATCTTTGAGTATCCATTAAATCCTAGATTTTTCAAATAGATTATAATAGGCGATTTCCAAAATCTATGGCATTCGCCACTAAAATATAGATCACAAACCATTGACATTCCTAATTTTAGATTATCCATTGATCTTCATCTGAATCTTTATCTCTAGTTTGTTAGATCCAAATAAAATCAAATCTTTAAAGACCAACCTCTGGTACCAAATGTTAGGTCAGAAAGTCTAAGATGAAGACACAAGAGGGGGTGAATTGTGTATTTTAAAAATTCCCACAATTATGTAGTATAACATCAATAGTAGATAGAGATGGAAACCATTCTGTATGAGAGTATGTGTAGCAGAAAAACCTAAAACTGTGAACAACAATTTATAGTGGTTCGGGGAACAAAGATATCCTAGTCCATGCCACCAATCACCCTCTCTGTAGGCTTGGTGAATTTCACTAGTCATGTCTTCTTCTAATAAGACCAATCCACAAATGAGGGTAGACAGCTGTTACCCTTAAAAATAAGGATAAAAATAGACCCTTCTAGTTCTTTTACAGGGAACCAAAATATCCACATCTCAACATGACAATCCAATAATCCAGCATGACTAAAACCGAGTAGTAGATACTCGAAAGAATCAATCGAGATTGATTTGATAATTTTTGTTTAAATATCATAGTTGCAGTTGTATGAAACTGACAGAAGATGAATCCTTATCTTCTGATGAATTATATTCTTTGAAATATGTCTAAAGAGATCCGGATGCACAAGAAGATCTTCAATTTTCAGAGCAGCAACAAAAACAGGGCATTGCGCTTCCAGGATTGAATATGTATATCTCTAAAATATATTCCCCATTTCTAAGATGATCGATTGATGTAGAACTATAAATTAATTTGTACAAGAATATTTTAAGAATAAAAACTATCAACAAAACCAAGATATCTTTATTAAAACATATGATGTAGAATGATTTATATAATGATATATCTTGCAACAAGACTTCAGATTTGAAAATGACAGCTAATAAATTGAGAGAATTCACATTTTAAAAATATATCTTAGAGTAGTCATAACTTTTCATAATAATAGGAGAGGAAATATCCACTTTAAATGTCTCTTTAAATCATTTAAGAAAGTCTTTGAATTAGTAGAAATCGAGATTCAAAATTCCCTGATATTCCAAAAAAATTGTATAGAAAACCCTGATAAAGTATCAAATTCAAATCTATGTTGAGGAAATATCAAACGTAAGGATCCTTCATAAAACAAAAAAATACAAAATTTAGGGTTCAACTACACAACCTTCATTCTTTGAACATAATATTGACAACATAAGGTTGATCAAAAAATTAAATTTGATGATTCATATATTTTCTTCTTAAATAGAGGGTTTCATACTTACATAGGGTTTATTAACCATGCTTTTTTCTTTTACAAACATAAGTATTCTTACAAAAGTAATTTTTTCAATCCATATGTTTCATCCAATGTAGGGTTAATAAACCATACGTGCTGATACTTTATCATAAGGTTTAATAACAATGTAGGGTATGATCCTTACGTTCTGTTCTTCAGTGTATAGAATGAACAATGATTATTGAAAATGAAAAACTATTAAATTTGTTTCCAGAATATGTTTAAGATAATTCCAAACACTTTAATGATTATTTCTCATGAATAAATACTTGAATTTTATTCCAAAATAAGAATTATAAGGAATATAAACTTCATGAAATATACTTAAAATAAGATCATTAGTAAAAAAACAAGGATATTTCTGAGCATAAAAATCAATAAAATTTATAGATTATTGTTGAGACAATACATTCCCAATAGTTATTTGTGGTAATGTTTAAGTAAACATAAGATTTATGAAGGATTTTAATGATTTATTATATAGAGGTGTGAGAATGAATTTCACATTCACTAGAAGTTAGTGGTTGAGGCATAGAGACCAATGAGTGATCAGAGCTTTCTAAGACCAATGGTGTGTCCCTTATAAATTTTAGAAGGCAGTGGAACTGATTGACTAGATGGGAAGAACTTTAAATTGGTGGGGTGGGACCACTTGTTTCATTGACATAAAGTAACTAGTTGTGATCTAGTATGAGTGGAATTTACTAATAATGATTATTTATATAAAAAATAATTTTTTTATATCCATTTTTTTTCTTCCATGTTTAATTTTTAAGAGATTTTTTTCCTTGATTGTGTGAGGGAATCGATATATACAGTTACTTGGGTGATAAATTTATTCTCAGTTCAGGTATATTAGATTAATGAAATTATTATGGTGAGATAATTTCAACATCTTTGTAACATAATGGAATCTTCCATTGGTTTTTATCTGATGATCTGTGGCTTCAAATCCCATCATTTAGAATATATTAATTTGGTTAATGGAATATGATTACAAAAACTAATAAATAGAATCATGTTTTTATACCGTTATTGAATGATATGTAATGCTTTATTTGATGTTATAGTTACATATGATATGTGTAAAATCCGTATTGAAATGGTGAGACTCAAATATTTTTGAAATAATAAGTATGATATTAATTTTAAAAAGAAGACTTTCCAATATGAAGATCTTCCAAATAAGTAGGTTCATGCTAAATTTTAGTAACCATTAATTATATTATTTAATGATATTATGATATCCCAATGTGAACTTTGAGTTACACACAGATGGGAAATCCTATGTTTTAGGATATTAATATAATATTGTTGAGTTTATCTATGTGATGGATATAGAAAAATAATTTTCCACTTAACTATACAAGGACCATATATGATATAGCTAACATGTTAGTTTACCAATATATCTAAGTGATGATAGGAGCATCAAAGTACAGTAAAAAATTTGTAAAATATATATCTCACCTCACTAAACTATAATGATATATGTGGTGATTATTTTAATGGGAGTAAGTTTTAATAGAACATCATATTAAAATTATATAAAACATTATACTCACATAAAGATATGACTTTATGCAAAAAATATAATAAATCATCGACATCATTTTGGAGTTATATTTTAGAATGGAATTATAATTTAATAGATTGGTTTCTATAATTTCTGCAAACCATTTCACTCTGAACAGTAACTAGACCGGTGTCACCATGTGACCTTAGGAATGCCCCCTCGTACACTATAGGTTACTGACTGGTAATGGGGGTCTAGTGTAGTACCACATGGAGACTATAACCCTATTTTAAAGTGACAAATAATAGACAAAATAATCAAAAAATAATCCAAAATAGTACATAAATGGAGTACATGAACAAATTTAACCCGGGCAGGGTGTGAGTACAAATCAATAGAGAACCACCAATGTGGTCTTGTACACAACTGGTAAATGAAGCGTATATGTTATTGTGGAATGGTTGAATAAAAATAAATCAAATAATATCTATAATCATAAATAAATAACCACTATCGATCCTTCGTTTCTACCATGTAACCCTAGATAGACCAAAACATACTTTGGTTAAATCTTGATTCTCTCTGAGAATATAACACAACCATGACTACCAATAACATTCAAAATGGACAATTATTTGGAGCATATACTAGGAAATAGAAATTATACTCATAGGTAACCCATAACTTGTAGCTAAATCATACCCTTCAAATAAAATACATAATTTGTGTCCAAAGTTGTGACTCTTTTTATCATACACTACATCATCCACATCCAAGGAGCATGCACAAGGCATCCCAAAATGTATCACATATAGATACAAGGATCATTTTCATGAAAACTGAAATAATATCACATCATGATCCATAAATTATTTTTAAGTAATCCCAAACTCATTTAAAAGCTTATGGGATCGACATGCCAGGAATCTTGAACTTGAGTCACGACATACCTTATCCTGAATACACATCATCTGATTCTAGGGTTTTCACATTACCTGCCCGACATCACACATGAACGGACTATGTATGCCACAATATTTATCTAAGAACCATGTTGAAGGTATCCCAAAACCATATATAAACTAAGGGTATTTTCCTACCGAGAATCCTGCATCATTTGAGTCCAGGGTGTGACTCTCCCTAGAATAAATCACATGATCCTAGTCTAGTAGTGAGGCTCCCCTTACCAGGAATCACTTCTAGGTGGATATTTCATACATGTTATCATTATAAGGAGAATATCCAAGGAATACAAAACCATGCATCAGTGTTAGGATTATTTGGTGGATCCTAGGAGAACATTCAAGTCATCCCACGTATCTCCACATATCGTTGTAGAAAAAACATCCCACTAAAACAATCTCACATAACACATCACAACAAGGTCGATTGTCTACCCTAAACTTTCCAGATCATAAATTTATCCACAGTAGTGTATAAATTTACCTTACTAAAAGATTCATACCAAGATCAAATCAATAATTTTGTCTCTAAGGTGACACCCAGAATCATCCCAAAAAATTTCCCAAATACACACTCTCTAGGGTAAAAATCTTAATAAGCAACCATCCCTAATCATCTATGCCCCATAGTAGACATGGAACAATTCGAGTGTTCTATTATATCAAACACATCTCTCAAGTCAACATCCACTAATCAGATAGTGTAGTGTCCCTTGATATCAATAGAGTCATATAGTGTCCTCACAAGCATAGATGGGAAGTCTCATAAAATAAATAGAATCAATACCATTACCTATCAAGGTCACTCTAGATTAGTCTGAACACCCAAAATTCCATTTACCCTCCACAAGGTCTTACCACATAAGTGATTAGATCATAGTGGGGTATCAACACTCACCCCATGTTTATCTCAACCAAAACAAGGAATCCAATCATCACAAGGTTCAAACATGGATAATCCCTTGGGAACAAATCTCAAGTCATCACTCACCTATACCTAAAGGACACTATGAAATATTACACTAGGTCGACAAAATAATGTGATTTTAATTTAGTTTCAAATCATTAGGATATATAAATCTTAAGGAATGCATTTTAATCATGGCTTCGACCATCAAATACTAAGGCAATTGATCTCGTGACCAAGGTACCTCTTGGTCATTGAACTTTTTCATCTCATTCTCGGACATTAAGTTATACTAAAAAATAACATAATATTAATGAAGTATATCACCCAAAGTGGTTAAATCAAAAATAATATTCCATAAGTAATATTTATAGTACCATAAGGCATTTACAATGAACCACCTATCATAAACTCATGAAATATACTTTTTTAAATAACATACCAATAGCTCTACCCATTCTCATCCATATACATAAGGATTCCAATAATCATTGAGGGACCTTAAATAGCACCAAAAAATAGAATTTTATTAATTATAAACAAATTAATAATCATTAAAAAAATAAAACTAATTAAAAAATTTAATTTAAATAGGAAGAAATGTTTGAAATCTCGTAGGGAATTACAATGGTACTGAAACGAGTGATAAGATGAAACATTCCACTCTCAACATGAATATTCTCCAAATACATTCAAAATATATAATTAATATCACTGATTTGATGACCAAGTTTACCTAAATTCATCAAAACCCTAGGTAGAAAAATATTGTGATATATTTTTACTTAAATAATCTGATAAGGCATGAAGATGCTGCCTCGGTTCCTCATCTATGTGAGATGATTAAAATCCTCATCCAAAACAGATATTTCCACCATGCTCTAGTGGAATCAGAATAAAAACCCTGAACAATAGAAACTGGACTAGGAAATAACTATGTGGAACTAAGAACATATAGTGGATGAGGAATAATCTTACCACTGATGCTTTAAAATCATACCAAGAACCCTTCCCCTTACAGGGTATTCAATGGGAGAGGCAATGAGGGAAGTAGATGGATAGAAATGTCCTCACACGACACCAACCCCTCCTAAAAACAAAAGCATCACAACCCAAAAATTGACAAAACTACCCCCTCCTAAAAAACACACATGGGAATGATTGTCGATGTGAGAAGTGGGGCTCACATTGTGAATCCCTACCCCTCCCATAAATTAATGTCATGAATTTTTGGGACAGGTGATTCACCCATATATTTGAAGAATTCATAGTGTGAACACTATGTTCACACCATGAACTAGATGCTATTACTACATTGAGGTAGCCCAACTACCTGACCATCCTCAAAAACCTACCCCTAAATCTAGGCCCTCCACAACACCACAAACCAATTATAAACACATAAATTTAAGAAATCTAAGAACTAATTTTATTATTTTGAGTTTCATGTCATATAATGAACCCTCAACTAAACCAAAATATTATATTCCCATGGAATTTCACAACACTTATTAAAAAAGGGTATTAGAATCTCTAAAACATAGAACATACCATCCTCAATAAGTATTATCAATAATTTTAATGAAAATCATTACCCACATAGGACATTAATTCACGATGAAATAATCATGTTTAATATCTAAACACAGATTTAGATTCAATTGCACAACTCATAATAAGAGGTACACTATCCATCAAAATATAAGACACCACTTGCTAACATCACCAAAGTAACAATATGATACTTACATATGAATGAATATCATGATATACCATAATGGATTAAACAAACTTAGCATTCCATTTATGGTTCTCCCCATGATAATCATATGATATATGGGCCAATTCTGATTCACAGTGCTCCCCACCATCATAATTTCCTATAAAAACCCATCGCCATTGGTCAAACAACATGATCAATGCAATCTAAATATCACTATATCCAAATGCACATGAAAAACCTATCAGAATCCAATTTTTTCTCTCAGTTTTTATTCTAAACTGAATTAGATGAGTCTTCATCACCAATGTATGATTCTCTCATAGACTGACGTTTCTTTAATAGGTCCCAACCAAACCTTAAAATATACCTATAATACCATGTAAGAAATTAAAAGAACAATGGAACCAACTTATATTTCTTTAACAAGTGAATATTACATAAAACAAGACTTCAATATGGTTTATTAGATGATTCACCACCTTAATCAAGACATGAATCATGGTTCACCCCATGAACCATGTAACGAACTGGGGTATACCCCATGAACCATGTCAAAAACTGGGGTTTGACCATGAACTATTTCATGAACCATAGTTCACCCCTGAACCTTATCAGAAAATGAGGTTCACCACATGAAACAAGTCATAAATCATAGTTCATCCCATTAATCTTCTTCAAATCACATTAAGATCATCCCAAGACTAACACCAATGGACCACCACCATCAAAAACCACATCTAAATCATATATTTGGTATTTAAATGAGACTAGAAAAATAATATTTACCTTCTCACCAACATCTAAAATCCACATCAAATATTCAATGACAATCCATAACACACCCAAAACCTACCAACATGGGGTCACACATCCTCGCTCCATGTTTTATACATTATTGCATGTAATGACTGGATGTGGTTATCATACTTCTCACTAAGAACCTATAAATTCATCAACTACTAATCGTTCAAAAATTAGTAGAATCTCCATCATCGGTATTCACCGTCATTGACATCATGACAAGGGCCACACCCTCAATCAATCAACAGTGCACTCCTTGTCAAATGGATTACCATATACTGATCATCAAGCACCACCTTAATACGTTCTATCATCACATGTGTGTCACTCATATATCGCCACACTCACACATACTATCAATAACTAAAATATATTAAAACATATCAGTCGTGACACTAAACTCGATACTTTTTTCTTTCCTCTTTTATCATAAATAGACATTTCCCCGATAACATTAGAACTGTGGGAAACGATGCCTACAAACTTCCCCATCCAAACCATCCTCACTTAAATAACACATAAATGCTCCTAATAAAAACCCAAATGGATTAAATGCATAAATAGAATGCATGACCCTAATCTCATCCAAAATAAATAGGTCTATACCATCATACCTCTCATTCACTTTATCTAATTAATGCATAATGAGTCACATCTCATCTTATCTTGGTTTAGATTCCCAAGCCACTGAAAATTATAAAATAAAAGTCAATTTACTTCCAAAATTAACCCTCAATGATCCTATTCTATTTTTTGTATTTTACATATACCATGCTCTATCTCATGGTCACCCACAAACCTGAATATCATTCCAAAATTTTAAGCATCCATCCATACTCTACCTTGAAACCACTTAAAAAAGAATCCAAAATACATAGGTCCATGAATCCTATTGACCATGTCCCAAAATTTATTTCTTTATACCATGAGTACCCATATACTTTAACATTTAAAATCCTTTAATTCATCACCATGCCTATAATACACACCTAGTATCACCACACATGAACCAATTTCATATCATAAAGCATCTACCCATGATCCTTGTGTATAAGGCACTCATAATACCGGGATAACCCAAGTCCCAAGTTACCCTTTTATATCATGTATCAAAAACAAAGGAATAACAACATGATTCTCAATCATAATGCTCAACTCACCGATATCCTAGAATACATCTCAAGGAACTCGGATCTCCCACCTAACCCACATGTTATACCTCACATAAATCATATATTAGAGGACCTAACCTCTAAATGTGGCTAAAAATATCATGAAATCACATGAACCCAACTACCCACTCTTGGTTCATATCTACACCTATCCATACCTGACATCACAAGAAAACTCATCAGCATACTCACGAGCACTAATTCTCATCGGGAATCCACATATGAGGTGACCACCTCAACAATCACAATACCCAAATTATCCTTAAAAGTCTTCTACATACCAAAGTCACCTATAAAGGATCACATTATAATCTCTCTAGAATATATGTATCGAAGCATCACACAACTAATATCCATACTAAGAAATTCTATAGTCATAGGGTTTAGTTAAGTATAATTCCACCACCATGCATTATGGGAAAATTACATATAATTTGTTACTAATTCTTTAAATAATAAAACACATTTTATTTTAAGAATCAATTTCATAATTAACCACATAAGGTCTATCACTAATGTATAATATTCCTATTACGACCTAATAAGGGTATCTACACATTCATTACATTATTGAATTTTACAATATTTATCATAGAGCATATAACTATAGATCGGCTTAACCTTTCATCAGAAAAAAATACATACTATGGTCCAACTGACTAGATAACCACAAGCAAGTTATATGGGAAAAACCCAGGTAAGTTGTTATTGAAAATTTAAGCAACTGAATTCATTTGTTATTGATATCACTCACAAGAATCATATCAATTTAATGTGAATCATACATGTTTAATATGATCCATGAACACGTCTTCTTACCACCATGTCAAGATGAAAACACTATACAAGAACTATTGTAAATGAAAGGTATACCGATGGTTGAAAACCATTGGTATATGCTATAAAACCATTGGTATGAATTATACCAATGGTTTTACAAACCGTAGCCAAGTAAGCCATGAAAATAGACATATACCAACGGTTTCAACAAAACTGTTGGTATATGTGAATAAATCTACACTATACCAATAGTTTTATGTAAACTATTGGTATAGAGGTGAGATATCACAACGGTTATGAACCATTGGGATAAAATTTATCTAGACTTTTACCAATGGTTCCTAAGAATCGTTGTTAAATGTATCAAGTATTCAAACCTCTACCAACGGTTAAAAACCGTTGGTAAAATGTCCATAGAGATCCTATGTCAATGATTTAAAACCTTTGGCATAGGCTTAGCTGTACAATTCACACAACAGCCCGCTACTCTGTGTGCTGCTATGTTAATTGTACATCGGTCAATGTAGAATCACAAAATAAGGAAAAATAATACAATAATCAATTATGAATACAATACATTAAAAAATAAATACATAATTATATGTGATACATAATTAAGAATCAATACAAAATTGAATTTTGTACAAGACATACACGATTGAGTTCAGAAATTAGAATCTAATAACCCAAAATAGGGAAATGAATAAATGTATTCAACCAAACTCAAATATAATGTCCCATGGTTTGGGAAAGGTGTCTTTGAACATAATGATGATGATAATGGGTGTGTATCATTGAGATTGTGTGACTGAGGGAATATAGTTGTCCTTGGAATATTAAATTCCATGTGTTTTAGAATAGGGGTAGGAGTTCCTCACATGAGAAGTGGATTGTGTGAGGCTGGACCATGGATCATTGTGCTAATGTATCCACACAATCTGAATAAGTTTGGTCATTTTTCCATATGACAATTGTTTTTACTTAAAATGATGTCAATTTTAAATAAAAAAAGAGACAGTTAGAGTGATACCTCCTTCATTGTGCCTTGAATTGAGGCATGATTGACTCGTACACGTCACATATGACCCATGGATTGTTGTCCTAAAGTATCAACACAATATGAATGCTTTTGGTTGGTTTTCTGTATCCTAGTTGTCGTTTTCACATGAAATGTTGTCCATTTCAAATAAAAGTGAGTCACTTTGAGTGGCACCGCCCACACCGGGCTTCGAATTGAGGCTCAATTGACTCGTGCATGTCAGAAATGACCCATGGATCATTGTACTAAAGTATCAACACAATCTGAATACGCTTGGTCGATTTTTCTTATGTCAGCTATTTTTACTTAAAACAATGTCTTTTTTAAACAAAAGAGAGACACTTAGAGTGCTACCGGCCACACCGTGCCTCAGATTGAGGCGGGGTTGACTCTCAGATGTCAAAAATGGAAAATGGATTGTTGTCCTAATGTATCAACACAATATGAATGTGTTTGGTCATTTTTCCATATGCCAGTTGTTTTCATTTAAATTGTTGATCATTTCGAATAAAGGTGAGTCACTTTGATTAGTGCTGGGGACACCGCACATCATATTGAGGAGAGGATGTCTCATACTTGTCACAAATTACTCATGTATTATTTTCCTAAAGTATCAATAGAATCTGAATGCATTTGGTCGATTTTTCGTAAGCCAGTTTTTGTTTTCATTTAAAATGTTGATCATTTCAAATAAAGGTGTGACACTTTGAGTCATACCAGGCACACCACACCTTGGATTGAGGTAGTGTTGGCTTGTACACATCACAAATTACTCATGGATCGTTGTACTAAAGTATCAACACAATCTGAATACATTTGGTCAGTTTTCCATACGACAATTTTTTTACTTAAAATGATGTACATTGTAAACAAAAGAGAGACAATTAGAGTGATACCACCCACACCGTGTTTCATATTGAGGAGGGGTTGACTCATAAACATCACATATGACCCATGGATCATTTTACTAATGTACCATTACAATTGTAATGAATTTTGTTGGTTTTCAGTATGCCAATTGTTGTTTTCACATAAAATGTTTTCTATTTCAAATAAAAGTGAGACACTTTGGGTGGTACGAGCCACACCGGGCCTCACATTAAGGATCAGTTTACTCGTACACATCATAAATGACCCATGGTTCATTGTGCTAAATTATCAACACAATTCAAATAAGTTTGGTTGATTTTCTGTATGCTAGCTGTTTTTACTTAAAACAGTGTCCATTTTAAAGGAAAGAGATACACTTAGATTGATACCGGCCACACCATGCCTCAGACTGAGGAGGGGTTGACTCTTACACACCACAAATGACCCATGTATCATTTTTCTAATGTATCAACACAATATGAATGTGATTGTCAGTTTTTCGTATGCCAGTTGTTGTTTTCATTTAAAATATTGATCATTTAAAATAAAGATGAGACACTTTGAGTTGTACTGGGAACACAACGCTCAGATTGAGGCATGGTTTACTTGTACTCATCAAAAATGACCCATGTATCATTTTCCTAATGTATAAACAGAATCATGATGTGTTTGGTTAGTTTCCCGAATGCCAATTGTTGTTTTCATTTAAGATGTTGATCATTTCAAATAAAGGTGTGACACTTTGAGTGGTATCGGGCACACCCTGCCTCAGATTGAGGAGAGGTTGACTTGTACACATCACAAATGACTCATGGATCATTGGGCTGAAGTATCAACACAATCTGAATACGTTTGTTCAGTTTTAGGTATTCAAGTTGTTTTTACTTATAATGATGTCCATTTTAAACAAAAGAGAGATATTTAGAGTGATACCACCCACACTGTGCCTCATATTGAGGCTGTTTTGACTTGTACTTGTTAAATATGACCCATGGATCGTTTTCCTAAATTATCAACACAATCCAAAGGCGTATGGTTGGTTTTCTGTATTCAAGTTGTTGTTTTCACTTAAATGGTTGTCCATTTCAAATAAATGTGAGACACTTTGAATGGTTCCAGCCACACCGGGCCTCAGATTGAGGATCAGTTGACTTGTACACATCATAAATGACCCATGGATCATTGTGCTAAATTTTCCACACAATCCAAATATAGTTAGTCGATTTTCCATATGTCAGTTGTTTTTACTTAAAACACTGTCCATTTTAAACAAAAGAGAGACACATAGAGTGCTACCAGCCACACCACGCCTCATATTGAGGTGGGGTTGACTCGTACACATCACAAATGACCCATGGATCTTTTTCCTAAAGTATTAACACAATTTAAAGGCGTTTGGTCAGTTTTCCGTATGCCAGTTGTTGTTTTCATTTAAAATGTTGATTATTTCAAATAAAGTTGAGACTCTTTGAGTGGTATCGGCCACACCGCACCTCAGATTGAGGAGGGGTTGACTCATACTCATCAAATATTACCCATGTATCATTTTCCTAAAGTATCAAAATAATCTGAATGATTTTGGTCGGTTTTCCGTATGCTGGTTGTTGATTTCATTTAAAATGTTGACCATTTCAAATAAAGGTGTGACAATTTGAGTTGTACCGGGCACACTATTCCTTGAATTGAGGTGGGGTTGACTCGTAAACACAAACATTGACTCATGTATTGTTGGGATAAAGTATAAACACAATCCGAATACGTTTGGTTGGTTTTCTGTATGCCAGTTGTTTTTACATAAAATGATGTCCATTATAAACAAAATAGAGAATGTTATAGTGATACCACCCACAATGTGCCTCATATTGAGTTATAATTGACTCGTACATATCATATATGACACATGGATCGTTTTCATAAAGTATCAACAAAATCCTAATGTGTTTCATTGGTTTTCCATATACATGTTGTTGTTTTCACATAAAATGATGTCTATTTCAAATAAAAGTGAGACACTTTGAGTGGTACCAGCCACACCGGGCCTTGGATTGAGGCTCGGTCAACTCGTACACATCCTAAATGACTCATGGATATTTTTGATAATGTATTAATAGAATCCGAATATGGTTGGTCAATTTTTTGTATGTCAGTTGTTTTTACTTAAAACAATGTCCATTTTAAACCAAAGAGAGACACTTAGAGTGCTACCGGCCACACCGTGCCTCAGATTAAGGCAGGGTTGACTCATACATGTCAAAAATGACCCATGAATCTTTTTCCTAATGTATCAACACAATACAAATGCATTTGGTTGGTTTTTTGTATGCCAGTTGGTGTTTTTATTTAAAGTGTTGATCATTTCAAATAAAGGTGAGACACATTGAGTGCTACCGGGCACACCACGCCTCGTATTGAGGTAGAGTTGACTAGTACTAGTCATAAATGACCCATGTATCATTGTTCTAAAGTATCAACAGAATAATAAATAATTTGGTCGGGTTTCCATATTCTTGTTGTTGTTTGAATTTAAAATGTTGATCATTTCAAATAAAGGTGTGACAATTTGAGTGGTACCGGGCACACCGCCCCTCGGATTGAGGTAGAGATGACTCATACACATCCCAAATGACTCATGGATCATTTTCCTAAAGTATCAATAAAATCCGAATGTGTTTGGTCAGTTTTTCGAATGCCATTTTTTTTACTTAAAATGATGTCCATTTTGAACAAAAGAGAGACACTTAGAGTGATAACAGTCACACCGTACCTCAGATTGAGGTGGGGTTGACTTATACACGTCCCATATGACTCATATATAATTTTAAAAAATTATTAACACAATAAGATTTCATTTTGTTAGTCTTCCATATGCCAGTTGTAGTTTTCACTTAAATGATATCAATTATAAATAAAAGAAAGACATTTAGAGTGGTACTAGCCACACCGTGCCTCAGATTGATGCGAGGTTGACTCATACATGTCAAAAATGTGCCATGGATTTTTGTATTAAAGTATCAACGCAATCTGAATGTATTTTGTCAGTTTTCCATATGCAAGTTGTTTTTTTCAGTTAAAAATGTTGTTTATTTCAAATAAAGGTGAGAAACTTTGAGTGGTACCAGCCACACCACGCATCAGATTGATGTTGGGTTGACTCTTACACATCAAAAATCTCTTATGGATTCTTGTGGTAAAGTATCAACACAATGTAAATACGTTTGGTCAGTTTTATGTATTCTAGTTGTTTTTAGTTAAAAGGGTGTTCACTTTAAACAAAATACAGACACTATGAGTGATACTGGCCACACCATACCTCAGATTGAGGTGGGGTTGAATCGTACATGTCAAATATGACTCATTTATCAGTGTAATACAGTATCACCAAAATCCAAATGTGTTTGGTTAGTTGTCCATATGCTAGTTGTTGTTTTCACAAAAAACGATATCCATTTTAAACAAAAGATAGACACTTAGAGTGGTACTGACCACACCGTGACTCGGATTGAGGCGGGGATTACTCGTACACGCCACAAATGACCCATGGATCGTTTTACTAAATTATCAACACAATCTGAATGCATTTTCTCAATGTATACCAATGGTTTAAAAATGTTGGTATTGTGTATTTCTAGAAATATTGCACAAAATCCCCTCTAGTAGCCCCTCCAGTATACACTTGTATAAAAAATAGCACAAAAACGCATACAAACAGACTTAAAAAAGCATAAAAACACCTAAAATAGCCCAAAAAAACACATAAAACCATCAAACTCTTCCAACCACGTCATGTACTACAATTACCTATTTCAATCTTCATATGACAACAATATTACAGTAGAGTTGAATAACATTTTCAATAACTCAAACATTATTTACACCTATTTCATTCTTCATATGACAACCAATATTTCAGTAGTGATTCACCTCACCCCTGCAGAACCCCCCAACCAGCATAGCCCCCACCTCCCCATCAAATTCTAATAGACAAAATAGTTTGAGAAATAATTATTAGAGTTAAATAAGAGTTTGAAATTGGCTCAAATCCCAATATATTTTTTTCTGATCCTAGATTTGGGTATGTAATGATTTTTAATGCATTTTTCATTGAACTTCTGTTTTTTATAATATATGGTGAAAAGGTATTTTCTTAGGAGTCTCATCACTTATGACCCCATGAGTGAAACTACCCAACTCATGAAAAATATTTTGTGACTATTATTAATGAGTGTAAATTTTACAGACACCACCTCTTTGGTTAGAGACATGTTATATATACAAACTGAATGTCATAGTAATATAATTTATTCTAATGTGAACTAAATCGTTTTCAGATGTGTTAGATAAAATACATGTATATGTTCAAATTTGAAATGGAATATGTTCTTTGTAAAGGAAATGTCATTTTTGATGCACTAAGAAGGAAGATGAAGGAGGTTGGGGTGTTAATGTCAGATATTGGGTGAATGGAAATGGGTTTGTTAGTAGACTCTATAGTGGTAATAACATAGTATACTTGGGTATTGGTTTTTATACACATAGATATCGTGTCCAATTTGGTTGAATAAGTTGATGTTGAACATGTGTCTGATTTAGAGTGTTTCATGATTCATATGAGGTTAACAAAAAAGATTCCCCTTCCAGGATGGGTTATAGTCATACATGGTGTACTACTGGTTAATATAATGGCGACACTTCATTATTCCATGAGAAATATAATTTATGAGACCCTCTCATGTTTAATAGGGATAATCAAAGTGAAGACACATAATATCCTCAAAAAAATTGGATCCAACCGAATCATTCCCCAAATACCCTCTTTAACCCAACTATCCTACCATAGGACTTTGACATGTGGCAACATATTCCCTCACTACACTTTCTTGATGTTGTGAAATAAAACCCCTCAATTTTTCAAATTTTTAGGTTTCTCATGATCTTAAAAAGATCTTTTGACAACGAAAGAACACCCATATACAATCTATCCTCAAACAAAAGAAACATTTATAGAAAATGAAAAACGTCTGAAAATGGATTTTACCTGGGAGTGGTTTTCTTCTTCCTAAATATAAAGAGAAAGTTTGATTATGAATGCTAGGAAACAAAATTTGAAAATGGGGTATGGAAACCGACCCATGGTTCCATGGTTGTTACAAAAGGATTAAAGTATGGAACTCTTGACTTGATTTAAAATTCAGGCAGAACTGAAATAATCAGAAGTTCAATATGTGATGGCCTAGAAGAATTAAACTGTAAGTTTATTGACCCAAGTGAAACTAATATTAATGTTATTAAGGATATGAACACTAAATGGTACATGTATTGTGTGATATATTTATTAGAGTAGGATTCCACCACATCGTGCCTCTGATTGAGGCAGGGTTGACTCATACACGTAAAAAATGACCAATGTATCTTTGCCTATACTAAAAATGCTAAAAATAATGAAATATTGTTTTCAATTATGATGTTATTCACGACCTTCAAGGATGAATAATACCAAGTTTTCCTGTGTAATAAGACTCTTCGAAGTGTTCTAAAATTAAATCGGTGGGTTTAGAAATGAAAATTAATGTGTTAGAAGTAGGATTTTTGTGGAGGGTTTTGAAATTTCTAATTAAATAGCTCCAACTCATATAGAAGATAATGATTTTATAATATAATATAACCAACACATAATTCTAAATGAATAGATGCCTCAATGTGGAGTTAAATGAGGGTAATTGAATTTGAAAGCCAACAAGGGAGGTATCGGGAGGATACCCTAATGGATTAAGAATTCATAAGGAAATCTATTAATGATACTGCTAAGAATAACAATTTATATATTTACATTGCTTTTATTGATGGATAGTGATCTTTTTTTCATGTGTGGAGTTGGGTTGACCTCAAAAAACCAAATGGTGTTCCACTCTATAGTTTAGAGAATATATAATCCAAATCAATGAAGCTTCCACCTGTAAAAACGACAACTTTATATCAGTGCCTACTAGAATTTCATGACATTTAAGGGATATGTGTTTTTTGAAAAGCCTATGCATTATAGGGATTTTCATGAATGATTATGTTTTGTCCATATGAGTATGAAATTCAGTAACGAGGATGGGTTATTCCATTTAACATATGTTATAGTGTATGTTTAGGATGAGTTCTTGCATTTAACCTGTGTTCTAGTTTATGTTTAGGTGAGGTGAGTTAGAAACTAGGTTAGGCATGTCATTAGAACATGGGTTCTTCAATTTAACCATGTAGTCTTGGATTTAATGGATGAAAGTGTTTTGGGTGAGCTAATTACTACCCACTCTATAGTATACCCAACACATCATATGGGCATCCCCATGAAACGAAGGCATGTTTAAAATAAGACGTTTTCAACACCCCATTTTTCCAAACATACTTTTAACCATAAGGGATTGGCCATGTATATTTACATGGATATCCAAGTCATGTACTCTATGTACATTCCCAGGACACTAGATTATCTTAGACACCTTGTGAACCCTTATACAAACCATGTGAACCCTTATACCATATAGTCATTATTACAACCATTAAAAACAACTTATTAAAAACATAATTTTTTAAAGATAATAAAATTGAACATAAATAAATAATAATATTGGATATATCAATTTATATGAATGCATACTATCTTATATCCTAAATGACCACCCACAACCATGATTAATGTCCACAGAGATCTCCTTTCTACCAGATCAAAAGAGGAAACAAATAGTTGTAGAACAACAAAACAAAGGTATAAAAAATAGTTGCAGAACAACAAAACCAATGTATCACATACAGATTTGAAGTTTAGAAGAAAATATTTCCTTTATTGAATATGGATGAAACAGTGGAAGATTTTTGATGGCTGGGGAAGAGGGAGATTCGATTTAAGTCACCAATCGAGAAGAGGGGGACCTGTAATCGAGCGGAGGGGGAACTGGATGCCCGATCTACATTTAGGGGAAACCATTCCCAAAGGTTTTTTTAAAAACCATTGGTAATGTATGTATAGTAAGGCCTATACCAACAGTTAGTATAAACCATTGGTTAATGAAGGCAAAATGAAGGCTTATACATGCGGTTCACACAAAGCGTTGGTAAAATGCAAACATATACAAATGGTTATTGATAACCATTGGAAAAAGTGCCTATACTAAGGCCTATACCAACAGTTTTACAAACCATTTCTAAAAAACATTACAAAATCATCGATGCCAATGTTTTTAAGCAAACTGTTGGTATACATAGCCATTCCATATGGTTTATCTAAACCATTGGGATATAAGCATTGGTTAAAGTGGTATTTCCACTAGTGAAGTCATAAATCATAAATACATAAACCATGTTCATCACATTAGGTGAAAACCATATAAACATAACATTAAAAATACAAGAATATCAATCCCATTCCTTTAGTAACCTAGAATTCATACTGGAAAACCTGTTCTCAATAAACTAGTCTGATATCCATCAAAATCTCTAACACATCCCTATGCCACTTGTCTACCATATCCCTAAATAGTAAGCCAAAAAAACTTTGATATACTCTATGGTATTTGTCACATAAGTCTATGAAACCACATTGTAATTACCCTTCCCTAGATTAAAATTATTAGTAATTGGATAGGGTTCCCACATGACCACATGCTTACCTCTTTATATGCTATATGTTTTTGACTAGTAGAAAGGGTCTAGGGTAGAACTACTGAAAAAATATAACCCCATATAATAGCATTAAATAATCGAGAAAATAAAACAAAAATAATCCATGATATCTATTAAATGATAATGTGGAAGACATAAACATATCCATTTATATTAAAAATGGAAAGTGGAAGTAAATGGTCATGCAGACTCATGGTCATTCCAACACATGACACTAACCAACCATATAACTAAGAACATATAAAATAAATGTAAAATATTAAAAGGACTAAGGTTCTACTACCATATCTAAGCCTCATGTTGTCCATATATCTAGTACCATCTGAGTTTTATAATTGAATATATTGTACTAGGTATCTACCCAACCTGAATCATGGAACTGTCAAGTGTTCTCAGGTACCCAAGTTATATGGATTCCCAAGAAAGGTGTGAGTACAACATAGAAGGGATCCACAAATGTTTTCATATACATAACTAGTAAATGGATTTTATATATTTATATAACATGATTAGAGGAAAATAAATCAAATATAATGTGAAAGAAAAAATAAATAACCACTCTTGATCCCTAAGTTTTACCATGATACTTGAGATAATCCCAAACGTAATTTGGTGATTTTAATGTGTCTATGAGCATATCACAAAACAATTCCTACCAATAAAAGACCTAAAGGATAATTCCAAGAAGCATTTACTTGGAAATCCAAATCACACCAATAGACTATTCATCACCTAGATGAAATGTATACCCTACTTGAAAAAATATATCATCTAAATATGATAGTGTGATTCTCCCTACTGAATATCACCTCACTGGGATCCAAGGACCTTGTCTAAGGAATCCCAAACTGCATCACATTCATATCCATGTAATGTGTCCAAATAATCCCAAATAGTATCTCATCTCAATATACTGATAATTTATAATTGATCACAAAATCATTAGGATACTCATGGGATTTTCCTTCCAGGAATCATCACCTGGATACACAACACAACCTACTGGGGAAAAAAATCATCTGTGTCATGGGGTGTGGATTTACCATAAAAAAATCACAGCTGAGTAGACTATTCATCCTACTATATAGATCAAAGTATCATGAAAAATTAATTCCAAACCCATAAAAAAACTCTAGGGGTTACCTTTTTGGGAAGTTGATATCAACTATGTCCATGGTGTGACTCTCCCTTCTAGAAAAAACATCATATTAGTCTTCAGGTGAGGTTATCCTACTAAACATCCCATCTCAATGGAATATTTTTCCCACAATAGAGTTCGAAGGAGCATATCTAAGGCATCCCAAATCATGCATCAATATCAATATCACTAGACAAATCCTATGAGTATATCTTAGGTAAATCATGTATCTCCATACATCATAATGGCCAAAGCATCTCACCCAAGTCATCATACATAACTCATAATTATATGCTTGACCATTTTTCAAAATCCATAAAAAACCCTAAATTCATCCACACTACTGAATGGATTGTCTTTGTCAAAGTAGAAAAATGTGGCCCAAATCATCAATTTTGGTTCTAAGGTGATACCCATAGTCATCACTACCCATTTCCAAAACACAAACTCTATAGGGTAAATTTCTTAATGGGGAGCCCCCTACGGTCCCCAAAGTCTCATCATTTCCAAGGAACCCTTCTTGGGTCCTCTTATCTCAAAAAAATATTTCAGTTCAACACCCACCACTTAAATGTATCATTGTCCATTAACATCGTCAGAGTCTCATATAGGTCTAACTAGTCTCCTAAGAAAGTCTCACAAGGGAAATGGTATGAAGCCCAGTCTCTTTCCAAGTCACTGTAGTTCATTTTGAACAACCAACCTATCACACACCCTCAATATAGTCTACAAACCCAAGTGATCAAAACTCAATTTGTGAGGAAAAGTTACCCCATGGTTATCTCGACTAGCCCAATACTATTAACAATCACACGGTTCCCCCATGGCCAATCCCTAGGACATACATCTCATTTAATCAATAAGATTTACCTATTGGTCACTAAGGTATCCTATAATAGGTACACTAAATTACACATGTTTAATTTAGCCGGGACCAATAATGATTTATACATATCAAAGAATCCATTTTAATCAAGACCACAACCATCAGTGGCTGAGGTATTGAATCTAGTTCCCAAGGTCCCTCATAGACTTGGAACTTTTTTCTACATTATTCAAGAGAATTAATTTATATTAAAATATTTATATAATTTTTAAATAGTCAGTATCCCAAAAGAGGTGGGACCACAAATCACTTTCCATGAAGAAAATTTATAATAATATAGGGTAATTACAAGTAATAAACCACTTTCAACCCAAGTGATTCATTTTTTAAATCACATCTTGGGATTTTTTTACCAAGATCATCTAAATTAGAGAAAAAAAATAAAGGTAAAATTGAGATGAAATGTTAACATAGTGAGGAATATGAGGAATCTTATCTCGGATGTCCTATAAATTCACCAAGAACCCATCACTATGAAGGGGATTCAAAGATGGGGACAAGGGGGAAGGTGACAGCAGGAAATTGCCTCTCACAATGCTAAACCCCTATAAATCAAAACACTATAATTTAGTAAAATACCAAACGTCCCATGCCTAAAATAAACAAAACATCCCATAATTATGGGTGTGACTGGAGGGGTTGATGTCGTTAATATAATACCCAAGACCCTACAATATCATGTAAATACTATATCCTGAAGTATCACAATATGCACAATATAAAGAGAATTTCCTTATAAATATATTTAAAATATTAAATAATGAATATTAGAAATTTATTATAACAAAAAAAATCATTGATTAATTATTCATAAATATATTTCTTGTGATGAAATTTTGGGACTTTTCTTAAAAAATTATTTTTAAGTGAATATTACATTGTACTAATTTTAATAAAACTTTGAATTTTATGTCATTATGTATATAATATTGAATTAATATTTTATGGAAACCTTTTATGAAAAAAATATTTATTTTATAGTTGAAATCATAGATTTTAAAAAATTAATTATGGTCTACAAACCCATTATTGATATTATATTAATCCAGTAAAAGTTTTCTCAAAAAATTGTTTTAAAATATAAATTTTTCATATTAAAATGAATTTTTAACACTTATAGATATTAAATACTAAAAAAATAATTGAAATTTTATAATTAGTAGGTTCAAATTATTTATGAAGGATAAGTTCATTTTAATGAATAAATATTAAGTTACCTTATGTTAAAACTAGTCACCGTGATAATAGATAAATCATAAAAGTAATAATTAAAGGAATGGGGGAAATAAAAAATAATATAAACAATTTACATAATTGAGTAAACGAGGTTTATATTGACTTTATCTCTTCTCCTCTCTATTATTTCTACTTTTTTAGCCACTTTAAATGTTTAACATGTGCTCCCTTTATCTTAAGTTGAAATATTTACAAAAATTCCATTCTCACCACTTATAAAAGGGTCCTATAACTACCCCTTCAAGGAAATCCAAAAAATAGATTTCCTCAATAAAATTGGATATGTTTCCTTACCATATAATAAAATTTTACTCTATTGAGATTCTGGTTACAATATATTATCCAAATATCTTCCTTTCAAAGGAATCCTCCATGAGAAACCCAAAGTTCTCAATAAAAGTTCAATATTTTCCAAAAGATCATTTCCATTTATCTTATCATTTAAAACTATTTTTTCATAATATTATATTATGAATTTAGTATTTATAGTATACTGAATGTTTATATTTTTTTTAAAAAACATTAACCATATTTGTTTCTCTTGTGAAAAATGAAATCGTTATTTGTGTGTGGTGTGGATTACGACCTCCATAATGCATCATATTTCGTTTTAATTCACCACAATAAAAGGATCGATATAATGGTGTTATTAGAGTATATGTAATATTTTTATGAAATCATTAAGGATCTATTGTGAAAAAAATTAGAATATATTAATGATATGATCAATAACTCGTCACCATTAATTTTGTTATTTAAAATAAGGGTAGTTAGAAGATAATATTTTATTCAAATTGAGTAATTTTTTCATATGAATTACATATTATGATAAATAATTCATATTATGGTATATAAAAATATGGAAAACTAAATAATATAAATATTATTATGGTATAATTGTATTAAAATAGAACCACCTCAAAGTCATTCATTAAATCGAGGTATCTTCATGTTTGGGTTAGTATTACCAATTAATTGAAAAAATACTTTAAATTTATATCATGAATGATGATAGGAACATAATTAATGGTAATATATGTTATAAATGAGAAAATAAATATTTTTTGGTTATGTATATCTTATATCAATATTTAATTCATTAATTAAGAAAACACACTTCGATCTTGGAGAATTACCATAACATTCTGGATATTGATTTCATCTTCAAGGATAAAGGATAAAAATTGAAAGAAATTTTAAATAGAATAAACAAATATTAATCCTACCTAATAGTAGATTTAATTACATATTAATGATAAATTTTTTAATAATAATGAATATTAACACAACTATTATGAAACTAGTATAGAAAATCAAAATTATAAAAAACTGACGTGGAAAATTGGAAGAATTCATATATATAAATACTATTTATGAAGTGTATAATTGAAAATGGATATTAGTGAGGATATGAATTATTTTATTAAGATATCTATGTTTTTGATATGTGGGTTTAATGTTATCTCTTAGAATATATGAAAAGAGGTAGGTATTTTCTATCTCAAATTTCTTTTTCTGAGACATGTTTTATATTATGTTCCTAATATTCTTTATGTGGTGAATATATGATGCTCAATTGATAGTTTATAAAATTAAATTACTGTATTCATGGTACTTTAAGATCAATTTTATGTCCATTATTTGGAAAATGTGTGATTGAATTTCTACCCAAGCCACATGTGGGGTCTTTCCATCTCAATTTTTATTATGACTGACTCAAGTTATGATCACCACATATTTTCATTCATGAAGTACATAAATTTTAATATAGTAAATTTTTTCCATATTACACATGAAATTTTAGATATTTAGAAGTTTATATTGTTATCCCTATCTCATATTCTTTTAATTTAAGAGATACCAAAACTTTTTTAAAACTCAATGTTTTCCATGGTAGGAAAATTGTCCTAAGTTTTGGTAAATTAAAAGTGTGTAATTTCCTAGGAAATACAAAACTATCTAGATATTAGAAAGTGGATTCTTTTATAGAACCAATGAATCTAGGGGTAAACTCCCAAAAGGGTTGGTTGATCATTGATTTAATCATCACCATGATGCATGATGAGTTGGCCTAAGACTACACACCTGGTGAGACACTCCTGTGGGATATGCTTTGGAATATTGAAATGATCTTAATGAAACATGATGAAGTATTTGACTTACCATTTCATTGGTCACTTTCCAATGAGTTTTTTTAATGCAATTATTATCTTCCATGGATAATGAAACACATTTTATGTACCCTCACCATAATATTTCTTTGATAAAGGTACATCTTATAAATTTGATGACAACTTATGACTTCTAATTTAATTAAGGGATGCTATCCTAGAAACCAAAATTATTATAATGAATGGGAATGTATTTAACGTTTTTATTTTTCATTATATGAATATACACGTTTTATTCAATAATAGGTTCATCATGTATTGGTACAAATTTTCTTTTTGACTCATATGGTGAATGCATTAGCCTTAATTAATTGATTAGTAGGGCCTAAAATTATATATTCCCTAAATGAAAATAGAGGTCTTTTGGGACAAAACAAATGGGTTTTCTTGGGATACCTATTCCAATAAAATGATAGTGACTCAGAACAGGCCCTTGGAAATATTTTTTTATATACGAAATTACATATTACATAATTATAAGACTAATTATTATTAATAAATATTTTTTCATTTTTCATGGATATAGAATTCCCTCATTTTCAGTTGATTAAGTCTTCATGTTTTTATTATTTCATTCCACATCAATTATTACATGTTTATATTATGAATGAATCCATGGAATTTTACTCCTTAATATACATTTGACTGCAAAGATATCATATTCCCTTTCCCTAGAAAACCTTGTGGATGAATATGTGTAATTATATGGGTTATAATGAACTTTTTTAATACTGTATCTTATGTTTTTTGAAATGTATTGTATGTATGTATTTGGTCTTCCAAGACTACTAAACTATTGGATTTCTTGGTAAATTATTTTTTTTATACCAATAAAGTAATATAACTCATGATATTGGGTTTATGAAGTCTAGGATGTCACAGTTAGTATGAAAGAATTTTTAATAGTAATCATTGTGAATATATTTATTTGAAATGAGTGAGATATCATAAGTAATATGAAAACCCATCAAGATTTATAGGTAATAATATAGAAAAATTAGTCGTAATTTTTTTTTCAAATTTCAATATCTTGATCTAATTATGTGTAATTCATTATATAAATATAGTGATTAATGAGGGAAATGAGAATTTTACTCTCACCCATATTTAATACAAGGATATCCCCCCATAAGAAGTTAATGAAAAGGAAGTTACGGTAAATATGTGAAGAACTATATTAGGGTAATTAAACTAGTTTATGGAAAATAATCTCACCTATAAAGAGTGAAATGCTGATAAAAACATTGTTTAAATATGTTGGATCACTTAATACAGAAAAACCCAAGAATTCAGTGGAACTACCAGTACATTAGTAGTCCAACAATGGAATATGTCCCGGGAGAAGTTCCTCCTCACTTTGGTAAGTAATGAAAAAAGAAAAGGCTTAATGATGGTCTATTGTCTGAAGGGATACATTGACCAATGTTGATCACTAATTCAAGAATCTAAATAAGAAGATGAGATCAAGTGTATATAATGAATAAATTTTAAGGAGTTATTATATGAAATATAATTTCCTCATATGTAATGTGTGTAAATAGAAAGGTGGTTCCACAAACATAGGAAATAAGATGAGGAAAACGTTGATTAGTGAATTTCTAACACTACATGGTTAGCTTGGTATGTTATTAAATATGTACATTGTTTGAAAATCAATATTGATGGTCTTTTTGATAGGATAAATCATGGTATTTTAAGAGAATTGGTCTCTCAAACCATTTCCACATATAAGTATATAACCTCAATCACTATTATGATAGAAAATGAAGTCTCATGGATGTATATATTCAAAGGAAATCAGGATAATAAGATTTTGATTCATCATCATGCGAAAAACATTACATAAAATGGGAAGAAAGGAAGGGTTAGATTTCCCACATGTGGTAACTATGGGAATAAGCAAACTAGGTATTATTGGAACAATAATAAAGTTTATTACAAGTGTGGAGAAAAAGTATACAATGATGACTAATACAAGGTAAAGGGAGAATCTATTAATTCAAAATGATTTTATTGCAAGGATAATTAACTTTATGTAAACTGATTTCCCAAATTTCAATGGAACTTACCTCTAAAATAGAAAACGGAGAAAGATTAAGATTATACAATTACCAAAGATAAATTCATGGTTACTAATGATATAGAAGTGGGTAGTTTTATCATTTCCTAAAAGTTAGCTAATTTTTAATTTTTTTAGATTTTTTCAGTCATTCATAAATTTAATTTTTTCGAAAAATAGTAGACTCTTTCTAGCACCATAGTAAGGGAGTTATCTATTAAGAAACAATTTCACAATCATATAAAAAAATTGTTTCAACAAGTTCCATTTATAATTCATTGGCACACCTTATTTTGTAAACATATCTATTATAACGATGGTTTAATTTTATATAATCATTGGTATGTATTGGATTTCAAATTATAATGAACAAATTTATTTCCTAGAGAAGGATATTGTGATTCATGAATGTTAGGGAAAATCACTTGACTGTAGAGGGGAAAATTCATCATCTAAATCATGTTTGAATCATTCTCTAGTAGATGTAATCATGGAAATTCTAGGTATACTAGAATATCAAACTTGATATATAGGAAAGTAAAACATCATAATAATAGAGGATGAAAATGTGTTACAAAAAATAGCTGTTTTTTTCCAGAATAATTTTCAAGTCATCTATCAAAGAATAAAGTTGAGTTCTCTATTGAACTAATTCTTAATGAAAGGCCTATATCTAAAACTCCTAATAAAATTTCACCAATTAAGTTAGTTTAGTTGGAGAAACAACTATAGGAGTTGGGTGATATGGTATTTATAAGACCTAATGTTTCATAGTGGGAAGCCCTTATTTTATTCTTGTAAATGATGGACATGTTTGTGAAGATGGGAATTGATTATAGGGATATCAATTCCCTTTCTATAAATAATATGTATCTATTACACCACAATGATTACATATTTGATGAAATTCAAGGATACCAATAAATTTCAATGATCAATATTTTCTTTGGTTACCATCAACTAAGGGTAAAGAAGGATGGCATACCGAAGATAGTATTTCAAACATGTCATAAACATTATGTGTTTTCAATAATTCCCTTCAGATTTACTATTCCAACTTACGACTTTTGGATATGATGAATATATTATTAAAGTATCATCTTGATAAAAATTTTGTTGAATTATTTGATGATATCATGATATTGTAAAAGTGTTGTGGAATCTATGAGTGTCATCTACAAATAATTTTGTAGACTCTTAGAAACAAATAATTATATGGGATGTATAGTATGTGGGAAAATTTTCTCAATGAAATATCTTTTCGTAGACATATTCTCTCAAGGGATGAGACATTTATTGATCCTTAAAATAAAAAGTTTGTCAATGAAAAAAATATATCAATGAACATAACAAATATTAAAAGTTTACAAGTCCTAGTAGATTTATATTGGTGATTTATTTATGATTTTTTCCTAGTTTCCAACCCCTTAACCATGTTAACACATAAAGAGTTTAAATTCACATGGTAAGGGAAATGTGAAGATTATTTTGAATAAATTAAGAGGATACAGATTAATCCTTGGTATTAAATCTACCATCAGGTAAGGAACTATTTGTAATATATAGTGATGGATAGATGAAGGGACTTGGTTGGGTCCTTGTGAAAAATAATTGGGTGATTTCTTATGCATTAATGTAGTTGAAAAGCCATGACCAAAACAATCCAACTCATGACCTTAAGTTGGAAGCGATAATTTTTTCTTTGAAAATATATATGTAATGACTCTATTGAGAAATATGGGATATATATATATATATGGACTACAAGAGTATGAAGTATTCCTTTACTTAGAATGATCTCAACATGAGGAAAATAATATTATTGGAACTACTCAAGGAATATGATTTCTCGATACACTACAACCTTAGGATAGAAAAAAATGTGTGTGATGCCTTGAGTAGGAGGGGACATAGTGTTTTAACCACTATGAGGATTTACAAGGATCAAATATATAGAAATATTTCAAATAAAGATATGGTGATTTTTAGTCAAGGGGATCCATCTTTTCATTTCAATGAAATTGCAAAATCATCCTTACTAAAAAAGATAAAGAAGTCTCAGAAGGATGATGAGAACTTAAAAAAGGAATATTAAAGTATTAAATGGTTGTAAATTGACATATTTCATATATATAGATGGATTCTTAAAGTATGGGATGTGTTTATCTATTCCTTCCATAACAAAGTTGATATAGGAACTACTAGATGAAGAACGTAGCATATATTTCTATAAAACCCCTAGTATATATTTATATTTATGAGAATATATCTTGTGTGATGATATTAAGATGGAAATTTTGGACTATGTGTCAAGATTCTTGATATTCTAGTAGGAGAATACCGAAAAACAATATTATAAGGGATTCATAATGTCAAGACCTTGACCAACAAGTCCCGAACTATAACTACCCCAAGAAAACCTTCAATAGGATAGGGGAAAGAAACCGGTGCTGAGTATGAATATCACACAAATGGGAGAAATTTTACTAATGTACCTATACTCATTCACATATCTCTAATCCCATACAATGCCCAAATGAAATTAAACTAAAACCAATGCATGTATAAATCATGTATTTCACTATCAGAGTAAGAAAGTAAAGTCCTGAAAGAAAAACAAATTCCAAATACAATCCCAACCAAACACTATAAATAGTCCAACCAACTCCAATGGTGAGGACAACTATTAAATAAAACAACCTATAGAACACCATAGTATTTCAAGCTCGTGTTATACTCCACCAACTCCTGGTCCTCCCATGATAAAGTTAAATGGGCCATTTCCTACATAAGACATGACATGTGCAGGAAGATCTAGGTACACCTTGAATCTGTTATGTATTTTTATTAATAATAATATTATTATTTTTATGCTAATAAATATAATTAATTCAAAAGAATTAAAAAATTAAGAGTAATCAATGAAATATTTTGTTATTAAACCACTAAGTACATTACATCATTACAAACTAAGTAGTCGTGACTAATTCTAAAAACTCATTGAAATGAAAAAAAACAACTAGAAAACCATCCATCAGCACAATAAGTATGAACATGGATCCCTCTTCCATTATATCTAAAAAAATAATAAATTAAATTTCATGAAAATAATAAAGATGATAAGAGTAGGAGGAATATATAGACTCATTTTGAAGTAAGAATTGGCCATCGATAAATCCTGTATTTTTATGAATGTCCTTAAACATATTATTTATAAGACCATTTGTGTTCGTTGGGATGAAATGTAGCTGTTTGAGTTTATATTAGCATTTAGTTGTTTTAAAATTTTAAAATGGATTGAAAATATTAATAAAAAATAATAAAGATGATGAAATCTATTTTAAATGTTTTAATAAATATATCTTTTAAAATTATTCTATAACTTTGGGTATTTAATAGATATAAAATATGGTTCCATGAAATTGGTTTCAAATATTAATTTTGCTTAAAATTTTGTAAAATAAAATAGCAGTGATAAAAAAATATTACATTGATATATTTTCATTTTTCACATATTCTTAATTTTTTCTATATTTTTTTTAATTTCTCACACAACTAAAAAAGGATATCTTATGTAGGGATAAGTCATCTACTCGATAAAGGTACAGTGGAAGCCCAACATGAGTATCAACGGATAGACCTTTGTAGGCCATGAGTTTTGGTCCAGTATTAAACTATGTATGGTGTGAGATAAGAACTAGGAGGGAGCCCGGGTATACGACCCCTAGTGTGCATTGTGTGTTTGTGTCATCGTAGTGAAGGAATATAAGTTGTGAATTATATAGGGGAATATAATTCATCCTTGTTTTGATTTGGGATATCATGTGTTAAATCTTAACCATATGATAGCGTCATTCCCAATCTAATATGTCCATCACCTTCCCCAGTCGATCTCTCCATTATTAATTTTTCAAAGGTGGTAATGAGTTCTGGACACCAGATATATAGATGCGCATCTAGGACATCCCACCAAACCCATGATCATATTCATCATTTTCCTTCCCCACTCTATTATTTCAAGATTCCTCAGAACCTCTCCACCATTGCAATACCATTCGACCGATAGCCCCATCTCATTTGTGATTCCACACAAATAATGTGGATGTAGTATTTTTGTATTCCAAACCTTTCCCGAAATCAAGAATCATTGGCTTCCTCAATAATATTTGATAATAATAAATATATATGTTTATTTTTGATTTATTTATGTTTTACATTACTTAAAATATTCTTTTTGATCGTCTTTGGATATATTTTGAATCCCCTTTTGTATATTTGTTTACTAACCATGAAATATGAATCAAACTGAACACATGCACCATTAATGTAATATTCAATCCCTTTTTATAATTTCATTAAACCCTTTTTACCACCATAAAAACTCGGGCACTTACCCTCTCTATTTTTTGTTTTTATTGTAAATTAGATGTTAGTAAGTTCTTTGATCCACCATCATTAATTTTAGGGTTTAATTTATATTTATCAATTTATGTTTAAATTACAATGATATGTATACAAATATTTATATATATATATATGCATACATTTAATAATATATATATCTGTTTTTTTTGTTTTTTTTTGAATATATGGGGATTGTTTATTTTTATTTATAAAATTATTTGTATGGTTTTCAATAGACGTTGTCATGTATTCTATTTATAATTTTATTCATAATTTAAAAATAATTATATATATTTATGTATACATATATGTCTACTAATATTTAATTTTTATAAGAATTAAAAAATAATTAATCATTCATTTTCAAATTTATATACAAGGGATTTAATTTGTTTCTTTAGTCTATGATTTTAGGTTTGATTTAAAATGATATATATCTATATAAATATTTATATTATAATGTTTTAATTTCAATTTATATATGTTTTAATTTATTTTTCGTAGGAGTTTATTTTATAAAGCTGCCAAATTTATGGTTTAAATAAGGGTTTTATTTTTATTCAAAAAATTTATGCATTCATAAATGTATAATTATACATTCAAATTTTATTAAGGAAACATGTACTATTTTTCAAATCTATTTGGGAAGAATATTTTTATTTCAATGATTTGATTTAAACGCTTCTAAGAATAAACAAACTTCTTACAAGGAATTAATGTCTTAATTAAATTATCTCATAAGATAATTCTTTGAAATAATAACAAAAAATTGTTTTGTTATTGTTTATTTTAAATTTCTTCTTTCATATATAAAATCTATATGGGAGGATTCATAAATTTGTGGTTATCATTTTATGTGTACCTATTAGTTATAAATGATAAATGTTATCATTTTATGACAATATTTTAAGTGAAAGTTATTATTTCATGTGAAAAAATGTATCAACACATCGAGGGATGACATTCATAAATTATATATGGGAATCCACCAATTTATCATTGAAATTTGATGCATTTATATTCAAGTATTCATTTATTTTTTATTCATTTATATTTATAGATTTTAAATAACAACACTTGTTATAAGCGTGGATTTCTTCTAAATGTAATTTTGATAAGTTCTCAATGAAGTGAATATTCCACGTTAAGATATATGTGATGTTATTTTCTTTTATTGAATGTAATTTATGTATGTATTATTTCTGAAATGTTTTGGATTTTTATTGAAAAAGGAATGAGCATTAAATTTTTTTTCACAAAATATTTGAACTACAGTATCGAATGTTATGTTGTGTTATAGGGAGTGAACCCATGAACTTATTGGGAAATTATCCCATATCGATTACGGATAAGTGGCGATATTGTTTTCTCATGTCCTTATAATTATCATTATTACCTCTTATAAATAATAATTTTCAAAGAGTGTATCCTTAGAATAATTTTAAAATATAATTATTTTGGAAATTTATAGGTTTCAACATTTTATGAAAATCATTATATTTGAATGTTTTATTGAAAAACTATTTTTAATTATTTATTTATTCAAAATTAAAATATTAAAATTATTTTTCAAATATTTTAAAATATCTTATTGGAAAAAATAATTTCTCACCCTAGGTTTAAAATTTATTTTTCATAGTTTTGGTAGAATAAATTTTTGATATGTATTTTTTCGAGGAGGTAGTGTGCTCGAAGACTTATCATTTATTTCATTTTATTTTGAATAGTTTTTTTTATGTTGTAAGGAATGTATATAAATATGAAAAATCTAGACCAAAAACGTTCTTGGAATGTATTAAATATTATGTATTTTTTCAGTTTCTTTTATATAAAAAATACACCAAATATTTATATACTAAACTTGAAAGCACGAGTTCAGATCTTCACAGTTGGTATCAAAGAAAAAATATATAAAATAATCAAAAAATAAAAAAAAATTAAAAATTTAAGTATGAATCCTTTTTTAAATTATTTTCCTTAATTTTTTCAAATAGGTGACAGAAGAACATGAACAACTCTTATGTAACTTCTAGATGATTTCATAGAAATGATAATTTTAAAATCATGCCTAGATGAATTTGAGCCCTTTGTAAATCTTCTTCTGTAATGTAAACACTTTATCCAAATATCCTATAATCCTAATATACTATGATTGTTTCGAGGATCGGGATTTGTTTATTTTCTCATGCTGCATGTACAAAATCCATTCTATACACGTCGTGGTAAATATTTTGAGGGACTTTTCAAATTCATTATCGTATCATAATAGTTTCAATATTTTGGGAACTTTTAGGAAGCTGCATGAGAGGGTGACCTCCTTACTTCTTACCAATGCCATATTTTTAATCTCATTATTTATGGACAACTTAGAGAATTTGAAATAATATAATTCAAGTTATTTTTTATAGAAATATAGTCCAATCGGATGTCTCTATGCTTTATAACTCTCTTGTATCTCTTAGAAGATTCAATCACTGTATACACCAGTTTGAGCAAGTTTCTCGATTGTTTTTGAGAAAAATAAATTGGAGAATGTAAAACTACATTGAGTATCATTTTGAAAGGAAGAACCCCAGATAATTACCAATACTAGTGGATCTGGTGACGGTGTGAATTAATTTTTATAATTTCAGTTTGTTATTTATTATTAATAATAATAAAATTATGTTGGAACATCAAGATTGATATTCAAAAGTATAAGGATGTGGATGTTTATATTAATGAATTGTGAGGGGACAATTCAGTGAAGGTTGGGGAGAATTTAACACCCCGAATACATGATTTATTGGTATTACAAATATTATTTTTAAATTTAAGGTAAAAATATTTTTAATTCTGAATAATTCAAGAATTAAGATCACATGAAGAAATATTTTTATTATTGAACCACTGATAACATTACATCTTTAAAGACAATGATATCATGAATAATTCAAGATAACTCATTAAAATACCTTGAAAACCCAATAGAACTACTCCCATGAATACAATATGTCTAACATATCAACTTCTTCCCTTGGATATGAAAAAAATATGATAATAAATAGAAAGAATAATAATTAATATGGTAAGAACAAGAGGAAGATAGAGTACCACTTTAAATCAAGAATTGGACATCCGTAAACAATTTGTTTTTTAGAATGTCCTTAATAATAGTATTTATAGTACCATTTTTTGACTATTGTGAATAAATGTAGCCATTGGAGTTTTTATTATCCGCTAGGTGTTTTAAAAATTAATATGTATCTAAAATAATAATCAGAAATAATAAAAATGATTACATCTAATAAAAAGGTTTTGATAAATATAACTTTTAAAATTATAATTTAACATTGAGTCTTTGATAGATATAAAATATGGTTCTTTAAAATTGGATTCAAATAATAAATTTATTTTAAAATGTTTTAAAATCTAATCGAATTGATAAAAAATACTATTTTGATATATTTTCATTTTTCCTATTTTTTAATATGTTTCTTTTCAACAAAAATTTTGTTGAGTTCTCAGAAAGTACACATAGGTAATCTTGTGTATGTAAATGACCTTAGTTTAATAGAGGTAGAGTGGAAGCCCATCTCGAGCATCTATGATCAGACCCATGTATTCCATGAGTTTTGGTCTATCTTTGGGCTTGTATAGTGTGGGCTAAGACTCAGGGGGAAGCCTACATATAAGTATTTCAAAGTTTGGTGTTTTTTTTGTCATCGAAGTGAAGGTAGTCACATTATGTCTTATATAGGGTATTGTAATTCATCCTCATTTTTATGTGGGACAACGTGGGTTGAATCTAAACCGTCTAATAACATCACACCCAATGTGAATTTTCCATCCGCTCCCCCGTGAAATATCTACATTCTATTTTAAAAAAAATTGTGATGAATTCTAGCTACGCAATCTACATAGGCTCATCTGAGCTATCCCTTCAAACCCCAGATCATCTTCCCAATTTTCCCTCCTCACAAAAGTAGGTCAATATACCTCAACCCCCTCCACTATTTCCACACCTTTCGAACTATGGCCCTATATCGTTGCTAATTCCACACAAACTATGTGGATGCTGTATTTTTTAAACTTAACCTTAAGGAAAGTTAAACATCACATACTTCCTCTATATGATTTGATTATAATATATATATATATATATAATTTAAATTTCCTTATGTTTTAAATTAATTAAAACGTTTGTTTTGATCTATTTTGGGTCAATTAAAATCCCATGTGGTATATTTATTTACTACTCAAGATGAATAAAACAAACCAAACACTTTCCCTATTAAAGAAATACTAAATAATTTTTTAGAATTTATTTAAACCCTATATACCTCCCTAATGACCCTAGAACTTCCTCTATCTATTTTTCTTTTTCTTAGATATTAGAATCCATTATATCCATTGATAAAACCTCATTCAAGTTAGAGTTTAATTTATTTTTATCATTTTATGTATTAATTAGAATGATATATATATATATACGTATATTTTTATATATGTTTATATTAAACAATATATTTATCTTTTTCTAAAAAAATTATGAATTTAAGGGGATTATTGATTTATATTTATCAAATTATTTTTAAGGTTTTGAAAGGTATTGATTATGCATTCAATTTAGCATTTTATATTTAATTTACAAAGAATTATATATATATATATATATATATTTGTTTTAAGAATTAAAAGTTTTTAATCATTAAATTTCAAATTTATGTCCAATGGTTTCAATTTGTTTCATTAATCTATCATTTAATGTTTTATTTACAATAATATATATATATCCAACTATTTAAATTATAATAAATGATTTAAATATATCTATGTTTTAATTTATGGTTTGTAGGGATTTATTTTATAAATATTTAAAAAAATTATTATTTAAACAATGGGTTTATATTAATTCAAAAAAATTACATATTTGTAAATGTATAATTATAACATCAAAATTTATGGTGAAAACATGTAAGGGTTTTCAAATCTGTTTAGAAAAAGTTTTTATTTACAATATTTGATTTAAAATATTCTAATAATAATCAAAAATCATGAAAGGAAATAATGTTTTAAATATATTAACTCATAAGATAGTTCTTTATAAAAATAACAAAACCTTGTTTTGTTATTGTTTATTTAATTTTTTTGTTTTATATATAAAATCTCTATAGGGGGAGTTATCATTTTGTGGTTATAATTTTATGTGTTCCTATTATTTACATATGATAAATGTTATCATTTTATGTGAAAATTTATGTAAAAGTTATTATTTCTTCTGAAAAAATGTATCTTCACATCCATGTATGTCCTTCATAAATTATATATGTCCATAATCTATGTTATCATCAAAATTTAATGCATTTTTATTGATGTATTCAATTCTTTTCCATTTTTATTTATTTATTATAAATAAGAAAAGTTGTTATAAGCCTATATTTCTCTTATTTTTTTAGAAATTCCATACTAAGTGAATATTCTTATTTACAAATATGTGATATTATTTTAATTTATATAATATATTTTGTCTATGTAATTTTTTTAAATATTTTTTGGATTAATATTGATAAATGAATGAGCATTAAAATTTTGTTCTTAAATATTTTCACTTCATCATCAAATGTTAAGTTATGTTTTGGGGAGTGAACCCATGAATTCAAGGGGACATTTTTCATATGAAATACAGCTAAGTGGAATTGTGGTTTTCTCGTGGCCTTCTATGTATCATTATTAATCCTTCAAAATTATTATTTTCAAATAGATAAATCCAAGGAATTATTTTAAATTGAAATTATTTTGGAAATTTATAGTTTTATAATTTCAAAAAAATAATTATATATCAATTTTTTTACACCAATTTATAAATATTTATTTATTCAAAATTAATATTTTTCAATTATTTAATAATGACTTTAAAACCCCCCTTACTGGGAAAAATACTTTTTCACCCAATATTAAAGTTTCATTTTTCATAGGTTTAATAGATTTACTTTGTGATATATATTTCTTTGAAGAGGCAGTGTACTTGAAGAATTTTTATTTATTTCATTTTATATTGTACAGTTTTCTTATGTAGTATGTAATGTATTTAATTCTATAAAAACCATGAATTTAAAATATCATGGAATCTATTAAATGTTGGGTATTTTTTCAGTTTCTTTTATAAAAAAATACACATCATTTATATGTGTTGAACCCAAAAGCCCAAGTTCAGGGCTTCATAGATCCCATATAGGGGTGAGTATAACAATTTTCAAAAGGACACCCGGAAATCACTATACATGAATCATCAATAATAGTCTTCACGTAATAGTGATATAGAAAAAAATTCATAAACAAATAACCCATATATAATTAGAAAGAACATCACTCTCCATGTTGTCACAACCAAAATTCCTCCATATGATTCTACAAAAATAAAAGATCATTTTGGGAGATTCCATTCCACGATACATGATATCACTAGAGACACTCATATAAGATGTTAGGATCATTGGTCCCACCTAAAAAATATCACTTGTCTCTAAAAACCCCAATACTTAGATAGGGGATCACACCTACGACCTCTAGGGGACACCAAAGAACTAATCTGGATCAACCCACTATGTGAGAGATCATACTATAATTATATAGTTAACCCTACAAAAATTACCTTCTTGGTGAAGCATCAAAACCATACTTATGGAGGTAAATATGATTCCACAAACCCCTCCTGGGTTTTAAAATGATAGAGGATCACACTCCGGACTCATGGAGGGATAAAAAAATATATATCTAAGACTCATCCACCATATGGTTTAGAAATCAATATATATGGATTTAATTACAGACTATAACCTTTATGGGATAGATCAAGGGAACACACACAATTGATACTGGTCAAAACTGAAGAAATAAAGTCCTCCAAACAACCACAAAGGGGGTACAAAGTGTGCACTAGGGCTACACCACATCTCTAGCCAACCCACGGTCTAATAGTGTGGTGCTTACTCGTATGAAATATAAACCTATAAATACATGGAATGTAATTGGTTATAAACATAGTTTTTATATGTCTAGAAACTCTGTCTATTCCATCCATCCATGCTCATGTACAACAGACCATGTCTGTGTACTCTGGTTGTGTTCATGTACTTCGGCCTGCCCGTACCCATGTAACCACCAATTTCTATTTAAATACACCTTTAATGAGTCACATGGTTTTTTATTGTGTCACATATAATGTGATATTTAACTCTCCACAAAAATTCTTGCACCACATCTAGGGGTCCCACATGGTGTGTAATTCCAGATATCATGACTTGTAAGCCAAGATTTCAAAATCCTTATAGTTTTCTCCTATGAATTGAAATGAATGTTTACATAGTCTCCATCCTTACCAGAGATTATAGATCAATGTTCATAAAATAATCGTATCACCATAGATCCATATTTTAGGTTTTGAATCTACTCAGGAAATTCCCCCATGTGATATCCATATATGCATCGTCAAATATAGGATTAACAAGAACCACCAGCATGTTCTAATCTAGCATTGATCATAATCTTTCATCATAACACCTCGATTTCACCATAGATAACAAATATAAAATATGGTATTTATCTATTTAACTTAATAACATCCTATAAGTAATAAAATACTGGGTAATTGTTGAACCATGGGACCAATAAAATGCTTTTGATCAACATGAGAAGAAACGAGGGAGAAATATGTGAACCATAAGATAGGAGGAACAAAACTAATTCTTTGTGTGTTTCTCCTTTATATCCTATAATAGATTTATATGTACAAAGAGTGATTTAAATAATGATAAAAATATCTAGTATAAATAAATCAACCATTGATGGGTGAATCAATTATTTTCCATGGAATTGATCCAATTTTGATATAGGATAAATAATGTGATGGAAATAACAAATAAAGGATCCCACATTATTCATCAAACCCTAAGATTGATTCATGACCTTGTTTAAATAAAATATCTCAATCACTGTGTCAAAACAAATAAAATAAATTTACAAATTTATTTATTTTATTAATTAGCACACATGAAAACTTTTTCACAAATGCACAGTGCTAAAAAAGGTTATGACATTCCTATGTTGAAACCCACATTATGAACATAATAGTTCCCTCGTATTTTAATTCAAGACTCTATTTGGTATTTATTCCACTTTATTAGAATATCTTCATGTTCATGCGTTAATATATTAAATATATTTCAAAAATAAAATTCTAGGAACACCATACCTCATAATCTTTTTCCTTATCAACACCTAACTCAAAATATAATCCAAGTAATTTAAAAAATAAATAAATTGAAAAATAATATTTGTTACATTATCCCCACCTTAGGTATTTTCATCCCAAAAATAGAAAATCCTAATAAAATGTTGATGGTATTGGGCACACATATGGTTTCCCCACTCCCCATTGCTCTTTTGATGGTTATTGTGTTTCCACCATATATGCACTAGGGGAATTGGTCAACCATGAAGGATCATATCCTACTTATCCTCCTTCAACATTTGGTACTCAAGAAAAGGTATATAAATCCTAAATTTCTATCTCATCTTAGTTAATAACATGTTATAGGTCATTCACATACCACCTTAGTCATGACACATATCAGACGTTATGTACCTGGTCTAACTCGATGGTAGATCTATGTTGTACACCACCCTGACAACTCTATATAATATATGGAAACATCCTATGAATCTCTGAGATATCATACCACCTAAGATGAATCTCTATAATACACATTGTGTTGAGACCTTGAAGAATACATGGTATCCCTTATCATACTTCGTAGTCCATCTTCATCATTCCTCATAGACCTTATGATGGATCTGTCTAGTCCTCATCCTCTCTTGGATGATCTTAACCTTCTCTGTAATCATTCACACCAACTCTTAGACCATGAGTGGTGACTTTCCTGGATTAGTAAAACAAGGTGGAGACCATTAGGGTAGATAATCCTCCAAAATATGGAAAAAATCCAGCATGAAATATCACGACATGTCCTCCAGGAAATAAAAAGTCCACTCATTCTGGTCATCTGTCTGGGGGTGAAATTCCATTTCCAAACTCAACTGAGTCCCATAGGCCTCTACAAATCCTCTCCATAATCATGATTTTAAGTGAGAATCAAATTCTAAAATGACCATTGGGAAACTCCTTTTATCTGGAAAATATCCTACACATATAGAAATCCCATTATCTATATTGATATTTTTTATGCAATGGCTATAAAGTAGACTTACTTGGTGAGTAAGTCTAGGATCACCAAGATGGAATCATGTAGCCTGGAAGTTCATGGTAACCCCATCAAAAATTCCGTGGATATTGTATCCCACTTCAACTATGGAACCCCAAGAAGTTTATTTAATTATACCAGAGCCTAGTAATTAGACTTTAGTTACTGAAAAGTAAAGCATCAAGTGTCAAACTCTATAACACAACACTTCATTTCACACCACCAAAACTGATTTTGGAGGTCCTGGTACATCTTTTCCTGACCAGGATATTGTAACAAAGGGGATGTATTAAATTCCCTCATTTCCTCCTCTTGTAAAATAAATGTTATTATCAACCATCCTCTAAAAATTGTAACATGTTCTCCACCTTCATAATATTCATCAAGATTGCTTCTAGTGGGTATCTGAGTATGTAAGGTCTCATAGTCAGTATCTACATGATGAACTTCCCTACCACACCATAAAAGAAGTGGGGTAGAAACCATCGACTAAATATATGAATAACCATCCTTGTGTACTAAAGAAAACTACTAGGATGATAACTACTTTGATTCCTCATCTATTAATAGATAAAAAAATCTCCTGCTAAGAGTGCTTTCCACCGTGTTCACCTTCCTAGGAGTATAAAAATATCGAAGTCACTATCCTAGTGGAACTCCATCCATCACCAATATACCAATTTATGATAATTATAAGAGAAAATATAATTGAGACTCTGGTGGATAGAGGAGATGACAAGATGCTTTCCCACTAGGTAGTGCTTCCACATCATCAATGTGAGTACTTCAACTACTAGCTAAATACCATGGGCAATATAGTTTTTCTAATGTGATATCAACTGATGTAAAACATAGTAAATGACGACCTTCCTCAACATCAATAAAAAAACCAAGCATGGCCCTTAATGAATTTTAGAACACTACAAACTTAAAGCACTCTTTTGGAAATCTCAATATTAGAGCACTTGTTAATTTATTCCTCAACTCTAGAATACAATAATTGAACCCTTCAATCGAAATGAATGGATTCCCCTTTCAAATCAAAGATGTTTAGTGTGATTCCTCTCCAGATATATCGGGTAAAAACCTACGATAGTACCCTTTAAACCTAAGAAAAATCTACACCACGATAACACTCCTTGAAGGATTATATGGTAATATTTCCTCAACATGAGCAGGTCCACTTCCGATACATCCTTCTAGATGATGTGTCCCATGAAGTGGACCTATCAAATCTGGAATTGACATGTTGAGAGTTTTTTTATAAAGTTGGCGCTCTCATACTATGTCTAGTACAATCCTTAAAGGTATCACATGCTCCTACTTGGGTGCTGGGTAAAGTAAAATGTCTTCAATAAAGACTAACGAAAATTGGTCTAAGAAAGACTAAAATATCTAGCTCATGAGTCCCGTGAACATTTCTGGGGAATTCTACATGTATAAGGCCATAATCAAGTACTCATAGTGACCATATAAATATCTAAATGATGTCTTCAATATATCCTCATCTCATACTCACAAATGGTGATATCATAATTTGAGGTCAATATTTAAGAACTATCATGCCCTCTCAATTGATCGAACAAGTCATAATTCCCTGGTATTGGATACTTAATATTCACAGTCACATAGTCCAAGATTTTGTAATCTACAAATATACTCAAGCTCTATTCCCCCTTCACGGTGAACAAAAATACTTCTACATAGTGGAAAATAGTAGGTCTCAGAAATTTCTTCTCCGAGAAGTCCTCTAATTACACCCTCATATCACAAAGCATTATGGGAGACATCTGATATTTTGGTGTAGATTTTACTGTTATCATGGTGTGTAAATTAATGTAAAAATCTGGCTCTCAGTGGGGAGGTAAGCCCGGTATATCCTCAAGAAAGGCATCCTCATACTCAACCACCACCATAGAGAATTGGTAGCCCATTACTAACATTGCTCCAAGAGTTGTGCTAGCCAAAAGCTGAGTAATCAGCTACACTCTCATATACCTAATATCATCCATCCATACCAAGGATTCATTTTTACCCAAAAAGGAAAACATCATCTTGTCACTATGGTCACACTGCATCCTCCAACTAAAATAGTAAATATAGGCATGAATTATGGATTGTGAATCCATAACTCAGATAATATCATAAATCCACTTTGCTGCTATTTAGTGATCCAATAAAAAGATCTCACCTACAAGTATTAGATCTCATTGCTAGTAGAAGTGTGAAATCACCAAGTCACCTCATCTCAGAGACACTTAGTGTAGGGGTTGAGCCAAAGGCTCCCCCAGAGTCTTTGTCTGGATCTAGAGAAGTTGAAAGAAAGGAAGGAATCAAAACTATCACTATTAATACTATAGATAATGTTGAAAAGAAATAGATTGTACCATGTATTTTCTTTGTATCCTCAGGGTCATTGTCCTCTATTTCCTGTATTTGTCCTCATCCCTAACCACCAGCTCTATGGGCCCAGAATGGACCACCTAGGGGTGGTGGTGATAATCGGTAAAACCTATGCCCAACTCATACTACTCTACCATCCCATATACCATGCCTACTACTCCATGGACCACTATGATCTTACCTCAATATCTACCTCAAATGTCCCTCGATTGTCTCCCAATAAGCTATATGATGGGTCAAAAAAACCCATGATAGATGTATTTGACCATTGTATGAGAAACATTACCTCTACCTCAGCTGACTTGAGCCATCCTGGGAGCCTTGCACTACTGATCCTCTATCTTGGGATCATCTTCTGAATCATTTGACACACCAAGATTCCTACGATTTCTATCAGCAAACATCTTCCAAGGTCTCACATCAAGTGTGTTCATTACTAGTATCCATTATAATTACTATAATCAATGAGTGTATTTGGGGTGTTGTCTCATGATGGAAATAGAATAAATAACCCATTAATATATGATGCTTGTACAAATGTCTTCCCTCAAACCAGTTTCTACAAGTATCGAGTTGAAAATCAAGTGGTTAGAGTCTCCATGTGTTGATACGTCAACTTCCACCCCAACACTGGAATCCCAGGCTTGAAATCTAAACTCAGAATAATTAACATTTTTAATAAACTGAAAAAATATAAAATAATTTAGTTCAATGGTATAATTCACTCCTTTGATACTAATTTATCATGATCCAGTCTAATGGGGCCCAAACCATGACTACTATAGGCCGACCTCCAATAGTCTATAGGCTGGAAACCAACACCAAGAAGGGATATCAAAAAAATGTGAGGCATTAGCCTAATGTACAAATACATATAGCTAAATCTCCAAACTCATATAATGATGAAATGTAAAACAATTGAAAACAAAACATGCATCACATGTGATTCCAAATTCATAGTATGAAAATAAAATACTAAAATAAATAAAATGCAAAGTAACCAGCCTGATCAAAAACTGTAGAGAGTCCAACCTGATCCAAGGGAGATGATAAATATTAAACCCAACTGCCTAGAAAACACATAGGTCTTTAAATCTCAGTCTATGCTTCACCAGCTCTATCTCCTCATGAAACACCATCAAATGGGTCGTCTTCTTCATAAGACACGACATGTGTGGGAAGAACCCATGAAGGGGGTGAGAATAATAATACCCATAAGGAATACCTAAAAACACTAAACCCAGAACACAAATAATTTTCATCTCTTTAAAATGATATATAAATAAATACATAAAAATGAACCCAAATATACTCAAGAAGGACCCTGTACGTCCTTGCGAGAACAACAAAACTACCAACCATAAGATTCTCCTTGAATAAATGCTCATCCTGGGAGAATCCACTAAATGATATGTGCTATTATCGAAGACACTCATAGAGTTGTTCAGCTTAAATGGGATCCACCCATGAAATCTCAGTAGTCTCTGAAGAACCCAATACATGGATATGGGAACAAAACTAGGACCACTAGGGGTATAAAAAAACAATCTTGTTCAACCCTCTATGCAGGGGATCATACTTCAATAATACTGCAAACACTTATGAAATGACTTACTAGATGGAGGATTAATTCCCTACTCAAGGATTTCATTCTAGTTCCACAAACCCCACCTAGGGTATAAAATGACATGGGATCACACTTCTAACTCCCTGAGGGACACCAAAAACACTATTTGAGACACATCCTACATAGGGGATCATATTATAGAGATGTGGATGGAATTCCACCCTATACCCTCGAGGGGATGGACTGAGGGAAAACACGCAACTGATACTAGTTCAAGATGAAGAAACTAAGGGCTCAAAACACCCTCATAGTGGGTACATGACATGCGCCGGGGGTACATAGTGTGTCCATCCCATCCGTGATATTCATTTGTGGTACATCCTCACACGAAATGAAAATATCTGAATACATATTATGTATGTTGTCATACATATAGTATAGAGGTCACCTAGAACATTGCGTGTGCTGTCTAGCCATTCCTGTGTACATAGGACCATGTTTGTGTACTCTAGACCTATCAATTTACTTGAGCTTTCCCATGCCCATGAAACTAATTAGTTTCACAATTATCCTCCTATAATGAGCCACATGACATTTATAGTGTCAAAAGATGTGTGATATTTAACTCTATGGAAATCCTAGCATCGTATCCAGGGGTCCCACATGGAGTACTTTTTTATATTACCCTCTATGTAATGTAGGATTTCTAGATCCCATTGATTTAATACTCCATGTTTTATGGAACATTGGTGCCTCCTCCATCCTCTCTAGAGATCATAGATCCATGATCGACCAAAACCCCTATTCTCAAAGATTGGGATTATAGGATTCGAATCCACTCGAAAGATTCCCTAACATGTCATACATAGTTGGATCAATGAATACAAGATGAATGATAACCTCTAATCCTTTATTATCCAATTCTGATCATCCCATGTCATCATCACACCTTGATCATGAACCACACATACAGTTTTGATATGTTGCACTAAATAATGGTTTCTCAACGATTAAATACTATATAATCATTGAACCGCGTGCCAAGAAAAATGTGCATGATGAATATACAAAGAATAATGGGAAAAATAAATTAATCATATGACGTAAGGAATAAACCTATGAATTTTTTCAACCTTTATCCATTTTCATATATTTGGATTAACAATGAATGATTTAAACAAAAAACAAACATATCCACCACAAACAAATCAACCATTGATGCACGAATCAATTTTTTTCATGGAAATGATCTGCATTAAATATTGGATAAATAAAGTGAAAAATCACAAATCATACATCCTTCGTGTAGTTTGGATCAATAACTAATGAATAATGGTTCTGTGTTGTACTCATTGGAGAGATCCATGCAATCTTTTGGTGCATGATCCTCAACCCAATATGTTCCAATGTTTTCTAGCAACGATCCTCTAACAGCTCCTCTCAAGTGGTTACTTTCAGTCCCTAGGTTATGTGGCTAACCCTATAGTTGGGGAATAATTGTGTTTAAATAGAAGAGCTCAGTCACTCTGCCAAAATAAAATAAAATAAATTTATTTATTTTATTAATTTGCATCAATGATAATTTTCTCAGAAACGATTGACATAGACAAAGGTTATATCATGCCTATAGTAAACCCATGTTTTGAAATCAGCGGTTACCTCAAATTTCTGATTTAGGACCCTATTTGAGAGTTATTACACTTTTTCAGGAAAAATTTCTTCTTGTGATAATAATATATTTAATATATTTCAAAAATTAATTCTAAAAACACCCAGCATCAGAATCTCACACACATATCTTTAAAATTAATTCCTGTCATATCCAAAACAAGTACGTGGAAAACAAATTATTTACACATAAAACATATATCTATACCTATATGGAAGTAGTAAAATGTTAACATTTAATTTGTCACTAGAATCCTAAACACTCCAAGGAAGAACGATGTTATATGGGTCATTATTGATCAGCTTAATATGTCTATTTATTTTTCAATGATAAGAGAAGATCTACCCCTAGAGAGTATTTCCTAACACTATGTAAATTAAATCATAAGGCATTATGGTGGACCTCTATCGATTATATTTGATTGGGACCCTCATGTACATAAAAATGATTGAATATCCTTCAAGGGGATCTCAACACTGATATGAATTTACACACCAACTTGCATCCCTAGACTGAAGGGTAATATGAAAGGACTAAATATACTTTTTAATACATACTATGATCATGTAATATTGAATTCCATGGTATGTGGGATCAGTATCTACCTTTGGTGGAATTTACAACCAATAATATCTTCCATTAGAGCATCCAGATTGTACCATATGGAGCATTGTATGTGAAATGTTTTTGTAATCTAACCAGTTGTGGAGAAGTTAGAGCAATAAAGCTAGTTATCCCTGAGTATATAAAGGAGAATTAAATGTAGAATATTTAGGATCACATTAAATTATCCATAAAAAGATAAAGTATTTATATTGATAATTTATGGAAATAATTGGAATTTAATGTCAGAGATTTGGTATTTATGGAGGATTCACCATGGAAGGAAATCATAAGATATTTTAAAAATAATAAGTTAAAACCAAGCTATATTTTTATTTGAAATACGAGAAATAATTAGGTCTATAACATACTGATTGGACATGATACACAACCTTTCTAAAGAACACAAACTCTTTCATATTACATTACTAAGGAAATACATTCCAAATACAATGAATGTGCCCACATATGAGGGAATAATGTTATGTACTCATTTTTCTTATAATCTAGAAACAATCCATATTGTTGACACTAGAGTAAGTACTATAGAATTGAATAACTCGAATTGTGAAAGTCCTTTGAAAAAAATCACAAACTAGAAGAGGAAACTAGGGAACCTAATGACGTAATTGGGATGAGATATCCACAGTTTTTTAATATATGATATATACATCAGTTTTTGGAATGAAATTATTTAATGGGTGGATAATCAAATTCTTAACACCCTACTATAACAAGTAAACACTATATATTGAACTATCATGAAATTCACACTCTAAAGAGTCTTCATTCATAATTATATTTAAATTCTTAATTTATAAATGTTATACTTTTATTTTAAAAAATAAACATTATTTTTAATTATTTTTTAAATATTATATATTAAAATAAATTTTTTGGATTTTTCAAAAAATTAATTTTTTGTTAAATAGAGAAATATACTAATTTTAAAAAATGATATTATTATATTATTAGAATATTAAAATGATTGTAAAATTCATGAATTTTTTTATTGATTTGATTGTTTTATAATAAAATTTTATATTCTAAAATATTAATTATTATTTATGAACCCATGATTTAAATTTTAGTACAAAAAAATATTTTTCACAATTTTTTTTAATATTCTATACATTTTTCATATTAAAATTTATTTTTAGCTCTTAATAAATTAGATTATAAATAAATGGTTTTCAAATTTAGAATCATTAGGTGAAAGTTATAAAATAATTATCACTTTAATTTTAGTCATAATGATATAGTTACATCAGGGAAAATTTAGTTTCTGCGGTAAAAGTTAAAATCATAAAAGTTGTAATTCAAGGCATGAAGGGATTGAATAATGATAATAACATGTATAAAATTGAATATATGAGGTTTTTTAGACCTTATATCTTCCCCAATCCATTATTTCATATTATTGAATCCAAATTACATGTTTAATATGTGCTCCCTTTATATTATGTTGAAATATTTACAAAAACATCATTCTCAGCACTTATAAAATGGGCCTCTCACCACCCCTTCAAGGAACTCCTAAAAATTATTTTTCCTAAAAATCGTATCCTCGTAATTAACCTATAAAACTATTTCACTCTCTTGAAATTCTATTCACATGAGAATATCCTAATATATTCCTATTCAATGAATCCTCCAAGAGGAACCCAAAGTTATTGTGTAAGTTCAATCTTTTAACTAACATCTGTTACTAAAATTTTTCAATTTTCAATTTATTTTCCCAAATTTATATGATTAATTTGGTATTTATAAAATACTTAATGTTTTTATATTATGTATATAAATACTAACCACCTTTTCTCATTACCTTAAGAAAAAAACCGCCATTCGTGGGTTGTACTGACTACTACTTCCATGAAACAACATGTTTTATTTTCTCCACATCCATTAAAGGATGGATATAGGGAATAGAATAAAGTATAAATATGATTTTTAGGATAAAATTGAGGATATGATATTAAAATTTTAATAATTTTCTAATAATATGGGAAACAAGTGATCATTGTTAAAATAATCATTTATAATAAGCATATTATTAGGATTCTATTTTATTCAAATTGAATAATGTTTTCATATCCATTATTTATTAATTTACTTCCTTTTAATTCTTATATATCAGACAAATAAATATAAAATTATATCATTAAACTGTTGGAATAATGATATTACAACAAAACCACCTCATACGCATTCATTAAATTAGGGTATGCTCATGTTGGGGTGGGTTTTATAGCAACCCAAGCATAACATACATGTATACTAAACCATTTTAGATGAATATTTATTAAATTACAATAATACATGCATGAGTACCATGATTGTTTGGTTCCTTTGGAAACATAGAAAAAAATCTTCTATCCTGGAGGAAGATATTCAACATCTCCCATAATGATTTAAATATTTAGTATTTCTACCTAAAACCTTTCATCATAACCAGTGTAATGGAAACAAAATAATGGGTGAGCTCAAATTCTAAATAAGGGTAAATAAAGGAAACATTTAAGCATAAAATTAACAAAGGGTATGGAACAAGAGCATAACATTTGAAGATCATACACTGTATAATAGAGACCATAATAAATATTTTCAATCCATAAGACATGGATCATATTATAATTAAGATCACATGTCCTAAAATGACAACATAAGAATAATACAAGGAATTGTGTCAGACATATAAGCATATAATATGATTTAAATAGTATCCAATACTATGTTGTCAAGACTATATTGGTAGTATGGGTTTACTCCACATACCATAATGGTATTCATGGTTCACTCCCATGGCCATCTCAGTAATCAAGTTTCCTTTCCAATAGAATCTTAGTCCATCTCATGAGATATAAATCTTTACCCAATACATTGGAGGGAGATATAGGTCTTACCCATCTCATAATGAAATCACACATATATATATATATATATCTATAACAAGATCATAAATAATAATATCGTAACCCATGAAATGAAATGAATATTGTAAAAAAAACATATCATAACATATAAAAAATGACAAGTTTCATAATCATTTCATCAAATTAATAGCCCTTGAAAAAGAAACATATTTCTTAAACATATAACGCATATAAGGGAAATGGTTTTCATAAATTTATAACCTATGAAAGGTAATATATTTCATAAATAGATATCCTATTATAGAGAAATATTGTTCATCAAGATCATGACATTATTCATAACCCATTCATAGTAATAATATGAATTGTTTCTTTAGATAATTTCCTATAAAGTCATCAGTAACATCAAATGAATTCATCTTAGATAGAAAATAATTTAAAAATATCTTTTAAAATTTTTTCCTTTTGAAAATATATTTTATTCCTTGAAATATTATTTTTAATACATAAAACAATTTTAAAATAATTTTATAAAAAAATACCTTGAAAAATTATAAATAATACTTGAAATCACATCGAAAACAGTTTCTTTGAAAATTTATAAAATCATATTTGAAATATTTTGAAAAAAGTTTTCTTATAAAAATATTTGAAAACATATAAAAAAATATAGAAAATGTTTTTAATACATTTTTACTTGAAAACAAATTAAAGGATTTTTTAATTTGTTTTTGAAAATTATTTCATTCAAAATACATTGAAAACTTATAAATAATTTTTGAAAACATTTTGAAAATAATTTACCTTGATAACTTATAATATAAGGTTGAAAACATTTTGAAAATAATTTTCCATGAAAATAGAATTTGAAAAAAGTTTCTTAAAAATTAACCTTTCAAAAATAAAAATTCATCTTCAATATGTGGTGGTTGGTAAATATATACATACCATATGAGGATAAAAGGACATTCATTTTGTATGGTAAAAAGGTTAGAAAAATTGTTTGTTTAGAGAGTGAAAAGAATATTACATTGAATATATTTGTATAATAAATATAGGGTAAATTTTTTTTAATTATTAATGGAAAATGGTACAATATTCATGGGAACACATTATTTAAAACATGAGTTTTAAGAAACTTAGATTGCCAACCGAAGAGAGGGTAAGGTCAGGATTTCTTAAAAACATTTTATTAATTATCTTATGTACCAAGGTGTGGAATAAATGGTACCAATTTATGAATAAATAATTAATAACAATATTATAATAAAATTCATGATCTTTTAAAAGTTATGGATCTTAAGATTTCATCTAATGAATCATAAACATAAAAAATCTTGAAAAGCGATGAGATTGTCTCAATGAACCATTATAACATGGTCACTTGGGACCATACTCTCCATGTAAGAAAATGTAATTAAATGAAGCAAAAAATACCATTAAAATAATTAAAATCATGATATAATATGTAAATTTTAATTATATACACCCTTAAAGAGAATTTAGGTGCATAACAACACATGAGTTTGGATGAAGGGAAATTGAGATAGAACTATTTCACCAATTGGGTAAAATTTGAAACATAATACCCCAGAAAGAAATATAATAAAATTGATATCTTAATACACATAAATTTAAAAATATGAAATATGTAACGAAATTTTGTGAAGTACATACACCACACAAAAGAAAATATTGGCGAACATAGCATGTTTCTCACATAAATAAAAAGTGAGATGAAATCCACTTCTATGTATCTTGACTCTCATCATTCTCATTAAAAACAACCATATCATAAATATAAATTTATTATAAATATTTTAAAAAACTATATTATTATATATAATAATATTTATTGTTTTATTACAACCTTATATTATTCATTTGTTAACTATCCTATGTTAAGGTTACACTTCAGATAATATTCTCTTTGTTCTTCGCATGTGTCTTAATTTTTTATATATTTGGTCATCATATTTATATCATTCTTTCTAGAATGTAAACCATGATTTTAAGATAATGTTTACTCAGTATATCTATATTACAATAATACATGGGATATAGAATTATGTAATGGAATACACCATTCACAGATACGGTAAGTCGTACGTACGCATTAACGCTATTTTGGTTTAATTTTAGTGTTGAACGAAATAAAGTAAAAACCTATATGTATATATATTTATGAATATAATTGTTATAGTATATTTATTATATCATATAAATCATATATATTCACTATATATATCCTTAATACATTCATTAGAGTGCATGAACGAGTACCATCGCATTGAGGGGGTGTAATCCACACTTCCTCAAACAAAATTATCTTATTAACGTGAGATAGAAATTATAAACATATATGATGTAAAATAATTAAAAAATAAAAAAAAAATAAAAAAAAAATATATAACATATAAAAACAAGGTTTCCATCATAATATCCACCATGAGAGGTGGTAAAGAAAAAATGACCAATCATCATTTAGTGAGGCGATATTTTGTCGTGCGCATAAACAATATGTTCATTACCCATTAGATAGAGGTGTGTGTAATTTAAGTTTAAAAAAATATCATAAGAACATCATATTATATTTATTATACTATTTTGTTATACAAACATGGAATAACGATATTGTATGGGGTGTAGAAGGAAAATCAAAGAAAAGAGCATTAGAGAAGGTGTTACCTCTTAATCGGGTAACTCCTTTCAGTTTGTGTCCAATGTATTCATTGGAAGACTTTATGAAATATTTAAGTTATGAAATAGTAATTATGGTATTATTATATGTGTATTGGATATATATTTTCTAAACCTAAGTGGATTGAGAGGTGTGAAGAATAGGGAGAAGTGGTGTCCTTTTATAAGGAAGAGAAAGGACACACTTGGCATTTTATAAAACAAGATAGGTGTACAAACGTTTTTACATAAACAAGTAATAAAATCCAAAAACCCTCAACATTTGAAGGTTAATAGCTTAATAATGGTCATAAAATGGGTTTTTGGAGAAGTTTCTAGGTTGTTATGGGTCATAAATTTTAGGTTTAGTCCGTAGCTAAGCATAATTATACCTCAACTTATGTAATTAATTTTAGTAAAATTCAATAATATGTTTTGTAAAAAAATAATTTTAACTTATTAGACAATATAAATAATGATTATTCCAAATATGAAATCAAATTTTCAAAATTACAACAACAATAGTGTTAGACATTATTTTAAAACTACTCATGTTGACGAGACGACACAATGGGTTTTTAAAGTAAAAAAAGATCAAAAGTTTTCTATTTTTATATCCAATTTCAATTTTTAATTGGTTCCAATGGATTAAAATGAATTAATTTATTAAAATACTAGCTAATTTAAATTTTAAACCAATTTAATGTATAATTTTACCTTATAAATATATTATATGAAAATGAAGATTTGCATTAATCCTGTACTTTTAACTATTCATTAAAATATGAACTCTTATAGAGAAATACATAAATTTATCCTGACAAAATTTTTATGATTTTATTCTAAATATATAGTTAATTTTGAAATAATAAATCAATAAAATTTCCAAAAATTGAGTTTAATATGGGTTCTCCATTAAAATGAGTTAAAATTGCCAATATAAAAAATATAGATTTTAATGCATAAAATTAAGTTTGTTCTTATCTTATATATATATATATATAATATTAAATGAATACCAAAAATATTTGATTGAATATAAAACATATATATTATATTAATATCACCAACTAATCGTAATTAATTTAATTTATTAGGGCGAAACAGCTTTGTGGCAATAAAAATATTAATATTTTCATTTATATTCAATCTAATTTCATATTCATTTTTAATTAATATATAACTTTTCTATTCATCGTATATTTGTGTAAACCATATATTTTCATAAATTAGTTAATACTATTTATAACTTATAATTTAAATTATATATTCTATCTTATTATATTTAATAATAATATTTTAATAATATATTAATGTGTGATAAAACGTGGTCATGTGTGTTATGCAAGCCATCGAGGAAAGTAATTTTTGTGTTTAATACAAGCTAACCTTGGTGTTCTAAATTGAGAAATCTAAAATTTATGATCTTGGGGTGAATGATTAACTCAGTTTTCTGTATAATTCAAGACAATCATATTGATTTAATATAAAATAAACTATTTTTATTGTTATGTTAAATGAGAAATATCTCAAAGGTTAAATTAATTCGAAAAAAATAATTCACAAAATATATGGGTATAACCTTTTAACCCCTTAAAATTAATTTCAACCTAAATTTTTTTAGTTATAAAATTTTTAATACTTTAAAGATTCATTCATAGAAACCCACATAAAAAAAATTGACACTAAAACGTATATAAAAAAGGGAAAGTTGGAACCATAACGATTACCCAAAGTAACATATAACTGGGTTTCCACATACGATAACATAGGTTGGGATTAGAGATTGGATGTGGAGAAAAATAATAAATATTTATATGGAGTGATTTAGGTCGTCAATTAGAAACAAGAGAATGATCAATGAAAAGTTGAAGGCGTAAAAGTAGTGAATTTGTGATGATTTAAAATGGCATCAATCCAAGAAAATTAAGGTTTTAGAACAACATATTTTCTTTTGATCATTATCCAAATGTTGGGTAATTATTTCATTGACCAAGAATATAAGTAAATATTTATACTTGATACCTTTCAATAATAAAGTTTTCATTCTTTAGTTGTGAATTTATCAATTTCTAATTCAACTATTTCTTCGTGTAATGGACGTCTGGAAATTATGTTTTGTTAATAGTGTTCTAAAATAAACTTTTTTAAGATCTTATGGGCCATTAAATATTGAAGAGTATTACTATTTATATATATATTCTTAAAAAATTAAAATGGTTAATAAATTAATCTCTAAACATATAAGTAACACTAATGTTTCATTATAAATAGTTATTCATTAAAAATAATTATACATTAACTTAAATATCACATCCGCCAGTGGTAGGGGTGAAACCTTTATTGTCCTTTGGACATGGGTTCAAGACCCACAACCTTACTAAAATTGATTGGGTGTCACTCGATGTACATTATGTCCTTTTCTAAAACCATGATAATGTAATTTTCAAAATATGATAAACATCTTTGAAATAAGGTTAATCACTAAATAGCACTTTTAACAAGGTTTCCAATACAAACTCATTGGATAAATACTTCCTCTAATGTTTGACTTAATCTTCTCATGAATGGTTAACCTTATAACCATTTTCATAGATGAAAATCTAAAACATTAGAAAAAGAGTCATGAAATCATCATAATATTGATCCCCTATATATCACAAAGTAGCACTTTCTTGTCACATTTCAAACATGTGAATACCCTCTTGGTATATTTTCATGGAACATGGTAACAACATGAATTTCAATAAATACTTCTAGAAAACATGGATGAACACTTATTCCCTAAATTATTGAATATATTCAATAAATCCAAGAAGTTTTAAACTTCATCCATGAAAAAATAAAGTACCTATCAACAAGTCCTTATTTAGTTCTAAAGTATTAATTATCATCCAATTTACTTATTCATATACCATATATTATTATCCAAACAAAATTATCATTACATAAGGAACATATTACATGTTATAATTCTTTTAATCAGGTGTTTTCTATGGACAAAATATTTCCATTATATCCATTTTTTATTCCATCGAAACCTTTCAACATGTTCTTGTAAATCCATAGAGAAAAACATAATCTAAACAATCCTTATGTATTTCACATTTCATATAAAATAATTGTTGAATACAAATAAATAAAATATTGTATTATTCTACTTCATCCTTAATCCATTAGCAAGGCTACCCTTTCCTATTACACAATACATATTTTCTTTCACATTTCATCTGTAGTCTCTTTGTCATTATCATTATAACCATTACTCATACCACCTTATTGATTCACTTCAGATGTTTTCCTATTGGGAAATTGAGTTCCATAATTACCATTTATTCCATACATAAAACACTCAACCTTAGATTATTTATTTGGGAGGATAATATTGTTTTCAATTTTATTAATGTAACTATTAATTTTTCCCTTGTAGTAACATTATTTGTGTCCTTATTTACCACGGTGAAAACATATTCTTATTCCTCTATTAAATACACATAGCTGATTATTTCCACATTTTTGACATAAAGGAAATCAAATATTCTTTCCTCCATGGTCTCTATTACCCAAACTGTCAAATAAATACTTTTTCCTCTTAATTGTAAAGATTGAGAGTTGGTTAAGGTACAAGTTTGTAATCATATTCATTGAAAATTGATTTGGAAAGATCACATCATATTTTAATCCATTTATCATCCCACCTGACTTATCACCATATGATAATCCAGAACAGTCAATGATATTCTATTTCATTCCAATTCCCTCCATTGACTAAAACCATAAGCATGGTGTGAGAACTACTTATCATAGGATACAACAACATAGTCACAAAAATAATTAATGAAAGTATATCTAAATCCTGACACCTTCCATAATCTATGACACAATAGTTTCATACTTGGTTATTCATATCCAAATTATATTTAAATAATTCATGATAGTTTGTGATGATTTTGTGAATTCCTAAAGTATATCCCCAAGGAGGGTCAGACCTAGTGTTCAGAAAGGCTCATTGTCGTGTACCAGACTACCCCATGTGAGGCCCAGAACATATTATCAGAGTTTTCACCCCTAGGTACATTTATTCAAGATCCAAATCCATTTTTAGTATCCATATAGGGATGTATTTCCATGAAACCACTCACTCTATCCTTAACCAAAATTCCAGAACATTTTCCTTAATGTTAACTCATCCTTATACTTATCATTAGAGACACCCCTAGACATATCCTTACAAATATTCTTAGGTATATCACTAAAGTTTACTTATCATAGTTTCATAAGTTTTACTATACATTTCCTTTGATACTAATTATAGTGACCTAGAATTAATAAACAGGGATATTACACCATTTTAGATTAATATCCAGAATAATACAATAACACATGCCCAAGGAACGTATTGTTTTAGTGTATTTGGAAACATGGAAATAAGATATTATATCCTGGTGTAATATCTTTAATATCTACTATAAATATCTTAACCATTAATACTTCTACCTAAATCCATTCTTTATAACTTTGTGAAAGGAAAAAATAAGAAGGGGTGAGCTCAGATGCTTAGTAATGGTAAATAAAGTAAATGTGCAAGCATTACATGAACAAAGGGTATGTAATAATAGAATAACATTTAAAGACAAAATCCTACATATTATATATCATAATAATTATTGGAAATTCATAAGACATGGATCGTAATATAATTAATAGAATAATTCATGAATGAGGCACACAAGAATAAAACCTAGAATTGTGGAAAACACATAAAAATATAATACAATTTCCCTAGTATTCAAGACATATCTCCCAAGAACATTTTGGTAGTATGGTTTCACTTCACATACCATCTTTTTTTTCATGGATCACTCCCATGGTTGTCTTAATAGAATGACTTCACTCATCCTACCATCTTGGTTGTCATGGTTCACTCCCATGACTATCTTAGAAGTCAAGGTTTTGTCCTACGACCATCTTGGTCTATCAAATGAAATATAAATCTTTACCCAATGGATTGGAGGGAGATATAGTTCCCACCCATATCATAATTAAATCATACATACATGTGCAAAAATATCATAAATAATCATATCATAACTCATGAAATGAAATGAGTATTATAAATATGTAATCATATAAGAACTTATGTAAAAAGACATGTTTCATAATAATTTAATCAAAATCACAACCCATGAAATTGAAACATATTTCATAAACATATAATACATTAAAGGGAAATATATTTCATTAACATATAAACCATGAAATATAAATAGATTTCACAAACATATAACCCTTGAAAGAGGAACAGGTTTCATGAAGATCATGACATTAAGAAAAACCCATTCATAGAAAGAATATGAATGGAACCTTAAGATCATTTCCTATAAGGGAATGTGTAACATAAACAAATGTCATCTTAGATGGAAAATAATTTTTAAATATCATTCAAAAACAATTCTTGAGGAAAATAAATTTCCTAATTTAAAAAAATGTTTTTTAATACCTAAAACCATTTGAATATAATTTTCTTAAAAAATACATTCAAAACATATAATAAAGACTTTAAATCATGTTGAAAACCATATTCCTTGAAAACTTATAAAATAAGCTTCAAAATGTTTTAAAAACCATTATATTTGAAAACAATTTGAAAACATATAATTAAATATTGAAAATGTTTTGGAAACCTTTTTAATTTAAAAAAATTAAAGGATCATTAATTTTTTTTGAAAACCATTTCTTTGAAAATACTTTGAAAATTATAAATAAGGATGGAAATAATTTTGAAAACAATTTTCCTTAAAAACATATAAAATTAGTTTGTAATTTTTTTGAAACAATATTTCCTTGAAAATAACTTTTAGAAACATTTTTCTTAGAAATTAACCTTTTAAAAATGCAAAGGAATCTTCAAAGAAACTATGGTTTGTAAATCCGTACTTGTCATATGAGGTAAAAATAATATTCATATTTCTTGGTAAAATGGTTATAAATATCACTTCTTGAGAAAGAGACAACAAGATTACATTGAAGATATTGGTTAAATAATAAAAGGGTAAAAACATTATTTTAATTATTATTGGATAATGGTATAATATTCTTGGAAACCCTTTTTAGAAAACATGGTTTCTATGGAACATAGATTTCTGTCCAAATAGAGGGTAAAGTTAAGCTTTTATAAAAACACATTATTAACTATATAATGAACATAATAGTGTATGAAAAGGTAAAAATATATGAATAAATCATTAATAAAAATATTAGAAAGAAATTAATTAATTTTCTTGATATATGGATCATAAGATTTCTTCAAAGTAAGCATAAACATAAATAATATTGAAAAGAAATGAGATTGTCTCAATGAACTCTTATAACTTGGTAATGTGGTATCATACTCTCCATGTAAGAAAAGAAAATTACATGAAACATAAAATATCCTAAAAATAAGGAAATTCAGGAGATAATATGTAAAATATATTTATACACACATCGAAATAGAATTTAGGTGCATAACAAAACATGAGTCTCAAAGAAGGAAAGTTGAGACAAAAGTACATCACTAATTTGGTAACTTTTGAAACATAATCCCCCTGAAATAAATATCTTAAAAAGGATATTTGAATACCCATTAATTTAATCATAGGGTGAATATAATATAATCATGGGCTGTACATACTCCACGCAAAAGGAAGGTGTGGTGAACAAAGAATATATCTCCCGGAAATAGAAAGTGTGATTAAATCCTTTTACCTTGTCTCTTCACTCAAATCATACTCATTCAAACCACATATATGATAAATATAAATTTATTATAAATATTATATTGAACCATATTATTACATATAATACCTTATATGGTTTGATTGCAACTTTATATTACCCACTATTTGACCATCCAATGTTGAGGTTTCACTTCACATAATATTCTCTTTGTTCCTCACATGTGTCTTAATGTATTATATCCTTGGAACTTATATTTATATCTTTATTTCCATAATTTAATCCATGAATTTAATATAATTTATATTCTATATGTGTATTATAATAATACATAGGATATAGAAGTATGTAACAAAATACACTGTTCACGGAGACGGTAAGTCGAACGTACACAGAAACCCTATTTCGTTTTAATTGTCTTGTTGATAGAAATAAAGTAAAATACATACATATATGTATATATATATAGTATATTATATTTATTATATTATATTTATCATATATATTCACTATATTCAACCTTAATACATTCCATGTAGTGTATGAATTAATGGCATCGCTTTCAGGGGGTAGTAGTCCACACTTCTCAAATGAAATTATCATATTAACAAAAAAATAGAAATATAATGATATGTGTTGGATAATAATTAAATAATTTTAAATACAAAATAAATATAATATATAAAATCTATAAACATATTTCCATCATAATGTTCTCTGTGAGAGGTGTTAAATTAAAAATGAACAATCATCGTTTATTGAGGCGGTAGTTCGCCGTACACGTAAATAATATGTTCGTTACCTTTTAAATGGAGGTGTGTGTAAGTGTAGGATAAAAAAATAAAAAAAAATCCAATTATGTTTATGATTTTTTATACTATAATAAATTCAATATAGAGGAGGGGGTTGGGAAGTAAAATAAAATAAAAAAGTTTGAGAGAAGGTGTTATCTCTTAATTGGGTAACCCCTTTCGGTTTGTGCCAAAAGGATTATTTGGAATATATTCTACATAAATGTATGATTCATGGAGTAAGGGTGGTATTTTTGGAATTTTATTGGCAATTTATTGAAAAATTATATGTTTTTTGAGAGGTGTGAAGAAGATGGATAGGTGTTGACCTTTTATAGGGAAGCGAAAGGACAAATATCATATTTTTTAAAACAAGTCAGGTGTACCCATGGTTTTACCCATAAAATACTTAAAAACCAACCAAAATTAATAATGGAAGTTTAATATCCGAATAATGTCCAAAATATGGGGTTTGGACAAATTTATAGGTTATTTTGGTACTTAAATCTAAGGTTTTGTCCTTAGTTAAGCTTAATTTAAATTAACCAATGTCATTAAATTTAATTATCTTCACCAGTCATTTTGGTGAAAAAATAAGTCGAACTTATTATAAATTATAAATGATACTGATTAAAAATATGGAATTTATTTTTCTAAATTTCAATTCCAAAATTGGAATAAATTAATTTAAAATTAATCCTGCTAACTAGATGACACTGTGAGTTTTTTTATTATAATAATACGATCAAAAGTATGCTAAGTTTTCATATCAAATTTAAATGTTTAATTGGTTCCAATGAACTAAATTATATTAACTAATTATAAAATTTTATAATTAAACTATGAAAAAATTTTAAATACATTTTAACATAATAAATAAATAAATGAAAAATCAATTTTTAATTAAAATCCAGTATTTTAAACTATTCACTGAAAAATGAAACCTTACAGAAATATACCAGTAAATTATCCTAAACTATTTTTTAGGTCTTATTTCTAATGATAATGTTATTTTTACATATTAAATCTATAAAAGATAAAAAAAAGTTGATTAAAAATGTGTTATATATTAAAAGCCGTTAAAATTACCTTTGTAAAAATTATAGATTTTTATGCATAAAATTAGGTTTTCTCTTATCTTATCTTTATCAAATATATTGGATGAATACCACAAATATTTTACTAAATATATAAAATATATTTTAAATTAATATCACTCACTAATTGTAAATAATTTAATTTATTTAGGCAAAAAACTTTGTGACCATAAAAATTTTAATATTTTATTTTATATTCATTTATTTTTCATATTCATTTATAATTAATTGATAACCTACGAATTCATATTATATTTTTATAAACCATAATTTTTCATAAATTAGATAATACTGTTAATAAATTCTAATTTAAATGAATGATATAACTTGTTATATTAAATAATAATATTTTAATAATATGTTATTGTTTGAAACAACATGGTCATGCGTGTTATGCAAGCCATCGATGAATGTCATTATTGCGTGTAATGTAATCTAAAATTGGTGTTATATATAGATAAATCTAAATTTTATGTTGTGTGTAGTGCATAATTAACTTGGGGTTTCGTATATCACAATCCATACAAAGTGATTTAATATAAAATAAACTATTTTTAATGTTATGTGAAATGAAAAATATCATAAATGTTAAATTAATTAAAAGTAAATAAATTGCAAAGTTGTCAGGTATTGAAATTTCATCCACCTAATTGAACAATATTATAAATTTATTTCATGAATGACTCTAGTAATATAATTATTTCTATAATATTATATAAATTATTAAATAATGATTTTTTTGTTATAGTGATGTTATATTAATATTTTATTCATTTATTCAGAAAACACACATCAAAGGAAGAAACAAATGGATAATACCATGAAATGTATATGCCCAATGAAAAAGGTAATAATGAGAAATATTAAAAGAATAAATCATTAAATAATATAGAAATATATAACTATAATCCTTTAAAAAATGGTATTTTAAGAAAATTAGAAAATCAACTGTTTCATTTTGATTGAATTTTTATAAAAAATAATATATGAATAAATGGATTTAAAAAACAAGGAAGGAAAAATTTATTTTAAAGAAAATGGAACAAGAATACTTTTAAATGATTCTACACACAGAAATATGATATAGGGGTAATAGAAAGTGATCAAGTGAGAAATATGAAGTAAGATAAATAGAAAGATTCAATTCCCACAAGAAAAAGTAAGTTATAATAAAGTAAATGTGACATTAAAAAATCATATAAAAGAGGAAAATATATATAATGTAACACCCCTGGATTTCATAGTATGTTATTTTCTTAAATGTTATTCAATATCTTGTGTTACACGTAACCCCGAGTTCGAGTGCACCACAACTTATTAAATACAATATTTGACACTTTTATATATTAAATTTGACAAAATAATCTTATTATTTAAAAGCGGGACATAAAAATTTAGTTTGGATAAATTTTCGGGGCTTTTCTAATAACTTTCATTTTTTGACGAATAGTGAAAAATACAAAATTTTAATTGAAAGAAACTTTTTTAATAAAAATAATTTAGATTGTTAAATTATACATTTGAATGGATTTTAATTATAATTATATTATATTTTTTCATTTAATCCAATTTTATTCATTGGAAGTAACATTACATTTAAATTCGATGTAAACACATATCAATCTTTTGATAGTTTTTACTCCTCAAAAACCCGCTTTCTGGTTTTCACAAAGAGAATATTTTTTAAAAATTAATTAATAAAACTTATATGTTTTTAAATTTGGTAAAATAGGCATCATTTTTGAATTTATAATATCAAAATTAGGGTTTGGTGAATTTTTGGAATTTTTCTAAAAACTTTCACTTTTTTATGAATAGTGAAAAACACGCTCTTATTGTTTAATACCTACTTTTTATTTAAATAATTATTTATTTTATATATATTTATTTTAAGTCAAAATAGATATATAATACCAATATAAGTTCTATTTAATTCATTGGAGTCATTTTATTTTAAAGTTAAATGTATAAAATTTTCTTTAACTTTTTAACGTCTTTTACCCACCTTCTAAACACATTTGCAAATTTGCATAAAATGTAATTTTAAATCTTATGTGAATTGAAATCAAAAAATATGAGAGTCACAGTTTAAATCATTAATTAAAACGTGGTTCAATAAGATGAAAATAATTTTTGGTGAATAGTAACTTTTCACTTTTATTTACCACACTTAAAAGTAAATAGGGGAATAAAAGGTAAAAATTATATTATAATTACCCTAAAACATATCCTAATTCTCTTGTATAAGTTTATTCTGACCAAAATCAACCATGTAAATAAAATATGTTCCTTTTTATCCTCTTGTATTAGATTAGGACATTTATTATTATTATATTTTAAGAAGATTTAAAAGTGCTAAATTCAAAGTATAACAACTAAACAATTTTTAATATAAAGTTATACATAAGATTAATTTGACGATAAATATTAATTAGAAATATAAAAATATTTTATACTTAATTTTATTTTATTAATAATTTTTATATATTAAATAATTAAATATATTTTTTACACAATGATGATGCAATAATTACCATACTAATGAAAGATTAAAATAATTGATATTATAAATATCTAAATAATTGTAAATTGAGCCTTTTGATGCATTAAACTAATTTTCTAGGTTAATATGAAATGTTAGGATTGATTTAATTTATTTGATTCTAATTCATCAAGTTTTTTGAACTTTCACAGTCATCAAATGCTAAATAGTGTCAAAATAGACATAAATAAGCTTTTAAAACTAATACTATATTATTAAATATTAAATTATTCATAAAAATATAAGGATTATCCAAAAGACCTTTATAATGATATATATGTCATTAATTAACCACTTGGGGTTCTCTTGACTTTTTATAGTTATTTTAGTACCAATTTATTAAAATAATTCAAGAATACATGGTAAAAGATAAAGTATTTAATTAAGAGTTAAATCTAAACAATAAGGTTAATATAGTGGCCTAAACATATTTAAGACCTATTGTTTGAGATTTTGTCGACCTATCTCCACGTTATCCTCTATATAAATCCTTTTGGAGACATTATAAACTGAATGTTAATGTATAATTAATTAATATTTCAATCTTTTCCTAAAGTGACCCTCACCTCTCTTATAAAAGGGTACTTCCCCTTCTCTCAAAATAACACCTCCAAAGCCATTTGGTTTGGCCAAAACCTTCTCAAATATATTCCCAACTACCCACACCATAACCTATAGGAATTAAATTTATCATAAATCCAACCTAAAGATCTCTTTTGATCAAATCAAAAGGAAGCACCCAAAAAAGGTAATAAATTCATCACCTCTTTCAATGTTCTTTTCTTCGTCCACTTCCTCTTTCATTATTGTTTCCACAAAAAAATAATTAGTCCAGTACCTTCTACATACATAGTTTTTATTATAAATATGGTATAACCATATTCATTATTCTCTCAATCCTATGAATGATAAAGTCACCATACGTGTGTACGTAAGGCTTGTCGCCTTCACACCATGATATTGTTTGTTATTCAACACTTAATTATTTGGATGGGTATAATAATTAGAATAAAAAATGTAAATAATAAATATAACATGTTAATTATTCTTTATATATAATATACCATCCAATTAAATATGATTTAACCACTGATATAATGATATTATCGCTCGTGCGTACGTATGACTTACCTTCTTCAGGACACGATGAGATTTCATTCCCCATCATAACCATTCAAGAATAATTTTCATATGATGATTAAAAATAATTTTTAAAAACTTAATATAATTCTTTATATGAATAAAATAAATCCTATCCATAACAAAGATGACTTATGTAACAAAACATATAAAGAAAAACAGATCAGTTAACACCAAAAATAATGATACTACTGAAATATCACTAACAATGAAATATTAGATGATCATATATGATACTATATTTATGTATGTGGTTATTTTAAAATTTAATAACAATGATTTCACCATTATACAAGAGTTTAACCTAACCTCACTATGGAGAAGTACAAGGTCACGGGTTTCCATCTCACTTTTTATTCCCTTATGATTCATTCCATATTGCAACTATTTCTTTTTGTGTAGTATATGTACTGTCCATTATTGTATTTTTTCTGTAATATACTTTAATTTATGGGTATTTACAGCTCATTTATATTATCCTTATTTCATAGTGTGTATGTTTCGTATGTTACCAAATCGGTAAGGGAAATTATAATTTTAATTTCCACTCATTGGGTTTTACTCAAACTTCATTGATTATTTTACTCCAAGCTTTTTTGTGAAATAACTATTAATTTTTTATGTGGTAATTTCTAATCCCATTTGTGTCGATATAATTTTGATACAGATAATAACTCCATTGATAAATTCTCAAGTTATCAATATGAACATGATAAGAGTAATTTTAAATCAATATCCATTTATTGAGTTAAACATCCAAGTCATTGGTGTTGTATTTATAAGAATATGTGTGAATGTCCTCTGATAGATTTACACTGATTATCCAATTATATTTAGTGTATTTATATTTTTCACACATAATTAAGTCATTTCTTTATTCATAACATAAAAATATGGTCTTAATAAGGTATTCCATCTCAATATACATTCCATTAATACTTCTTTATTATTATGTGCCAAGTAACTTTTATATGGTGTACATAATATACTTTTGCATAGTATATCCTGAATCCCTTTATTCTCAAGATATTATAATGTTTTTATCACCTAAAATTTTGGTATTCAGGTGTCTCTCATTTGGTTAGGAACTTTGACTAAAATATTATTTTAAATGTTTTAAATATCTATTCTTCTAAATATTTTTCATTAATGTTTTAAAATGGTGTTAAGGATTCATTTTTATGAATATGAATGTTTTAAATTAAAAATTCCTTTTAAGAGTTTCAAAGTGTTATGTGACAATTTGATTGAAAAATATCTTCTAAATTACTTCTTTGATACATAATGAAACTTATAAATGTTTTCATGAAAAGGGGAATATTTCTCTCAAATAGTTTTACTTTTTATTTTCATCTATATAAATATCCTTTATTATTCTTGATTAAGGTTTATTTATTATAGTACAATCATTAATATTTTATTGAATGAGTTATGATTGAATGTGGATGTGCTATTTTTATACCATTCATGGTTTTTGGTTAAAATATTGACACTTCATATGTTGGTTTTAATAAGAATGTTTAGATTAGGATTCAACCTTTTCATATAAGGAATGCTTTCGGCTTAGTAAGTGATGGGTGGAGCCTGTAATATATCCCTGATGCATTGGTAGGTCTCATGAGAAAAACTATTGTCTTGTCCCAATTCCTTGAAAAAATTTATATTTTTAGTGTTCGCATGAGGCCTTGACTATATGGTTATGATGTCCGGAATTATGCATTCCATCATTATGAAATTAGCTATTGATATTGCATGTGATTATTCGACTAGTATAATATCTATGTGAATAAGTAAATGGAATTATTTGATTTATCTTTTCCATATTATGCTGGAGTTTATTTTAAAAAGGCTTTTGTTTTAGTCGTATACATTGCCGTAAATGTTTATTCTTATATATGATAGTATCTACTATATTGTTACCCTTACTGAGCTTCCCAGCTCAACACTTTCAATGTTTTATTATTCCCAGGATGCGAAGAAGTATATGACAATTAACCACCAGGAATAGGATAAGGGATATGAGTGTGTTCAAAGGGGACACAATGTTGTTGTTTTTCAATTTCATGATGTAATGTAAAAATTTTGTAGATATCTAGTACTTCGAAGGCTACTAAACTAATCAGTATTTTGAGACTTGATCTCTTGTGATCATTCCAATGTTATTTAATAATTCACTGACTTTTGGTAACTAGGGTCAGGGCATTACATAGAATATTAAAATTAAACAAAAAAGATAATATGGATATAGAATAGAAATACCTCATTGAAAATAATGTTGTTAAGGTGTTCCCCTCACACCAATATATTTTATAAGGTAAAAACCAATCAAAAAAATGATTTTGTGAAGGAAATTTAAATCCACAAAAAAAATAAGAGGAAATATAATATAGTACAATAAAATTGTATAATACACATAATCTTAGAAGAATATTTTTTATAAAGAAATTTCACAACTCTATGAAAGGAGACTATGTCAAGAATCCCCTTACCTTTACTCTATAATTTTTTGAACATACTATCAATACTTGAATAATAAATTAATTCATATTAATCATACATTTAATAACCTAATTTATGTTTATTTTCTTTTACATGTATCAATTATATTCATTTATTATATATATTTTTGTTAGTTATATTTTTTTTATCATCAGATGTTAGTAGTTCCAAGTATTCTATGTTTCTTTCAGTATAGTGGTATCTATATTCATTCCATATCCATGAAATAATCATATTCATAATAATAAATCTATTAAAATAATATTTTTATAATTTTTTATAAATTACCATTATTTTTTAAGGAAGGTTTGTGTATAGTTCACAATGATGACATTTATAAGATGCTTATTTCAAAAATATTATAAAACATAAGGCGTTATTTTAATAATGAGATAAATGTTAATATTATTGTTATAAAACCATAATAATAACTTAATTTTTTATTATAACATAAATATTTTATATTCATTATTTTAATTTTCCATAATTTTAAATAATAAAATAGAGTGGTATTGTTCATATAAATGGTTGAATTAACCCAAACACGAACGTACAACCAAGAAGGGATAGTTATAATCCCATAAATATTTCATCATAAAAACCTTATTATAGAATAATATTGATTTTAATTCCATGTTACTAATGTTTTTAGTAATATTTAAGAAGAGTAAGAGGAAGAATACAAAATAAATAGATTATTAAGGAGATGATATTTACACCGAAGAGAAAAAATTTCCCTTAAACGAAAAATATTCAAGCAAAAACCTATAAGCATGGAGAAAATTTAGAATGTAATAATTTCAAAAACCATTGTAATAAATATTTAATAATATTATAAATAATAAAAACATATAAATGATCTAAAATAATAAATTTTGAAATGAATATAATCCTTAAAATCTGGAATGATATTATTACCAATAACTTTTTAATAATTGGATGATTTAATTTCATTAAGAGTTGAATAAGGATCATTAGACTAATATAGGTATCCCCTTTATAATCACTAAAATTTCCTTAACTATAAACGCATTAGTCAATATATATATCTTCCTATTCTTGGAATTATTCAACCTCAGATTTTTAGATGTTGTCACTATTATCCACACCTGGAATCCCTCGAACAATCTAATAGATAGAAGTTATTTATTCCTTACCAACGCCAAAATAACAATAGTAAAACCAACCTATGTTTTCTGTATGTAATTCCTTGACCACCAAGGATGAAAAAAATGAATAAAATAAAAAAAATTAATTACAGATTTACAATGAAAAATTTAGCTGGTATCTCTATGAAAACACACTCAAAAAGAAAAATTATACTTATTCTAGGATCTTATAGAAAAAGTTAAATGATCAATGTCAAAGTGATTCAATTAACCCTTTATCTATAATTCCAAAAGTACCTAATTTTGATATTCAAATAAGTGACCCTAGTTACAGGAAATCATACAATGGTTTAACTATATGAACATCAGGTTTAGTTGTAACTATATTAGAAGCTTCCTCATCATATTTTTATGAACTTAATGCAGATTCACATCTTCTTAATAAGTGAATCATTCAATACTACAATGCTCAAATAATTGAAAATTTAACACTGAAAAAAAACTCTTATGTTATCTATATTTTCATAAATATACACATAGACTTAAAATTTCTATATTCAAGTTAATGATTTTTCATCTAGCACGCACCAAGATGCTAAAACAATATTCAAGTTAAATCCAATTGTAATTGAAGTGTATTTTTATTCTCAAAATAAGGTTATTAATGTATTTATTGACCCAAAAATATCCAAATTTTTTAAATTAAAAAAACACATTATAAATTAAAAGTTTCAATAAAAATAATTCAATAAGGTGATATCAAAAATCACATTTTATGAAACTAATAAATTACATTTCTCTCCATTTATCCCAAATTTATATAAAAGGAAAATAATATTAAATATTTTATACTTATCATTATAATTTCTAAAATATCATAATAATCATTTAACAAATCCCCCCTATGTGATTTTGAAAAAATCCCAAGAGTTTTAAAAATATAATACTATAAGATAAACGATAAAAATTATTAGAATAAGATGGGAAAATGTATCCATTGATATATATAGAAAGAAAATATAGAGTGAATGTATTCTTCTTTTAAAGTATTATCCCCCATTAAATTTTAGTGATATTTACTCAAATAAAAAATATTATCTTCTCCTTTTGGATATAATATAATTTAACATTCCAAATACTTTTAATATAATTCATGAAAACATTTATGCATTCATTCCAAATATAAATCAATGTTAATTTTGACCACAATCAAGTATTTTTTTAATGATTGAATCAATCAATAAATTGAGACATTAGAAAAAAATATTTTAATCCATTTTACAAGATTATCATATCCCATGTTTTAGCTTCTAATTATGATTCCATTATTCCAATATATCCCCTCTTGTTGATTCAATTTCTTTTTTCCTACCCATATAACTTTTTATTTTTAAGAGACAAACGATTATTTAACTATTTGATGGATTTAGTATGATCATTCTACTTTTCTAATTGATTTTTGGGAAACACTTCAAACTATTCTAAATTTTTTCACGAAAAACTCAAAATTTCCTTGTATAGGAGAAACTGAGTTATCCATGTTTTGAAAATATTGATTAATAGAATTTATATTTTTAAAATCCATTCATATTCATTAAATTACTATATAAATATTTCATAATATTTCTTAAAACTACCTCTCATATCTAAAATCCAGTCATCCAAATATTTTTACCTTTTTCATTTTGAAAAAGAATCATCCGATCTAGAATAATGTTAACTCTAGTGTTTATCTTGGTAAAATCTATGATTATATTGTTAAATGTTCTTTTAAAATAATATTTTAATTTTAATTTTTCATAAATTTTTGGAGATCTAGTTTTAGACGATTATTTCGATAAACTATCATATTTTTTTCATTGCATGGGTTCATCTAGTTGATCATCTAGAGTTTTATTTGTCTTAGGAGTAACATAAAAAAAATATATTTGCTTATGAGATTTTTCAACACTAATTCCATTCTAATCACTTAATCAAGATGATCGTTTCTTATATACTTCATCACTAATGGATGATTTTTAACTCGACTAAAACATTTTTTAATGAGAAAACTTTTCCCCTTTTGAATCTATAGATGTAGTTAAATTACAATATTTGTAGGTGTGAACTGTAAAATAATTTATCAACTAATCATTTTATTCTCCCCCTCAAAGCATTTTTTATTAATATCAAATTCATTAATATAAACTGTAATGCCCCGACCCAAGTTACCCAGAGTTGGTGCATTATTACATAACATTGGTATGATCACAAGAAAGATAAAATCTCGAAAGACCGATTGGTTTAGTAGCCTTGGAAACACAAGATATATTCATAAAGTTTTACATTACATCATAAAGTGAAAAACTACTACAGTAACATATTGTCTCCATAGTCCACACTATTATCCCCTCATAATATCCCTACAGGTCATTCATAATGTACTTCTTCACATCCTGGGAAAAATAAAACATAGAAAAAGGGTGAGCTCAAATGCCTAGTAAGGATAACAATATAGTGGAAGCATTCATAAATAAGAATAAACATTTAAGGCAATTTATATCTAAAACAAAATCCTTTTAAACTTTAACTTCAACATAGTATGGCAAAAATAAAATTAAATAATTCCATTTACTTGGATATTCTACTAATCGAATAATCACATGCAATATCAATAACCACTTTCATAATGATAGAATGCATAATGCCAGACTATCATAACCACATAGCCAAGGCCTCGTGCCAAGACTACAAATAAGATTTTGTCAAGGCCTTGTGCCAAGACACTAGTTTGTCTCATGAGACCTACCGATGCATCGAGGAGCTATAGCGGGCTCCACCCATCACATATTAAGTCCAATGCATTCCCATATGAAAAGGTTTAAACATAACCTAAACATTCATATTAAAACTAGCATAAGAAATGTAAATACTTCATCCATAAACCATGAATGGTATAATAATAACACATCCACAGTCAAACATATCACAAAACCTTCAATATAATATAGAAGTTTGGTATCAAAATAAATCAACTTCAAATAAGCGTAAAATCCATCAAAGCATGTTGACATTGATGAAATAAAACTCTTCTTAGAGAAATATCTCTTTATATTTTGAATTAATTTATTTATAAAATAAAACATTTTCTTTGAAAATATTCTTATAATCTTGTAGGGGAAGCTTCGATGATTTTATAACGGTGGAAAATAGCCGCACCCGCCGTATAAGTAAAAAAACATTCTTACCTTAATTGTGTCGAAAAGGTTAAAAAGCACATTGTTTGGAAAATGACGGAAATATTCTTTTAAAACCCACTTATAAAAAGTCAAACAAGGGAAAAATGAATTTAACCCATATTCTTGTAAATAGTAAAAAAAAATTCAAATACATTTTTAAGAAACATGGATGTGGGTGATTAAGAGATCCCAGTAGATTATTACGTATAAACAACCTCGGATAATAAAGAGATTGTGAAATAACACTTACCTTGTAATTTTCCTTGGTTTGGGTAGGTTAACCTCCTGTATAATAGTGCAATAATTATTATTAAATTATATAAGAATCATATATATTTATATGATATCATATATGATCTTTTAACATTGATTTGTTAATAATATCTTAGTATTATCGTTGTTTTGGGTGTTAACTTACTCGTTTTCTTTTATATGTTTTGTTACGTAAGCTGTGTTTTTCATGGATAGGTTGTATATTAATAATATCCAGAATGATATCATGTCCTTAGATACTATTATTAATCATCAAATGAGAATTATACTTGAATGGATACGATGGAGAATGAATCTCATCGCGTTCGTGGAGACGGCAGTCCGTACGTACGCACAAGCGACAATATCATTATTTTGGTATTAAAATAATATATAATTGGATGTTATATCATATATACAGAATAATTATCATGTTATATTTATTATTTACATGAGTTACACATCATTATTATACCCATCAAAATAATAATTTATTGAATAACAATTACACCACGACGTGGAGACGGTAAGCCGTATATACGCACGTATGGTGAAATGCTATTAAAAGGATGGATATAATACTGAATATGGTTGTACCATATTTATAATAACATTAAAGTTTATATAAGATACTAGTGTTATTATTTTAGAATGGTAATAACAATGATGGAAGAAGTGGAAGAAGAAAGGAACATGGAAAAGGGTGGTGAAATCATTACCTCTTCCTCGGGTTTTTCTTTTTTGATTTGATAAAAAGGGCTCTTTAAGTTGGATTTATGACTAAAGGAAGGCCTCTAGGATAAATTGAAGGAAGTTTATAGAGTATTTGGGCAGAGGTTGGCTGAACAAAAAGGCTTTGAAGACGTGAGTGAATGAGAAGGGAGAGTGCCCTTTTATAAGAGGGGTGAGGGGCACCTTTGGAAAAGCTATAAATATTATTTTATAATAAATTCATATTCGGTTTCTAATGGCTCCAAAGTGGATTATTTAAAGTTTAAGGTGGTTATGGGTCGAAAACCACTAAAACAATTGAATTTAGACAGGTTTGGGTTACTATATTAACCTTATCTTTAAGTATTAACTCTTAGTTAATTAGTTTCACTTTTACAATGGCTCTTTGTATTTGTATATTATATGGTTAGTAAACTTACTATATACATCCAAGAGACCCCCCAAGTGGTCCATTAATGATACACCTATCATGATATAAGTCTCTTGGCCGAACCTAATACTTTTAGGAATTTAATATCAATTAATAATATAATATTTGTTTTAAAAACTCTTTTATGTCAATTTTGACACTATTCAAAAATTGATTTTTGTAAAACTCATAACAGAATTATTACTTCCAAATACGTTAATTAAATAATTCCTAACATGTCATATTAACCTAGAAAATTAGTTTAATTCATTAAAAGTCTAAAATTATATTTAATTGGGTATTTATAGTATCAATTAATTTAATTTTTCACTATTATGGTAATTACTGCATCATCATTGTGTCATAAATAAATTAACTTATTTAATTTCTAAAAATTATAAATAAAAAATAATTATGTAGGAAAGATTTTTATATTTCTAATTCATATTTACAATCTAATTTATCATATGTATCACCCTATATTAAAAATGTTTTAGTAAATAAACTTTGGGTTTATCACTTTTAACTCTTCTTTGAATTAAATAATAATAAATGTCCAAATCTAATCCAAGTGGACCTAAATGATAATATTTTATTCCTAAGGTTGTTTTTGGTCGAGATACACTTGTAAAATAGAATTATGACATGTTTTAGGGTAATGTTAATATCATTTTTACCCTTAATTACCCTATTTACTTTTAACCATGGTAAATAAAAGTAAAAAGTTACTATTCACCAAAAATTATTTTCATCTCATTGAACCACATTTTACAATTTTATTTTAACCGTGTGTCTCGAATTTTTTAAATTCCATTCATAGAAGTGGTAAAATTAAGTTTTATGAAAAATTCTGTTTTTTAACTACCACTTAGTGGTTTCACTATTCATCAAAAATTGAAGTTTTTTCCGAACAATGCCGAAATTTCACCCTAATCTATAATTGATATTCCGAATTCAAAAATGATGTCTATTTTCCAAAATTCCAAACATATAAGTTTCATTAATTTATTTTATAATTAATTCCCACTGTTACAAAAAAATAGCGTGTTTTTAAGAAATAATATATATCAAAAGATTAACAATTGTTTATGTCCAATTTCAAAGTGAAAGAAATTATAATGAACACCATTGGATAAAATGGTAAAAATATATTCTAATTATACATTAAAACCACTAAATTATACAATTTATCACTATAAATTATTTTTATTACAAAATTTGTTTTTATGTATTTTTCACTATTCATAAAAATTAGATGTTCTCAGGAAAATACCAAAACTTCAACTTAAGATAATTTCAATATTCGGAATCCAAAAATGAAATCCATTTTTAAATATAAAATATATATAATTTCAAAAAGTAGGTATTAATATTCATAAAGGCTATTTTGATTGGTTGTGGTGTTTTAGAACTCGATGTTGTGTACAACACACTCTATCACATTATTCAAAAAGAAGCGTACCGTAGAAGTTTGGGGTGTTACATTCTCCCCTCCTTCAAATAATTTCGTCCTAGAAATTTCTAGAATACTGCCACATGAAAAGACTCGGGTGGTTCTTCATCATAAGTTCCTCAGGTTCCCACGTTGCCTCTTCCATCTTATGGTTTTTCTACAAAACGTTTACTAGACGCGTCGTCCGATTTCTCAGCACTTGTTCTCTCGTATCAAGAATCATGACGGGCTCTTCACAATAAGACAAATCGGGTTCTTGTTCTAATTCCTCATAGGTGAGTACATGCATTGGGTCAGGCATGTATTTCCACAATAGAGATATGTGGAACACATCGCAAACTTTGGAGAGACTTGGCGGCATTTCCAATCGGTAAGCTACAACCCCAATTCGTTCTAGAATTTCAAAAGGTCTGATGTACCTGGGACTCAATTTACCTTTCTTACCAAAATGTATGACTCCCTTCCATGGATATACCTTCAGGAAAACATGATCACCAACTTGAAATTCCAAATCCTTCCTTCGATTATCGGCATTGCTCTTCTACCTACTTTGAGCTGCTTTGATATGGTTTGGGATTAACTTAACCTTTTCCATCGCTTCCTCCAACAGTTCTGGGCCTACAAGTTTTCTTTCACCAACGTCATCCCAACAGGTTGGTGTATGACATCTCTTTTTATATAAATCTTCATATGGTTCCATCTAAATACTCGAATGGATGCTATTGTTATAGGAAAATTCTACCAGGGGTAAATATTGACCACACATACCCTGAAAGTCAAGTGAGCGGGATCTCAACATGTCTTCTAAGGTTTGAATAGTTCATTCTGATTGTCCATCTGTTTGAGGGTGGTAGGTAGTGCTCAAATGAAGTTCAGTATCCAAGGATTTCTGAAGACTTTTTCAGAATCTTGAAGTAAAACGAGGATCACGATCAGAAAAAATCGATAGGGGTACTCCATAAAGTCTCACAAAATCATTAATATATAGTCTTGCTAGTCATTCAAGTGGTAAAACATCCCTTATAGCAAGAAAATGTGCTGACTTGGTAAGACGATCAACAATGACCCATATTGCATCGTTCCTTCTAGGAGTCTTTGGTAGCCCCCTGAAAAAGTCCATCGTAATATTTTCCCATTTCCACTCCCGTATGGGAAGAGGTTGCATGACTCCTCCAGGCTGTCGCCTTCCATCTTTCACTTGTTGACAAACCATACATCTTGACACAAAATCAGCAATCTCCCTTTTCATGTTGTCCCACAAAAAATGTTCCTTCAAATCTCTATAAATTTTCATGCTCCCTTGGTGTATAGTGAAATTAGAACTATGAGCATCATCCAGCAATTCCCTTTTTAGTTCAGGTATATCGGGAACACAAATTCTCTTCCCGAATTTCAAAATTCCATCTTCATACACAAAGTCTCTGAATCTCCCTTCATTCATAGCTTTAATCTTATTTTGAAATTCGTCATCATCGGTCTGAGAACTCTAAATCCTTTCTAGTAAATATGGTTTGACAACCATTTGAAAAAGCATTGATGTTTAACCTTCCCTGGTTATTACCATGTCCATCTTCACTAGATCCATGAAAATTGGATCCCTTTCAATTCTCATATTATTCAAAACTCCATGGTCTTTTCTGATCAAGGAATATTCCACCTTTTTGCCTTCCCTAGGTGGTAGTGTATCGTTCAATCATAATCCTTGAGTAATTCAAGCCATCTCCTTTTCCTCATGTTGAGTTCTTTTTGAGAGAAAATATACTTCAAACTCTTGTGATCAGTATAAATCTCACATTTTTCACCATATAGGTAGTGCCTACATATATTCAAAGAAAAGATCACAGCTGCGAACTCGAGATCATGAGTAAGATAGTTTTTATCATGAATTTTCAACTGTCATGATGCATAGGCAATAACCCTATCATTCTGCATAAGGACACAACCAAGTCCTTTCTTCGATGCATCACTCTAAATAACAAACCCATCATTCCCCGATGGTAGAGTCAATATAGGAGCATTGAATAATATTATCTTTAGTTCTTCGAAACATTATTCACACTCTTTTTTCCAAACAAATTTAACCCCTTTACGTGTGAGCTTCGTTAATGGGTTAGCCAATCGGGAAAAATTCTGGACGAAACGTCAATAATAACCTGGCAAACCAATAAAACTGTGTACCTCAGTTATACTCGTAGGTGCTGGCCATTCATGGATTTCCTTGGTCTTAGAAGGATCAACATAGATTCCATCTTTAGAGATAATATGGCCAAGAAAAGAAATCTCCTGAAGCCAGAATTCACACTTGCTAAACTTCCCTTATAATTCATGTCTTCTCAGAGTCTTCAAGATAATGCGCAAGTGATTTTCATTATCTTAATAGCTTTTGGGGTATACCAAGATATCATCAATAAATACCATCACAAATTCATCAATATATTCCTTGAAAACTCTATTCATCAGATCCATGAATACAGAGGCTACATTAGTTAATCCAAAAGGCATTACAGTAAACTCATAATGCCCGTACCTGGTTCAAAATTCTGTCTTCGGAATGTCTTCCTTCTTCACACACAACTGATGGTATCTAGATCAAAGGTCAATCTTTGAAAAGTATTGAGATCCATGCAGTTGGTCAAATAAATCATTAATGCGAGGTAGGGGATACTTGTTTTTTATTGTTATGGCATTGATCTCCCTATAGTTGATACATAACCTCATAGATCCATCTTTCTATTTAACAAAAAGAACAAGGGATCCCCATAGAGAAACACTAGGGAGAATAAATCCCTTATTACTCAATTCCTCTAGTTTTTTTTAGTTCAACTAATTCTACAGTGTCCATTCTATAAGGGGTCTTTGATATAGGCCTTGATCCAGGAATTAAATCTATGGAAACTCAACTTCTCGTTCTAGAGGATGTCCAGGTAAATCGTCTGGAAACACATCTACATATTCTTTAACAACAGGTACATCCTCTATTTGAAAATTCCTTTCCTCACCCACTGTAATTTCACCCTCTACCTCCCCAATAATTGAATTTAGTTGAGCTACTGGGGGTGGATCTAGATAAGAATTAGGTGGTGATGATTCTGCTCTAAAGATAAGGTGTTCCTTATCATTATCATCAAAAATCGTAACCTCCTTCTTCTTACAATAAATATTTGCATCATAGTCTGAAAGCCAATCCATACCTAGTATTATATCAAACTCAATCATAGGTATGATGATGAGATTAGCAAATAAAGAACATTTATGTGCTCTAATGGGGACTGATTCACAAAACTGTGTTTCAATGATACTTCCCTTATGAGTTTTAACTGACAACTCCCTTGTTAAATCAAATTGGAAATAACTAATTTTCATAGCAAACTGGGAAGATATAAAACAATGTGATGATCCAGAATCCAATAATTCATTGTCTAAACTTTAGAAAACCATAAAATTACCTGCCACCTTGTTTTTCGAAGCTTCTACCTCAGCAGTAGTGATAGCATAAGCTTGGCCTTAATCCCTTGGCCTTTTCTGAGGTAAGTTCCCCTAAGGCTTAGAACATTCATTTCCATAATGTCCCATCTCCCTGTAATTATAGCATTGAAAATGGGTAGCTTCCTTCTTCCTTTTGCATTCAGGAGCTTGGTGGCCTTTTTCACCACACTTGTAACAGACACCCATTCCCTTCAAGAAAGTACCAGGGTGTTTCCTCCCACATTTACCATAGGATGGATATTCAACCTTTCCCTTCTTCCCCTGATTTCCATTCCTATATTGATCAGAAGATATCTTCTTCTCTTACATTTCTTTAACATCATAAGACTTATAGAATTCCTTTTCAGTCTTGATAGCACATGAGACAATGTCTTCGTACAATGAAAAGGATTGTGAGTCTAATGCTCGACATAGAAATGGTTTTAACCCATCAAAGAAACGATAAATCGTACTTCTGGGGTTACGTATATAATCTACAGCATACCTTGATAACCTTGTAATGTTATCCTCATACTTTGCGATATTCTCATCCTCTTTTTGTCTCAGACTCAGAAATTTCCTTTCCATATCTGCTCGATGGTCACGAGGAAAGTATTTTTCTAAAAACAGATCTTTGAACTCCCTCCATTCCATATTTGATACTTCATCATCTTCATTCATGTTATGAATCAATGACCACCATTGATCAGCATATCCAGTGAGGTAGTAAACTGCCATGATAACTTTTTCCCTTTCACTACTCCCCAAAGCATGAAATATTTTCTCTAGGGAATTTATCCATTGCTCAGCTACTAAGGGATTTGTACTCCCATTGAACGTTGGTTTTTGTTGCCTCATGAATCGATCTAACATTGATCCTCCACACTACGGATCAGTGTGATCCATACGGGTAAGGTTATTATTCATAACCTGAGTGAGTTGTCACAGTATGGTGATTAGCTGATCGGCACCAGTTGCATCACTAGCTCCACTATAATTATCTTGAGCAGGATGTAAATCCCTAAATGGAGTGCGTGTATTGATACAGTTTCCATTTCTTCCACTAGGCTCCATTTCTAAACAATGGCATAAACTACATCAGTTTATGAATCAAAATACATAATTCAATACTTATAAAACACTTAACATAAATTGAACTATTTATGGATATAATCTATAATCATAAAAATGTTTTCTTTGAGGATGTATATACTCATAAACCCTTCATAATGATTTGTAAATAAAATGAGAGTTATCCTAAGCATATCCCCCGGGAGTGTCGTAACCAAGATTGCAGCAAGGCCCGTTGCTGTGCACCAGTTCCCATTCGAGTCTAGCTCAAAGCGGTTTTTTCGGGTTTTACCCCTAGGTACGTCTGTGCTAGAGCCACCTCTACCTGCTCGTATCTAGACAGGGATGTACTGCTCGGGAAACTCACAAAATATCTATAATACCAAAATTCTAGGAAGTTCTTCTATACTAATCCTCAAAGTCCATATTAGGTTTGTGATCTCTAATCAGAGTTTATCTAAATCTAGTTTCCAAGGATTGTACTAAACTTCCTCTGATACCAACTGTAACGCCCCGACCCTAGTTACCCAGAGTCGGTGCATTATTATATAACATTGGCATGATCACAAGAAAGATCAAATCTCAAAATACCGATTGTTTTAGTAGCCTTGGAAACACTAGATATATTCATAATGTTTTACATTACATAATAAAGTGAAAAACTACTACAAAAATATATTGTCTCCATAGTCCAAACTATTATCCCCTCATAATATCCCTGCAAGTCATTCATAATTCACTTCTTCACATCCTGGTAAAAATAAAACAAAGAAAAGGGGTGAGCTCAAATGCCCATTAAGGATAACAATATAGTGGAAACTTTCATAAATAAAAATAAACATTTGAGGAAATGTATAACTAAAACAAAAGCCTTTTAAACTTCAACCTCAAAATATTATGTCAAAAATAAAATGAAATAATTCTATTTACTTATTCACAAGGATATTCTACTAATCGAATAATGACATGCAATATCAATAACCACTTTAATAATGATGGAATGCATAATGTCGGACTATCATAACCACAAAGCCAAGGCCTTGTGCCAAGACTACAAATAAGATTTTGTCAAGGCCTTGTGCCAAGACACTAGTTTGTCTCATGAGACCTACAGATGTCTCGAGGAGCTGTAGTGAGCTCCACCCATCACATATTAAGCCCAATGCATTCCCATATGAAAAGGTTTAAACATAACATAAACATTCATATTAAAAATAGCATACAAAATGTAAATAATTTATCCATAAACCATGAATGGTATAAAAATAACACATCCACAGTCAAACATATCACAAAACCTTCAATATAATATAGAATTTGTGTATCATAATAAATCAACTTCAAATAAGCGTAAAATCCATCAAAGGATGTTGACATAGATGAAATCAAACTCTTTTTAGAGAAATATATCTTTCTATTCTAAAATCATATATTTATAAAATAAAACATTTTATTTGAAAATATTCTTATAAGCTTGTAAGGGAAGCGCCGATGATTTTATAATTGCGGAAAATAGCCTCACCCGCCGTATAAGTTAAAAAACATTCTTAACTTAATTCTGTCGAAAAGGTTAAAAAGCACCTTGTTTGGAAAACGACTGAAAGATTCCTCTAAAAACCACTTATAAAAAGTCAAACAAGGGTATAAATTAATTTAACCCATATTCTTGTAAATAGTAAAAATATTTTGAAATAAATTTTTAAGAAACATGGATGTGGATGATTAAGAGATCCTAGTAGATTATTATGTATAAACAACCTCGGATAATGAAGACATTGTGAAATAACCCTTACCTTGTATTTTTCCTTGGTTTGGGTAGGTTAAACTCCTGTATAATGGTGAATTAATTGTTATTAAATTATACAAGAATCATATACATTAATATGAAATTATATATGATCTTTTAACATTGATTTGTTAATAATATCTTAGTATTATCGTTGTTTTGGGTGTTAACTTACTCGTTTTCTTTTATATGTTTTATTACGTAAGCTATGTTTGTCATGGATACCTTGTATATTAATCATATACAGAATTATTTCAAGTCCTTAGAAACTATTATTAATCATCAAATGAGAATTATACTTTAATGGATATGATGGAGAATGAATCTCATCGCGTTCGTGGAGACGGTAGTCCGTACGTACGCACGAGCGACCATATCATTCTTTTGATATTAAAATAATATATAATTGGATGGTATATCATATATACAGAATCATTATCATGTTATATTTATTATTTACATGAGTTACACATCATTATTATACCCATCAAAATAAAAATTTATTGAATAACAATTACACTACGACGTGGAGACGGTAAGCCGTACGCACACACGTATGGTGACATGTTATTCAAAGGATGGATAGAATACTGAATATGGTTGTACCATATTTATAATAACATATATAGTATATATAAGATACTGGAGTTATTATTTTAGAATGGTAATAACAATGAAGGAAGAAGTGGAAGAAGAAATGAACTTGGAAAAGGGTGGTGAAATCATTACCTCTTCTTCGGGTTCTTCCATTTGATTTGATCAAAAGGGCTCTATAAGTTGGATTTCTGACTAAAGGAAGGCCTCTAAGATCAAGTTAGGGATGTTGAGAGAGTATTTGGGTAGATTTTGGCCGATCCAAATGGCATTGAAGGTGTGAGTTAATGAGAAGGGAGAGTTCCCTTTTATAAGAGGGGTGAGAGGCACCTTTGGAAAAGTTAGAAATATTATTTTATAATAAATTCCTATTCCGTTTCTAATGGCTCCAAAGTGGATTATTTAAAGTCTGAGGTGGGGATGGGTCGAACACCACTCAACCAATGGAATTTAGATAGGTTTGGGTTACTATATAAACCTTATCTCTAATTATTAACTCTTAGTTAATTAGTTTCACTTTTTACAATGTCTCTATGTATTTTTATATTATATGGTTAATAAACTTACTATGTACATCCAAGAGACCCAGAAGTGGTCCATTAATGATACACCTAACATGATATAAGTCTCTTGGCTGAACCTTCGATTTTTTGGAATTTATTATCAATTAATAATATAATATTTGTTTTAAAAACTGTTTTATGTCAATTTTGACACTATTCAATAATTGATTTTTGTAAAACTCATAACAGAATGATTACTTCGAAAAAGGTTAATTAAATCATTAATAACATGTCATATTAACCTATAAAATTAGTTTAATTCATTAAAAGTCTAAAATTATATTTATTTGGGTATTTATAGTATCAATTATTTTAATGTTTCACTATTATGGTAATTACAGCATCATCATTGTGTCATAAATAATTAAATTATTTAATGTCTAAAATTTTTAAATAAACTATAATTATGTAGGAAATCGTTTTATCTTTCTAATGAATATTTACAATCGAATTTATCTTATGTATAACCCTATATTACAAATGTTTTAGTAAATAAACTTTGCTTTTAACTCTTTTAACTCTTCTTTGAATTAAATAATAATAAATGTCCTAGTCTAATCCAAGCGGACCTAAATGATAATATTTTATATCTAATGTTGTTTCTTGTCGAGATACACTTTTTCAATCGAATTAGGACATGTTTTAGGGTAATATTAATATCATTTTTACCCTTAATCACCCTATTTACTTTTAACTGTGGTAAATAAAAGTAAAAAGTTACTATTCACCAAAAATTATTTTCATCTCATTAAACCACATTTTAATACTTGATATTAACCTTTTCTATCAGATTTTTTAAATTCCATTCACAGAAGCGGTAAAATTAAGTTTTATGAAAAATTCAGTTTTTTAACTACCACTTAGTAGTTTCACTATTCATCAAAAATTGACGTTTTTTCAGAACAATGAAAAAATTTCACCCTAAGCTATAATTGATATTAAAAATTCAAAAATGATGTCTATTTTACAAAATTCCAATCATATAAGTTTCATTAATTAATTTTATAATTAATTTCTGCTGTTACAAAAAATAGCGTGTTTTTAATAAACAATATATATCAAAAGATTGACAATTGTTTATGTCCAATTTTAAAGTGAAATTAATTCTAATGAACACCATTTGATAAAATGGTACAACTATATTCTAAATATACTTTAAAACCACTAAATAATATAATTTATCACTATAAATTATTTTGATTAAAAAAGTTGTTTTTATGTATTTTTCACTATTCATAAATTTTGGAATTTCTCAAAAAAATACCAAAAATTCAACTTAGGATAATTTTAATATTCTGAATCCAAAAATGAAATCCATTTTAAAATATAAAATATATATAATTTCATAAAGTAGGTATTACTATTCATAACGGCTAGTTTGATTGGTTGTGGTGTGTTAAAACTCGATTTTGCGTACAACACACGCTATCACATTATTCAAAGAGAAGTGTACCATAGAAGCTTGGGGTGTTACATAAACATTCTCATATATAATTATGATCAAGTAAATTAAAATTTATTCTAATCGCACTTTTATATTCTTCAAAAAATTTCAATTAATTTAATTTATAGATGAGAAGAGAAAAAAATAAATCATAATCCTCCTTTGGTATGAAAATAGATTACCAAAAAATGGAATTTAATTACCTCTTTTACTAAAATGTCATCTTTAGTATATAACACCGGACCGACCATCCTATCATGAATAATATCTTGGGATGAAATCAGACCAGATGAAGCCAATATATAATTATAGAATGAATAGTGAATCATAAATTCCAAAATATATATGGAAGAAGCTCTGCAATGAATATCACCAAATTGATCAGGGACCACCACCCATTTATATAAGTAAGACATGTGAATATTGATGTTTCTTTATCAAATGGTCCAAAATAGATACCACCAAAATTAATTAACTAATAATATATTAAAATGATTTTAATAAATAAATTTTAAAATATTTTGAGTTAACTTCTAATAGAATGAAAATAAAAATAAATAAAAATTTTGAGAATCCATTATATATGAAGTTAGATATTTTGAAATTTGTAGGTTTTTAAGCAAAATATATAACTCTGTTCATGATATCTATAGATAAATTAGCTTGATCCTATTCTTTTTAAGATGGGTCTAGATTTATTTTACAAAATTATTTACAAAATCCACCAAAATTAATTTTTTTTAAATTTGAAATGTCAGATACAAATAATAACAAAAACCCCCCAATATATGAGGAATCAATGTAAAATATAAAAAAACATTATATAAATTAGAAAATTATTCTAGACAAATGATTCACAAAATATGGGATTTTAGTTAACCTAAAAAAAATAGTTACTGTGTACAAGATATAGAAACACATATACCAATACACAGTGATTTCTATATATCATAAATTATGTCATATGAATTCTGAGCTATTTTGTTCTGATTGAACCAGAAAAATACACCATTGGAACCCTTATATATCTTTGATTTTTATATATATAATGATTTATTTAATTACATGCTTGAGTTATTATGAAATATTGAACTCTATTTAGAGAAAAATATTTCATCCAATGTCCTCATCGATGACACATAGTATAGAAATGTATTATTCTTAGAACCAAATAATTATTTTGATACATTTAGTTTTTGATAGTATTTTACATGGACCAAAAGTACTTATATTAACTTTTAGTAATGAAATAATATTATCTAATTCCTTTCCCATTGTACTAAAACTAGATAGTAACCTTTTAAAATATCAATTTAATATTTTTTATTTACAATATAGCATTGGTCCTCCATAGAAGAAATAAAACCTTTTCCTTTATTATATAATGTATAATCTTTATTCTCTTAGTCAATTCACTTATGACTAGATATTAGTGAATTTATAATATTTTTTCATTTTCTATCTATAACACTTTAAAAAAATTTGCTCTTTAACTCTTCTAATTGAAAATTAAACTTTTAATTCATATTATATAATTAATCTAGATCATATATATAATTATAAAATTATTTTTTCCATTTAGCTAAAAAAATATATATGTAAAATAATTTTTATAATGTTTTGAAAAATTGCCTTTACCCTTATCAAATTCTTCTTCCATCATATTCACTCTCTTCTTAAAACTTATTATATAAAAAACTAGTTATTAATGATTTGGGGAATCTACCTCATCATTACTTTTGTATTCTAATGTATAGGTATTGTTTATATATTCATTTATATTTATAAGTGAATTAGTAGTAACCTTTTCTATGAAATTTTTCTCATTATGTAGAAGGGTGTCCTAAAAACATATAATTTTATGACTATTATCACAATCTTGAAAAGAACTAGCAGAAGTAGTATCATCACCTCTAGCACTAAAAGTGTCTAGAACTTTTAAAATTTTCCTATATTTTATATTATAGTATTTATTGGATGTTTTTTTTTTATTTTCTCGTCAACATAAAAATTATATAACCAAACATGTCCTGGATTTATAATTTCAAATCAAATAGTCTCATATGAATCTTTATTTCAATACTTCTTCCCTCAATATTTATGGTAATACCTTCATAAATTATTTTTACCAATATATCTATTCAATCTGTTGTAGAATTAATATTTTTTAAATTCACTTAAATATACACATCTATTTCCTTATGATGAAAATAAGTTGTGTTTAATATCTCTATAATTTAAACCTCTGAAAGTAATTATGAATTGAACATCATTTATATTCTTTTCTTATTATGTATATATTTTTAAGATGATCTCATACTGTATAAGGGTTTCAATGAGATCATTATGACACATTTTTGTGAGAGGTTTCGTATCATCTATAACCATTCTCTTTGATAACCATTACTTTAGACGTATGCTAATAACCTTCTCATCCATTATATAATCTGATAATTCCTTCTCAATAATATATTGTAATTTTTTACAATTTTAATCATCCATTGATGAATTTTTGAAACATTGTCTCATGGTAATAAATAATTATCTTGATAGTTCGCTCTTACAATAGTTTTTTTTTGTTTCAATAAATTTCTAATATCCAATGTTTGTAACCTCTAAATTCATCCAAATTCAATTAACTATTATTAAAAAAAATTAACAACATATGTTCCATTATATTGAACATAATAATTTTTCCCCACATAGAAATTCATTCGTAATTTTTATCATTATTCTTGATTGTAATATTTGACTTATTTCTCTAACATTTTGTAATTTCCTACCAGTATATGAAAATTTTCATCCATAATATTTCTAATAAATCTATCCATTAAGTACTTTCATCATTTAAAATCTACAAAATAATGTATTATTTGTATGTTAGGTTTATTGTATATATGGAACTATTGTTTATTCCTTACAATATAAAAAACAATTGTTACAAGAAAGTCTATGTAATGAAACTGATATTAATATTATGATAAACCATTTAAAAATATAAAATTAAGATCATGCTCAGTCTCAAATAGAGTGATTAACATTGACACCAAATAGTTTCATAGATATTTAAAATTAGGTAATATAAAAGTGGGAACAAGGGGGGTGAATTGTAGTTTTCAAAATGATTATAAATTTTTAGGCACCTCATGTTTAAAAGATTTCAAAATTAATACTTTTTATTAACAAAAAAATAATAGAATTAAAAAATATATAAGAACATTGAAAATTTAAACTATCATAATTTTAATAACTTTTGAAAATTTTTATTTAAGAACATATAAAATAATAATATCAGAGAAACGTTTTTTAAAAAATGCATAGAGTTAGAATAAAAATCCTTAAAATCCAAAAGAATATTATTACCAACAACCTCCAGTCAATGTTAGTCATCTTTTGTTTCTCAAGTGATAGTATTTTCACAAATCCAATCAATGTATCCCCATTAAAATTAACCCAATATCCTGGAATTTTAACCCATCAATTTGTATTTATTTTTTTCTATTGCTATCGACCCTCAAATTAAACATGTTAGAAGGTATGTCTATCTTCTATACCTAGAATCCCTCTATAAACCCAATTAGAAGCATATTTTTCTTCTTTACGAAATCCCTCAACACAACAGTCAGAATGAGGTCCATCTCCACCATAGAGCCCAAAACCACATAGGATCATAAATATTGAATACAATTTGAAAATAATAATATATTTACAAATAGGTCCTCAAAAGATACTCTCTTCGCAGAAACTCTCTGAGAAAAATTTAAATTGATTAGATGTACTCACAAAAAAAGAAGATGCAAAACATCAGAATCATCAAATATATCACTTTTTATTAAATTTACAAAGTATGTACTTTTGAACCTCAAATAAGTAGTCTTGTTTATTGACAATCTTGTTATGGCCAGATCATACATTCTTCTGGTTTTTTTAACTACATCAGAAGATTCATCATCATCATCTAAAGAACTCACTCTATCTCCTCATCATCTAATAAATTCAATCCTAAACTAGTAATGTTTTATATAAAACAATATAATTATGAAATGAACTATTTATTACCTCATATTTTTATACATTTCTTCATAGACTTAAAAACGTTAGATTTAAGTTAATGTATTTCCCTCCCACACACTACAAGAAATTAAATAAATCATCATGTTAAATGAAATAAAAAGTAAAGTGTATTCTGATGTTCAAAACAAGGATGTAAAAGTGGTATTTAAAATATATATATTGGAAGCTAAATTAAATAATATGTTTGGTTTGGAATGGGTAATGGAGGGGTCCTTTTATAGATTATTTGAGTGGTATATTATAAAATTCTCTCTTTTTTATGTTTAAGGAATGTGATTTTTATTTTAAAGGCATAACATAATTGTGAAATACAATGGAGGGCCTGGATTCACTCTATTATTTAAATGATTATTTAATTTTATTAGTTTATACACCATTTTATTATATAAAGGATTTTACAGAATTTACTATTTACCGACATAATTCACTATTTATCTAATAAATTTTTTCCAAAAAAAGAAATTAACACTATAACTTATTTTTTATATCCTAAATGAAAATATTAAACTCATTAAATTACATTTATGCTCTAAATATGTTAAATTAACCTTTTAAATAACAATCATAATACTTAAAAAGCATTTTTAAAGTAATTATTTTATAATTTAATGAATGATTACATTTTTATAGATGATCGTCAAATTATTATTTAATAGATATTAATTATTAATAATAATTTATAAATATTTTATTTATAATATAATAGTATCTTATAAAATTTTTATGTAATCCAACTATAAAAAATTTCATATATGCATTGGCTTATATAAATCTAATGACTACATATAAAACCAAATGCCATAAAAAGGTAACATTACCCCTTTCTTTCATTATATAGTTATACTTAATAATATGGTTTTCATATGAGGCTGAAAGGAAGAATATTTCAAGATTATATTATATTTATTTACTTATATTTATTTTACTTTTTTGTCTTTTATAATTATTTTCATATTTCATTATTTCATTATTTTTATTTCATTCTATATTGTAATCATATACCTTAATGAAACAAATCGTTATTAATTTTTTCTTGGTATTTCATATATAACATGTTATTTAACACTAGGAAATTATTGATAGAAATTTAAAAGGGAAAATTTTGGTATTACAATGCCCCTATAAATAATATGAACCATGAGAATTATTTACATAGATGAATAATAATTTGGTTAATTTTTTATCATTACATATTTGGGTCTACATATCGATTCTTCGAGTTATTGATTTTTACAAAAACATTGACAATGTGAATGGTCATTTTTTTATGACTTTATCTATATGATATAATATCTTTATTTTTTTACATATAAGAGATATCGTCTTCCAGTTATATAACCTATGAGTTTATAACTTGTTATGTATTTGGTTTATAATTTAAAAAATTGATAAATAGAACCCATTATGATCTTATGAGAGGCTAAGTGGAAGTATTAGTTGATAAGACACAATCCCCACATGATCAATAATCTAAAAGGTGGTATTATATCTATGAATTAATCTTCCTATCTTCCCAAATATCAAGATCTTACTCCATGGTGATATAAAAATGAATATTGTTTTTCTAACATTAACTTATATATCTTATCTCAATAAAGAGTCTCATTGAGAGTCTTATATAGTTCTATTTGAATTCTTGAGTGGAATATACTATTAAAATTGAACTCAACCAGTGGAAAATATTAATACCAAGAACCTTTGAAATCCGTTTATTAAGATCTCAATATATCTTCAAATTTTTGAGTGGCTCTTTCAAATTTTCTATCAATATAAAGGTACTAAAAATTGAAATTAATATCAGTATTAAATATTTATTGAGTACTTACCCAAAATGTTGAGGAATACCTTGGATACAGATAACATATAATTGAAAGTTTCACTCTATATAGGCGTACCAACTTCATTATAAATATATTGGAATGTTTATAAAGGGATAATTCCTATTGAATAATAACTAAGTGAGTTGACTTTGTAAGATGAATGAACACAACCCAAATGTAATTTTTTCCTTTAAAGACCTTATGAAGACAAATGAAGAAATAAATGTAAATTTATCCCATATCCATATCAGTATTAGTTGTGATTTCATTACCCCCTTGGAAGTATAATGTTTAGTATTTAAATTATTAAATACAATGCATCGTGATTTTTACTCTATTTTTTCACTTTATTATATCCCATCAAAAATTATCCTTGATAAATCTATATATATTTGTGACTCATGGGTGAATATAAATTTTGATCTATGGGTTTTATCTAATAAATTCATATTATTTTTAATAATTAATGGGACACATATTTCTATTCCAAATCTTATAAATACATCATTTTCAATATTGAACACTAGAATTTTTTCCACACTAATTTATATATTTATATCATCCTTTTATGCCTCATTGATATTCACATGGATATATGGTTGAAAAATCAATTGGAGAAGGTATACTTTCTTCCCTACCATTATTATTTCCATATACATAATTTATTTATCCATATATATTTTATATCTTTCAAAACTCATTATAGATAAGGAAGTAAATGTATTCCTATTGAGGGAGTAAAAATAATTATTTTCATTCCATTGAATGTAATGTATTGAGATTTTTTAATAATATATCTATTGTAACAATATCTTTTGGATTTTGTTCAACTCATTCTCTATAAATATACTCTTCAATCTATGGTGATCAGTATATATATCCCACCTCTCACCAAAAAATTAATAACTCCCAAATTTTAATGAACATATTACCTCGACTATATCTATGTAATGTGTCAGATAATTTAGAGCATAGAATATTTATTAACATTATACAAAATAATCCTCTCTTCCATTTTACCAGAAATTACTCCACAATACCTTCTTTTAAGAATCACTATATATCACAGAACATTCTCAACTATAAGGAAGTATGAGTAAATGTGTAGTGATCAACCTCTTCTTAAGATCCTTGAAGCTATATTTACATTATTTTATCCTTATAAACTATAAACCATCTATGTTATCTTGTTTAATGTAGTAAAAAACTGTGATATATTTCCCAAAAATCATTTATAGTACTTAGTAAATCTGAGAAAACTATGGATCTCTATCACATTTGTAGTCTAGTCTATTATTGAACTATCTTTTTCCATGATGGATCAATTAATTTACCCTCCCTTGTGATTACATGACCAAATAATAATACTTTTGATATCCAAAATTTAATCTTAGAGAATTTTCCACACAATTAATCTTTTATCATTGTATTTATTATAATCCTTAATAGCACTTTATTTTTTTCCATTCATTTGTAATATATGATAATATCATCTATAAAGACTACCAAAGAGTAAACTATGTAATATTTAAAACTTATTTTCATCAAAAACATGAAGTTAGATTGGTCATTTTAAATATGAAAGTCATAACTATTAATTATGGTGTTCATTTCATATACAAAATGATATATAATGTATATCCTCCATATTTACCCCTAATTGATGATATTCAGATCAAAAATCTAATTTTTTGAATTATTGGGCCATAAGAACTTCTTGAGTTTCCCCTTAATTCATTTTTTAATATTAAAAACAATTTATTTTTATTACCTCTAACATTTGTTTTAAAAAATTATTAATTTTTTGATAGATTCCTGGAAAAACTGAATAATTATAATTTATCAATGCATTTTTATGTTATATATTATTTTTGATTGAATATCATTCTATTTTTTAAAGAACATTGTTATGTTGAAATATATTAATTTTCTTGATTTAGTGACTGATTAATTATTCTATAATTATTATTTATTTGAATAATAATTATTTATTCATATTATCAATTTTTACTATTATTTTAATTACATTATATATAAGGCATAAATTAATTCATTCTATGGGTTATTAACCTTAAGTAGATAATTTTTTCCTTTATATAGATATATGTTACCTTCTCATGTTATAAATAATTTTCATCCTACCTTCTCAATGTGCTCAAAATTTAAACATACCCTTAATAATTGATTAAAACTTCAATTTACCTTAAGATAGGGATTAAAATTTTATCTCACCATGATATAACATGTAAAATTTATGTTCTACCATTACACAATGTTTAAAAGTCATTATCTTTATAAAACCCGTTTTTTACAATTATGTAGTAAAAATATTTTCTTCGTGATCATTATATATCATGTAATATTTAGTAATTACCCCTTTATATATAGATCCAGTTAGATGGACATAGCATAAATAATTTATGTCTTACCCTTAATTAGGTTATTAAATATGGAAAACCATACCTTTATACTACTTGTAAGTGTTACCCTTACGCAACCAGCATAATGGTAACATAAAAAATAAAAAAACATACATAATTATTTTCTAAGTATTTTGAATCTCTAATTATTATAAAGACACATTTTTGTGTAACAAATATTTGTATTTTTTTATATAAAATTAAGAACCAGTTCATTGGAGATTAAATTATAATCTCAAATGTATAATCTTGTGAAAATTGAATTGAACAATACTCCATTTTAAATTAAAATGATTCAATTATTGTTTTCGATCTATTAAATTAATTATGTTTATTTTATAGATTCATGTTTTTTACAATAATTTTCTACAAATACTATGAATCATAAATTTTTAATCAAACATAATGATAGAAGAAATCTATAAATTGAGTGTGAAAAACATGGTCAAATTAACAAGGGATAAAAGGGGGAGAATATTACTATATACATTGTCCAATATTTTGATGTAAAAAATATTATCATCATGACTATGAAGTAAAATCCTCAAATTATTCTTCTACATCATTTCTGAGATTCATTGTGAAGAGATGCACTAGAATTTATGATATTTATTCTACCTTAATCCATCCACGGGATTCACTATTATTATAGGATTTTTGGTATTATTTTAAACATTTTTAGTTCCTAATTGTGTATGGGTTATACTGCACTTTAAAAGGTGTGATTATTATATTATAACACCCCCAAAAAGGTACACGTGGGATATTGTAACAGCCCGAGATTTTATGAAAAATATTCTTTTAATTTAATTAATGTCTTGTGTTGTACACTACACCAAAAGAAGCTTTCATAACACACATCCTTGACTTGCCTTGCATTACAAGCAATCGCGACCTTCCTCGATAGTGTGTGTAGTACGCAATACCGAGGTTTACTAAACAACGATATGTTATTAAAATGTTATTATAACTAGCGGTTATGAATATTAATAACCACTTTTTGAAATTTTATAAATTTTATTTTTCAAAATGGACTTTATTTTTGGATTCGTAATATCGAAATTAGCTTAGGGTGAAATTTTGGTACTTTTCGGATAACTTTCATTTTCTGATGAATAGTGAAAATTACTAAATTTTAATTAAAAACATCTTTTTTAATCGAAATAATTAATATTGATAAATTATTAATTTGAGTGGTTTTAATGTATATTTAGAATATATTTTTACAATTTAATACAATGTTGTTCATTGGATGTAATTTCACATTTAAACTAGACATAAACAAGTGTCAATCTTTTGATAGATATTGTTTCTTAAAAACACGCTATTTGTTTTAACAGCGGGATTTAATTATAAAATTAATTAATGCAACTTCTATGATATGAATTTTTTAAAATAGACTTCATTTTTTAATTCGGAATATGAAATATATCTTAGGAAGAAATTTTGGCATTGTTCTGAAAACCATCAATTTTTGATGAATAGTGAAACTACTAAGTGGTAGGTTAAAAACTGAATTTTGCACAAAACTTAATTTTACCACTTCTGTGAATGGAATTTTGAAAATCCGACAGACACGGTTGATATAATTAAGTAAAATGTGGTTCAATGAGATAAAAATAATTTTTTGGTGAATAGTAACTTTTTACTTTTTAACCGCGGTTAATAGTAAATAGGGTAACTAAGGGTAAATATGATATTACTATTACCATAACACATGTCCTAATTCTATTGGATAAGTGTAATTCGACCAAAAACAACCTTATGAATATAATATGACCATTTAGGTCCACTTGGATTAGATTATGACATTTAATATTATTTTATTTAATGAATAGTTAAAATAGTTAAAATCAAAGTTTAATAACTAAAACATTTTTAATATGGGTTTATACATAAGATAAATTCGATTATAAAAATTCATTAGAAATCTAACAAGATTTCCTACATAATGATATTTTATTAATTTATTTATGACACAACGATGATGCAGTAATTACCCTTTTAAGGAAATGTTAACATAATTGATGTTATAAATGCCCAAATAAATGTAATTTGAGACATTTTATGAATTACAATAATTTTCTAGGTTACTATGATATATTAGTGTTGATTTAATCAACTTGGTTTGAACATATAATTCTGTTATGACTTTCACAAAAATCATATATCAAATAGTGACAAAATTGACACAAAATAGTTTTTAAATCAAATATTATATTATTAACTGTTATTTTATTCCTAAAAATCTAAGGTTCGGCCAAATGACTTAGATAAGGATATATATATATTAATAATAAACAACTTGGGGTTCGTTTGGCATGTTATAGTAAGTATATTAACCATATAGTGTAAGAAAACAAAAAGGCATGGTAAAAGTTAAATTATTTAACTTAGAGTTAAATCTAATTGATAAGGTTAAAATAATAACCTAAACTTGTCTAAATCCTATTTGTTGATAGGATTTCGACCCATCCCCACTTTATCTTCGAAATAAGACCCTTTGGAACCATTATAAACCGATTTTGGCTTTAATATAAAATAATATTTTGAGATATTCCTAAGGTGCCCCTCTCCTCCCTTATAAAAAAGCATCTCCTCCCTCTCTTCCTCACACAACTTTGAGCCTTCAAGCTCATCCAACCTCTGCCAAATTATCTTCTACACTTCCCTAGAAACATCCTAGAGGTTCTGGTCTTCATCAAAGACCAATTTTGGTACCCTAAGAGGAGGTCTCAAAGAGGCTCTTCAAAGAAGAGGTAATTTCCGTTACCAATTCTTTCACCTTTATTTCTTCGTCCACTTCTTCTTCTAAGGTTGTTTCATTATGAAGTAATAACATAAGTATCACTAATATACTGATATGTTATTATAAATATGAAACAATTCTAATTAACCTTCTATTCATCCTACGGAAAAAGGAAATCACTGCGCGTGCGTACGTACGGAATACCGTCTCCACGCCGTGGTGTGATCTGCTTTTCCACCAACACCTTACATGGATGGGTATTATGGTGTAAAAAATAACTATACATAGTTATTATAACACAATAATTATTCTGATATATTGTATCATCCACTCCAATTCAATTCAATAATTATGGAAATGATATCATCGCTCGTGCGTACGTACGGACTACCGTCTCCACGACGCAATGAGATTCATTCTCCATGTTAACCATTTAAGAATGATTATAAAGTATATATAAGCAATAATAATGAAATATATGACATTATAAAGCTACTGGATTTATGTGTATATATATGTATGTCATCTACATAATTCCATTCAACTCAATAAGGAAACGAAAACAGCGTTCATGCGTTCGAACGGTCTGCCGTCTCCATGAACGGTGTATTTCTTTCCATTTACTGATCTATTATATATATATATAATCTGAATATATATTATATATAAATCATGTTTTATATTCTGGAATTAATTAATCATTATCTAAGTAATCATATGAATAATTACAAGTTAAAACACGAACGACAAATGAGATGATTTTACCCAAAACGCTACTTTAACATGAATTTACAAAAGAACGGGTAATATAAAGTCATAAGTGAACCATATATGATATAATAACAATGAATATGATTCTTTAATAAGTCAATGACATTATTTAAATCATTATACAGGAGGTTCGGACACTTACGAAGCAAATCGTACATAAGGTAAGGGAAAATATCACAATCTTATTTTTATCCGATATTGTTTTTACTTTGGAATTTACTGGGGAGTATTTTATCATCCACATCCATGTTTCCTTAATATGTAATATTATTTCCATCCACCTAAAATTGTTTAAATCCAATTTTACCCTTCGGTGAATTTTTAGTAAAAGATAAGAAAGGAATCTTTTGTCGTTTTTCGTACGAGGTATTTTTTTGACTTTTCTGACAAAAGTACGAAGAATGTTTTTTTTAACTTATACGGCATGAATGGATTTTAAAAAAAAATTATTTCCAAGAAGCTTCCTTTAAAAGTTTTCAAGTTTATTTTTAATCAACTTCTTTTTGTACGACATCTTAAGAAAGGAAAAATGTTTTTGAAGAAGGAAGGATATTTTCCTCAAGAATGGAGTTCAAGTGTTTTATCAAAAAAAATTTCCATCTAAGAAAATAAAGGGTTCTGTTTTTATCTCTATTATTACATTGATTTGATAATGTTGTGATGGAATTATTTTTATAAATTCCTTTATCTTATATGAATTGTTTTATGATGTCACGATGTTTAAGATTCCCATTTCTATTACATGGGTTATGAAATGATGTATGATTTATGATTTTGTGGCACACATAAGAATGGTATCATTATGAGATGGGTGGGATCTATATCTCCCTCTAATTCATTGGGTAAAGATTTTATATCTCATGAGATAGACCTGGCTGGAATGGTATGTTATACCGGTTCAGTGAAACAGGACTGAAACGAGGGTGACTCGATTCAGAAAGGGACTTTGTCCACTAAGATAGTCTTGGAAATGAGTCTTGACTAACAAGAAATTATTCTCAATGATTATGTGTGTATGACACAAAGCTTCATGTTTTAGGTTATGATTATTGGGATTACATTTCACTTCTATGATTTATCCCATGTTATGATATTATGAGCTCTCTTTTTTGCAGGTTAAGATTTCCAAAAGCTATGTTCTTATGTATATGATGTGATTGATATTTCTTTTGATTAACCTTATTGAGCATTTGAGCTCACCCTTTTATGTTTTCTTTTCCCCAGGATATAAAGAAAGGTTTTAGGTATAAAAAAAAGAAGATCTTTATGGGAGATGTTGAAGATCTTTCACCACGATTTGAAGATTATATTCCGAGTTTCAAAACACACTAAACTATTACGGTCCTTGTGTGTGTGTTTTTGTTATGTACTAAGTATTCCTCAAAAGTAATGTAATGTCCATGTAAGTCAAGCTTCGGGTCTCTACAGTTGGTATCAGAGGAAAGGTTTAGTCAACCTTTGGAAACTAGGATGCGAGAACTTTAGTGAGATCCCTAGAGATATTTCTAAGGTATGTCTAGGGATTTCCCTAAGGTTAAGTATACGTATAAGTTATAGTACTAGAACTACGCTAACGATCATAAAATTAAACCTAAGATGTTATATATTGAAGGTACTCCCCCTTTATTATGTGGTTTTCCCTAGCATGATTTTTGCCTCTTACACTATTCTTTTTGGGTTTTAGACGATGGCTGGAACCCGAAGGAACCGTGTTGATCAATGCAATGGACAATGCAATGATTGTCCTCCTGGACAAACAAATGTTATGGGAGATGGAGTGCAAAATCTTATTTCTATACTTACACAAGATATGAATCATTCTGGACTTCCAAATGAGCAGAGAAGGGAACAATATTCTATTGAGTCCTTCATGAGGCAACGTCCACCTTCTTTCAGTGGGTATTCTGATCCACTTGTTGCTGAACAATGGATCAGTACCACTGAAAAGATATTTTCAGTTCTTCAATGTTCTGAACATGATAAAGTCATCTTAGCAGTATATTGTTTGGAAGGTGAAGCTGATCAATGGTGGGATCTTATCAAGAATACGAGGAAAAGAGATGAAATTGAGTCCATGGAATGGGACGAGTTCAAGAACTTGTTTTTCAGTAAGTACTTCCCTCGTATTCTTCAAACAAAGATGGAAAAGTAGTTTCTTGAGCTGAAGCAGAAGGATGATGAATTTGTTGGTATATACGAAGCAAATTTTACAAGACTTGGAAGGTATGCATCTGGAATTATCATCCAACCTGAAAGTAAAGTTGATCGATTTTTCAGTGGCTTAAAACCAAGTCTTCGAAGGGCATTAGATATAAGAGACTTCAGTAGCTATGAAGAAATTGTGCGTTGTGCTATCAAGGGAGAAATGGAAGTTGGTGTTCCATATCCATCTCATGGTTTTCACAAGAAACGAAAGATGGAGTTCAAGGAGAAATCTCAGAATAATGGTGAAAAGAAGATGAATGTTTCCTTATGCACAAAGTGTGGAAAGAAGAATGGTGGAGATTGTCTTAAAGGGACTAGAAAATGTTTTAAGTGTGGAAAAGAAGGTCATCGAGCAGCTGAGTGTCGAAGTAATGGAAAAAGGATTTCTAATGATGTGAATAAAGCAAACACTGCAGAGAACGCACCACCAACACTTCAATGCATCAAGTGCAAGGAAATATGGCATTATGCTAATAAATGCCCTAATCCAAGGGTTAGTGATGATCAACATGAGCAACCACTGAAGGCAAAGGACAAAGGGAAGTCACATGCGATCACCATTGGCGATGTTGAATATGATAACGATGTGGTGGAATGATTAAGTGTTTATGTAATGGGATTCCAAAATAATGTTGTATCATAAATTATTGGAATATTTATATATTGGTCTAATGTGGTATTCAAAGTAATTGAGATATTTTTGGAAATAAGATGATATGCGCATAATGAAGGGAAAACGAGAAAATGAAATGTTTAACAGTATTCATGAGCTCATGATTGATATAAGGACTAAGTGATATCATGGTTTGAGTATATAGAATTTTGAGGATTTTGGTATGTGTAAAGTGTTAACTTTTAACTGCATTCATGTTTTCACTAAGGTATTCAAGATAATACATGATTAAGGACTTTGAATGTGACCAACAAAACATATCTTATGATATATGGGGATCGACGATGGTGTTAAATCTCTGGTAATCGTTTTCACTATGTTATGAGAGTGGACTGCAGTATTATGGATAATCCTGAAGATTGGAATGGATTATGTTGGATATAAGTTAGTATTGTTTAAGGATAGAAGTTTTTTTTTGATATTATTGATGGGATGTTATAGTAATATAGTTTTAGAAAAAGGACAACCTGCAGGACGGGCGACAGCCCATCGCGTCGGACAAGGCTGTGGAAATCGAACCCACAATCGAAGTGCGACTGGCCTTTATCACCTACCACTGGCCTACAGGAAGTTCCTGTTTAGTAGAAACTAGTTATATTATATTAAGCAGTATGATATATGATGTATAAGTTCATTTTAGGAACCATATATGATTAATCTCACTATAGATTGACTTATGTATATAAGTTTTGGTAACCTTTTGTTTGAGACAGATGGAATGACCCGTCATTCTATCACATGATCTGCTAACACTTCATGAATAACAAATTCAACTTCATTTATTTAATAGATGAAGTGGAAATTGTTCAAGGCCCGAACAACAGTGAGATTGTACCAAAATAAAGTAAGTATTTATTCTAATTCAAATTCTTCAACTTTAGGGAAACGATCTTGAAAACCAAAAATGTTTTCTTAGTGATCTTATATCTGATTAATCAGATGGTACCTTAGATCATCACAAATTTATGGATTTGTGATTTTTGGATTTTCCATGGCCATGTTCTCTACCACTCTCCATCAGATCATGATGGTTAGATTTTTCTTCCATATCCATATTTTCACATATGTGGAAACCCAGTGATTAGTTTATTTGGGTAACCATTACGTTTCATACATTAGTTTTTAAAGATTGGTTTTGGTATTCCTTTTTACGATGTGGGTTTCTATTAAAGAAACTTTTTAGTAGTAAACCATTTATAACCCCGATGAATTTCGAGGGCGAAATTCATTTTAAGGGGGGTAGAATGTAACAACCCGAGATTTTATGAAAAATATTCTTTTAATTTAATTAATGTCTTGTGTTGTACACTACACCAAAATAACTTTGCATAACACACAACCTTGACTTGCCTTGCATTACACGCAATCGCGACCTTCCTCGATAGCGTGTGTAGTACGCAATACCGAGTTTCACTAAACAACGATATGTTATTAAAATGTTATTATAACTAGCCGTTATGAATATTAATAACCACTTTTTGAAATTTTGTAAATTTATTTTTCAAAATGGACTTTATTTTTGGATTAGTAATATCGAAATTAGCTTAGGGTGAAATTTTGGTACTTTTCGGATAACTTTCATTTTCTGATGAATAGTGAAAATTACTAAATTTTAATTAAAAACAACTTTTTTAATCGAAATAATTAATAGTGATAAATTATTCATTTGAGTGGTTTTAATGTATATTTAAAATATATTTTTACAATTTAATAGAATTTTAGACATTGGATGTAATTTCACATTTAAACTAGACATAAACAAGTGTCAATCTTTTGATAGATATTGTTTCTTAAAAACACACTATTTGTTTTAACAGCGGGATTTAATTATAAAATTAATTAATGCAACTTCTATGATATGAATTTGTTAAAATAGACTTCATTTTTTAATTTGGAATATGAAATATAGCTTAGGATGAAATTTTGTCATTGTTCTGAAAAACATCAATTTTTGATGAATAGTGAAACTACTAAGTGGTAGGTTAAAAACTGAATTTTGCATAAAACTTAATTTTACCGCTTCTGTGAATGGAATTTCGAAAATCCGACAGACACGGTTTATATCAGTAAGTAAAATGTGGTTCAATGAGATGAAAATAATTTTTTGGTGAATAGTAACTTTTTACTTTTTTACCGCGGTTAATAGTATATAGGGTAAATAAGGGTAAATATGATATTACTATTACCCTAACACATGTCCTAATTCCATTGGATAAGTGTAATTCGACCAAAAACAACCTTATGAATATAATATGACCATTTAGGTCCACTTGGATTAGATTATGACATTTAATATTATTTTATTTAATGAATAGTTAAAATAGTTAAAATCAAAGTTTAATAACTAAAACATTTTTAATATGGGTTTATATATAAGATAAATTCGATTATAAATATTCATTATAAATCTAACAAGATTTCCTACATAATGATGTTTTATTAATTTATTTATGACACAATGATGATGCAGTAATTACCCTTTTATGGAAATGTTAACATAATTGATGTTATAAATGCCCAAATAAATGTAATTTGAGACTTTTTATGAATTACAATAATTTTCTAGGTTACTATGATATATTAGTGTTGATTTAATCAACTTTTTTCGAACATATAATTCTATTATGACTTTCACAAAAATCATATATCAAATAGTGACAAAATTGACACAAAATTGTTTTTAAATCAAATATTATATTATTAATTGTTATTTTATTCCTAAAAATCTAAGGTTCGGCCAAATGACTTAGATAAGGATATATATATTAATAATAAACAACTTGGGGTTCGTTTGGCATGTTATAGTGAGTATATTAACCATATAGTGTAAGAAAACAAAAAGACACAGTAAAAGTTAAATTATTTAACTTAGAGTTAAATCTAATTGATAAGGTTAAAATAATAACCTAAACTTGTCTAAATCCTATTCGTTTATAGTATTTCGACCCATCCCCACTTTAGCTTCGAAATAAGACCCTTTGGAACCATTATAAACCGATTTTGACTTTAATATAAAATAATATTTTGAGATATTCCTAAGGTGCCCCTCTCCTCCCTTATAAAAGGAACCTCCTCCCTCTCTTCCTCACACAACTTTGAGCCTTCAGGCTCATCCAACCTCTGCCAAATTCTCTTCTCCACTTCCCTAGAAACATCCTAGAGGTTCTGGTCTTCCTCAAAGACCAATTTTGGTACCCTAAGAGGAGGTCTCAAAGAGGCTCTTCAAAGAAGAGGTAATTTCTGTTACCAATTCTTTCACCTTTATTTCTTCTTCCACTTCTTCTTCTAAGGTTGTTTCATTATGAAGTAATAAAATCAGTATCAATAATATACTGATATGTTATTATAAATATGAAACAACTCTAATTAACCTTCTATCCATCCTACGGAAAAAGGAAATCACCGCGCGTGCGTACGTACGGAATACCGTCTCCACGCCGTGGTGTAATCTGCTTTTCCACCAACACCTTACATGGATGGGTATTATGGTGTAAAAAATAACTATAAATAGTTATTATAACATAATAATGATTCTGATATATTGTATCATCCACTCCAATTCAATTCTATAATTATGGAAATGATATCATCGATCGTGCGTACGTACGGACTACAGTCTCCACGACGCGATGAGATTCATTCTCCATGTTAACCATTTAAGAATTATTATAAAGTATATACAAGCAATAATAATGAAATATATGACATTATAAAGCTACTGGATTTATGTGTATATATATGTATGTCATCTAAATAATTCCATTCAACCCAATAAGGAAACGAAAACAGCGTTCATGCGTAGGAACGGTCTACCGTCTCCATGAACGGTGTATTTCATTCCATTTACTGATCTATTATATATATATATAATCTGAATATATATTATATATAAATCATGTTTTATATTCTGTAATTAAGTAATCATTATCTAAGTAATCATATGAATAATTACAAGTTAAAACACGAAAGACAAATGACATGATTTTACCCAAAATGCTACTTTTACATGAATTTACAAAAGAACGGGTAATATAAAGTCAAAAGTGAACCATATATGATATAATAACAATAAATATGATTCTGTAAAAAGTCAATGTCATTATTTCAATCATTATACAGGAGGTTCGGACACTTACGAAGCAAATCGTACCTAAGGTAAGGGAAAATATCACAATCTCATTTTTATCCGAGATTGTTTTTACATTGGAATTTACTGGGGTGTTTTTTATCATACACATCCATGTTTTCTTAATATGTAATATTATTTCCATCCACCTAAAATTGTTTAAATCCAATTTTACCCTTCGGTGAATTTTTAGTAAAAGATAAGAAAGGAATCTTTTGTCGTTTTTCGTATGATGTATTTTTTTGACTTTTCTGACAAAAGTACGAAGAATGTTTTTTTTAACTTATACGGCATGAATGGATTTTAAAAAAAATATTATTTCCAAGAAGCTTCCTTTACAAGTTTTAAAGTTTATTTTTAATCAACTTCTTTTTGTACGACATGTTAAGAAAGGAAAAATGTTTTTGAAGAAGGAAGGATATTTTCCTCAAGAATGGAGTTCAAGTGTTTTATCAAAATTATTTTCCATCTAAGATAATAAAGGGTTCTGTTTTTATCTCTATTATTACATTGATTTGATAATGTTGTGATGGAATTATTTTTATAAATTCCTTTATCTTATATGAATTGTTTTATGATGTCATGATGTTTAAGATTCCCATTTTTATTACATGGGTTATGAAATGATGTATGATTTATGATTTTGTGTCACACATAAGAATGGTATCATTATGAGATTGGTGGGACCTATATCTCCCTCTAATGCATTGGGTAAATATTTTATATCTCATGAGATAGACATGGCTGGAATGGTAGGTTATACCGGTTCAGTGAAACAGGACTGAAACGAGGGTGACTCGATTCAGAAAGGGACTTTGTCCACTAAGATAGTCTTGGCAATGAGTCTTGACTAACAAGAAATGATTCTCTATGATTATGTTTTTATGCCACAATGTTTCATGTTTTATGTTATGATTATTGGGATTACATTTCACTTCTATGATTTATCCCATGTTATGATATTATGAGCTCTCTTTTTTGCAGGTTAAGATTTCCAAAAGCTATGTTCTTATGTATATGATGTGATTGATATTTCTTTTCTTTACCGTTACTGAGCATTTGAGCTCACCCTTTTATGTTTTCTTTTCCCCAGGATATAAATAAAGGTTTTAGGTATAAAAAAAGAAGATCTTTATCGGAGATGTTGAAGATCTTTCACCACGATTAGAAGATTATATTTCGAGTTTCCAAAAACACTAAACTATTACTGTCCTTGTGTGTGTGTTTTTGTTATGTACTAAGTATTCCGCAAAAGTAATGTAATGTCCATTTAAGTCAAGCTTCAGGTCTCTACAGATATGAAATTAGTGAATGTTAAGGGAAATTTATTTTTTGTTGGTCCAGATAGAGGAACGGTTGGTTTCCTCCACCACTTCAAAAGGAATCTTGTAGTGTTGTGACCCTAGGGGTAAAAAGACAATTTTTGGGTTAATCCTCTAGGGATGAAAATTAAATTTTCAATGGGTTGTGAATCCTCAATAAAACATTATATATTACTTTTATATGGGTTATTTTTCTCACTAGTTGGAGGGATTCAAAGATTAGATGTAAAATCTATTTCATCCAAACTATTATAAAAATATATTGTGTAAAATTCTATATAATTCTATAATATAATTAAATTTATTCTGATGATTCTTTAAAATATATTTATGTGGTCAATTCACGACCCTTTTAGACCATTCACATTAGGGCCAAACAACTAGTATCAGATCTTAACTCATATCTTTGGTTGTGTGTGTACTTATATAAATATATATATATATATCTATTTGTGTGTGTGTGTTACAATAAAATCAATACTTAATATTCATGGGTACTGATATATTTTAGATGGTTGAAAAAAGGTCCAATAAATATTGGGTTCCTCAGATGTTTATATTATTTTATGGAATATATTACAGATATTGGTATTTATGAATGATTCTTACCATTAGAATCTATGAATTCATAGTTAGGCTATTATATTTAGCACTAATAAAGTACCCAAGGTTGATAATGATTCATTTACAGGTAATGACACAATTAGACATGTTATAAAATACAAGGTATTGAATATTTTAATATCTTAATCAGTATAAATGTTTATACCCATGTATCTACATGAAAATAGTGCTTGATATTTGTAAAAATATTTCAAGTCACCCATCTTGGATTATATATGTTAAAAATGACAATTTTTTTAATTTTTGAGGATGAATATTAATAATTAAAATATGAGAAGAAAAAACATTTAATAAAATGTTTCGTTGATTTACTAGTTTTGTAATTTGTATGAGATATTTAAAAGAAACTCTTGATAAATTGGTTTTGGTTAAAATAGTTTTAAGTGATTTCCCGAAAAAATAAACTTCTAATAAAGTGGAAATTGGTAAAAGTGAAATTTCATGGATTATAATTTAAATTAACTAATTAAATCTCTTATAAAATATTAATTTGAATAAAAAAATATATTTAATGATGAAAATAATTAAAGGAAATGAGTATTGTTTAAATATAAAATGAATGTTACTAGTTACTTCTCAAATTTTGAGTTACAATGCAATTAATGATATCAAGACATTTAGTTTATCCATGGAAAATGTAATAAAAGTTACTCAAATATATTTAAAACATATTACTACCAATATGATCATAATAGAATTATGATAGGTAATTTTATGTGTAATAATGCTTAAAATATTATTTTTCATGAATATAAAGAGTGAGGGAACAAAAAACCCAAATTCTATATGATCAATATTAACTAGGATAGTAGAAACTAATACAAGAAATAAAATAAATAAATAAACACTGGATGGAGTTTTATAAAGGACTCTAATTCAATTGAAAATTTTGGTTTTAAAATAGATATGGGGAACCCTTATTTAATGGACTCTTCAAACCAAGTAATTGAATATGTTCAGTACTCTTCTTCTGAATCTAATTATAAAAAACAAACTGAAGATTAAATTTATAATGAAATTGAGAGATCATTTCTTAAGTTAGAAAATTTTCTATTATTCAAAATGGTCATAAAAAAATAATATCTTTTTTCAAGAAAATAAAATGACTAAAGAATCATCTTTAAACTATAATAAAGAAAACATTATAAAACATCAATCTAATTTATAGCCTACTTGTATAGATTTCAATTCTACTCAAATTAAAATTAAAACCACAATTAATGAAAATGAATATTTAATTATTTAAAATTAAAGTAATATTAATTTTTTGTTGAATACAAATGAGGCTAATTAAATAAATTTCCATGTTATTCTTTGTGAAAATGAAATACATAAAAGTGATGTTAAAACATTGAAAATAGATTAGTCAAAAAAACAGTTGAACATAAAATTAATATAAAATGGTAATGATTAGTAAATTAAAAAAAATATGGATAATATTATAAATGATTAAATTTTCCCAAAATGTTATATAATTTGTTTGTTAACAGTTTTGATAGAAGTACATCAACTGTTGGATGTTTTAAATTTCAATTGTAAGGTCACAATGAAGATAAATGATTCTTGAGATCACCACAATCTCATGGTCACACTAATTTTTTAATGTCTAAATCATTATCCACTAAACAACCTATAATTAATTGAATTAAATCATTTTAGCTTCTTAATAATCCATTTTCTAATTCCCTTGGGCCCAAAATTTCATGGGTATCATAACTTCTATAAATTTATCCATCTTAAGAAGTGTGATGATAGAGGTAAAAAAGAAGGTTTTTTACTACCATTACGTGATATAAATATGAACAATATCCATATATTTTTGTTCAATAATATGATAAATATGACATGACCATATCTACTTTTAAATTATTTTGTCCATTAATAATGAAATAATTGTTTAATATTATGGTATATTGGCATGTTCTTTCACTATTTGTTTCATTTATAATTATTATATAAATATGCAACATCATAACCTATTTTAGAGATCCTTTTAGTAAAAATTTTGTTTGAAATATTTAAGTGTTTATTTGAGGATGATATTCATTGTTATACAAGTTGTATAAAATAATTAATTGAGGAGGATTATCCATATTTTTGATAATGAATGTATTTTTCATTTAAAATATGTCATACTATAATTTGTAAAAAAATATAAGTAAGACTCGTTTAAATATATTTTGTGTCTCGTTTTAGAAATATAGTTATTATATATAGATGTACCATTTAAATGTGCATACATTAATTTCCTTGAACTATTAAGATATAAATAAGAAAATCTAATTGATGTTTTCGTAGTCTTCATATTTATTTAATTTTTTGAATTATGAATTAATTTAAGGGGATATCAAGACATATATTTTTAGGTGACTATATTTTCAAATACATATGATTCATTTTGATTCTATTATTCTCTTATCACTATTAAATTTAGAGGTATAAAAATTTATTAAACCTATATCTCTATTATTTAGCTTTTATAACTGATATCTGTATATTAAATAGTAGTTTTAAATTTTGTTCAAGTATATGTTTGATAATTGATTCATATTTTTGGAATTTTTTTAAAGGAATATTAGATTCAAATATATTTAGTTTTTTGAACATTTTTTTATAAATTTATTTTCATTTTTTAAATTATTTAGATGTTACATTGAATGTATCATTATTTTATTTTTATAGATTCTAGGTTATACTCTTAAAGGAATTTATATGTAAGAGACATTATATAAATAGATTTAATATCATTCTTTAGATTTTTTTATTACTAAATGTTTTATAACATTAAAAAGTTTAAAATGGGTGAAATTTTTAAAATTTAATCCTTTTGAAATTGTAATTTTTTCTATCCACATTAAATTTATATTTTTATATTTTTTATTAATTCCAAAGAGAGTGTGTTTTTTGTAATTAATGATGAATTTTTATGTTATCAAAATGGGTGAGACTATGGAGTGTCTCCTTGATCCACTTTATGTTTTGATAATTAAAAACATTATTTGTTTTATTCTATACATTAGTAGTATTTCAAAAGTCATAATGTTTTGATAAATTCCTAAATAGATTTAGTAATTAATTTTATTTCACAATATCATTAACTCATATACTGTTTATGAAAAATTTTATGTATTTTTATAGAAAAAAAGTGTTGTTGAAATATTTTACTCTTATTTATTTAGTCAATGATTAATTATTATTTAATTATCTTTTATTTAAATATTCATTATTATTTTTTATAATCTATATTTTTATTATTATTTTTACTTTCTGTATGATGAAGTATTTAAATTTCCCAAAGTTTTTTTACCCTAACACAACTTATTTTCCACATATAAATGTATTCTTATTAAATTTAAGTAGTGTAAATAATTTCTTATCTATGATTATTCAATGCTTGAAATTTCATATTATCATTACACAATGCTTAAAATATCATCTCACCTTTATGCATAACTTAGAATTTTATCTTTCCATTATACAGTGATTAAAATTTATGTTTTCAATTATAAGGAATGTAAAACCAATATACTAAATTTATGTACTATGTAAAATTCATTACCATTACATAGGTTCCGTTCTACCTTTACATAGTCCAAATAATTTATTATGTACCAATTTTTTGCTTATAGTAGTTGGTGATTACTATTCCATAGATAGATCTGGTTTCCTTAACATAGCTTATTTAATTTATGCATGACCATTGTTTATCTTATTAAATATTTGTCATGATACATTTTTTCTACCAATAAGAATTACCTTTTCACAACCTGTATAATGGGAACATAAAATTTCAAAATAATGAATGATAAATCTCAAAGTATTTGGAATCTCAAATTCTTATAGAGATACATTTTCGTTGAATTTTAAATCTATGTATTCTATTGAAAGAAAACAAGAACTATTTCAAAGGATATCTAACAAAAATTTAATATGACTAAAATCATGATGATTGAATTAAAATTTATTCCATTGGAAATAAAAAGGATTAAATTATTATTTTCAACTTATAAAATTTATAATTTTTGATTTTAGGGTTTCATGATTTTTTATTTGAAGATTCTATAATGACAATGAAGTTTAAAGTTTCAATAAAATATGATCAAAAAATAACTCTATAAATTGAGTTTAATAAAACAAGATCAAATTAATTAATTATAAAATATAGATGATAATATTTTATACAATATTCAATATTTTGAGGTGAAAAATTGTAGTATCACAACTATAAGTAAATATATTCCAATTCAATTCCATCATCATTACTAATCTTCACTGTTAAGTAAATCGTTGACTACTGTGTTATTAAATTTGCCTCAATCACTCTCTAGGATTGTAACACCCTAAAATAAATTCTCTTGAATCCTGTTACAAAAACATATAACTTATAACACTGGATTTGATGCACATATATGATTAAAAAAATTTCCATCATTTAAATTAAAAGGTTATTTTAATTTAGAGTTTTGGATAATTATGAAAAATTACTAACTAATAAATACCAAGTCTTCTCAACAAATGGAAATTAATTTCAATAAAATAAAAAGATAGTAAATCGATAATGTGTCTTCAATATCACCCATAAATTATCTACACAAGATACTATTGTAGTCCTAGAATACTTAACACTATCATTCATGACCTGGGAAATTAGACATATGAAATAGGTGAGCTCAAAAAACTAATAAGAGTAAACAAAATAATAAATAATAACATGACATATGTGAGGCATAACATGATCTAAAAATAAGAATGATCTTAGGTATGTGTGCATGAAATAAATATATGATATCATATGAACATGGATTAAAATATGATTATTACATAAGAGCATGGCATCATAGCAAATGCGATGAAAAAAAACCATAACTCTGTAAGCACAAGTCAAGGATACCTACCTCATTAACATAAAATAGTTTTCTAGGATAACTACCTAGACACCACATTTGGCTAGGGTCACTACCCATGCACAAGGATATCTCATGAAATGGAAACATTAACTAGTGCATTGGATGAATATATATCTTTTTTCAACCCATCATATAAATAGAATCATACATATGTGTGCCACATGGTTTCAATCAACATATCATAAAAACCTAGGGAAATAAAATGGGTTTTATATCGATTTCAAGTTTTCCATAAGGAATCAAACATTATTTCATCAATAAAAATGAAAAGACAAACAAAAAGAAAATAAATGGGTATCTAATGACTCTAACAATTATTCTATGTAAATACCAATAAATAAATATGATTCAATATATTTTATTTATACCATTTATGAAATAAATATATGGGTTAGATAACTATTTTTCTAATCAATTGATGTATTGGGATTCTAGGTTGAAAACCTTCAATAATGTAATGAAACATAGGGAATTGAGAGAGGAGAATGATTTTAAGTAATTAATTCTTAAAGGGGGGGGGGTAATTAGAAATATAAAAGTAAGGAAGTATCATCCCATATATATAACATAAAATTTATTAATATATGCAACATTGAAGGTGGTTGATATCATTTTAATAATACATCTGATCAATAATAAAACATAGATGAAGAACAATAATAGAATCATTAGGAAAATTGATTTGAAGATAAGAATTTCCACTGTCTATTTATTATTTTTATAAATGAATATTATATTAAACCATAATAATTTCCCATTTTTGAAAACATGAAATCATTTAAGAATCTTCTTATAAAAACAAAAAGGTAGTAAATAGATATATTCATATGAATAAAAGTAAAATATATTCAAGTAGAGCCTGAATTAGTATGAGATCACAAAGAGGGGGAGGGGTGAATCTCTAATATTATTTTTAAAAATTATTCCTTTTAAATTTAACCATTGTAGAAATTTAAAGCCTCCATCAACACTTTATGTTTATCACAGTCTTACCTCCAATGATTATATAATTCAAAGACACCAAACATAAGGATTTATTTTGTTCTATAAAAAGAACAACTATTTACCATATTGGTTATTTCCCCAACATGGATTCTCTACTATAATAGAAGGTGATTTAAAATAGTAACTTTTTATACCCCCCCCCCCCCATTTAAAAGCTAGTTATGCCCCGAACTTCAATCTACCTTCATTAGATTGTTATACCCCCAACTAAAAGTTTCTCCAATAGTGATTTTTTATACCCCTAATAACAAATATAATAGTAACTTGTGATACCCCCTAGATTTAGACTTCCTCTTTAGATAGAATGATCCAATATATAATGATCTTTATGATGATACTCCTCCATGAGTTTTTTGTATTTCACTTTCTCATGTAAAAATCAATTTCCTTTGCACAGATGCTAGTCTTTCTCAAACAACTATCGATCATATTAGATAATTATCGTCCTAAATCTCTTCAAATACCCATGAAAGAATTGGTTCTTTGGGTTAATGAAGACTTAACATCACTTAATGCATTCCAATTGTGCGTAGCATTTCTTATTTAATATATTATAAAGGATAAAACATACAAAAACCAATCATTTTATCTTCTTGAAACCCTATCACATATTATATATTTCTTTATTATTTTATGTGATTTATGATATTATGTTTTTATTATATTCTAAAATAGTTATCAGTTCATGGGTTCATATTCTCTTCTATTATCTACTACCTTCCTTAATTATTTATAGATAACCTCACTAATACCTCACCTATGTATTTTATTATATGGATTTATATTTCATGTAGCACGAAAATCGTACACACAATGGTGTATATATAACTGTTCTAAAATTCATTCATGAAAGTGTAGAAAGATACATAAAATATCCACATTATACATGCCAAAATATGTATGAAATGACTTTTCATCATGAAACACCATAGTTATGTGATCCCTCAGCGAGTTCAGAGAATTTATGAGGATATTCCTAGCGGTTTCAGGTTTCTAAAGGGGTTCAAATAAAAATTTATTTACAAATCCTTTGAGTTTGTTATACCCAAATGGAAAGACCCGTGGGATTCTCTTCAACATTCGTGCAAGAATAAACATCATGGAAATTGTTCTTCATAAAATAGTGAACTTAGTGGTAACCCTGGTTTTTTGAAAAGCATGAGAACTCTAAAAAACATTATAAAGATATCATGACATGCCTATACTTTCATAGGCATGTACCCACTACCAAAGCTCTGATAAAACAACTATCTTAAGGCTTTAAAATATTTCCAAAAAATACTACATGTGAACCATTTTAATATCATCAAAGTATTAGGTTTTTCTTGAAAATATTATATTAAAAAAGATAGATCTTTCTCTTTTATGATTTCATAATGGAGCCTCTCATGTAAATGATATGATCGCCTTATTATAAATTTTGTGGCTTAAAATGAATCCAGGAAGACCGTCTAGTTAATATACCTCATAAAACACTATTTTTTTCTAATGTTTATTCTAAATGTTATCTCATGCATGAGAATCAAAACATGAATGCATGGAGATCGTGGTCTCATTCATTAATTTATAAACTCAATATTATAAAATTAATGGATGCGTCAGTATGATCATAAGAGGTTTCACTACCACATTTAGTGATCTAGAAATATTAAATGAATGACGATGTTAAATATGACTCCTCATTCCGATGAGAAGGCTCCGATCATATCAATTGAATTGCAGTTGTTCTTTATATATCACTAAATCAAAATCTACTTTACCACACACTACTTCGTCCCACATCGACCAATGCTTTATTTGGGAAACACTTTAAAATAAAACCACTTACATAATCTATTTTATCCATGACACCAGGGTTGAGACCAAGATACACTACACACACCTTGGAACACATGGTCCTTACCTCCATCTTCTTTGCAACATGTCCTAGACCATGCACATACGCATGCTTATATGGGCCTATATAGGACCCACCTTATACCTTTTCTTCCATGAAGGTTTTCCATCCATCTCCCTTACGTAGTCTAGGTTCCCCCTCCCATAATGGGAAGTTGAGTTGGCTCCTTGATCGGGTTCTTGGATAGTTTTTTTTTAAATCCCACTAAAGAATTAATTAATAATTCAATCATAATTTCCCAACTAAAATGCCTTATTCATCATGAAAATATAAAAGTTTTCACAGGATTCATCAAATTGTCATGAAAATATTAATATACGGGGCATTCATTTATCTTTAATATATTTAAAATAAATGTTTCAACCTTAACACTTGACTTTGATATTTAAAAATAGCTTAACTATCATCATATTTCAGTACCGATAATCGTAATTCTCTATCCTTCTTAGCTTACTCTCTTCTTATAAATCCAACACATGTTGATCCTTATTGAAAATAAATATAATCCAACTCCATTATTCCAAAAATTATCTCCTTTTTTATTTAGTTTCATATACATTTTCACATATTCCAACGTCAATATGTAAAGGAAAACTTTATCCCCTATATTTACAATTAAATGAAAAGGATAAATGGGGTCTCATCATCTTGAATTCGTACTATTTATTTATGAATATCTAATATCTATCACTTTAAATAATGGAAATACATTCTTTATTAAATAAATAATCTTTTAGTTAGTCATATATAAGTCTACATGGGGAAACCTAGTGTTGAAAACAAGATTTGTGTCAAAAAATAATCAATGTTGTCCCTAAATAACATTCATATGTGATGCCATCGTAAATATAATAAAAATTATTCATTTTAGAGGATATATGAGAATGTTTTTCAAGGTAAATCCATAACACAACTAAAAAAAACATCAAAACATTTCATGTGAATATAATAATACTCACCCAACATCTTATATTTCTCATGATCCATTACCCCCTTGAGAAGTATTTCAACATAATCAAGGAATATGTTCAAGTGTGATGATCATACCCCAACATCATATTTTATCCCTCTGAAGGGATAAACTCCATTAATCATCAGGGAAAGAGATAATCTCCATGATGAACCAATATTATCCTTTAATTGCATACATGTTATTCTATATAAAAAGAGTGAGGGAATAAGGAGGGACCTCTTGGTCTTTTAGAAGAAATATATAAACTAAAATATTCCTTTAAACCTGAGATTCTTCTTATTCTTATATTTATTAAAATGCATAATTGATTTTTCATCATAAATTAACTCTTATGATATAGATGTATTTTAGTATTTAGAATCATAATCATTACTTTATACTTGAAATATCTTCGTTTTGATCTATTCATTAGAGGATAGTATTCTCCTACAACGTTTTATACCATGACTAGTTATTTCACACCATCAACACTTCATAATATTCACTCTATAATATATAGATGAATTACCATAAAATTTAACTTATTATACTATCACCACATGACTTCCTTTTGACTTATAAATTCTCTAATATATCTCTATTTTTGTGTTCTTTTCACACAATTCAATAGTGAATGTATCTATAGTCATTATATGACTTCTATTTTTTTTACATTATGTAAAATATCACAATACAAGATATTTATTAATTTTTAAAATTTCTTACCTTATTGACCACATATTCTACAATTTTCATTTAAGAATTCAAATTTCTTATGTGTTTATAGTTTATATTATTTCTTGTTAAAATTATTATCCTTCTAATAACATATTCTCATTTGTTTAGTAATGTTTTCCCTTAATCATGATGCATTCATGGTAGTGTCATGTTATACCATCATGAATAGTATTTATGAACAAACACTTCATAGAATGAGAAGTATCCTATAAACCATGATAATATATACTTATAGTATTTCATCTATGAAGATTTTTGTTGCATACTTTTCATTGGTTATGGATGTTTCTTATAGGAATGAATCCTTCAATCTTAATTGGTTTACTCTTCCATTATTTAGGATGTTTACAAATTTATTCCATGTTCAGTCTTGCCTCTCAAACCTACATTTATAGAGATTGAAAATATATTTTCAGAGTAAAATGGAGTATAAACATCCTATCTCTATTGAACCATTTTCTTTGTGGATTGTGATGATTCACCTTCATGTAAAACTGCTCTAGTAAAGTCTTATCACATTTTATTTAACTCATTTTTAGTAGTGAGACGTATTTACTTTGTCCTATATAATTCATCATCTTTATCAGTATGCTTATCACTTGGATCATTCACCATCTTCTCAGATTCACCTATCTTCAATTTTTATTCTTTATTCTCTTCACCAAGTGATAATTCATTATGGACAACCTCTCCATTTTCATCTAATTTTTCTATAATATTTTTCACCCTCCCTTTTAACTAAATTTTCATAAACATATATGAACTTATTTCTTTAATATAGGTGTCCAATTTCTTGATACATTCATTATTTTTAAATAGTATCTTTTCAATATCTTTAGTTATCATTTTCATTTCAATTTTCAGTTGTATATTGGTTATAAGTGTACATTCATGATTATATTTTTACATCCATTCTAGTTTAGTTCACTCATCAATTCATCATCTTCAGAATCACTGGATTTAAATTATTTAATCATAATATAGATAAGATTGTTATAATTTATTCAATTATATAAATCACTACTTGTTGATGAAAATTCACCAAATTTTTTCTTATCTTATTTCTTATCTTCTAAGTAAACCTATTTTCATGATTCTTCCACTTCCATGTCTGGGACTTCTTATCTTCTTTATCTGATTCCGTGTTAATAGACTTTTTTCTTTTCAAAACCACTAAAAATGACCACTAATTTTTCAATTGTAAGATCTGATTTATTTTTTTTACTTTTCTATTATATCGTCCCTTTTTGATCATTCTTGAAAATAAGGACAAAATTTGATTGAGGTCTTATTTAAACTCATCATCCTCAGAATCACTCAGTTCTAGTTCTTCTTTTATTTTATATTTACATTTTATCATAAATTAAAATTACATAAACTCTAATTCCTTCTTCTTGAATAATGGTGATTTTATAATTTCATGTTTTTATAATATTGTCAAATTCATCAAATGATAGATCTTCTCAATCTTTCAAAGTTGAATAATTTTGATCAAATTGATCTAGAAAATTTCTCATCAGTTTATTCATAATTTTTGATTTAACCAGCTTCTCCCCAAAACATTTGATGCTACCGGTAATATAATATACTCTTATAATGTAGTCATCAACACTTTCGTCATCAGATAATTAAATATCCTAAAACATGCATATCCAAATTTTAAACTTATCTCCTTTGACATTAATATTGTATTCATATATTCTTATCAATTTATCATATAACTCCTTATAATTTTTGAGACAAATAACTTTAGTGTATAATTTTAATGATAAAGAAATCAAGATTTCATTTTTAGCCTTTCAATCCATCTCCACATTTCTCTTCTCTATAAAATTCATATTACCATTCTCATCATAGAATGGAAATTCCACTGTAGATGCATCTATTACTTCTAACAAAAGTGATAGGATATAAAATATCATACAATTCCACCAACCATGATCATTATCATTATCGAAAATAGGAACATCCCTTGTATTAAATGAATTAATGTTTTCTATCATCAGTAGTCTATGGAACTTTCATAGGTGACATTCACTCTGATACAACATATAGATCCCAGATTAGTAAGAGATCACTGAATGAGGGTGGGGGTGAATTAGTGATTTATTTTATTTTAAAAAAATATTATTTTTAAATTAAACCTCTATTTATAGTAAAATATTCAATCCACTCTTTTTTATCTCTTGTCCTTACCTCACATGATGTTTACATAGAATACATGAAACCCAAGGATATATAAGGTTCGATACAATGACCTACTTCTTGTTGTGTTGGTTATTCCCCCAGACATATATTCTCCACTATATCAAATTGTTATTACAAAAAATAACTACTTACACCCACATTAAAATATGGTTTTACCCATAGATCCAATCCTCCTTCATCAGTTGTTTATACCCCTTGACTATAAGATTCATCACTAGTGATTTGTTATACCCCAATCAAAATTCTTCTAGAAACTAGTTATACACCACTATTAAAGCCTTCATATTTAGATAGAAAGATCCACTATAGAAATATATTTATGATGATACATATCTAGAATATATTTGGATTACACTTTATTATGTATAATTCAAGAACCTTTTTACAGATGCTGGTTTTGATCAAATAGCTAATGAAAACAATGGATAATAAAATTAATGAGTCTTTTTAAATGCTCAGGGTAGGATTATTTATTTTATTTAATAAAGACCCAAACTCAATTAATGTGGGTAAATGGTGCACAAATGTTATTATTTATTATACTATACAATTAAAAACATTAACAATATAATTTATTTCTTCTCTTTATTAGTTTTGTTTAATTGTCGATATTCTGATTGGTTATTTTTTCAAATGGTTATCCTTTATCATGTTAATGTCCTCATCCACATTCCACTTTATTCATTGAAGCTTCCCATAACACCTAACTTATACCTCACACATGTACATGATCATATGAAAGTATTTTCATGTATCTTGAAAATACTTCATGTAAGGGTGTTTATGCCAGTTTTATTAAATTTTCCTAGGAATGTGTAGCATGATATCTCCCATGTCCTCTTTTTACACACCATAGTAGGTATGCACATATTTTTCCTCACACAAAACCTTAGGATCATTACACCTAAGTGGGTTAATGCAGGTTAGTAAGATACACGTAGAGGTTCCACATTCCTGATGGGCTACATAGAATAAGTTATTCATGAATCCTTTAAGTGTATTAGACAAAATTCAAAATACAAACAACACCCCCTTCTCCATTTTAGAAATAAGAAGATTAAAAATAACTCTTCTTCATGGAATAATGAGATTCATAATGGATCTATAATTTTTTAAAAACAATCACTCTAAAAATTTTCTTCAAGATCTCATAGGTCTGCCTCATGTTTTATAGAAATGTAACCATCACCATCGATATTTTAAAACAGTCGCATCAATACTATTAAATATCTCTAAAAAATATACTTCATGCACATATTTAACATCACTAATGAATTTTTTGTTTTTAAAGTATCTTGAAAAAAATATGGTACCTTCTATTATGCGAGTTTTTATGGATCCTATCACATGCATGTGATGATCGCATGATTAATTTTTTTGAAGATTTGAACATATTCAAGAATATTGGGAACACAAAAGTACACATGTAACTCTATTTTATTTCAATCTAAGTGTGTTATTTAAGTAATATCATGCATGAAATTCATATAATACATGATTAAAGTTCATGGACTCGTCGATTCAAAAAAAAGGGCTTATAAATTGCATTAAATAATCAGTTTGATCATTATAGATTCAAATATCCACTTTGAAACACTAAAACTCCCAAATGAAGGATGAGGTTGAAAATAATGCCCCAATTTCTATCAGATGATATAAATAAAAGAAATTAGATAATGGTCATTTTTTATGTATCTTTAGAGGTAGAGCTATAGTATCATGTACTGCACCATCCCTTATCAACCAAAACTTACATTGGGACGTACCATATAATACAACATCACTTAAGTAGAAAATAAACTATCCAATGAAAAATTTTGTTGTAATGATCGAATGAGTAAGAAAGTGCTATTACAGAATGTTAACATAAAATTTAAAGAAGATTATACTTGTAATATATATCATTTATATATTAATTTAATCCATTATTATAACTATTAATCATGGGTGGTGTTGAAAAATGAAATTCTTCATTCATAGAGGTGGTAGTCCACATGCAAGAATAATTAATGAACCCATTTCCCAATGAATAAAATAAGAGAAGGTATATAAAAATTTATCACTTAAGAATTATAATTATTTTAGAAACATCATATTAGTTTAATAATTACACTTTTAGATCCATCCATGTAAGGATGTTAAGGGAAATAAGGCATGTCATTCAAAGAGGTTGTAGTCAACAGATACTCATGATTAACGATATAATTCATTAATGAATGAAGAAAATAAATGTAAATGTAATAGGTGATCATTTAATAATTTTACAATTACCATAAAAAATATTATTATCCATCAAACCCATCCATGATTCCATCCTCAATAGGCGGAGATGAAAATATAACCACATCGTGTCATGGAGGTGGTAGTGCACACACAAACACAATTGATGTTTTTGTTGCTCTTAGTAGATGCTACAGAATAAATGAATAATTTTTGTAAAACTAATGAAATGAAATTTCAGTATATATATGATAATTAATTCTTTATATTAACAAATATAGGGTATATTAGTAAGATCATAACTAAAAATAAAGACTAAGAGGACAGTAAAACTTACATCGAGATATTTTATTTTCCTTAGAAATGAAGGGATTAAGATTTCTCAATAACGAAAATGTATTAGGTTCATGGGAAAGTGTTATAGGATGAAAATGGATATATTTTCACTGAATATTTAAATTGTTGGGTGTGTAAGGAATAGGTGTAATCATGACATTTTATAAAGGATGTTAAGGGACTTTTTCATGACCTGTCCCAGTGGGCTTGTGCCATGAATACCACAAGCCCACCTCTGATAGGCCAGGGGATAACGACTAGCACCGAGTAGGAAAATCTGACAAATATGAGGAATTTTCCTTGTTACCTTTACACACACACACATCTTCAAGCCCAACAGTCTGAAATGTAGAAACACTAAGTAGATAATGCATTCATACACTAAGATAAAAAACAATAATGCATGACAGTAGAAACCTGGATGTAAACAGGGCCAAAATACAGGCCCAACAAAAGAAATATTCTGTAACACTGAATGAAAAAGTTCCCAAAACCCATATTCATAAAACCCTACTTAAAGGGTAGGTGTTGGGACACTTTTATGAAGTTATATGGGCACACCTATTCGACCTGATATCTCTAAGATCCACCTGGTCCTGGCTCACCATGTGCTCCGTCAAAGTGTTGATCGTATACAGAAGACATGATACATGTAGACAAGGACCGTATAGGGATGAGTAAAATAATACTCAGTAGAAAAATCCAAAAAAACAAAGGAATACAACTATGGAATATATGATGTACACCATAAAGTAATTAAATGATGTATAGTTAGCTCATATAGGAATAATTCTATTGCACGATAAGATGGATTATGAAACATATTCCATAAAACACCCAGTATCGGTAAGACACGGTGTTTCGATAACAAACGGAGTGTCGATAACACATGGTGTGTCGATAACACAAGGATTTTAGATAACACATTGAGTTTCTACAATACATAGAGTGTCGATAACCTAATTAATGTCGATATGTTAGGTATCCCTCAAGTCAAATAGTCACCACAACACATCCACCACATGATTTTTCTCGTAGCGTGCTTATATCTCTCTTTTAGAAGAAGAATATACTCCTGATTACATTAGATCATATGATAACATAAAAAACTCACCTCAAGAATACAAAAAGGAATATCTCATCACAAGGTACCCAACCATATAGACGGATCATCACACGGACTTTCAGTTTGAAATCCACGGCCATTTTTATAAAAAAAAGGTGTAACCTAGGTCTGGTTCATGTTTGACATAGCCAGAATGGTCGACCCGACCTAGTTTGGTCCACTGGACCCGGTCTGGCCCACCCTGCCAGTCCTGGTCTTGGTTGTTGGGCCGCTGGGTCTATCCCTCTAGACCCAGCCCGACCCGTATAGCTCAGCCCATTGTGCGGGCCGATCACCCTTCTCCCGCACCTGGCTAACCCAACCGAGTTCGCCTGGTCAATGTGGTGCTACAACAGTCCACAAATATGGACATTACATCCTCATTCTCCCCGCGTCATTCACATTTGTGGGCTCCACATGAACCTATCCACATTTTTGGTGCCTCATCGATGCGTCCCTAGTATCCGATCATGTCCTCCACTGTTGTGGGCTCCCACACGGTCCCACTTGGACTATTTTCTACCTCCGCCTCTATCCACCCCTCTAGATAGTTTTCCCCCACACTCTACCTAAAAGACTCCCCCTTTCAGGATATGCCTCGTTCCTCTATTAGCTACCTATTTTGTGACCCACTATTCTCTTTGTGCTCCTCCTAAATAGGCCGGAGCTATTACTCTAATTTCCGTTATGTCCCAGTGCCTTGCGCCATCACACCATTGTGGTTTCATTGCTGTGTCGAATCCCTGGTCTCACATCATTACCCCATAGATCAAAGGTGAAAAGAACATCCAATCATGATTTGTTAAAAATGAGTAACATAGAATGATTGGGGGAAAGAGTTAAATGTTTAAGAATTCCCAAACAATGGATCTTGGTGTAGTTCGTGTCGACCTCGATCCATTCATGTTAGAAAGAAGAACGAATATGGAATAAATAAAATGTTGTTAACAAAATCAATCCTGATAATCAACCCATAGAAATTATCAATCCCGTAAGAATGATTGATCTGTGGATCAAACTATTCATGGGTTGGTCTGCATTCATCATTGAAAATTATAAAGGGGAAAAATAATCACAAAGAAACAACACCCTTCCTCATGGTTTGGATTTATCATTGAAGATGAGAGATTTATTTTCTGTCCTTGATGAGTTCTTCCACATTGTTGGTGCAATGATTCCAAATCCTCTGGTTTCGCTGTAATTGTTCATCAAGAGGGCTTCCTTCCATGTCTCACATGAATTTCAGGGCAATGGTGATAACCCAGAATTCCATGATAAAGGTTTTTTTTAAAATAAAATCCAAGTTTCATCAATAAAATATTTTATTAAAATATTTTGATGACATTCAAGTCACAACACTAACTTTGAAAATATGTCCATTTTGGTTTAACTTAGGCCCTGCCTAAGGTAAATTCATTGTTCAGAACACAATATTCTCCCCAGATTTAGGATCTAGGAACCATTTATAAGTTACCCACATTTTTAAGAAAAAACACACATGTGATTTATTAAGAACATAACATTTTCAACGAATTGTTCTATGCACATAGGCCCTTGTAATATCACGCTGTATCAGCACCTATTATCGAAATATTACCAATTAATTTATAGAAATAAAACTAGATATGATTTGAGTCATTACCGTCTCCCCACCTTAGAAATTTACATCCCCCAAAGCCAAAAAAAAGGTTTACTAAACAAAATGGTGTGGGTACTGAGCATGAATCTATGCCTCTTGCCCCCAAATTCTCTCCTAAAGATTATTATACTTCCACTAAACACACACTGTAGGAATCATCCACCCATGAAGGATACACTCTTATCGATCCTCGATCTCCAATTGGTACTGTGCAAAAGTCACCCATTGTTAATGTCCAGCTCACCCCAGTTTCTGATGTATTATGTATTGTTCATGTACCACCACAGCTATGACATGTGGAATACATCATGCACTTGGTGTAACTATGGGGGTAGATCTATGTGGTATTCCACATTGCTAAATATACTCAGAATCTAAAAGTGGTCAATGTAACTTATATATAACTTGATGCCCCTTCCAAATATCTACAATCCACATCAAGGAGATACCCTATAAAATGCATGGTCACCCTCCTCAAACAATAAGGTCCTTTGATCATATCATAATATGAATTCTTCTAGCTCTGTTCAGTCCTCATCTTCTCCTAGATGATCTGCACCTTCTTAGTGGTAGCCCACACCAACTCTGGACCCATGAGTGCCAACACTCCTGGGTCATTCCAGCAAAGTGGTGACCTTAATGGTCACCTGTACAAGGCCTAAAATGATTCCATACCAATGTTGGATTGGTAGTTATTGTTTTACACAAACTCTTATAGAGGTAGGTGGTCGACCAAACTACGGACAAAGTATAGGATGCAAGCATATAGCATGTACTCAAGAACATGAATGGTTCTCTCTGTTTACCCATCTATCTGGGGATGAAACATCATGCCAAAGTGTAACTAATTCTCAAAAACATCCTTCTATAACATAAAAAAATGGGATGTGAAATGTGTATCATGATCTAAAAATATCATTGATGACACTACATGATGAGAAACTATCTCCTGCGCGTAGAGGCACCCCAAGCTCTTTAATGAACTCCTCTCTTAGATCGGTAAGAAGTAGGAAAATATTGTGTGTCTATAAATGATCAATAGATGGTATCATGGTCTCTAGACATGTTTGGAAAACATGTCCCCATGTACACTGATATCCCATCCCACTTCAACTATGGAACCTCAAGTGGTTAGGTCAAACCCGTGTGAACCTGGTGATCATCCTTCACTTTCTGGAAAGTGAGGCATCAAGAAATGAACTCTGCCACTAGATTTTTCTTCCCTATCCACTAGAACTGAAGTCGGAGGTCTTAGTACATCATTTACACACCCGGATGTACCACCAAATGTTATGTGTAGAACTCCCTCATGATATCCTCTTAAAATTCCATTGGTACAACTATACACCATCGAAAAATATTGACTTGCTCCTCGCCTATCGAATATTCATCAGGGGAATGTGTTGTGGACAATTGGGCATATTGGGTCTCACAGATGATATCACCAAGTTTTTCCTCCCTAACTCGCTATAAGAGTGGAGAGTTGAGAACTATAAATAGGACGTATTATGGTCCATCTACATCCACAAAGGATATCTTCAATTTCACCATCTTATCTGATACCTCACATAGAAATTTAAATTTTGATCCTAGGATGAGAGTTCCCACCACTACGTTCCCCTTCCCAGGAGTATAGATGACCTAAAAGTCATAGTACAAGAGAAACTCTATCCTTTTCTATTGTCTCAAGTTCAGATCCTTCTAAGAGAAGATATACTTGATGATATTGTGGTCAGAGTAGATGGTAAACCGTTCTCTAATCAGGTGGGGTCCCTACATCTTTAATGAGAATAATACCACCTCTAGATCAAGATAATGGGTTGCATAGTTCTTCTCATACTGTCTCAAATGGAACAAACCATAGGAAATAATTTCTTTCCAATGCATCAGGAAACAACCATTCCAGGTCTAGGATTCATCACATAACATTACATAATTGACACCCTTCTATGGTAATCTCATGATGGGAGTGCTTGTCAACCTCTTCCTTAGCTTCTTAAATATCCTCAGGCACTTCCCTATCTACACGAAAGAATACCCATTCCATGTAAAAGATGTCAAGATTGCTGCTAGAATAGAAAATTCAGGTACAAAACTCTTATAGTTCCTAGAAAAATCCAAGAAACTCATTACCTTGGTAAAACTTTTGTGTGGCTCCCAAGAAATCACCACCACAATCTTCATTGAATACATTGCGAATCCAGTCCCTCAAATAATGTGTCCCAGAAGTGGACCTCCCGAATCTAGATTTGAATCTTGGATACCTTCCCTTAAAATTGTTTCTCATGGAGTGTATCTTGGACCATCCCCAAGTGTATTGTCTTCTCCTCCTAAGACGCTAAGCTCACAAAGATATCATCAATGGAGACCACCATGAGCTTGTCCAAGTAAGGATGTAAGATCTTGTTCATGAGTCTGATGACCATTTCTCGGGTGTTTTTCATTCCAAACAAAATCAAAAAGTACTCGTTGTGTCTATACTGACAATTAAAGTCTATCTTTGGTACACCCCTACCCCATACACGAAGCTGGTGATATCCAAATCTGAGTTAAATCATTGAGAACCACATCACCCACTTTAGCTGATCGAAGAGTTCATCGATCATCAGTACTGAGCATTTGTTCTCCATGGACACCTAATTAAGGCACCTAAAGTCCTCACATAATCTTAGTCTCTTGTTTTTTTTCTTGACAAACAAAACTGGGGCAGCCTGGGGTGAAATAATAGACCCCAAAAATCCCTTCCTATAAATGTCCTCTAGTTATACCCCCATATCATGAAGCTACATGTGAGCCTTGTCTTATGTAGGTGTAGATATCATTACATTCTTGGGTTAAAAATCAATACAGAAGTATACCTCTCACAGGGGATCTAATTTTGGGGCATCCTCTGGAAAAACGTACTCAAAATCCACCACCACTACAGGAAATTGAGGAATCCTATCATCCACTACACCAAGTGTGAGACTATCCAATTGATTAGTAATAGGCTCTGGCCACCTATGAGTATTCCATCCAGCACTGCATGCATTTCCTTTTAACAAAAAAGGAAAACCTTGTCCTTTCACTGCTGAAAAACCGAAATGTGTGCCTAATATAGTCACTTTGAGCATGGATTATAGATAGCCAATCCCTACCAAGAATGACATCATAAGTCCAAGATGACGTAACCAATAGATCCCAACTGAAACTCTCAACTCTAAGAGTAAGGCCACACTATCATAACCAATGTGTGATTATCTAATCCCATGCCATAAGAGTATCTAAGTGTAAGGGTTGAGGCAATAGTTCCACTGGAATCTTGGAGACCCGAAAAACGTCCTTGGAGAGAAAGGAATGACTAGAACTTGGGTCCATCAAAACATCATCTTGGATGGAAAATACATAGATCATACATATAATCATCCCTGGAGAACCTTTTTTATTGGTGTTCATCGCCTGCAGTTGTCCTCATCCTGGTCCACTAGCTCCCTAAGCCTCATATGGACCACCTGGGGGTGGTGGTGGTAATACGTCGAACCTCCACACACCGAAAGTTTTTATACATTCTCCTATTACATGTTCTCTACGCTATGGACCACCATTTTCATGACTCCTCCTCTTCCTCGGTGGTCTATCAATTGCCTCCCGATCGTCTGTACTACAGTTCTGTCAATCTTGATCCAGATGTCCTCGACAGCTGCACGAGTAACACAACATGTCCTTCAGATGAATCGCTCTACCATAGTAGCCCCAAAACATTTATCTCATTTCATGGGGTCATCCCCTAGAGTTATTTACCTTCTTAGGTCCCTACATCTACTACTAGATACCAACCACTAAAGACTCAGGTTCTAAGTGCCTTCTGGTAGCTCCTACTGATGGAGTCTACTCTGCTAGAAATCTATCCTCTAGCTGAGCTCGTTCTCATACCCCAAAATATGTTGGGATGACAAGGTATATAATGGATGACCTAATCTATCAATGTCTCCAATTTTTTAGGGTTCAATACCTAATGAAAAGGTCTTTCACAAGACACATGGAGTCATGAGAAAGATAAGTAAAACTATTCATGTACTCCGCCACAGTCTGGCTACTTTGCTGTAGATGTAGGAGACCATGTATGCCCACTGAGCGTAACATATCTAGGAATAAATTTTATTTGAAGATTCACTTTAATTATTTCCCAGAGAGAGTAGCCTCATCATGTGTCTAGGTAACTAAGATCCACCGCTATCCTGCTGAGCGTTGAAAAAGACTTACGGGTTCGATTTCCATTTAGTCGACATGTTTCCTCACAAGGAGGAAGACACGTGAAACTACCTCCAGCCAATCCTTAGCTATATTGGGGACTGGTTCACCCATAAAAATAGAAGGTAGCTACCTCTGGAACTCAGTAAATGCATTCAACCTATATGCATCCTTGGCCGGTAGCACTAATCGTAGATACTTCTTGACGAGTGGTGGTATTGTTGGTAAACCACCTGAAGGTTTTATCTCTAGAACATGTCCTTATAGCAACACCTCATCACTTGGAAGATCATCCTCATGATCACTCAATGGAATCATAGCAGGTTGTCTGTGTGGAGGAATCCTGAAATAGGTCAAGGGTTACCATAGTTAATAGAGTATACCTGAGGAGATGATTCATGAAGGACATGAGGACACACCAAAATCCTATATGATCCTTGTACCATTTTTTCCCCTAATACTATAATTTTCATGATTATAGACCAAAAGAATGTGTCTAGAGTCATGGTGTATGGATACGTCAGCCACCACACCTACACTAGATTCCTTGGCCAGAAAGCCAAACTCGAAACACTTACCACTGTTTCCAAATCCAACTTTATAGACTCTTGGTCAATAATTAGAACCAAATCCTTTGATACCACTCTATCATGACCCATCCCAGAGGGTCTCATTCCATGACTACCGCAAACCCACCTTTTATATGCCATGGGTTGGTGACTAGCATCGAATAGGTATTTCACACAAACATGATGCGTTTTCCTAAGTACATGTACACACACACACACAAACATCCTAGCCCAAGATTCTGAAATGTAAAAAATGATGTAGACAATGCATGCATTCATTAAGATAGAAACTATAGTGTACGAAAGTAGAAACTGGGAAGTAAATAGGGCCAGAATACAAGAAAACCAAAAGAAAGAGTATCTAATAGGTAATACACATGTTCCGAAAACTCATCCGCAGAAACCCTACCTGAATTGAAGGTGTAGGGAAGCTACCTGATGTCATAGGAGCACAAATTTCCTACTTGATATCTCTATAACCACTTAGACCTAGTAAACCTAGAGCTCCATCAAAGCATCGATCATATACACAAGACATGACACTTGCGGGTGAAGCCCGTGCATGGGTGAGTAAAAAATTACTTAGTCGGACACCACAAAACCAAAAAATAAATAACACTAAGAAATACACGAATTGAACAAAAAAAATAATTTCAATAACTCACCATAAAGTAATTGCCTAAATTATAGTCACCTCACATCGGTATAATGTATAACACGGAAAGTACGATTATCAGATGTAGTCCACAGAACACCTAGTATTGGTAAGAGATAGGGTTCTGATAACACACTTAGTGTCGACAACATAGAGAGTGATGATAATACATGTAATTTAGATAAGACATGAAGTATCAAAAACACTCATAGTATTGATTAGTCATATATTCCCTATGTCGGGTTGTCCCCACGATAGAACCAACCCCAGGATTCCACTCATAGTGGAGTTATATAGAGAGAACCAACTCTTGAAGCCCTAAAATTATATGAAGAACCCCACAAGAACTCAATTAGAGTAACTAAAAATGGTTGTCTCATCACAAGGGTCAAAACTCTATAGATGGATCTTGAAATAGTCCTTCTGTTTGAAAGTTACGATCATTTTAATAAAAAAGATCTTACCCGAGTGTGGTCCGGGTCCAACTCAGCCCAGCCTGCTGACCCATCTTGGTCTAGTCTACGGGGCCCAATCCAGCCCGTGGTCCACTAAACCAAGCATGTGGGGACACTAGAGTAGATAGGTCTGTATAACCTAGCATGTTACATAGGTCAAACCCCTCTTCTCCCACATGCGGCTGACCAAGCCGCGTGCACCCAATCAACACGGACGACTACCGCAACCCCGACCTCACCCATGACCTTCTACACCGTGGGCTCCACACAGACCCATCTACATATGTGGCCCCTCACCATAACATCCTTGGTCACCACCCACAACCCCTACCACTGCGGGATACCACGTAGTCCTGTCTGGATCAGGTTCTGTCTCCACCACCAGCAACCCCACCGACGGCCTGTCTACTTCGCTCTTCACCTGAATTCGGCCCCCTATCGGGTAGTGCCACACTCCACTTTCATATTCCCTATTATAGGCCCTTTATTTTCCAAGTGATCCACCCGAACTGACCTGAGGCGCTTCTCTGGTCTATGTCGTGCACCACCGCCTTTTACCATCGTACCTCTGTGGTGTCAGTGCGATGTCGGTTCCCCAGTCTCAAATCGTCATGCCACATATCGAAGGCCCAACTTTCCTCCAATCATGTTTGGAAAGAATATATAATAAAGGAGGATTGGGGGAAATAGAAAAATTCACAAGAATTACCAAATAACATATCTTATAATTTTTCATGTTGGTCTCGATCCGTTCATGTTAGAATAAAGAATAGAGAGGGAATAAATCAAATCTCTTTAACAAAATAAATATTGATAAACAACCTGCATAAATTATCCATCCTGTAAGAATGATCAATCCTTAGATGAAGCATTTCATGTGTTTGTCTATCTTCATCATTGAAAATTATGAATAGGGGAAAGGACCACAAATAAATAATGCCCTACCTCAAGGATTGGATCGATCGTTGATGAAGAGAGATTTCATTGTCATTGTCGACGTGTTCTTCCACTTCGCTAATGAAATGATTCACAATCCAGAAAATCGATCATCATCATTCATCGCGAGGATCACTTACCACATCTTAGAGGAATTTATGGTCTATGGTGATAGACCTGAATTCCTTGACAAATGTATGTTTAAAATTAAAATAAATGCTAAGTTAATAAAATATTTTAAAAATGTTCACGTCCAAAAAACTAACATTCACATCCTGCCTGTGTCGGTCAATGTTAGGCACCACATAAAGTAAAGGCGTTATTCCGAACACAAAAGTGCACTCATATTTCTAATCAGGTCACCAATTTAGAAGTTATCCTAGTTTTTATACAAAACAGCTCACATGCTTTAATAAAACCTTAACATTTTTTGAATAATTTTTTTACGGCACACTGGGTATTGGAATCTCAATCCATCCCAGCTCCTAGTCTCAGAGTTTCCCCCATTAATTTATAGAAAATAAAACTTGAGAAATATGAGTCATTATAGTATTTTTCATCAAAAAGAGTATTTTGTAAGGGGTAATAATTTAATGGAATTCGAGTTAGATGGGGATGGAAAGGAATGGTTGTGAAGACATGTTGTTAACACTTTAGAACTTGAAAAATGACTTCAATAAGGTCAATTGGTCTTTTAAAATTAAGAAACTTAATTCCACATTAAAGTACTCTAATAAACACTAATTTGTTTCAATTAAATATTAATCATGTTAGTCAATTTATTTCTAATAATATAACAGGAGACTCCACAAAAATATTTCATTTTATGAATAAAAACTTATCACATATTTATTATAATTTAATATTTCAATAAAATAAAATTTACTTTAATTTTAATACCTAAAATATGTCGAAAACATCATTTATAATAAAATACATATTATATTAAAAAACATTAATAATTAGTTTTTCAGCATGATATATTAAATATACTATATATGTATATATATATAATGTTATATAAAAATGGATTCATAAATATGTTATTCTTTATTATGTTTTGATAATAACTTAATTAAAAAAAATTACCCAAGACCGATATTTTTCACTATTTGCCTAAAAATTATATATTTTAGAAAAATACCAAAAATTCAAGTTAAAAAGATTTCGGTACTACAAATACAAAAAATAAAGTTAATTGTATGAAAGTTTATTTCTACAAAATAATATAACTAACTTTAAAGAAAAAATATATAATATAAAGATAATATACATTCACTTGACATTGAACTTCTTAAATAGTAAGTTTTTTTATATTATTTCCAACCAATTTTAAATAATTTTAATATCAAATATAGGTAACTTATATTTCATCATAAAGATATTTTAATGAAGGCTAATATAACACTACCTTTTTTAGTGAATGTGAAGAAATTTATTGAATTTAATATTAAAATATCGTGATATTACATCGTACCCCTTGAATAAATTATGCCCTAGAAATTTTTTTCACACACATTAATCATGGATGTAAAAATAATTTATACATGAATAAAGATAAAATTTAATATGAAATGTATACATTAATAATTTATGTAAAATTAGAAGACAAATCTTCTTCCTCTATTGATTTAACAGAATGCATAATTTTCTCTTAGAAGAAATATGATTTATGACCACTTTTTCCATAAATAAAACATTTTCTAGTCCCATTGAGACATTACCCAATGTGTTTATTCCTATATATTTTCATGAATCAAATTTAACAATTTTTCCTTGATCATTTTTATCATTATATATGACCTGAGACTTCATCATTCTTTTCTTTGGTGTGTTTTTGACTTCAAATATGTATCCGTTGTTAATAATTTTTCATGATAGTTTATTTGTCCTAATAATATTATTGATAACACTAGTTGTTAAACCCAAATATTATAGGTCAGGACAGTCACTAAATTGACCATAACATCCATTGTTATCTTGGATCCTTCTTGCATTATCCATTAATTAAAAATAATGTTTAAGTGGATAAAACATAAATTAATAAATGTACAAAGGAAAAAATTTGATCATAGATAAAATAATTCATAAATTATGTTCACACTATAACACCCAAATCTTCTATGGTATGCTTCTCTTTGAATAATGCAATAGCGTGTGTTGTACGCAACATCGAGTTCTAACACACCACAACCAATCAAACTAGCCGTTATGAATAGTAATACCCACTTTTTGAAATTTATAAATTTTATTTTTCAAAATGGACTTCATTTTTGGATTCGGAATATCGAAATTAGCCTACGGTGAATTTTTGGTATTTTTTTGAAAAACATCATTTTTTGATGAATAGTGAATCCACTAAGTGGTAGTTAAAAAGCTGAATTTTTCATAAAACTTAATTTTACCGCTTCTATGAGTGGAATTTTGAAAATCCAAGAGACACAGTTAATATCAAGGAGTTAAATTTGGTTCATTCAGATGAAAATAATTTTTGGTGAATAGTAACCTTTTTCCTTTATTTACCACGGTTAAAAGTAAATAGGGTAATTAAGGGTAAAAATGATATTAATATTACAGTAATGCATGTCCTATTTTCTATTGAACAAGTTTATCTCGACCAAAAACAACCTTAGGAATAAAATATTATCACTTAGGTTCACTTAGATTAGATTAGGACATTTATTATTATTTAATTCAAAGAAGAGTTAAAAGAGTTAAAATCAAAGTTTATTTACTAAAACATTTTTAATATAGGGTTATACATATATTAAATTCGATTATAAATATTAATTAGAAAGATAAAACGATTTCCTACATCATTATAGTTTATTTATAATTTTTAGACAATAAATAATTTAATTTATTTATGATACAATGATGATTCATTAATTACCAAATAGTGAAAAATTAAAGTAATTGATATTATAAGTACCCAAATAAAAAAAATTTGACACTTTTTATAAATTACACTAAATTTATAGGTTAATATGACATGTTAGGATTATTTTAAGTAATTGTTTTGGAAGTAACCATTCTGTTATGATTTTCAAAAAACTCAATTTTCCAAATAGTGTCAAAATTGACATAAAAGAGTTATTAAATCAAATATTATATTATTAATTGATATTCAATTCCTAAAAATCTAAGGTTCTTCCAATAGACTTATATCATGATAGGTGTATTATTAATGGACCACTTGGGGGTCTCTTGGAGGTATATAGTATGTTTATTAACTATATAATATAAAAATACAAAGTGACATGGTAAGTGTCAAACTAATTAACTAAGAGTTAAAACTAAAAGATAAGGTTAATTTAATGACTCAAACCTGTCTAAATTCTATTTTTTGAGTGGTTTTAGACCCATACCCACCTTAAACTTTAAATAATATACTTTGGATCCATTAGAAACCGAATATGAATTTATTATAAAATAATATTTCTAGCTTTTCCAAAGGTGCCCCTCACCCCTCTTATAAAAGGGGACTCCCCCTTATCTTTAATTCACACCTTAAAAGCCCTTTTTCTAGGACAGAATCTAGCTAAATACTCTCTAAACTTCCCTCAATTCATCCTAGAGTCCTTCCTTTAGTCAGAAAGCCATCCTAAGGAGCCCTTTTGATCAAATCAAAAGGAAGAACCCGAAGAAGAGGTAATGTTGTCACCACCCTCTTTCAAGTTCCTTTCTTCTTCAACTTATTCTTTCTTTCCCATTATAAAATAATAACTCTACTATCATATATATACTGTGATGTTATTATAAATATGGTACAACCATATTCATTATTCTATCCATCCTTTGAATAACATGCCACCATACGTGCGTACGTACGGCTTACCGTCTCCACGTCGTGGTGTAATTGTTATTCAATAAATTATTATATGGATGGGTATAAAAATGATGTGTAATTCATTTAAATAATAAATATAACATAATAATGATTCTATATATATGATATACCATCCAATTATATATTATTTTAATATCAAAAGAATGATATTGTCGCTCGTGCGTACGTATGAACTACCGTCTCCACGAACGCGATGAGATTCATTCTCCATCATATCCATTCAAGTATAATTATCATTTGATGATTAATAATAGTATCTAAGGACTTGATATCATTATGTATATGATTAAGATACAACCCATCCATGACAAACACGACTTACGTAACAAAACATATAAAATAAAATGAGTAAGTTAACACCCGAAACAACGATAATACTAAGATATTATTAACAAATCAATGTTAAAAGATCATAAATGATATCATATTAATGTATATGATTATTTTATAATTTAATAACAATTATTTCACCATTATACAGGAGGTTATCCTACCCCAACCAAGTAAAAGTACAAGTTAAAGGTTTATTTCGCAATCTGTTCATTATCTGAGGTTGTTTATACATAATAATCTACTCAGACTTCTTTATCATCCACATCCATGTTTCTTAAAACTGTATTTAAAAACATTTTTACTATTTACTAGAATATGGGTTAAATTCATTTATACCCTTGTTGACTTTTATAAGTGGTTTATAAAGGAATCTTTCCGTTGTTTTCCAAACAAGGTCCTTTTTAACCTTTTCGACAGAATGAAGGTAAGAATGTTTTTTAAATTACTCGGAGGGTGCGGCTATTTTCCGCCATTATAAAATCGTAAAAGCTTCCCTTACTGGCCTATAAGAATATTTTCAGAGAAAATGTTTTATTTTATAAATATATGACTTTTAAATGATTTCAAAATAGAAAGATATATTTCTCTAAAAAGAGTTTTGATTTCATCTATGTCAACATCCTTTGATGGATTTAATTCTCATTTGATGTTGATTTATTATGATACAAAACTTATATATTGTATTGAAGGTTTTGTGATATGTTTGATGGTGGATGTGCTATTTTTATACCATTCATGGTTTATGGATGAAGTATTTACATTTCGTTTGCTAGTTTTATTATGAATGATTATGTTATGTTTAAACCTTTTCATATGGGAATGCATTGGACTTAATATGTGATGGGTGGAGCCCGCTATAGATCCTTGATGCATCAGTAGATCTCATGAGACAAACTAGTGTCTTCGCACAAGGCCTTGACAAAATCTTATTTGTAGTCTTAGTACGAGGCCTTGGTTATGTGGTTATGATATTCTGGAATTACGCATTCCATCATTATGAAAGTGGTTATTGATATTGCATGTGATTATTCGATTAGTAGAATATCCATGTGAATAAGTAAATGGAATTATTTCATTTTATTTTTCCATACTATTTTTAAGTTCAAGTTTAAAATCCTTTTGTTTTAGTTATTCATTGCCTTAAATGTTTATTCTTATTTATTAATGTTTCCACTATATTTTTATCCTTACTGGGTATTTGAGCTCAATCCTTTTCTATGTTTTATTTTTCCCACGATGTGTAGAATAAATTTTTGAATGACCTGCAGGGATAGTATGAGGGGATAAGAGTGTGGACTATGGAGACTATATTGTTGTAGTTTTCATTTTATGATGTAATGTAAACTTTATTAATGTATCTAGTTATTCAAAGGCTACTAAACTAATCGGTCTTTCAAGACTTGATCTTTCTTGTGATCATGCCAATGTTATGTAGTAATGCACCGACTCTGGGTAACAGGGGTCGGGGCGTTACAGTTGGTATCAGAGGAAATTTAGAACAGACCTTGGAAGCTAGATTTAGATAAACTCTGATTAGAGCACTTAGATTTAATATGGACATTGACGATTAGTATAGAAGAACTTCCTATAATTTTGGTATTGTAGTGATTTTGTGAGTTTTCCGAGCAATACATCATTGTCTGGATACGAGCAGGTAAAGGCGGCTCTGGCATAGATGTACCTAGGGGTAAAACCAGAAAACACCGCTTTGAGCTAGACTCGAACAGGAACCAGTGCACGATAACGGTCCTTGCTACTCTCTTGATTACTATACTCTCTAGGGATATGCATAGGATAACTCTCATTTTCATTACAAATCATTATGAAGGGTTTATGAGTATATACATCCTCAAAGAAAACATTTTTTTGATAATGGATTATATCCATAAATAGTTCAATTTATCATAAGTGTTTTATAAGTATGAAATTTTGTATTTTGATTCATAAACTAATCTAGTTTATGCCATTGTTTAGAAATGGCACCTAGTGGATGAAATTTAAACTAAATCAATGCACGCACTCCATATAGGGATTTCCCTCCTGCTCAAGATAATTATAGTGGAGCTGGTGATGCAACTGGTATCGATCAGCTAATCCCCATACTGGGAAAACTCACTTAGGTTATGAATAATAACGTTACCCGTATGGATCACCCTGATCCGCATCATGGAGGATCAATGTTAGATCGCTTCATGAGGCAGCAACCACCAACATTCAATGGGACTACAAATCCATTAGTATCTGAGCAATGGATAAGTTCCATAGAGAAATATTTCATGCTTTGGGAATTAGTGAAAGGGAAATGATTATCATGGCAGTTTACCGCCTCACTGAAGATGCTGATCAATGGCGGTCATTGATTCAAAACACGAAGGAATATGATGAAGTATCAAATATGGAATGGAGGGAGTTCAAAGATCTGTTTTTAGAAAAATACTTTCCTCGTGACCAACGAGCAGATATGGAAAGACAATTTTTGAGTCTGAGACAAAAGGAGGATGAGAATGTCGCAAAGTATGAGGCTAACTTTACAAGGTTAGCAAGGTATACTGAAGATTATATACGTAACCCAAGAAGTAAGATTGATCATTTTGTTGATGGGTTAAACCCATTTCTCCATCGATCATTAGTCTCACAATCCTTCTCATCATACGAAGACATTGTCTCATGTGCTATCAAGACAGAAAAGGAATTCTCTATGTTTTATGACTTTAAAGCAAAGAAAGAGAAGAAGAGATCTGCTGATCATTCTGGGAATGGAAATAAAGGGATGAATGTAAATGTTGAATATCCATCATGCAGTAAATGTGGGAAGAAACACCCTGGTACCTGCTTAAAAGGAATGGGAGACTGTTACAAGTGTGGTGAAAAAGGCCACCAATCTCATGATTGTAAGGGGAAGAAGGAAGCTACTGATGTTCAATTCTACAATTGTTAGGAGATGGGAAATTATTCAAATGAATTTCCTAATCATCAGGGGAACTTACCTCAAAAAAGGCTAAGGGATCAAGGCCAAGCTTATGCTACCACTACTGCTGGGGTAGAAGCTCTGAAAGACGTGGTGGCAGGTAATTTAATGGTTTCCTCAAGTTTAGCAAATAAATTATTTGATTCTGGATCATCACATTGTTTCATATATTCACAGTTTGCTAAGAAAATTAGATATTTCCAATTTGATTTAACAAGGGAGTTGTCAGTTAAAACTCCTAAGGTACGTATCATTGCAACAATGTTTTTTGAATCAGTACCCATAAGAGAACATAAATGTTCTTTATCTGCTGATCTCATCGTCATACCTATGATTGAGTTTGATTTAATCCTCAGTATGGACTGGATTTCAGACCATGATGTGAAGATTTATTGTAAGAACAAGGAGTTTACGATTTTTTATGATGATGATAAGGAATACCTTATCTTTAGAGCAGAATCGTCACCACCAAATTCTTATCTAGATCCACCTCCAGTTGCTCAACTAATTTCAACTATTGGGGAGGAAGAGAATGAAATTACAATGGGCAAGGAAAGGAATGTTCAAATAGAGGATGTACCTATTGTGAAATAATATGTAGATATGTTTCTGGAATATTTACTTGGACATCCTCCAGAATGAGAAGTTGAGTTTTCCATTGATTTAATTCCAAGATCAAGGCCTATATCGAAGACCCCTTATAGAATTGAAACTTTATAATTAGTTGAACTAAAGAAAAAACTAGAGTAATTTAGTAATAAGGGATTTATTCTCCCTAGTGTTTCTCCATGGGGAGCCCCTGTTCTTTTTGTTAAAAAGAAAGATGGATCTATGAGGTTATGTATCGACTACAGGGAGATCAATGCTATAACAATAAAGAAAAAGTATCCCCTACCTCGCATTGATGATTTATTTGACCAACTTCATGGATATCAATACTTTTCAAAGATTGACCATTGATCTGGATACCATCAGTTGTGTGTGAAGAAGGAAGACATTCCGACTATAGCATTTCGAACCAGGTATGGGCATTACGAGTTTACAGTAATTCTTTTTGGATTGACTAATGCACCCTCTATATTCATGAATCTGATGAATAGAGTTTGCAAGGAATATCTCGATGAATTTTTGGTGGTATTATTGATGTTATCTTGGTATACTCCAAAATCTACGAAGATCAAGAAAATCACTTGCACATTATCCGGAAGACTCTGAGAAGAAATGAATTATATGGGAAGTTTCGCAAGTGTGAATTCTGGATTCATGAGATTTCCTTTCTTGGCTATATTTTCTCTAAATATGGAATCCTTGTTGATCCTTCTAATACCAAGGTAATCCAAGAATGGCATGCACCGACGAGTATAACTGAGGTACGTAGTTTTATTGGTTTAGCAGGTTATTATCAACGTTTCGTCCAGAATTTTTCTCGGTTGGCTAACCCATTAACAAAGCTCACACGTAAAGGGGTTAAATTTGTTTGGACAAAAGAGTGTGAATAATGTTTCGAAGAACTGAAGAGAATATTAGTCAATGCTCCTATATAGACTCTACCATCGGGGAATGATGGGTTCGTTATTTATAGTGATGCATCGAAGAAAGGACTTGGTTATGTCCTTTTGCAGAATGATAGGGTTATTGCCTATGCATCACGACAGTTGAAAATTCATAAACAAAATTATCCTACTCATAATCTCGAGTTAGAAGCTGTGATCTTTGCTTTGAAGATATGGAGGCACAACCTCTATGGTGAAAAATGTGAGATTTATACTGACCACAAGAGTTTGAAGTATATTTTCTCACAAAAAGAACTCAAAATGAGGAAAATGAGATGACTTGAATTACTCAAGGATTATGATTGTACGATACACTACCACCCGGGGAAGGAAAACAAGGTGGCAGATGCTTTAAGCAGAAAAGAGCATGGAGTTTTGAATAATATGAGAATTGAAAGGGATCCAATTTTCATGGATCTAGTGAAGATGGACATGGGAATAACTAGGGAAGGTGAAATATCAATTCTTTTTCAAACGGTTTCCCAAACATCTTTACTATAAAGGATTAAGAGTTCTCAGACCGATGTTGAAGAATTTTGAAAGAAGATTATTCCTATGAATGATGGGAGATTAAGAGACTTTGTTTATGAAAAAGGAATTTTTAAATTCGGGAAGGGACTTCTTGTTCCCGATATACCTAATCTAAAAAGGGAATTTCTGGATGATGCTCATAGTTACAATTTCTATATACACCCTGGGAGCACCAAAATGTATAGATATTTGAAGGAACATTTTTTGTGGGACAACATGAAGAGGGAGATTGCTGATTTTATGTCAAGATGTATGGTTTGTCAACAAGTGAAAGCTGGAAGGCAACAGCCTGGAGGAGTCATGCAACCTCTTCCCATACCGAAGTTGAAATTGGACAATATTACGATGGAATTTGTCATGGGGCTACTCAAGACTCCTAGAAGGAACGATGCAATATGGGTTATTGTTGATCGTCTTACCAGTTCAGCACATTTTCTTGCTATAAGAGAAGATCTACCACTGGAATGTCTAGAAAGACAATATATTAATGAAGTGGTGAGACTTCATGGAGTACCCCTATCGATATTTTCTGATCGTGATCCTCATTTTACTTCAAGATTCTGGAAATGTCTTTAGAAAGCCGTGGATACTGAACTTCATTTGAGCACTGCCTACCACCCTCAAATAGATGGACAATCAGAATGAACTATTCAAACCTTAGAAGACATGTTGAGATCCTGCTCACTTGACTTTTAGGGTGTGTGGGATCAATATTTACCTTTGGTAGAATTTTCTTATAACAATAGCTTCCATTCGAGTATTCATATGGCACCATATGAAGCGTTATACGGAAAGAGATATCACGCACCAACCTGTTGGGATGACGTTGGTGAAAGAAAACTTGTAGGCCCAGAACTGGTGGAGGAAATGATGGAAAAGGTGAAGGTAATCCAAAACTATATCAAAGCAGCTCAAAGTAGGCAGATGATCTATGCCGATAATCAAAAGAAGGATTTGGAATTTCAAGTCAGTGATTATGTTTTCCTAAAGGTATCACCGTGGAAGGGAGTCATATGTTTTGGTAAGAAAGATAAATTGTGTCCAAGGTATATCAGACCTTTCTAAATTCATGAACGAATTGGGGCTGTAGCTTACCATTTGGCAATGCCGCCAAATCTCTCCAAAGTTCACGATGTGTTCCACATAACACTATTGAGGAAATACATGCGTGACCCAATGCATGTACTCATCTATGAGAAATTAGAATTGGAACCCGATCTGTCTTATTGCGAAGAGCCCATCAAGATTCTTGATACGAGAGAACAAGTACTGAGAAACCAGACGACTCGTCTGGTAAAAGTCTTGTGGAGAAACCATAAGATGGAAGAGGCAACATGGAAACTCGAGGAACTTATGATGAAGAACCACCCGAGTTTTTTCATGCGGTAGTATTCCAGAAATTTCGAGGACGAAATTATTTGAAGGAGGGGAGAATGTAACACCCCAAGCTTCTACGGTACGCTTCTCTTTGAATAATTCAATAGCGTGTGTTTTACGCAACATCGAGTTCAAACATACCACAACCAATCAAAATAGCCGTTATGAATAGTATTACCCACTTTTTGAAATTTAAAAATTTTATTTTTCAAAATGAATTTCATTTTTGGATTCGGAATATCGAAATTTTCCTAGGGTGAATTTTCAGTATTTTTCTGAAAAGCATCATTTTTTGATGAATAGTGAAACCACTAAGTGGTAGTTAAAAAAACTGATATTTTCATAAAACTTAATTTTATTGCTTCGGTGAGTGGAATTTCAAAAATCCGAGAGACACGGTTAATATCAAGGAGTAAATGTGGTTAATTGAGATGAAAATAATTTTTGGTGAATAGTAACTTTTTAATTTTATTTACCACGGTTAAAAGTAAATAGGGTAATTAAGGGTAAAAATGATATTAGTATTACCCTAACACATATCCTAATTCTATTGGACAAGTGTATTTAGACCAAAAACAACCTTAGGTATAAAATATTATCATTTAGGTTCACTTGGATTAGATTAGGACATTTATTATTATTTAATTCAAAGAAGAGTTAAAAGATTGAAAATCAATGTTTATTTACTAAAACATTTGTAATATAGAGTTATACATAAGGTAAATTCGATTTTCTATATTAATTATAAAGATAAAAAGATTTAATAAATAATTATATTTTATTTATAATTTTTAGACAATAAATAATGTAATTTATTTATGACACAACGATGATGCAGTAATTACCATAATAGTGAAAAATTAAACTAATTGATATTATAAATACCCAAATTAATATAATTTTAGACTTTTTATGAATTAACCTAATTTTATAGGTTAATATGACATGTTAGGATTTATTTAATTAACTTTTTTTGAAGCAATCATTCTCTTATGATTTTCACAAAAATCAATTTTCCAAATAGTGTCATAATTGACATTAAAGTGTTTTTTAAAACAATATTATATTATTAATTGATATTCAATTCCTAAAAATCTAAGGATCGGCCAAGAGACTAATATCATGATAGGTGTATCATTAATGGACCACTTGGTGGGTCTCTTGGAGGTATATAGTAATTTTATTAACTATATAATATAAATATACAAAGTGACATGGTAAGTGTCAAACTAATTAACTAAGAGTTAAAACTAAAAGATAAGGTTAATATAATGACCCAAACATGTATAAATTCTATTGTTTGAGTGGTTTTCGACACATACCCACCTTAACCGTTAAATAATCCACTTTTTATCCATTAGAAACCGAATATGAATTTATTATATAGTAATATTTCGTGCTTTTCCAAAGGTTCCCCTCACCCCTCTTATAAAAGGGAACTCCCCCTTTTCATTTATTCACACCATCAAAGCCATTTATCTCGGCCAAAATCTTCACAAATACTCTCTCAAATTCCCTCACTTAATCCTAGAGGCCTTCATTTAGTCATAAATCCAAATTAAGGAGCCCTTTTTAACAAATCAAAAGGAAGAACCCGAAGAAGAGGTAATGTTTTCACCACCCTCTTTCAAGTTCCTTTCTTCTTCAAATTCTTCTTTCTTTCCCATTCTAAAATAATAACTCCAGTATCTTATTTATAATGTGATATTATTATAAATATGGTACAACCATATTCATTATTATATCCATCCTTTGAATTACATGTCACCATACGTGCGTACGTACGGCTTACCATCTCCACGTCGTGGTGTAATTGTTATTCAATAAATTATTATTTCGATGGGTATAATAATGATGTTTAATTCATGTGAATAAAAAATATAACATGATAATTATTCTGTATATATGATATAACATCCAATTTTATATTATTTTAATATCAAAAGAATGATATTATCGCTCGTGCGTACAAACGGACTACCGTCTCCACGAACGCGATGAGATTCATTCTCCATCATATCCATTCAAGTATAATTCTCATTTGATGATTAATAATAGTATCTAAGGACTTGATATCATTATGGATATGATTAAGATACAACCTATCCATGACAAACTTGGCTTACATAACAAAACATATAAAAGAAAATGAGTAAGTTAACACCCGCAACAACGATAATAATAAGATATTATTAACAAATCAATGTTAAAATATCTTATATGATATCATATTAATGTATATGATTCTTGTATAATTTAATATAAATTATTTCACCATTATACAGGAGGTTACCCTACCCCAACCAAGGAAAAGTACAATGTAAGGTTTTATTTCACAATCTCTTCATTATTCGAGGTTGTTTATACATAATAATCTACTGGGACTTCTTTATCATCCAAATCCATGTTTCTTAAAAATTTATTTCAAAACATTTTTACTATTTTCTATAATATGGGATAAAGTCATTTATACTCTTGTTGACTATTATAAGTTCTTTATAAAGGAATATTTCTGTCTTTTTCCAAACAAGGTCCTTTTTAACCTTTTCGATGGAATTAAGGTAAGAATTTTTTTTTAACTTATACGGTGGGTGCGGCTATTTTCCGCCGTTATAAAATCGTCGAAGCTTCCCTTAAAAGCATATAAGAATATTTTCAATGAAAATGTTTTATTTTATAACTATATTACTCTTAAATTATTTCAAAATAGAAAGAGATATTTCTCTAAAAAGAGTTTTGATTTCATCTATGTCAACATCCTTTAATGGATTTTACGCTTATTTGAAGTTGATTTATTATGATAAAAAACTTATATATTGTATTGAAAGTTTTTTGATATGTTTGACTGTGGATGTGTTATTTTTATACCATTCATGGTTTATGGATGAAGTATTTACATTTCGTATGCTAGTTTTATTACGAATGTTTATGTTATGTTTAAACCTTTTCTTATGGGAATGCATTGGACTTAATATGTGACAGGTGGAGCCCGCTATAGCTCCTCGATGCATCAGTAGGTCTAATGACACAAAATAGTGTCTTGCATAAGGCATTGAAAAAATATTATTTGTATTTTTGGCACGAGGCCTTGGATATGTGTTTATGATAGTCTGTCATTATGCATTTCATCATTATGTAAGTGGTTATTGATATTGAATGTGATTATTTGATTAGTAGAATATCCATGTGAATAAGTAAATGGAATTATTTCATTTTATTTTTTCCATACTATGTTGAATTTCAAGTTTAAAAGGCTTTTGTTTTAGTTATACATTGCCTTAAATGTTAATTTTTATTTATGAATGTTTCTGCTATATTGTTATCCTTACTGGGCATTTGAGCTCACCCCTTTTCTATTTTTTATTTTTCCTAGGATGTGAAAAAGTAATTTATGAATGACCTGTAGGGGTAATATGAGGGGATAAGAGTGTGGACTATGGAGACTATATTGTTGTAGTTTTAATTTTATGATGTAATGTAAACATTATTAATGTATCTAGTTATTCCAAGTCTACAAAACTAATCATTATTTCGAGACTTGATCTTTCTTGTGATCATGCCAATGTTATGTAATAATGCACCGAATCTGGGTAACTGGGGTCTGGCATTACACACACCCTAACTTATGAGCCTTTATCTTTAATATAGGCTATCTTTATTCATTTTACTATTATGTTCCACAATCTATTAAACTTACATAAAACAATATTTTCAAATCCTATATAATGGCTTCAAAAGAGATTGTGAAAGAAATCATGAATATCCCTAAGGAGTGTCAAACCAGGTGTGTGGTAAAGACCCATTCATCATACACCATAATGATGGAAGAGATATACTAAACAAAAATTTTTTGGGTTATTACCTATAATTGAATCTATTATATAACCACATCCACTTTTAGTATCTAGATAAGGATGCTTTTAGATTAAAAACAAACATTCTAAGCCTTAACAAAAAATTTGTAGGCTCACCAATACATGGAATAATTCCTATGGTTTTCACTAAAGTTATCTTATAATAATACAAAAAAAATATAAGATATATAACATTTAAAATCTAATGGTTTATCTATACCGTTGAAACTAAGATCAACCCTAACTCATAAACCTTTTTTTATCCATAAATCTTAAATCATCCTTAACTAACAACCGACAAACCTCTAACATTATCTAAACACTACCTTGATTTCAACCCTAATGGACCTAGATCCATATTCCTAGATCTTGCTAAAAAATATAACATAGAAAACTGGATTTTATTCACATCTATGATTACAATGTCTTTCACTCATTTAAAATCCAAGTACCATTTAGTTTATAGTTTTTTTATTATAAAAAATATTAGGTCTTATTAATAAATGGACACTTTATATCCCACCAAACATGAATAAAATAAATCCATATTGAGTCTTCAAAATTTCCAAAAAAAATATTCACATAAGAAAATTTTCTATGCGTGGAATACTCGACACTTTCATTCATAACCTCATGAAATGGAAGCGTAATAAAGGGGTTGTCTGAAATTTTATGTAAGGGGTAAAATAATAATAATGAATAACATGAGATACCTAGGGTGTAACAAGATATTATTATGAGTATGAACATAATCATGGAAGTTATAATGAAGAGATGATATCATTTGAACATTGAATGATCAATTATCATAACATCCGAGTAGGACATCAAAGGAAATGTAGAGATACAATAAACATGAAATCATAAACTTAACTCAATGTCCTTTACTTGTTAAAATAACATATTTTTCAGGGATAAATACCCGAAAACCATAGTTGGCTAGGATCACCACCAAGACACCATTATATCTCATGATATGGAATCATTATAATATGAATTTGAGTGCTATATAATTCCAGGCCGACCCATCACATAATGAATATCATACATATGTTTTCCAAATGGTTTTAATAAATATATCATAAATATCTAATAAAATTAAATTTGTTTTATATTCTTATAAAGTGGATACTTAAATAAGAAATCATTATTTCCTCAATAAGAATGAAATGAGAAACACATGGAAAATAAATGGGTATCCAATGTCATTAAGATTAATTCTAGGTAAATAAAAATAAACAAATATGATTATTCTTATTGTATTTACATTCTATAAAAAAATAACATATAATTTGGAAAGAAATTTACAATAAATAGATTTATTGTGTATATAGATGAAAATTACTCAATATAGTAATGAAACATAGGGAATTCATAGAGAAAATAATTCGAAGTAACCTGTACCTATACAAGTGGTTGATTAGGCACGAAAAAATCAGTGATGGATCATCCCATAGATATAAATGAAACTTTACTAAGACATAAAAATAAGAAGGATGATTTAATAATTTAAATAATACCCTGGTTCAATCATATGGAATAGATGAAAAACAATATTTGAAGCATTAGAAAATTTCATCAAAAATAGTAATTTTCATTTCCCTTTGAAAACACTTTAATAAGAACTTTTTATTGAACAATATGAATTTCTAAATTTAAAGAATTGAATGTTTAGAGGGGATGACTCTTTCTTCAGTAATGATTTTAAATATTTCCAATAATATCCTCTTTTGGGGGTTTTGTGGGGTCCCTTAAAAAATAATCCAATGTGAAACATCATAAAAGAAATAAAAAAAGTCTCAAATTCTGATATAGAATCAGATTTTCAATTAATCTGATGAAAACCTACGACGAATAACTAACCAAAAAACATCATGTATGATGAAGGATAGATGATTAATTATTCTAGGATTCTATATATAATATACTAAGAATAAAAAATACGTCCATCGATTCATACCACTAGTTCTAGGAAAATAATTTGATATCATGCTCCAAATAAAGATGAAGGAAGTATTCAATATCAAACATTACTCATTGATTTAGAGGAATCACTCATATATTTACATAATATGTCTATTAAATAATTTTATTATTAAGTTGGAGACTTTATTCAATGTTATAGGTGATAATATTCACATCCACCAAGTAATAATCAAAATATACGTGGTCATGATCAATATCGTAAATAATGTAATTTAGATTTAACTCAAACAACAGCTCACATTGTTTTTCAATTATACATGTAAAATAATCCTTTGAAATTATTTTTCACTCCTCCATAGTTAGTTTGGTGGTTTTATGGTCTGTATTGAATTCCTCAGGTGAATCATTATAAAATTATAGGTAAGAAAACTTCATTTAACAAAACAATTTTTTGGGAAATGACAAATCCCCTTGATCTGTCTTTCCTGGGACCTCATTATTGTCCTAGGTTTAGAAATCTTTTGGTATGTTTTAACTTTTTGATCATCAAATATAGCATTAGTGACTTCAATATACATCTTATGATGATAAATACCTTTTCTAGTTTATCTTGTTACTACTATCTTGAGAAAAGTATAATAGTCTTCTTGTGCCTATAATATCTATATTGGTGTGGTAAAACCATTTGAGTCCACCATTTATTGTTTTATTTCATGGAAGTGAATATAATAAAATCATCTTCATGAACCTCTTCCAGGATCATAGGAGATCTTTTTTAGGTATTAATTTCTTTCTTAGAATCATTTCCATCAATATTTATGTGTTATTTTATTTCTTAAAAAACATCTTGTCTAGATTCTCCTTTGTTCCACCCCTCCTCTATGAATTATCCTTTGGATGTCACCGTGATTCTTTACCCCTGATCATGAATGGATCATTAAAATTCTAAACCTTTACAATGGTTTCTCAACTTTATAATTGGGTTAATCTTCTTGAGACTCAGTCTATTCCAAAAATTCACATAGACCTCCTTATTTGAATATGGGGTATCCTGAATTAAGCTTCAATGTGGTATGTGAACATATGTTACTTCTTCCTTTACCAAATTTATCATTTACTAAAAGAGATTTACATCTCCAGTTCACACTAATTCATAAAAATATGAAGGCTAGGTGATGACAATAGTTTAGTTCTAAATACATTTCACACAAATCCCATCAAGACCCCTAACCCTACAGGGTTATTTCTACTCTGGGATTATTAATTAAGTCCTTCACTAGAAGTGGAATCTAAACTATTGTCATGTAGTCATTATTTGATACCCATTCAAGCATCGTTCTTCTAGTGAGTAATAGAATTAGTGTCCCCATACCAATTCATGTGATCACACTGACACACAAACATCAAGTTTCCATGATTTTTACAAGAAGAATAGAAATGAAGCCTAAGTATTGAATATAAATAATATCTTTCAATAAAACTCTTCCTCAACCGCAGTTCACACACAATATATTGGTTGTTTTAAAATATAGACATCAATATATATTCATGAAAAAATAGAGTATCAAACAAATATTTATATATTATTGAAACAAAAAAATTGGCCAAACATATTCCCTAACATTATAATGATAAAAGTATTTTTCAAATTAAGAGGTAGTTTTAGAAAACATACCCATAATGTCGTTGATGTAGAATTTCCTTTCATGTGAAAATTGTAAGACCTCCTAAATAGTTAAAAACAAGATTCATTGTTGATTCTGGTAAAATGGTAAGAGGATTTTATTTTAATTTTTTAATGAAATTTAATATGGTTGGAGATAAATTTAAACAATTATAAATATGGAATTTTGAATAAAAATAAAACATTAAATTAGATATTTTTTTTAAATTTAACCATGTGAAAAATATTTAATGTCCATTAAAAATTTTTAGTGAAACCCCCAACATAAAAATGAGGATAAAAATTTCATTTATAAGATGTTACTATAAACATGAAGGTGACTTGGAATATTATGTAAAATTATTTTGATTTGTAAAACATGTATATGGAAGAAAAATATCCATTAGAAATTATAAGAGTTGTTCTTATCAACATCATGATTTTATTTGAGGAAGAGTTTCATCAAAGGGGAGGATATTAACAATGAGAATAAAAATAAATATAAAAAATTTTCATCTACAATTTAAATAGATAATGGTAGGGGAAAGGACTTGGAAGATCAAAATCAAGTATAGATTTCATGACTCCCATGGAAAATGACTTGAGTCGAGAAACAAATTACAAATTGAGTAACATTTTAATGAAAAACATTTAAGAAGGAAAATAAATAAAATAGACCTAAAATAAAAAGAATTTAAATATAATTCATGATCACATATAAAATTTGAAGTATTTACACTATATATAATTAAATTGGTGTGTAAAATAAAATGTGACATGGAAAAGGGAGTTTGTGACAAAAATACATTACCTAATTTTACCGGTTAGTTAATCTCAATATAAATTTCATTAAAACATTAATAAAAATTGTAATAATTTATTTCATAACCTTATTCATCTGCAAAACCCATTTATATACTTCATTTATAATTATTTACTATGAATTTAGTGGTTCTTTATAACTTATTATTATCACCGGTTGTTAACAAATTTAATTTACTTCCACATGATTTATAATTTAAATATTGATACCAAATCATTAAAACCATGATCAAAATTTTTAAATTATCTATAGTTATTAAATATAAATTATATTATGATTTATAATGTTCCAAGTTAATCCAATAATAGTTTTATTTTTGACTCTTGATGATGATGCCAGAGACAGACGTTTGTCAACTATTTTTAATGAATTGAGATGATATATTATTAAAATGTTTAGATATTAATATTTTATCACAAAAAAAAGTAAAATATATTTAATATCATATTATTACCTCCCATTATTAACCCGTAACACTCATTAATAATTCACTATACAAATATTGCATCACCTCTTAAGAAGAAAACTGAACAAAACAAAAGCAAGTCATAATGATCGAAGGAGTAAGAAACTACTATTACATAATGTTAATATAAAATTTAAATAATATAATAAATGTAATATAAATTATATAGCTTCCTAAAATCCATTCTTAGAACAATTAATTAAGGGTTGTGTGGATAAATTAATTTTATCATTCATGGAGGTGGTAGTCCGCATGTACACATGATTGACGAACCCATTTCCCAATGAATGAATAAAGTGATGGTATTTAAAAATTTATCACTTAATAATTATAATAATTTTTTGGACATAAATTTTTTTATTAATTAAAAATTTATTTCCATATATATTAGGTGGTTAAGATAAATAATACATGTAGTTCATAGAGGTGGTGCACTACAAATAAAAATATTAGCGACCCCATTCCTTAACGAATTGATTTAATGAAGGTATATATAAATGGTGATAATTTAAAACTTTTATAAGTGAAATAAAAAATAATAATTATTCATCAAATCCATACTTGATACCAGCCTAATGTGGAAGTGATGAAAATTGAACAACATCATGTCATGGAGGTGGCAGTGCATATATATGCACAATCGATGCATTTTTTTATTTGATGATGTTGTGGAATGAATATAAAATTATTATACAATTACTATAATAAAATTTAAGTATATATATGACATTAATGTAATTAAATGACCAATTTTAGGTATTATTAAAAAATTGAAAAAGAATAATGACTAAGAGTTTATTAATACTCAAGTTGTGATCTTTGATTTTATTTAGAAATGAAGGGCCTATGTTGATTAAAGATGTATAAAGGATTATATTTTAGGGAGAGTGTTTTAGTATGATAAATGGAAGGATTTTATCTAGAGAATTTTAATATATATATATGTGTGTAACAAAGGAGTGCATGTTTATCCTTCTATAATTGATGGGAAGGGACTCTTAAATGGAAAAGAATTTTAAAAATGCAGTAATAATGAAATTAAATGACTTTTTGGTGAGGTAGGTGAGTGGTGATTGTTAACACATGTAGGGAAAACATTAAAACAAAAAAAATGACTTATAGAATGTAAATATGTAATATAAACTTAGGAAAAATCATTCCACATTAGATTACTCACTTAAACACTGATTAGTCTTAATTAAATATCAGTCACAATAATTAATTTATTACTAAAATTATTAGAGGACCCATCTAAAAAAATTAAACATCAAGAATAAAAATTCATCCTCTATATAATCAAATTCAATTAAAAAATATGAGAAAATTTACATTAATATTAAAACATATAATATATGAAAAAATAAATTTTATAATAACACATTTCTTATGCTAAAAATGGTAATCATGGGCTTGTAAATATTAGATATTAAATATAATAAATAATAATATTTAAATATAGTGAAAAATGGTTTCATAAATAATAAATTCCATATTATGTTATTATAATATCATAATTAGAGATAAAATTAGGCAAGATAGATATTTTTCAATATTCCCAAAAAATGTCTATATTCAATAAAAATACCAAACAATCAAGAAATGAAAATTTTGGTATTCTAAATTAAAAAATAAAGTTAATATAGTCTATTTATATTTCTCAAAAACAACATATTTAAATTTTAAATGAAAATAAAAAATATATAGATAAACTGTATTTATTTAATTGTTACCCACTTAAACAATAAGTATTTCTGATATTATATCATGCCAACATTAATAAATTTTAATATCATATTTAGATATATTATATGTTAACATAATGATATTTTAGAGATGACTAATGTACCCTGAACTTCATTTTAGTGCACATGAAGAATATTATTAAATTAACTATTAACTTGGAAAATATATATGCTAAAATACTGGGATGTTACATAGAATCATTTTTATTATTGGTGTTATTTTTTTTTAATTTTATATTTATTTTTTAGGACTAATCATGCGTGGGTTATAATACCATTTAAAAGGTAATATGGTCAAGTTATACACCCCCAACATAAAGTGTATGTGGGTTGAAAGAGTATGGATTTTTCATGACACCTTCTATTGTGATAATGGGTTGGCCAGTGGTTTAGGAGCAATTTTATAAATTTTAGAAGTTGTTTTAATTTGATTTTATAATTTATTAAGTTCTATTAAAATGTTTTTACATGTTATAGATGTAATTTACATTTTTTAAAAGATTATTTGAGAAATTTATTTATATTTTTTTGAATGTATCCTATTTTGGAAGTGTTTATAGGATTTTTATTGTGATTAAAAACACTTTTCACAATTATTGATAAGTTTGGTATATGAAATTATAGATTTTATTGAAACTATTTATGCGAATATGTTGTATTTTATCACTGATGAAGGAAAAATCATTTTTTCAAGTGGCATAATGTTTATAAGGTTTCATTACTAACCGTGTATGGGTAGACTATCTTTTAAATAGGCCCCATAAGGGTAAGGTACAAGTATCATAAGGGAAACCATTTGATTGTAAAGCTCAAGTAAGGATTATCCTATTCTTACGTAAGGGTATAGTCATGTTATCTCATCTCACTTAAAGGTAGTCCCAAGTTTATTAAAGTTACATAAGGGTTAACTATCACATAATGGTAGCCATCCATATAAAGGTAAAATTATTTCACCATTATGTATTACATATTCCTTAAATAAGGGTAACCATTAAATATATCTATTGTGTAAAGGTAAAACAATTACCCTTAAGAAGTTCTATTTACTAGTGTATAGGTAATATGAATTACCATGATGTCAATATTTTATTATTATTCGTCCTATTTGCAACATTTTGTGATTTTTAATTCCAAAAATAATGTAATTAAAAACTTTTGAATCATTTAAAATTATGTAAAATGTTTTGGAAGTATTTAAAGGCTTCAGGATCATTCTTTGAATTGAAAATAAATTAATTGGGGAATAAATTGAAATTTTATTGGGTTTCCAAAGGGGGGAATATATAAATAGGTTATGTGGAGAATTATTTAGGAAATAATTTAATGATAATTTAATATTATTGTGATCCTATATGTATATTCTAAAACACCATATCCTCCCCTTCAAGTATTTCTTACTTATTGATTTCAGATGATCTCAAATCCTTTTGTAGAGTCCTATAAGATATCTACATATGACCTGAGATTCTCCCACGGGAACTAAGCCACTATTTCCTGATGGAATAAATCATCATCTATGATCTATTTTGGGTCTAGTGATATACAAGAGAAAAAACTAATTATTGTATTTGTGACTTTTCCTTTTTCATGCTATAGATGTGTGAAATTATCCTTTTTTAGACTCCTTTACATAAAAGAGGATGGAGAAATGTGTGTTGTTTCATTTTTTAATGATAATAAAATATTTTTAATTATATAATTTTTAATTTGAGTGTAATTTATATTGTTAAACATTTTCCCCTATTAATAATTTACATTCATTTATGTTTTTTTCTAGCAATGCAAAAGATGTTCACTACTTGCAAACAATTATTATCGTATTGTTTATTAAATTATATATTTTTATTAGAAATAATATTACATATGGTGGGTAAATGATGTTATATGAGAATCTAGATTTTTCTTCTTGAAATATATATTACTGAAAATAATTTTAATAATAATGATTAATGATTTATTAATACAGGTGATAATAACAATTGATAATCATTAATATTATAGTAATAAAGAGGAAATACGGATTTGCATGTTGTTGAATAATGATAATTATTTTGGAAATTATCTCAGAGAGATAAATTGACAATTTAATTTTTTTAATAATCATTGATAAAATTAAAAATATAGAAATTCATGATGTTAAAATAATTAATTAATATTGATGATAATTAATTGATATTTTTTTAAAGATGAAAATTTAAACTAATATTTTTGAATGATTGATTCATGTTATTATTTTTTATAAAGAATAATATTACATGCACATAATTTTATTCTTTCTTGGAGATGATAATAATAATTTATAATTTAATTAAATTATTGAAATATAAGTATCGTCACATGTGGGAATTTTAATAGTCATGTTTTAACATTTTTGTAGTTTGTGAAAATACGATTATTATAATTATTTTGATGCCTATAAGATTTTATATATTGCATGAAATATATTATAATGTTTATTATTAATGATTTATATGCTAGGAAATTTTATGTAACACCCCAACCCTAGTTACGCAGAGTTAGTGCATTAATACATAAAATTGGAATGAACACAAGATATCAAGTCTTGAAAGACTGATTATTTTAGTGGCCTGGGAATTACTAGATACATACACAAGTTTTACATTATATAATGAAATGGGAAAACAACAACATTGTGTCCCATTTGAACACACTCATATCCCTTAGCCTGTTCCTACAGGTTAATTGTAATATACTTCTTCACATCCTGGAAAAAATAAAACATATAAAGGGGTGAGATTAGATGTTCAGTAAGGATAACTATATAGTATAGACTATCATAAATAAGAATAAACATTTAAAGAAATGTATAAGACTAAAACGCAGGCCTTTTAAACATAAACGTCAGCATAACATGGAAAATATAAATCAAATAATTCCATTTACTTATTCACAAGGATTATCTACTAGTCAAATAATAACATGTAATATCAGTAGCTAATTTCATAATGATGGGATGCATATTGATGGACATCATAACCACAAAGTCAATCCCTCATGCCAAGACTATCAATATAAATTTCTTAAGGCCTTATAATAAGACACTAGTTTGTCTCATGAGACCTTCCAATGCATCGAGGCGCTATAACGAGCTCCACCTATCACTTACTAAGTCCAATGAATTCCTCATATGAAAAGGATGAATCATAATCTAAACATTCATATTAAAACTAGCATAAAACATGTCAATCAGTGTACATTCACACATATTCTTGTAGAAACAACCCCAATGACTTGGATATTTAACTCAATGAATGGAAATTGAGTTAACATTACTCTTATCAAGTTCTTATCGATGAATTTATAATTTATACACACAAAGGAGAGTGGAAATTACTACATAAATAAACAAATAGTTAGTTCACACATAATCTTTCAGTCAAATAATTAATGAAGTTTCTGGAAAACCAAATGAGTGGGAATTGAAATTAGAAATTCCATTACTGATTTGGTAAATTACTAGACATACACCCCATGAAAGAAGGATCATAAAATGAAAGTTTAAATACCCAAAAATTAATTTATATTTCACAAACAATACAATCATGGTAGTACATACACCCCACAAAAGGAAATAGTTGCAATATGGCACAAATCTCATGGGAATAAAAAGTTAGATGAAAACCCCTTACCTTGTACTTTTATTTTGTATAGGGTAGTTTAACATACTATATAATGGTTAAATAATTTTTATTAAATTATAAAAAAAACAAATACATAAATATGATATCATATATGATATTTTAATATTCTGTTGTTAATGATATTTCTGTAGTATCATTGTTTTGGGTGATAACCAATTCATTTTCCATTGTATGTTTTGTTACGTAAGTCATGTTTGTTATGGATATAATGTATTTGATTAACATACATAATGATATTACGTTCTTAAAAATTATTTTTAATCATCAAATGAAAATTATTCTAGAATGGTTAGGATGGAGAAATAAATCTCATCGTGTTGTGGAGATAGTAAGACGTACGTATGCACGAGCGACAATATCATTGTATTAGAGGTGAAATCATATGTAATTGGATTGTATATTATATATAAATAATTATTAACATGTTATATTTATTATTTATATCAGTTATAATCATTATTATACCCATCAAAATAATTAAGTGTTGAATAACAAACTACACCATGATGTGGAGATGGTAGGTTGTACGTACGCACGTATGGGGACTTTGTCATTCATAGGATGGATAGAATAATGAATATGTTTGTACCATATTTATAATAACATCTATGTATGTTGAATATATTTTATTTATTATTTTGTCATGGAAACAATAATGAAATATGAAGTGGAAGAAGAAAAGAACTTTGAAAGAGGTGATAAAATTATTACCTCTTTTTCGGGTGATTTCTTTTGATTTGATCAAAAGGGATCCTTAGGATGGAATTTTGATCAATGTAAGGACTCCAAGTTCAAGTGAGGGCCTTTGGTAATATATTGAAGTATATTTTGGCCAAGACAAATGGATTTGGATGTGTGATTTTGAGATAAGGGGAAGTACACTTTTATAAGAGAGGTGAGTGTCACTTTTGGAAAAGCTTGAAATATTAATTAATTATGTAATCATATTTGGTTTATAATGGATCCAAATGTAATTATTTTGAGGCTAAGGTGGGGATGGGTCGCAAAACTCTCAACCAATAGGTTTTAGACAGGTTTCGGTCACCATATTAACCTTATATTTTTTATTTAACTCTTTGTTAAATACATTAACTTTTACCATGTATTCTTGTATTGTTATAATAAATGGTTATAAATCTTACTATAAAAAGCCAATCGAACCCCAAGTGGTTAATTAATGACATATATATAATTATATGAGTCCTATAGCTGATTATTACATTTTTAGGAATATTTTAACATTTAATAATATAGTATTTGACTTAAAAACTCATTTATGCCAATTCTGACACTATTTAGTATTTAGTTTTTGTGAAAGTCAACAAAACATGATTACTTCGAAAGAAATAAATTAGATCAATATTGAAATGTCATTTTAACCTAGAAAATTAGTGTATTGCATCAAAAGTCTCAATTTCCATTTATTTGGATATTTATAATATCAATTATTTTAATCATTCATTAATATGGTATTCATTACATCATTATTGTGTCCTAAATAAACTTTATTATATAATTTCAAAAAATAATAAATAAAATACCATTATGTAAGAAATGTATTTAAATTTATAAGGAATATATATAATAGAAATTTTCTTTTGTATAACCCTATATTAAAAATGGTTTAGTTATTATACTTGGAATTTAACACTTTTAACAATTCTTTAAATAAAATATTAATAAATTTTCTAATATAATCCATGTTGATAAAAAAACAATATTTTATTCTTAAGGTTGATTTTGGTCGAAATAAACTTATCTAATAGAATCAATACATGTGTTACAGTAAATATAATTTCATTTTTACATTTAATTACCCTATTTACTTTTAACTACGGTAAATAAAATTGAAAAGTTACTATTCACCAAAAATTAATTTCATCAGATTGACCCACATTTTATATACTGATGTCAACCGTGTCTCTTGGATTTTTAAAATTCAATTCATAGAAGAGGTAAAATTACATTTTATGCAAATTTTCAAATATGCCTAGAAGGTGGGTAGAAGACGTTAAAAAGTTCAATAAAATTTTATACATTTAATTTTTTTATAAAATGACTCCAATCGATAACATAGAACTTATATTGGTATTATTTATCTATTTTGACTTAAAATAAATATATATAAAATAAATAATTATTTAAATAAAAAGAATGTTTTATATAATAAAGCATTGTTTTTCACTATTCATTAAAAATTGAATGTTTTCAGAAAAATACCAAAAATTCACCCAAATATAATTTTTATATTACAAATTAAAAAATGATTTATATTTTACCAAATTAAAAAAATAGAAGTTGTGTTAATTAATTTTAAAAAATATTCCCATTGTCAAAACTGGAAAGCAGGATTTTGAGGAGTAAAAACTTTCAAAAGGTTGATATAAATTTATGTCCAATTTAAATTTCAAATTAATTCCAATGAACAAATTTTATTAAATGATAAAAATATAATCTAATTATACTTCAAAACCATTCAAATTTATAATTTAACACTATAAATTATTTTGATTAAAAAAGATGTTTTCTATTAAAATTTAGTTTTTTTACTATTCATTAAAATATGAGTGTTATTAGAAAAGCACTAAAAATTTATCCAAACTATATTTTTATGTATCACTTCAAAATAAGAGGTTTAATTTTACAAATTTAATATATTAAATTGTCAAATATTATATTTAAAAGGGTTATCCATTAAAAGGCGGTAAAATTTTATTTCAAAAAATATTTCTCTTATCTGAAAAATTAAATTTGTTCTTATATTGTGTCTTAGAAACAAAGAATATGGATGTTAAAATTATATGGAGTATATAAAATTAAAAATTTAGTGTATACTATTGACAACTATTTTTTGAACGTGTAGTTTGGTAAGTCATGGTGTGCTCGAACTCGGTGTTGCATGTAGCACAAGGTATTGAATTTCTTTAAATAAAATAACTCAAAATGAAATCTTGGGGTGTTATATTATTCCCCAATTTTGGAAATTGAGTCCTTGAAAATTTATAATTGGGCTTGGTAACTTCATTAAATGTCCCACATCGAAAAAAGAGTCAATAAAACTACAACTTTAAAAGTAACAAAGAGAAGTACAAAGGTCACCCGAGATAACCCATACTAGGATTACACGTAGTAAAAATGGATATGGAAGATAAAATAAGTGTCAAGTTATAATGGGGAGTGATAGAAAACTTTATCAAAATAAATTTAACAACAAAAAAACAAAAAAAATGTGACGGGTTAAATGGTCATTAGTTTCCCGGTAGGAAAATTAAATGGACAAAGTTTTTTATTTTAAGTTCCATTTCTTAAAGTTGAGGAATTTATTTATGAGATTGACTAATACCATAAAGAGATATAATTAAATTTTATGTAGAGTTTCATCCTTTAATAAATTTCTACCACTAACTCATCTTTTCTCTGAATGATGAGTATTCCAGATGACTTGGTCACACCTGAAGCGCTATAATCAACTTATAGATAATCACATAATCCACAAAATATGAACTATATATTTACCTTGACTTTAGAGATTAACCAAAACCAAATGGTTAATAGAACATCAGATGATCCCTGAAATGGGTAATCCTTTATAGAAAGAAATTCTAATATTAATTTCCAAATTTAAACGAAAAATAGCCAAAGTTAAATAAAGACAATTCAATAAACAACTATCCTTAAAATCATTCAATATAATCCAAACTATTATTAAAACCCAAATCTCAGAAGAATTTAATCAGATAGTCTTTCTGAGTAAATCTTAACATTTATCTCCAATTAACATCAACTACTCTTAAATTCTCTGACAAAAGTGTAATTAACCAAATCACATATTCTATATGATAGGCTAATCATTTCCATTTATAACCTGAATCTCTATAAAAATACATGGATTCTTCCAAAATAAAAAAAATCCACCATTACCCCTCAAATGAAATCCCATAGTATTCTATTTTTTTATTCATATAGTGTTTTGAATAGAGAATATGTCTTCCAAAATTAAACATATCACTTAATCACCAAATAATTTTCCTATATTTAGGATATTCATTTGATAAAACACAGAATCCCATATAAATTTTTTATTGATCGATAATATCATTTAACTAAAAGATTTAGTCATACTAACCAGGGACATCACGTAGTCCAGGTAGGCGATACATCCCAGTCACACATTGGTTGTGGGTTCAATTCCCACAGCATTATCCAACGTGACGGGTTATCACACGGTCTGTATGTTGTCCTTTTTCAAAATACTATATTTTATAACATTCCCAAAATGAGAGAAATTCCTCAAAATGACAATAACATAATTTAACCATGAACGTAAACCCATACCTCGCATTTTCATCCCAAAAATTAATAACCTGTAATTGCCTCATATTCAAAGATCATATAATCCCAAATGTATCTTTATAACTATATCTACAAAAGAAATTATAAATCTTCCCCAAATAGCATTTTCACATAACAAACCGCAGGGTTATGAATAGAAGAGAAAATTCTTCCAAAGTAATCACATCAATAAAGAGAATTAATACTTTTAAACATTTTCCATCCATTTATTTCTACATAGGTTTTCCTTAACCTAGTGTTTATCCTATTGAATAGGGAATTGACTTAGGGAATGACTATGTCCCCTACATTTATGGAAATGACTATAAATGGATTCTTAGGATCATTTTTATTTTCAACTATAGTACTCTTCATTTTCAGTCAGTAATTGTTTACATTATGTCATTCTTTCCCTCACATAAATCATTTATTTATTCCTTTGAGACACATACCTGGGTTTCTCCGTCAAAATTTTTGGCATGATGGAAATTGAGCTTCATTTTCTCCATAGTCTCCACTACCGAAGCTCTTATAATTCTCTGCCTTTCTCTTCTTTGTTGAGTTTGGGATATGTTTAATGTATATATTCCTGATCATATTTTTGGAAACCTACTTCGGCCTGAACATGATATCTTTTACACCTATCAACATTCTATTTAGTTTCTCATCTCCACCATTGTACCCACCTTGTACATCATGTTCATTATTACTATGACATACTTGGAATCCATCCATTAACTAAAAACAGAAAGAATAGTGTGAGTAACAATAGTCATAAAATCATTTAGAGAATATCATGACACATTATTTTCAATAAAAAACACCTTAGGATTAATTGAGGTTATTTATTCACATCTTATATTAAAACCCTTCAAATCCATTTTTAATGAGAATGTGAATTGTTTTAAAAATATCTCTTAGGAGTGTTGTAACCAAGAGTGAAGGAAGGCCCTTTTTCGTGCACCTGTTACCATTCGAGTCTAGCTCAAAGTGGTGTTTTTGGGTTTTACCCCTAGCTACATCGGTGCCAGATCTACCTCTAAATTTTCATATCAAGATATGGATTTATTTCTTTGAAAACCCACATAATATCTATATTACCATAATTTTTGGATGTTCTTATATACTAACCATCCAAGTCTATCTTAGGGTAGTGTTTTCTAATCAATGTTTTTCTAAATCTTACTTCCAAGGTTTGTACTAAACTTCCTCTGATACTAACTATAATGCCCCAACCCTAGTTACCCAGAGTTGATGCGTTATTAGATAACATTGGAATGATCAAAAGAGATCTTGTCTTGAAATAACAATTATCTTGTTAGCATTGGAAGTACTAAATACATACACACGTTTTACATTACATCATGAAATGAAAAAACGACAATATTATGTCCCCATTGAACACACTCATATCCCTTAGCTATTCCTGCTGGTTAATCATAATATATTTCATCACGTCCTAGGAAAAATAAAACATATAAAAGGGTGAGTTTAGATGCTCAGTAATGATAACAATATAGCGGAGACAATAAAAAATAAGCATAAACATTTAAGGCAATGTGTAAGACTGAAACCCAAGACTTTTAAACATAAAATTCAGCATAATATGAAAAAGATAAATCAAATAACACAATTTACTTATTCCTATGGATATTCTACTAGTCTAATAATCACATATAATATCAATAACAAATTTTATAATGATGGAATTCATAATTTCAGACATCATGACCACATTGTCAATGCCTCGTGCCAAGACTACAAATATAAATTTTGTCAAGTCCTAGTGCTAAAACTCTATTTTTTGTCAAGAGACCTACTGATTCCTTGATAAGATATATCAAGCTCTACCCATCGTTTACTAAGAAAATTCATTCCTTATATGAAAGGGTTAAATCATAATCTAAACATTCGTATTAAAACTATCATACGAACTATCAATATTTTAACCACAAACCATGAATGATATAAATATAGCACATCCATAATCAAACATAACTCATTAAATAAAATATGAAAGATTTTATTATTATAAATCAAACTCAATCAAGAATAATGAAGGATATTTAGATTGATTAAAAGAATATTTTTTACTATTTGAGAGAAATATCCCCTTTTTCTTGAAAACATTTAAAAGTTTCACTATGTATCAAAGAAGTCATTCAGAAGATATTTTTGAATCAAAGTGTCTCATACCACATTGAAACTTTTAAAAAGAATTTTAATTTTAAAATAATCATGTCCATAAAAATAAATAGTTAACCCCATTTTTAAAACATGGACATTAATGAGAAATATTTTGAAGAATAAATCTTTAAAACATTTAAAATGATATTTTAGTTAGAGATCCTAACCAAATGAGAGGCGCTTGGGTAAAAACATTAGAGGTAATAGAAACTTTAAAATATCACTATAATAAATTTATTCATGATATGCTATGTCAAATTACAGTATATACACCATATAAAAGTGAGTTGGCGCATAACAACAAAGAAGTCTCAATGAAATGTAAATTGAGATGAAATATCTTATAAAGATCGTATCCTTAGGTTAAGGATAAATAAATGAGATAATTATGTGTAAAAAATATAAATGGACTCTATATTATTGGATAATCAGTGTAAATAAATCATAGGACATTTACACATATTCTTGTAAAAACAACACCATTGACTTGGATGTTTAACTAAATGAATGGAAATTGAGTTAATATTACTCTTATAAAGTTCAAATCAATGACTTGAGAATTTATCAATGGATTTATTATGTCTAACAAAATTATATCATCACAAATTAGAGTGTAAATTACTATATAAACAAATAAATAATGATTTTACACATAATCATGGAGTAAAATAATAAATGAAGTTTGTGTAAAACCCAAAGAGTGGAAATTGAAATTAGAAGTTCCCTTAATGATTTGGTAACTTACGAATCATACACCCCATGAAAGTAGGATCATACAATGAATATTTAAATACCTATAAATAAAATTACATCACACAAAGAATACAATCATGGGTAGTACATACACTACACAAAAGGATATAGTGGCAATGTGGCATGAATATCACATGAATAAAAATAAAGATGAAAACCCCTTACCTTGTACTTTTCCTTAGAATAAGGAAGGTTAAACTTATGTATAATGGTTAAATAATTATTATTAAATTATAGAAGAACCACATATGTAAATATGATATCATATATGATCTTCTAATATTGATTTGTTAATGATATTTTAGTACTATCCTTGTTTTGGGTGTTAACTGATTCATTTTACTTTATATCTTTTGTTTTGCACGTCATTTTTGTTATGGATATGATGTATTTGATTCATATAATGAATGATAATAATTTATTAAACATTATTTTTAATCATCAAATGAATATTATTCTTTAATGCTTATGATGGGGAAAGAAATCTCATCGCATCGTGGAGATGGTAAGCCGTACGTATGCACGAGCGACAATATCAATCTATTAGTGGTGAAATCGTAAGTAATTGGATGGTATATTATATCTAAAGAATAATTACCATGTTAAATTTATTATTTACATTAGTTATACTCATTATTATTCCCATCCAAATAATGAAGTGTTGAATAACAAACTACCCCACGACATGGGGACTATAAGCCGTACATACGTATATATGGTTGCTTTGTCATTAATAGGATGGATAGAATAATGTATATGGTTGTACCATATTTATAATAACATACAATTTTGTATAAGGTACTTGACTTATTATTTTGGTATGGAGACAACAATGAAAGAGGAAGTGGGAGAAGAAAAGAACATTGAAAGAGGTGATAAAATTATTACCTCTTCTTCGGGCGCTTCCTTTTGATTTGATCAAAAGGGATCCTTAGGATGACTTTCTGATCAATATAAGTCCTCTAGGATCAATTGAGGGTAGTTGGGAAGATATTTGAGTAGGTTTTGGACAGTCCAAATGGATTTGGAGGTGTGATTTTTAGGGAAGGGGAAGTACCCTTTTATAAGAGAGGCGAGTGTCACTCTTGGAAAAGTTTGAAATATTAATTTATTATACAATAATATTCAGTTTATAATGGCTTTAAAAGGATTTATTTTGAGGGTAAGGTGGGGATGGGTCATAAACCTCTCAACCAATAGGTTTTAGACAGGTTTAGGTAACCATATTAACCTTATTTTTTAGATTAAACTCTTGGTCAAATACTTTAACTTTTACCATGTATTACTGTATTATTATAATAACGGTTTGCTAAACTTTCTATAAAAAGCCAAGAGAACCCCAAGTGGTTCATTAATAACATAAATATCATTATATGAGTCATTTTGAAGATAAATTAAATCAATCCTAAAATGTCATATTAACCATTAAAATTAGTGTAATTCATCAAATGTCTCAATTTTCATTTATTTGGATATTTATAATATCGATTTTTATAATCTTTAATTAATATGGTAATTACTGCTTCATCATTTGTCATAAATAAATTTAATTATTTAATATATAAAAATTATAAATAAAATACCATTATGTAGGAAATATTTTTATCATTCTAATGAATATATATAGTCAAATTTATCTAATTTATCACTCTATATTAAAAATGGATTACTTATTACACTTTGAATTTAACAATTTTAAGTCTTCATTAAAAAAATAATAAATGTCATAATCTAATCCAAGGGGATCAAGAGAATCATATTTTATTACTAAAGTTGTTTTTGGTCGAAATAGACTTATCCCATAGAATTAGGAAATGTTTTAGGTTCATTATAATATCATTTTTACCTTTAATTACCCTATTTACTTTTAACCGTGGTAAATAAAATTAAAAAGTTTCTATTCAACAAATAAATTATTTTCATCCTACTGAACCAAATTTTACTTATTGATGTCAAATGTGTCTCTCAGATTTTTGAAAATCAATTCATATAAGAGGAAAACTTACATTTTATACAAATTGGAAAATGTTCATAGAAACATAAAGCATGTGATGAATTACTTTAAATGAAATAACTTACTATGAAATATTGGGGTGTCACATTTTATAAAAACATAAAGCATGTGATGATTTTATTATATAAAAAGAGTCATGTTGAAATAATCATCGTTGATATTGATGAATTTGTTTTGAAAGATATGAATATGGAAGAATGGTAGATTTTAAAAATAATATTTAGACTTAGAAATTTATAAGTATAAAGATACTGAGAATATTTGTTAAATTAATTGATCAATTAATGAAAATTTTGAAAATTAATGATTTCATAAATCATTTCTTTAGGGCTTAATGATCGTGATGTTATTGATAAAGGATGGAATTACTTGTTTGTTTTGTCTACAGTTTCCTTGAAATTATGTGTGGAATAATAAAATTAATTTGTATTAATTCACAATAGATTTAGAGACTTGATATGACTGAATAACTACACTATGTGTTTGGAATAATTGTAGGGGATTCTTATGGCTTTGATGGTGGCATGAGGTGCTAGTTATAATGATAATATGGTAGTGGATTCCCAAGTCAATGATGGTGGCATGAGGTAATGGTTATGGTGATTATACGGGCATGGATGCTTGAGGTTGTGATGGTGTCATTGGGTACCAATTATGATAATGATATTGGAAAGGGATTCTGAATGTACTGTTATGTGAAACACTATTGAGTACGACACTAGGAATAATAGAACATGATGAACATCGTATTTCCCTTATTGTTATATTGAAAGATTTGATGATTTCTCTATGTGTCTAGTGGTTGAGGATCATTTGATATGTATATAATTATGTTCTTATAGTGGGAAGAAGTTTGATACCATGAATTGTAAGTACATATTTTATGTAGTAGCTTGGGATGAGTCCTTGAGTATCCAGATGATTATTAAATGATAAATGAAATGATGGAAGAATATGGTTAGTTCATGATGCTTTCTTTTTTATGAAGACTTACATGAGAAAACAGGTTAATAAACCATAGTGATGTTAGATCATGGATTATAATATTAAACTGTTAAACTTAGAGGAGAAACTGAACTAATGTTATTTAATGTATAATTAACTAATTAATGTTGATCTTGATTGTTGTATGATTTGGATTCATAGGCCTTGAATGTGGCATCCTAGAGTCCTACCAAACAGTAGGGGCATATCAGTCAAAGTTTATGTAGTTTCTCATGGTGTGGTTGTGATCGTTATATATATCATGTATATTTTTTGATTTCATACACTACCACACCCATTTCACAAGGATGAATGACACCCAGTGGAATCTAGGAGGGTGTTTTCCCAAACATAAAAGTTAGCTAGTAACAAATGTATGACTACCCCATCTGACCCTACTCTCTAATCCTAAAAGTACTTGTCCTATTATGCATAGTGGTTATCTTTACCCATATTTGTGTGTATAGTAATGTAATGTAATTTTGTTATTTTACATACATATATCTTCAAATATATTATCTCAATGATTATTACAGGTATTTTGTGTATGGGTTGTGATGGATTGAGGTATAATAAATGACATACAGGATATGGTGGATTAATAAAACTACTTGGTTACTATTTGAAAATTTTGTTGGGATGTATAGTTCATGTGATTCATATGGTGCATGATATATTATCCCAAGTGTCTTTAGTCTGTCTTAATTTAGCCTAGGTGTCTTCAGGCTAGGTTGATTTAGACAAGCTAAATTCGGACTGGATTTTGAAAATAGATGGCTTCTGAGATGGGAAATTGGGTTAGAGAAGAAAACTAATAAAGAAGTGGTGGTAGGGTACCCTATTTAATTATTTTATTTTAGTATTTATTGTTTGTGGTGCTTAGTTAGTGATATATGGTTAGGATGGGGGAAATAGGAAGCCTTCTCAGGAGAAGAGTATGTTTAATATGTTTACTCACAGAGATTTAGTGTTTTTTTCATATTTTTTCACAAGTGGTTTTATGGAGGATCCTACTGAGATAGAGTTATTCTAGGAGTTTTTTCAGATCTATTGGAGATTTATGATCATCATTGATGATGTTTTTCATTTTATTATATTATTTTAATTGTATGTCATTATAATTAAATCATGTATTAGGATTGATTATTCCTTATTTTAAAAAAGGAATTGTTTTGTTTTTTTTCTCAATTCACTCTTAACTTTCCAATCCATGATAATAATTCCTCATATTTTCATGTATGTCCTACCCTCGATGATATTCTCTGACTAATGGCCTATTAGAGGCAGGATTCATGCATCCTTATTTATCTTTTGTCATTTCTAGCCAATGTGGGGTACCATTGGGGGGTGTTCTTGTGATAGAGTTGTATCAAAATTGATGTTTAAGAGATATGATGGAGTTGGGAGTTAGGAACTGGAGATAATTCATGGGTTGGTAGGGAAACAGATTTAGCTAGGTGTAATACATGGTGTAAATAGGGGAGTCTTTCTAGGGAAAATGATTTTAGAAACCCCTATGATCTGAAGAAGGGACCATCAAGTTTACTGGATATGATATATTATGACATTCTACATTTAGGTTAGAGGTCGAGGAATGGATCCTGAATCATACATGTATGTGCATATGTTTCAAATATGTATAAAATTGAAAATGGTTACAAATAAATTAACTAATTAAAGAAAAATATTTTGTGTGTAAGGTTATGAGTCCCTATTTTTTTATTTTATAGGAGTGGATCTAGTTTAATTTCTTCACCAGGTAAATTCTAAAGATGTTTGAAAAAATATGTCTGTAAACCAAAGTAGAGTGGAGGATAACAAAAACAGTGCTTTAAATAGGAATCTACAAGAGTTATAGTTCAAGAGTTTGTAGACGTATGATTTCTCTATTTTTGATCCGGGGAAAGCAGTTTAGTTGGAGGAGGTAGTGATTAAATATAGTGTGAATCATGCTTAGAGGTATCACTGAGATTTGTTGGTTTTGATGGCGTGACATGCATTAATTAGAAAGCGGTGGTTCTTATTTCATGTCGTTTGTGATGAGATGGAGGTTTTTTTGGGGATATTCTGAGATCTATTTTAAGTTTGAGTTTCTTTATTTGACAACAAGGGGTTATCGTATAATTTGGTGATTTCCCCTTAATTATGGGATTTTTAATCTCTTCTCATGATGTGTGTTGAGACTTTTTAGTTGGCTTGTTGAGATGTTAACCCTTCAATTGTTATCCATTTAGAGTGAATAAACAGTTTTATCATCATTCTTTGATTTATATCCCTTGAAAATGACTATTTGGAAACCTCCTCATTCACATGATTGAAATACACCTAAGAAAATCCTAGATCAATTATCATTGGTATAACATTAACCTTTTGATTCAAACCTACACCTATCATCCATTAGAGATAGTAAAAATAACTCATAACATGGGAGAATTTTATGGTATAGAAATTTTAGGGGTAAGGATTTCATCTAACCATGTTCATATCATTCTATTACCCTCTCCTTATACCCTTGTTTGGTTTTAGGGGAGGGATTTATATCATCATGTGTTTCCAATAATCATTTCTCAAGATCGATGTAGTGGAAATCCAGTCATGGGGAAGGGGTTGGGATATGTCTTCCTTTTGTTTTAATCAATACCCTCTTCACTCATTTTATATTATATTGGCCTTTGTTCGGGAAAGGATGATATTGTATATTGTCTTTAATGTATTTCATACTAGTGCTGGATAAATTACTCTATCTATTATGAATTAAATCTTGTATGCAAGGAGTTGTGCATGTGGATTTATTTATTATGTGAATGTGCATTGGTATGGGGAAGGACTACATCTAACCATCTATATATCATTCGATTACTCTATCCTTAGGAACTTGTTTTGTTTTTGGTAGTGGTTTCCATCATCATGTGTATCGAATAATATTCTCTCAGGCTAGATGTGGTGGTGATTTGGTTAGGGGAATGGGTTGTTATATTTCATCCTCTATTTTAATCAAAAAAATATTTTCTCATTCTAGATTATATGGGACTTAGTTTTGTAAAGGATATTATTTTATAATTTTTTTCATTTATTTCATTCTAGTGTTGGATAAATTACTCTCTATTTTGGGAATTAAATATTGTATTCCTTGATTTGTGCATGTGGGTTTACTTATAATATGACTAATTACTTGTGTACTTATATAATCAGAAGTTATAGATTAGGTATTTGAGAATATAAATAGAGGGTATACATAAAACATTGTGTAACATAATGTTAGGATACAATTTAAAATTATGCAGGCCAATTAGTGTCACCCAAAGAAGATAATATCGTAGCATGGTAGGTGGTTTTATTTGATTTGTATACCAGTTATATCTCTATTTATTTATTTTATCACAAGTAGGTTAAATACCATTAGAGAGTGGGGGTGAGTTAATGTTTGATATTTTAAAGCAACTTCACCTTCAGATATTATTTCATTGTTAATAAAAACATTTTTCTCTCATTTCCAAGAGAAATGTATGAACTTAAATGAAATCATAAACAAGACACCAAAAATATATTTGGTTCACCCACACAAGTCTATATTTAAAGAGAATAACAATAAATTGATCTTGTTTACCAAATACAATAAAGCATACTGTTGTTACAATGTTTGGATTGGAGTCACTATCCCTCCTAATTTACAACCAATTACAATTTGAAAAATTATTTCTCTATCAACTAAAGTATTCTCCCTACTTCATAATAAGAATGTTCAATTGATTACATGAATCAATATGTTTTACAAAATAAATTGGTCATCATTATGTTGCACTTTCATCCACTAAATGAATACCAATTTACAGTAGGTTAACATTCGAATTTTTCCTAGTTCGTGAATCTCATTACCATCAAGAAGATATCCACATTCACAATGCACAAAATTCTTAAAGCTCTCTTATTTAATAAATATATATTTCTTTACAAATCTCAAATTACCTTCCTGATGATTACACATTATTTGAAGCTCAATTATCCCTCATTAAGCTTAGTCCTTTCCTGAAGCTCACATAGCCTTCACAGAGCTCAATTCTTTCATAAAACTCAAATAGACTTCGTGAAGCTGAGTCCTTTCATAAAGCTCACCTGGACATAATGAAGACCATTCATTTCTCTAAAAATTTATAGGATATAATGAAATCGTTCAAGAAAGAAATATCCTTGGTGAATCACCTTGGTGAATTCAGAGCATCTAGATTTTCAATAAGTCTTTCTTTCTTTCAAATGGTGGGTATATATATTTTTATAGGCATTGCCTCCATTTTTTAGAGTCCTTCAACCTTTCCATCAACTTTTTGTTATGCCATTCATTTTTTTCATAAACCATTCTATCTTTACAAATCACTAAAATAACTTTTCCTTTCATGAAGTTTCTCATATTCATGGAGTTTACCGTAATTTCATTATGCATTTACGAACCATGAAACCTTCACGAGCCATATTTTTTTGTGAAGCTTGACATCTTCACAAAACAAAATATTTGATAACACCACCCATTTAATATATATATATATATAAATAAATATTAATTCATGGAAATCCAACTCTCATGAATCTTTAATCATCCTTCAAATTGTGGACCCCAAAAATATAGAAAACTCTGGGAAAAAATGTCAACTTTTATAAAAAATATTTGTACCACCTATATAGAATCAAATCCTTCATGTTGGATCTTTATCAACATAAATTTATAACAATATATCTCAAACCACAAAAATTTACTTATAAACCTATATTGTTAACAAACACAGTAAACTTAAAAACAATTCAAATATTCCTTGAGTGATTTTTGGAAAACAAATGTTTATCCTAGTGCCTATGATAATTAAGAAATGCTATGTGTTGTTTATATAAAACACTTGAAGTAATGAAATGTGCATATGATAAATGGTATTTTGAATGTTGAATTATTTGTATATTTTGATTGACTATGATCTTTATAAATAAGATTATGATAACAAACCTGGAATAATTTTAATGTTGGATAAGGTGGATTATTTGAACCACGTGATTTTTTTATAATTGATTTCATGTGTTAAATTTTAGTTCTCCATATTTTGGAAGATATATGTATTATTTTTAATTTTCTAACTAGGCATGTTAGACATATGACAGATTAATAAAATTATAAAATCATGTAACATGAAAATGTACGTCAGTTATCACAAAATTCATATTAAACATGAAATGTATTAGAAAAGGAAAATATAATTTTAGTATGTAATCCTTATTAGTATTCTTCATGATATATAATAATATTTAGTGAGACCCTCTTGGTAAAATATTTTTTTTCATGAATTTTGTTTCTTAAATGAACAATATTAATTTTTTCATGAAAATTGTTTTTATTTTGAAACGTATTTTTCCAATGTATAGAAAGTGTTTTCTAAAAGAATATTTTAATAAATACATTTTTTATGAGGGATTAAAAATATTTTTCAATTAAAAATTTATAAACCTTTTGGATTATAAACACTAATAATTTTTAAAAACTTTTTATCATCATTTTTTAAATTTAACAAGTTTTACTATGATATTTTAGGATACATGTCTAGTAATAAAGGAATAGTTTGTGAAATAAGATTATATTCTAAACTCTTAACCAACATAACATAATGAATTGTTGAATGTATCATATCTAAAATTGTAAATAATGTTTTTATATAATCATTATAATATACTATTTCTAATCAAATATTATGAATTAAACATCATGAATATTATTTATAAGGTTTTCTACAATAAAAAATTTAAATGATGAATTTATAAATTTTATTTTGATGGAAAACGTAATTAAAATTGTGGAAAAACGTGAGATGAATGGGTTTTCTCCCAAATGGATTTTTTCTCCCCATTTTTAATCATTGGGATGTTTTTGTTTCTAATGTTTTATCCATATATAATGTTTTTTTACCTCCTTTATTTTTTGATTTGTTTTGGTTATCGTTAGGGTTGATTATGTGACCTTTATTGGGATTGAAGTTATGGAAATGTGCTAAAATTTCCAGTGTTTTTTGATTCATTATGTTTTTCGGATAAATTATTTGATCTCATGTTGGCATGTGAGATTAATTTTCCTCCTGACAAAAAGTAATATTAAAGAACAAGATATTATTTGAGAGGTTGTTCCCCTATGAGATTGTTTTAAAGTGTTGTTTAGATATACAATTTGTTCCTCTATTGGTTGATTTTTTAATATTAAAAGAACCATGAGAGGAATCTCAGTAGGGGGTTGATTTATCACCAATACCTTCCCTATCCTTCATGAATTTTTATTTATTAAGGATGATAATTTTTTTGAGTGGTATTCGATGTAAGGGTATATATTTTTATTGTTCCCTTAGTTATTCTGGGGTTTCTACTAGTTCAAGAGCAATTTCATAAAATTTTAATTTTTCTAAATATACTTTCATAATTTATTAAGTGGTATTAAAATGGTTTTTGAAAATATGGAAGTAATTTAAGTGTTATAAAATATTATTTTAGAATTTTTTTAATTTTTTTAGTATTTCTAACATTTTTTATCTACTTTTCTGGTTTTGAAAGTAATTATAATCCACTTTATAAAATATTAATAAGCCCGGTTTTTTAAAATATAGTTCTTATTAATTTTTTTACCCTTACATAGGATAATAAATCTATATAATAGTTACTATATTTCAAAAGGGTTGAATAATGGTGGTCTTCTTCTTCTCTGACCAATACAAGCTCACTTTGCATCATGGCCTGGATCATTTGGGTTCATCATAACGATGTTGTGTTCAACCATGTCATCAAGCCTCCCAATTTGTGGATAGAATGGGAATAATCTTAGATTGAGGGATGGTAGCATCACTCTAGGCAACATAAACCCTTTGGATCCTTTTCCCCTTCTTTATATTGGTGTCCGCCACCAGAAAGGATCCTCAAGATTAATGTGGATGCGTCTCTCCCCAAGGATGGTCCTGTCATCCTTGGTCTACTGGACCGGGATCATTTTGGTCAAATCATTGTAGCCAAAAATGAATCCCATCATGCTCTTTGGGATTCCACTGTAACCAAAGTCGCTGCCATCCTCACTGGGCTGATGTTTGCCAAAGATTGTGGATGGGAAAAAATCCACCTTGAGTCAGACTATCTCACTATTACCAATGCCATCAACCTCAACGACGATGGCCTTCAATATTTTGGCCCCCAAATCTGGAAAATCCACTCTCTCTGTCAATGCTTCACATCCTTCACCTTCTCCATCATCAAAAGGGAATGGAACAATGTTGCCCATCAGCTGGCAGCCTCTGGTCCTCTTGATGCAAACCAGCTCTGGCCAGACCACATTCCATCATGCCTTCGCGCTTGTACTTCAGCTGATCTCCATAATTAACGAATCCGTATTTTACTCAAAAAAGGGTTTTGTAATGGTAATATAGTTTCATTACTACCCACGTAAGGGTAGCCTATATTTTAAATAGTATATCTAGGGGGGAAGGTCCATGTTATGTAAAGGAAATATTGAGATCTTGAAGCTTGCGTAAGGGTTATCTAATTATTTTATATTGGTAAAACTGTGTTCCCTCATCTCACATAAATTCATCCCCAAAAGTCTTATTCTTGTCCAATTTTAGCTATCATATATGGGTTTCAGGGCATGAAAAGGTAAAATTATGTTACCATTACGCAGGTAAAATTCAATAAGTAAGGGAAACTTTGTGATATTTCTACATTATAAAGGTATAAAATGTTATCCTTATATAATGATATGAATCTCTATATTTTCAAATATCTTATCTAACCCTTTGAGTCATTCTTCATTCTGAAGTCTATATGATCCCAATGCCTCCCCTAGAGTCTCGAAATCCTTCTTTAGATGATCCAAGATTCTTCCTCATTCACCAAGATAATATTTCCATATTTAATAAATAGTCCAACCTCATTTATTTTGGGTGTAATGATTTACAAGAAAAAAACACATTAAGGGATATGTGACTTATACTTTTTCATACTATGAAAGAATGAAATTATCATTCTTTAAACTCGTTTGTTTAGATGAATTTGATTTTCCATAATGTGATTATAATTTTTAAAAACATAATCTAATAAATAATCAATATATTACAATCATGAAATTATAAAAGAGGTTGATGAAATGTATATTGTTTAATTCTATTGATGATAATTAAATATTATTAATTCCATAATTTTTTTGAGAAAACTAATTTATGCAGTAAAATGTTTTTATCTGGAAAAAATTCCTCAAAGTGTCCTCTCAGTATGTTTTGTGTGTTATTTTGTTTGTTGACAAAGCCACATGACCACGAATGAGTATGGATGGTGTTTTCTAAAGAAGGTGTTGAAGGTGGCTCAACTTCCCAGTGTTTGCCAAATTTTTGGGTCTCAAAATTATTAGTTGGTTTTTGGGAAAGGATTATTTCCATGCACGATCTAATGGTACAAGGACTGGGAAAGATAGTTCACAAAAAAAAATAGTGCTATAGAGAATATCAAAGGAAATAGAAAAAGTATGGGAACCCTGAAGTGTGAGATATAGACCTCGAATGGGAATGCTTCATGATGAAAGCATAAGATATGTGCAAACATTCCAATTTACTATGAGGACATGTGATATGTGGAAGGATTGAAGTATACAGGATGGATTGCCATTCGTGGGTACAATGTGGTGATTAGAGAATCCATGAAGGGAGTCATTGGTGAAAACTTCACGGTCATTGGTCCACCGTGTATGAAGAAATGAATTATGTGGACTACATATGGAAGAATGGTTCATAAGAGAAGCTATATGTAGATAATTCCATACCATATTGAATATTTGAGGAATCTCATATTAATGGATTTTCTATATCTATTTTCATATATAGAGAGAGACAATCCCATCATTTTGTGAGAGAAATTTTCTTAAGAAAACATCTTCTCTCTGAGAATTCATTTAAGTTCTAAGGTGGTTCAGGAGGAAGGATACTGTGAAGGGTGAAGTAGTTCATGTAAGAGATTATATTATATTGTGTTTGTGGAGAATTGTAGTATGAAATGGAAGATGGAATTCTATGGAATCTATTGTCCTTGGAAGAAGGAACTCCATAGAAGCTAAAGAAGTACGTAGAAGCGGTACATAGAAGTGTTACACATAGGTACTTCATGTAGGAAGTATGTAGACGCGGTATGAAGAAGTAGAAGTAGAAGAAATATGAAGTATAGGTGATCCATGATTCATAACTGATATACAGTTCATGGAAAAGTAATGGTGGTTCACAAAGGATTCAAGGAAGCTTACAAATTTACTAAAACAGTTTGAGAAAGTAATTTATGATAACTAATAGTATGCAAAAAATTGTATTTCATATAAGGGTGAAAATGGACTTCAATTTAGAATCTACCTAAATTTAGGATGCATGATTTCATGAAAATTAAGTTACCTACAATTCCATAAATAGTGAGTGGATCCCTTCCATAAGAAGTGAGCAAAATAAGAGGAAGACGATGATCCTTCACACCGATAGTGAGCCAGTGGAAGATACATATGGAGTGACACATGGGAATGTAGTTAGAAGACACTAAATATTGTAAAGGCATTAATCCTGGTCATATAAGTGATCCTTTTAAAACCTTGTAATTGGAATCAATATTTAGTAGATTTGGTAAATCAACAGATCGCCTTTGTATACTCCTTAGACGTAGCCCCATGATAATGATCCATGTAAAATTAATATTTCATGGGCATGATTTAATTTTTTGTTCATATATTTCTCTAAGAAAAAGAGAGGATTGTGTTTTGTTTAATGAAGAAAAATAATCCAAAGGGGTACAAATTTTAATCATTCATATACTGATTTACCCCATCTTAGGGTATTTAACCTAGTGGATATAATATTTTTCATATATTAATAATCTAGTTTTGCTAATGTGTTATTACAAGAAATGGATTAGAAGTTTATTAGTTTCAAAAAATGGCAATCTTTCTAGTGATTAAAATCATTATTTGAATTACAAATAATATTACGCGTCATGGAAAAAAGGAATTTATCATTGAATTTGTAATTTAGTTCTTGAAATAAATGTTAATTATAATAATTTCAACAATAGTGATTAATAATGTATTACATGTAGTAGATAATAATGTTTGATAATTTTTAATATTATTGGAAGAAAGTTGAAATAAGTATTTTCATGTTATAAAATAAAAAAAAATTATTATAAATATTATTTATGAGAGAGAAAGTTATAATTTCAAGCCTTTTTCAAATTAATATTTGGTGAAATAAAATGGTAGTTTTTCATGATCAAAAAAATCATAAATAATATTGATGAAAATTATTTGATAAAATCTCTTATTGGAAAATTGGAAGGTAGATTATTTCATGTATTATTAATTTTATTCTATTTCTAAATAATAATATTGAATGAATATAAATCTATCTGTAGTTGGAGAATATGATCACATGTTATTGTTTAATTAAATTTTGGAATCATAAGTATAATCACATGATGAAATTTTAATAAACGTGTTTAAAACATTTTTGGGAGTTTAATTGCATTCTTCTGAAATATATTTTTTCCCTCTAAGATTTACTAGATATTGTATTATCTATTAGTATAACTATTAATCTTGGTTGATATTCTTCTAAATTTTAAAACATTAAGAATATAATTCTTGGATTATATTAATAGATGCATGTTGAAATAAATATCATTGAGATAGATGATATTTTTTTGAACAAAATGATTTGGGTGGAACACCAGATTAAATATATAATATTTATCCTTTGAAATTTATAAAGATACAGATACTAAGATTAATTGTTAATTAATCAATTAATACATGATATTTATGAAAAATGAATTATTTCTTAAATCATTACTCTAGGGCTGAGTGATCCTTGTTTTGTTGATAAGAACACGAATTCCTTGTTTATTTTCACTATATATTCCTTGGAATTATGTGTGGAATAACACATTTAATATTTATTTAGGTTCAATGGATTTATAGATTCAATTTTGTTGATTGATAACCTTGGGTAGTTAGAATAATGTGTGGGGAATCTCAAGGGTGTGATAGTGGAACGAGGTAGCGATTATGGTTTTAATATGGGAGTAGATGTCTATAGATATATTGTTTGAATGAGGTTATAGTTGGGGTGATGATATGGGTGGGGATAATAGAGGTTGTGATAGTGGAACAAGGTTCCTGTTATGATGATGATGTTTTCATGTGATGTCTGATGTGGTATTATTTGAAATGCTGTTACGGATGGGATTAAGACAATTAAAATGGGATGAAGTTAGGATTTACTATTATTATTGTAAACATGGAATGTTTTCGTGATAATGAATCTATTTATTAATTTATTAGGACTGGTTAATTTCTATATAATCAGTTTCATATTGTAGGAATCATTTTGATACCTTTCACTGTGATTACATGTTTTATGCGGTAGCTTGGGCAGAGTTATACAGTACCTGAATGATTATGGAATGATATATGAAATATTAAAATAATGAGGCTGGTTATTTATTATTCATTTTTTATGATTACTTACTCGAGAATACAATAAAATAATTAATAGAACTATTGGAACATGGATTAGAATAATAATTTATAAATACTGGAAATGAAAAAAATATTAATCAATGTATAATTATTTATTTATTATTTATCTTGATGCTTGTGTACTTTTAATAAATAGGCCTTATAAGTGGTATTTATGATTCCTATATGTTGTTGGAAGTATATGATTCTAAGTCTGTGTAGTTTCTTATATAGAAGATATGAGATTTATATATATCACATCTATTTCTTGATTTCATATACTACCCAATCCAAACTACTAGGGTGACTGACAACTAGAAGACAGCAGGAGGGTGTTTTCCCTAATGTACAAGTTAGAATGAAATATACGGATAACTACCACTATGAACTTGCCCTCTTCTCTATGTAGTGTTATGTGCTGGTATTCTTGGTTTTTTTCTCTCCCCATATTTGTGTGCGGAGGGATGTAATGGTTTGTGTCACTTATACTCTCATATATATCTAAATATAGTATCTTGTTGGTTATTATAGGTATGTGGTGTATGAATTTTGATGGATTTAGGTATAATACAAGATATATGGGATGCAGAAGCTCCTAGAAACTACCCATTTTCTATGTGGAGATGTGGTTGGGATGATGAGATGATGTGATGCAAATGGTCTAAGATATATTATCCCAGGTTTCTTCTCGATGGATTACATTATCCTAAGGGCCTCCGAGAAGCATTTTAAAGATAGGTGGCTAAGGGAATGTGATGATAAGGTAGCATGGGAAATCATTGGGAATGTGGTAGTGGGGTACACTATTTTGTAATTATTTTATATGATTACTTGAATATAATACTTTATTAGTAAGCCATGGAGGGGATGCAAAAATTTTAGGAAACCTATTTAGGTGATGATTTGGTTTCATTTGATTAGACATTAGGCTTTAATATGCTTCTTTCAAAATTTTCACTATACGTTACATGGATTATACTACTATGTATACTTATTGTTCTCACCCTATGTGTATATAAACTATTGTCCACGTTATTAAGAGCTTGTTGGTGATCAAGTTATACTTTTTCCAATTTGAGGAGTTCTTTAGGAGTTGTTGAATCTTTATGGTTGCTTTCAAGGATACATTCTAGTGTTATCTATTGTTTAAATTTTAATTTATTACATTCATATCATTTATTGGTATTTCTTCTCTTTTTTTTATGAGAAGAATTAGTGGGTGGTTATTCTCATATTATCCCATACCTTTAAAATAATGGTGAGTAATTCCTCCCATTTGTTTGTATGTTATATTCTTGGTGTTAGACACTAACCCATGTTATATTAGAGTTGGGATTCAGACATAAAAATCTTTTTTTTGTCATTATTAACCCAGGAGTGGTGCCTTTGGGGGGATAGGATCTTGAAATGGGTTGTTCTTATCCAATAAAATGCAAGGGTATTTAGTTGTGATGTGGTATGGTTAATGGAAATTTTGGTTCCCACCAACATATTAAAAAGAGGCTAGTTGGGTTGTTCCTTTATGGGTTAAAAAGAAAAATATTGAATTTAGTCTCCTTTAATTAAAAATGATTATTTAAAGGGTTGTGAATCCCTGTAAAAAGTCAAGATTCCATTATTTTGGGCTCTATTTCACTCTGTGTTTTGAGAAAAGTGAAGTGTAGACATATGATCAATTTTATCCAAATTACAATAAAAAACTTTTCCTATTTATTTTTATTTCCCTTGTATTGTAATATTAACTATAAATATACTAAAATTTATTAAATTGGTCAATTAACCCCCTCTTTACTATTCTATTATTCTCATATTGGGACCAATAGACATTAATTAAACTAGTCATCAATTTGAGGTAAAGGATAATTTTTTTATTATGATCATGTTAAACTCATTATAAATGATTAAAAGATGCATCAATAAATTCTTTTTTTAAAACTATGGGGATTGGAACACCTTAATGTGAACCATATGGGATTATAAAACCATTTTAAAAACACTTTTGTAGTTTCTTCTTTATGTATTTCTATTAAATTATTGTTATTTTATAAATACTATTTGATATCGGAATAACACCATTTATGAGTTCAATTGAAAACTAAAAATCACTCTTAAGTATAATATCAAGAATGTTTTTAGAAAATAATTCATCATATTTTGGGATTATTCTAATATAATTAGTATTGTGTTTCTCTCCAACCATTTTTGATAAATATTCCACATTATTTGGTGTTAATACCCTTATTATGGAATTAGATAACATAGGGAGTTCATAATCATTATTTTTTAATATAATTCCATGAGATGATCTGGGATATATAATGATATTTTAATAGAGTGGTAATTGAAATGTACTCATGTAGTTAGAGCTAATCAATTCCTATTATCCCATAGCATTACACTGAATTAAAAATAACAATATTTATTAAAGGTATTTTCCCATGACATCAAATAATAGATGATTAATATACTTGGGATGAAATAATCTCACTATGATGTGGTTTCACTAATAAATTAATACCCAAACTATTTGAAATTGAATCAATAGTCTTAGAAAACATACAATATAATAATGAATATTTTGAACTAGAAATTAATTCGATGAATATTTATTTGAATATATGATAAAAATACATATTTCCAATTTGTTTCCATGATCCTAGTTCTAATAATTTTCTAAAAACAAACAGTTTATTGGAAATAATAATAAGAAATATCAAATAAAATTATGATAAACAACCATTTGAATATGAAAAATGATTCCTAAGATATACTAATCGATGAAACCTCATATTTAACCAATTTTTATTTAATCATTACCCTCATATTCTTTTTAACATAATCATATAAATTTACTAAACCACACTATGATACGAACTATGATAACCCAACTATAGCATACACATATTTTATATCATTTTACATGATTATATAGTAAAACGCGAAATCAATACACATTCTCAGACCCCAAATTTCATGTATAATTAATTATAAGTTACATTTTATATCATCTCATAAAAAAATATACATTTATTTCATAAAATTATTTACAATTGATTCTCTCCATGAAATATCATACACAATATACATTTCATTATCTCACAATATGTGAAATATAAGAAAATTTTGATATTTGACACTCAATATGGGGAAAAGATTGAGATATATATGGTGATCATAATTAATATTATAAAATAGTTCTTGTAAAACAAACATATATCTTTGAAAACAAAATCCTGGTACTTGACATTAGAATAAGGACATTATTCCCATGTGAATATGAATAACACAAACCTAAACATGAATCATAACTCAAGGTGTTGTAAATACATAGAATCCTTCTCAAATATAATAATAATATTTCATAAGAATATGTCAATATTAACCACCAAGACCATTATAACTTAGTGTATTTGACTCACCATTGATTTCCATAATATATTGAACTCATATAACCACTTATATCCCATTTGTAATAATATTATGATATATAAATAATTACACAATGCATTAGAGGGATATAAAATTTTAGGTATAATCCTTACATAAAGATATCCTTACATATGTCTTCCACATTAAAAAATAGTCATAAATATATCACAATTTATACCATAGTTGACCAATGAAAATATAAAAGGTTACAAAATAATTTAAACATGGTATGAAAAGAAATCATCTAGAGAAAGAAATTATATGATACAATGAATATATATCCATATATAAGTTGAGAAATGATAATAAATACGAGAGAATAAAATAAAATGGTATTAATATTGATGAAAAATCATTTAGAGAAAGATTAAAAAATCTTTAACAATTAATGATAAATATATTTTTAATTTTGAGGTTTTTTTATACTCAATTAAATTATATGTATATGGAAGTAAAATGAAGGGTAAAGGAACCATAAATTATTTTTAAGAACATGGAATAAAAAGAAATATAAATGTAGATAAACCTAGAAATTAGAGAAAAAAGATAAATATACCAATAGAGAAACAAAAAGGGAGAGTGAGAAAAATATTCCCTTACATTTATAGGTAAGTAAGAATCCATTAAAAGTGATACTACACAAATATAGAAATATAGTAAAATAAATATTATATATCCATGAATTAACATAGAGAATATGGATATTAAATAGTAATATCACATAAAAATGATTTGTAAATAATATTTCCCTATATAACATCCTTTTTTAGGATATAAGATTTAATAAAGATAAGATTATGAGAAGGAAATTTAAATATATATATATATATATAATTAGAGTAAATACAGTACAATACAATATAATTGAATAATATACCTAATATTTAAAAAACATAATTAGAGTAGAAAGAGAATATTTCCCAATAGGATATTAAGTCAATAATCCCATTATCTTTAGTCATGAATTTATTCAATGTTCTATTATTCATTGTATATTCAAATTTATCTTATTCATTTATTTAATTTATTTTCGATGGACTTCATTTATTTTGATCATCAAATGTTAGTAGTCAAAATTGTTCCATGATTTTTTCAGAATGATGATATCGACCATCATTACATGTTCATAAGATCATTATATTTAGAATATTAAAAAAATGGAATCATATTTTTATAATGATTTTTTAAGTACCATGTTCATTTTATGAAATTTATTGGTACAGTTCACAATGTAAAAAATTATAACATACATATTTCAGTAATATTAGCTAACATGACATGTCATTTCAATAATGAGTTATAATTTAATACTACCAATTAAAATCCATAATAGTTACCGAAATTCTTATTATGTATCTTATATAATTTTTATTAGTGTTTTAATCATTTATAATTACAATTAAGAAAATATTAATTTCATTCACATTGGTTATCGAACCTACTCAAACACAAACATACTATAATGAATGAATAAATGTAAATTCATATATAAATCATCCTTAAACCAATATTATTGATGTATATATATGTTAATTCCATGTTATTAAAGTGTTAAATCGTATTCAAGAATATGTTTTAGAAATGATAATGTGAATAAATTATGAAGAAGAATATATTTATGTTTAAAAGTAGTTTCTTCCCTTCATTGACTTATTTGGAAAGAAGGGTTGAGACCCCTTCTTGTGATAATTGATATTAAAACAAAATAGAGGTTTATTATGGAGTAATTTGGGAGTATATTATAGATTAAAATAAAAAAGATGTTTTGGAATGGATATAGGATATGTCCTCTTGCATACGGGTTTGAGTAAAATGTTTAAAAATACTCATTCTTTAATGTCTAAGGAATTCCATTTTTGGTTTGAAAGTGGAGAAAAATGGAAACAACCAAGGATAATGATTTCATTCATAAATGAGATTTATATTTATTTTTATATGTTTAAACACTGTTTTTAACATATATTCCATTTTACAATAATTACTCTTTAATGAAACAATTCATTATTCATCTCAATGATTTTTTTTTCAAAAATGAAACTGGCCATCATTCCAAATTTTGTTATCCTGATTAGAAATAAAAAATTTATTTTATTGAATTAAAAATATAACTATCATATATTTGAAATTCAAATAATATTCTTAATACTTTAAATTATTTTTTAGAACTAAAAAAATTTATTATACAATGAATGATTATTTAATTATTTATTATGAAAAATTAATTATGTTGTAGATGTTAGTTTTTTATTTAAAAGAATAAATATATTATTTTAAATACATTACTCACTTATAAAAATGGATTTTACACCAACTATATAAAACTAAATATACACATTGGTTGTTTGTATACCTAACGACTAAATATACACTCAATGCCCATATAATAGTCCAATTACCCATTTCCATTCTAATAAATAAAAATTTATATATATCTAGAAAAATTAATTATTTTATTTTATTTATTGCTCAAAATTTTTATAATTTTTATATAATTTTTCATTATTTCTATAGTTTTACTCAACAATATGACTTTCATTAGTGATTGAGGGAAAATAAAAATTCATACATTTTTTAATTATGACTATTTTTCTCTTATGGTTTTCGTAAATATGTTTTATATATCATTCATGTAATAAAATTTAATTAATTTTTATATTATAATATTAAGCCTTTATAAAACAAATTATTATTCATTTAAGCATGGTACAACATACAAGGAATGTTATTCAACATATAGTAATTATTAAAGGAAAATTCCTACCAAAATACTAGGTATTAAAAAAAATTATAATCCCCTAAGGTTGAAAATATATATAGAATTGGAAAAACCATAATTTCAAACATTTATTATGTTATAGCTTAGGTGAATCTAATTAGGTGTGGTCGGGTATGTTTCTAGACATATCGCCAGTTGAAGTTTAACCTAAATTGGAATTTTCCTCTCACATGACAAGTGTAATATATGGAACCAATATTGATATAGAATGAATAAGTATATGTAAAAATCATTATTAATTACATATGACATGCACCTATATTTGGATGAATGTAATGTACTGTTATCATCCATTTGGGTTAATGACATGTGATGTATTTGTTTATCTAATTTGTTTATACTCACAGAATCAAGAACATTGTTTTGGATATATGATAATGACATAATCTATGTATTATATTCACATAATTAATTGAAAAAAGATTATATGATTATGGATATTCAATATGATACACCTGGTAGAATCGTGTAAGGGGGCACATTTACTTGAGATAGATCACAAAATATCATATTATGACTTTAGTAAAACCAATGTTTTCTTAGAGGTTGATCATTTCTTATAATTATGTATAAAATAATTAATAATTTTTATTAATTATGAAATGTTATATGGGGGAACACTTTGTGGATGTTTTGATGAGGATGGTCTATTTCTAAAATTATTTTTATAAAACATTCTATGTTAATACCAATTATATTGAAGTATATGTAAAAAGGTTTTGGATTAATTGTTTTAACTTTTTTACTTATGATATAAGGTATAGTGGAAATTAATGTTAGCTTATCCATAAATTTTTTTAAAGGATATCCAAAATGTTTTTTGGATATTATTTCATAATTTGTTACATATGATATGAAACAATATGAGATTATAGAAAGACTTTTACCCTTACATATAAGTGGGATATTAATATAAAATAAACTAAATGTAAAACCATGATGTGGTGGTCCTAAACATCTCCTAGTTCATGAAGTAGTCAACCATGTTGTAGAAATGGTCATAATTTCATGGTTGGATGGATGAAAATTTATGTGTTATATTATAATGGAGAACTCAAATTCTTTCATCCATCATAGCTATCAAATATCAGTTAAAAATTATATAATAATATTAAATTAATTTCAAATTTCTACATTGATTGTAAAAATTTAAAACAAAAAATGCGAGATTTAACCATAGTTAAAAATATTTAAAATATTTTGAAATTCTTATGAATTGTTTAAATTATGGTCAAATGGGTTTCATAAATTTTAAATTATTAAGGTTATCCTTGGAGGTTATGTAATGTGATTCAAAAATTTCAAAATGTGTATAATGAGTATGTTATATAAAATTATTATAAAAATCATTATTTCAATTTATCATTAATAATGGTTCCAGAAAATTATGAGGAAACATGATGCATTCCAAAATATTGGGAGGTTCATATCAGCTCAAGGATTATCCTAAAAAGAGGGATACAATTTCCTCTATGGAATTTACTCTAAAATCATATGAAAGATATTACTAGTACTGAATTAACCACAAAATAGGTTCATTATTCATTTATGTTTTCTTAAATTTAAATAAATTGTTTGATATTGTGTAAAGTAGATTTTGGTGGTTTGTTTATGCTACCATTGGACCATGGTTCTCCCTACTAAATCCAGAAAAAATATGTTATAATTTTTCTTGTGTCATAACTTGTACTCCCAATTTCCAAATATAATGTAAAGGGTGATTTAAAATTAGTATAGAAGTTAATTAATTAAATAGAAAAGAAGAATTAATTCAATTAATCTATCATACTCAAGGATTAATGAATCATTTCACCTTTGATCCTAGGTTATATTATATCCTGATAATTTTTAATTTCTAGGAATATGATCTATCTAGATTAAATATATCTATTTCTACAATAAATTAAGATGACATGATCAAATGTCTATCACACTAAAGAGTAATTTATTATTTTAAAATCAAGGATTTGGAAAAGGTTATTCATGTTGATAGCTATTAATTACAAGTATAATATTAATCACCTTCACTCAATGAACCCCTTGATTAAATGTCCATTATCATCAAATATATTTTGAATGGGAATTTACCCAAGGATTGAGAGGAAAAAAATAGAAAATATATATAAGGGTGAAACATATTAATCTTCTTGATGGTATAAATTCTAAAAAAATCATTAATGATAAATCATAACTGACACACTTTATCGATGTGTAAAATCAAGGGATATTACTACAATAATAAAGGAAGATTATATTAGTTCGTACTGAACCAATCAAATAGGTTCCAATCAAGATTATAAAATTAGATTATTTTTTACTATTATCCCCCCATAATAAAAGATTATATATAGTCATAAAACAAATTTCATGAATGTTATATTAATTCCTACTTTACCCATTAGTTACTAGATTAATTTCAAAAGGAAAATAATTTGACCCTCTTACTACACAGGGAATAAGAATAATGGGACCTTAACATTAAATTAGTTTCTAACAATTATAGTTTTTTATTACTTATATAGACTTTGTCTAAAAATAATTCGATGGTATACCATTAAAATAACTCGGTTTAATATTCATAAATACCTTTATAAACTCCAATAGCATAAATAGATTTGACATTCCTCAAGATATCCTCTAAAATAATGCTGGAAATTTTTATGTTTATGAGTTAAAGATAATTTATTTAAAATATAATATACATTCCATGTACTTTTATAACTATCCTGATGTGGCCAATGGAAAGGTAGTGAAATTCAATGAATCCCTTTCCAGCATCTTGTATAAAATGATAGAATAAAATTAGAAAATTTTATAAATAGTTTTTTAATTCTTTTTAGGATTATCAAAATATAAATATGTTTGATATATCATTCTTGTAATAAAATTTATTTTATTTTTATATTATAATATTGAGCCATTATAAATCAAATCATTATTCATTTTAACATAGTACTATATACGTGGAATGTTATTCAACACATAGTAATTATTAAAGGAAAATTCATTCCAAAATACTAGGCATTAAAAAATTCCAATCCCCTAAGGTCGAAAATATACCTAGAACAAGAAAAATCATATGTTTATATCCTTATTATACCAACCCTAATTCTAATATAATTATGAGTGGTTGGGTTTGTTTCTAGACATATTTTCACTTTAGTTTTTACCAAGATAGGTTTTTTCCACTTTCATGACTAGTGTGACATATAAAACCAATATTGAGAAAGACTGAAGAAGTGTATTTACAAACCTTTATTATTGAAATTTGAAATGAATCCCTATTTATATTAATGTAATTTAATGTTCTCCTCCCTTTGGGTTAATTACATGTGATGTATTTTTTATTTTCTTAGTTTATACTCAGTGAATCAAGAACATTTGTTTTGTATATATGATATTGACATACTCTATGTATTATATTAACTAGTTTAATTGAAAAAAAAGATAATATGATTTTGGATATTGTATATGATACAACTATTATAAATAGGTTAGGAGATACATGTATTTTTATTAAATGTTAACACGATTCTTGTGAAACCTTCTGAGATCCCTAGAGAACTGTAAAATTAAGACGCTATTATGGAAATTGGCATTGATTTAAATTTTAGATACATGAGTTATATTATATGTGGACCTATTATAAATGATTTTTATTGAGTATATAAATGTATTACTAACTATGATATGTGAAATAATATCCTTGTTTCTTATGAAGGAACAACCAATGTCAAGAAATTAATATACAAAGAAGAAATTCAGCGCTTTTAGAATATATAATGCTGAAAGTGTCACTCAAATGAATAAAATATTGACTAAAATTGTCAGTAGTGTATCTTCAATGGGATTACCAATTAAACTAGAATATCAATATTTAAAAGAAATAATAGACTTACCCTATAAATGGAATGGCACATCTAATGCAATTGTACAATTAACACATGTCTTAGAACTAAAAATAAATGGGTTGATTGGAACTTTGATGATATATGAAGAATAAATGAAGTCTAAAGCTAAAGATAATAAGATAATAAAAATGGATTATATCAACCTTAAATTTATTAGTCAATAATATGAAAAGAAATAAAAATTATCTCTTGTATTCAAAAATTATTTATAATGGTCAGATTCTAGAATGGAAGTGGCTCATCTACCCAAAATATTTTGTAAATTTTATATGAAGAATAAATGATCCAGAAATCCATTCAAAAATATCAAGAAATATGGTATAATTATTACAGAAATAATATTCTATTAATGTAAGAAAGTGGGACATATCATTCCAAAATCCCAAAAAATAAAATAGAAAAAATAAAAAAAGAATATAACTAATGGAAATATCCGATAATTAAAAATTATCAGATAAAATCTAAAAATATATGAATTCTACTTGGAGTGTATTTGAGGACTCTAAAAATATTTATAAAATATATTTAGTAAAATATTAATGAAATCTAAAATAAAATATTTCATTTGTTACTAAAGAGGAAGAATTGGTCTTATCTTATTCTTCTTCTGATTCTAAATCTGAATGTTTTTGTAATAGTAAATTATCTTCTTATTGTTCAACTCTATATGAAAATTATGAATAACTAAAAAATTATAAATACGTAAAAAATAATTGTAATTTTGATCTAAATAAAATATAATACATGATAAGAAAACACTTGTAAAAAAATAAATATTTAGAAAATCTATCTCAAACTGAACTGTTATTGAAATAGAAATTGAAGAGTTGAAAGATAAAGGAGAGTCATTAAAAAGTGCTACCTCTATATTAACCAAGGGAGAATAATCTCTAAATCATATTCTTGTCAAAAAAATTTGTAAAAAATAGAAATATGGAATATTAAGTAACGGAGAAAAATAAAAATTTTATACAATTTTTTTATACCCAGTTCTAAGAATAAAAAACTTTCAGGAGTAATATGTTTTGATTATGAAATTAAACGACATTATTCTAATAAATATTTTATGAGAAATCCATAATTTAGTAGATTAAAAAAATTGTTTCTTGAAATTTATACAAATATAGTGGTATAAATTTTTTTAAAAAAGGAAACTCTGGTTACCTATATTTTTGCTTTATGACACAACTAGAACTAAGAAAATATGGGTAACTAAAAAATATTTTTTTATTTGAATGAAGTAAAATAAAAGAACTAATTATATTACATGAATATTGGATAATCATGAAACATGATTGGAGACTCTCTATATTTTAATACAATAGAATGATTAGATGTAGTCTTAGTTAACTTTGGTGGTAACGAAAAAGGAAAAATAGTTTGTGTTGGATTAGTTGGATACCAAAAATCAAATTTGATTAGATACGTAATATATGTTCGTGGTTTAAAGAAAAATATAATAATTATATATCAAATCTATGATGATAGTTTTTATATTGATTTATCAAATAATTAATTCACTATTTTTAAATTTAATCTTCTTAAGTTTATACCACCCAAAAATAAACATATTTATACTTTGGATCTTAATTACTTATGTAAAAAATGAATTGTTTAACTGTTGAGACAAATGAATCCAATATTTAGACTAAAATAATTGGAAAATGTAATGTATTTACATTGTACAAAATAACTAAGAAACACTTAGTTTCTGGATTTCCTTGTAATAAATTTTACAAGGATAGATTTTGTGATGCATTCCAATTAGGAAAGAAACCCAAGTCATCCTTCAAATCTTTTAATAATGCTCTTACATATAACCACTAGAAATTATCCACATGTATTTTTTTGGACCATAAAGAGTGGTATTATTGGTTGACCTATCTTATGTTTTTTATTTTATGCTTTTTCTAGATTTACATGGGTTTATTTTTTAAAACATAAAATTAATTTTTCTCTATTTTTGTATGATTTTAAAAAAAATTAAAATTTTTAAAAAATAATTTAATTGAGAAGTGATCAATTTTTAGAGTTTGATAATAACAAATTTAATTCTTTTTCATAAGAACTTTTTATTAAACATACCTCCCCGGATCTAATAAAACATTAAAAAATAAAACTTTATAAATAAGAAATCAGAAAATATAATAAATGAAAATAACTATGTTTAATTAATACAACCATCCAACCGATTTTTGTATATAATATTTTAACACATATTTCCATATCATAAATAGATATTTAAGAAGAACCATTATTAAAAACAAATATTGTGAATTACAAAATAACAGAAATCATATGCTCTAATACTTTAATGTGTTTGGATGTAAAGTGTATATCTTGAACACAAAGAAAAATAATAGTAAATTTAATCCAATGTTTAATGATGGAATATTTCTAGGATATTATATTACTTTTAAATCTTATAGAGTATATAATAATAATTCAATGATTGTTTAAGAATCTATTGATGTGATGTTTGATGAAGTGTCCCTTTTGATCATAGAAGAGAAATAAAAAAATATGATGTCTCTTATTCTTTTGAAAATGTGATACTTGAATCTCATAAAGATGATTTTGAAAATAAAGTAGAATATGATGAAATTAAATCCAGTCTAGAGGAACATGAAACTGGTGAACCCAAAAGTCTCTTAACTAGAGTACCTAGGGCCTTATATGATTAACCATTGGAAACTATAATTGTAAATATTGATATAGGATTTAAGACAAGAATGTGTGTGTGAAATCTTGAAGCATTATCTTCCATCCTATATCAATTTTACCCAATAACTATATAGGAAGAATAAGGATATAAATTTTAGATAATAGATTTGTAAGAACCAATGTAGAAGGAATAATGTTCGGAAATAGGTTGACAGACCGTCCAATCATCCAGTAATAGGAACCAAATGGGTTTGATGAAATAAGGAATATGAAAAATGGATAATTAAAAGTAATATTTATAGATTAGTAGGAAAATGATATAATCATGAATAATGAATAGATTATGATGAAACATTTTCATATGTTTATAGATTATATTCTATTAGAATAATTTTAGCTTATAAATCATATATTAATTTAAAATTATATCAGATTGATGTAAAATAATATATTCTTAATAGATATTTAGTAGAGGATGTTTATGTTGAAAAAACACTAGGTTTTTAAAATCCTTATCTACCAAATTATATTTTCAAACTTACTAAAGAACTTTATGGCCCTAAATAAGTACCAAGATCTTTGTATGTAAGATTAAGTTCTTTTATACCAGAAAATGACTTCTCTATTGGGTTGACAGATTGTACACTTTTTAAGAAAACTGTATATTCTGATATTTTATTTGTATATAATGGAGTAGATTATTTTTCCTTTGATTTAACTTATAACATTTTTTGTAATGATTTTTCAAGACACATGGAAAAGGAAATTTTAAATGAGTATTATGGGATAATTATACATCATTCTAGGTTTTCAAATATATCAAAATCATTATGTTAATATTTAAATGAATGTAAATATATTGTTTATTTTTTAAAACATTTTTCACAATAAAATAGTAATACTTATACCACTCCCATGTGTACCCATATAAAAATTGATTTAGACAATTATGGAAAACCAATTGACAACAATTTATACATAGTAATGTTTTCAATTTTTCTATATGATACTACTATTAGACCAAACAATATGTTTTATATCTTTCTTTGTTATAGATTTCAATCAAACCCAAAAGAATCCCATTTTACTACTGTTAATTTTTTATATATATTTAAAAGGAACTATTTTCAATCATTAATAATCCAAAAAAAATTATTTTATTTTAATTTCTAATTAGGATAATTATTTCGGAGGTTATAGGTCAGAAAGATATAGTACCACTAGAATTGGTTACATTTTAGGGAACTACGTATCATTATTTTCAAGTAAGAAATAACATTATGTTTCCTTGATTGAAGGAACCATTTTCTAAGAGATTATGTTCTAAAAATGATATATTGTTAGAATTTTTTAATACATAATATCAACTTCCATAAGTTTTCACTAAACCACTTACCATTGTTAGATTTGAATTTATTAATGGGGAGTTATGTACATTTAATTTTATATTTAATATTTGATTATTATTTTTAGGTTAGTATTATTTATTTTTATTCAACCTTATATCAATCTGTTATTGATTTTGTAGTTATTTGTTGAAATATTGATTTATTAATCATTTCAAAAATGTGTCTTTTAAAATATAAAAACCATAATTTTTACTTTGATAATTTTATATTGATAAATTAAACAACCATTAATTAAAACTGTTATAAAATCTCTCTCTCTCTCTCACCCTCAACATCTAACCCTTTCAATGATCAATGATTTCAATTTATCTTAAAAACCCTAAAATATAATCCAAAACACTCAAATTTTCTAAAATGGGATATAAAACAAGGATAGGAGAAGGTGGACCCAGAATATCTATGTGCCAATACACTTCAAGAGAAAATAAATGAGTCCTTCAAGGGGTGGTTTTTGACATTGAGTGTCTATTTCAAAAAAAACTACTATTAAAGAAGTCTTTAGATTTAAAATATTTAGGATTTATTTTAAATGGTGAAAATAATTAATTTTTTTTAGAAAATGAAGAACAACAGTTTATAAACATGCTTAGTTTATTTTTGGTGACACAGAGGATGTTATTTCTTTAAAGGTAAATAATATTACATTTTTGTCTCTTTAGTAGAAATATATAATATTATTCAGTGTCCCCATAAAGGTATTTTAAATTTAATAATATATATTGGAAGATGAAAAGAATAAATATGAGGTTATCATGTCGTTTATTTTGGGATCTACCATTGTAAGAAAGATTCTAGTGAAAGATCTAAAAGAAAAATAGAGGGTATTTGTCAAATTTATTAAACCTTAAACAGTTCCAAGCATTTATGAGTTATATAAAATTATATTTCTTTATTTTAATATAATTTTTTTATGTTAAGTGAAATAAAGTTGAATTTCTATAGATACATACAGATGTATATGCATCAATTCTATCAAAAAAATGATAGAATGTTCTATTATCAATATGGAAGGCTTGTTTATTTGATTTTTTATTAAAAGAATAATTTATTTGACATTCGGATATTTTTTTAATTTCATCATAGCAATATTCCTTATAATAGAACCTTAAGAATTTTTTTTCTTTTGGAGCACCTAAAAATAATATATGAGGCCTTCTGGTGTGGATGAACAACAAATATTTGGTTCTCTTTCTCAAGGGGATAAAAGTAAAAAAAAATTAGTCGGGTCAATATAGCTTCATGGTGAAGAAGTTGGTGAATCAAGATTATAGAATATTATTGAGGAAATAGATAGGAAACTCATGGTCATTTTTAGTTATCCAACTTCTATAATAGATATACTCAATTCTCTTTAACAACACTCTAGAAAAGCCAATAGTGAGGACCTTACTAAAAGAACTAGAAAAATATAATATATTATGAATCTGGAAGATGATGATGAACATGTAAAAGTTGAATAACCAGTGTTTATTTCTGAATCAAATACATACATATAAATTATAGATAAAAATAGAAATGATTATGGGCATTATATAGAAGAAAATGTTGAAAATAATTCTCAATATGGTGAGAAGATGAAAACATATATGGTTGAAACTACTGAAATAAATAAAAATTACGCAGTTTCTATTATTGAAGAATCCTTGGAAAACGTTGTTGGTGAATCTGGTGAGAAAATAGAATTTCTTGGTCCATTTTCATCATTATATGGTGAGATGATTTAAGGATAGTCCCTCATTATAGTTGAAGTAGGACAACTATCTCAAATTTATGAAGAGAAATATTCTAATTCTCTTAATTCTCAAATTATGAATTTGGATTGAAAATAAAATCTGATTAAATAAGTGAATTCAACATTATAAAGTATGTTGGATGTTAAGAAAATATCATTGGAAGATAGGAAATATTAAACTATTCTAAAAGAAGAGGTGGATTTAGTTTAATCTCAAGGAAGAATCAGTTTCAAAGTCATATTTTGTGGAATTAATGAAATGCCTAAGGAGTCAATTTGAAATGTTATGAATTATCTCAATTCAAAAAAGGGACTCAACTTCTAGTCATTAATACTCTCTAGATTTAATAAGATGTAATGATTCTATTACTATATTTTATCTTCAATAAATTATTGGATTCATATTTTTTAGTGTCTCAGTGTTCCACTTCACATTTTGATAGACAAATAAAAATATCTTTGTGTGTGTTTAGAAATTAATGAGCTTGGTATTATAGACTTCTCAGATAGTTTAGTGAGATGCTTATGAATTATTTATAGTCTTAAGAGGTTTTTCAGGATTTCAAAAAGGTTAAATTACTTGAAAATATGAAAATAGTGCACGACTCAATGCATTTGATGAAATGGTGGCTTGAGATATTTAATAAAAATTGTAATGAAATTGTTTCAGGGCTCAAATATATTCATTAGGCTCTTCAAGATCCCTTCACATGTGACACCTCATCAGAATAAAAACCACCTCCTTCAACTAATCATTCTTATCAACTTTTTTATCCAAATAATTCTTATGGTAAACAATATTATAAATAATATTATTCATTATAATTATTATTTTTTGATTATTTCATGTTATCTGTTCATATCTATTTACTATATAGGAATCAATTGCTAATTAACTTATGAAAATATTCACTACTAGTTTAGTACTCTATTATATTTGTTATATACCATTTCTATATACATTTTTTATATCACAAAAGGGTAAGGAAATTGTGTAAATAGAACATGATTATAATTACAATATATTAAATAGGTAGAATAGGTGAAATTTGTAATTTTAATTATTTAAAATAAATATAATTATTTTGGTCAAAAGAAATTTTTTAGAATATTGTTTTATCCATAGTTTAGAAAAAATTAAATAAGAACTACAATTTTTGTTATTTTTCATTTTGACTCCATTTTATTTTTGTATACATTTTCTATATTTTATATAAGTTTTCAATATATTGTTTTTGTGAACTTCAAAATGGGGGAGATTGTTTGGAATGTATTATCTTAACAATACTCTGAATGTTGTTGATTTTGATGCTAAAAACCCCTTGGATATGTTTTAATAATGATGTTACTTTATGTGTTTTCAATATTATATTTATTGATCAATTAATCTTATTTAAAAGCACAAATTTTGTGTCTAAAGTGTTTTTGATAAGTTTTATATAGTCTAGAGACAAAGTTCCAACCTTATATTTTTAAGTGAAATGTATGGATTTGAAACCCTAAATTTTGACTAAACATATGGATCAGAAACCCTAATTTTCTATGAGAGTCTGGATCATGAACCACAATTTTGAGATAAAACATACATCTATGAAAAAAATGTATGGTTTAACAACCAAACATTTTTCTATAAACCCTATATTTTCAACCATACTTACAAAGACAACAATATGTTTTACTTGGTAAACAATGGATTTTAAATTGAAGGTATTTTATAATATTTCTATGATGGTTTTGATGGGATTATTTAATATTTTTTTAAATATTATTAAAGACTTCTTTAAAGGTATGATTTAAAAAGATTAAACACTTCCTTTATTTAATGGAAATTGTGTCTTTACTTGAACGTTTTAAATTTTAATACTCACGATTGTTTTGGAAATATTTTTTGTTTTATTCTAACCTAAATAAAATTGAGTTTCTATTATTAAATACCATGTGTTATATCATTTACATAATAAGTAAATTTTAAAAAATAAATAACAGCTATTCTATTCAGAGTACCTACATTGTGGAGATATACATGTTTTGATCTTGTGTTTTTTGAATATTTCTATATTGTCGCTACTGCTATCATGTTGCTTCTGTATTTCTTGAAGATCGTTTGTAACCAGGATTTCACCATAGCTATTCTTCCTTAAATAATCTTATATATGAAGAAGACCCATTATCTGTATATTCCTAGTGAAACCATGAGATAAATAGGTTTATCCTCAAATAAATTAATCTTGATTTCATAGAGTATTGACCCCTCGATCCTAGTCAGGGTAGAATGTCGTATTATTGTACAAAGCTATGGATTAAGAGGGTTTTTGTAAAATAACAGATCTTATTGTAATATTTCAACTTCCTATACTGTGATGACGACGACTTTTGATAAGAGAACCTTTTTATTGATATTTATCAAGATCACTGAGAGAGTATTGGTGGAGTGGACTAGGGGATCCTTGTGCCTTGAACCACTATAAAAAATGTGGTATTATTCTTATCTCTTTCCCTCAAGAAAAATTTCATAAATAATATGACACTTCATATCTTTATAACATACATAGAGAGATAAAATTCAATTATGTATAAAATGGTTTAAGGATTAAATTCACCGACCCAATTTTTTGTATTTATATTATTTTTACTTAACATATTAATTATAACTAATGATACAAGGAAATAATCCCTTAAATATAGTTCACAAATGTAAGTCCCTTTTATTATTCACAAGGATTACTCAAATGGTTCCAAATCATTGATCATGAAAAATGTATAATGAATTTCACTGCCAATAAATGAAATATTTTTTAATAATTATTACACATTATCATTTAAATTACGTCTTGAAACATGATCATTCACATATATTCAATATTCTCAACATGTGATATTAAATTTCAAGGTAGTTTGGTCTTCATTACAGGAACATAAATTGTAATACATAACATCCTCACCATACGATGTAAAACTACAAGGTTGGTTGGTCTTTATAATATATAATTAAACTACATGACATAATGTTCTTAACATATAATGATAAACTAAATGTATCGGTCCTTTCCACATGAATGTAAACAACAAGTTATATCATCAACTTATACTACATAATGATAAAATGTTATGATAATCATCATCATTAATATATGGATATTTCTAATGAGATCTATTCCTTGTATACCTATTTTGGTAGTTTTAGGTCTCATGTAGATCTCTAGATTTCAAAAGGTTGGAGGCCTCTTGATCATGTGAGGTGTTGATTACGGAACCTTTTGTTTTATGAGAGAATGGGTGGTCAATTCATCCTTTAAGAGTCTTATTTTTTATTTTGGGTCTCTCATATATATTTAAGAAATTTTTATAAAATCCTTCTTAGTAACAATACTAGTGAACATTATTGATTGATAACAAGTATTTACTAGCACACAACACATGGTAATTATAATATCTGACATTTGATCGTATTATTTGTTAATCTATAGTTTAAATCTCTATAAGTGGGATTTTTATAATCTATCTTCATCTTGGGAGGAATTGTAATGACCAAATGTTTTATAACGGGAATTCCCTTCTTATAATTATTCATTATAGTATAATCACAATAGGAAACACAATAAAATATCATGATACTAAATACTACGTGACCATTAAAAATAATTTTTCCACTTCGGTTTCTTGAATATCGAAAATCTGACATCCACGATTGCGTTCAGGGTGATTTTTGGGGTCTGATGGAACTAAATTAATTGTGGTGAATAGTAACATACCCTTATTAATAGTAATATTCTTTTTTTGATTAGTAAATTATCAAAAATAATAATAACCTCACCCTTCAATATATAAATAAAATTTTGGCATCTTTTATGTGATAATATGACCACTGTAAAAGTATTGGTATTTTTTTAACTCATAAATAATTCACTAAAAATAATTAATTAATTTAAAAGAAATAATTTTATTAAAATGTGTTCATAAATTTAATATTTTATGTCTTCTGGTTTAAAGAAGATTTTATAAGACCTTGTGTAATTTTTCAAAGCATTATAAAATTAGATATAGTTTTAAAATCTATTTTTCATATAAACTAAGATTTTAATTAAAAATATAATTTATCATATTCAAAAAATTATTTTTGAAAAATGGATTTCATTTTTTGGATTATTCATGTCAATAAATGGATTGGATGAATTTTTGGTATTATTCTGAAATACTTTAATTTTTTATTAATAGTGAAATACAATAATTTTCAAAATAAGCTAAATACAGTAATTATTGAGTCATGGGTGATGTTATGATGATGTAAGAACCATTAGTTAGACTCACATTCACATATTACTATTTCTATTCATGGAATCATAACTATTACTAGTATTATTGAATAATCTTAAAATAATGACTTAAATATTAAGGAAATACTACTATCCTCATATATAAGAACCACCCACACTCCCCTCCCTTCAATTCACACTGCTCAAGACTTGTGCATTGCCTAAATTATCCTCATATATCTCACTAGGATCCTCCCCCACTTCTATCTGAACATATCCTCCTCAAAATATCATATCTTATCCCTTTAAGAGGCTCTCAAGGAAGATTAATTCAAGAGGTAAATTCCTCTATTCAATTATTTTATGTTCCATTCAAGTTCCATGGATTTTTTTCCATCCTTACCTCTACTCATCAAAATTTTATGAAAACTCTAGTACCTTATATGTATTATAAATTTTTTTCTAATAATGGAATAATTTTTTTGTCACGACCTGTCCTCAGGGCCCGAGCCGTGACTACCCCAAACCCGCCTTCCATAGGCCAGAGGCTGGAAACTATCACCAAAGGCATAAATCCCTAAGATAGGAAGACATTGCCTTTATAAAAGTAATCAAACACAACCGATTACACAATATAATGTAAACGCTTAGTAAAAATGAATACAAAAGAGTGTGCTGAAAAGGAAGGGGGATGGAAATACAAGCCCAGCCGTAAAATACAAACAACTGTAAAACTAGTACAACTACGGAACGGTAACTTAGCAACTACTGAGTCGTCCTCCGGGAATCCCACCTGAAGGGTGGGTAAGGATTTCCTCCTAAACATCCCATGTCCCTCTGTCCGCTCTGTGTATGTCTCGCCAAGTGGTCCACCTCCGGGTACCATCCATCTCAACGACTCTCTACCTCGATCAGTGTTGTCCGTCATCTACAACAACAAAAACAATGTGCAGGCATAACCCGTGTTGGGGTGAGTATAACGATACTTAGTAGGGAACCTGAGACCCCTAAAGGTCTCCCAGAATTTACGAAATATAATCCACAGAAGAAAGATACAAACACGAAGCATCAAACAACCCTAATTAGGTTAATTCCCATACATATACCTATGTTATCAATCATAGTTCGACTCCAACTCTCGTGCCCAAGCATAGAACAGTCCACACAGGAAGTAAAGTCAATCACCTCGAAGATAAAATATTAAAGGAAAAGACTTTTCTCACACAGGTATGCCAAAATAGTAGAGAGATATATATGATCAGATGTAGCCACTAGATCATATAAGCTGTCAGACCCACACAGGATATAGGACCAGCTAATCTGTCGGACCCACACAGAATACAGGACCATATTTCTCATCTACGTTGTCGGACCCACACAGGATACGGGTCTAGCTATCTCGTCTAAGCTGTCAGACCCACACAGGATACAGGACCAGCTATCCCATCTGAGCTGTCGGACCCACAAAGGATACAGGACCAGCTATAATTCATCTGAGAAGTCAGACCCACATAGGATACAGGACTAGAAATTCTGTCAGACCCAAAAATAATACATGAACAGAAGTCAGAACTGTTCAACCCACACAGGATTCTGATATAGTAGTCGTCGTCATCGAACCCACAGAGGATTCCAGTATAGTAGTCGTCGCATCCAGCTCTAGGGTTCCCGCACACAGCACGCTCGATTCCGGGAGGGTATGCTCTTAGAGAAATGGGTATTGATACATCAACTATCATGATGTATAGAGATGATGTATCCCGAAGTTCGGTGTCATCAGAAGGAACCCAACGTGACAGACGGCATGTTAATATGACGCCCGGTCTGAGAGTTATTAGCTATTCCATTCTAGGGGCCCCATTGGATTTACGCTGGTTCCAAACCCAACCATTTTTCAAAGTTTTTCAAAAGTCACATAGAGTAAAGCAAAAGGACGACCTCATTGTGAGGGTCCCAGTGCCGTAGATGGAGCATCGTTCAAATGCGTGATCTTGATGATATTTACATTTAGGCGATGTCGGCCTCGGCCCGACCCGACTCGGCTGGTCTAACCCGGATGGGGGGTCGGCCCGACTCGGGTTGGCGGGTCTGACCCGGATAGGGGGTCGGTTCAGCCCTGTGGGGTGCGGCCCACTTGCGGACTCAGTTTGTGGAGTGGGTCGGCTGGTTCTGTCTGGCACGAGCGGCCCCCATAGCGGGCCGTTGTTCTTCCCACACTGCGCCAACCGACGTCGCAGTTCTTCAGCCCATCCAACAGGCAGCCGGCCAGTTTTCCCGATGACACCAACTGGTGCCACCTCTCCTTGCCCAGCTGACGTGAGGCCGGCTGGTTCTTCTCAGCCCGAGTGGCCCACGGATGTGGGCTGCAGTTTTCCTCCACGTTATTGGCGTGACAGCACCGATCCACAACCGCCTCGGCCCGTCCTAGCCGTGGCCTTCATTTTCTACCGCCTTCAGTCACCGCCACCTCATGGCCATGGTCTTCTTCCTCCAGCACGGTGTGATGGCACCGCTCCCTTTTCACTCTGCCTCCATTGTTCAACCAATCAATAATCCACGGAGGTTCGTCGGTCCATGTTTGTTCGGACAGCACCCTCCATGTTAAGTGATAACTAAATAATTGGCCACCATCAATCCAAATATAATCTCCAAAGTACAAGGGTATAATTCACATGTTCAAATAAATAAAACAAATTCCCCTACCTTGATTCGATGTTCGTTCAATGATGATAGTGTCGATTCGTTGACATCAGGGTGTGTCTGAGGAGGAAGCATCGTTTTTGGCGAGGTTCTTCGTGGGCGGTGTCTTCTCCCTTGTTGCGGAGGAAGAGGAAGGAATATGGGCATTCCTCATGGGCGTCACCTCACGTTCTTGCCCCGATTGAATAAGTGGAGAGGATGTTCTTCGTGGAAAAACACTTTCTTCTTAATTCCCCCAAAGCCTCCCAACAGAATACTTGCCCATCCAAAAAAATAATAGGCTCCCTCATATTTTAAATATGCCACGCAATTTAAATGAATTCAAAATAATTCATCACAACATAAATTAATTAATTATGGCATTAATTAATTGTGTTGGCACAATTAAGGGGGAGGGAAGGTGGAGATTTCACCAAAAATAAATGAAGAATGTGTTGGCTCAATAAATTCAAGGGGACTCAAAGGGATTTAAGGGGATTTGAGGGGTTAGATGCTCGTGTGGGACCCACCACACAATATCCTCTCATGTGAGGTTATGTGGAGGGTGGGGCCCACCTCCAACTTCCCTTTGGAGATAAAAACCACCAACTAAAAAATTATTTAACACATAAATTTTATTTAATTTATTAAGAATACCCAAAATTAACTTCCGCTCTCGACCAAACGGAACTGCGGTAGAGGTATCCTTAAGAGAACACTAGCACTGTGAGTTAATAAGTGTCCTCAAATTTCAATTCCAAGCACCAGTTCAAAATATAGAGAAACCTGCACGTACGTTTACTGAAGGTACCAGAACAAAACTTCCGAAATTGATTCTGGGCACACAGAGCCTCGGAATCAGGCACCATCAGAAACTGCGGACTCGTAAAATTCCCAAAAATTTAAGAAAAAATAATTTCCTTGAAATTTATGGGTCTTTACATTACCCCGACCTCAGGGATTTACGTCCCCATAAAGAGACAACACACACTAGGGAAACAAATGGGTGTATTGAGCACACATCTGAGCCTCCTGCTCCCATGTTCTCTCATGGAGGTTCCCATGCTACCAGCAAACGCGCACCAGAGTAATAGAAAATCCACACAGGACCCACTCTTATCGATCCTCAATCTCCACTAGAACCTCCATGAAATTCTCCCCATCATTGATGTCTATCTCCCCGTGGTTGATGATGTGGGATGGGTCATGCATGTATATCCTCAGCTGAGATGCGTAGAAGATGTCATGCCCCTGGTGCAACTAAGGTGGATGTTCCAGGAGGTAAGCCACCTCACCTAATATGTTGAGGACCTGGAACGGCCTGATAAAACGCAGAGATAACTTGCTTCTTCAGCTAAATATCCATAGACCTCATCGAGGTGAGACACGTAGGAAGACATGGTTGCCATCCTCTAACTCCAGTGGTCTCCGTCTCTTATCAGCATAGGACTGTTGTCTTCTCTGTGCAGTCTTCATCTGCTCCTGGATGATCTGCACCTTCTCCGTTGTAGCCTACTCCAACTCTAGTCCTACATGTGTTGACTCCCCTGGGTTAGTCTAGCACAGAGGTGATCTGCAAGGTCGGCCATAAAGTACATCATAAGGGGTCATCCCGGTGGTGGAGTGCTAGCTGTTGTTGTACGCAAACTACACCAATGGTAAGTGATCCTCCCATCTGTGACCAAAGTCGAGAAAACATGCACAGAGCATGTCATTGAGATTCGGAATGGTCCTCTCAGTTTGACCATCCGTTTGAGGACGGAAGGCAGTGCTCAAGCGAAGCTGAATCTCAAAATCCTCTTGTAACCCCTTCTATAGTCGGGAAGTGAAATGAGCATCTTGATTGGAGATGATAGTTGATGGCACACCATGAAGTCGTACGATCTCCTAAACGTAGAGGCATCCCAAGATCTCTACTGAGCCCTGCTCTCTAATCAGTAGGAAGTGTGCGGACATGGTGAGTTGGTCTATGATCACCCAGATAGAGTCATGTCCTATGGATGTACGTGTAAGCCCCATCACGAAATCCATGGATATCTCATCCCACATCCACTATGGAACCTCTAAGGGCTGAAATAAGCCTGCTAGAACCTGGTGCTCTGCCTTCACTAGCAGAAAAGTGAGGCATCGAGAGACAAACTCTTCTAATTCTTTCTTTACACCAGGCCACCAGTGCTGTCATCTAAGGTCCTGATACAACTTCTCCACTACTGGATTCACCGCTAGAGGGGAAGTTTGGAAATACCTCAACACCTCCTCCTGTAGTGCAACTGGTACCACAGTCTATCCTCTAAAGAGTATGAGTGTTCCCCACCTTCAGAAAATCCATCAAGTTCCTACCCTGGGGATATCTGAGCACATAAAGCCTCACGGTCAACATTCCCACACTGCGCCTCTCTAACTCACTGATGGAGTGGAGGAGTGACTGTGAGAGACTGCAGAAAGGCTGCTCCATCTCTATCCACAAAGGATATGTGCAATGCGGCCAGCTGCTCTGTCTCCTCTCCTTACAGCTGAATGCTTGATCTCATTCTGAGAGCATCTGCTACAACATTCCCCTTCCCAAGAGTATAGACTATCTCTAAGTCATAGTACTGGTGGAACTCGAGCCAATGTCGATGTCTCTGGTTCAGGTCCTTCTTTGAGAATATGTACCTAAGACTCTGGTGGTCAAAGTAGACTGTAAAACGCTCTCCCATCAGATAGTACCACCACATCTTCAAAGAGATACCCACTGCTGCTATCTCTAGGTCATGGGTAGTGTAGTTCTGCTCGTGTTGTCTCAAGTGCATAGATCCATTCACGATCACTTCTCTGTCCTGAATCAGGACACACCCAATTCTGTTATCTGATGCATCACCGTAAACTACGTACCAAACGTCCTCCTCTGGTAGCCTCAATATGGGGTAACTAGTCAACCTCAGTCTCAGCACATGAAAGCACTGCTGGAGTCTCTCTAACCACACCAGGATTACCCCTTCTTCGTCAATGGTGAAAGTGCTGCTGCAACTCTAGAGAAGTCTGGCACAAAGGTATGTCTGGCCGACTCAATAGTGATCGACTACACCCTCTTATGAATGATTCCATCCTGTGTTTCCTGGGTTTTCCATTTCACCGAAAAATGAAAACCCCATCCCAATGTTGTTGATAAACCACAACCTTTTCCCCTAATATATTCAATCTATGTATGAAATGTGGTTGCCTAGTCCATACCCAAACTAATGTCGTAATTCTTTGACGTTTCCACCAAGAGGTTCCAACTGAAACTTTCAACTTAGGGTCATATCACACCATCTGTGTAAGTTTAATTATTGCGTCTCCTCCCAAAGTTATCTCCAGACGTGAGGGACATGTCAACGATTTAACCAGAAACTTTAGGTCTGGGACAGGATTCATGGAAGTAAGGAATGATTGGAACCTATGTCTATTGGTACGGAAGATAGTAGTAGACACATCTAGTACCTCAAATCCTTCCTAGATCACTTGGGTCACGCTCCTTCATCACATGAAGCTACTCTCTGCCCCTGCCCTCCAGCTCCCTAAGCCTAGTGGGGACTACAAAGGCGGGTGGCTATAACATGTTGAAATATTCACCACCTCATGCTGCTCTCCTAGATCTGCTTCCATGTCTGCTGCCCTACAGATTCATTTATCCTTAAACACACCTCTCTTAGAGGTCTGTGCTCTAAAGCACTGTTTGCATCATATTCATCGAGTACCAGGAATGGTCGGTATGCCTCAATGAATACCCAACGATCGTCATGTTGTCCTGCTGAAGCTGCATAAGCTCTAGAAAACTCTCAGCCTCCTCCTCAAGTCAGTCCACAGCCGACTGTGGGTCGGGCTCGCCTCAGAACATGAGGGATATCATGTGATGAAACACATGTATGGAACTAAGCCTATAATTATCAACTACCAGTACCACTAGTAGTGTCTTTTGACCAACATGCAGTGATATAGTTGGCACACTGCCCGAAGGTAGCATCTCAGAAACGGTCCAAGTACCGAAAACTCATCACTATGCGGAACATCCTCATGGTCACTCACTGAAAACGTCTAGTAAATAAGATCACCATCTGCTCTACTGGTGTCTCAAATAGGAGGAAAACTCTAGTAATCTCCTACAACAATCCCTCATCTACGTGGGAATCTATCTTGCCTCGAAAACTTGGAGGCCTCTGCCACTGGAACTTGTGCAATGTGCTCAGTTGGCGTGCATTGTACTCCTATGCGGCTGGTGGTATCTGCTACCAAACAGGTGGTGGTGCTGCTGGTACACCACCAGAATGTGCCATCATTATAAGAGGACCCTAAATCAGAGCCTCGACACTCGATGGGCCTTCATCGTGTACTCTCTCAGAAACCCTAGCTAGAAGTCTATGCAGCGGTATCCTGATAAGGAACAGATGTGCAGGAGTGATTAATTTATACCTGGTGAGTTGACACAAAGATTTCACAAAGAAGACTCCAGAAAACACACTTCCAATCAGTGTTTTCGTGAACTTAGTTAGAAATAATATGTCAGGGTCCTGGTGTATGGATATGTCAGCCATCGCACCAAAACTGGACTCCCTGAACTGAAAACCACCCTCAAAACTCTTAACAATTTTTCTACGAAGTAAGACAGATCAGATTCCTATGTTCTGCGGTAGAACTGACTCCTCTGATACCAATTTGTCGCGACCCATCCTCGGGGCCCGAGCCCTGACTACCTCGTGCCCACCTTCCATAGGCCAGGGGCTGGAGACTAGCCCCAAAGGCATAAATCCATAAGCTGGGAAGAGATTGCCTTTATAAAAGTAATCAAACACGACAGAGTATGAAACAGAAAGTAACACTAAGTAAAACTGAATACAAAATAGTGTACTGAAAAGGAAAGGGGGCCAGAAATACAATCCCAACCATAAAGTAAAAACAACTCTAAAACTAGTATAGCTGCAGAAAGGTAAATAAGAAACTACTGATTCGTCCTCTGGGAATCCCACCAGAAGGGTTGGTACAGATGGCCTCCACAGCATCCCAGGTCTCTCTATCCGCTGCATGTACGTCTCACCAAGTGGTCCACCTCCGGGTACCATCCAGATCAACAACTCTCTACCTCGATCAGTGTTGCCCGTCATTTTCAACCAACAAAACGATGTGCGGTCATAGCCCATGTAGGAGTTAGTATAAAGATACTCAGTAGGGATCCCGAGACCCCCAAAAGTCTCCCATAATCCACAAAGGATAAACCACAGAAGAAATATAAAAACATGAAGCATCAACCAACCCTACTTAGGTGTATTCCCATATATATACCGATGTTATCAATCATAGTTCGGCTCCAACTCTCAAGCCCAAGAACAGCCCAGTCCACACAAGAAGTAAATTGTATCACCTTGAAGATAAAAGATTGAAGGAAATGACTCATCCCACATAGGCATGCCACAATATTTGAGAGATATAGATCATCAGATGTAGCAACTAGATCATCTAAGATGTCAGACCCACACAGGATAAAGGACCAGCTAAGCCGTCGGACCCACACAGGATACAAGACAAGCTATCTTATCAAAGATGTTGGACCAACACATGATACATGACCATCTATCTCATCTAAGATGTCGGACCCACACAGGATACAGAACCAGCTATAATTTATCTGAGCTATCAGAACCACACAGGATACAGGACCAGCTATTCTGTCAGACCCACACAGGATATATAAACAGAAGTCAGAACTGTCAAACCCACATAAGATTCCAGTATAGTAGTCATCGTCATTGAACCCATGGGGGATTCCAGTACATTAGTCGTCGCAGAAAGATCTATGGTTCCCACACACAGCACACTCGATTCCGAGAGGGTCCGCTCCTCGAGAAAAGGGGATCGATACATCAACTATCACAGTGTCTTGAGTTGATGTATCCCACATTTCTGTCACATCATAAGGAACCCAACACGATAGATGGCACGTCAATCTAACGCCCGGTCTGAGAGTTATTAGTTTTTCCGTTCCAGGGGCCTAGTTGGATTTACGCTCATTCCAGACCCGACTATTTTCCAAAGTTATCCAAGACTCACTTAGAGTAACACAAAAGTAATTCATAATTGCAAGGGTCCTAGTGCCATAGATGGAGCGTCGTTTGGACGTGCGGTCTTAAAGATATTCGCATTTAGGCGATGTCAGGCCTGGCCCATCAAACCCAGTGGGCTGGCCGGTCGGCCTGACCCGACTTGGTAGGTCCGACCCGGCTGGGGTTCATCCCGGCCCGATTTGGTGGGTCTGAACTGACTGGGGGTTTGTCCCAGACCGATGGGGCATGGCCGACCAGCGGACCCATCCCGCGGTGCGGGCCAGTCCGGTTAGCCGGGCAGCGTCGAGCGGCGCCGCATCTCCGTGCCCGGTCGGCCGAAGCCGGCTGGTTCTGTCTGCTGTGAGCGGGCCGTTATTCCTCCCACACGGCACCGCGGTTCTTCATCCCAGCCGGTATGTGGCTGGCCGGATCACACAGCGATGCCGAGCGGCGCTACCTCTCCCTGCCCAACTGGCTTGAGGCCTAACGGTTCTTCTCCGACCGAGGGGCTGGCGGATGCAGGCTGCGGTTTTCCTCCACGCGGCCGGCACGACGGCGCCGGTTCACCACTGCCTCAGCCCTGTAACGACCCAAAGTTTTTCAATGGAAAATTCCCTTATTATACTTATGTCATAAAAACACAAAATAAAGAACTACTAAGTGACAAGTTACCTTTAAACATAATTTTGTCACCCCTATGTTTGGAATTTTAAAAATCCGACATACACGGTTGTGTTCAAAATAGTTTTTGGAGTCTAATGAAATAAAAAAAATTGGTGAATATTAACCTACCCTTATGAATAGAAACCTACCCTTATGAATAGTAAAATGACCCTTATGAATAGTAAATAAGAGGAACATTACCTAGTAATAATAAAATAAAATTTAGACATCTTATAAAGTGACAATTTGACCTTAGTAAACATTTTTGGTATTTTATAAGTCATAAATAAGTAATTATAATTAATTAATTTAAAAGAATATTTATTTTCCTGAATTATATTCATAAATTATTGAATCAATGTCTAATAGCTTTTAGATAATTTTATAAGACCCTATGTAATTTTTAAAAGAGCTGCAAAATCAGTTTTAATTTTAAAAACTGTTTTTTTAAGTAAATTATGATTTTAATGAAATATTAAATTAATAATATTTAGAAAAATATTTTTTTAAAAAAATGGACTTAATTTTTGGATTCTACACGTTGAAAAATGGTTGGGGTAAAATTTTGGGATTTTTCTGAGATACTTGAATTTTTTATGAATAGTAGAATACATTAATTTATCATATAAATACATTTTAATTAAAACCCACTATTACTGACATCACAAGTGATGTAAGCACCCAAATCCTGAATTCACAAGTCTTATTTACTCTTCTTATTCATACAAGACTCACTATTCCTTGTCTTAGGTGAAATTAATAAACTAATCACTTTTATATTAAGGAAACCCCTCTCCCCTCCACTATAAAAGCCACCCTTCACTCCCTCTTTTCCTCACACCTATCAAGCTTCAAGACTTCTCTAAACTCTTCCCAAACACCTTCCATATCCCCTCCCCCACGTCCAAGAGCTTCTGGTCTCATAAAAAGACCATGCTTAGGCCTTTAAGGAGACTCTTAAGAGGAGGATTCTAAAGGTAATTTCTCTCCCTCTTCTCCTTTAATTTCCTTTCAAGTTCAAGGTCCTTTCTTGATCTCTCCATACCTATATTCATCCAAAATGTTTTGTAACTCTAGTATTATAAATATACTGTAATCTTATGATTCTAATGGTATATTATATCACCCCACACCCTTTCCCTCTTCCTTTTATTTTATTAAAGAGAACGTTGTTCATGTGGTGAAAATTTATCACCTTCAAAAACAACATGCTCTCTTCTTCCATTTATACCTTCAATCTGGTCATGAAACCGTTTTTATGGTTGAAAAAGAATGTTTTATATGTATTATGTTCTATTTTAAGTTCTGTAAATAACCTATGCCCATACTACTAAGTGAAAAGTTAAAATGAGATGGTTGTGATCCAAAAACTGCTCAAATTAGCCCAAATAATCTTCATTTAATTCTTATCTAATGATTCGGCCACATGGATCTAATATAACTCATTATAAAATCATTCAAGCTTCTATAATATAATTAATTACATGTAATATCAGTTCTGTATGTTTACCCATGATCTACCCAAACATCAAATTAAGAATACACGTGGACCACTCAAGAAAACCATGAAAACGAACATCCCCGATCAATGTTTTTAAACTCTATAAGTCATCCAAAGGAACATAATATGAAATAATGAAACCATAATGAACCCTTTAATGTATAAAAAGTTATTTAATTTCTTATTAATGAATATCATGTCATTATACGGGACATTAAAGAGAAGGAGGCATTCGAGTACAAGGTAAGGGGAAATCTCGAACCCAATTTTCTTCCTTCGGGTTCTCCCTCTTTCACTCCATTTTTGATATGGTTACTCCTCAAAGGCATTTTGTTCATCTTTCCTTTTACTTTTCTGGGATATACATGTTTTTCACTGGTTTTTATTTCCATCAAAATTTTTTCCAAAATAACTTTTCTTTCAAGATCTCACCTTTTACCTCTCATTCAAGGTTGATGGTTCTTATATCAAGTATGTTGTCCCCTCTTTCTTTTGGGAACCCATAGCTTATGAATGTGTTATTATGAGACGAAACCCATTCCTTTCCATGGGTTATTTATGTACATGTTTGATATGTGTTTTATGTGGAAAGAATGATAATGATAATGTTATGATGTGACGGGTGCGCCCGGAATTATATAGCGCTCCAATGCATTGGGTAAAGTGATGAATCTCATGAGTAAATGTGAAATGATGTGTGAACATGATGCTAGTTTTGTTCACAAGTATGTGTGGTAGTTAACCACTAAGACATGATGTTTCATTTTTATGCTTTTCCACATTTCAAGTTTATTGTTTATGATCCTCTCATGTTCAAGATCTTCATCATGATTATGCTCACCCCATGCTATATTGTCCTTATCTATCCTGTTACTGGGCTTTTAGCTCACCCCTTATGATGTATATCCTCAGGTGGCTACATGTACTAAGGAGAGGACAAGTGCTACTAAGAAGCTATAGAAGAAGAGATTAAATGAATTTTTATGCTTGATGTTGTACTTGTTATGTGTAGTCCTAGTTTTCCCAAGACACTAAACCTCTGGATCCTCCTTGTGTAATACAATTATGTTGTTTATCTTTGAAATGATGTAATAGTAATGTAAGGAAAGGTCGGGTCGCTATAGTTGGTATCAGAGGAAAGGTTTAGTTAATTTGGTAATTAGGATTAGTAAACCCTAGAGAAAACCTCTAGCATAAGAATAAGTACAAACACATACACAAGAAAATTTACCTAGGGATTCCATATGTTTTGTTTTTTTGTATACTTTTTTTAAAAAGAATAAGTTATTCATGACTTGTTTAGTTATGTTTTGTTCTATCCTTTTCTATTTTATAAAATGGTGGGAACCAGGAGAGGTAATGAAGGAGAAGTACCCTCACCTGTTTGTGTAAAGTGAAATTTCGGGGGTGAAATTTCTTAAGGGGGGAAGAATGTAACAACCCAAAGTTTTTCAATGGAAAATTCCCTTCTTATACTTATGTCATAAAAACACAAAATAAAGAACTACTAAGTGACAAGTAACCTTTAAACATAATTTTGTCACCCCTATGTTTGGAATTTTAAAAATCCGACATACACGGTTGTGTTCAAAATAGTTTTTGGAGTCTAATGAAACAAAAATAATATTTGGTGAATTGTAACCTACCCTTGTGAATAGTAACCTACCCTTATGAATAATAACATGTCCCTTATGAATAGTAAATAAAAGGAACATTACCTAGTAATAATAAAATAAAATTTAGACATCTTAAAAAGTGACAATTTGACCTTAGTAAACATTTTTGGTATTTTATAAGTCATAAATAATTAATTATAATTAATTAATTTAAAAGAATATTTATTTTCTTGAAATATACACATAAATTATTGAATCAATGTCTAATAATTTTTAGATTATTTTATAAGACCCTAAGTAATTTTTGAAAGAACTGCAAAATCAGTTTTAATTTTAAGAACTGTTTTTTTAAGTAAATTATGATTTTAATTAAATATTAAATTAATAATATTTAGAAAATTATTTTTTGAAAAATGGACTTCATTTTTGGATTCTACACATTGAAAAATGGTTGGGGTAAAATTTTGGGATTTTTCTGAGATACTTGAATTTTTGATGAATAGTAGAATACATTAATTTATCACATAAATACATTTTAATTAAAACCCACTATTCCTGACATCACAAGTGATGTAAGAACCCAAATCCCGAATTCAAAAGTTTTATTTACTATTCTTAGTCATCCAATACTCACTATTCCTTGTCTTAGGTGAAATTAATAAACTAATCAATTTTATATTAAGGAAACCCCTCTCCCCTCCACTATAAAAGCCACCCTTCACTCCCTCTTTTCCTCACACCTCTCAAGCTTCAAGACTTCTCTAAACTCTGCCCAAACACCTTCCCTAGCCCCTCCCCCACGTCCAAGAGCTTCTGGTCTCATCAAAAGACCATGCTTAAGCCTTTAAGGAGATTCTTAATAGGAGGATTCTAAAGGTAATTTCTCTCCCTCTTCTCCTTTAATTTCCTTTCAATTTCAAGTTCCTTTCTTGATCTCTCCCTACCTATATTCATCCAAAATATTTTGTAACTCCATTATTATACATATACTGTAATCTTATGATTCTAAGGGTATATTATATCACCCCAAACCCTTTCCCTCTTCCTTTAATTTTATTAAAGAGAACGTTGTTCATGTGGTGATAATTTATCACCTTCAAAAACAACATGCTATCTTATTCCATTTATACCTTCAATATGGTAATGAAACCATTTTTATGGTTGAAACAGAATTTTGTATATGTATTATGTTCTATTTTAAGTTCTGGAAATAACCTATGCCCATACTACTAAGTGAAATGTTAAAATGAGATGGTTGTGATCCAAAAAACTGCTCAAATTAGCCCAAATAATCTTCATTTAATTCTTATCTAATAATTCGGCCACATGGATCTAATATAACTCATTATAAAATCATTAAAGCTTCTGTAATATCATTAATTACATTTAATATCAGTTCTGTATGTTTACCCATGATCTACCCAAACATCAAATTAAGAATACAAGTGGACCGCTCAAGAAAACCATGAAAACGAACATCCCCGATCATTGTTTTTAAACTCTATAAGTCATCCAACGGAACATAATATGAAATAATGAAACCAGAATGAACCCTATTAATGTATAAAAGGTTCTGTAATTTCTTATTAATGAAGATAATGTCATTATATAGGACATTAAAGAGAAGGAGGAATTCGAGTACAAGGTAAGGGGAAATCTCGAACCCAATTTTCTTCCTTCGGGTTCTCCCTCTTTCACTCCATTTTTGATATGGTTACTCCTCAAAGGTCTTTTTTTCATCATTTCCTTTACTTTTCTGGGATATACATGTTTTTCACTGGTTTTTATGTCCATCAAAATGTTTTCCAGAAGAACTCTTCTTTCAAGATCTCACCTTTTACCTCTCATTCAAGGTTGATGGTTCTTATATCAAGTATGTTGTTCCCTCTTTCTTTTGGGAACCCAAAGCTTATGAATGTGTTATTATGAGACGAAACCCATTAATTTCCATGGGTTATTTATTTACATGTTTGATATGTGTTTTATGTGGCAAGCATGATAATGATAATGTTATGATGTGACGGGTGCGCCCAGAATTATATAGCGCAATATGAATGTTTAAATGTGATGGGTGCGCCCGGAATTATATAGCGCTCCAATGCATTGGGTATAGTGATGAATCTCATGAGTAAATGTGAAATGATGCGTGAACATGATTCTAGCTTTGTTCACATGTATGTGTGGTAGTTAACCACTAAGACATGATGTTTCATTTTTATGATTTGACACATTTCAAGTTTATTGTTTATGCTCCTCTCATGTTCAAGATATTCTTCCTATGTCATGATTATGCTCACCTCATGCTATATTGTTATTATCTATCCTCTTACTGGGCTTTTAGGTCACCACTTTTGATGTATATCATTAGGTGGGTAAATTTACTAAGGAGAGGACAAGTGCCACTAAGAAGCTATAGAAGAAGAGATTAAATGAATTTTTATTCTTGATGTTGTACTTGTTATGTGTAGTCCTAGTTTTCCCAAGACACTAAACCTATGGATCCTCCATGTGTAATACTATTATGTTGTTTATCTTTGAAATGATGTAATAGTAATGTATGAAAAGGCCGGGTCGTTATAAGCCCGGCCTGGCAGCGACCTTCGGTCGCTGCCACCTCATCGTCGTGGTCTTTTTCCTCCATCATGGTGAGACGGCACCGTTCCCTTTTTTCTCTACCTCCATTTTTAACACAATCAAGAATCAACATAGTGTCATCGAACGTTTTTTGTTCATCTCATTCTCTCCGCGTTAAGTGATAACAAAATAAATGGCCACCATCAATCCAAATATAATCTCCAAAGTATGAGGGTATAATTCACACATTCAAATAAATAAACCCAATTCCCCCTACCTTGATTCGAAGTTCGTTCATTGATGACGGTTTCAATTAGTTGACGTTGGGGTGCATTCGAGGAGGAAGTGTCATTGTTGGCAATGTTCTTCATGGGCGGCATATTCTCCCTTGACACGGAGGAAGAGGATGGAATATGGGCATTCCTCGTGGTCGTCGCCTCACATTCTTTCCCCGGTTGAAGAAGTGGAAAGGATGTTCTTCATGGAAGAACGCTTTCTTCTTAATTCCCCCAAAGCCTCCAAGCAGAATATTTTCCCATCCAGTAAAAAAATAGGCTCCGCCATATTTTAATGATTCCATGAAATTCAATTGAATTCAATAGAATTCATCACCTCAAAAATTAATTAATTATGTAATTAATTAATTCTGTTGGAACAATTAAGGGGGAGGGAAGGTGGAGTTTTCACCCAAAATAAATGAATAATGGGTGGCTCAATATATTCAAGGGGAGTTGAGTGGGTTCAAGGGGAGTTGAGGGGTTAGGTTCTCGTGTTTCCCCACCACACAATATCCTCCCATGGTAGGTTATGTGGAGGGTGGGCCCCACCTCCAACTTCTTTTTGGATATAAAAACCACCAACTAAATAAAATTATGTAACACATAAATTTTATTTATTTATTAAGAATCCCCAAAATTAACTTCCACTCTCGACCAAAAGCAACTGCGGTAGAGGTCTCCTTAAGCAAATATTGGCGCTTTGAGTTCAATGGTGTCCACGGATTTTAATTCTGAGCACTGATTCAAGAGGTAGAAAAACCCTCACGTACGTTTAATGAACGTACCTGAACAAAACCTCAGAAATTGATTCCGGGCACACCGGGGCCGGAATCAGGCACTGTCAGAAAATGTGGACTTGTAAAATTCCAAATAATTTAATAAAAAATATTTCATTGAAATTTCTAGGTCGTTACATTATTATCATCTCTCTTTTAAAATTATCTTATACTAGTAGTAAAAATACCATCTGAGAAGTGTTAATTTACCACATTCAAGGATGATGGGTTATAAATTTCCATTATGGTCATCAATTATGGTAATGAAACCATTATTATGGTTGAAACAGACTATAATATATATATATATATATATATATTATCTCATAGAGGGTTCGTTAATCTTTTTTTACACATGGTTTCTGATTTATAAAACAAAATGTGTTCATTATGATCACAAACCGACAATTAACCCAAATGGTTATCACTAATGTTTTATATAATGACTCATCTTCACTAAAAGTAACCAAATTAAATTTACAACCATGAAACAATTTTTATGTTAAATAATATAACACTAATTCTATACAAACATCTTAATTTTACCATATTATCCATTCATGTATATTTGTAAATCGATCAATAAACAAACGGGCCTGAAAAATGAAATTGAACGTCAAAACCAATAAAAATTTTATAAATGAAATAAAAACGTAATAATAAATCAATTACATGTAAAATAGGTTCTTTAATTATTAATTAATGATCCTAATTTGATTATTCAAGTCATTAATATCATGTGCATGACACCATCAGACATAAGGTGAGGGATTCTACCTGAACCTCCATTATTCCTTCGGGTTATTCTTACTCTTTTTTCCCAAATGAAATCATATATTCTATATATAGATATTATAATTTATGTTTATATGTAAAATCTCATGTATAAATATCCATTAATCATTATCTTTCAAGGATATACATTTTTTAAATTGATTCCCTCCTCAATACTTCTCGATAAGCAAACCTGTTTTAAGGGAACATCCCAAATTCTTACCCAATTACATCTACCCTCTATAATCTTTTTTATTCACCATTGTTTTTAAAAAATCATTATTTTTATAATCAAAACCTTCTTGATTAACTTTTGTTTTTACATAATGGTTTATTCCCCTTTCTATTTTAAATTATCAATAGTATTTTCTGTAAAACCATATTAACATATTTTAATGATCAAATTTCATAGATACTCTTCTTACATGTTGTTACTTTTGTTTGACAACACATACCATGATATATGACCAAATTACCTTATTAATGTCCATTTACATTTTAATTCCTTTATTTCATAGACACTTTTCTGATATTCCCACTTATTATGCGTTATGACATGATTATGATACACATTATTTTTCATGGACACCCTTACGTTTTTGTATTATTATTTATATGTCAAGTATATTCATGAACATGTTATGATTGGTGAACCTAGATATCACTCCAATTCATTGGGTAAAGTTGAGTCTCATGAGACGTTATGTGCAATAGTCTTGGTCATTAGCCTAGACTCATGCTACCATGAGCAATGATCTTGTTAGTTAACCTTAACTTGTGCCCCTCTACGTGAAGAAAGACTTTACTCATGCTAAGGTGATGTTATCTGTTGCTTCAACATTACTATAATCCCATGTTTTATATTTTATGGTTTAATATGTTGAATTACATTATATTTCTTTTTATATCCTTATGTCATGATTTCTAACCAATGTGTTAATGCCTTATTTTTATTCTTATTCCATTAATGGGATTTTTTCACATCCCTTTTTTCATGTTATCCCTAGGTTATCCTATACATATGTAAGAGAACAATTAATGTTAGGGGAACCTTATAAAGAATAAATAATTAAATTTTTTATTTAGTTCCAAATATTCAGTTTTATGTTCACAGACTTCTAAGACACTAGACCTCATAATCCTTGGATGGTAATATGATGATTTATTATGCACAAAATAATGTAATGATCTGTGTAAACTGATAGGGTCTCTATCTAAATTGAGCTCTTATAAAAGGATCGAGAAGGTTTTTTGGTGTTGGGGTCATACTAATAAAAGGGACCTCCTACGTATCCCTATTATGGGAATTAAAACCCACATAGTTTGGTTTCATTTAATGAGAAATTTCATACCATTATAGTCCATGTTAGGTTCCTTTAATGGCCATCCATACATATATGCTTCTGAATAATTAAATGTCATGGGTATTTGACTATTAGTGGAAACATACCTAGAATTTGGATGGTGTGAGACTTATATATAAGTGGACCTATTTAGTTTAAAATAAATTATAAATTAGTTGGGGGTATTTCTATGACCAGTAAGAGTATCATGAATCAAATTTATTAAAGAAACCAAGGAGGGAATCCAAACTCAATGTATTTTAAGAAAAAATGAGTAGAATCACAACTCAATGGTAATGAAGAAACCAAGAGTAGAATATCAACTCATGAAATTTTGGCTAGAAAGAGGAGTATTTAAACTACTGTTTTTAGTGGAAATAAAGAAAATGATTTCAACTCAAGGTGCTTATATATGGATTACATTTGAGCTACCCAAATGAGAAATATTTCATGGAAGGTGTTAACCAACACACTAAATTGTAAAATTGTGGAATTTTAAAAAGGGGGAAACATGTGCTATAAGATACTAGAGTCTGATGAAATATTTGGTTCTTGTGAAAGGTTGTATTCCTATAAAAGGAGACTTAGAGAACTATATAAGAAATACATTACAAAGTGGATAAATCTAGGTCAAATATATATGTAGATGAACCATTCAAAAGGGGAAAACATGCACTTTTAGAGGCACAATTTCACTTACAATTGGGGTGTTATGTAAGTGTAGATGATGTTATGAAGTTGTAGAGTTTAAGGCCTCTAGATCTCATAATATTCACAAGATAATACCTTTATAGATAAATTATAATGGTACCCTTTTTTGGATTCTAGTCACATAATATTTATTTAATTGGCCCTCCATAAAAAAATTTGTTAGTGACCTTTGAAAGTATATAATGTAACATTCTCCATGAAGATTTTGATGAGAAGATTCATATTTTTTACCTTCCCCCTCTCTTTAGATTTGACAATGAAGTTACTTGAGAAAATGTGTTGATGAATTTTCTCTAAGGGAGAGTTCACAAATCGAGTAATTGATCTCTTGAACCACATGCCACACCAAAATTCCCCCTATGTCAAAGTATGTGTAAGGGTATTTACATGATAGTTTCATAACATTTTTATATATAATTTATAGAATTAGTATTGTAATGTATGTATATGGTTAGAAAGGATCCTCACTATGATTCCAAAAATGATAGTGGAAGATGAGGATTACACAAAGTCATACTGGAATTCAGCCCTGAAGCCAAAAAGGAAAGAAACCTAGTAGTATCTCAAAAGGATTCAAAGTTCCTCCATCATTTCATCAAAAAATGAATTAGGCCCCATATAATTTATTAAAAATAAGATAGATTCTTCATATTATCTAAACTTCACATTTGATAAAAACAAATCAAAAAATAGATAGCTATAATGTTTTGATCCATAAGTCCATTTGGATCATCTAATAATAAAATCAATGAACAAGAAACAAATTATACCCCTGGATTTAGTGTTTACCCATAGAATATGTTTTTAACAGAAAATAATTATCAATAAGTACTTAAAAATGTATTTTATGAATCTGATAACATTTTTAGTAGTAATAAATGAAATACATTCCTTACTCCCAATTGGAGGTTTTCAACACCACATCACTGAATTTGGAAATTATTAAAAGAAATTTTTATCCACCAGTGAGTGAGAAATCTTGATTCATATGGAATCCCATTTTATTATTCTTTTCATGTAATGATTTATTTATTCCCAATGTTTACTTGCATTATCTGATGGGGGACCACATCATTTCTCTCATTGAAAATTTCATGTATGTTTTTTTGTGCCATCAATGGAAATTTATTACATAGACTCATGCCCCTTATTTTATAAGCGTTTGATCTATATAAAGGTTACTATTTAAGAAATATAATGGTCATAATATAGTTTTCCTATTTTCATTCACATTGATTTCCTTCACATATGGCTCCTTGAGTATATTAATATGATAATATTAATCTTTTCTCTCATAAATTTCAGGTATTACCCAACCTATGAAACATTTATCCTTTTATAAAACTGCATGTGGAATGATTATAGTTTTCATATGATTTTTAGTCACACACAATCCTACTTTTTTGGACCCAACCATATTTTTATTCCCTACTATATGATTCCTTATACTATATATCTTGAATTACCTCTCCTTCATGTCTTGTATGATTCATACCTTCTAAACCAAGGTGTCTATTTCCCACTTAATCAAACATCAATCCTCTTTATTAGTTAAATAAAATCTAAAACTATGTATTGATGTATTCCTATATCAATACTGTATTTAGGGATTCTTAGATCTCTCGTTCTATTCTCAGACATAGTTTACTTTCACTACCACACCATCCTGGTTAATGACCTTTCATCATTTAACATCGATTTTGTATCCCTATTACACTAGGGTACCCACTATCTTAAACATATGAGGGTTTATCACTTATTTTCAATGATTCCCCATTCAAAATTGTGGATTGAATTATCTTTCATTCCTTTTGTTTTTTTTCATCCATTTTATGTAAGAGTGTCTCTAGAACTTTTCATGGATTGATTCCTGTCTCTAGAATTTATGTAGTGTTACTTGAATATAATATTTATATCCCAACTAAAATTCTTATAAGTAACCTTTATTAAATCCTATCGATGCACATTTTAATTTAGCATCAATTCATTAATGTTATTGTTTGAACATTATCAATTCATATATGCCTCTATTTTTGTTAAACATTCCACATCTTTCACATCGATGCTTCTTAGTCGGCTTACCTTATAGACAATGGAAAGACTTTAGGATACATAAATTCATTTTTAAAATTTAGTATTTTATACATCCTACTTCATGTTTTGAGTATTTGATTAACCATAAATCCATTATGTTTGCTCATAATTAACTTATATTATTTGGAAGGACCCCTTTTGGAATTTTAATTTTACATTCACTGAAATATAGAATTCCAATGCTCCTTTAATCTACATACATTTTTATAAGAAAAACACTCTAACTATATACTCGATTATATATTATTAAACATGAAACCTTCATCCAAATTTGTTAATGATCATTTTTAGTTTACTTGTGTAATGGTATAGTGATGAACACATCATTTGAACATGGTACAGAGTCCTCATATCATATCCTTTATCATCGCACTGGATCTAATTAAAGTATCTCAAGTCATGATTTATTTTTTCAACATACCATATTAAAATTGATTCAAAATATATTTAAATTTACATATTCATGTGTTAATCAGGATGGAAATGAAAATATATATCCAACTCGTTTAGGTATTCATTTCTCCCCTTTTTAGTCACATTAAAGTTCTGTAATAATATTCCACAGTTTACTTTTCATGGTGATTTTTCTCTTATCATTAGTTGATTATAATCCCCAATGAATATTATAATCTTATATAAAATGGTTTATTTTATAATACCTTATAACTAAAAAAATATTAAAATTAAAAAATACTAACCTTATTAGGATGAAAACACAAAAAGGGTAAAAATAAAAAAAATAAAAATTCATTATTCTATTGTTTCATCAGTATTGATAAGGAAAAACTACGAGTATAAGAGAAATTAGGTACAGTGTTTTTAATTCCTACTCATGAAAATAGATAAAACTGAGTTATTATTTATTAATCTTCATTTATGGGAAAGTATTAGAGAAAATAATTATCCCCTCTTTGAAATTACTTGAATATGGACATAAATACCTGAGAAAAATTATTAATGAAAACCTGTTTCTTTGCATTCATGTTACTTATTTGTATAAGTAATTTATTCTTCATGTAAAATTATCTATTTCATATCTGGTGTTTTTAAAATTAGATTATATAAGAATAAAATAAAAAAATCTCTTAGCATTATTATTTAATAAAAAGGACATTATCTACAATTTAGAGCCACTCATTTAATGGTTTTTAGTAGAATTAAAAATATAAATTTACAATAGAAAATTATTTTATTGAGTGATCTAAATAACATAATTATTGAATGTTGGAATCATCTATTTATTATAGTTTTGTTAACCATATAATTTTGGATTCTACTTATATATATCATTTCTCACTCTTAGTAGTAATATTTTTCTCTCTATTTTGAACATCTCAGATCCAAACTGGGACCTCTACAAAATTATCCTTTATAGATTATAATTATTTTTAAAAAAATTATACAACAATAGTTCAATTTATAATCATTGTTTCAACTATATATTCCCCCTCCTACATTTGAGATATTTTATTTTTAGTTTATTCCGTTGACCCATTGAATCATACATCAAGTTTTATTTTGAAATGGATCTTCAATAAAGACTCTATTTATACTATAACATATATTATGTGAGATAAAATATTATCTAATTCTTAATAGTAAAACTAGTATGATCCCATGACTATGGTTATTAGGTTATTTTGTCTTATCCTTTCTCCCGTCTCACTGAGGTGAGTTTAGGTCCTCAGATTATGGATATTGAATCACACCCTATACCACATAAATCAATTTTTTTGATGTTTCATGGTCATATTTTACCTTTTCCTTCAAAATTGGATCACACTCTAGGAAAAGTCCACTCACTGAAGGAGCACTGTCAACTACAAGAATTGATGGGGAAAGATATATAATTATCATGGAAAAAGATATATCATTTGATGGATTTATAATAGAATGAGATTATTTTGTGAATATAATTATTAAACCACTATAAAAATCTTCATGAAATTTATAGTTTCTGCTAATATGATATTATTTTAGTGAAATATAGCATTACTAACCATCACTACAATAATGAAATGTGATTAAAACTCAAACACCATTTTTGGATATAAATTAAATAAATTCTATGAGATAGATATATCCCCTATCAAATACTTTTTGGTTTATAATGATGGTAAGATCACCTATGAATTCCAAAAGAAATGTTTCATATTATTCCTATGAGCCTATTTCATGATTGTGTGAAATAAATGATATTGTAACCCAAAAAATATCATATAAGTTATTAATATCAGGAAAAGGGTAAAAAATTATCCTATATTCTTTTATGATATCAATATAGCCCTATATCCATTAATATGTATCCATACATTAAACATATATTAATTCATCATATTGGTCCATTGTATTAGTTATCTCTACAAACACATCAAGTATTATGGTAGTGTGGTAAACCATGTATCACTTACATAAAAATTTCCTCATTTTATATGAGAATTTAAAGCATATTAAAATAATACATGCTCAGTAACTATAAATGTTAAGTGTACTTGGATACCTAATACATAATCGAATTTATTCACAAAAATATTTTCAATATCTCCCAAAAATTCCTTCTCATGTTATAAACTTGATAGAAATTTCATACATAAAAACTTTTTTCATAACCTAGTTAAATTGAAACATAATGAAGGGTGAACATATATTATAGGTTAGCTAAATATTAAGAGATGCTAATTGATTATCACAACTAAGAATAAGATAAGATAAAGGGCATCAGAACATGATCATAACTTACAATATTACACCCATTAAGTCATAGACTATAAAACATGAATTATTATATAAGTATTTTTTTCAACAAAAAACATTAGTTATAAGATTATATAATCATTAATAATCAGTCATAACACATAATAGCACATAATAATAATAAGACACAAGTTTGTGGGATATACATACTATGTATCTGATTCATGGGAGATCAAATTAAATATTAAAGATAACAAGGAGATCCTAATGGGAGTAGTTTTCTCTCATTGGATACCTTTGTCATAATTCACCAAAAATGTTTTCTATAATAATGAATGTTGCAAGATGTTTGGTATCATTCAACTCGGTATGTTTTCAGGGGTATTATTCCTACTCTAGAATTAGTTTCCTTTTAGAAAAAATTTATTGTGGGTCATATTTAACCCCTAAAAATATAAAATCAACTCTCATATAGATTAGTTTCCTCATTTTTCCATTTCATGTAACTCTCATTCCCTCTTTTACACAAAGAGATAACTAGTTTGAGACCTTTCTGCAAAGGGGAGATCATTTTATTAAATGACAAATTCCTCCAATATTTCATTCTAATGAGAATATAAACTTGTCTTAGTATACATGAAGAATAATATAGTGGATTCATCAATGGATTGTATACTTATATATACATGCATATCCTTATTTTCTGTTATGACCAAAAATTGGGTAATGGGAATTGGATACTACTTTGAAAAAGCATTGAAATATATTGTGGGAATAAAATCTTGGATCTATCAGAACTAATATAAAAATATATAAGGTATATTATTGTATATTTTAATTTGTTGATATAGAGATAAATGTTAGTTCATTTATTTAATTTTGTTTTAAGGGGGAATAATATTTATCCTTACAAGTGATTGATTATTTTATTTAGGGGTATTTATTATTATATAAGTGATGGTGAAAAATATTATAAAATTTGAGATATTTGAAGATTTATTATGATATAGAATTGGTGCCTTTAATATGAAATGTGGAATTAATTATTGGGATATGGTTTGATATGGTTTTTATGGGTTTTAATTATGGTATAATTAATAGATCAAAAAATGGGGTTATTGAAGTGGTATTTAATATATGGATGTTTGAAAGAAAATTATGGTGGTTAATTTTATTAATTTAAAGGATTTAATTATTATTTTTATTCCATGAATGATGTTTTGGAATTATATAATTTATTGGTCTACTTGTATGTTGAAACTGTGGAATTATTATAGAGGAAATGAAAGGAATTATAGAGGATTGAATTTGGATTTATAGTATGGGGATTAAAAGGTATTAACAAATGTAAATTAATTTGGTTTTACTCTTTAACTATATGGGTTCATTCAAAGATGAATTATGTTTGAGAATGGATTTGTATAATATATAAATATAAGAGTCTCTTTGAATAGTAATCTATTTAATCCCTCACTCTACTTCACGATTAATTAAAGTGGAATATTGGATTTGAGTGATCAATGGATGAATAATTAGATGGATTCCCAATGTATTTTTTGATATATTCTTAAGTGATTTTTAATTTTATTATAATATACATAAATTGTTATATTATACCTACTTAGGCCTTAATACCTAATTTCTGTGTTCTATATCTAAAATGAGAGGGTGTGGAATTTTCGATGTTTGACATCCAAAAGGGATGTGGGTAATGCCACTCTCAGGATATTAATCTATGTTCCTTATTATATTATATCATAGAGTCAGTTAGTATGCATGTGATAAATTTCATGAGGGTTTTCCAACATACTAAAGGATATGTACTCTAAATTCATGAGTCATATAGATGTGATGCCAATATATCAATATTTCATTTTTTACTTCTCTTAAATTGGAATTTTAGATAATTTCATTAAAGAGTTATAATTTATAGGAAATTAAGATGAAACTCTTACATTGTTTTTATTGTTAATTTTACCATCATGGAAGATTATAGAAAATTAAAGGCAAAGAGTCCAAGGTATGTCGCTCATATTTCTTACTCAGTGGATTTGGATTCCATCTCCTTTGATTGAGGTGCTTTTCAAATACTTAAATTAAAGTAATATTCTTCTCAAATAATTTATGTTAAATTTATTTGGATACAATTAATGTGTATCCAAATTTAAGATAAATGTAAATGGGTATTTTTAATAGAAATAATGGATGTTGGGCTTCCCAATTCAAGGGATTTGATTAGTTAAAAATGATATTTTTATTTCAAATTGGATTTAAAATTATGATTTGTTGATAACGATAATATTATGATGGGAAATAAATTGAAAAAATTATTATATTTCCATAAATTACTATAAATTCCTGAGAATCATAAATTCCATGATTATAAATTATTGTGTGTAAATATTGTAAATAACCATGTTTATGGAGAAAAATAAATTATGGCTTTATATAATTGTTTGAAGAATCATAACAGGTTCACTATAATAAAAATATAATTTTTCTATACATGGTTTCAAGATAATTTATAATTTATTTTTCTTGTTATGGCTTAAATTATGGAATTATAGTTTCCTAATTAAATGTTTAGTGTTTTAGTATGTTTTCAAATATGAATTATTTAAAAATAATTATTGGTTTTAATATTATTTTTCAAGGGTTTATAAATTTATACAACATATTTTTTTTTCAAATCGCATTGATTACATGTTTAAAAATAGAAATATATATATATATATATGAGAATTCATGTGAGTGATTCATGGAAATTCTAATGAGTAAAATGTCACTCCCCTATCTATATGCCTTAGTTTCCATATATCAATTGTTTATAATGATGTAGGAAAAGGAAATGGTATCTTCTTCATTATAAATGAAGCCTATGAGAAATATTCATGATGTGGTATGGTAGTGTTCATTGGATAATTATTGAATAATTTTTCTATCCAAGATATTCATGTTTCAGTCATCCACAATATGTTATCATGTCTTGATTTGTTCACTTATCTTATGTTGTATTACATTTATTGGATCAATAACATTGCTTTAAATAATGGTCATTATTTTAAAATATAGTATAATTGTTTTATGTATATAGTTATTTATTTAATTTTATATGGAATATTTTCACAATGATAATTTGTTATCCCTCAATACTAGTTTTTAGTTTATGGTGATTAGAGAATGTACATGAATCTATATGGAGATTTAGTTTGGGTCTTGGGATTTGGGACCTCAGGTCTGTCAGTTAAAAAATGGTATCAAAGTAAGGCGTAAATTGGATTCTTTAGTATTCAAGTTTTTATGGATATTATGATGTCTAGAACTCATCAGGTACCCATAATATAGTATACTTCTCTTATTTATAGAGAACCCGGAGTTATTAGGGTGTTTGGGTATTATAAAAGATGAGAAGATCCCTCAGAGAAAGTCATTCCATATAGGTGTCTATAAAAATTATGGTTTGGGTTGGGTATAATATTCCTGAACAAATATTAAAATGGATAATTATGTTATTCATGTGCATTAGATTTTGGAAATTATTTCAATACTTGGAAGTGGGTTTTCAATGGGGTTCAAATGGTTTTGAAAATGTTTCTCGTTTTGTAAAATATGTATATTATAAATTATTTCCAATTTATTTGAAAACATTTATGGTAATTGATGTGACCAGAGGTCGTCATGGCCCTCAAAATTACATTTATACTCCTACACTAGTACAGCAGTGCAGGGTCGATCCACAGACAAGGCAGATGAGTTGTCTAAGGTTCTAAGAAAAATACACTCCACTGTTGTCAGCAGTGGAGAGAGTGAAAATCTTATTACCTTTTATATTTTTTTTATTTTTTAAAAGATGAGCTAGAAACAGTAGGAGGAAACGAGATTCTTTACAAAGAAACTAAATTTTCTACAAAGGGAATAAAATTGCACTAGGTACTGTTAAACTAAGAAATTAAGCTAACTACATTAAGCTGCAAAGACAAGGAGCTAAGAACAACAATTTTCTCGGGAATTCCAAACTTGATGATTAAAAGGAAAACTATCCAATAAACTTAATTGAATCACACCCTATAAATTGTTTGATATATCTTCCTCGCCAGAAGAAACATCAAACAGAAGTATGACTTTTAGAGTTCGCCACTCTAAAGATCATCATCTGTTAGAATTTTGAAAAAGAATACAGTCGAAGTTAAACTCGCCGTAAAACTCCAACTGTAATGACATTAATGCTTGAACAAATTGAAGATCATGTTCAACCTCGCCAATTGAACTACGAACTATGACATTTTTTTATAGTAAGGTGTGAACAAATTTACTTAACATCATAGTTGATCTCGCCGATTAATTCTGATGTCAATCAATGAGTAGTGAACAATTTAACAGATAAACCAACAAAGCTTGAAGCTCCCGAGATGGAAAATCAACTCATGTTCATAATGAAATATATCATTGAAAACAATCCGAAAACAGAGTACAAGACGTTAAGAAAAGAGGGAGAAAGACTCCCTAAATATCGCTCTGCCCTCGGGCTCCTTAGTCTCCAGTTTGACTCTATCATCTCCCGGGAGTTCTGCTCTCGTATTGTCTGGTGTGGAATGTCGAATGAGAGTCCCGTCAAAAAAATCTGATGCTGCTCTGCTTTAACTACCATCTGTCATCTGCTGCACGTCACCGCTCAATCTCCACCGACTTCAAAAGTTCTTTACCCACGCACCGCAAAATGTGCATTTTTTCGCGACTGGCACGTCGCGCGAATGTTTCCCTCGTAACTAACTCTGGATGAGTTAGTAGGATAAACCTGGACATGTTTAAGTCCCTTGAATGAACCTGCACAAATAAATAAATAAATAAAAAGGGTAAATAAATAAGGACCCAAAGAAAGAAAATGTGGTTATTTTTAAAGTCAAGTATTATATTACTCTTTGAAAGTTAGTCATAAGTTAATTGTTAGTTATTATTTACTTTTATAAAGTTATCCATTAAATAATACTATGGTAAAACATAATTTATTATAAAGTTATTAATTTAATTAAGTTTATAAAATATTTACTAAGTTATTAATTTTATCCATTTTTAAACTAAGTTATTAAATAATAAGAACATAAATAAATAAATTAATTAATTAATATTTTGAGATTGTTTTTAATACTCTGTGTTTTTAAAACATAGAGTATATAGACCAGAAACAAGTTGAAGTACTTCCCTGACTAAGATCTTGTCCAAAAAATGACTATGGGAATTCCACTCCTTAGATGACAGAAGCAGTATTCCTAAAAACACAGAGTATATAGACCAGGAACAATTATCCAGCAAAAACAGAGCATATATAAGCATACAAAGCAGCACTTTATTTAAAGTAAAATAAGAACAGAACAAAAGTAAAAACAAAGAAAGAGCATGGGTTGACTCCCATGAAGCACTGTATTTTAAGTCTTCAGTTAGAATTTATTTAATTACAATTTTTTTTATTAACAAAACACAAACCATGGGTTGCCTCCCATGCAGCGCTAGGTTTAAAGTCCCCATCCAGACTCACCAAGCAACTAACCGTAGTCACTAGGTGGATGTGGTTTCCTTAATAGGAACCACCACATGTGTTTGGCCCATTTATCTTTAACAGAACAGTGAAAATTGTGGGCTTTAAGACTCAATAAAACAACAACTAAATTATCATAGCCTAAAATAATCCCTAAGTAGCACCCTTTAACAGTAATGGGTATAGTGCTGTCCACTTCCAGAATTGTTTCAGAGTTATCAATATTTGAGTTCACGTGAAGGGACAACATAGTACTAGGTGCTTCAAAGGGTATGGCATTATTTTCATGGCTTTCTCTCTCAACTTCAACACTCATAGTTTCAAATATAGGGGTTCTTGTGGGTGAATACTGAATAGTAGGTTCAAAAGGGGATTCAATAAAGTTCTGAATAGAATCATGAGCATTGGAACTCAATTCTAAGTCTCCCTCTAGACTACTATCAGTATCATGATGAAGCTTAGGAACCTTCACAGATGAGGATGGAAGTGAAAAACAAGAAATAGAATTTATGTTATCACTAAGTGGTTCAGCTCTAACAATGTTATAAATCTCTTCCAAAAGATCCTCATCTATTAACTCACATTGAACATCTACTACTTCTATCAAATCAGTTCTGTAACCATCATATAATGTGCGTTCAACTTCTCTTTCAAGTTCAAGTTCAAAAGGCTCACTTTCTAAAACCATGTCATTTGAGTGTTGCAATTCAATTTCAGGAGAAGAATTGTACAATTCAGTTTCAATAAATTCACTTTCCAAAATGTTCATGGTAAGACAATTCTCCTCAAGTTGATCAACACTGATTTCCATTTCATTGCCCACTGATTCAGAAAAGTGATTAATATGAGAATAAGGAGATGAAAACTCATCAATTAGTCTTTCTTCAAATATTATTCCTTCATTCTCATCATCAAACATCATTTCAGAATTAATTGGGTTTACAGTTTCAAAACATGGAAGAGTAGTTTTCAGTTGAGGTTCAAAAAATTTAGATTCTTTGTTATCCAGCTTAAGGTTCTCTTCCAAAGTGTTCCCAATTTCAATTTCAGGCTCATTGTTCAGAATTTCAGAAAGATTGGGTGAAGAGTTTTTAACATTCAAGTTTCTAGTTTCATGTATATCTTCAACACGAGTGACTTCATTCTCAAAGCTTCTAAAACAGTGATTTTTCTCAAGTGTAGGAATTATGAAAAGAACTGGGCTATCTTTTTCAATCTGTTTCAATTCATCTTCAAAATTGTCCAACTCGATTCCATTAAAGTTCTTTATTGGATTTTCAATGATGTGTTCTTTATTTAGAGAGTTGGTTATTTCCAGATTTAGTTCAATAGAGTCTGATTTTTCAAAGTGAATGGGTTCTTGTCCAGTATCATTATCACTTTCTTCTTCCACTTGATTTTCAAATCTTTTGTAAACATTTTCTTTTTCATTTTCTTCAAATAATTCTTGTTATTTAACCCTTTGTTGCAATTCCAAGAGCATGGTTTCTATTCTTTTAATTCTTTGATCTCGCTCTTGAGAATCTCTAAGTTGAATATCATGGGTTTGAGTTAACCAATTGTTAATTTGTTTCACCCTAGCATCTAGTTTGAAATCAATTAATTCAATTTTAGCTAGGGTGATAGGACTAAACTCACATTGTTCATTTTCATCAGTGTAAACATCTTGTTGTGGCTGGTTATAGACACATTGCCAAGCAGTATGTCCATAATCACCACAACAAACACAGTTAGGTCCCGGTTGATTCCAATTCTGTTTAACATCCATTTTTAATTCAAAATTTAATGAGCTTAAACACACAACAGTTCTCTGTGAAGCAGATTTTTCTTTTCAAAACAACCAAAGTAGCAGATACAGTTCAAAGTAGTTTTTTTTAATCAGTTTTTTTAAATGAATTTTTTTATGTTTTTTTATATTTTTTTTATTTTAATTTTTTTATTTTTTATTTGAAAACCTAGACTCTCAGTGCATGCCTTCACCGGCAACGGCGCAAAATTTTGATGTGACCAGTGGTCGTCATGGCCCTCAAAATTACATTTATACTCCTACACTAGTACAGGAGCGCAGGGTCGATCCACAGAGAAGGCAGATGAGTTGTCTAAGGTTCTAAGAAAAATACACTCCACTATTGTCAGCAGTGGAGAGAGTGAAAATCTTTTTACCTTTTATATTTTTTTTATTTTTTAAATGATGAGCTAGAAACAGTAGGAGGAAACGAGATTCTTTACAAAGAAACTAAATTTTCTACAAAGGGAATAAAATTGCACTAGGTACTGTTAAACTAAGAAATTAAGCTAACTACTTTAAGCAGCAAAGACAAGGAGCTAAGAACAACAATTTTCTCGGGAATTCCAAACTTGATGATTAAAAGGAAAACTATCCACTAAACTTAATTGAATCACACCCTAGAAATTGTTTGATATATCTTCCTCGCTAGAAGAAACATCAAACAGAAGTATGACTTTTAGAGTTCGCCACTCTAAGGATCATCGTCTGTTAGAATTTTGAAAAAGAATACAGTCGAAGTTAAACTCGCCGTAAAACTCCAACTGTAATGACATTAATGCTTGAACAAATTGAAGATCAAGTTCAACCTCGCCAATTGAACTAGGAACTATGACATTTTTTTACAGTAAGGTGTGAACAAATTTACTTAACATCAGAGTTGATCTCGCCGATTAATTCTGATGTCAATCAATGAGTAGTGAACAATTTAACAGATAAACCAACAAAGCATGAAGCTCCCGAGATGGAAAATCAACTCATGTTCATAATGAAATATATCATTGAAAACAATCCTAAAACAGAGTACAAGATGTTAAGAAAAGAGGGAGAAAGACTCCCTAAATATCGCTCTGCCCTCGGGCTCCTTAGTCTCCAGTTTGACTCTATCATCTCCCGGGAGTTCTGCTCTCGTATTGTCTGGTGTGGAATGTCGAATGAGAGTCCCGTCAAAAAAATCTGCTGCTGCTCTACTTTAACTACCATCTGTCATCTGCTGCACGTCACCGCTCAATCTCCACCGACTTTAAAAGTTCTTTACCCACGCACCGCAAAATGTGCGTTTTTTCGCGACTGGCACGTCGCGCGAATTTTTCCCTCGTAACTAACTCCGGATGAGTTAGTTGGATGAACCTGGACATGTTCAAGTCCCTTGAATGAACCTACACAAATAAATAAATAAATAAAAAGGGTAAATAAATAAGGACCCAAAGAAAGAAAACGTGGTTATTTTTAAAGTCGAGTATTATATTACTCTTTGAAAGTTAGTCATAAGTTAATTGTTAGTTATTATTTACTTTTATAAAATTATCCATTAAATAATACTATGGTAAAACATAATTTATTATAAAGTTATTAATTTAATTAAGTTTATAAAATATTTACTAAGTTATTAATTTTATCCATTTTTAAACTAAGTTATTAAATAATAAGAACATAAATAAATTAATAAATTAATTAATATTTTAAGATTGTTTCATTTAATTTAATTATTACAATTAAAGAAATTAAATTGTTAGGTTAATTAATTAAATAGTTAATTTTAATTGAGTAATTAAAATTATTACTTTATACTTAAATTGAAAAGTATGTTTTATTGTTATTTATAATTATTATTAATTAAATTATACAATTAATAGTAAATTAATTTATTATAAACATTTATTCTTATTTAAGTTTAATATTTTAGTTAATGATTTATCTATTTATTAACATTATAGTTATTTTAATTAATGACTTTTTTTTGAACTAAATTCTATTCATTTGATTTAATTAAAGTTAAAACTTTAACTTTACTTTTTTTTTAGTTTTTGTTTTATGTTACTTTTATTATTTTATTTTGTATTTTTTTAAGCTTCTTCCTCCCCCTCAATTCGGCGCACAGCAGGAAGGGGGAGGGTTTCCACCATCTTCAGAGCACCGGCTTCCTGCTACTCCTCCAACATCGCGGCATCTTCAGCTCCTCAGCACCGGCACATCCCGGCTCCACTAGCAGGTGTGGCTCCCTCTTCACACAGTTGCGTCGGCCTTGGCTCTGGCGCGGCCCTCGTCCTGAGTGTCTTTCGTGCAACACCATCCTCGGCTTTAGTAGGTTCCAGTGTATTCAGGTAGTAGCATCTCATGGTGGCAGCGGATAACAGTTTCGGAAAAGTGCAGCATCCTCCTCAAGCCGGCAATAGTAGGTGCGATGGATCCCTCCTCTTCTGCTCAACAATCCCTTGGATCGAGTGCGACACTGGCATCAACTCCAGCAGCGGACTGCAACGGCTCCACCACTTCAGCATGAACCCCCTCATCTGCAAGTGGCACTATAATTTAGATCAACTCAATGAGTGGATCAGCGTAGAGAAATGGTGAAGCACAAGGGAGCAGGGAGCACTATCGGTGAGAGAGGATTTGTAGTTTACCGGTGTGGCAAGGAGGAGGTGTTGTTAGGGGTTATGAGTATAGGCTAGGAGCATCAGTGTATTAGTGAGAAACAGGGGATTTTGCATCGGTGAGAAAAGAGATACCGATGCAGATCGGTAGTAGAAGAATGAGGCAATCGGTGAGAATGAAGGGCAGGAGGTGTATCGGTGAGAAATACCTCACCGATAGAGGAATGAAATGTATATCGGTGGGAGAAAAGCTACATCGGTGATAAAAATGAAAAGGTTGTATTGGAAGGTAAAGAGTATCGGTGAGAAAAAGTGAAGCGTATCTGTGAGGATTAGAAACAAAGCAGCTGCTACCATTAAGAATGGGTATCGGTAGCTGAAGCTACCGATGGAGAAAAATAAAATATCGGTGAGGTAATAAAAGGAACAGGGAGGGCCGCAGCTATCGATAAAACTAAAGTCAGCGGTAAAATTTCCTAACAGTGAAACTTTAAAAATTAAAACATAAGTTATTTTTTAAAAGAAGGATTTAAAATAATTAATTAAAAAGATAACTAAACATCATTAATTTAAAGCATAATTTTTATTAAACCTTAAACACATTAAAATAATTAACTAGAAACACTAAAATTATAAACTGAATAAAATTTTAAACTAAATTAATAAAAGACATAACATTAAAATAACTAAAAAAATTAATTAAAGAATATCAGCAAATATAAATAAAAAGCATCGGTGACCCAATAAGTCACCATAAGATCTCTTCTACCTCACCGGTAGACTAAAACAAAATAAAAATGAAATAAAACTCAATCTGCATACATAAAATAATATAATTAATGTTTGAAAACTCTTAATTAATTAATTAATTAACTAATTGAACTAATAAAATTAAGGGAGAACCAAATTAATTAATTTAAAAGAAACATATTATTTACTTAAATGGCTAGCGGGTGGTTCAACACATAAAATAATAAAATTAACCTATTTTAACGTAACTTAATTGAAAGAATGATTAATAAAATAAAGTCTAAATTAATTAATTAGAATTATGTTAATTAACTAATTGTTTAAATGTATATTAACTATTATAAAGTTAAGCAGATTTATAAAAACCAAAATAAAAACTCACCGCTAAAAGGCTCAGCGGTAGTATTTAAAGTCTACCGATAAGATTTATAAAACAGCTACCGGTAGGAAAGAGTATCGGTGACAATGGTCACAGATAAACAACACCGGTAACCTGCCTACAGGTAGAGAAAAAGGACCCCTGCTATCAGTAGCTTAGCTACCGATAGTCTAGAAAGCCGCGACTAAATTATATAAACATAAAAATTTAAAAGTAAATTAATTATCAAACATATTAATTATTAACAAAGACAAATTAAATAAAATAAACAAATAAAGATTAAATAAACAAATTGAAAATTAATTACATTAAAAATACATCAAGAATAAATCAATTATTTTAAGGTCCAAAATTACATAAAATGTTATAAAAAGTGAATAATTGACAAATTTATTTATAAAAATACAAACGTGCATTTATTTATTAAAAAGTGTTAAATTAATTAAATAAATTGTATAAAATGTAATAAAAAGATGTGGCAAACTGGGTAAAAATAAGGCCACATCAGTAATGAATACAATTTATGTGAATATATCCAATTATATATATATATATATATCTTAAGAGTGATAAAGCTTATACGATACGTGAAAATGGGATTTGTTTTAAATGGATCAAATAATATTGGTTTTGAGGTACATTATAAAAATTTATTAATGTACATATCCAATTAATGATTAAGAAGTTTAAAACATTTTTCTTTCCATTGTTTACTATAGAGTTTGTAATATATAAAATCATTATTTAAATCTCTAATTCATTGAACAAAACAATCCATGTACTTGGAGGAGGAACAAATCAATATTGTCTAAAGGAAGTTAGTAAATATTCATAATTTCAATATCAAAATCCTTCTAGGTTTATAGGTGATGGTAGAGTGTAGAATTTTGAATATTTTGAAGCAACACAAGTTAAAAATACAAATATGTTACGTTATTTCCAAAGTATATTTCATCTCATAATGATCATAGAATCCCAAAAACCAAAGATTTAGTGTCGTTGGATATAGGCTTTATGAATAACATATTACAGTTTCTTAATTCAAAACCACTAATAAAAATCTATAAATAAAAATTATTTCTTCACATAATTCTATATACAATTTCATGGGGAAGTGTAAAATGAAAGGGGTGAGCTCAAACAAAGGGTAAGGGAAAAAATATCACTTTTTTCTAAAGGGTAAGATCACATGCATGTGAAAAACTATTTAATGGTGTGAAATATATAATTAAAAGACAATAAAATTTTAATAGATTGTAATTAATGATAAAACATCATAGATCCTGAAATCATATCATTTTATCATAAAAATACCATCATGTGAGAATAAAACATATATCATTACATGGGAATATATAAAAATAATCATAAACCATTGAGTTATAACATTATAATATGGCGTAATTTGAAGATTTGACACAAACATAAACATAGAAACGATACCAGATGTAAAGTTTAACTACCATAACCATTTGGACATAGTGAATCATGAATCACAACATTATCCCATAACAAAGTGGACTGTGATCAATACCATTTTCTATAGTAGATTGGAAAGCACAACTCATTCCAAATAATTATCTTATGAGATATAAATATTTAACTAATGAATTTGAGGGATATATATGGCCCACTTATCACATAATTATATACATTACATAGGTGTTCCACATGGAATCAATAATAAATCATATACTAGAAAACATGTGGAAATAACATTGGTTTCGAAACAATTTTAAAATTTATTATAGAAAATGGCATCATGAATTAGATCATTGGATATGAAAAATTCAATCTCCCAAAAATAGTATTTAACAAATTCTTTTTAGGGTTGATTCAAAAAAAATTAAATCATAGGCAGTAAATATATTAGAGAAAATAGGGAAATGGAATTGAAACAGTAAAAATTTGAAAAACAATTATTAACATTATTATAAAGAGAAGAAGTTTCAAGTCACATTATAAAGTGACTTTTGAAAAATTAACTTGAAGACAACATTAAACATTGTTAAGAAATAAATAATAATAATGGAATCATGATAATAAACAACTGTTAAGATACAAAAATTTGAGTGGAAAATAAATATATGATCTTAAAAATAAATACCATTTTAATATTTATAATATCCTAGTTGAAACCAACATCATTAAAAGAGTAATAAATATAAATTTTGAAAAAAGGTTTAGATAAATATGAATATAATAAGAGACAATAGAATTATTTCTTTAAACAAATTAATCCAAAATTAAATTATATTCCTTTTTTCATTACTTATTAGTTATATTCTTTGGAATTTATTTTTTACTAGTTTGTTTTAAACAAGAAGGACTTTAAGACATGTTTTCTTTTAAATTTTCTCATTTTATTTCGATTTCATGATTTTGATTATTTTAAATTTATCATTTTTGAATAATTTGTACATAATCTTAGAATACATGGGAAAAAATATATTACATAATATAAACTAACCATCTAGTTAGGGTATGATAAGTTAAACATTGAGAACACCCTTTTTGGAATATTAAACATGTTATTAGCATGATGTGTCCAAAGGTAGAGAGATAAAGAGAAAGTGTATAAAATATAAATAGATGAAAAGTTTTATACGTGTTTCATAATAATATATTTATATTATATAAATATATATTAAATGTTTTAGAAAGTTATAAAAAGGTAGTTTTATTGGGATAGTAGAAAAAATAAGAGAAATGGGTTAATAAAATCTGGTTTACAACATCATTTAAGATTTACTATTTTGCTAAAGCCTTTAAATATAGGGTATGTGTACCACCAAAAAAAATATATGTTAGATAAGAGTACTAGGATAGGGGTAATGGTTATATCTTCATATTTGAGAAGGGAATGGGAAATGTGTTACAACGGGAAAGAAGATGGGGTATTTATACTTGAGGAGATGGGTATTTTACTGTTTAAATATATATTATTTAATCATTTAGGCCTATGTCTCTTTAGTGGGGATTATTTACTTCATTTTTTTGTTTATTATAAAATGAATTTGTGTAATTTTACATTTAGATAAATTAAAATTTTAATGAAACATTTTAAATGGTCGATTAAATGCAAAGAACCAAAAGTAGTTTTTTAATATTGATAAAATAAAATTTGGGTTCCAAAATGTCACATATAGGTTGCTATATAAAGGATGATATTTTTTAATTCATGTTTTACTACATAGATACATATTAAGTGAATAATTTTTTTTATGAATTTTTTCCTCTTTCTGACATCATAAAGATGTCATAAAAGATGATGTATTTAATAAACATTATTTTTTAATATTCACTAAATATAGTATTCCTTATAAAAATACAAAAAATTAAGCCTATGATAATTTGAAAATTATGATTTGAAAAATAAAATAATTTTTATTAAATTGAAATTCTAAAATTTAGAAATTTAAAATTTGAATAAAATTAGAAAATTTTTGGAATTTTTTTTGAATAAAAACTATCCCCTTTATTATGACGGATTATATTTAGTGTTTTTATAATCTCTTTTATATTTTCGTGATTTCTCTAAATGTTTAATAGTATTTTAAAGAAGGTAATTTTATCATTGTTTTTTTAATTCTAAAATTCGTTCGGAAAAAGAGGATATTTCTTATCATTTTATGAGATAAATGAAAATACATTTTCTTACATGATAAATTTCAATGATTATGAGTTATTTATTGTAAATAAAAGATTTTATGTGTTTTCTTCTAATGATAAGGTTCTTGGAAATTTATTATGATGAATATTTATCATGATATATCATTTATGATGGGTGATCCTGATATTTCTCTCCAATAAATTGGGTATTATTATTAAGTTAACAAGATATAAATTACTCCTAAGATATATATTGAAACTAATAGTTATTGTTTTTATGTTTTATGATTTCTTGTAACTACAATATCCCAGGATGCCTACATACTATGTTAATATTTTATATGGGGTTTAAAATAGATCTTTTTTATTTTATATGGTTATAAAATGATCTTATTATTACAATAATATTTATAATATTCTATAGGTGGAAGGTTTTTAATGAACTTTTTTCATGAGTTATCTTGTTTTTCCAAAGTAACTCTTATGGTAATTATTTTTTCCGTATGATTGGTCATAAATTTTTTTATTATAAATCTGATATTTATTTTTAATTTTGAGATTAAGTAAATGATTAAATATGCTCAAAATATTTTATGTAAAAAGGGGAAAATCCCATATGAGTTTCAATGGTTTGTACAAGATTGAAGAAAATCCTTTATTTTTATATCCCCTAATGAGGTCATTTTTCTCATCCCATAATTTGATATATTTTTCATAGGCTCTAAGGATGTATATGATCTATAATAATACCAATAATTACAGAATGGTTACTCATCATAAAAGAATAAAATATGTCTTTAATGAAACTAGGGTGTAAATTTAAGAACCTGTTTTATGAAAAAATGCACATTTTGTATAAGTATAAAATTTTTCATGTAAAATTTTTCTAATTATCTGAAAATATAATCCTAAAATAACCTATAATTTTATGAAACTAAAACCCTTTTTATAAATCATATAATTATTTTTTGATTTTTTTTATTATGTAATAGAATTTTGGGTCTAATTCTAATATATAATATTTAAAAAAAGAAGTTAAATTTAACAAATGTAGGGTAGAAGATAAAAATATATATAAGCTAAATGAAATCATATTATTAATTTTAAAAAAAATTATACTTTATTTATAGAATTAATATTTACATAAAAAAGGGCTTAGGATTTTCTCTGATAATACATGGAAACACGGAACACAAATTTGATAAGAAATAACATTTATCACATAGGGAAAATTTGGTCAAGATGTAAATGTCAAATAAATATTTTTTTATACATTTGTAAATAGTCAAATGTCACCCACACATAAAACCTTAATAATATTACATTTTATGATTTTTATGTAAAGTTAAATATATTTTAAAATAACATTAAAAAATCGTGGAAATTGAGAGGAACATTATTTAAACAATTTAATGAATATGGAAATGAAAGGAAAAACCCATTTTTTGAAATATGAAATCAGGTTTTATTTTCTCCAAAACACTATTTCCAACATTTCAAGCACCAAATAGGGAGAAAATAGAATTAATACTTTAAAAACATAGAAATAAACAAAAAAGGATAAAATTATATGTGTCTTAAGATATAAATATAATATAATTCCCCAAAATGAAATATATAAATATAAAATTCTATATAAAAATAAAATTGTAAAGTTAATTTTTTTTAATTTGGTATATTTTCAATCAAAATAATTTAAAGGATATAACATGTAATGGAACATTAAATACCATGAGTAAAAATATAATCATGTAAAAATATTCCAAAATTGGTAGTATATACAACATATTCTAAAAAATAGGTTCATAATATGAAACATGCCTCAAGGAAGAAAATATCAAATGATAAACCCATACCTTGGACTCATACTTGGTAGGAGGTGTTCTAATTTCCTCTTCCTTTGATTTCCTCCTTAGTATTGAATCTTATTCCATTTTATTTATGAATTTTTGTGAGACTATGGATTTTAGTTCATGAAAAATATTTTGGGTGAAGGAATTTGGTAGAGCTTTGTTGATTTTTTGATATTTGGGTGTGTGTTGAATTAAGAAGAGGAAGCTCCATTATATAAGTGAGATGAGTGAAAATATTGTAAATTGCCTTAACCTTTAAAATATAATATTATAATTCTTAAGAATAATGGATTTGATTATGATATATTTATAAATGTGATAGGTTAAGGTTGAAATACACTCAAAAAATAAAATTAATATATGTTTAGTGACATTTGGATCCTTATCTCTTAGTTTAACCACCACATTAACCCTTATAACCCTTATCATGATATATTGTTTTACCGTGGAAACTATTTATTACAAATAAAAATTAAATATGAATTATTACTTAATATGAATATGTAAATTCCAAATAGAGAATATATTTTACAATATTTAATTATTTGGTGTGACAAAAAATTATTTTAACATAAGTATTCCAAAACACAATGAAAATATTTTTTTAGAAAATTGTATTTTTAAGCGTAGAAATTAATTTATTCCAAAATATTTCATAGAATTCATTCCCATGAAATTTATTTGTTTATAAGTAAAAAATATATATTAATGTGACTTTAAAATGAATTAATAATTGATTATAACTTTAAAACAACTTAATTAAAGATACAATTCAAAATTAGTTCATCAAAAAATACCCTCTATTAACATTAATTGATTTGAATCATATTACATTAATTAATTATTTCCTTATTGTTAAATTTTATAAATAAAAAAATAAATACATTTTAATTATTATAATTAGTTACTATATTTCTATTTATTAAATGTATATTAATTTTTATTTGTAATATGTCAGGACTCATTTGTGTTCAGTGTTTCGTGTTTTAAATGTTATTATTTGTAATAAAATAGGCCCATTCAGAGTAACTCAAAACATTATTACAACTAAATGGCAGTCAAGGGTGGGAGTCACATCATCCCTATTTTATATATTGATTATATTCTCTTAGAGGTTCCAAACATTAAATTTATTTAAAAGGTAGAATATGATTTTTTAGAAGGTTCAATATGAAATATCTTAGAGAATGTAAGAAGTTTTTGGGTATGAAACAAATAGAGAAAAGAAGACCAGATCATTGGTTTTGTCTCATAGAAAAATCCATTTTTATGGTCATAAAAGTTTTTGAATGACTGGATGTAAACCTCTATCAACCACATTGTCTATACACTTCATGTTATCTTAACAGAAATCACTGAAATTGGAAAGTAAGGCTATCTACATAAAGAAAGATTCATTTGTATCAATGGTTAGAATTTTATGTATGAAATGTATTGTAGAAGGCTAAATATTTGACAAACAGTGGGGGTTGTTAGTCATTTTATGGGGAATTAGTGAAAATATAACTGAAAAGTCAGGATGAGGATTATCTGATATCTTTAAAGATCATAAAATGTAGCCCTGTTTTTGGGATGAGATGATTCATTATTGGGGTTTTCTAATGAGTATTTTAGAGGGGTATATTAATTCATGTAGAAGTACCATTTGATTTTTTTCATAAATTAAATGGAAAACAATAATTTGGATATTGAGTTTTCATTCGGTCCTTGCATTATCAATATTAGAAGTAGTGTATATGGAAATTATAGAAGCAGTGAATGATTTTATCTGGATGAAAAAAATTACGGGGAACATACACTACTAGAAAATCATTCTATACCCACGGATCAATACCCATGATTTAGATCAACCATTGGTAATGAGTGTCTAGGAAAATGTTCACCCATGGTTTTAATAATAAATTTATATAGATTGAGAAATACCAATGTTTTTTTAAATACAATGGGTATATATTTTTAATATGGTACCCTCACACGATCTCCTCCACCCCTCCTCATTCGATTCCCAACTGACCCTCTCCCAAGGGTCCGTTAGTATTCCCCCTCCCCTCCTCTAATGACTTTACCTATCACCCCTCCCCTCCTCTGGTGACCTCACCCCCTCCACTTATCATGTGTCATTTTCGCTCTGCCTCCCATTCCCTAATTTCCGTATCACCGAGAGAAAGCAGGGACCTCCCATCTCAAGTCCCCAATTTCAATCATTTTTTTCATATAGGTAAGGATTTATTATCTTTCTCCTATTCTATTTATTTTCATTCAGTATGATTCAATTTCATTTATTTTTTATTAGTTATTTGGGTTTTGTCCCCCTATATTCTAGGAACTTTTGTTTTTTAATTATATTTAAATAATTTTTATTAAAAATAATTTATAAAGGATCTATTTTAATTTTTTATTTTGGATTTTTTCAATTTATTATTGTTTAGTTTTATTTATTTTAAAATAAGTTTTCTTCACATAATGTTTTTATAGCTCATTTTAAACTTATTTGGTTATATTTGTATTCATTTTTAGTTTTATATATGGTTTTTATTTTTAATTTTTTATTTTGTTTTTAAATTGTCTTGGATTGGTTGAATTTTATTTTGGTCAGTCTAGATCGACTTTTGAAAATTATTATATTTTTTTAATTTGTTTTGGTGCAGTGTAGTTTTTAATTATTTTTCTCAAACTATTTTAGTTTGATTTTGTTCGTATCTAATCATGTAAATGTAGTTGGTTTTAGTTTGGTCCAATTTGGTTTGGTACGAGTTAGTTTGATTTTATACTGGTTAGTTTAAGTCTATGTGATCTATCTTTATTCAACACATATTGTTTCCACTCCATTCAATTTTTCTCAGTTTCATTTGGATTTTCTACATACGAATAAAATCCATTCAATCTGTTTTTTAGTTATATTAGTTACAATTTGATTTATTGAATTTTATTTGGTTTTTTTAATTATCTTATAATGGTTTATTTTATTATATATGGTTTGGTTTTATAATATTAATTCCAAGGTAGTTTGGTTAAAATATGATTCTTTATGTTTGGTTTCATTTTGTTTGGAACAATTTCTCATGGTTATGTTTAATATGAATAAGTTAAGTAATATTTAGTTCAATTTTATTTTGATTAGTTTTAGACGGTTTAGTAAAATTATAAATATTTTGGTTTGTTTTGGTTTATTTTTGTTTATATATATTCATTGTGATAGGATTCACTTCATTTTGGTTTGATTATCCTTATTTTGATATTATTTTTATTCATTCATTTTAATTGAATTGACAATGATTTGATTCAATTCAATTATATTATTTCAAATCAAATTAATTATTCTATTTATATTCCTATATGGATAAAAAAAATTCAACTATTCAAGTTGATATTAATATATTTTAAATAATTTTACTCTGTTAGATTCAGTTTTTTTGTTCTATTTGGACTAGTTTGATAGGGATCGATTCATTTTTTCTTTGTTTTTTTTATCCCACACCATTTATTTTTATTTTCCATTATTCAATTTTTTATGCAATGATCTAGTTTTATAATGTTAATTTTACATCATTTGAAAAAATTTATAATTTTGGAACATGTTAGTTAAATTTAGGTTTTTGTTTCACTAAATAATCAAAAAGCTCAGGTGGGAGAAAAGATAATAACATTAAAATTTACTCTATTTTTAAAAAAACATCCCTTTTTATAAGTATATTGTTTAAATTTTGATTTTATGTATAAAAAACTTAAATTAAAGTAATCATGTATAGGATACAAGGTGTTTTATATAGGTTTAGGAATGCCTTTATAATCCCCTTTTAACTCCACTAATACTAAATATGAGTTTGATGAGTTTGATTATAAAATACAATCTTGTAAATATATATAAAACTAAATATAAGATTCATGAACTTATTATTTACCAATTCCTTGGTATTTTAATAGATTATTTAACAAATTGAAATTATTGTGGCCTTAATCCTCACAAAATTTACTTGTATTATGTATTTTCTTAATATAAATAATTGAAAATGATGATATTTAATGAATGAGATTTTAAATGATGATAAAAACATAATTATAAGATATAATGTCATATCATAGAATATATTATATTTCATTATATTATAAGATTAATTATATCTAAACATGATATATAATTAACAAGGTATAGTTTAAAAATTACAAATCTAAATAATTTATTGGAGCTAATATTATAATCTCAAAACATCCTCTTTTATTTGATAATTTCTCTCTAAATGAATTATATAATTCCATATACCTTTGTAAATAATCTTATGAAATTAATATATGTCGCTTAGTCCATTGTTCAAATATTCTAGAAATTATCTTTAAAAATAATCATTAATCTCACCTGTAAATTTTACTAATTATCAAAAAAATTAGTTCTAAATATTGATTAATTAATTTGAAAGAAAAATTGTAGTCTCATTTAAATTCATTAATTTAGATGATAAATATGATTAACCACTCTAACACTTCTAAATCAAGTTGGTGAATTTCCATGCACGGTCAAATTTCCAGGTACTGTAGCAGTACTATAGTAAGGTACTATAGTAGGACTGTAGCAATAGAGGGATTGTAGTAGTGGTGTAACTATAGCAACGTGGGTACTGTATCGGTAGGAGGCACTATAGAAAATACTATAGCAACAGCGTTTCTGTAGAAGGTATTGTAGCATCCCAGGTAATATAGCCGTTTGTTTTTTCACCGAATGGCCCTTTGGGCCAAAAATTGGGCTTTCGGGCCTTGTATTCGTACTACTTTGTCTTGGTCCTTCATCCTATGTAATGGGTCTCCCTCTACCCACATAGAAAGAGGTCTTTTCTTTAAATAATAAAGGAATATTCATCCCCAACCATTAAAAAAACATATTGTTCATCACCTATAGCATATGTTATTTCTTTTTTTCTTTATTTTTCCAGCTACTAGTTTGATTTTATAGATTTCATATTAAAATTGGTTTCAATGAATTTTTTAATTGTGATTTATATTGTGTATTGGAACATAACTTTTTTCCATGTAATAGAATAGATAAAAGATGGGTTTATCATTCCAATCAGATTCCAACTGAGATTCAAAATAATTTGGATTTTTTAGAAATTTTATTGAACAATACTACAGAAGGAGGTTGTATATAGTATCTATTCTAAAAATTTTTGTGAAGATCATGGTTAAGAAGAGGAATATTTAGAAACTATATAAATTAAGATGGATTTGAAGAAAACTATTATGTTTCATATCACCGTGGAGAGTATAAACAATATTATAGTTTTCACAAATGAAAATAAATAATTGGGATAGAGAATTTTATATTTAATTAATTTCCATTTTTTCATCATTATAAGAGATATAGTATTTGAGTGTAATAAGGAAATTATATGAATACACATGAGGGAAATTATGAAGATGATTATGTTGAGAGTGTGAAATTTTTATTGGATGATGTCAAAACTATAGTACATCAAGAATGTACTAAAATGGCCAAGATTTTATTTTTAATTAAGTTTTATAGTGGAAAAATAATGTATGGAATTTCTCATACTTTTATGGGTAATATAATTTCTTTTTTAAAGGTATAACTTGTTGATGGTACAAATATTCCCTCAAATCATTATAAGGTATATAATTTAATTAGGAATATTGGATTTTCTAGTAATAAAGTAAATGATTGTCTGAAAAATAGAAGTTTATTTTGGGAGAAAACAACTAACCCTAATGATTATAAATATTGTGTTATATATTTATGAAAGGAAAATATTGATGTAAAACTATCTCATTTGATATATTAAGTCACATGGAACTTTCCTTTGATTACGAGAATTCAAAATCTATTCATTTTTCCAAATATATCAACCAATATGTGATGGGATGACACTAAGATAATTAAAGGTATTTGTGAGTTGTTTAATCATAAAGATAGATTACCATGGAGGGAATTTTATGCGAAACATTCATATTTTATAGATATGGTGTGTAATTTTAGAATGGGGCTATGCTATGATTTGTTTAATCCAATTTCCCATATACTCATTGCTCACAGTACGTGGCTGGTTTTTATTCACCTTTATAGTCTCCCCCAGTGGATGTGTATGAAAAAACTTTCACTTTATTGATTATACTTATATCTAGACATTCTGATCTTGAAAACTGTACAGACATCTACTTGAAACCTTTAATAATATATTTGAAGAAGCTTTCTGATATTGGTGAGCGTACATTTCATGAAAATTCAAAACAAATATTTTAAATGTGTTCTGCCATTATATATCATATAAATGATTTCCTTGATTATGAAATCATTTCTGGTTGGAGGATAAATGGAAAACTAACATGTCCTATTACTGTGAAGAATAAATGATCAATAAGGATTAAATATCATCATAGTTTTAGTTTCCTAGAGAATCTACAATTCATGACAATAAATCCTCAATAAAAGAACAATATTTATTGGTTTAATATTACTGTTGAAACTGAAAAACCACCTCAACATATGTTAAGAGGTGATGTTCTTACTGAATAGAAATATTTTAGTTTATTATTATGGAAATCTATGCTGATATCTAAAAATAAAAATTATATTGACACTGAAGCCACTTACAATTGAAAAAAAGATAAGTATCTTTTTTGAGTTTCCATATTTTTATACTGATTTTTTAAGTCATTGTTTAGACGCAAAGAACATTGAAAAACAAATATGTGATATTTTTCTTTTCATTATTATAAATATCAAGGGGAAGACCAAATATGACTTTCGATCTCATCGGGAATTGCTGGATTGGGTTATGTTTCCATAACTTCATCTTGTGTGTCTCGGTGAAAACCGATGGAATGTTCCTTGTGCTTATAATGTGATGACATCATCATAGAATGATCAATTTCTAGTAGCATTAAATAATATCAATTTTCTCGATTGATATTTTTAAAACATATCTAAACAAGTTAATATAAAGGATTTGAAACAAAAATCCCTAGAACTCATGATTATCACATCACTCTTCATTAAATGATTCTGACATAAATACATAAGTTTCTATTCAATAGTGTCAGGGTGAAAATTATTCTATTTTTTCATTTTCTTAGATTCCATTTTGCTAAAATGTTATCCATGTCAATCTTGATAAAAATGTAGCATGTGGTTCTATTTTTCTTTAAGTCTGACAAAAATATCCTTCCATTCTTTTTGACCCACATGCTCCATTAAACAATTCATAGAGAAACTAAAACACTTCTTGGGGGACCTTCTTCTTTTTAGTGGATGTATCCTACTGAAATTCAGATGTGCATTATGTAATATTATTCCTGAAATAATAATAATCCTAAAGGTTCCATTATGGTAGGATATCTTGCTCAAGAATTTTTGGATTTTTGTTCATTTTATTTACCTGATGTGACCACATGACATGACTTGAAAATAACAAATAAAGATGAGAAGTTTGTTGAAATTGATCCCTTATTTATATATCTTAACAAAATATGAGGAATTTTTGGATCATATATATTGGCTACATTATGCCTTGAATAGATGGATATGAAACATCAGACAGCCTTATTTAACAATGGTTTGTTCGATGACTATATCAATTAAGTAATGTGGATATTTATATGTTATCTTATACTATGTCATTTAACATGTTCCATTGATTTTTATTATCATTTTATCTAGGGAACATAAAAAAATTAGAAGTGAATTTCATTGATCTTTTCTTTTAAGAAGAAGATAGGCTTTTCATATCCAAGAGTTTCCTGCTTTGTTGAAATCAAAGATATGACCATTACATTAGTTAATATAAAATATAAATATCCATTCAATTGTATTAGTCATATATATTTTAGGTATTGGGTTTACCTATTGACTCTATTTCTCAAGAATTAAGAGCATTGTATTTTGGTCCAAATTAGTTGGTTTGTGTATGAAAATATTTAAAAATAAATAGGTGTAAACTTGTTACAACTAATCAAGTGGTGGTAATGAGAACACAACATGATATTGTTATGTTAAAAACAACAAAAAATTGTTATGGTGTTGTATTAGATAGTCAGAACCGATATGAAGATGTGTGTTATTATGGATTTGTTGAGAAAATATTGTCATTTGATTGATACTAACAAGGTCAAGTCACTATTATGAAATATAATTGGGTTGATTAAATAACACAACATGGTACATTTATTGATGAATTTTTATTTAGAGTTATTTTTAGGAGTCAATTCCAACATACCAATGAATCATACATTTTTTCATCAATTGAAAGATAGGTCTTTTATGTGAAACATCATCTGAGACCTAGTTATTGTATCATTAATGAAGTAATCCAAAGACGTATTATTCAGGGTGTTGGGGAAAAAATTTCCACCATTGACGCCCCCAATAGTGTTGTTCAAATTATTTCATTTGATGACTCAAATTTCCCCTTTGTGAATTTTGATGTTGAACTAGAAGTAGCGGTGGGTGATATATAGAAGAAACTATATATGTTTACGGTTCATTCAATTTACCTTGTCATGATTTTTTTAGGTTGGTATTACTATAATTACATTAATTTAGTTTCATTTTGTAATTATATGTTTGTTTTATTATATTTTGGTTTTATTTACTTTAATAATATTTATTTCAATTCAGAAAATTGGGATTGATACTGGTTTTTTAAAAATGTATGACGTGATTCAAAATGATTGTTACTAGAAGATGTTATGAAATTATTTATTCCTTATTTGAATTCAAATTTTTATGAAAGTTTTTGAAAAACTATTTCTAAAAATGTACATTTCATTCTTACATAGATTCTTACAAATACATCATAAAATTGAGGGAAGTGACTATTTGATCTTGGTCAATAGATGCACGGTCATGGTTTTCCTCCTTCAGTTCCATCATAGAGTATAAGAATTGTAACATTTTTCTTCTAAATTAAATATAATTTCTTGTTTATATTCTTTATCAATTTTTAGGGACATTCAATTCCACCAGAGTTGACTCCTCACCAACAAGAATGGGTCCAAGTAGGGATGCTCCTAGACCTATACAAAGAACATGTCATACCTAGCCCCACATTAAACCCCCATTGGAAATCCCATCTACAACACCTTTCCATCATCCTATTGATCTTCCAAGGATGCTACCATCCATGCATCCTTCAACATCTCATTTATACTCTTATTCTCATACCATGTCTATTCCACCTCCAACTATGTTCCCACTCATTCCTCCATTATCATCAATTTTAGTCACTTCTTACCATATCATGTCTAACATACCTCCATGAAAGTTACCACATTTACAATTCCCTTATCCTTTGATATATCTCAAAGCCTACTACCCATATTCTGTTATGTCCACATTGTCTCCATTTTTTCAATCCATCGAGCATATGATGATTCTTTTCCTTCATATTACACTCCAGTGCACGAAAATCACCCAAATCATGCATTGAAACCAAATCTTCATTCAAAGGCTACTGATCTAGGACAACCCACAAATCCGTCATAACCTATTGATCATCCTGTATCTAGTTTTTTTGTTATAATTATGTCAAATTATAACAGTTTATTTTTTTCATGTTATACCAAGACTTAATTCATCTTCTCTACCTCATATCTTATTCAGTGGGAACTTCTAGTATGCTACATGGGATCACTCATGTTCAGGAAGTCTAGAACCTACTAACACAAATAATGGTGAATTACAGTGAATAAAATCATATATTATGTAAAAATACCAGGTATTCTTGATGTTTCATGACCACATTATCCAAGTAATAAGATGTCATTTTGGTGGGAGTAGTAACATAGAGAAATATTAGAAATAAAATCACGTAAAATCATGTGTGTAGATATGGGTAAGGAAATTTTATAAATTTATATATATATATTATTGTTTTATTTTTATGAATTATCATGTTCATTGCAGAGTAAGTTTAACATTCCCGATGGTGAAGCAGCTATGTTTGAAAATTTGATGGATCTTGGAGATTTATAACAGTCATACATGTATGAATAATATATTGGTGGGAGGAGAAGATTTGGTTCTAATTTAGATGGTTTACCCATATTCCCTGACTATACAAAAAACTCAATATCAAAATCTTATTACATATTGGAAGACTGTTGATTTTAAGGTATTCCCAATTTATAATTGTTTCTATATAAAATTTAATGATGACTAATTCTATTTTAGTTTTTAGGAAAGATCGGGTATAAACAAATATTCAATTACATATCTAAACAGATCTAGGTGAACTATAATGACATTTGTAGCAAGATGTATATTACTCAAGGTAAATTACCTTAGGCAATGTCATAAATGTTTATCACATGTTTAAATTTAGGAATTTTTCATCATTTTAAATTTATTCCCTTTTATTACTATTCAAGATTATAAAATTTTTATATTGTGAATTTGTGTATACTAATCAAAGTCATTTGTAGAAAAATGTATTGGGCATCGATGGTCGTGTACCTCAAGTAAAATTATTTTATCCAAGTAATAATTAAAAATAAGTATGTGTAGTAAATATACAATCATATGAAATGATTATAAGTTGTTTTATTTATATTTGAAATATTTATAAAAAATCATATTTAAATATCTTGTTTATATTTTGAGCATCCTTTCATAGAGGCCATGATGATAATGAATATGAAAACTTCAATCCAAATGATCATCTGGCATGGGTATTAGGGGAGGATCACTATGGGAGAGTCCAATATTGACCAGGGGAAAAAAATTACCCCCTATAGGTATTATTCCTCATCGGGATCCTCTCAATCCTCTAAAACATTGAGCTATATAGTGCTCTTGAAGAAGCAATTTTGGAAAAATAGCTTTTGAGGAGCATGAATGAAGTAAAAAAGAGCATCAAATAAGTAATATTATCAAAGACAAATTCTGAAAATCTATGTTACTTATAACTCAATAACATCCATAATAGGTTTATAATACTATTGAGTCATATATATAATCAATGCACTCTTTAAATGGTGCCCCGACTGATTCTAATTAGGCTTCTCGTGGCGATTGAGTTCATGGTGGTGATGATGATGTTATTGTTGATGTTGATGCTCTATATGATGCAATTGTTTCTCTAGATGTTTCATTTTGTGATGAGGATGTTGGTGATTTTGATGATGATGTTTATTGTGGTGAAAATGATGCTGCAAATGGCGATGAGGATGTTGGTGATGGGGGAGATATTGATCCCCTCCATTTTTGACTTATAAGGAAGTAGACTTTTGTAAGTTCTAAAATGAATTGAATTGATTAAATTTATGGATGTATATGTATGATTTAGTATTTAATATGGTTTGAAAATTATTACTAGTAGTTTCTAGAAGTTCTAAATATACCATATTTTTTCTGAATTGAATATATACAATGTGTTTTATTTGATTTACAGGTTAAAGAGATGGAGTAAGAAGTTGAAGTGCTGCTGCTGACAAATGCAGGAAGCCACATATACCCACGGATTGAAAAACCATGGGTATAGGTTCTCTACTGGATAATCTATATACATGGGTTTTCACGTAGTTTTTATAGATATATACCCATAGTTCTATCTAAAATATGGGTATTATATAATCTCAGTAACATATAACAATGATTTTTATAGAAACCATGGATATAGATCTATACTCATTCCAATTTTATCCACAGTTCATAAAACCATGGGTATAACTTATATCCCTAGTTTTACTTCTTATACCAACAATTTAAAGTTATTGGTATAAGTCTATTTTATCTTAGTGATATAATGATTCAAAAAGTGGGATAATATTCTATGATTGTTAATGTGTAATAAATATGTCTCGAAGTCAAGTTTTTCACTCTTGGAAAAAGATCCTTGGGTTGAGGAATCATTTCATACAGAAGATACTAGAGAATGGGGTGTTGGAGATACAAAAAATAAAATGAAATCATAATTTGGATAAAATTATTTCCAAGTTCATAGTTTTGGAAGGACTATGTCTTCATTATGAATCAATGGAACTTGGTAAGCTGGGAGGTTGAATGGAGACATATACAAATGCTGGAGAAGATAGAATAATATGAAATTTTATAAGTGTTGGCATTTTCCTTAAATACATGGAAGTAGTTTTAAAGTGGGATATTATTTTGAAATTTTTATAATCTTTCATGTTTTGATTTACTGCAATTGAAAAGAGAAAATTCAGAACTTATGTCCAAGAACTACTGGAGTATTGTAGTAGTGGATGTATAAAAAAAAGAAGGCTGGTCTGATTGATATGTTTTGGAACAAGGAGGTTTGAGTGGTTGTATATGAATGATGTAAATTTAGAGGTTATGGATCCTATAAGAATCATTTTTATGAACTTACACATGGTGAACTTTGTGGTCATGTTAAAGTAAAAAAAGTTTTTTTGAATTGTGAAAATGATTTATTATATGGTAGTGTGGGAATGAATCTCACATTCACTATAATTCCATATTTAGGGTATAGTGACCTGTGAGTGATTGGAGGTTTCCAAATCTAATGGTGGGTACCCCATATTTTTACGAAGATGGTTAAAATGATTGACTGTATGGGACCCACTTTAAATTGATGTGGTGGTACCACTTGTGTGTGTGACTTTAAGTAACTAGATGTGATATAATATCAATGATATTTTCTAATCGTTATTCTAATCTTTCATTTATCCATAAAATTAAAGTAATTATTAGTTTTTCCTAGTGGATAATGGAATAAAGTCTATACTATGTAAAATATATTGTTATCATTTTTTATATAGTTTTCAGGAGTTATTTTTTTATTGAGTTTGTGCGGTAATAAATCTAAAAAATGACATGGGTAAGAATTTTCATCTTAGTCTCATCAGATTATATTCATATGATTCTTCCAGTTATAGAAGTTTTAGATCGTTGTTCTACAATTGAATCATCAAGTTGTTTTCTTCCAATGATAATTGGTTTCAAATCCCAACATTTAGAATATATTAATATGGTTGAATTAATATGATTCAAAAATCATTATAATCATTCATATTATAGTGATTTAATGTTAATTAATGTTTTATAATATACAATATCTATATATGATATGTATAGAATTCATAATGAAATTTTGAAACTAAGAAAATATTTTAAATACTAAATGGGACGTTACTTTCAAATAGAACACATTCTATGACATATATCATCCAAATGGTTAAGTTCATACTAAAGATGAGTAACCATTAATTGTCTTATTTAAGTATAGGAGGATATACTGATATGTGATTTGAGTTACAATTAGTATGAAAATCCTATGAGTTACCATGTTAATGGAATAAAGTATATTTTATCTTTGTGGTGGATATATAAAAAACATTTTCTGCATAACTATCAAAGAATCATATATGTTAAAGATAACATAACTATTTACAGAAATAACAAAGTGATAAGAGGAACACTAAAGTGTACTAAAAAATATTGAAATGTAGATCTTACATCACTATATGGTAATGATGTATATGGTTATTCATTTTAATGAATGTCTATTTAATAAAATTACTTATTAAAATGATATAAAACATGATACTCACCTAAAGATATTACTTTTTTTAGATAATGTAATTCATTGGATTTGTTTCTATCCTTTTCCAAGTTAATGTAATTCTCTTATTATTGTATGCATAAATTTTATTGCCCAACAAATTCTCCACATTAGAATGGATTCTGATTGGGATGAAGAAGAGAAAATTTCATTGTAGAAAGTGGCACTATTTTGAACTAATTTTTGGTATGTAGGTTGAAAAAATAGGGTACCAAACTAATAAATATGGGTCATGAATCATTTTTCATTTACGATATTTCTTGTCAAACTAAGCGCTCGGAAAACTATTTCATCATCACTGCTTCTGCGTAGCTTTTCCTTTGCGGATGGAAATTCTGCAGACAGAACCGTGTCATAGGTGAACAATACTATTTAAATCTCGTAAAAATAACCATCCATTCCTATACAGGCACTTCAAAAACTATTTTTTCATGGGCTAATGACTGGTGTGAGAACTGATAAAGAGTATTATATGATCACCCAATATTATTTCGCATCCCTCTCCAATTAATCTCACGTATTATTTTGGCATTCTGTTGCAAGGAAAAATTGATTTAGCTTCCACCTCAACAACTACGACCAAGAGAAGAACTACCATGGATGAGAATATTGAATATAATATTTGACATCATATCATCCTTAAGGAGGTTATTATAGAGAAAATACATTAACCAAAGATATTGACCAACCCATTTTCAAACAATGTTCCACTTTTTAACTTCAGATCCCCTTCCCCCAGCTGATCATAATTTCCCATATTCTTGGTTGGAAATTTCTTTGGATTAGGCCCAAGTGAACATCTATACCGAAGGGAAAATAACTTCTGTTTTAGGCGATGAGAGAATCATTATTTTGAAAGGATACATGTGGAATAAAAGAAACCAAAACATCTATGAAATATCCTTAAAATCCTCCATTCCATATTCTCTTACTGTATTTAACATCTCATGAGGAAATCACAACTGTTGGTGGAGCTCCAAGTGATAATTGCAGTATGTAGGGAGTTTCTATGATGAGTGCGTCTGGGAATTCTAGGGGCACAAAAAATGTATGTAATTTCCTAAATGATTTAAGGTCATCATCTTATAACATGATGTATGGGTCTCTCAGTTTTCAATTTATTCACTAACCGATATTCTTCTAGAATTAATTATCCATTGGTTTTTTTATCAACAAAAATTACATTAATCCCCTGGGGGAGTAGGGATCAGCTTATGGGATATCTACCTAATAGGGGGATTCCACATTCTCAGAAACATGAATGATGAATTACAGCCAGTAGCTAATATATAGGATGATGTTGGGTATGTCCCTTAAATAGTTATAGATTTACTGACTGAAATGGAATAAGTAATGGGTTATCCTTTAAATACCCACTCACTTAGTCTGTTTAGAAATTATATAATGATATTAATGTAGGATAGTTTTCTGAAGTCAAATTTTTGGTATAATAGGACTCACCTATCCCAACAATCAATGGGTATTCAGGTTTCATACTGGTCTACTCTTGAGGAAGGCCAATACACTGCCTAGGGATGTAGAACATGAATAGACATATCTCATGAATTTGGATTGGAAGGTTTCCTTACTATGTTCCTGAGTGGACTTCTCATCCCATCCCATGATTCATATACCAGTGTCAGGGTTTGTAACCTGATGATGGTAGCCAAAATTAAGGAGGGACACCTTGTTGACCTATCTATACCAACCCTTGCTCGTACCAACAAATTTTTGAGCTGTATTCAAGAATGTGGGTCTCCAAATCTTCTCTCTGTGCCGTTCTAATTCTTATAAAATTGGGTGGAAGAAAAATATTGATTCTATGAGTATCATCATACGAAAATGATCCCTCATTCCAAAATTTTCCATGAGTTTATTAATATTTCTTTCTTTTTCCGGAAATCCATGGGCATCGATGGTGCTATATAACTATTGATATATTTTTTCAGCATTACATTCATCCCTTTCCCCTCACATTCAAGTATGGAGGTTGATAATGGTGAAAGGAATTCGGAGGATTTCCATTATATCATCTCTTTTTTAGTAGGAATTAGGGATGCATGGGCGTACATGGTAACCATCTTTTAATTATACACTCCTTTAATATTTTTATGACGATTAGGATGTATAAAATGGGTAGATTCTATGCCCTTTCCCAATATTCAACAGTCACACCTAGCTACCCTTTTCCACCTGTGGCAGATGATGATGCATGAAGATTCATGCGTGAACATATTATTTCCATGTGTCAAAACACCATTTAATCTATCATAGGATTATTCTAGAATGTGGATGGAATACAATCCTGGTGGGATATTAGAGAATGAAATCAAAAAGGTGCAGTAACCACTCGATTATCCCAACTCAGTGGGTAACACACCTTCCTTATTAGTTTTATAGGGAAAACACCTTGTGTCTGGATGCTCTAAGAGTATTAGGGGAACCTCGTCCCCTTGATCCCTCATTACTGAAGGTGGTGCATGTATAATGTTTTAAATCGGTGCCGCTGACATCCCTTCTGATGTTGGTCCCAGTGTAATAGCTTTGGTGTCATGACTCGCCTTCACCAAATGAAGGGAAGGGTCAGCAGATTTCCAGGCCCTTCCTTCTCTAAGTTGAAGGGGAGATAATGACCCCCGAAACCCACCTTCTATAGGTACCAAAGTGGCGACCAACACCAAGGGTATAGAATCTCGCACAAAATGGAAGGCATTACCCATTTTATTTTTTTATAGGTTCAAGAGATATGATAGAAACCCCAACAATACCAAAGTTGAAATTAAAATTAAAGCCAAAAGTAAACAATTCACATATGGATGTTCAAAATTAAATGATATATGCCACAAAACTCCGAAAGTAATATACCAAGAAAAAGGAAAATGACCACAGAAACTACCCCAAGGTCCGAGATAGTATGGTCTCGCACGATCCCTGAAGTCCACATGTTAACCTGAAAGCAGTTTTATATAAGTATGGTGACAATAAAAGTATACTCAGTAGGGAAAAACAAAGACTCTCATGCACAAGTGGGGAGAAATTATAATGCCCTGTGATAAATGAAGAACCAAATCACTTAACAAGGAAAAACTATCCACCCAAGCGTCACAAAGGCACACTCCCCAAATAACGCAAGGAAAGTAAATTATAGTAATAGCACATCAATATTTGGGTACCCCACGCCATTTTACCACTGGTTATTGAAGACCTCCTACGCATCGAACCAATCCTACCATTCTCACCGCAGTCCCACTGCCAAATCATGCCCCCACACACTTGGGCCACATCCTCACCAGAGTCCCACTACCAAACCCCGCTCGCACACACCTGGGCCATAACCTCACAGCAGTCCCATTTCCAAACTTTCCCACACACACCTAGGCCAGAGCAACTACTACTATACCCAAAGACACCTAGGCCTCGTCCCTAAGACAATTGGGAAACAGCCTGCCTATAGACACCTGGGCCAACCACTACAACTACCCTGCCCAAAGATTCTTGGGCTAACAATGGACCTTAGGCCACCACAGCCTACCAGAAGAGTCTTGGGATATTCGGGAAGGGGAGACAAAAAGGAGCTAATAACCAACCACTCATAGGATTGTTGGTAAAAACACCCTCCCCATGAAATGGGGTGTTTGGCACTATGTGCTCTACTTCGGTGGGGCGAGAGTAAGAAACATAAAATCTACAGATATATGTATAGGTAAATAACACTCATCCCAACCTAGGGGGTTCCAAAACCTAAGCACAAACACCCTTATTACTATTCATTCACAAAAGAAGCCACGACACTCACGAACAAGTCACAACTCATTCCCAAACTAATTCCCTACTCAAAGATTCTTGTTTTCATGTTCAAGTGATCCCATTAGGGTGAATTCTGCACTTCCGGGAACCTAACAGCCTTAAACAAAATCCAGAAAAGATAAACAACTACACACCAATTTAAGTAGTCACACCTGGTTCTCTTCTAGAGTGGAATCAACAAAAGGGGATTATTGAGATCCCTCAAATTACTGGGACCAAAGAAACCCTCACAAAAGGGACAAGTGAGATCCCTCGAAGTTCTGGAAACAAATCAAACTTGGAGACACATCCCCATGTCCCCAAAACCAAGAACCAACGATTCCTCAATAATAGAGAATTCCACCTGAGTTTCTATCACAGCAGAGAAACCACACAGCTTCACATTCACAACCAACAATCATTCCAAAATAGATGATCCCATCCCCATTCACATCTTCCCAGCAGCACCAGGTAGAAAAACACACCCACCACCAAACAGAGTGAAAAAACATCCTGGTTCAATCACATCATTCATTAGGTTATTCTTTCTGTTTGTTAACCGGGGTGGTCACACAGAGATTCTTGTTTTACTAAACATCCATTTAAACCAACTGAGTTTACGTGATTAAACAACTTCCAGGTTAAGCCATTTAATCATCATAGAAGATAAAGTTTAATTAGTGCACAAGGAAATACCACCAACGACCATGGTTTTCAGGGAGCATAGGCCCGCACAATTCACAACACATACAACATAAAAGTAGTATAGCAGAAACATCGCTCAAACCCCCCTTCATTCTTTAAAAGTTCGTTCATTATCTTCATTAATTTTGGTTTCATAAATTACCAGAAAGAAAAAAGCACACCCACCCCACATGATACATAGAAAGGAGAGGCGAAGGAAAACCCTACTGGATTGATCAAAGATCGAAGTTCTTCTCCACCTGCCAAAAATCAGGGAAAAGCGTGACTCATAGGGGAGGGACGTCGGGAACTCCAGACATACTAAGAAGAAAGGAAGCCAGCCGAGGAAGAAAAATTAAGAATAAACTCTCATGAAATATATAGATAATATCCCATTGTTACGAGTTATGGGGATTTGAATGGCTTTAAATTCGGATCGTGGTTTCCCACTTAGTTTAGTGGTCACACACGACGTAATTAATTGTTATTTAATTCTTCATTGAGGAGGTCCCTCGGGATTTATTGGGTATTAATTATGGGATTTTAAATGGCATTGAACCACTTGAAAAAAAGTTTAAAAGACTAAAAGAGGCATTACGGGAAAAAATATGTAAGAGAAACCCGACAAGGCTGGGTGACACTGATCAGTTGTGTCGATCGGTCACATCGATCTGTCGCCCCGATCGGTCGCTTGCCGAAATGTCGTCCTCCCACCGAGACGTCACCCCTAGGATATAGTATTTGGCAAAGGGATAGACCGCAAGGGACCATGTCATCACATCAGATACCTCTCAAAGCATTCTTTCCCTTGAGAATTTAAAATTAGACCCGATGAAAGGAAGGGGGTCCAAATAACTGCCCCATAAGATACCTCTCAAGAGAGAAACCGAACAATTACAATCATTATAAAACAAAGGATTAAACCATCCAGTTATGTGGTGAGGGGGTTTCCCTTCTTCCATGTTAAGATACTATCCGCTTTGGGTGGCTCTGACTCACCCCCACGGGTTTAGGCGCATCCACTCTAATGCGTCTTAACTAGGGATTAGGTTCTCCCCTCCCCACATCTCAGGATACATCCCACACATCCACAGAAAAGGAAAACCACACATTTCATAGTTAACAAGGTAAATCATTCCATCCCAATAAGTACAAAATATAACAAAACAAAACTAAAAACAACTATGGGTACCGGGCACGCATCTGTGCTTCTCATTCCCAGATACTTTCCTCAAGCCCAACATGCCTCCACAACACACGAACAAAATGAATGGTTTGTCCATGAAGCACTTTCTCTTCACGATCCTCGACCCTCACTAGTATTTCCACAAAGGTCACATCATCCTCGATATCTATCTCTCCCCATTCGAGGTCATGTGAATCGTCGTGCAGATTCTGACGGAGCTGGGACACATGGAAGATGTCATGTATCCTCAGTAGCTATGGTGGAAACGCTAGCTAATAAGTCACTTCTCTGACCCACCGCAACACTTCAATGGGTCCGATGAATCTGGGAGAGAGCTTGCTCCCCCTACCGAACCTTTTTTGTCAAAGCCTAGGGGAGGCCTTTAAGAACACATGGTCCCCAACCCTGAACTCCAAGGGTCTCCTCCTATTGTCGGCATATGACTTTTGTCGGTCCTGTTTCACCTTCATCCTTTCCCGTATAAGCTAAACCTTCTCTGTCGTGCTCTGCACTTCTTCCGGGCCAAGAAAACATGCTTCCCCAACCTCAGTCCAGCACACAGGTGAGCAACACGGCCTCCTGTACAAGGCCTCGAATAGAGGCATGCCAATGGTAGAGTGATAGCTATTATTGTAGGCAAACCATACGAGAGGAAAGTGTCACACCCACAATCCTCCTGAGTCCAGAACACATACCCGCAACATATCCTCCAAAGTCTAGATGGTGTGCTCTGTCTATCCATCTGTCTGGGGATGGAAAGTAGTGTAAATACATATCTGGGTGACAAAAGCATGCTGCAATCCCCTCCAGACTCTTGAGGTAAACCGTGCATCCCTATCCGAGACTATGGATCTCGGATCTCAATGCAACCGCACCACCTCATCCACGTACCTTCATGCTAAAGCATCCACTGCACTCGACTCCTTGATTTCTAGAAAGTGGGCCGATTTCATAAATCGATCTACCACTACCCAGATAGCATCGCAGCCTCCTTGAACCTTGGGGATCCCCATGACAAAATCCATAGAGATGTCATCCCACTTCTACTCGGGAACGTCTAAAGGTTTCAACAAGCAGCCTAGAACATGGTGTTCATCCTTCACATGCTGACACATTGGGAACTTTCTTACGAACTCTGCTACTGCCCGTTTCACCCCGGGCCACCAAAACTGTCTTCTCAGGACCTGGTACATATTGGAAAATACCGTGTGCACACTAGGGGTGAGTTTTGGAACTCACTAAGAACTTTGTCGTGAATTGCCTCTAGAAAAAACAACTTTCCTTGGAAAAGCATACAGTTCTGACCATCCATCGTCCATCCTTCCGGGGCATCACCTTGGGTATCCCGATCACATATCACTTCGCTTTCTGAGTCTCCCCATTGGGACTCCTCTACCTACTGCAACAGATAAGATTGCACCATCATCTGATACTGGAAACCTCTACCACCTTCCATCCTAGCATCCAGGTGCAGGGAATCCAACTCCTCCATCACCTTCCAAGTATCTGCTAACTCTCAGACTGCATCCTTCTGTGACTTCCAGCTCAAATAATCAGCCACCACATTCCCCTTTACTGAGGTGTAGGAAATCTCTAAGTCATAGTCTTGATGGAATTCCATCCACCTTCGCTACCAGTTCAGGTCCCGCTGGGAGAAGATGTACTTCAAGCTCTTGTGATACGTGAGGACCACGAAGCGCTCCCCAACGAGGCAGTGCTGCCACAACTTTAGTGTGAAAATGACAGTCGCAAGATCTAGATCATGGGTGGCATAGTTACACTCATGGGGACGTAAATTCCTAGACCCATAGGAGATTACCCCTTGATGTTGCATCAACACACATCCGAGGCCTTGCCATGAAGCATCACAGAACACCTTATATACTTCCCCTTCTTCTAGAAACCTCAACACTGGGGAACTAACCAACTTCTCCTTCAGATAGCTGAAGGCTGCCTCACACTACTGGTCCCACACAAAAGCTTGGTCCATCATGGTCAAGGCTGTCAAGTGTGCCACAACTTGGGAAAGTTGGGAACAAAACTCTAGTAGTAACCTGCCAGTCCGAGGAAACTAAGAACCTCCACCACATTTTTGGGTGATGCCCAAGAAACAACCGCCTCACCATTCTATGGGTCCACTGCTATCACCTGCTCGGACACCACATTCCCAAGTAAATTCACTTCTCGCGTCCATAACTTGTACTTGGACAACTTCCCGTAGAGATGGTGCTGTCGGAGGACCTCTAAAACCGTTCCAATGTGCTCAGCGTGATCCTCCTCTGATCTTGAGTAGATCAAGATGTCTTCAATAAACATGACTACGAACCGGTCCCGATATTTCTGGAAGACGGAGTTCATGAGCCCCATGAACATAGCTGTAGAATTCATAACGCAGAACATCATGACCATGAACTCAATGTAGCCATATCTACACCTGAATGTCATTTTTGAGATTTCTCCCTCATTCACCCTCACTTGGTGATATCCAGACCGTAGATCGGACTTCGAGAACCAGCCTTCTCCCCTCAGCTGGTCAAAGAGAGAGTCTATCCTTAGGAGAGGGTAGTGATTCTTGACCGTCACCTGATTCAGCCTCTTGTAGTCTATGCATAGCCTTAGACCACCATCCGCCTTCTTTGAAAACCAAATAGGAGAACCCCACTATGACACACTTGGCTGAACAAAACCCTTCTTCATTAGATCATCAATCTGGATCTACGACTCCCGCAACTCCGAAGGTTCCATCTGATAGGGGGCCATCGAAATTGGATGAGCACCAAGTTTCAACTCTATCCGGAGCTCAACATCACATCGAGGGGAAGAGTTTCCACCTCTTCATGGAAGATGTCCATAAACTCACTAATGATACCTTGGACTTCCACCATTTCTGCATCCACCGACTCCATTGGTAGATCAGCTAGCAAGGAGAGGAGGGGTTCCCCTCACTTGCTTCTTCCCTAGAAACTCCGCTCGCCGATGAAAGTCACCTGTCAGCTGCCCAAGTCTGAAAAAAAAACCCTTCCTCGGAAGTAGTCAATGATGACACATACAGAGAAAAGCTAGTCAATGCCAAGGATGAAATCTCATGGTTGAATCTGAAATAGTAGAAGATCTCTGACTGACTGATGTGGCTCTATCATCAATCTTCATCCTCAAAAAACATACAACAAGTCGGTATGTCCTCCAACTAGTGTGCTCAGCATCAGGGGCACTGAAAGTCTCTCAGCATCTAAACCCGGATCATGGGATAGACTGGATGTAACAAAGGAGTGTGAATCTCTTGTATCGAACAAGGCACATGCAAGGCCAATAAACAAGATGATCGTACCTCGAATGACCTCTAGCCCTGCTGGAACTGCTGCCTCCACAGCGTGCAACTGCCCATGCCCAGCTCCTCTGCCTCTCGGAAGTCAGCCACCCCCCCCCCCCCCCGACCATGCCTGGGTCGAGGTCCCTGAGGAGAACCCTGAGGTCAGCCTCCTTCTGCAACGTCGGTCCTCGGTGGAGCGGGAGCCTGCTGCCCCTACTGCTGCTGCTAAAAGGGCTTAGCTGGGAACTACTGCTGTTGAGTTGGGTGTTGGACCTTCCCACCCCCATTGTAATATACTCTGTCCGGGCACTAGTTTCGAAGGTTCCCATGGCTGCCACAGACGAAACACCTCGGTCCCAGGCACGAAGGGAAAGGGCGAGGATCGAGATACCGAAACTGGAACTACTACGGCATGCTCCTTACTGGTCGGAACCTAGAGGGCCCTATTGCTGGAGGCCTGCTGCTGACGGCCTTCCCCTTTGAAGAGCCCAACTGGATTCCCTATCATGACACACCTCCCAGCATGTGCATCCTCTACACCACTTCAGCCTTCTTCTGCACCTCTACGTATTTTGGTAGAGTAAAGGGGGTAACAACGTACTGAAGAGAAGGTCGGAGTGCCTTATTTAAATTTCCCTCCTGAGACTCCTCATCCAGAAAGAGGTCTGGAGCAAAGCGAAGGAGATCCTTTAACTTGATCCTCAACTATCTCACTGACATACTCCCATGTTAGAGGGAGAGTAGCTCTTGCCTCTTCCCAGCCTTCATCGTGGAAGAGAGTAATTCTGACCGGAACTCCTTCTCGAAGTCAACTCATGCATCCTCAGCTTCCCTCTTCTCTCCAAGATAAAATTTCCACCACTAACGCGCTGCTCCATGCATCTGGCTGACGGCCAGAGGAACCCAGTACTCCTTCAGAGCCTGAATCAGGCTAAAAGCTATCACTAGTTCCTCGTGCTAGCTCCCTGTCCCCATATCTGAGGTGCTTCCCTCATAATTCTCGAGGGTTTGTCGCTGAAAGTCTCTGAGCGTCTTCTGCCCCTGATCATCCTCCTCCTCTCAGTCGGACCTCTGTCGATTAGCTGAGTCAACCTCCTGGCCCTCAATTGCCCGCACAACTCGTGGTCATCTCCCAGGTTCCATAGCTACAAGGTAAACAAGGAATGCCTAAGCCTTAATAGTGCAGAATATTGTTCTCAACTTTTCTTAGACTCCTTTATTTATTTTTAATCCCCAAGAAACCCATGAAACATAAGAATACAAGTCATTATGATGCATGTACCTTTCCTAGGGTCTCTACCCTAAAATCATTGTAGCCTCACTTGGTCATTCGTTAGGTCCAAATTCCTTGCATCGCATCACGGGGGGCCCTAAAATCTCGTGTCCTAGCCAGTCTACCCTAGCCTAATTGACACTCCAAGGTCACCCAACACTGTTTCCCTACAACCCCATGCAATCCACACTGTGCCTATCTCCATAATCCATCCTATCTCTCAACCTCTTCTTTGATACCATTCTGTAATGACCATCCTTCACCAAAAAGAGGGAAGGGTCAGCAGATTTGCAGGTCCTTCCTTCTTTAAGTTGAAGGAGAGATAATGACCCCCGAAACCAGCCTTCAATAGGTCCCGGAGTGGCAAACAGCACCAAGGGTATAGAATCTCGCACAAAATGGAAGGCATTACCCTTTTTATTTTTTATAGGTTCGAGAGATATGATAGAAACCCCATCTATAATGATGCTGAACCTAAAGGTAAATAAAAAATTAAACCATTCCCATATGCATGATAAAAATTAAAAGATACAAGCCACAAAACTCCTAAGATAATGTACCAATATTTAGGAAAACAACAACAAAAACTGCCCCAAGGTCTGAGATAGTATGGTCCTGTATGATCCCTAAAGTCCTCCTGGAAACCTGAAAGTAGTTTTATATACGTAGGGTGATCATAAAAGTGCACTTAGTAGGGAAAACCAAAGACTCTCGTTCAAAAGTGCAGAGGCATTCAAATGCCCTGTTAGAAAAGAAAAACCAAAGCACTTAGCAAGGAAAAACTATCCACCCAAGACTCACTAAGGCACACTCCCCAAATAACGCAAGGCAAGTAAAGTATAGTAATAGCACATCAATATTTAGGTACCCCGCGCCACGTTCCCACTAGTAATTGAAGACATCCTATGCATCAAACCAATCCCGCCATTCTCACCACAGTCCCACTACCAAATCCCGCCCGCACACACCTGGGCCACAACCTCACCGTAGTCCCACAACCAAACCCTACCTAGAGACGCCTGGGCCATAACCTCACCGCAACCCCACTGCCAAACCCCGCCTGCACACACCTAGGTCAGAGCAACTACTGCCATGCCCGAAGACACCTGGGCCTCATCCCAAAGACACTTGGGAAACAACCTTCCCGTAAACACCTGGACCAACCACCACAACTACCCTGACCGAAGATTCTTATGAAACAAATGGACCTTAGGCCATCACGGCATGCCCAAAGAGTCTTGGGTTATTTGGGAAAGGGAGAAAAAAAGGAGCTAATAACCAGCTACTCATAGGAGTGTTTGAAAAACACCCTCCCCATGAAATGGGGTGTTCGTCACTAAGTACTCAACTTGGGTGGGGCACAAATAAGAAACATAAAAGCTAAAGATATATGTATAGGTAACAAACATTCATCCCAACCTATGGGGTTCCAAAACCTAAGCACAAACACCCTTGTTACAATTCATTCATAGAAGAAGCCACGACACTCACAACCAAGTCACAACTAATTCGAAAACTAATTTCCCACTCAACCATTATTGTTTTAATGTTCAAGTGATCCAATTAGGGTGAATTATACACTACCGGGAAACTAACAGGCATAATCACAAGCCAGAAAATATAAACAACCAAACACAAATTTAAGCATTCACACCCGGTTCTCTTATAGAGTTGCATCATAAAAGGGGGATTAGTGAGATCCCTCAAAGTACTGGGACCAATGAAAACCTCACAAAAGGGACAAGTGAGATCCCTCTAAGTACTGGAAATAAGGAAAACCTGGAGACATAGCCCCATGTCCCCAAAACCAGGAACCAACGATTACTCAACAATAGAGGATTCCACCTGAGTTCGTGTCACAGTAGAGCAACCACACAACTTCACATTCACAACCAAAAACCATGCCACAACAGAGGATCCCATCCCCGTTCACATCTTCCCATGAGCACCAGGTAGAACAACAAACCAACCCCCAAGCAGAGTGTAAAAACATCTAGGTTCAAGCACATCATTCATTAGGTTCTTCTTTCTATTTGTTAACTGGGGTGGTCACAAAGTGATTTTTATTTTACTGAACAACAATTTAAACCAACTGATTTTACATGATTAACTAACATCCAGGTTAAGCCATTTAATCAACATAGAAGACAAAGGTTCATTAGTACACAAGGAAAGACCACCAATGACCATGATTTTCAGTGAGCATAGGCTCTCACAATTCACAACACATACAACATAAAATTAGTACAACCGAAACATCGATCACACCCCCCTTAATTCTTTAAAAGTCCATTCATTATCTTCATTAAGATTGGTTTCATCAATTACCACAATGAAAAGAGCATACCCACCCTGCATCATACACAGAAAGGAGAGGGGAAGGAAAAAACTACTTGATTGATCTTAGATAGAAGTTCTTATCCATGCACCAAGAATCAGGGAAAAGTGAGACTCGTAGGGGAGGGACATCGAGAACTCCAGACGTAATAAGAAGAAAGGAATCCAGCCAAGGAAGAAAAAGGAAGAAGAAACTCCCATGCGATATATAGATAAGATCTCATTGTTAAGGGATATGTGGATTTTAATGGATTTAAATTCGTATTGTGGTTCCCCATACGGTTGGGTGGTTACACATGGTGGAATTAATTGTTATTTAATTATCCATTGAGGAGGTCCCTTAGGATTTATTGGGTAATAATTATTTTATTTTAAATGGATTTGAACCACTTGACAAAAAGTTGAAAAGACCAAAAGAGGCGTTATGGGAAAACTGTAGAAGGGAATCTCGACAAGGCTGTGTGACACTGATCGGTCGCACCGATCGGTCGCATAGATCGGTCGTGCAGATTGGTCGCGGAGATCGGTCGCACCGATCGGTCGCGCTGATTGGTCGCACATTGAAATTTCATCCTACCACCAAGACATAACCCCTAGGATATAGTATTTGGAAAAGGGATAGAATGCGAGGGTTCGGAACATCACATTTGGGAACCTTACAAATTGATATCAAGACTATATTCTTGGTTCCTGAAGATGGGAAGGAGGTAGAGATAGAAGATTTCCCAATATTGGAGTTATTTTTCAATATGACACTGTCTGATATGGTAGGGAATCTAGATTATATACCCATAGAAATGAGTGATGAGAAATAAGATCCTGTCATTTTGATCTAACACTGGGAATTGGGAAGATGGTCCTGGAACCAAATTTTCACTTTAATTATAGAGACCCCTTGGTGGAAATAGCTGAAAAGTTAGAAAATTTTTTCCAACTTTTACATAGATTGGTCTCAAGTGGTTTTGATTGCTAGCAACATCATATTCTTGTCTACCAGATCCTAATTTCTTGAGAAGACATAGAATCTTGAGAATGCAACCATTTTCAATTAAATGATTACAATCATTATGCAGAATCCGTGATGGATATTACCACTGAGCTACAACACTTTCTTGTTAAAAACCTGATCTTAAGACCATATGGTAGCACTAACTATTGATCTATGGTAATGTGCGGCTCAAGTAGCAAGGTTAATGGTGTAGTTGTCATCAACAAATACATGACTTGAATCCACCAAGCAGAAGGGTTGAGATATTAGGTCCTTAATTAAAAAATTGAACCCAATGGCTGAAATAGAGGATATGAAAAGAATCAATTTGGAAAGGAACCTTGATGGATCACATCGGGCAGTAGTTAAATTGCTGACTCAAGCGATTCATGCTGAACTATATCCACCTTGGTTGTTCTGTGATTTTTTTCTTTTTTTAGTGTCATGTAGTGACTCCAAGATTTGGATGTTCGCCAATTCTCATTTAATAAAATAAAAACCTTTTTTACTGCTGATTATTATCTATTATCTTATCCTTGTCTTCCAATTAATCATAACTGGTCACATTTTGAAAGTTAATATCTACTAAATATCAATTGTAATTCCAATATGGGATAACCAAATTGACATTATCATGTAATTCTATAACTTTTTCCTGAACCGAGGGACTCATCGAACATACTTTTCACAATTTATAGCGTTACATTGGAAAACCTATGATATTTTTGTCTTCTCTGTTATAGTCCACTATGGTTTGAGATCAACGAGTGTAACTTGAATTTTTTAGTCCGCCCTTTATGGGGTATTTACCATAAAATATTTTTCTTTTTTAATTTTTTAATATAATTATTGTTTCTAAGACCATGAAAATTGTTGGTCTAGCGAGACGGTCCTCAGCTTTTACACACAGTTCCCTTTATATATTTTCCACTTAGAATGGTTTGTGTCACATTTAATTTCTAGTTTAGAGTCTGTAAAGATATAATAATGAAAATTATTCTTTATGTTGAACAAATTTGACCATGAATTATGGGGATAGAACCTCTATAGGGCTTAAAAACCTAGAATATCCCAATACTCATCTGAAATGAATGGGGGTATTTTTGGACCATAGTTTTTATGATTTTAGAATCTAAGAAATGAAATGGGAAATTACATGAGGTTTAACCATCATAATGATTTCTATATTGATTTTGTTGGAAAGTACAGTGTTTGGAAAGCCTCTCATGAGGATGGGTTTTTCTCTGGTTTACCTGGCTTTTTTTGGTGAGAATTATAAAGAGCCAATGGGGGAATATTATGCATAGTGAACCAATGGTGTCCCCAAGACATTGGCCCTCCATTTTTTATGGCCAGGTAATTTATGAAAATTCATATTTCTCAAGGCCAAAATTGGGTTTTTCACAAGGGAATGATGTTTGAAAATAATGATGGAATTAGGATCGGTGCTGAACATGATTGAGAAATGACTCCTACATGAATTTGGATTGTGTAATAGAGGTTTGAAGCATGAGGAAGTTTAATTTCATGAATATAGGAAATTTACCTTATAGATTAATGTCTTATGATAAAGAATTTTGAGGTCTAAGATTTATGGTCTCTCAGATTTGATCGAGGGATAAATGGCTTTCCCTTTTCACAGTATCCTATTCAAGAATATTCTATCATTTTTAGGAATTAATAAGAAAAGGTTATAAGTTGTAATCAATTTTGTTATGAATCCAATGAGTGATATAGGATGAAAATTTATTTTGGGTGTACATAAATAGGAAAATATTCTCCTGTAGATGAATTTTCCTTTGGTTGATAGAATATTTTTGTGGGTGACTTATGCAGATCCAAATAGGGACATATTTTTCATAGTCAAAAAAATCCTTCCATGGGACACTAAACCACAAATTTTGAAAGCTAGGGAGGTTTATAGGAATTTGGGATTCACAAAAAATAATATTTGGTTTATGAAAGGAATGTTCCTGAATATGAAAGGATCATTTCATGTAAAAATTTCCCATGAATTTGTATACATAATTCTCTTACGTAGGTCTTAACCATACATAGAAAGGATTTTTTATGATAGATTGGATTGAGATGTAAGGCCTATGAGTCACTACGTATCTCGTCAAAACATGAATCAATCTATACTTATTTCTTTATAGGATTCCCCATGCATCAATCAATATCTTATGCAGGAAAGGTAAATTTTATTTTAAAAATGATCCCAAAATTAGGGTGAGACATGTATTTTACACTTTGATAAAAATATACCTTACATACAAGATCACGAGAGAATTCATTTTTTATTGTTGGAAACTTCCGATGTTTGTGTAACTCATACATAGTAAAAGAGGAGGAATTTTTTCACATGTCAAGAAGCAACATGGAGGATCCATGTGTCACTATATATCTTTTGATAGTAGGAATGAATCTATATGTTGTTCTTTGAAATCACATAGTTTAATTTCATTTGACTAAGAAATACACCATGAAGTTTAAAATCATGAGGTGAGGCCATCATGGGGTCTTACAGTTTTACGTTAAATGTCTAGGATAATTTTTCATAGAAATAATGAGAAATAGGAGGCTCAATGGTCCATGAGATTCTTCCATGCCTTAGACATGAGGGAGAAGAAAGTGTAAACAATGAATCAAGGGATTCATGGATTATAAAAAATGATATGGGGTTAAAATGTTAATAAGGCTTATAGAAATATAATATTTATTTGATGAAAACAATTTATCCTTTGGTTGATAGTCCTTTTTTATGGGAAACTTATCCAGATCCAAATAGGGCATATTATGCATATTAAAACCAAGGATTCCATAGAAAACCTAGCCTCTATTATCAATTCCTAGAAAATGATTATAAAGATCCTATATTTCCTGGGTTATAGAGTATGGTGAATGGAAGGAATGTTTATGGGTACATAATAATCATTCAGACCATGATTATCCAAGGAGTTTGATTTTACCTACATATATCTAAATCACATATAGGGTGGTCATTTTTGGTTTTTATAGATACCTGAATGAGGAACACAAACATGAGATATCATGTATAGATAATTTTTTAAATATATGAGATGGAGAAATTATTGTTTTTCTTAACCCTATGGTTGGGACTTGGACATAGTTCCTATACATGACTATGTATCTCATTAAAATTTGAATGAAGCCAAAAGTAGTTCTTGAGGTACTACGTAGTTTAATATCATATTCTTAAGACATATGTTCTCTAATGTGAAGAGAAATTATCCAGTGTTCCTTTTATGTAAATTATACATGGTCTATGGAAGCTCTTATTTGGATTGATATTTGTCGATCATGTGGGGAATACCCTTTCGAAACTCAAAATCCCACATGAGTTGTGCTCGGTGTGACAAACAGAGGGTAGAGAAGGTTTGTTCCACTACACATAGGAGAAGAAATGAAGAATATGGGAATTACTAATTTATGTTGGATAGACCAAGATTTCAAAAATGGGTTCCACTATGTATCTCATTAGGGGGATAATCAAGTCATGGTTTTTAAACTAGCTAAGTGTATAGGTTTGACCCTTTCCCCGAGAGGGGAGAATTTTTTCCCTTAATGGTTTTGATTATTAAGAATAGACCTGAGATCAAGGACTTGAGTTTCACTATATATACTATGTGAATAAAAATAAATTCACACATAGTTTTGGGACTATGTGTGGTTTAACATCATGTGGTGAGGACGAGGGACACCCATTGTGAATAATGGGGAATGTTGTTGCTAGACCTAGAATCGAAGATCTGGGCGTCACTACATATCCTTTGTGAACATGAATCAAGACACACATAGGTCTTGATAAATTGACACACTATGTGGATCGGACTCTCCTATGGTGATATAGGAAATCCATCTTTTTCCCACATAGATTTAACTCCTATTTGGTGAGTCATATATTGAAATGATGATTCCCATGTAGTTACATGTCATGTAGTGAGGAAGTTTGTGGATGGTTAAAAAATCACCTTATGATTGGAAGGAAATTTGTGGCTAGGCCCATTATAAGGGGTTTAGGAATCATTATTTATCCTATGTTTATAGGAATTAGTCCATACATAGTTCTAAATGTGCTTTCCTATATTGATCTGACTCAGGTGTAGGTAGGGTGTACTTTACCTGAATTGGGCCTATAAGCAGGACCCGCATTGGAGTTCCCTGCATTGATCTAATTTGTATGCATGGAGAGGTAATTTCTTATATTTCATTGTTAGGCCTAGTACATGAGGTATGTACATCACTATGTATCCCAAATATTGACAATCAAGCGTCATGTAGTTCTTGATGAACCCTACAATTTAACTTCTTACATAAGGGATGTTGGTTTTCAGTTTAACATCATATGGTAAGGACAAGGTTCACTTGACATGAAAAATTTATCATCTGGGATGGTCCTGTGAATGGAGATTTGAGCGTCACTATGTATACTATAAGGGAAACAATAAAGACACATGTTTTTTTCATGGAATGATTCGTGTGTAGGTTTTTCCCACAAACAAGGAGGGGGAATTTTTTAGGTGGATTTTATTTTTGTGTCTAGACATGTGATTTGAGACCCAGTAATCACTATGAATCATTTGTTAAAATTAATAAAGGCACATTTAGTTCTTGAATACAACATGGTATATGATCAAATCCCAGGGAAGATTTCTCTTGGGTGAGATAACTGAGGCAGCCCACATTTATTTTGAAGAGTCCCATGTCAATATCATGGGGTATGGATCATCACTTATTTTCTTAAGATACATACATAACTATTTAGTGTAGGATTATAGATTAAAATTGTATTTTATGAGGTTAACTCCATGTTTAGTTTCATAGAGTTCATACAAAGGGGTGAGCAATCTAAAATGGATGGGTGTAATGTGGTGACATAACAAACCCAACATTAATGATGACCCTGGAGGCCGACACACCATATATGAATTCTTTATGAGGCTTTCATATTGTTTTAGGTCATGATTCATGGACTTTTGTTGCTAGTTTAAGTTCATGTAGTTCGGACCAAGTTCACAGTTTTAACAATATATTCATTAGACGTGGATATGAAATTTAACATCGTGCAACTAAGATGTTGGTTCCACGCAGTTTATCAGCTTGTGTCTAGGATGCTTGTTATAACATAGTTTAATTTCATGAAACTAATATGATATACCATGAATCTTACTTTCGTGCGATCAAGATGATGTACCATGTGAGTACATTAAATGTTTCTTTAGGAACCATTCATTGAATGGATCGATGGTGATCTCTCCTTCCATTGAAATAATAGAATAAGTTGCCTTAGAGTAGACCCTAATGTATAACATAAGGTTCCTCTCATTTCAGTTCCAACTTTAGAGGTTTCTTTTTGGGTAGGATCAATGCCCTAAGGACCAACACCATCTCTCATTCAAGGAAGGAACAAAGATGAACCTTTTTATTAAAGGCTCGTGAAATTCAGTTTTGGTGGAATTCTAGATGATTCAAGGTATGTAATCTATTATATTCCAATCATTCCAATTCATCAATTCATTTATGGGATTTCTCATCTAAGGAGAATTGATCATAGATGAAAACAAGAAGCAAGTTAAATTGAACCTTGATGGGTAGGATAGCCTCTATCACATATACTAATGTGTATGGGGTCTTCTATTTGGGAGTGAATTCCATGGTCCAGTAATCCCACATGGAATGTAAGAGCTTCTCGGGATAGGACTTTTTATCCTTATCTACCATCATCTAGAGTATATTTGATAGAGTCTTGTTGAAGGTCTATGTCAATGTATTATCCATTGTGTGGTGGTGGGATGAACATTTGGACTTGATGTCATAATATGGATATAGATTACCCAATTAATAAAAACAAAAATTGGTGTTAGTTCTCTATTAGTATTGTTTGAGGGACACCAAATCTTGTTATTATGTTGGCTTTTAGGAAGCTGAAAATTTTCCTTTTCCTAAATTATTTTATGTGTATAGCTTTATCTCGCATGGAGATGAATTCGATCATCATAGGAATGTACTTGAACTACTTGGATGTAGTCAGGGGATATGGTCCCATGATGTACATTCCCCATGTGTAAAATGGCAAAGAGAATTTGGTACTGTGAAGAAACTTTGGGGGTTGGTGGATGAAGTTGGCATGAACTTGGAATGAATGACCCTTTTTGGTTAATTTATTGCAGTTATGAATTAGATTGGGCCAGTAGCACCCAATAATTTAGATTTTATGGGAAATCATGGATCCTAAATAGTGAGTTCCATAGGCTCCAATTTTCACATCCTTTATAAATGTAGTGGTCTCATCTACATCAATTCACCTGAGAAGGGCCCCATAAAGTCTCCAATTATTGAGAACATTCTTATGATTTTTTTACTTCACATACAAAAAAATTAATTGATAATATTTAAATTTTCAATCTCCCAAATTTAACATTTTGAAGTTATCCCTTTTAATGTTAGTCAAAAATGGGTGTCATCCAGTCAGTGGTAAGATCATATGGTTTAGGGATGGGACTAATCTCATCAATCTGTTTCCTACTAGCTTGAACTAAAGGTGACACAATCTGACGATGTGAAATACTAATGATTGTTTTATCCCGATCATGATCACCTAGAGCAATGGACACATTTTTTCGGGAATCTTCCAAGTCATTTTGTTATCATGTGGCATAAAGAAATTTCAGCTCTAAATGGAATTCCTTCGTTAATCCCCAGACATGGTTTAGTTTGAGGATTAGATATTATTTTTTGATAGAATAATCATTCTTAACCTAATTAAAGACCAGTTCTAGATCTCCTTTTATATTTATTCCATTGACTGGTAGCTGATGTTCTAGCTCTATCCTTATAATAAGAGCTTGAATTTCTTCTTCTTTGTTGTTTCCCCCCTCCGACCGTTGGGAAGATTATGGAAGTACTGCCTTTGCTGGAGATATGAGCATGAATATTAGTCCCATTTTTTTTAGCTGAGGGTCTTCCATCCTCTTCCATATCAATCTTATGGATGCATCATCAAATTACATCTTCCATATATGGGGCCCACTTGAAAATAGAAAACCTCTTCATTATGTAGTTCGACATCCGATGAAGTCATTTCTACTGAGGGGTGCTCTTCTAAAAAATATGGTAATTTTTAGATGTTGATCTATTTCTTGGGAATGAACTAAATTTCATACTGCTAAAGGATGACCGCCCACAGAGATTTGGTCAATGTCAAACAAATGAGAATATACCTGATTGGGTTGCTAAAAGAGACCAAACAGACCTCACAATGCAGCACGTAGTGCCTCAGCTTATGGAAAACTAATATTAGAACCATGAAACTCTTATTGATATATGAATAATGATTCTCTACATAAATCATTGTTCAGTTGAGGTAATAAAGTATATTTTCTCTTCAGGTATCATTCCTTTGTGTGGGGAAGTGACCTAGTGACAGATCTAAGGTTGATACATAAAATATGAGTGGCCTTCCCTTGACAGGTGACTCCAGTACTAGTAGGATCAATATATATTTCATGTGACTATCAAATCATTCATGAAAACCATCATTCCCTAATATGTAACCCACATTTCCATTAACTGAGTTAAGGGAAGAAATTTTCAGGAATGGTCGATTTTGAAGTGAAAAATATAGGATAAGTGTCTATGAATTTATCATATCACAAAGAGGTTGTAATTAGGTTTCATTACATGGATATAATATGACTTCTTGTGATCGAATATGATTCCATGATGTCATACGATGAACTTTAAAAATTTCCCAGAGGTATCACCGAATACACATTTCAGATGATTCATTTTCAGGTTTTGTAGTTACATTTTTTTCAATAAAGTTTCATGATCTATTGGTGGACATAGATTTGTTGAGTTTTATCCACCAAGTCGTCGACATATAAATCAAAAAGATTTCCCATGATTCTTTTGATGTTATAATGCATAGAATTTTGGTATTTAGAGCAGACATTCGTCAAGACCAAGGGAATTACCCAATAGAAAAATACACCTTGAGTGGCCATGAAGGTAGTGAATTATTCATCTTATTAGGCAATTTGGATTTGATTGTATCCTAAATATACATCCATGAAGAAGATTTACTGATATATGGTCGTTGAATTGATCAGTAGTTCTGTGATCAGGACTGGGAAATAAAACTTTAGTTAGTTTTGATTGAGATCCCTGAAATCGACATAGACTCTGATATTCACTTTATTTTTATCAATAGATAAAATATTGGCAGTAAATTTTCAATATTTCAGATTTTGAATGAAGTTATCTCCAATAATCATGAAAATATCATCCTCAATTTTGGAGGCTTGTGTCAGGTCCATTCTTATGGATAGTTATTTGTAGCCCTAATGTTCCTCTAGTAGGACTAGGTGGTGAGTGGACACATTGGGATTGAGGCCCATTATTTCTATGTAGTTCTAAGATAAAGCATCCCAATACTTCTTGAGGAAGGAGGTATGAAGTTAATTATCTCTTAATGACATATCTGCACTAAATAATATGGGTCGTGGGTCTTATTATATTACCATATATATTTATTTGATTTCATCAATGGTGGTGGAGATACCCTCCACAAATTATGGAGGGGTGAACCTAAGGTCCTCCTCCTACTCTTCTTCCCCCTGTTATTTTTCCTCCTATTCTTTAATAGGGGGTTAAAGTAGTGGGATAAGTTCACCAGAGATGGATAATGGATGAGTGTATATATTAATTCTCTTTGGGTGAAGGGACAACCAATTCCCCCTCAGTTGGTGAGGTAGGGATTTCTTGGAGCCTTGTGGATGGAATGAAGGAATTTTCATATGAGCTTTCACCACTGTATGGGGAGTAATCAATATTTTCAATAGTACTACACTCTGTAGTCATGATTGACACCACGGAGATTGTTGAATACACGCTGGAGTTTGATATCATATACCCGATCTGATTAATGAGTAACACATATTCCCTATTGATCTTTGTAAAGGGGGTGGATGGGATAATTTCTAGACCAATCGGGCCAAAGACCCAATCAACACCATCAACCAATGGTTGTTTCTCTTTCCCCTAATAGAATCCTACATCGATATAATGCTACTCGTGCGACTCAAACAAGGCTATATCGGTGTGTAATTTCCCTATTTTTTCATTAATATGGAATTTTATTCAGTGATGGTATTATGAGGGGATTATTGAATGTTTATGTAACCAGGGCCTTCCTTGAAAGACATTGAAGGTCATGTTCTTTTGAACCACCATAAATTCTAAGCAAGCTATGCGGTCTCTAAAATATTCCTTGAGCATGATTTGGTTCAATGGCTTCTACTAAATTTTTCATATCCATGCAGTGTTATGGCATAGGTAACCAGGTTATCCACATTCCAACCTAGATAGGGAAGTGTTCATACTAGAATGAGATTAACTCCAGAGATATTTTCAACAAAAGTCTTTCAGATATCGAAACAATTTATCCTACTGGACACGTATAATTTTTGGATTCTCCCCTATATAATGACCTATTCATCTTGATTTCTGAAATATATAGCCACATGAAATTACATAGTATTGGTCTTTATCTTATTCAAAGTAGAAATAGAAACCTCAACTCTAATTTCCTAAGATCTGAGAAATTTCTCTATGAGTGATTCCCAAAGGCATTTCATCAAACTCAGGGTGTCCAGGATTGAGAGATTATCCAGTACCATGGATAACTATTTCAGGATATCATACTTGTGGTCTAAAGGTCTATGTTTCCCTAGGTGTGGATGATATTTCACCAGTGTTTTAGGGACTTGATTATTGGATGTAGATGGATCATCGCACGAGACTGGAGTTAGAGGTACTTCTTCTAATGATGGTTTTGTCTAGGAAGTTATGTTTTCTGACTGAGGGAGTTATGAAACATGTTCCTATTTCAATTGATATTTAAAATTTATATGGTCATTGTGGATTTTAGTAGATACAGTTGGGTTTTCATACCCCTTGATTACTCATTGGAGGGTTCTTCTATGAGTTTTTGTTACAATGACAATCCGAGTAGGGACACTGTTAGAAGCTCTGTTCCTACTGCGGTTGCTCCTTTCCTATAATCCTCATCTTCGATGGAATATTCCTCAAGTTCCCCATTGGTATGCATGGAACTCAAGTTAATATCCATACTCTTCATCCGATAATGGATCCATTAAATAAATAAAATTAATTGAACCAAAGATCAACTCCACTTCTAGTGAGAGATTTTCATGGATGACTGTTTTTGGTGATGCAGTTTGGTGGGGTGGTGATCATGATTTCATATCTGAGTGCATAAAATATGAAAGGTTTAGTTATCATATTAGACATAATGAAGGTTCATTTTACTTCATTTTATCCCCACCATTCTGGTCAAAACACTTTTTTGAAGGATGGTTTATGGAGTTTTTCAGGTTTGATGACATCATTAATGTTCTGGAAGGAGCGACTAGGGTAAAATTTGTTTGTTTCAACTATGTTGGGGAATAAAATGAGTTATTTTGATTGTTTTTTATTCATAAAACTATAAAACATATGTCCCCCCTTCCTTGCTAAAAAATTCTTTCCACCCACCTCCTTCCTTGGGGGAAGTTGAGGAAACATACCCCACTTGTGTAGTGGCCTTTCCAACTATACATGCTTGGAATGTAATGTATTCTTTCGAATGATTTTAGAGGTGTAGAATTCATAAATGGTGTGTACCAGTATCTAGTGAATAGGTAAATAATCCTTATAGTCTTCAAGACATACCTGGTTAATCCTCTTTGGCAACGGCATGTAGAGAAGATAATATTACTTGGAGGATATAAAGTACTTACCAACTTCATCATCTTGAAATTAGTAGACTTGGTTCCTTCAATCCTTGAATTGAATTATACTAAGTCACCTACACTTGTCCTATCAAGGTGGGGGTTAATGTTTATTCATAGGGGTGTTGTATGATATGGATACAATTTTAGAGAAGGAGTAGGTGTAGAGGTTGGTTAAAGTATGACAGTTGCTGCCTTTTCCTTTCCTTAATTTTCACCTAGGACAGGTGGAGTTACATGGGACATGATCTTAGTCTACTGTATAGAGTCTTCCATTATTTGGGGAATGGTGGTGAAATTAGAAGACCCACATATATACTTTTCTAGTATGATTGGCATTCATAGGTCATATTGAATGTAATAAATGTAGAGAATGGACATATCCTCTTTGAGGATTAGTCGATTCAGGTAGTAGGTTAACCCTTTCGATCTGGAAATGAAATATGAGAATATATAATTTTTTTACTATTCTCAATTTAAGAGGTCACTAATTCTCATCCTTTTCAAAATTGATATGAAATAAAAGTGTATGTTTATATTGAGATCATCCTCTCCCATTATCTATTGTGCTAGAAAACTGGTGTACCATACAAAGGCCAGTCAATCCAAAGTTCATACAAAGCATATGAGTTTTACTGATTCTTATTTCTTAAGATTTCCCATTATCAGATTACAATGGGATGTGAAGGAACCCAGAACACCCTGAGAGAGGACGGTGAATTAGAGTGTCAAATTTTTCATCAAAAGTGATGGATAGTGTTCCCATATTTTTAGAAACCAATTAAACATGTTGAATGAGACTGAGTAGTAAACAAAAAATCACACGAAAAGTGACAATGCAGAAATCATACATGGTTCACCACTAAGGGAAATTCAAAGGAGGATACACCAAAAGTATGTCAGTTATACCTAAATCCTCTAATATTTAATTTTTGTGGAGTACAAATGTTTGGGCACAATCCCTCTATTCTTGGAACACTTCTTTTATATGGTTTTAGGGATATATCACTGCATCCCTCGGAACACTTCTGTTGATCCACCCTCCTACCTTGATCACTACGTTGGGAAGGATCCACACACAATTTTTGGACTTTTAGGTCCCATCATTTTAGTTGATGAATTCATGTTCAACTATAGATATTTTCTCTATTTAAGTCCCACTTCTACTAATAGATGTAATCCACTTTTCCACACACTAATAGTTCATGAACTATTTCTCTATGAACTAGGCTATTCACTTCAACAACTATGTTGTGCCATTTAGTGTACGTTATTTGTGGATTGCCTCTTATATATACAACATCATCTTACCACCTAAGAAAACCACATCCTCATACCACATCCTTGAACTGCGCCTGCATACCACTTTCGCATACTGCTTCTGCTTACTATCTCCACATAGTACCTTTTCATTGCGAACAATTTTTCTTTTATGGTATATAGTTCCTCAGAAAAACCATTCCATCAACTATCTTCATGGATCACTTCTCCAGTTGTAGAATCCTCCTCATGAACCTCTTCTCCTTTATGGGGATGTATTCCCATGAACCACTTTTTACTTCCACAAATTCCTCCCAGATTTCTTATTGAATTGTCTCTCCATAAATGAAGGTATTAGATCTACTTATATAGAAAAATAGATCCAAAAATATTTATAAACCATTAAAATAAGAAATTTGATGTGGTACAAACTTCACTATATACTGCACCTTCTACAACCCATTTTCCCTATGTGTTCTACATACCACATCTATCCCTTTGCAGCTTCAAAAATTTCCATTATGTTTTTGTAAATGATTATCCATACCATGAACCGTTTTTATTCTACGTACTATAAACCATCTTGTGAACCAGATCTGTCCCATGAACCATTCTTTTTTTCCATCTCCCTACCACGCATCACATTCCACATAGCACTGCTACAAATAAATCCTACCTTTATTGTTTTTCCTCTCAAGTTTTCATACCTCATAAGCGGTCCATGAACCATGATATGAAGAATCCTTTTCGTAAAACCTTCCTTTTCCAAATAAATATAAATTTCCAATTTTGAGCCCCAAAAATTTGGAAAACACTGGGAAACTGCTCCACCTTAAATAAATGCTTTTCCATGTACTATAAGATAACTTTTCTTGAAAAATCGTTGATCAACCCAGTGTGGGTTGTCGACAAACAAAAACCATACTATGTTCCCATAAAATATCACCATTGGGTCCAACAATATGTATAGTGAATTAGATGTTGTTCCGGGTAACTTGAGAAATTAACTATCAGAAATATAGGACTTATGAAATTCGGAGGTGGAAGGGTGTCTCTCACCTAGTCAGGGTAAGGTTTTCATTTTAGCTATGATGGTGCACACTAGTCCTATATGGATTCCAATAGAGAATCTAATGAATCCAAGGTGTTGATAATACCTTGTTGAGTGTTTGGTTGAATAGAATCACGTATTGGTGCAACAATGATAAGGAACTGAGGCAATGGTACTGCCACTATTTCAGGCTGATATCCTGCTGGGTACATCTTTTGAGGATTTTCCTAAACCAACTCTAGTTGTATCTTTAATGGAGGGAAATAATGATATAAATTGATAATTGGGTCCATGTACTCCGATGGTTCACGAACCAAGTTGGATAGAAGTCATAGCCTTTCTTCCATCATAGGGATAAACCCTTATTGTCCTGGGACACCTCGGAGAAACTCAGGGTTGAGTCACCTAAAGTATTTTATTTCTTCCTCCTACTAATTGATTCAATATTTGAATGTAGGGAGATATTCCTTATTAAGAGGATGTGGAAGATTTTATGTAGACATTCCTTTATTCTTATTAGGGATTCATTGAGGAGGTAATCGTGGATTGTATGCGGCGTTTCCATTTATGGATATATTACTTCCTTTCTCGGACCCCCTCGTGCTTCTTGGCAAAGGGTGACTTAGAGGGATCCTTCATGAAGCATGTTCATATGCCCCCTTCTGGGTGAAATGTGTCATGAGATTGGATGAACTGGGAGACCTCACTACTTTGCATCCTCCTTAAATTGGAAAAGTTTGATTTTAATTGAGGGGTATGGATGAGGTAAACATTCCCCCAACCATGAGGATTGGGGTTTCTCCAGTTCACTTGTTGTGGTGTGCTGGGCTGATTTTTTCATTCATGTTGGGGAATTTTTTTTTTAAAAACCCCCTTATCCCTATAGGATGGTGCTAATACTATATTGGGGCAGTTTCTACTACTGCCACCACTCTCTTTATCTCGTGCATCCTTTTTTGAACGTGACCTGGGTACAATTCCATGTTTGCACATGAACTTATTTTTATGTGGAAATGAGAAGTGTTTGATGATTGGATTTCCTAATGTGATATTTTTTTTTGAATGATCTATATTTCCTTGTTCAAGAGTTTTCAATGGATTTATCTCATTGGGCCTAAGGATTTTGAGACCAATTCAAGGCCTGTTATTGGGGAGTGTTTTATTTTTTCTATATAGGTATTTTTCTTAATAGCTCCCCTGGAATAATGAAATTATCATATTTCTTTTCCAGTGGGTTCTGCTAAATGGGGTGTGTGGTAAAATACCCAGCTCCATGTTCCACCATCCCTGGATGTGAATAATAGGCGGGGTGTCAACAATTAAAACGAACAACTTTTACAAAGCATTGAGTCATTCTAATTGAAGATCTTTCCATAGATTATTTAATTATGGTCACCATCCAGTGGGGAGGGATTCCATGTAAATATTTTGAATAATCTCTCCAAATATATTGAAATAGACTTCATACCAATTTCATGGGATGAATTTTTGATTTTAGGTGGTAGAGAGTTGTCTATAGATTTAAACAGATGTTGTGTATGCATTCTTTTGATAGTGCCTTTGGAATGTCAAACTGATAAGTGCACGAGGGAAAAAAATTATAGGTATATCATCCATGAACAATTTTAATCTCATGAGAAAAATATACTTTTATTATTCATTGGGAGACTCCTCAAATTATCATCCAAACATAGATATTTCTTCATTGTTTTATTAGACGTATCAGAGCTAGTGGAGGTCTCGTTGGTATGTGAATGATATGAGGGTAGAAAGGTTAAGAACGTTGTCCCATGAAATATATTTATTATGAAGGGATTTCAATTTTTACTGATAGTGTCTCTAACATGTTTGGAACCATATTTGAAAGCAATACAGAGTATAAGGGATTTATTGTATTCGACTTAGGGGGGACCTTCCTTCGGACATGAAATTTTACTGCAAGGTGGAACTTCGTAGTGAATTCCATCATTGTGGGGACTACATTCATAGATAGATGTCCAAATTAAAGGATAATTTATGAATTTTTTACAATTTGGTGGACCTTTAGGGATAATGATAGAAAGGGGAGTACCTTATTGTTGAAATAAGGTGTCACTATGAGGATGACCTTCATAACAAATTCCATCATGGAAAGGACTACCATCACAACTCAATGTCTAACTACAAGAAGAATTTATTTTCCATATATCTTGGGTAGGAACTTCCTGGTGGATAAGAAAAATGGGATTACCTTCTTTCTATGCACTCTTCTATATGTGAGGAGGTTCATCATGGATTTCATAAGAAGATAATATCTCATGATAGATCAGTTGTGTCCACAAAAGACGCCTTCATGGTAGGTGCACTGGGGAGGATATCCAAAGCTATGAGTAATAATGTTATGGGTAGAAATTATCAACTAATAAAACCACGTCCACAATTTGGTAATGGATTAGTAGGATCCTGATCCATCAGTGATTGATTTTTATAGCCTAAAGAACTTCAGCTTCCAACAGATAAGGTTTATGAGTATATTCTTTATTATCCAGCTTCCTTTGCTGTTATTTATTTTTTGGAACTATCTTGTGGGAATTTTGGGATGTTTTTTGTAAGTGTTTACTATCATATATAATTTACTATTCATGTGTCTCCTTTTGTGCCTCTATGATATGTCGATAAGCATCTAGAATTATGGAAAGGATATATATGTGCCCTGTAGTGGACACCAAAGTGGACAGGTGTCCCCCAGTTATAAAAAATATTTATTCCTGATCTTAATGTCCATTTATTAGGTAATATTGGTGAAGAGTCTCCTAAATAGGGAAAGAGATGAATTTATACTCGGAGTGACCACCATGTTTTGTGGGTGAGTCACCCAACTTGAGGAGGTGGGGTTTTGGGCATGACTCCTTAATATTTTCACATATGTAATTACATATTGGAAAGTATATATAACATTGTTAGATATTGATGTTTGAATCTCTATCACATGTAATAAATGTTGAGAGAAGTTATTGGAAGGAATGTGAATATACATCCATTTCTGTTTCATATCAAGATATGTGTCTTTGTTAGTTCACTATTTCCTGCTAGTAAGTACATACTGTTCTCTTATACAGGGGAAAATGTACGAGTCTTTCCCTAACTTAAAACTGAGATATTCCAGTTGTTTCTCTAATATATGACATATTTTCAAGGAGGAATTGATAATAATGTGTAAGAATTTGTGTATGCTTGTGGTTTTCAATCATATATTATTAATGAGCGTAATATTTGTGAGTAATTATTTTCATGTTCTCATGTTTCTTCAAATTTTCATGGTGGTATTGATGAGAATGGAATGAATTTTTATCTTCTTGTAATTTAATGTCATATTTATCTGATTTTATCCATGTGTATTAGTAGGAATATGCATTTTCATGTAATTTTACACCCTATTTTTATATGAATATAGATGTGAATTAGTATGTATTTTCGTCTAGTTTGTCATCACATTTGACTGATGATATAGATGTTCATGAGCATGGATTTTTCTCTACTCATTTGACTTTTTATTTTTATGACATGATCCGTGAAAGTGTGTAGGGACATACATCTTCTCTAGGTTCTTTTATAATGTATTTTCATGGAGGAATTTATGTGAATGAGTTGGAATATATGTATGCACATAAGTTTCCATCGAATTTACTTATTCGTCTTGATATATGTGAGGAGGTATTTTAATCCAATCATATATTTCTATCACATTTGGATGATGGGAAAATGGGAGTGAGAAGGGATATAAATATTCTCATGGTTGGTTTCCACCATTTTTTCATGGTGGTTGTTTTGTAAATGAGTAGCAATTTATTTTTTCTTATGGTCTCCCATCATATTTGAATGACGTGCATGATGAGAGTGAGAAGAAATATATGTCTTCCCATAGGTTTCCACTGTATTTACAGGGCGGGCCTCATTAGTAGTAATATGGAAGATGGACCACTAGTTATAGTAGGATTTTTCCCTTTACGTGTCACCGTGGGGATATGGGTCTGTTTAACATTGGCTAGGTCCTGCGGGGTGATATCCTCTTCATGGTGAGGATACTAAGCCACAAAACGTTGAAAAAAAATGATTTCAAGTAGAGGACCATGGGGGACCCTAGTTATACTGGGATTTACTCCTTGGAGATGACCTCATCCACCTTCCTAAGGAAAAGGAGAAACTCATTATTACATTTTGGGGACATGCTCCTAAAAGAGTTTGAGATCGCTATTGGATGCATCTAGTTCTAGACTGATGACCATTACTCGGAGGATAGTCAGCAAGTCTTGATGGACCAGAGGGCCAGTCTAGCTGCATCCAGGGTGGGGAGAGTACCATTCTGGTGGTACTCCCTAACTAGTTCATTTGAAACCTAGCGTTTTAAATGATGGGTGGTTGATGGAATCCTCTCTTTGGTTTTGGACCTAGTGAGTGCAGTGAATGATGTTTGTGTCTTTTAAAACTAGTGGGAAATCATTGGATTGAAGAATGTTCTAAATAGTTCTGTAATATACGTGACAAGTATAGAGAGCAAAACCACATCAAAGTAGAATCTCGTGACTAAAAGCATAATTGATGGTCTAGTTATTCCCATTTTCATTTTGGATGTGAAAGGGGATGGAAGTAGGTTTACATTTCCACCTTGGTAAAGGATTCATGTTGATTTCACCATTTTGTTTTTGAATTATTGTTCATGTGTTCAATAGTTGTTTGCACTGGTTGAATCGTCTGAAATCTGTCACATCAGGTACATCACTTCTGAACTGTCTCTGATAAGTTTCATTCATGGAGATGGAATCTCCAAATGGGTCTTATATATATGATGAATCATGGAACTAAATTCTAAAGGTAGGTATTCATTGGGTAACAAGACAACACAACTTATGAAATCACACTGGTCATATGGATGAGAATTAGGGCTCATCACACCTTTTTTAGAGGAACTATTTCCAATTTTAATAAACTCTTATTAATTTAAGATATTTCCATGAATCCTTTCTCCATTAAAAATTATGTATACATGGTAAAACTAAAGGTAATAATCAATTTTGAACATGCATGGTTTCATAATCATCTTTATGTATAAGAGGATCAATATTGATTGGGATATTTGTATGTATCTAATTTTTTCCATCACTAATACCCTTTTATAGATAGATCATTGATTATTTGGTCATTCATTGGGACGATGTTATTTTTAATACCCTTAGTGAGGTGCTTTGGAGTTTAATTTATTCCAGGGATAAAAAAGAAGTTTTGATATCTAGATCAAATCCATTTAATGGGATTCCAATGTATCCACATGTAATGAATCAGAACCCACATAGTTTGGTGGCCCTTAATAGGACACATCACCTTTTAAAATTTTGTGACAAGGACCAAACCATGAATTTTAATGTCATGTGACAAGGTCTTCTATGTGAATGGTTCTTGGTCCAAGATGGTGTGAGAAATACATCGTGGTGTCCTGAGGGACTCGAAGGAGATGTGGTCTCCTTGGAAGATAAGACCCTATCAGTGATGTGGCCCAAAGAACATTTTGTTGATTCGGTTGTTGGGTTTAGACATCAGGGAAAATTCTTACTTATCCTATTTAGTTGGGAATCAAATCCCATGAAGTTCATAAAGTTGTGTATTATACCATATAGGAGGAAAAAAGTCTAGAGGTTGTTGTTTACATCTATGGTGAAGGACCATTTGGATCGGGGTAGTGCATATTTAATGAACACCAATATCCTCTAACCCCACATGAGTCCTGCTATGTGTGATAAATAAGAGGTTATAGTGGATCTAAAGATCAACTGATCCACTCTTTTTTGTGATAGAAGAGGTGTTGAATCCCAAAGGGAGAGAGAGAGGGCCTTGAGTGTACCTATCTCCTCTTTTATTTTCATAGTGAGGATAATCACATATGGTGATCCATATGGATGCGACTCTGACTGAGGTGAAAAGGAGAAAGATATACTCCTCTCATAAGAAAAACTAGGGGCTTTCTCAAGGATGGATGCCCAAAAATTGGTTTTGATGGGGGGAAAATCATTACCTATTAAAGGGAAAGTCAAGTGTGATCCTTGAACTTCCATCATGAAATTGAGAGGATCAAATGAGAACTTCTAAGGTTAGGACCCTCATTATCATGGTAATGTTAACCCGAATTCATTCTAAGGCCCGCCTTATTTCAGAGGTTACACATGTGACTCTTCTTACTATGGGAATGTAGACTCAAAAGGTCATGAAAATTTTCCCGATAATCTGATAATATATGTCAAGATGTGTAGTGACCACGGTTTCTAGTATGTAACCATAAATTAATGATTTTCTTGGTTTTAAAAGTTATGGGTGACATATGGGAGAATTGGAAGATCCTGGAGTGAAGTTTGAATCATAGGGGAAGGTGCACGGGCGGCACACGGGTTGTCAAACCGTGCGGCCAAACAGTGCATGTCTAACTGAGGAGGCAGTGTATTCCACATGGACGGTGCACGGTTAAGGGAAAACGTGCGATGAGGCCATGCGTGAAGGATGGCCAAGGCATAAGCGAACGCACGGTTAGTGCACTATTTGTCAAACCGTGCAGACTAACCATGTGGTCACTTAATGTTAGATCCTAAAATTGTGGATCTAACTCATTTTTCCATTAATTTCCTTGTTTAAACCTTCTAAGCGGCCCTAACTCGGGATTACTCTCCCTTGAAGGTTGTAAGACTTCTCCCAAGCATTCTGGAGGTGATCCAAAGGCTTCTCATGGTGAATCAAAGCCGGATTCTTAAGGTATGTGATAGTTCTTGTTCGGTTATTTAGATCTACTTAGATCTACTTCTCCTCTTCTCTCGTTTTCTTAGATCTATGACCCTTATGGGTAGATCTAAGAGATTGGATGCTAAATATGAGAAGTTTTGGTCTTGTTTGTGTTAGGAGAAGTGATTTAAAGAGGGTTTTTTGGAGTTTTGACCTGGTGTTCTTGACATTTCTCCGTCCATGGCTTAGTTTCTCCCAATTTGTTGAGGTAGGTGGCTTCACTCTCAATTCCTCTTTCTTAGAACTTGAAGGCTTAGTTCAAATTAATTTAATCTCTTGGTTTTGATTTTGAAATTGTGGTGCAAAGCGGGATATAAATCTTCATTAGTGATGATTTATGGGTTTTGATGAAATTGGGGAAATGGAAAGAATGGCTTGTGAAAAGTGTTTTGGTTTCTTGATTTTAAAAGAGTGATTTTAAAATATGGATTTATGGTAATTGGAGAATGGTTTGTGGGGAAAAGGTTTTCCATAAAAGGGTGTTTTATTGAAATGGTTTTGGCATGGTTGAAATGGTGTGGTTTTTGGGCATACTTGGGGTGTGTGTTTGTATTGAATTTATGAGGCTTGGTTGAAATATGACATTGTGATCGGTTCCAAAAGTGTAATGGCACAGGGGGAATAATTACCTTGTGACGACTTGGTAGATCCACGAGAGACCACTCATGAGTATGGAACTGTCATAACGATGCATGCATAGTGGATTTTATGGGTTGTGAAATGGTTGGTTATGTGGATTTGTGAAATGGAAATGTGAATTTGATTGGGAAACATTTCTTGGATTCTTTGTTGGAAAATAGTTTTTGTTGGAAACTAGCTTTGACATGGAATTTTTTATATTGTAAACTGTTTTGGAATTGTTTTTATAAATTGTTTTATATAAATGTGCTAACATGTTTAATTCTATAGGCATGGGTTGGGAAGTTATCGCAGAAAACCTACTAAGTTTTATTACTCACCCCCTGCTTTGGCATGATGGTGCTTTTGCAGATGTCATATACCGGGATGTTGGAAAAGGTAAAGTGTCACACGTTTATAGCACTACTTCGTGGCTCATGGGATGGTTCGTGATGTTGGAGCTTGGATCTTGTGGAGCATGGAGTTGGGTTGTCATCTTGAATTCTTGTAGTTTTCATTCTGTTGTTTACTCTGATTTGGTTTTTTACTCCGTTGTTTCACTTAGTTGGGTTTTTATGAAAATAGTGGTGGAGTTGTTTTGGTTTTAAATCTTGCATCTTATAGTGGTTGCATGGAGATGTTTATCTACTTTTTTCTATTTATTGGTTTTTTCAGTTAATGGGTAAATATTCCCCCATGTATTTTGAAACCCTTCGGCATTTATTTCCTACCTTTGGCACCTTGGGGATGTCACTTAAGGCCAAGTAATTACTCATTACACTCTCAAGACAATGAGAATTGGAGGGTCATTACAAATGGTATCAGCTTGTTCGGTCCTTTCCTAACAAGTGCTCATCGATGTTCTTGGTCTTGGAGTTGAAATTCCTTCTTGTCTATTCCTTAGGTGTTCATCATAGACAGGAGTAGGATTGTCAGAAATTGAAATGTATAGCATAAAAGGATGTAGCTAACCCGTTTATGATGAACTTTAAGTTACCAGGGTGTTGGGTACATAAGTGTTTGAATACACTTCTTGAACGTTGGAAATCTCAATGTCATGGGTTTAGCCAATGAGATGAGCATGGCACGAATTATAGAGGAATGAATTCCCACTAGGATTGCATAAACCATTTTTAGAAATAGATTATGGTTTGATGCAAAAGTGTGGTTTTTGAAAATTTTAAGCACATTTTCAAATGAAAGATTTTGAAAAGATAATGGTTGATGTATTTTGAAAATAGATTGATTTTCAAAAGAAAGAAAAGATATGTTTTATAAATGGTTGGAAATCAATGTTGTGATAGTTGTGTAATAGATATTGAAATCCTTAGCCTTCGGTTTCTAGGTAGTGAGACTAACGGTGTGCGTTGTTTGTATAGAAAATGGAACCCATTAAACGTCGTAGAAACAAAACGGAAGAAGCTGCGGAGAATGTGGTTTCACCTAAACCATGTGTGAACCAAGAGCTGGTTTAGAGTATCATTCAAGAGTTTTAGGCGGTGGACACAAGGAATCAGATGGATGAGTCAAGGCATGTAGACCATTCCGTTCAGTTCCAGAAGCATAATCTACCCATCTTTTGGGGTGATTCTGAAGCAGAAAAGGCGGAGGTGTGGCTATGGCGGATGAATCATATCTTTGATTTCATAGACACACAAGTAGAGCTAAATGTAAAGTTGGAGACATATATGCTATAGGATCTTGCACGACAGTGGGAGGATCTGGTGGTGTAGGCTAAGCTGGATCGAGGCCTGGGCTAGGAGGAATTTGAGGAATTGTTTAATAAACAATTCTATCCTCATATATTCAAGATCCAAAGGACAACTAACATTTTCAGCAAGAAGCAGGAGAATCTCTCTATCATAGAATATGCTGCTAAATTCATGAATTTAGTACGCTTTTCACTGGAAGTTTCTATAAGGGAGTCGCTGAAGTCACGCATCTTTGAATCAGGGTTGCGATAAGAGATTTGTTCGAAGATAGCTGTGCTCTGTATTACGGATTATACGGATATGGTAAACAAAGCAACAGTAGTAGAAAGAGACATATCAAGATTTATGGGAGGAGGAAGTATGATGATACCCACGGGAATGGGTGGGAACTCTAATGCTGGGAACAAGAGGAAGAGGGACACCTACTTCCAAGGTGGGAGTGAAAATCATAATCAGACAGCTGGATCGGTGAATCTTCCTCCATGACCCATGATGAAATCTTGGTGTTTTCAATGTGGTGCAATTGACCACATGAAACGAGAATTTACATCACCACCAAAATCATGTCACAATTGCAACAAGATGGGGCATCTTCAGCGATATTTTCGTAGTGCTCCGAGGTCAGGTGCGCACGACACCTCCCAAGCGTTGCAAGAATCTTATACTTCTACTGGGCGAGGACAGAAAAAATCAGCCTTGCTAGCAGAACAGAGCCAGTTATGGTGATTCTAGGAATACCATGACACCTCAGGCAGGGCAATCTCAACAAGGCAAAAAGGAGCAAAGTGCAGCAACAAAGCAATTGTATGGAGCGGAACAGGTGATTGTGGATGACCAGTCTAGACCGTCTACTGTGATAGGTACGATTCTTTTGAATTCTACCATCATGCAAGTGTTGTTTGATACTGGTGCATCCCATTATTTTCTTGCTTCTTGGATTTCTAATTTTCTAAACGTAAAACTTGAAATGATGCTTTCTGTGTTAAAACTAGAAACTCCACTAGGTGAAAGAGAATGTCAAGCCTTCGTGTGTAGAGAATGTGCTATAACGGTTGATGGAGCTGAGATTAAATGGTACTTATCCATGTTGGAGATGGATGTCTATGATATAATCATGTTTATTGATTAGTTGACAACGTTTAAGGCTCACATCGACTGTTATGGGAGAGCGGTTAGTTTCACGATAGAGGAAGGAATCGACCATCTCTTCAGAGGAGAGAGGATGGTAAAGAAAGGTGTAAAGATCTTGTTGGCACAAATGGTGGGAACTATCTCTTACCAATTGGAAACATTGACTTTGGCATCATTGGAAGAGATAGTGGAAAATTGTTTTCTAGCTGTGGTGGACCAATTTCCAGATGTTTTTCCTGAAAACTTCTCAGGGTTACCACCTGTAGGAGAAGTGGAGTTTATGATTGATCTCCTTCCAGGGACCAGTCCTATCTCACTTCCATATTATAGGATGGAACCAATGGAGTTAAAGGAATTGAAGGTGTAGTTATAGGAGCTTGAAATCAATGGTTTTATTCATCCAAGCGTGTCTCTGTGGGTAGCACTAGTTTTGTTTGTAAAGAAAGCAGATGGAACTTTGAGGCTATGTGTGGATTATCGTAAACTTAACCAAGTTACGATAAATAATAGATATCCACTTCCACGTATTGATGACCTATTTGATCAATTTATGGGAGCTCAGTGGTTCTCTAAAATTGACCTACGGTCAGGATATCACCAGTTGTGAGTTCCAAAGGAGGAAATTCTGAAGACAGCCTTTGGAAGAATATATGGCCACTACGAATACGTAGTCATGCCTTTTGGTCTTATGAATGCACCAGTGGACTTCATGGATTTGATGAATCAGATATTTCAGTCGTATCTGGATTCTTTTGTTGTGGTGTTTGTGGATGACATATTGGTGTATTCAAGAATAAGGGATGAGCATGAGAAACACTTGGCGGTAGTGTTGGAAATCTTGAGGGAGCATAAGTTGTCTTCCAAATTGTCAAAGTGAAATTTCTGGATATAAGAAGTATGTTTTCTGGGCCATGTCGTTTCTAAGAAAGGTGTTTCAATTGACCCAGAAAAGTTAGAATTAGTTCTTTCTTGGCAACCGCCAAAGAATGTCTTTGAAATATGAAGTTTTCTTGGTCTATCTGGTTATTACCGATGCTTTGTACGTGACTTTTGATGACTAGATTTTCCCATGGCAGCTTTGAAAATGAAAAATAGTTCATTTCAATGGATGGCGGAATGTTAGTGATCTTTTCAAGAGTTGAAAGTTCGCCTTAAATCAACACCCATCTTGATTTTTCTGGAATCAGGATAGGGGTATGTGGTGTATTGTGATGCTTTGGGAATAGGGATTGGTTGTGTTCTGATGCAAGAAGACCATGTTATTGCTTATGGTTCAAGGCAGTTGAGGGTGCATGAGAAGAATTACCCAACAAACGATTTGGAGTTAGCTGCAGTTGTCCATGCCTTGAAGAGGTGGCATCATTATCTCTTTGGTGAGAAGTTCACTGTGTTTATAGATCACAAAATCCTGAAACACATTTTCTCACAATGAGATTTGAATCTGTGGCAGAAGATATAGATGGAGTACCTTCAAATGTTCAACTTTGACTTGATGTATACACCGAGTAAGGGAAATTTGGTGGCCGATGCATTAAGCAGAAATTCGTATGCTCAGTTGGCGAATGAAGCTTTAGATTAATGGTAGTTCATGTCGGTCTTAGCCGACATGCATGTGGAATGTGAAAACCGAGGTGATGTTATAGTTTTATTTTCAGCTACACATGTTCCTAAACTGGTAAAAGTGGTCAAAGAGGCACAAACATCTGATGCGGAATGTCTGAAAATTATTTCAAAACTCAATGGTGGGGAGACAATTGATGGATGGAAACTGGAAGCGGGCTCAGTTTTGTGTTTTAGAGATCAGATGGTTGTACCAATATTTTTTAGGAAAAAATCCTTAATTATTACCACCATTCAAGATGTGTTGTACATCCAGGTACACAGAAGATGTATAAGGTGCTAAAGGCGCAGTTTTGGTGGAGCGACATGAAAAGGAAGGTGGTCGAATTCTTCGGCAGATGCTTAACATGTCAGTAGGTTAAAGCACAGCATCAGAGACCAGCTGGTATGTTACAGTATTTACCTATCCCAGTATGGAAATGGGAGAAGATAGTAATGGATTTTGTTACAGGTCTTCCAAGAATGGTCTAGAAACACGATGCCATTTGGGTGATAGTGGATCGTCTAACCAAGTTGGTTCATTTTATCCCAATTCATGAAACCCATGTGGTGGAAGATAATTCAAAAATATATATTCAGAAAGTGGTAAAGAGACATAGTGTACCAGTTTCTATCATCTCAGATAGAGATCTGAGGTTCACATATCATTTTTGAAAATCCTTACAATAAGCCCGTGGGACTCAGTTGACTATGAGTACTGCATATCATCTTCTGATGGATGGGCAATCTGAGCAGACGATATAGACATTGGAAGAAATGTTTTGGGCTTGTGTAATGGATTTTGGTGGCTCATGGGAGGATCATATAACCTTAGTGGAGTTCTCATACAATAACACCTATCAATCCTCGATACACATGGCTCCATTTGAAGCATTGTATGGGCGTCCTTGTCGTTCTCCACTATGCTGAGTGGAAACAGGTGAAACTTCACTAGTTGGGCCGAGAATTGTCCAAGAAACAATGGAGAAGATTCAGTTGATTAGAAAGTGGATGGAGATGGCTCAGAGTCGTCATAAATCTTATGAGGATCATCACTGAAGACCATAGTCATTTGCAGTGAGTGATCATGTATTTTTTGAGAATCTCTCCATGTCCTGGACAATGTCATTTTGGGAAGCATGGAAAGTTATCTCCTAAATATATAGGCCCTTTTTGGATAATATAATGGGTTGGAGAGGTGGCATATCGGTTGGCATTACCACCATAGTTCAGTGCAGTGCATAATGTGTTCCATGTATCTCAGTTGAAGAAGTATCAGCCTGATCCTGACCATGTGATCAGATGAGATCTTTTTGAACTAGAGTCAGATGCTTCATTGGTACATATCCTGGTGTTGATTGTGGATAGGTAGGATAAAGTCTTACGTGGAAAAAGAATCGGCCTAGTGAAGGTTTTGTGGCAACATGGTCAGATTTAGGAAGAGACTTGGGAACGCGAGAAAGAAATGAAGGGGCAGTGGCCAGAACTCTTTTAGTCAAGCAATGGTTTTCTACTTCTCGGGGATGGAAAGGCCAATGGTGGGGAGAATTTAGTACCCCCAATTTATGGTATGTAACCATTACTTGATGCTTTTCTTGGTTTTAAAAGTTATGGGTGACGTATGGGAGAATCGAAAGATTCTGGAGTGAAGTTTGAAGAAAAGGGGAAGGCGCACGGGCGGCACACGGTTTGTCAAACCGTGAGGACAAACCATGCATGTCTGATTGAGGAGGAATTGGATTATGCACGGTCGGTGCACGGTTAAGGGAAACCATGAGATGAGGTCATGCGTGAATGATGGATGAGGCAGAAGCGAACGCATGGTTTGTCAAACCGTGCGGACTAACCATGTGGTCACTTAAAGTTAGATCCTAAAATTGTGGATCTAACTCGTTTTGCATTTTATTTCCTTTTTTAAACCTCCTAAGTGGCCCTAACTCGGTATTACTCTCCCTTGAAGGTTGGAGGACTTCTCCCATGCATTCTGGAGGCGATCCGAAGGATTCTCTTGGTGAATCGAAGCCAGATTCTTAAGGTATGTGATTGTTCTTGATCGGTTTCTTAGATCTACTAAGATCTAATTTTCCACTTCTCTCATTTTCATAGATCTACACCCGTTATGGATAGATCTAAGAGTGTGGATTCCAAATATGACAATCATTGGTTTTGTTTGTGTTAGTAGAAGTGATCTAAGGATGTTTTTTGGAGTTTTGACTCGGTGTTCTTGAGTGTTCTTCGTCCAAGGCTTGGTTTTGCCCAATTTGTTGAGGTAGGTGGCTTCACTCTCAATTACACTTTCTTATAACTTGAAGTCTTAGTTCAAACTGAATTAATCACTTGGCTTTTATTGTGAAATTGTGGTGCAAATCATTTCATAAATCTTCTTTAGTGATGATTTATGGGTTTTGATGAAATTGGGGAAATGCAAAGATTGGTTTGTGAAAAGTGTTTTGGTTTCTTGATTTTAAAATAGTGATTTTAAAATATGGATTCACGAGAATTGGAAAATGGTTTGTCTGAAAAAGGTTTCCAATAAAAGGGTGTTTTATTTAAATGGTTTTGGCATGGTTGAAATTGTGTGGTTTTTGGGCATACTTAGGGTGTGTTTTCATATTGCATTTACGAGGCTTGGTTAAAATATGACCTTGTGATAGGTGCCAAAAGTGTAATGGCACATGGGGAATAATTACCTTGTGGTGACTTGGTAGATCAACGAGATAACGCTCATGAGTATGGAACTGTCATAACGGTGCATGCATAGTGGATTTCATGGGTTGTGAAATGGTTGGTTGTGTGGATTTGTGAAATGGAAAGGTGAATTTGATTGGGATACTTTTCTTTGTTGCTTTGTTGGAAAATGGTTTTGGTTGGAAAATGGATTTTACATGGAATTTTCTATATTTTGAATTGTTTTGGAATTTTTTTATAAATTCTTTTATATAAATGTGCTACCATGTTTTATCCTATAGGCATGGGCTGTGAAGTCATCAGGGAAAACCTACTGAGTTTCATTACTCACCCCCTACTTTGGCACGATGGTGCTTTTCAAGATTTCATTTACCGGGATGTTGGAAAAGGAAAAGTTTCATGCGTTTATAGCACTACTTCGTGACTCTTGGGCTGGTTTGTGATGTTGGAGCGTGGAGCTTGTGGACCATGGAGTTGTGTTGTCGTCTTGAAGTCTTGTAGTTTTCTATATGATGTTTACTCTAATTTGGTTTTGTACTCTGTTGTTGCACATAGTTCGGTTTTTATGAAAATGGTGGTTGAGTTGTTTTGGTTTTAAATCATGCATCATATAGTGGTTTCTTGGAGATTTTTATCTATTTTCTATGTTTATTGGTTGTTTTCAGTTAAAGGGTAAATCGTCCCCCATGTATTTTGAAACCCTTCGGCATTTATTGCCAGCCTTTGGCTCCTTGGGGATGTCACTGAAAGCCAAGTAATGACTCATTACACTCTCAATCCAATGAGAATTGGCGGGTCATTACAAGTTGTTTTAGATGAGGCATTGGTCTGAAGCAATTGGATAGATTTTAGTAGGGCCAAATTTGTGGAACTATGAGTTGAAAGAAGGGAGTAATAAAAGATGGATTGTAGAGTTCCCTAGGATACACCATTCAATATAGAATATTATTGTATGGGATGGGGTTCCCTATGTAGAGAATATTTCTACATGGGTGACAGAATTGTCCATATTGTATTGTACTACATGGACAAGGGTTCTAACCACGTAGTGTATTTCTATGCGGGGCCCAGTTTCACCCACATAGTTTTTTCCTAAACGGGTTTATGTTTCTCTTGTGTAGTGTTTCTCTATGCGGGGTAGGGTTCCCCCATATAGAATTTTTCTATGTGGAGTGTTGGCCAAAAAGCAGACATCTGTTTGTGCCTCACAAAATGGTATCTGTAAAAGGGATTTTATGCTTATAGTCAATCCAATGTTTTATTATTTCAACCTTAATGATATGCGGTTGTTTTTACCTACTTGGAATTGAAATATCTATGTTTCGGATATCACCTATACTACCCTCCTGCGATCTCCATTTTCCATCCTATTCCTCCCAGTTCCCTTTAATGTTATTTTATACAGGAATGGAGGGGCCAGATTCTTGAATGGATGTTCATCCACAATCAGCCATTTGACTTCTTTTGAAGAATTCCAATGTGGACGCCTCAACCAATGAACGACTTTGTCTATGCGGAGCGATCATTCATGGGGGCGAAAACTATAACCCAACCCCCAAAATGACTGTGATTCATCTACAATAACTAGTTTTAGTGCCTCATCTGATGAACAATTTCATTCATGGGGGAAGAAATCAACATCCAACCACTCCGATGATTGTGGTTTCATTCACAGGTGTCGATGGTACCACCTTATCCCATGAAATATTTCATTCGATGGGGTGGAAATCATTTTCCAACCCTGAAAATGATTTTGGTTTCATTTATGGGTGCCAAAGGTACCACCTCACCTTATGAACAGTTTCATTCATGGGGTTCTTTGTGAAATTCTGGAACTCCATACTATGCGGTGGTCGACAATGCGATTTACACTTAGTTGGGTAAACACATCCTTAGCAACTCCCCCCCCTATGAACATTATTTTCAATTTCATAGGATTTTTTTCTATAATTTTGGAAGTTAATGATATTATGTTCTTCTTGTATGCATAAATTTTAGGACCCAACAGCCTCATACACCCTCTTTTCCTTGAAAGGTCTTAATCATACCTCATAATACACCTATTGTAGAATTTAAAATGAAACTATAATTGTGGTTCCAACATATCATCCTTTCCCAAGTGTTGATGCCCCATAACGACACATAAATATGATATGTCACATTATTCACCCACTACATCAAGAAATGAATCATTTTTCACCCCTGAACTATGTAACAAACTAGGTTTTAACCTAATTAACCATGTCATGAATTGGGTTCAACCCCTGAAACATGTCATGAACCATGGTTCACCCATTGAAACATGTCATGAATTGTGGTTCACCGCATGAATCACCCCCACATCACATGAAGATATTCCCAATCTAGGAATAAAAATATAAACTCTCTCCAAAAACATATCCAAATCATAAATTTTCTATTTACATGGGATGAGATAAATTAGATTTACATGATCACTAATATTTGAGATCTAACTCAACTATCCAATGACTGGTAAAAAAACTAATAAACCCTACCGACACAAGGTTACACCTCCATGGCCCACAATTCATCAATTACCCAATGTAATAATTGGACATTGACATACCAAAATTATCTAAGCCCCTCGAAAAACATCAACTACTAACCATTCTCAACTAACCCAAAACTCCATCATCAATATCCACCATAATTTAAATCATAACGAGGTTCATACCATCAATTAGGAAATGGTACCCTACCCACTTAATGTATTACCTTATACTTCTATTTGATCACCACCTCAACAGGTTCCATCACCACATGTGTGTCACTTCTCCAACACTATACTGACCCATCTGATCTATACTAACTCAATTCAAACTAGATAAGTCGTGCCACTGCACTTGATACATTTTTTATTCATCTTTTATCACAAAGTGACATTTCCTCTATTTCATCAAAACCCATGGATACTAGGACCTCAAACATCCCCATGAAAACAATCATCTCTCAAATCACACTCATCCTCCCTCGATTAATACTCAAATGGGTGATATTTATAACTAGAATGCACCAACTCGAGGTCTTCCAAAATAAATTGGTGTACACCCTTATACCACTAGATCACTTATCCAGACTCATTCCCAATGAGTCAAATCTTTCCATATGTATGTTCACATGCCTAAACCACTTACCATTATCTGTAACATATCAATCATCTATCCAAAATATCCCAAGACACTCCACTTCACGTTTGGGTACCTCACCTATTATATTTTTCTATCACATGATCGCCTACAAACCTTGATTTCATTCTAAATTTGTAATCATCCATCCATGATCTACCTTTTCACCACTTATAAAAGCATCCAAAATAAACACGTACATAAATATTATCGATATCATATTTTAATTTTCTCTTTGATTCCCTGAGGATTCAAGTTATTTTAGATTTATGATCTTATAAGGAATCATCATTCCCATACCACATACCAAGAATCACTTCACGTGCACAAATCCCATAACCTAAAGAATCTAACCATGGTTTCTTCCTACAAGGTACTCATAATTCCATGATTACCCTTATCTTAGGTAAATATTACATATAAAATCTTAAAAATATCACATAATTGTGCCCTTATCAATCATAAAACTCGACACGCTGATATCCTAAATTGAATATGAATGCAATAAGCTCTCTCTCCTAACCCATAGGTCATACCTCACATAAATCACATCTCTATGGGAATCACCTCTACTCCTAGATAAAAATAACATGGAAAACTCGTGAACATTTAATGTGGTATAACCTCACCCCTCATATATTTTTCTTCTTGACCAGATAGAATGAGATATCATTTCTCACATTGAAATCTCTCAAGATCTATTTCAAAAGGTTTTGATCTTGATTCACCATCTGAACTTCAATTAAATCATTGTTGGTCTCATTTGATTCCTCTCGACAATTATTCATTCATTTTTCTTCATTCATTGTGTCTCCTCTCATAAAAATATTGGTTGATACTAGATCATATGACCTATTTTTTGGGAGTTGATCAATTCATCCATTTTCATCTTATCTTGTCAAAAATATGGCTTGATACTGGATGAAGAGTGTGTTATAATCTCTATATAGGTGGTATATGACACATCCCCCAAAGTCTCCCCATTTATAAACTTCACTCACTATGTACACAGCAGTTTCACTATATGATTCTTATTAAATTCACACTACATGATTATAATCATTGAACTAATGATCTAGATGTCATTCTATTTGTTTTATTTACGTTGTTAGTGGTTGGAACTCCAATTCCATCCACCCCAAGTAAAATGTGACCTCTATTATTCCTTTATAATATTATTATGATTACATGTACCAACATTATAGGGATCTAAACATGTATTTATAATGGTAATTATTTCAGTCAAATAAATGAAGTATTAATGGATAGTACATTTTTATTATCAATTTACCCATCTAATGAAATTATTTCAAATTAATTAATGAAACTTTATTTTGTTAAATGGAAAGTACATATATATAGATATCACATGGAATAATTAATTATAAATGAATTATATATGTTTTTATGTCTTTATCCTATCTTTTCATGATTATGAAAGGTGGTGGAATGAACCTGATATTATTTATAATTAAATAAAGTAATAAATGGTTGCATGTACTTTGTTTCCTTGTCAACTAGTATGAAAGGAATAGGAATTAAGCTTCTGAATTAATAAATGGAATGATTATTACATGTACTAATTAAATAATGAATTATTTATAAGGTTCCTATTGAATATGTAACTTTTTATCTATATACAAGTGGTTGGATATGAGCCATCCTTGGATTCTCATGGGAATGTTATGAACAATCAAAGGACACTATTTTGATTCAACGATCTGATTTCCTAGGGATATACTCACATTCGAACATGGTCCTTGTCTAATATATTATTCCTAACATGATATCATTGGATCCCTTCACAATCTTTTAGATATTAGGATTCCTCAGATACACTCCTTTGATCCATCTTGATGTCTTCGAACACGTTGTGCCAAGGATTATACCCATTGAACCAAGTCATGATTATCTTGTTCTTACCTTGTATGATATCCATGTACTTAGTTAGAATCATTTATAGCTGAATGCCTTGGTTTTTTCCGCTCAGATTACACTGATACCCCTTTTCCAAATTGCATATCATTACTAAGTTGGATTGAGCCCTCAGTCCATGGTTTCCTTGGATATTACCTTGGATCATCTTCATTATTATATTTATTAGTGGATTATTTTCTTGTACATTGGATTGTTATACACTATCTACCTTATATATAGTATTCCCAAAACATATTATAAATTGGAACATAATTTATTATATGATACATGTTTTTATACTAGATGAGGACGAATCATGTTTGGGATGTTTACATTACAGCAATAGATAGGCATTTATATATTTACCTATACACATTTTTAGTTTATATTCACATGTTGTATCATTATAGACACTATTGGTGATGGCCTTATGAGATTTATCTCACACACTATCCTAGTCGTCAATGGTACTTAGTCAAAATATTTGTACGTGTGTGTTGATAAGGGGAAGCATCTTTCTTGGGACACATGAATTTAATTCTTGCTTTAGGGTGGAGCATTGTAGAATATGACTACATCAATGTTCATGATTATTGGAAATTATTTGGTTTCTTTTAGATTATTTTTTAACATGTATTCCCTACATCAATGTATACTTATTTTCTTATTTTATAGAAACATGACATGGAATCTACTTTTCTATAAGATTCAATTTTTAACTTATGAGTATTATTTTTAGTTTCTTACTTTATTACTTATTTCTAATCCTACTGAGTTATCCATTGTTATTGAGATTATGTTATTTTATCAATTTATTATATTTTATCCACTTTTCTGTAGTATAATATGAGGGAATAGTTTCATCACAAACACACCCTAGGACATAACAACTAGTCAGTAACCTCTGGTGCATGAGGAGGCATGCTTCAGGCCATATAGCCCACTAGTTCGGGGCACCTTTGAGAGACACAAATGTCGGGATGTCAAAAAGTGGTACCAAAGGTATCTCTTCATAACTTACTATTCTGAGACAATAAACAAGAAATTATTAATACTTTGGGACTTGGTTATAATATTTCCCTAATATTAGCTAATCCATGTTCGGGGTAAATACCAAATTTCATAAACTGAGGAATCTTGTTCAGTATTTTTTCCTATTATAGTTTATATAAATTCACTATTGGGTGATTCACGAAGTTATAAATTCTATATGATTTGTGGATATTTTACTTAGACAAGTACACCAAAGAGAATAATTACATGATTCATTATAGTCACATAAAATTCTGATTCCATGTATATTAATTTCATATATATTTATTCCATAGCCTTTTACACATATCAATACATGATTTTGTGCATACATAAACATCAAATTACAAGACAATGATCGTAATGTCTAGTATCTTGGATATTAGGTACATAATTAAACACCCTGATTCCAAAATAAGAAAATATTTTCTTTAATATTCATTAAGATATCCTAAAATCCTTTGATACCTAACATATATATAGGATGACCTGGGGGCTACATGAACAAATAGATGAGCTAAAAAGACGTATAAGGAAATTAAAATTAAAATAAATCTTAGCACATGGGTTTGAAGGAATAATATAATGATATGAATAGTCATGGAAAATGATTAAACATATATAATCATAAAATATAGAATATGGAATCATATAATCATGGAAACAGAATAATGTGTAAGAAAAATAAAACATTAATTTAGCATGTTTGAAGGCTTATTTCACACGGAGGAGCTTTAGTTAAGGCTAACCTCCAAGACTCTTGCCCATGGAGCACGAGTCAAGGCTTTCCACAAAGAAAATTGATCAAGACATCTCATGACACTAATAATTACCCAATTAATTTAATATCTTTCTAAGATCATCCATCCTAACACTTTCATGAATATTTTTCCCATATAAATAATCATACATAAGCAATCAAACATAAAAATAAGGTTTATCCATGGAAAGAATTGGGTATCATAATCATGTGAAAAGGGAATAGTATAATGGTTTCCATGAATTGATGGATTTAAATCATACATGGACATTCAGAAAAGAATATAGGAGTATATCATGATAATTTATGTCAAACTGATGTTAAAATAGTGTTTAAGAAACTTTAGATATATAACATTTCAGTACAGTTTAAGGGAAAACATTCAAGATTATTTAAAATGTATGAGGCATATTTTTTTTTATAAAACCAAAAACTGAAAAAATATAGTTTTCATTTTGAAATTAATTATTTAAGAAAAATAATTTTATCTTAAAAAAATTATGGAGTGCACTTTAAAATGGGTAAGAAATCGGGAAGTTCCCTTTAACAGGGCTCACTTATCGAGAAGAATTTAAAAAAGAACCTTATTAAGACATGTATTACCCCATGAAATTAGGATGATGTGATTTGAATACATGATTTTTGGGAATATAAAAATAATTTATAATAATTACATAAAAATAAATATTATATACATTGAGAGAAAACATAACCCCAAAGAAATATGGAGGTTTGGAAAGGATCCCTTACCTTATGGCCAAAATGGTTCTACATTTGATCGTAATGCCCAGAATAATGAAATTAGATTCATTAGTTAATATGTAAATAACCTTTTCAACATTTCAATTATTTATTTTAATTTTATTATGTTCATTTATGGAATTTTTTATGAGTTATAGTGTTCAATTTTATCATTCAAGAGTGCTCATTTTCATAGTTTTTCATGATGGGTTTTCTTGTATGTGAGTATGGAAGTTCATGTAAAATGATTATAATTCTCCAGATTTAAAATTATATGTTATTAATGAAATAAATAAAGTTATTTGGTAATATATATTATTTTTCCAAGATATTAGGATGAATAACTAGATAACACGTCATTGATAATCATTTGGATTAAATTTAGCAATTTTATGTCACAACAAGCTCATTTTGTTATATTATTTAATATCATGTAAATATAATGGTTCTAGAAAATTACATAGAATATAATACATATATTATAATCTATTTCAACCATAAATTTTTTTTCATCACCATCCTTGAATATTATTATAGAAATTGAAAATTCTTCATCCTTGAATGTGACAAATTAACACATAATGAATGATGTTTTCATTTTTTAATTAAAGGATAGGGGAATGGTTTGATGATGGATTATTCCATAAACATAATAAAATTAAACTATATTTAGGGTATTAGATATATCAATAAATTTTTATTAGGGTAGGTTATGAGAGAATAAGTTAAGAAAGAACGTGAAAAGAAAAGAATTGAAAAGAGGATTTTACCTCTTGAATTTATCCTCCTTGACAGCCTCCTTAGGGAAAGGCTTTTCAATTTTTGATGAGACCATGAGCTCTTGGATGCAGGGGAGAGGTTTGGGGAGATTATTGGGAATACTGTTTATAAATATAATATTTCAGAATGTGTGAGGAGAAGAGGTGGTGAGGGGTACTATTTATAGTGGATGAGAGGGGGGGTTCCATTTTTTATTCATTAGATTATTATTTTTCTTGAGATAAGAAATAGTGAAAATACTTATGAATAAATAAAGTAATTATATCATTTAAGTTCAAAATATTATTCTTACATCATTCATGACTCAATTAATAGTGCATTTAACTTATAATTTATATATACCTTAAATTTTCGTATTTTACTATTCACCAAAAATTCATATATTTCAGAAAAAAACACAAAAAAACACCCTAAAAATTATTCAACATGTATAATATAATAGTAAAAAAGATTCTTTGAAATTAATTTTCTAAATATGAGTAATTTAATTTTTTATTAAAATCATCACTATCTCAAAAAATACAGATTTTAAAATTATAACTAATTTTATAACACTTTGAAAAATTAAATAAGGTCACATAAAATTAACATATAATAATAATATAACAAAAAATTATTTTATGAATACATTTTATGAAAATAAATTTTCTTTTAAATTATAAAATTAATCATTTAATTGAAATTAAATATTAATTACTTATAAAATATCAACACTTATTTTACAATTTTTAAAACATTCATTTACATAAACTAAGATATAATTATATCATATTTTCATTTATTGGATACCCATGTTTTATTTATAAATTTTTATGTATGTTTACTATTATATTAGCCTCTTTAATATTCATAAGGGTCACATTACTATTTCAATGGTCATGTTACTATTTCATTAATAAAGGTTCCTTAACTTCTATAAATATTTCTTATTTCATTAATTTACAATTTATAATGGTTATATTTTGTTCTTTATGTTATTTAACTTGCTTTATACTATATGAAATAACTATAAGAAAGGTATTTCAATTGATAAAATTTTGGATTGATACATTTCCCCCCTATGAAATTTCACCCTTGAAAGTTTATTTTACATTCTATGTTGAAGACAGGTGTGGATACTTCTTGTTCATCACTTCCTCAGGTTCCCATGTTACCTCTTCGTACATATGGTTCCCCCATAGTACTTTTTCCAAGTGAGTAGTCTTATTGTGTAAATATATATGTTTATAATCCAAGATCTTCACTGGCTACTCCTTATATGAGAGAACAGTTTCCAAATATACCACCTCTGAGTTCAGTACATGTGAAGGATTTGGTATATACTTATTCAATAAGGATATATAGAATACATATTTTACTTAAGACAAGGTAGGAAGAAGTGCTAGTCTATAGGCTATAGCGCTGACATGATAAAGGGTCTCAAAGGGTCGGATGTACCCATGACTTAGCTTACCTTTCTTACCAAATATCACAATCCTATTCCATGGATATATGTGGAGGAATTCCACGTCTTTAGACATAAACTCAATGTCCCATCAATGATTTTCTACATAAAACTTTTTTTATCATTCGGATACCATAATGTACTACAGAATTCTTTTCACCTTTTCCACCATTTATTCAACCTTTTTAGGGTCTAACAGCTTATGTTCACTAACCTCATCTTATCAAGTTGTTGTTATGCATCATTTCCCATAAAGGGTTTAATATGAAACCATTTGGATGCTAGAGTTGAAAATATTATTGTAAGATAACTCAACCAATGGTATATGTTGGTCATATCCTCCTTGGAAGTTGATAGAAAACACTTTCGACGCGTCTTCTAGTGTCTGAATAGTCCACCCATATTGGAAATCAGTTTGAGGGTGATAATACATAATAAAGTTCAGATCCATTATTAGATATTGTTGGAGAATATTCCTAAATGTGGTGGTGAATCTTGGATATCGACTAGATACAATTGATAGTGATACTCTATAAAGCCTTTACACTTCTTTGATGTATATCCATGAATGTTTATCCAGTGATAAGTCCTATAAAATTGTGATAAAGAGATATGTAATTATAAGATGATCCACAACAACCCTTATAGAATTGTATCCTATGGATGTCTTTGAATTTTCTTTGAAACATTCCATAGCAATGTTCTACCACATCCATGTTGGTATGGGTAGTGGTTTCATCATCCACTTTTACTTTTCTATTTCATATTTCACTTTATTATATACCATGAACTTTGATGTATATTTAGTGATATCCTTCTTTATATTATCAGGCCAATAGTTATCTTGGATATCTCAATACATCCTTATTCTCCCTTGGTGAATAGAGAAGGTTGAACAATGTGCATCATTCAGAAGGTCATTCTTTATAAATAGTTAGAATGGTACCCATAGTTAGGATGAAAATATTATAACTTCTTCATCATCAATTTTAAACTCTATGGATTTCCCATTTCTCATAGCTTCCACCTTCTTCTAGATTTTGACATCTTTCCACTGAGAATACATTACTTTCTTCATTAGGGATTATAAAGAAATCATTTGGGAAAGTATTGATGATGTTCCTTCCATAAGGATTCCCATGTCCATCATTTAAAAATCTAAAGAAGATTGGATTCTTCTCAATTCTCATCGTTGATAAAGATGTAGGATCCCTACTACCTAATGAATCTTCCACCTTATTTTCCTTACCCGGATGATAGTGGATTGATAAGTCATAATCCATGATGAGATCTAACCATATTCACTAGTGTATATTACAATATTTTTATGTGAATATATATTTGAGACTCTTGTGATCAGTATATATATCACACTTCTCTCTATAGAGATAATTCTACCATCTTTGCATTGAAAATATCACAGCTTCCAATTACAGATCTTGCTTGGGATAGTTTTTCTCCTTAATTTTCAATAGACCTAATGCATAGGCAATCACATTATCATTTTTCATCATTACATATCCAAATCCCATATTTTAAGCATCATTGTACACCACAAATAGTTCCCCACTTTTTGGATGTGTGGGTACTAGTGCAGTGATAAGCTTCTTCTTCAGATCTTTGAAGTTATCTTCACATTCACTGTTACAGACAAACTTAACTCCTTTCCAAGTTAGTGTTGTTAGTGGATATTAATATAGTGATATTTTATTCACAAATTATTGGTAATACCCTTCTTAACCAAGGAAACTATGGATCTCTATTACAAATATTGGCATGGGCCACTCTTCGATTGACTTTTTCTTGGAAGGTTCCACATATATTCCTTCGCTTGAGATAAAATTCCCTAAGAATGATTCTTTTTCTCTCCAGAACAAATATTTACTATAATTTTCATAAATATTCTCCCTTCTCAATGCCTTTAACATTTTATTCAAATTATCCACATGTTCCTCTTTAATATTAGAGTATATTAAAATATAATCAATAAAAACTACCACAAATTTGTCGATGTAATCTCTAAATACTCCATTCATTTAATACATTAAAATTGATGGACCATTACTGAGTACAATGGGAATCACTATGAAATCCTAGTTTCCATACCACATTCGGAAGGCAGCCTTGGGAATATATCTCTTCCTCACCTTTAATTGGTTATATCCCCACATAAGGTCCACCTTAGATAAATAATTATCCCCACGTAGATGATCAAACAAGTCATCTATCATTGATAGGGGATACATGTTATTTATCATGATTTTATTGAGGTCATGATAATCAATACAGAGGTGCATTAATCCATCCTTTTTCTTAATAAATAGAACTAGGGAACCCTAGGGTGAAGCACTCAGGTGTATAAAATCCATATCTAACTTATCTTGGAACTGCTTATTTAGTTCTTCAATAACAAAAGTGGACATTATATAAGGATTATTGGATATAAGTGGAGATATAGTAATATGAATAATTGAGAAATCAACCTCTCAATATTTAAGAATTCCAAGAAACTCTTCAGGGAACACATTAATATAGTCCCCAACAATGGGATTGTCTTTGAGTAGGATTCTCTCCTTTGTCTCAATCATTTATGATAGACATGCTTTCTCATAAGGTAATAATATCTAATCTTGAGACAATTATTTTGAATAATCTTCATACTCCTTATACTTATATAAATTTGGGAGGTAAAGTGTAATCTCCCTTTATCGAGAGTTGATATTGTATTTATATAAATATAGTTAACCAATTACCAATATATTGTTAAACTCTACCAAAGGGAGTATGATATGATGTGATGGGAGGTTCATTCCACAAAAATTAACCCGGGAGGTGTTATGAACATTAGACAAAATACTTTCCCCATTTTCTATTCCCTAATATAACCCATCCTATAAAATTTTAGGTGGTTTTTGAATAGTTCTACTAAACATGAATGATATGAATGAATGTGTAGAAAAAGAATCAAATTGTACATTTTTTATTCATGAATGGATAATCAGCAAACTTATCACCTCATTATTTTCGGGCTCCACTTCATTAGTTGTAATAGCATATTCTCATATTTTCTACAATGGAGTTTGTTATTACGTATTACCTCCAACAACCATTTTCTTAATAAAATGTTCTGCATAATGCCCAAGGTCCTTTTAGTTATAAGACTACGTTGTAGGCTGAGTGTTGATCTAAACCTTCCCTTATTCATCCACACTAGGATAACTCTTCATATCCCTTCAATAACTATTATCTAAATTGAACATTCTTGCACATTTGAATCATTTCATGGTTCCCTTCAGACTTTTCCCATGATGATCAATCCCAAAATTTTGTCATGTGGGATATTTAGTTTTCATTACATAATGGTATTTATTTTTTGATCCACCCATATTAAAATTTTATTTCCTCTTTTTCACTGGGCCTATGAGACAATGGAGATTATCTGATATCTATTTTAACATTAAGGGCATAATATAAAAACTATTTTTATCTATCAAAGTCTTTAATTGAAAACTATTTCCATATACATGTATTTAGTCATATAAAGAAAGTATTCTCCTTTCCTTTAGTGTTTATAACAAATTCAAAGGCTTGTCTTTGAAGCGTTGATAAGTTTGCCTCATACACTTCAATTGACTCGTCTTCCTTCTCCTTCAATAAAAAGAATTATCTTTCCATATATATATGGATGGTTTGGGGAAAATATTTATTGAAAAATATTTTCTTGAAATCTTCCCAATCCATGGAATCAATTTTTCAATAAGACTTCATGTTTCTGGTTAGTGTCCACCATTCACCAACTTCCCCAAGAAAACGATAGACTGCTAACATAACTTTCTCTTCTTCTGAGCACTAGAGGACATGAAATATCTTTTCAACTAAGTTAATACACTATTATATAAGGAGGGGACCAAAATATCCACTAAACATGGGAGGCCTTTTATACATGAAGTATTAAATAGAATCTTTATCTCTCCTAAGAGAAGGAGGGAATTCCATACAATTCATGTTATTATTCATAACTTGATCTAGTTAACAATGTAATGTCACTATGTCTTAAACACCCATTCTGATCATATTTTGAATATCATTACTGAAATCAAAACATTTCCTATCACATTTATTTAAGGAATGATTTATTCTATTCTCAGCCATTATCTAAGAAAAATAATGTACAATTAATGGGCTTGAATAGATAACTAATACACATAGTGAATGGAAACACTGTATATAAAATGATAAACTTGTAATGGTAAAGTATACCCAAACTTATGATACCCAGGTTTTCAATATAGGTTATCCATGATATGCTTCTTATCATATATTCTTATGGTCATTTTTATTCCATAAATAATGATTAGTAATGATCTTATTAATTTACCAAGGCATATCCACTACGAGTGTCAAACTAGGTCTGCAGTAAGTCTCGTTGTTGTGTTTCTGGTTACCCCAAGTTAGGCCCAGAAGACCTTTTTGGAGATATTAATTCAAGGTATATCTTTGATATAACCATTTCCAATTGTAGTATCTAAAAAGATATGTGTTTTCTTGATAAAAAACACACTATTCTTTCCAGAATTTTGGGATATTTTCTTATACTTAGTTCCATCATTAGTGTAATTACTAAAGTAAACTATTCCTAGTATCTAAAAAATAGACCTCCCTATGATATCAGCTATAGTGACCCTAGCCTTTTACATATATTAATACATGATTTTAATCATATATAAAAATCAAATTACAATCCAAGGATCATAATGTTTAATGTCTTGGAGATTAAATGCCTAATTAGACATCAATATTACAAAATAAGAACATCATTTATATAATATTCATAAAGAGATCCTAACTTACTTTAATTTCTTATATCTTCGTAGGATAACTTGGGGGATCACATGGAAAAACGAATGAGCTAAAAATCCCAATATGGAAAAAAAAATTAAAATAAATCATAGCACATGGGTTACAATGAATAAAAAATTATATAAAAAGGCATGTAACAAGATTAAACATATGGAATAATATAATGTAGAACATGGAATCATATAATAATTGAATCATAGTAATATATTAGAAACATAAAACATGAAATTAACATAAGTCAAGTATCATTTCACATGGGGGAGCACGAGTCAAGGCTACCCACCATGATCTTTGCAGAAAGAGTATGAGTAAAGGATGACCACCAAGACTGTCACACATTACATCTCATGAGACTAAAAATTACCCAATGAATTGGAGCACTATCTAGTTTCAACCATCATAAAGTGTTCATGAATATTGTTTTGATATAAATAATCATACACAAGCAATCAAACATAAACATAATGGTTTCCCTTGGAATTAACTGTGTATCATGATCATGTCAAAAGGCATATCAAAAGAGAATATCATAATGGTGTCTATGAAAGGGTGGATTTAAATTATACATGTAAAATTATAAGTTAATATAGTAATATATCATTATAATTTATTTTAATGTATTGTTAAAATATTTTATTAGGAACATTATAAATTAAACATTTTTACATGGTTTAAGGTAAAACATTCAGGATTATTTTAAATGGAAAAGGAATAATTGTTTTTATAAACCCAGAATTGACCTAAGTTAGTTTTTCATTATAAAATGATTTATTTTATGTAAATAATGGTATCTTAAATCAAATTATTTAATGAACATGAAAAAGGGAAAGAAATTGGGAAATTTCTTTTAATTGGGATTTCTTATCGGGAATAATTGGAAAGGTAACCTTATGAAGACATGTATTACCCCATCAAATAAGGAATATATGATATGAATACATGAGTTTGGGACATATATAAATAATTTATAATAAGTAAATAAAAATAAATAAGATTTACCCTGATAGAATATTGAACTTGAATGAAGTATGGATGTTTGGAAATGATCCCTTACCATTTGTCTCAAACAGATCTGCACTTAATCATAATGTCTAAAATAATCAAATTAGATTAATTAATTATTAATTAAACAAACTTTTATACATGTAATTGATTTATTATAATTTTATCAAGTTCATTTATAGACTTTTTAAAGATTTATAGTGTTCAATTACATCATTTGGGAGTGTATATTTTCTTAGTTTTTCATGATCAGTTTGCTTGTATATTAGTATGGAGGTTCATGTAGAATTGGTGTAACTCTCTATAATTTAAATTATATGTTATTAATTAAAAACTAGAATTTTAATAGGTATTATATATTATTTTTCCACATATTAAGATGAATCAATAGATAACATGTTAATGATAATAGTTTGGAATAATTTTAGCATTTTTTCAATCATAACGAACTCGTTTTGTTATATTATTTAATATCTTTTATATATAATAGTTCCATAACATTAAATATGATATAATAATATATTTTAAAATTTTTCAACCATAAAAATGGTTTCATGACCAGACTTTAATATGGTAATAGAAATGGAAAACCCATCATCCTTGAATGTGATAAATTAACTCATCAAAGTTGATATTTTCATTTTTTAAACAAAAGGATAAAGCGGTGAACTGATGATAGATTATTCCATAAACATAATGAAACTAAATTATATATAAGGTACTAGAGTTATAATTCCATTTGAATTATGGGAGGTGATGATATAATAACAAAATAAGGAACTTGAAAAGAAAAGAAAAGAGGAATTTTCCTCTTGAATTTCTCCTCCTTGAGAGCCTCCTTAGGGAAAATGTTTTGTATTTTGATGAAAGAATGGGCTACTAAATGTGGGGATGAGGTTTGGTAAGATTATGGGGAATAATTTGGACCAGGATAAAATCTTTTATAGTGATTGGAGAATAGGTGGTGAGGCTGGTATTTATATTGGAGGAGATGGGTGTTTTCTCATTATTTTATTCATTAGTTTATTATTTTTATAGAGGCAATAAATAATAAGGATTATTGTGATTGAATATATTAATTAGATCACATGATTTAGAACTAATGATTATTAAATCACCCATGACTGAAGTAATAGTACATTTAACTTATAATGTATATATACCGTAAATTACAGTATTTTATTATTCACACAAATTTCAAGTATTTCATAAAAATACAAAAAAAATCAACCTAACCATTTTTATAAATTTAGAATTCAAAAATAAAACCAATTTTTTGAAATTCATTTTCTGAATATGATAATTTTAATTTTTAAATAAAATCATCATTTACTCAAAAAATACATATTTTAAAATTATAACTAATTTTATAACACTTTGAAAAATTAAATAATGTCTCACAAAATTATCTTATAATCATAAGATAGAAAAATATTAATTTATGAATACATTTTAGGAAAATTATTTTTCCTTTAAATTATAAAATTAATCCTAAAATTGTAATTAAATATTTATGACTTATAAAATACCAACACATAATTAATAATTTTTAAAACATTTATATACTTAAAATATGATATCATTATATCAGATTTTCATTTATAAGATACCAAAATAATATTTATACTTTCATAGGTAAGGTTACTATTATATTGACTGCTTTACTATTTATAAGGGTCCCATTACAATTCTAAAGGTTAAGTTACTATTTCATCGGTATAGGTTCCTTGAATTCTAATAATAATTCTTATTTCATTCATTCTTCATATATAATGTTTATATTGTGTTATTTATATGATTTAATGTGATTTATACTTTATTAAATGACTATAAGAAAAAGAGTTTCACTAAAAAAAATTGGTTTGCTATAATATAAGTTCATTTCACTTCTTGCATTAGTTTTGTTCCATATGATTGTTGAGTGATCCACAGTTGTTATATATATTCATGTCATGCTAACATATTATGCAATGTATGTATATTAGTTATTAAACTATTATAATCAATATAAAAAGTTTATTTGATTATAGGTTGTGGGTGGCTTCTTAAATACATAGTTTATACCCATATTATATATGTACACCTAGTTATATGGGCTTCTCTTTAGCTATGATTGAGTGACTACTGATTTCAATTTATGAGGTGTATTGGCTGCCATGAATTGGAATGGGTAATTAAATTATTTTATAAAGTGTATATTACCCATTACATTTGGAGATTGAATGTTGACAAGGAAAAATTAATATTTAATGGCTATTTCTTTTAATTATAAAGTGCATGGGAATTTATTTTTTGGGAATGAATATCCATTTAATCGAACCCTTGTTACATGTATATAAGAAAATAGAAACAATAAATTTAAATCTTGACTTATAAGATAAATTGGTTTCTAGTAAAATTAGTGGAAAATTAGGACCAACCTAACTTTTACATAATACATAAATATTTATTTATTTACTTATTCTTTAACATATTAACGGCCTTTGTGTTCTTCTTAGTACAAGTATTCACATGAGGATATTCTTCAAAATAATGGGTGAGCTAAAATACCATAAAAACAGTGAAGAAGAAACATAAAACATGGGTGAGAATAATATTCATCAACCAAAAATAAAAAAAGGATCATAATCATAATCATGAGAGGGAATATTATATAAAGGCATGGAATTTGGAAATGGATAAAAATGAAACATCATGTATTTGTTGTCAAATACCACACATATTTGTGAAAAAAGTTAGCATTGTGTTCTTGCGTATCTCACTTTGTCTCATTATATTCATCAAAATAAACATTGTATTTAAGAACTATATAATTCTAGGTGCACCCGTTATATCATAACTTTTTCACGCCCTATAGAATTCCTGAAAAACTCATCACATCATAACATTTAAATTATCTTGCATTCCATATAAATCCAATATCAATTTTAGAAATTAGGTAACCCATGGAAAGGAATAAACTTTATTTCAAAAATAATAAATTAATGATTAAACATTGGTGTTATAACAATAAATTGGGATAACATACATGATTGAATAAATATCATCCTTGAGTAAAGAAGAAAAAATATCAAGAGAATTAAAAGATATATTTTTGAAAAGTAGAGTTATTTTGGAGAAAATATTGCATTTGAAATAAAACCATATTGGAATCATGTAAATAAAATAATTAAAAAGGTAATAAAAGCATAAATTATGTTTAAGAACCACTAATGGAACATTCATATTGAAAATAGAGTGAAATAGGGAAAATCCAATGTAAGAGGGTTGGGTTCAAATATCCACATACCTTATGCACGAAAGATTTCATCAATTTAATGTCCAGGTGATGAAATAAAATTAATTATTTATCAAATCCAAGAGAATTTATACATGAGTTGGATTAATTATAGTTTTATTATGTTAATTTATGGTATTTTTGATGATTTATAGAGTTCCATTTAATCATTCAGGAGTGTTCTTTTCCTTGGTTTTCATGATTTGTTCAACTGTATATGAGTATAGGTGTTTCTGAAAAATGGTAATGATTCTCATAAATTGGAATTTTATGTTATTAATGAGAAAAATAAGATTATATTTCCTTTTCTATGATTTTTTTAAATGGTATGAGGATCATTTACTATATTGAACATTAATGAAAATGATTTAATTAATTTTGATGGTTTTATGCCAATTATGATCTTATATCATTTTATTTGACATCATAGATATATATTAGTTTTGGAACATTTTCTAAATTATGATATGTATAATAAAATATTATTTAAACTTAATTAATTTTTTTGACCATCCTTTAAGGAGGTAGTGAAAAATGAAAATGCATCATCCATGGTGGTGGTAAATCAACACACCACAAACGATATTTTCATGTTTATAAAAAATTAAAAGGGAAGATAATTGAAGATGAATTATTACATTAACATATTAACATAATCATATATAAAATATACTGAATTTATCATGCCTATTTTATAGGTGTATGTGATAAGAGGACAGGAAAATAAATGAAATTGAAAATAAATTAAAAGGAAAAGATATAGTATTTTACGTCAAGAATTTTTCCTCCTTAAGACCCCTTTTAAGGAAAATGGTTTTTTATTTTTATGATATCAAAATCTACTAAAATTCTGTGAGGGTATTGGGAATATTATAGGTAAGAACATAGACAAGTCCCAAATCTTAGAAGGTGTGTGGAGAAGAGATGGAGAAGGGTGAGATTTATTGGGGAGGAGAGGGGTGTTTTCCTATTATTTTATTCATTAGTTTATTATTTTGTATCACGACAATGAATAATTTGAGAATTATCACTAAAAATATTAAAATAATTAAGGATTGTTCTATATTTTGTTCTTACATCATCCTTACATCATATATGACTCAATTATTCTTGTATTTATCTTTTATCATAAATTACCCTATTTTACTATCCGCCAAATTTATTTTAGAAAAAAAAAATCTCCCTAACCATTTTTTACATGTATAATTTAAAATTGAACTCCATTTTCTAAAATTATGTTTAAAAATAAGTTAAATTGAGTTTTTTAATTAAAATATTCATTTATTTGAAAAACAACAGTCTTAAAATTATATCTGATTATATGAAACTTTAAAAAATTAAACTAAGATATCATGAAAATGTATCATAATCATAAGAAAAAAATATATTAATTTCTGATTATATTTTATTAATATATTTTTCTTTTAATTCCTTATATTAACTTTAAAATTTTAAATAAATTGTTATGACTTATAAAATACCAATACGTAATTGATCATTTTAAAAATATTTATTTTCTCATTTCATGAAGTAAATATATTATATTTTCATTAATAAGATACGAAGATTTTTTTTTAGTTTAAAATGAAATTTTACTACTCAATTTGATGAATTACTATTCTTAAGTTTCATGTTACTGTTTCAAAGGTGAAGTTGTTATTCGACCGATCTGTGTTCCTTAATTTTTAAAAAATCATATTATTTTATTAATCCATCAATTATAATGTTTTTATTATGGCCCCTATATGATTTCACTTGATTTATACAATATGAAATAACTGTAATAAATTAATTTACATTGATATGATTTTGGGTTGTTACATTCTTCCCCCTAATGAAATTTCCCCCTCAAAATTTCGTTTTACATACTATAGTGAAAAAAAGTGAGGGTACTTATCTTTCACATATTCCCATAGTTACCATGTTTCCGCTCCATACTTATGGTTCTAATATAGTAATTTGACCAGGTTAGTAGTCTTGTTTTATAGGAATTGATCACTATGGTCCAAGATCTCCATTGGTTGCTCCTCATAAGAGAGATCTATATCCAATTGTACCACATATGGATTTAGTACATGGGATCTGGTATATACATCTTCAAGGGGTTTATATGGAATACCTCATGTACTAGATACATGGTAGGAGGAGGTGTTATTTGATAGGTCACAACTCTTGCATTATCAAGTATCTTTAATGGGCTAATGTACCTGGGACTCAGCTTTCCTTTATTTACAAATCTCATGATCCTCTTCCATAGAGATAGAAAGAGGAATACCATATCTCCAAACATAAACCCATAGTCTCGTCAATGATTGAATTCATATCTCTTCTATCGAATTTGGGATGTCTTGATGTTTTGCTGAATGAGTTTCACCTTTTACACCATTTCTTAAAATATTTCAGTTCCAAGTATCATAGGTTCACCAACTTCATCCAAGAACACCATGTTTTTTCATATATTTCAATAAAGGGATTCATATGAAGCCATTTAGATGCTCAAGTTGAAACTATTATTATAATAGAACTCATCCAGAGGCAGATATTGATCCTAAATTCCATTTAATTCCATTGAATATGCTCTCAACATGTCTTCCAGTGTTTAAAGAGTCTACACTTGTTTTCCGTAGTTTGAGGATGATTATATATACTCATGTTTAACTCAATGTTTATATCATATTGGAGACTTTTATAGAAATTTTAGGTGAATCTTGGATCTTGATTAGATACAATTGATTAAGTTACTCCATTCATCCTTACCACTTATCTTATGTATATCCATGAAATTTGATTCAGTGAGAATCCCTCTCAAATTATGAAAAAGCGATATGTGTTTGTATGATGATCCACAACAACCCATATATATTTTTTTCCTCTGGATGTCTTTAGATGTCCAATGGAAATTTCCATGGTGATTGTTTCCATTTCCTTGTCTGTATAGGTAATGGTTTCATTAACACCTTATACATTTTTCCTTCAGCATTCACTTGTTGACATATTTGGCACATTGATGTATAATCAGTGATATCCTTCTTCAACATGTCCCAACAATAGTTCTATTAGAGATTTCAATACATCTTTGTTCTCCTTGGGTGAATAGAGAACGTTGAATAATGTGATTCATTCAAAGGATCCTTCTTTATTTTTGGATTATATGGTATACATAATCTTGATCAAAATCATACAACTCTTACCTCATAAGTTTTAAACTCTAATGATTTTACATTTCACATAGCTTACACCTTCTTCTGAATTTTTGAATCATTTCATTGAGTATAATTTATTTTATCTATGATGATGGTTGAGAAATCGTTTGAGAAATTATTGATGATGTTGCTTCCCTAATTATTTCCATGTCCATCCTATTCAAATATCTGATGATTAGATCATTCTCAATTATCATCATTGATATTGTTGAAGGATCCTTTCTACTTAGAGAACCAACAACTTTATTTTCTTGTCCAACATTTTAGGGGATTTAGAAGGCATAATTATTGATGATCTCTAACTATATTCTCTTGTAATATTAATCTTTTTCTGTGTGAATATATATTTGAGGTTATTATGATCAATATATGTTTCAAAAATCTCTCCATAGTGATAATGCCTCCATATTTTCAATGAAAATATCAAAACCACTAACTCCAGATCATTTATGGGATAGTTTTTCTCACGAATTTTCAACTACCTTGAGTCATAGGCATTCAATTTATCATTTCTCGTCAGTATACAACCTAAGACTTTATTTGAAGCATCACTGTATACTAAAAATAGTTCCCCACTTGTCGGAAGTGAGATTATTGGTGAAACTCTAAAAATATTTTTTAAATCTTTGAAGAATTCATTACATTCATGGGTATAGAAAAACGTTTATCCCATCCTATTCATATTTTTAAATGGGTTTTATAATTGAGATAAGTTCTTCAAAAATCGTCTGTAATACCTAGATAAACCAAGGAAACTATGATATCCATTACATATGTTGGGTTGAACCACTCTTTGATTTCCTTTATCTTGTAAGGGTCTATAGATATTCTATTTCTGATGATAACATGCTCCAAGAATGATAAATCCTCCATCAATAACAAACATTTACTATAAATTTAATAAATTTTCCCCCATAAAATGTCTTTAGCATTGTATTAAAATTCTCATCATGTTTCGACATGCTCTTGGAGTATATCAGAATATAGTTGATAAAGACCTTGTCAAATTTGTCAAGGTAATATCTAAAAGTTGTATTCATTAAGTCCATGAACATTGTTGGATAATTAGTGAGTCCAAAGGGCTTCACAATGGACCCATAGTATTTATACCTCATTTGAAATGAATTCTTAGGAATATCTTCCACCGTCAGCTTCAATTGGTGATATCCCAACTAAAGGACCACATTAGATAATTACTTTTCCCCATACAATTGATTAAAAAAATCATCTATCTGTGGAAGGGGATACTTTTTCTTTATCATGATTTTGTTGATATCATGAAAATTAATGTAATGGAACACTGATCAATCATTCTTCTTGGTGAAGAGGACTCGTACACCCCATGGAGAGGAACTCGGGCGTATAAAAGCTTTGTTCAAATTCTCCTCTAACTACTTCTTCAGTTCCTCCAACTTAATGGTTGTTATTCAATAAGGTGCCTTTGATATTTTCAGATATCCAGGAAAAATTCCAATTGAGAACTCAACCTCCCAGTCTAGAGTAAGAGAAAGAAACTCTTTAGAGAACACATCAGTGTAGTCCCCCACAATGGGCATGTCTTCAATCCTGATTCTCTTCTTTTTTTTCACAATCATTTGATCCATATATTCTTCATTATAATTCAGTAATATCCACATCAGAGATGATGGATCTAGAGAAGAAATATCTTCTTCCTTATAATTTTATATAATTGGAGGATGTTTCAAGATGTGAAGAGTGATATCCCTTTCCCAAAAATTGGTGTTGGATTTATATAGTGATAGATAATAAATTCCCAAAATATAGTCAAACTCCACCAAAGGAAGTAAGAAAAAAATTTCTATGAAGTTCAGTATACAAACATTAATTGGGGGGAGCTATATACATTGAAGTTAATAATTTCCCATCTATCTATTCTAACTGATAAATCAACCACTATATATCGAGGTTGTGTTTAAATGGTTCTAATAAACTTGCAAGTATCAAAGAATGTGTTCAACTAGAATCAAATAGTATATTTTCTATTCATGGATAAATAACCAACATACCTATCACAACATAATTTTTAGGCTCCACCTATATAGTAGTGATGGAATAAGACTTTCCTTACTCCATTTTATTTGGTGTATGGTGACACTGACTACCCATAAGGATTTTGGGTTTAGTTCACTTTCCTGCATAGTGCGCTTTCTCCCTACAATTTAAGAATTGGACCATGGGGGTGCTCTCCTTTCTCTACCTCATTGTCCTACATCCTCATGTGTCTTTGAAATTCATGAGATCGGTGGCCTTCTACCCCACACATATACCATTCCCTCATCCCACTGAGTCAATTACCATGATGCTTCTTACAACATTTTTTGACACGTAGGTGATTGTGTTTTCATTTCACTTTTTTTTTATTTCCTCCTTCTTGAAACTTCATCCATATTATTGTAGAGTCTACTTTGTGTATTGATTGTATTTATTGTAAACATTATTGTCATTGGTTGTCAATGGAGATCAATGAGATATGAAGATCTCATTGCTGTCATTCTGATGAAGTAGTTCCAAAGTTAATGGAGCTTAAAGGAAGTCTTCACGTATTTATATTCCAAGAAACATCTAAATGGTTTGATGAATTTTAGTTTAAATATAATGATTGAATAATTATTATGGATTTATTTGAAGACATTGGATGTAATAAATGAATACTTCTCTAAGAAAATTAGACAATGGTTTTTTTTTATTTCACAAATATCATAATTTTTTTGGAGAACATGTGATTAAATCTTGATAAAAGAAAGGGGAGTGAAGAAAATAGAGTCCATAGGAGGAGAAATGGTCCATAGAAGAAGAAACAGTCCATGGAGGAAGGGGAAGTCCGCAGAAGTATGGACGGTCCGTAGAAAAAGAATATATCTATGAGAGTAGTGATGGTCCTTGGATCAATGAAAGTATGTGGGGAATAATTCATCCTCCAGGAAGAGGTATTTAATGGATGGGAAGTATGTCCATGAAGCACTTGGGCCACGTGGTTCAAGGTAGTTCATGGAAATAGGTTTCCAACATAGTTCAGTGGAATAGTTCATGAGAATAGTTCATGGTAACATTTCATCAAATAAATTTGTGAAGGGAAGAGAATTTGCAAAGGGAAGACATTTCAAAAATGGAAGACACTTCTGAGAGGATACATGACTGTTCTTGCAAGAGAAATATTTCATACACATAATAGGTGCTTACACCCTCATTTTTCTTTGTGAAGAAGATAGGGAGATCAATACACTTCTCCACTATTCCATATTATTATGTGTCAAAGAATAAAAAAGAGAGTGGAAATTCTATATTCAGTTATTCATTCCAGATCAATTATGGTTATTTTAAGTTGATCTGATCTTCATTGATTTAATAATAAAAAATGAATGGTTTGATTGAAGCCAGAGTAAGAAGTATAGATCTCAGTGCAGTTGGTTTTTCATTGAAGGAGAAAGATAGAAGAATATAAGAAGTGACTACCCAAATTGATATCAGTTGAATATAACTTGGGTAAGAGAAAGTTCAATGTTCATCAGTCCACAACACATTCATATTATTGCAACTTATAAAAGAATATTGTGCAGCTATCTTGTGTGTTGCTTTGAAGAAGAAAAAGGATTTACTTGCATGTTTTTAAGAATGTAACAAGTGAAGAGTGTAAGATTAAAGTAGTAATATGTCATCCAATAGGTCTCAATATTTGGAAGACATTATTAGTGTTGTGAATCCTTTAACAATGATAAGATTGTCTTGGTAGGTGATACAAAGATCCAACCAAGTGTTGTAAAAAGGCTTGTATTGGGATGAAGTATAAAGAACCAGACAAGTTCTATAAAACATGCTCTATTGGATTATTTTTATAGTTCCACATGTGTTTAAGGGTATATCCTACTCATTATAACTACATTAAAATTATTTTTTCTAGTGGTTGTGTGGTCTGATTATTTATGACCAAACGAAAGACATAGATGCTCTGGTTCAGTAGTGAACCTTGTAGAAAACTGTGTTCTATCTTTATTGATTTTATATACATGAATACGATAGGGAAAGTAGAATAAAATAATAAATATCATAACAGGTCTAATAGGTTTAAAGATAAAAATTGGAAATTTGATTAAAAAGTACCCAATACTGATTCCCCCCCTTCAGTGTTTGACATATCCCAAACAGGTCCTCTCACCTTTATTATCACCATATCCATGAGGCCATTCACCAAAATATATCACCACTTGGAGATAACATTGACCAACATCTTCATAACTCCCAAAGTCTAAAATTTCTAGAGCCTTTGGGAGGTGTGGTTTTAAACCAATAAAGACTATCTATTTTTATATTATAGCTCATAAAAAACCTGAAGCATACTATGAAATCCTTGTGAAATTTTATTTGTAGGTCATGAAATATTATCCATCCTATTGCTTCAACCCTATGAATTATCTCTCCATATTGGTATGATGATTTTAAGGGAATTACCTGTTAACAAACACGATTTAAAGTATTCCCACTCCATCTATTCATTTTATTCTTTTATCTTGGTGTTCTTAATCAAATCCCACCATTGGTTGGCCTCTATATCTAAATGATAAATATCCAGAGTCACATTCTCCCCCTCATAATAGTAAATCATAGAAAATATCTTCTATTTTTGGTTGACCCACTGTAAGATGATGAGTGGATCAAAAGATCCACTAAATTTCGGTGGTTGTTACCACATATAATAATAGATAGCCAGTTTCTCCCTCTTATATAAAGGTGGATGTTCCACATTATTTAGTTTATCATTCATATCCCAAGAAATATGGGTAATAATCACCATGAAATTTATAAGTCCACCTCCCAATGCACTGGGGATATCATTCAGGAATCACTGCATAGTCCCTCTTATGGGTTATTTTCCTGGTTTCTCATAGTTCCCACTATTTTCTAATATATAAAAGGTTAGAACAATACATAAGTCAACAATTCATGAATAAATATTTTATTAATTTATAAAATATGTCTAAATTCATATCTTGTAGGATCACTATGTTTAAATATTTTCAAAAAATAGCTTATTGGGTGCTTATATATACTTCATTCCATACAATAGGTATTCACTAAAGTTCACTAATCCTATTTCTTAAATTAAATAAACCATTATTTGATACCAACGATAGTAACCCTGATTTTCTTATATTGCTATTATATCATTTTAAAGATGAACAGCATAAAAGTATTACACAACTAGGATCCAATGGTTTAGTAACTTGGAAAAATTAGGACCTTATAAAACTTTTACATAATAAAACATAAACCTTTATTTAATTCTTTCTTCTCTAGCATCTTATTGGTCATCATGTTCTTCTTATCACATGTATTCACCTAAGGTTATACATCAAAATATTGGGTGAGATAAAATCCCAATAATAGGATGAATAAGAGACATGAAACATTGGTGAAAATAATCATCATCATAATAATATAATCAAAGTATCATAATCATAAACATGAGGGGACACATTAGATAAGGTTATCGAATATATCAGTGTATAAAAATGAAACATCATTTCCTAGTGGTCAAGTACCATACATTGTTGTGAACAAAGATATCATAATACTTATTCATATTTCACTTCATCTCATGATATTAATCAGAATTCCCAATACATTGGGGTGATATATAATTTTGGGTGCACCCATCACATCATAACATCTACATGTTCTATATAATTCTAGGTTCACCTATCACATCATAACATTTACATTATATTTCATGATATAAAGAAATCATATCAATATTGGACATATGGTAACCCTGAGAAAAAATGGTTTTAATTATATAAATAAAAAATTCATGAATAAACTATGGGGTTCCCAAAATAATGATGTAATAGAATACCTGATAAAAGAAACATCAGTCTTGATTGAATAAGAAATAATATCATTAGAAGTTAAAGATATATTGCAGGAAAGAAGAGTTCTTTTGGAAAAATATTTTCATTTGTAAAAAATCATATTGAAAGAATGTATATTATAAAAATGAAATGTTATGGAAAAATAAATTATATTTAAGGAACATTAATGGTACATTCTTATTGAATATGGATTGAATGAGGGAAAATGAAAGGATGAGAGTTGGGTAGTAAAATACCCTTACCTTATGTCATAATGATTTCATCACATTAATATCTTGGGAAACCAAATTAAAATCATTAATTATAAAATAAATAAAATATTATAAATTAATTTTATTAAATATTATATTATTAGGTTAATTTATGGTATTTTTTAAGAGTTCTAGTGTTGAAATTCATCATTTAAGAGTATTCGTTTCCTTGGTTTTCATGATTGGTTTGCCTGTATAAGAGTATATAAGTATAAGTAAAATTGGAATGATTATCTAGAATTTCAAATATATGTTATTAATGAAAATAAATAATATTAAATAATTTTACATATAATATGGTTATATAGTATGAGTATGATTTATTATAGTGACTGTTAATGAAAATTATTTAATTAATTTTGGCAGTTTTACAACCATTATGAGATTATACATTTTATTTTACATCAAGATTATATATTGGTTCAAGAACATTTTATAACATATAATATGTTTAATAAAATATTATTTAACCACAATGATGTTTTTATTACTAGACTTGAAGGTGGTATTGAAAAATGAAAATGCATCGTCCACAGTGGTGGTAAATTGACACACCACATATGATATTTTCATGTTTATTAAAAAAGGAAGATAGAAGAGACATGAAGATGAATTATTACATTAACATAATAAAATAAAATTATATAAAATATAATTGAGTTTTCATACCTTGTATATAGTTGTAGATAATGATAAGATAAGAAATGACATTAAATTAAAAAGAAATAAAAAGGAAAAGAAAGGGGGTTTTACCTCTTGAATTTATCCTCCTTGAGAAACTCTTTAGGGAAAAGAGTTTATTCTTTTGATGAGACTAAGAGATCCTAGATGTGGGTTATTGTATTGGAAAGTGTATTGGGAAGAACTTATATAAGTCCCAAATCATAGATGTTTTGAGAAGAGGAGGTGGTGATAGGTGGTATTTATAGGGGAGGAGAAGAGTGTTTTCTCCTTATATTATTCAATAGTTTATTATTTTTGGCTCAATAATATGAATAGTTTGAAACTAATAACTAAATATATTAAAATAAAGAAATATATTTCGAAATATTGGGCTTAAATCATCCTTAAATTATCTATTACTCAATAATTCATGTATTTATCTTTTATCTTAAATCATCATATTTTACTATTGCCCAAAATTCAAGTATTTTAGAAAAATACAAAAAAAACACCATAACTATTTTTTACATGTATAATTCAATAATAAAATCCATTTTATGAAAATTATATTCTAAATAAGAGAAATTTAATTTTTAATTAAAATCATTATTTATTTCGAAAAATACCAATTTTAAACTTATAAATAATTTTATAACATTTTCAAAATTAACTATGGTTAGATAAAATTACCTTATAATCATAAGAAAAAAAATTATTATTTTATTATTTTATGTTATGAAAATAAATTTTCTTATAAATCATTATATTAATTATAAAATTTTAAATAAATATTTATGACTTATAGAAATAACAATAATTAATTAATCATTTTAAAAATATTTATTTACTTATTTCATCATATAAATATATTATAATTTAATTCATAATGTAACAAAATATTATTTATAGTTTCAAAGGTGAAGTTACTATTCTATTGAATGAATTACCGTTCCTAAGGGTCATGTTACTATTTCAAATGTCAAGTTATTATTCCATGAGTATAGGTTTCTTAAAATAAGAAAAATCTTCTTATTTAATTCATTAATAATTCATAAATCTTTTATTGTGGTCTATATGTGATTTTATTTAATATATACTATATGAAATAATTATAAGAAGGGAATTTCCATTGAAAATATTTTGGGTCGTTGGAGGCATCACATGTTATACCCAAACTGGGAACTAACATTCATATTAGAGTGAGGTTCCCATATTTGATGTAGTCTATACTTAGTGATCCATTAACTGAACATACCATGGATAATCTAACTTGTGAGTTATAGCAGCAGAATCCTCCCATCTTTTCAAGGGATTGTGGTCTACATGCTTCTAAGTCCTGGATATAGGACACACATTCTATCTTTGATCATCTATAGGAACTTATAGATAGGTGGGTCAAGCTTAACACCCATGTGATACATAATTATTCAAAAAAGATGATGGAATGTGATTACTATGGCTAGTCGTAATCAAGGCATGGTTATGGTGGAATTCCATACAACCTTCTAAGATTATTATTTCCCTCAAATGCGGATAGCTAACCGAGCTAGAGTGTTCATGCATTTGGGAAAGGTGTTATGTCCTTTAATGACTATTTATAATCTTTTACTGAGTTTCAGAACATTTAACATCCTCTATCCACTGATGAGATATCGCGAACAAGATATTTCGAGGATGGGATCAAGTATTCCATACACTTTTTTGTGGACTCTCTTTCACCTACCTATATTTCATGAGATAATTAATCATGCTCCTGTCATAGAGAATATCCTTAAAGAAGATTATTGTACCGGGAATAGTGGTTTAGTGTCATGGTAGGTCAATAGTTATTCCATTAGCTATATGCATATACTTGAGGTTTCATTTTGGGTAAGTGGTGTCCAGAGTACCTGCATTGGAAGCTTCGTTATATGCCTTCTGTGTGGATGATATGGGAATTTTAATCCCTAGTGTGATAGATATCATCTTGTGTGTCATTATTACTATATTATGAGACATCTTAAGAGATTTTGTATAACCTTTCCATATATATCTAGTGGAAGAGGATCAACACCATCTCCACATTTAGGGGTAGCATATTTAAATGCCACGTCAGGAAGGCAGTTGGTGTATCACCCGAAATATAGGATGATGAGGAGATCATGGTCATGGTAGTTATACTTATGAATATTAGTTTTAATATATAATAATTTCTTAGGGTAGTCCAACTATAGCACATGGTCATATATCATGCTAGTTTCATGCCTTATAGCCAATTCCCATGGATCAGAGTGCAATACCACCTAATGTAATAGGTAAAATTATATTATCCTAAATTATTGTTTATTATTTTTTTCGATACAGTTTATTCACACTCCTTTATCTCTTTATTGAATGTCAAAATTATCAGGATAAATATTTTTGTGTTTCTTTGGTGTGATGACCCTATAAAATTTTTTGGGAGTGTGGTTAGATGGAATAAGAAAATATAGGAAACTTATTTCTTGTTGTAGGTAGTAATCCCTTCTTGTGGGACCAATTTTTACTCAAAATGATAGGATTTTATTTCATTCATAAAATTGATTTTATAGTTCCATACCACGTCTATGTGGGCTATTGTCATTGTATGGTAACATTTAAATCACCAGAGAGTGGAAGTTATCTCCATAAGGGTGAGTGAAATGTCTAGGCTGGTAAAGAATGACCATAGAATCATAGGATATTTGGAGTGACCTTCCATATTTCTAGTTCCTTCTTGGGGGAGTAATGTTTTCCTCATATAGATTTTCTGCTCATAGTAAATCATTTCAGGGATGTCTTTCTTAATGATATTTCAAGATTACGTATTGAGAGAGTGGTATAGAAAATGATCATGCTTTTTCTAGGAGTAAAAATATATTCCACCAAAGAGGATGGTACCTTCTGAGCTCAACGATATTAAGAGATGGTAATATGATCAAGAGTCTAAATGCATTATCAGACACAATACATCCTTTTAGGTTTCACCTATGATTTTCACTAAGAATTTGGATGATTCCCTTCATTTATACATGTATTATCGATGGTTGAACCTGCTTGTGGTAAATAACCAGTATATATTTCCTTTAATAGATGATATCTTTGACTAGCTCTGATGAGCAAAGGTATTCTCAATGATCACCCTGAGATAGTTCTATCATAAGGTGTGAGTCATGCCTTCATATATACCAAGAACAGATTTCCAAATTCAGTATGGTTTATATTCATATCTCATTATATTATTCAGTATTATGAATGCGATAGATTTTTTTTGGCGTTGATGAATAGTTTTTTATCCCTATCTAGATTATTTTTTCATGCTGGTTTTGGTTAGCATTTTGTTTTATTCACATACTCATAGTGACCATGATAGACATATTGAGATCATTTTGAATACACAAAGAGAGAATCATCTTTATTCCAATATTTCTAAGTTTTACTAATATATCGAAAGAGTTCACATATCTGGTCATATTATCTAAGAGTCTGGAGAAACTATTAACCCATAGAAAGTGGGTGTTGTGGTTTCATAGAAGCATCTCAATAACATGTCCATTATATAATGTTTCATGGGAATATCTATATATTAAATTCATTTCATATAGGACTACTCATGACCTTCTTCACCTCTTATTGTCCTTACAAATAAGGGTATTATTTTACTATGGTTATAGCAGTGTTAGAAATCCTTTCAATAGTTGAAAGGAAGTCATACTTTTTAACCTATTATGATTATTGTAGAGTCTTTAAGAGGTTATATAGTTTTATATGATGAATTAGGCATTGGTAAGGGATTAATGATATTAAAAGATGATAGACTTGTTGTGCATGGGTCTTACCAGTTGAGACCACATGAGCGTAACTACCTCACACCTGACCTTGAGATAGAAGATGGTTTCCCTAACACTTTTAGTTGGAGGAATTATATGATGTGTGAGAACTTTGTGGTGTATATGAACCAAATGACCATAAAATATATCTCTATGTAGTGTGACCTGAATATCATACAGTGAAGATAAATCCAATATATTCAGTCCTTTGACTTTGAGCATTCCATTATTCTTGTATAGAGAAATGTAATAGCTGATGCACTGAGCTAGAAGGCTCATACACAGGTTGTTCAGGATACCAGTGATGAATGGAAATTTATGGCCCTATCTTCTATGTTATATTTGGGGATTCTTGATTTTCATGAGTATTATTATCTCTCATCCATGGAAGTTACCTCATTCATTTTGGATAGGGTAAAGAGCAAGCCGTTCTAAAATATTGAAGTGTTTGTTCATTGGGAGAGTATTTTTAGAGAGGACCCACCTTCAGGTTTGTATGTTGATGGAGACTACATCCTACATATACATGGACGTGTATGGGTTCTTATTAACTTTATAGTGGAACTGATATTAGAATCAAATTCTTCTCAGTGGGAAGTTCATATATAAATATCTAATATGTATCAAGATATGTGACACCATTTTTTATGGTCTTGGTCAGAAAATAAAATTCATGGTTTTATCAGTAGGTGTTCCACCTATCAGTAGGTGAAGGTACAGACCCAATGACCAACTGGAATATTATAGATGTTAGCAGTGACAAAATGGAAATTTGAACATGTTTATATTGATTTTATCATTTTCTTATCGAAGTCACCTTGAGGTAGCGACACAGTATCGGTAGTCATGCATCGACTGAATAAGGTATCCCACTTCCTTCCCATCTAGGAGACTTACTCAGTTAGTGAGATAGGAAGACTATATTTACGTGAGATCATATAGCTAAAGGGTTCACTTTTAATATCATTTAAGATAGAGTTTGATATTTTAAGTCACGATTCTAGAAGGGGTTATAGAGGGATATGGCTACATAGGTGATTCTGAGAAAAACCTTTCAACCTCAGACCATTTGTTAATTGGAATGGAGGATGCATCTGTTAGAGTGAATGATCCAATCATGTCTCCTTTATTTCAAAGGTTCTTGGGAGAATCATATTCATCTCATTGAGTTCACCAATAATAACATCTTTCAAGAAGTTATTATAATGGATCCTTACAAGGACTGGTATGTTAGGCCATTCCATTCACCATTTTGCTGGTTAGAGGTAGGAGTGTCATTGTTACTAGGCCCTAATCTTGACTAGGAGACTTCAGAATAGGTTTATCTAACCAAGAAGCATATTTATACTCCTCAGGTTTGAAATAAATCTTAATTCAATTGATATAGATGACATATGTAGTTTGAGGTTGGGGATCATCTCTTCCTATGGGTATCACCTAGACTTGTGCATAAACGGATATAGAGGAAAGGGGATATACCTCCTCCTTATGTTGGGCAATTTGAGATTCTTCATATATTTAGGAAGGTATCCTATCATTTGATATTACCTTAGAGCCACCACACTATGCACGATGTCTTCCATGTTTCATAACTTATCCATTATCATGATGAACCATCTTATTCATTTGATCCTGAAGAGGTTGAGTTATATTATAATGATTTTTTTGTACAGTATCATATACACATCATTGATCAGATCATGATGGATATATGATTCTGATATGCCCCTTTAGTATGGATATTATAGTAGAAATACAATGTATAAGATGAGACATTGGAGTGGGAGGTTGATGTATGTAGTCAGTGGATAGATTTTTCCTCAGGTAGTATATTTCCACCTTTAGAAGAGAACACATGGATGATTTTATTTGGTGGGGGTACTGTAAGAAGCCTTTTTCTCTATGAGGTACATATCCTATAATTTTAACACTAATACTTTTTATTATAGATTTTATGGATTTATAATGATTTCATTCACATTTGGTGGGGTTTATGGGGATTCTTTGGATCTTAGAACCCCTACTGGTTGAGAAACAATTGGGCCACACAGTTAGTTGAAATAATGTGATTGAGTTTTCATGGTTTCCCCTAACATTGAGGGGGATTTTTCCTACCGAAATATATGGTGAAAAATATTCCCTAATAAGGAACCCATGTCCACATGAACATTTGAGTGGTCTTCAAATTTTCGTAGATCCATACAGTATGGATCACGCAAGGTTTCTCAAACCCTGAGACCAAACTGTATGAGGTTCCTCCTGAGGTAATGAGTTGTTCATAGTTGGTGTTCATTTTGAAAATCTTTTTGTCCAAAACCATGCTATACTATAATTTTTGGGGGATTTTAAAAAAAATTACTTTAATGTGTTAAAACCTTACCCATCATCCTATTTTCGACTATAGTTAATAGAATTATATAACCTTGTTCATATTATAATATCTCATTATACCTTTCATAGGTTTTTACCCAAATTCTCCATCTAAGCTTTGATTCAATCAATGTTGGTATTGTTGGATTATTCTTGGCAATTAATTCATTCATCTTTCTTTGTTCATCATTTCTCTTGTCCACTAAAAATTTATTTGGATGCAAGTTAATATGTATTATTTTTTTGCATTTTTTGGTGTTGAATTCCACATTAGGATGCAGATAGGCATCTTTCAACAACATAAAACCAAAATTTGACTCAATAGATGATTCTGAGAACCCCAATGGAGTTCTGTGTAAGTTTGGGTGCTTGCACATAAGATGAAAATTCATGAACAAGGTCCTTAAACACTGAATGTGAATTAAAGTGGTATCTTTCACCCTAGTCTAACAAATATTGAAAAAAAAATAAAGTGTATGATCTTTAGGTTACTCAGAAAAGGGGAAGAATATGAGAAACTCTTATGCACCCAATGAGATGTAAACTGGTCACTTTTGCACCAACCTTCTTACACGCTCCCACAAATAATTTCATCTATTAATGTAAGGGCACCCCACCCTTTTGGAATAACTTCATGGGAGTCGGAACTTCACTCCATCACATGTAATATAACCCCTTCCACGGCCATTTTCAATTCATGGCTTAACGGTGTATGTACTTGCATGACAAGTCCCCCGTGGTCCCCCTTCTGGTGGTCTCATAAGGGATTAACCCTCAACCATTTCCTTTTTTTCCTAATGCATGTGTGTGAAAAAGACCCTTATTATGGTGCATGAATCTCCTAAGGCTAGTTCACACAAAATATCCTTCTTGCACACACCATATACCCATGTTAGTGCCACTTTCTATTAGACCCCACCATTTGGAATGGAAGCATCCAATTATGTGTGAACCCCTTACTTTAGGCTCTATGAGTTGTATTTATTCACAACCCATATTCTTGAACCCCTACTTTACACAATACCCATGTCATGAATGCACCACCTCTATGCTGACCTCCAAGATTGTGAATATTAATTTCCTGGTACATCTTGTGGTGTCTCGTGTTGTGCTTCTCTACCTAATGCTTCTCCATACAGGTACACTAATAACTATTGATTTATTGCATAGATATTCTAACATGGATCCCTAGACCAACCACTCCTCCACCCCATTTTATCATAGCTTTGTTGATGTATTCTTTTCCCCAAGTCTGGGTGGGAACCAGTTATGTAAGTCGAAGTGGAAAGCAGAATTACCTCTCCACCTAATTATCAGGAAGTTAAACTACCAAGAACCATTATCCCCAGTACATGATGTTAAACTATATCCTCACCCCATGCAATTCACATGGGGTTCCACAACTTAGGAATTCTCTACACCCACTTGTCTCCATGGGAGTGAGATCTTCTTTTCACTTTTAATATGAAATGATATACTCCTCATGTGGAACAAGATTCTCTTCAGGAATCCTTTATGGAGTTATCCTCAATCTCCATCTCCCTAGGCTTCCTCATTGTGTAATCCCAATATCACTTCTTATAGTTGCACCTTTTGTGACATGATCGCTAAGTCTACTACAACCTATTGTTTATCACCTAGAGTATGACTCATGTGGGCCTAAAGATTAACTGTGAACATTAATTCATATAGTTTATGTTAGTGTGTAAGCCCAAAAAATGTTGAACTATGTGGGTGTTGTTCCTTTTACTCTATAGATGTTACATAGTAAGCCTCCTCAATGTTCAATCCCACCCAATTGTAAAATCTAGTTCTCCCTCCTTAGTATGTACCCTCACGATGTGAAATATAAACATTTTGGGGACCACCACCTGAATCCACCTCCTTGAGGCATTCTGATCCATCCACCCAAAAATCTAGACATGTGCAAGGCCTGATTACTTCTTAATCTACATGGACTTAGATCCCAATATTAAATAAAGGGTACATAAAAAGCCTCCCTAAGGTTCAATCCAACACCATCATATTCACATTGTTTCACCCCATCCTTATTGTATAATGTAATGTTAAACTACATAGAATACCCCAACATCATGGAATCTGATACCTATCCTCTATACATGGTATGTAGGAGGCCTTTTTGAGGTTCATGTCCATCATCCAGTCCAATCTTGGTCCTTCACATGAGTCACTATGCCTTGGGAGGATCATTCCACAACCTCTATGTTACATATCCTTTGGGTCCCCATCCATGCGCTCCATTTTCAGGAGTCACCTTCTTGGATGTATTATTTCTCCTCCTTAACTACATAGAAATTTATTCTAATCCTTTGGAATATGTATGAATCCCCCATGAGGTACAATCCCATCACCGACCACACTCCATCCATTCCATTAACATTTCTTCCATTTCCATCCTGATTCTTACCCAATCCTACACATATTGGTGAGATAATTCCATCCATATCAATTATTATTTTAGAAACACCTAGAAAGATAACCATGAATAAGCCACACTCAATCTATATTCATCCAACCATGTGAAATCCTCTTTCAATGGGAAGCTAATCATGTTTAATCCCGAAACCCGTACCTCTCAAACTACAAGAGTTTTTATCCATTTGTTCTAAATGGGGTATGTAGGAATCCTCCATGAGGTCCAATCCCTCTCAATGGTAAATCACGGTGCCCTCTTCATTGAGGTCCACCTTTTCTAATCTTCCCTCATAGGTGTCCACATCATCCCTCATGGTGTGAAACCATCCATTTATTGGACACACCATTCATGCGTCCATCCTTATTTGGTGTCATGATTTATACCTTTGGTAAAGCATTCAGGTGCCCCCTCATAGGGATACACCTCTCTCATCCATCTCTATGTGACATTCTAATTTATCTCACCCATCTCGACAAGATGTTGAAATAACTGACTAACACATTTTAAACATGATATGTCTAATGAAACCCATAGAGGGCACACCTTCAATGTAACCATCACCACTAGATGTTAAAATCATGGAATACCCCATGTTATACATGGGATGCCAAAGAAAACCTCAAATACATTCCTCTAGATGAAGATACCCATAAAACAACATGGGAAGCATCGAGTTTCCTCACCCTTGAGAATCCCTAAGATGAGGAAGAATACAGGGGCTCTAAATGTTTCAGCATTTAGACATGCCACCAATTCCCAATGTGACAACTCTGCAAACCAAAGGTTTCTTCCCTGACATGAAACTTTTTTATATCTTGATAGAAGTAGTATAATTGACCATCATACACAAAGTGATGGAAATAGGAATGAGTTTCCCAAAAATGTCTTAATCTACAAGGGAGACCCGAATTGGGTGATGAATTCTTTGAAGGAATCCACATAAGGAGGGACTGGCATCCCATTATCCTGTTTTGATCAAGGAGAAGATATCTCTGAAGTAGTGATGAAATGCTTCTACCTATGGAAAGTGGGAATGGGGTGTAATAGTCATTGCATTTCCTCGAAGACACTTTTCCCGATAAAAGCATCAGAAACATTAAATAGTGTACTCAAAATTAACTAGTTCTCAGTCACCCATATTGATTAGTAGCACTCAAGACACTAGAAGATAAGTGTGTCACTATATCCAGCTATCTGGTGCAAGGTCCCACTAAGGAAATAGTGGTCATGGCATGAAACTCGATAGAATTTATGGAAGTTAATCATTAGATATTTTTGTTTTTTTTCATTATAAGTTTGGATCTCTATCCCTAACCATAGAAGACCAAATGGTGATATATCATTGGTAATTTCTTTCCAAATATATATATGGATAGTTGAATCTTCCTTCTTTGTATAACCCAAGATACATGATACCAATCGCCCCCCTCCAGTAGATATAGGGATAGGAGTAAAAACATTTCAGCATTCCCACATTACTCTACCTCTTTCACAACATCATCCACGATCACAACTAATGGGCACCCACATCTTGTCTCACCATCATATATTGTTAAGAAGAGGCTGATCAGTGTTCTTTTTTGATAATAATAGTAAGAGGGGTTCATTAATACAAGGGATATGACCCTCTAGGAAATGGATTTATTTTTTCCTTATTGTCACCACCGCCCCCTAGGGAAGCATGGGGATCCACTACTCCCAACTCTAAAATTCAACTGTTTTGGGAGCCTCTCCCCAGAACATTCCTACGAATCACTCCCCTATGTCTATGATGTGAGGGATTTTATTGCAATCCTATCTAGAAAAACCTCCCAGGATCTTCCATGGAGGGTTCCCACATGGCCATATCAACTACCCCAATAATCAGTCTCATAGGTCAAAGAACAAGAAGTTTACACCCTGGCTCCACTAGCCCCAGTCTAGATCACTCGATTCCAATTTCAGGTACAAGATAATAAAGACACCCATAAGGGGAATAATATTATATAGTTTTAGTGGAACATGACACCCTTGGTCCATTCTATTAGGTCAATGCTATTGCAAGGCACAATACCACTTATTCTTGATTGGAATCAAGACCTCAGCCACCCCATGTGCAGGTTGGGCTGACTATTTTGGTCTCCGACATGATCAAAAACATTCAAGAGTTGACCCATGATAATGAGTTCCAGAATAGAGGTCCTCCCTATAACATCACTCGCTAGAGTGGAGGACCTACCAGATCTCATAATCAATATGGAGTTCCTCCCCATTTCACAAGCATCGGTCCAAGATGAGGGCCTTCCCATCTAGTTGACATCCATCATGGTGTCCATCCACATGACTATGATTCTAAATATAAAGGTCTTCCCCAAATCTCTAATCATCAACACGATGGCCCTCCTCTATCTTTCACCTGTCATCATGGTGACCTCCCCATGTTCTCACCAGCTTCGTTGGAGGCCCTCCCTACTCTAGAAACCATCCATGTGGAGGTCCTCCCCCCATCATCTAAAGTCAATGTGGTGGACCTCCCTGTGTCAAGTTTGATCAGTATGAAGGTCCCCCCCCCCCCATGATACCTCTTCCAATATACATGGAGGTCATCCCCATGTTCTCACCAACTCCATCGAAGGTCCTCCCCGCTACAACAATCCCAACTGCGGTGCTACTCCCCTCACATTTATCAATAAATTCCGAGGTCCTCCCCGTGTTCCATTTTACATATTACTAGGTACTCCTCACACCACAGCTCACCAAATGGTGGTCCTCCCTACTCCAATGATAAAAGATACGAAGGTCCTCATCATGTCACAACTAGCTCATGTAGAGGGCATCCGTGCTCTAGAACCAACCCAAAACGAGGTAATCCCCATGATGAAGATCTACACCTCCCTTAAGGACCACTATAGGGTACAAGGGTGAGCCATCGTTGCCACAAAACGAACTCTGAGAGGCACCAAATCATTGTCAAACAAGTTCATTTATCATATTCTGAAGAGGAATGATACTCAATGATGGACCATTCACCCTAATACTCTATATAGAAGTCTTGTTATGGAAGCCAATATTTGTGTTTTATCCTCCTAAAAATCAATATGTACCAAAATACCTAAAACCCTCTATAGGTATATGAAGGAGGAGGAAGATTTGGATCCCTATTAGGGTATTTCTATTCAGTATTTTGTACCATCACCGGACACATTCTCTACCCCAACACAAGATCCTTGGGGGTTATTATTTGGCATGTTAAATGATGAGAAACCACCAAACTATTCACTAATAACAATCATACTCACACATGAAGTGGTGTTCAGAACCCCTTCCTATAGGGAAATGACTGTGTGGTTGGTACCGCACCCAAGAGATGACCCAGTTTGTAGCGGCCTGCCAAATTGTGCTGCATTCCCGCCATCAGACAAAACACAACTGCATTGGTCTATATCAGAACTGCTTCTAGTTCCTCAAACACCCCTAGTTGAAGATTGGGAAAACAAAGATCCGGATCCCACTTCTGAATAATGAAGTTTTTCAGACACTCTAATGGCAGGTTAGTTATATGAGATGTTCTGGATGATTTATACTCCTGATTTCGATATTCCAGAGTTTCTCACCCAGGATGAAGTCATGGGTTTCCTCCAGACTCTCTAGGTAACATATTTCCCCCTCCATAACCATCAGTTGTATTATCCAAAAATCAAAGAACATTATGATGACATCAGATAGTAGTGTCGTAGAGTTAACCTAAACTCACATTATGTGGCTCAGTAACCAGCGTCACCCAGCTATCACTAGACTCTACACTAGAAATAAATTCATATCAATCTTTTTCATTGAATAATTATCAATGAGGCATCTCTATATGTGTAGATTTGGGGTTGGAGGTAGTAAGTTGACCTCTATTCCAGTCCAATCCAGAGAAAATTGGACATACCCGGCGATATTGAGGATATACCTTTTAGAATGATCCTGATAAATATGGTCATTCATGATATAAACCCATAAAGAGGTGTTTTTTCTAGTTTTGAAGAGGATGAACCACCCCCTGGGTCCCCACAACACATGTCAAACCCTACAGATGTCCATACACAACACTAGAGGTAGTTTCTTGACCTGGAGCCTCCTTTGCAACAATTCTCATCGGTCGGAACACCAGCAACATTAAAGAATTAACTTAGGTATTTAATCCCTTTCTCCCATATGGTTAAATGAAAAATACAGAGATTGATACTGATCTTACCACATTGCTCCAGCATCTTGAAGAGTAGGAAAAGCTCATTGATGAGTTCTTTATCAAGTGTCTGATAGAACGACATATAAATTTTGGTGATCTTCGATACAATCACATCCATCCTCCACTAGGGTAGTAGGGGTAGCCGTATGTCCTTCTCAATGAGATTCCTCTTGTTAATCTTGACAATTCCATTCACCCCGATAGGGTAGATAACAGATCTTATGAAATGTGATCGTGTTATATATCCCCAAATCTACCCGAGTTGTTTGAGAATCATCATTGGGACTTGGCTCCAAAAGTCATTCCTCTAGAGGCTATATAGTTCATTCCTCCAGCAGTTCCACAAGCTACACCACAAGCCGCTGAACCAATCTATCATTTTGAAGAACTCACAAATACACCGGCAGTCAGGAATCCTAAAGAAGACAGGAAACCTCATCTGGAGGATCTGATGGATACTCTTATCTCCCAGCTTGAGTTACTTGAGAAATTAAAGGTGGCAATTCCAACTAATAGAAATATTTTTCCCACATGGGTGGATTATATTTGGGCACCCTCAAAATTTTTTAATCCTACCTTCTCCTTATTTAATGGGATGGTTGACCTGCTTCAGTATCAGGCACAGTTTTTCTCATGGTGTGGACCCAAGAAAGGAACTCTGACACATCATGAATCCTCCAAGATCATGTGTTTTGTACAGAAATTGGAAGTTCCGGATTTCATCTTGTACATCTAGTAACCCACTCGGTCCATAGCTAGTTGGGAAGACTTATTTTGGTGGTTTCAATATTAGTCCATCTCCACTACGCAAAATACAATTATTTCCAACCTCTTCAATTGAAAATGGTGGCCAAATGAGAAATTCATAGACCTTGTATCCTAGTAGAATCACATCACGTATTCACTTGATATTCCATTGAATCACTAATAGATACTTACGATCTATGTGGGTAATGTTAAAAATTAATTGGAACCTCCCTCATCAATCATAATTTCCTAGGCGGATTATGATATTTCTCTAACAAGTCTCAACTTCTAGTGGAGGCCCTGAAGAAAGCTAAACATGAAAACTCATTTCCTCCCACAACTCCTTCAAGAAGAGATGCCAAGGATGAGACTCAAGTTGTTTCGCATGTATATCCCCACCAAAATACTAGAATTATTATTGATAGAGGCTCCTCCTTATCTTCACCAAGGAAAAAATCCTCAATACCAGCCTCAGACATAAAATTTATCACCTTATAATTAGTTGCCATCGCCCCATTATACACCACCACCTAGGAAAGACAATCAATATTTAGCCCTCAATCAAAATCTATCCCTTGATTAGGTACAAGATCTCATATTCTCTATCCCAAAAAATAGAATCCTAACCTACTCATTTATTGAGGATCAGGTACCCGGTTATTTCGGAAGTTCCTTGGATAAACGGATCTCAATGTGTCCAGAATGCATGAAGCCATGGGATGATGATCTCATTGATCTCCCAGATTACTTCCTTTATCACTGAATCCTTTGACACACCATCACATGATGCTATGTTTTTAGGAACTATATCCTTTACCATATTGATAAAAATGTGTTCATATTGGTTATTTCCCTGGAATAAATCCTAATAGGGATAGTCAAGGTGAATGAAAGTAGGTTTTGAGATGTGGGTCTCTAAAATATGATGACTGGTTAGATTACAGAGCAGTTACTCATGCCTATGGTGTTATTCATCCCTGTTTGAATTGGAATGAGCCTCTTGAAATTGTTGTGCCACCTCCTTCTCCCTCTTTTACTTCTACATCACAGCCTACTACATCTTATAAGAGAAGATGCTGATGGTGAAAGGGAAAACAAATCCCCCCACCTGTGACAAGACCATCCCGAACACTCAATTATTTCATGCCCTAGATATGGGAGTCTTTCCTAAAATTCCATAGGAATTGGGAGATTCTTTGGGTGATGATCAACTGTATTCCTTAGTGAGTACTGTCGAGATGGTGTGCCCCTACATGGTTCCTGACATTATGGAGTGTCCAAAAGATCATCTCAATGTCCCCAATCGATGCCATCATCGATGAGGCCATGGATATGTAAATTGTTGGAATTATCAGGAAAGAAATTCTATCCAATTCATGGATGATACTAAGACCAAATAGTAGGCTCATCATAGAACTCATCATGTGTAGTCCTCTCATAATGTCTCATTAGATTCAACATCACTTTCATTCAAGCTACTTGACCAAGCATAGTATCGAGGACCGTCTTATGATCAGTCTCATTCAGTTGTGGCTAGACCTCTGTCATATGACAGTCATCCGATAATAATTGTTTATGGTTTAGATTGTTAGAAATGGTATATCCGTATAATTCACTAATTCGACCAATAGAATCCATCATACCACTTCCAAAGAGAATCCTCTTTCCGTTAGAAATGTGCACTTAGTGTGGAAGTATAATGTGCTTAAGAATATTCCAATTATCCCTAAAAACATCTTGGTCCTCGATGCCCTCTGCCTATCAGAAGATATGCATGAGGTCCTCATAGTGGCTCTGAAAATTCCCCTTCCAGTTTGAAATAGTGTTTGCGGCCACGAATTCCTTCCATGATGACGAAGGTGGGTGAGGGAAATTCCAAGACATAATCTCATTATTAGGAGAAGAAGAATGCTCCCCTATATAAGGGGACACTTTCCAACTTTACATAAATTTCATCTCAATGGTTTAGAAATTTCCCATTTCCTCATTGACATAGGTTCTAGGATAAAGCTCAGATCAACCTAGATGCTCCATAAGCTATGATAGAATGAGAATGTTTTGAGGCCCTCTGACCTAAAGAATCAAGGCTATGATAGGATTGAGCAGAGTCCATGTGGGAGAAGCCAATTGATGACCAATTTTATTATCATTATTATTATAACATAATTCATGGTGTCCTCATAAGATACTTACTACAAAGAATAGATGGGTATAACTTGGATATATCTTCATATAGATGTTTTATCCATATATCACCAATGCCTCAAGTACTCCCTCAATGGTTGAGTGGGTATACTCCAAGGTGATGTATCTCCATTTTCCAATTGTGAATCCCACTATCTAGATTCTATCTTTTATAAGAGAAAATAAAAATGAGTTCAGATCAATGATGCTGAGAACACTACTATTGTGGTCGACCTATTGGTAGATTTGAATGATGCTTTCATCCTCTAGATTCATCGACTGGAGGCCACCACCCCGGACTTGGAAGGCTACTTCTTCATTTCTAAGATTATTAGGAGATAGATTCCCTTGTATGAATATTTTTGTAAGATTTCCTTATATTGTTATACATGACATGTTCAGGTAATACCAGAACCACATACCCCTATTAGGTATCGAAACATTCGCCCCATGATTGTAGTAGTTCAACACACCTGATTGTTTCAATGTCTTGGTCCATGTTGACACAGACTAAACTACCAACACTTATTTGACATCCTTAAGTGTGGGAACCGTAGTTTAAGTCCAAATGGAATCACTTCAATAGCTCTTTTCCCATGGTTTCAATAGTATTGGAGTCCCTGAGAGAAGATTCAACCGCCACTCAAGTCGATGTCAACATTCTTCGAGGGTCAGTTAACCTAGATGAATTGCCTCCTCTCAATGATTATCTTTCCCCAGATTATGAATAGAATTTGAAAGATGATCCTCCATTATTTGAAGAGGGTGTCTCTACTACCATTGATGAGTTGGTACAAGTGAATCTTAGCACTGAGAAAAACATGAGTCCAACACTGATCAGTGAATCTATGGACATAGAATAGTAGAAGTAGTATGTGGATTTCCAGAAGTAGCATCGTGATTTATTTTTATGGAGTTATGATAATATTTTAGGAGTAGTCCCTCATGTCCCTATCCAAAATCTTGGTCTCTGGGTAAGTCATCGTGTGCTAAAGAGCCTCCCATGAGGTTTCACCCTTTCTATGGAGTCATGGTCAAGGATGAAGTTGATAATATCATTAAATAAAACGTCTTCAAAAATGTATAGATCCCCAAATGGTTATCCCACATCATTCATATCATGAAGAATAATGGAAACATTATAGTATGCATTGACTTACAGGATCTCAACTACCACTCTCGAATAGACGATTTTCCCCTTCCCATCACAGAGCTATTGATCGATGCCCCATTGGGTTCCAGACCCTCTACATCATGGATGGATATTCTGTGTATAATCATATCTAGATGGCCCCCTATGATTATGATTCCACCACCTTCAGGGTACCAAATGGTTCCTTTTTCAATCAGGTTATGCCCATAAATTTAAATAATATAGAGGACACCTACTAGTTTTCCATGCACCGCATAATCAAACTGCTCCTTGGGACTCTAGTGGAATGTTATGTGGAATATTTAGTGGTAAAATATCCCAAGTGTCAGGACCAAATCAAAGATATTGATAAAATTATCAACATCCTTTTTATCCCACCATCTAAAAATGAACCCCTTAAAGTGTGGCTTTATGGTTACCATTGTGAATTTTCTCAGCTTCATCGTCATATTCAGAGGTATTGAGATCAACCCAGAGAAGATCATGGCAATCTGTCAGGGTACTTCTCTAAGAAACCTCTAGGATCTATAAGGATTTCAAGGCCACTTAACCTATATATGTTAATTCATTGAGAATATATCTAGAAAGTGTAATACCTTCTCCATACTCATGAAAAAATTCTCCATTTATCAATGGGATGAGGAGTTATAGACAAAGTTTTATAAGATATTGAAATTTCTACTACATCCTTCAGTTCTGATGCCACCAGTATCCATAATGTCTTTGGTCCTTTATGTGACTTTCCTAGAATAATTACTCAGTGACCTTATTACCTAGAAGAGAAATGATGTAATAACGAATATTTTGTACTATCTCAGTCACATTATGCTCGATATAGAAGCCAAATATTCTTCTATCAAGAAGAGTTGTCTCCCACTGGTTTTCATAGTGTAGAGGTTGTGGCATTATCTACAGCATCATGAGATATAGATTTTTCCCACATGGATTGGATAATGTATATTCTGAACCTGCCAATCTTGAAAAGACTTTTGTCTCATTGGTAAGTTATCCTTCTATAGTTTTACATTATGTTAATCCCACAAAAGGAAGTCAAGGTTCAGGCACTGGAAAATTTTCTTGCATCCCATCTGGCCCCTACAGAGCATTCCCAAGATCATGATTTTCTAAATGATACCATTTTATCAATGGATTGGGATATTTAGTGTGGGAATATGCAATTCGATGGCATCTCCAAGAATCTCACTGGTATAAGGCTCAATGATCCCTAACTTAATAGGGTAAGCATGGGGATTTTCAGGGAGATTCTTGGAAATTCCATCGCATTGCATGGGACCATATCCACTATCAAATTATCCCATTACTATATGGGGACTCAATTTCATCTGACCATATCCACTATCAAATTCTCGCCAATACAAGTTTATTTTGACTACAATAGATTTCATTTCCAAGTGGGAATAGGATATTCCACTCTAGTAGGTCGTGTATTATTCTATTGTTTAGTTCATGAGCTCTAACATAATCCATCGATTTGAAGTACCTCACGTAGTTATCACTGATAACAGAACGAATTTCTGAATAGATGAGCTGCATAAACGGTATGCCATGTATAAAATCGAGGGTAATCACAATTATCATTACCGTGAACAAAAAAATGGATATATTGAAACGTTCAATAGGAAACTCTCTAACATTAAGCATAAGATAGTGGGCCAAAATAAGAATATTTGGTTGGACAATCTCCCTAACACTATATGGGCTTATCAGAAGCCAACTCAAAATTACACCCACGTGACCCCATATTCTCTGATGTAAAGAACAAAGGTTGTCCTTACCATAATGATTTTGTTTTCATAACTTCATACATCTATCTACAACCAACACAAGTCAGAAAAAATAGCAAAAGTCCATCTTGCTGAGCTGGAATCCCACGATAAGAATAGACTACGGGACTTGAAAAATCATGAGAGGAACTAGAACAAGATAGCTACTGATTTCAACAAGAAAGTATTTCATTTCTCCTTCCTTCAAGGTAACAAATTATTGTCCCAATGGACACATATGACAGCTGGTAGGAAGACATAAATGTTGGGTGCCAAATGTGAAGGACACTACATCATTTATAAGGTTTACCGTAACAGTTAGTACTCACTAGTTACGATGGATGGAGAGAGAGTAACTCATCTCGAAAATGATATGTTTTTCTAGCATTACATTTCATAACTACTCTTTATCCTCATCTCTCATGACGTTAAATTGCACATAACATCCTGACCAGCCTTCAAAATGATAAATTAAACAATATTATCTTATGTTATAAGATCTAGTACTTTAAACTAAGAACCATTTCATCTGAATTGCATGGCGTAAAACTGCCAAACACCATCATCTTAATCCAATAAAGATAAACTGTATGATGCATCATCCTAACTACAAGATATTAAACTGCACAAAATTTCATAATAATGCATGGCTTGATTCACATCCTTAGGGGATACATAAAAACACCTAGTCAATTCATCTTTAAGCATAGCTGCTGATTCAACTTTTCAACCAAATGGCATGTGTTTTGAGGGAGTGTGTGGTGCAGTATTGAGACCTCTTTGGTAATAATTAATGTAGGGTTGATTTATGGTGCCACACGATGAATCCCTAGGTTGTTATCATCTTCCAATGGTCTGAGTTCTATGACCCAAAACTAAGATCCATTTTGTCCAAGAAACATGATGTTAAAATGTACCACATCTTCCCACATGATGTTAAATTGTTTCATCCTATAGGAAATATATTAAATGATATAATATTTATCATCATTTATATATGACCATATAAGGTAAGTTCCCATTTTTCTTGCATGATGCTAAATTGCCTCGTCCCCCATGATAATAAATGCTACTACGTCCTAGTTGCATGATGTTAATATGTGTTATTTCCTCCATTATGGATGTGTGAGGATAAACTATAAAATGCCCCAATGTTCTTATTTGAGAGGGTACCACCTTTTTCACTGGTCACATTACCTTCCATCACAAGAACTACATATGGATTGATTCCTATCCTTATAGGATATGTATGAATTCCTATACATTTTATATATGGGCTAGATAAAATTTCCTTAAAATTCTTGTCCTAGGTTTCTCTTGAGGATACAAGGTGTGATGTGCTTCTTTGGTATTTGTTCACATCAGTTTAAAATAGTCACATCATGTACCTACCTTAATAATTGTTGACGCTCCTTTCGTCACAGAATCTAAAGATCGGAAAAGGGAATATCTGAGCTCAAAGTGATTAATCCTTTGAAGAAACATCAAGAAATCGACAAAGGGATGGAAAAGGAGAAGATTTCCCATAGGTCGCGCAAGTTCCCTCTTGGTCGCGCAAGTACACTTGCGCGCCGCCTCAACACTTGCGCGACCCATCATGGTCGTGCAAGGGACTTGCGCGACATATCTGGTAACCGCCCAGTAACCGCCCGGGGTCTTCTTTTGCCTATAAATAGACCTTGTGGGCCCCCCATTCGGGAGGATGTTTTTTCAGAAACTCGGATCAAAGCTCCCGACGCCCAAGTCTCTTCTCAAAGCTTCCGGAACACTTCTAAGGTAATCTCTTACCTAGAACGGAAGATCTAAAGGGAAGAAGGAAGGCCCAAGTGTTGAAACTTATCAAACACTTGCGCGCCAACTTAAATCCTTAAATATAACTTGCGCGTCCCTTCTCTGGAAGAACATCAAGAGGATTATAAAGGGTTTTCTAAAGAGTCGCTCAAGTAATTCAACTCTGGTTGAAAATCGCGCAAGTATCCCTCATGTCGCGCAAGTATACTTGCGCGACCAATACTTGCGCGCCACCGCAGGACTTGCGCGCCTTTCAAGACTTGCGCGCCCCTATCTTTTTGGGGTGCCCATCTTACCCATTTTACCCCTCTTAAGCCATTTCACCTTTCCTATTCAAGATTCAGTCTTCAAGATACTCTTCAAAGCCATTTATGGCATGATTTCTTGATTTGACATCCTTATCTGAAAGGAATTCTGTGAAATATCTCTCAAAACCTAGTGATTTAAACATCTTTATGTCACCAAAGATTGAGAGTTCATTCATTCAACCTCATCCTTTAAGATGAGAGAATCCTAACCTGGGTCTCCTTTTCAGGAATAATCCCCAGTTATAAAACCTTTGATTTGGGCATCTTTCTTAAGAATAAGCCCCAATCAAAGTCCTTTAATCTTGGGCATCCTCCTCAGGAGTAAGCCCCAAACCTTAATCCCTAACCTGGGTCTCCTTTTCAGGAATAAGACTCAGTCATAACCTTGGGCTTCCTTTTCAGGAGTAAGCCCCAAGTCCCTTAACCTAGGCTTCCTTCTCAGGAATAAGTCCTAGTCATAAATCTTGGGCATCCTTCTTAAAAGTAAGCCCCAAGTCTCTTAAAATTTCTCTTAACCAGTCATAAATTACCTTTGATTTGGGTTTCCTTTTCAGGGATAAAAACCCAATCATAAGTCCCCTCCTAACTTGGGCATCCTCCTTAGGAGTAAGCCCCAAGATTATAGTATTCAAATCTCCATGAAGCAAATATAACTTTGTGGACCCTGTTCATGGATTTTCTCCCTAAAAGTAAATCCTAAACCTTCATCTATCTGGGCAGCCATCCATACATAAGCCCCAAACAAATTCTTATGATTGCATCCTTCATGGCACAATTGTCTAATTTTTACCAATACCTCTTGTTTCTCACACCGAGCATGACTCACGTGAGCTTAGAGTGTAAAAGTAATTATGAAATTCATCTTTGAGCCATCAATCATAAACATCATCCATTTCTCGAACTACGTGGGTTCTGATTCCTTTTCCAAAACAAAGGATACGTAGGTAGCCCATTTATGGGTTCGATCCCAACTTTGAAATAATCTCTGTCCTTCTGAATGACGATAAACTTCAAGTGCCCCACTGAGTGGCTTTAAAACCAGCTTGGTCATCATAATGACCAAGAGACTTTTATATAAATGTTTTGAAGGATACCATTGACCAAGAATCTCTAAACAAATATAGATGATTCTCTATTGATGAAGAACCTCGAATACATATAAAAGATTCTCTAAATTTCTTGCATACTTGATCATTGATTGTTAAAATTAATGGAAAACTCATTTTATACTTGGTAATGTAATAAGGATTCACGAACATAACTTAAATCTATAAAGAGAGTCCCGGAGTAGACAATAATTCCCCTCAAAAAGGTGTGATGAGTCCGACCTCCCATCCTCTCGACCAATGCAAATTCCTAAGCCTCATTAGTCCACAAGCTAATGAGCGTCTGCCTTTGGAAAGTAGGTCCAAACGGATGTGGAATCATTGGATGTTTCCGGTTCTACGAACAAACCCGTTAGAAACCGATCGGAACGTTTGAATCTCCCTTCCGGGAGGTCATCCCCGGATTCCGCGCGAAACAAAAATGGTGAACCCGACGTGAATCCTTAACCAAGTTAAAGTGATGTTCTTCTTATCTGTTAGGCCCTTTGGGCCAACAAGGCAATCATTGACATATGATCATCCAAAAGATGCAGTAGCCGGATTCATCTTGATTATGTCTGTTACATGGAACAGGCACTCTTTTTTCAAGATCTTCTACAAAAATGGATTTCCTTAAATTCACCCCTGTGAATACTACTGCTGGGAACACCTCTACTGTGAGGTCTGCCGCTGTGAAAACCAATGCTGCTACTCCTGCTGGAACGTCATCCGCTCTGAGGATGACATCACCAACTCAGCGTCTTCAACGCTGTGTTTCAAATGCACTGGTTAAGGAATACCGTCAGAACGGTACTATCCCAACTCTGGAGGCCGCTCGTCAAGCCCTCCAAGTTAACAATTCTACCTGGTCGTCCGGACAACGGCGGCCAGCAATCAAGAAGCAGGCGGTGCTGACTACCGTCTCTAACCGTTTCGGGTCGTTATCCCCGGAACGCAGTTTCCACTCACTCCCTTACTCCGAGGAAGTGAATGAGCAGGTCCCGCATGACCTTAATTCAAAAAGGCAGGAGTCCTTCTCAAGGGCTCCCATCAACAATCGCCGCCAGACTCGTGCGGTAGTGCGCCCTCAACATGATGAGGGTACCGGCTCCAGGCATTCAGCTCTGGTTCCTCGAACCCGAGCAGGCAAGATGAATCACCAGAGACGGAATCCGGTTAATAATGGGCAGGTTGTCATCCCTGCCATCTCCGGAGAAGTCCACCAACCTAACTTGGTGGCAAACAACGAGCAGGCACACACACCTGCCTGTTTTAATTCAGCTGTCCAGCAGACTCGTCTGGCAGCATCAAGCCGATCCCGCCAGGCAATTCCAGCGGAGTACCATAGGCAGGAAAATACACCTGCTTATACATCAGCAGTTAGTCAGCAGGCTCGTCTGACTACATATGATGGATCTCGTCAACCGTGTTTGACTAAGTGTAATCAGCAGGCACATACACCTGCTCATACTAATCAGGTCTACCAACAGTCTCGTTTGGTAGCGCACGGAGAAGTCAGTCGGAAAGTCCCGACGAAAAACAGGAGGCAGACTAAACTCTCTGCCTCCACACTTGAGTACTGTCAGGATTCACTGACAGGAAAAGGAGGACAGGAGCAGGCACATACACCTACTCCAAGCCCGGAATGGACGTATATCCCTCTTCCGGCGGCTGAAGTCACCAGGCATATTTTATCAATGGTGAAAGAGCAGAAGCAAATTCCTGCTCATATTCTGGATGCTTGCTAGGATATCATAACATCTTCAGCATTATCTCAGGGACAGACACATAAATCTATCCCTAGCAGTGGAGTGACACATCAACAATTCACTCCGGAACAGACACACACATCTGTTCCAGTCCAAGAGGGTTATGGGGCCTACTCCCCCATATCATATGGACAACCAAGTCAGGCACATACACCTGATTTGAGCGATGATTGTCAGCCTAACCTGACCATCTTTCCTGATCAGGCACATACACCTGCTCAGAGAAATCACTTTCGTCATCAAGTGGTTTCTAAAGCGAGTAAGAAGGCATCTAAGAAAAAGATCCGCCCAGCACAGTCAGGAGATCAAAGGCCAATCTGCAACCAAGCCTTGCTCGATGCTGGAGTTCTTGAAGCCCTCAGACATTTATCTGTCGGAATTCAAGATTCAACTCCCTCAGTTCCCAATAACAGGAACATTAATCCCGAAGGTCTTCAACAGACACTTCCTCATGAAGACTTGCTTCATGAAAATTCGGTCAATCTTGAAGTTTCTTCTTCAGATGAGAACCACAGGAACCCTCTGTGTGGTCAGAAGGCCAAGGAGAAAGAGATTTCATCTTTTGCTGTAACCCATCATGAAGGTCCTCCTCATGGTGATGAACTTCGCTGCGAAAGTCCTCTCCGCAGTAGTGATTCACATTGTCTCGAAAATTCTTCAGAAGGCAATGTAGTGACGAGAAAGCCCTCCTATCTCGAGGCACTTTCAAACGTAAAACCAGTCATGTCTAAAGTTTTACTATCGGCAGGTGAAACTCTTTCTCCATCAGAAGATAGCTTGGGGTTCAGGTTATTCTCCGAACCTTCCCTGGGTCATTCATCTTCCAGCATGAATAGTGATTCCTCTACCAATCTTGTTGAATCCGATGAAGCAATAAGGAAACACCAATTCTGGTCCAAACAGGTATAAGAATCTTCATTTAATGATAAAGAGGAAATGCTGAACATGAGGAAAAAACTGGCAAAAGGTGAAGTACCAGTCATGTTTTGGCCTTTGGCTGACTCCCAGTACGACATTCCAAAGATGTTGATGGATGATGGAATCCATGACATTCGTCTCAACATATGGAAGACTCTTTGTCAATTGAAGAAGAAAGGTTTATCTTACGATGAATATGAAAATCATCTTAAGATAATAGAAGGGTTACAACGCCAGATTGATTTGGCATCTCTATCAGTCTCTCGGTATCCGAAGGCTGAAAAGCAACAGAGAACCCTTCAACGTTCATGCCTTGGCGCGCTGAGAAAATTGCGTCAGTTAATTTCCAATGCTCCATCTAATGTTCATATCAGAGGATGGGGTGTTCACGGAGCACTACATTTCACAGTGCTTTCCGGTCAGCAAAGCCCGCCGAAAATGGTCTCATGCAATGTTATTGCCCATGGCCGGCCACAGTCAATGGGCTTTATTCGTAATCAAAATCTTTCTCGAGATCAAGCTTCAACTAGTTCCTCTAAAAATCAAGTATATAGAGAACAGGTTGTTGAATTGATCCTACATCAAGCAGGCGAGAATATTGCACAAGCCTCTCGTCTGGAGCAAACACGTCATCAAATGACAGAAGTTTCGGAAATCATCCAACGGTCTGTTGAACCAGGTGATAAAAGTGGATACAGGTTAATGCATCCATCTAATTTCCGAACTAAGATTCGCAAGATCAAGAGAGATTTCAAGATGATCTCAGACATAGCATGTCAAGAGACACCCCAGCTTGCCAGACTGGGGACTTCTCTAACCCAACCCTCTGAGTCAACAAATGGGATTCGAGGAGTTGAGCGGAAGCAGCAGGAACATCCCCAGTCCACTGGACTGGGGACTTTTTCAAATCCTCAATCCCTCCCTCAGAGAAAGTCAGTATTCTATCGATTAGGGAATAAGCCTCAAGAGGAACGAAGAGCCAAGCTATCAGGAGATTCTCTCCAAGTGACGGTTCACAAAGAAATTCCTGAGGGATCAAGTCAACGGAATTCCATGTTTCATCATGGACATGGAAGAAGACACTATCACAGAAATGTTGATAGAAAGGATTTTATGAAATATGCATCCATTAATGTCATCACTGCCGTTGCTGCTGATTCACCAGATGAGGCTCAATCAGAGGGATCAGACGAAGAGGTTCCTGCTCAAGAAGTTGCGCACACAGACCTAAATGAAGAAGGTGTGCGCACACGTAATCAAAGGCTTACCCAAAATCTGGGTATTCCTTCAAGTAACCCACTTCCCCCTCTCCGAAAAGGATCCAATAAGGGGAAAGGAAAGAATCAGGTTACTTCTCACCCTTCCTCTGAAGGAGGTCAATCGCTCTCATTAGAGCAAAGGCTTGCACAACAGGAGGAAGAAATGAAAGAATTAAGAAGGTTGAATGCAGAGCTACTTCAGAATAGTCTTCTTCTTAAGAATACTGAAGTCCAACAGCCGAAAGAATTCGTTGTAACTACTGAGATGAATCAGGAATATCCTCCTTTGTCAGTACACCCACAGAGGTCTAATCCTACGGGTCAAACGCAACAACGGTTGGCAGCACTACCATTAGTTGCAGCACCAACCTCCACGGCTGTCCAAGCTCCATTCATTGCACCTACCCAAAACCAAGTTCAACCTGACATTTCTCAAAAGTTAATAACTACTATTGAGTCATTAACAGCTCGGTTAGAAACTATGGAAGGGAAACGGGCGCAAGTTCAACCTGAAAAGAAATTTTACCCTGAATGGGTAGATTCAATTTCTCCTCCATCCAGTTTTGGAAACCCTATTTTCCCTACTTTCAATGGATCAGGCGACCCTGAACAACATTTGACGCATTACGTGTCTTGTTGTGATCCTATGATGGGAACTCCAGAACAACAAGAAGCAGTGAAACTCAGATGCTTCGTGCGAACCTTGCAAGGACCAGCTTTTGTCTGGTATACAAGCTTGCAATCCCGGTCAGTCATCGGATGGGAGGATCTTCGTCAAAAATTCCTTCTTCAGTTCAGCTCAACTTTGCCAAAAACGACAGTTTTCGATCTTACAAACTGCAAGAAAAAGGAGAATGAAAGAGTCTCTGATTTCATTGCTCGTTGGAAGGGATTAACGTATTCCTTGAGTTTATCACTCCCTCAGGAGGAATTGTTGCCAATCTGTGTGGCAAATTTGCGTGACGAATTACGCACGCCATTGATCCCTATGAAATACACAGGAGGGTTTCGAGACCTTACTTCAATCGCTCAACAGATTGAAGATTACCTTATGCAGGCTAAGGTTAAATCTCGTGTAATTCCATCAGCTCCATGAAGAAGAATGGGTAAAGCAGAAACTGCTACAGTTATGCTTAAACAGGCACCTGTACCTATTTCTACTTCAAAACCTTCATCTTCTCGAAGGGCTCCACCTCCTGAACGCCAACAACAAAGGCTGTTTCGTCCAAATGATCAAAAAGATCAACGACGAAAACAATTTGAGGATATGAAGAGTAAAACATACTCTTTCCGAAGTGAGCAAGTTCCTGGTTACTTCATTTCAGCACTAGAAAATAATTTGGTTCAATTACCAGTGCCGAAGAGACCAAACAAGGAAGGAGATGAAGACTGTCCCAATTATTGTCCCTTTCATCAAATGTTGGGGCATCCCATCCAGGAGTGTTTTGTCTTTAAAGACCTCCTGCAAAAGATGGTCGACTTGGGACAAGTCAAATTGAAGGGTTCTTCAGCCCATGTAGCGTGTATTACCGCTACAGATCCAGAGGAAGGAGGCGAGTGGCAGGAAGTCAAAAGCAAAACTGCGAAAAAATATGATGATTGGATGGTCAGAAAGACAATCAATCGGACCCATTCCATTTTTCGAACACAATTGAAGAAGCCAATTGTGTCTCCTACAAAAGCTGCAGTAAAGCCTCCATCAAAGGATAAATCCTCAAAAGGGCAGAGAAATTCAAAGAAGAAAGAGGAATCAGAAGAAGATGAGTATGTATCAAAGCCTAAATTGTCTTTGACCCTGGCAGATTTCATGCCATCTACTTCAAAGCAACGGGCACCGTCCCACCAAACGGCACAGCCTAAACAGGCCAACCAGGCAGAGTCTTTATCAGATGAAGAATTGATCTTTGGTTCTGTTAATATGATTCAATTAACAGATTCATATTCCAGTCTTGATGAGCCTGAATTCCCTGTATCAAATAAAGGAACCCGAGGAAGTTCTAGAGGTTCAGGATATAGGGGAAGACGTGGATCTTTCCGAAGCCACTACTCTAATTCTACCCCTGCTAGCACTGTATATGCAGCAGAAACTCGTGGTAGAGCCCTTCAGCGAGCTCAAAATGAACAAGAAAGTTCTTCTGCCAATGGCCAACTCAGCTTCGGCACAGTTATTTTGGAAGACCGATTAAATGTTCCATCTTCTTTATCTCAGCAAGCAAATGGATCTAATCAGTCTAATTTTCCAAAACCAAGGATGTTGCCAACTTCAATACAAGATGCATCAGCTTCCAAAGCATCTGCTTCCAAGGTACTTGCTAAACCGCATAGTCCTATTGGGAAACGCAGGCCTCTAGATCAAAAGTATGATATATTGAAACACTTGGCCCAAGTACCAGCCAAATTATCAATTTTGGATGCTTTGAATCTATCAAGAGATCTTCGGGAAGCACTCATTGAAGCTTTGTCAAGTCCTCAAGAGTTTGAAGCTGAGATTGCTGCAGCTGAAATTTATCACATAGAGAATAATCCTGCAGAATGTCATGCAGTGATATCTTTTACTGATAAAGATGAGGATGATGTTTTGCATGGGCACATAAAACCTTTGTACTTATCTGGCAAAGTCAATGGTATAGATGTTCGAAGAGCTTTCATTGACAATGGTTCAGGAGTCAACCTCATGCCCATTCGCACACTTCGTCGATTGGGCCTCACAGAATCTGATTTATCTCCTTCTACCATGATGTTGCAAGGATATGATAAAAATGAACAAGAACCACTAGGAGAAGTTACGCTCAGAACTCAGTTTGGAGATCTTGTTTCCAATTCAGATTTCATGATTGTTGATCAAGACTCAGCTTTCAATATCTTGCTTGGAAGACCCTGGCTACATCAGCATGCAGCTATTCCATCGTCATACCATCAATGTCTCAAATACTGTTTCGATGGTCAAGTTGGAACATTGTATGGTGATAAGGCCCCATTCAAGACATGTGAGTCTCAATACATTGAGGCGGAATTTTATCACATGAAGGGAAGAGAAAAATCTACAATGAAGGAAATTACCAAAGTTAATGCTCCATATGGTCTGGAAAAAATTCCAATAAATCCATTTTCACATGTGAGTACAGATTATGTGTTACCTATCAGTCAAATTGACAAAATAGGTCCAAATCAAAATACTCTTATGGAAAGATCCATAATGTCAATTACGGCAATCGAGCCAGACAACATGGGAGAAATTGGTAACTTACCAAGCAGTGATGAAGGCATAAGTGGTGACGTTTTCATTTCGTCTGCTGAAATCCAACAAGTCTATACTTCGCTAATCAGGCCAGAAGAAGTTATAGCAACACCAGAGGTAAATATTGATGTCGATTCTCAATCCATCATCTCCTCTTTGATTCCCAAAGAAGACCTTTTATCATCAATAGGGTCGGAAATGGAAGCTTCTTCTTCAAAATGTGAAAATTTTGACATCTCTTATGATCATGAGAATTTCAATTTTTCATCTACTTTGCAAGTAGAAACAGAAGAAATAACACATGATGAAGAGGAAGAGGAAGATCTTAGAGATGCTCCTCCAGCATTTGAAGAGGGTATCTCTACCACTGTGGATGAACTCAGAGAAGTAAATCTGGGTACAGAGAAAGATCCACGCCCCACTTTAATTAGTGCGGCCATGAACCTTGAAGAACAAGAGATGTATATTTCTTTTCTAAAGCAAAATAAAGATATTTTTGCTTGGAATTATACAGAGATGCCTGGCCTTGATCCTGATGTTGCCACCCATCATTTGGGTTTGCCAAAAGAACATCGAGGATTCAAGCAAGCTGCGAGAAGAACACACCCGACCTATGCTTCCAAAATTGAGGCTGAAGTGGATAAGCTTATCAAAGCAAACTTCGTCAGAGAAGTTCAATATCCCAATTGGTTGGCTAATATTGTCCCTGTAAAGAAGAAGAATGGACAAATTAGGGTTTGCATCGATTTCAGAGATCTTAATCGGTATTGTCCTAAAGATGATTTCCCAGTTCCGATTACAGAACTCTTAATTGATGCGACGGCTGGCTATGAAGTACTTTCTTTCATGGATGGATATTTTGGATATAATCAGATCCGAATGGCCCCAGAAGATGAGGAATATACAGCCTTCAGAGCTCCTCAAGGTGTGTTTTGTTACCGAGTGATGCCCTTTGGTTTAAAGAATGCAGGTGCAACATATCAACGCGCCATGCATCGTATCTTCAAACCTTTTCTAGGGAAGTTTGTTGAATGCTATGTAGATGATTTGGTGGTTAAATCCAAACAACGTTTTGATCACTTGGCTGATTTGGAAGTCGTATTCCACAAGCTTCGACAACATAATTTGAAGATGAACCCCTTAAAATGTGCTTTTGGGGTAACCTCAGGAAAATTACTCGGCTTTGTTGTACGCCATCGTGGTATTGAAGTCGATCCTGAGAAGACCAAATCAATCCTTGGTATGTCACCTCCTCATAATTTGAAAGAATTAATAGGACTTCAAGGACACTTAGCCTATATTCGGCGTTTCATCGCCAATTTGGCAGGCAAAAGTTTACCTTTTACCAAATTATTGAAGAAAGGAGTCACTTACCACTGGACTGAAGAATGTCAAGAAGCATTTGATGTTCTCAAGAAATATCTCTTGAGTCCACCAGTACTCATGCCACCTGTTGAGGGTAGGCCTCTTATCCTCTATGTGACAGCTTTAGAGCGATCATTGGGTGCCTTTCTTGCTCAAAAGAATGATGCTGGGAATGAAAATAGTCTCTACTATCTCAGTAGAACTATGCTTGAAGCAGAAACCCGGTATTCAAGTATTGAAAAGTGTTGCCTGGCATTAATCTTTGCAGTTCAGAAACTGAGACACTACCTGCAACATCACGAGGTCCAATTGGTATCTCGTAATAATCCACTCAAATTCATCCTTAGTCGTCCAATGCTTACAGGACGTCTGGCAAGGTGAGAGGTTATTTTACAGCAGTTCGACATCCAGTATGTGTCTCAAAAGGCAATTAAGGGCCAAGCTCTGGCTGATTTCCTGGCTGAACACCCTTCAGTGGAAGACACGTATTCAGATATCGAACTCCCTGATGAGGAAGTTTTTTCTATTCAAGAGAGTCCTCAAACATGGAAAATGTATTTTGATGGTGCTTCTAGAAGTCCAACAGGGAAGAAAATGGAAAATCCTAAATTCAACAAAGTTGGTTTAGGAATTGTGCTCATTTCTCCAGATAAGGCAGTGTTACCTTATTCCTTTTTGTTGTGGGAAGGTGGTACCAATAATGAAGCTGAATACCAAGCTCTCATTGCAGGCTTGGAGTTAGCACTTCAAGCACAAGTGAATCACTTAAAGGTGAAAGGTGATTCAGACCTGGTAATCAAACAAATCAATGGGGATTATGCCATCAGAAAAGAAGAATTAATCCCTTTGTATGATTACGTCAGAGAGTTAATGTCGGAATTCCCTACAGAACCGACATTTTCTTATGTCCCAAGATCACAAAATGCTCAAGCTGATGCACTGGCTAATATAGCCACAGCTTTAGCAGATCCAAATCGGGACGAGACAACCATCTGTATTTCCCACCGTCGTGCAATTTCACCTTATGTTCAAGTCAGAACAGAGGAAATTAATGAAATTAGTCCCATTCCTGAAACGTATGGTCATACTACAGGATGGATGTCACCTATCAGGGAATACCTTCAAAATGGAACACTTCCACCTGATAGAGCTGAGAAAGAACAAATTCGGCGACGTGTGGTCAATTTTACTCTTTATGATAGTCCAAACCACCTCGAGAAAATTCTCTACAAACGTGGTTTTGATGGAGTTCTCTTCAGATGTATTGATGGTGAAGAAACAATGGCTGTCATAAAAGAAGTGCATGCAGGAGTCTGTGGGGCCCACCAGTCTGGACATAGACTGTCTGATCAAATTCGAAGGCTTGGATACTTTTGGCCTTCAATGATACAAGATTGTGTTAATTTCACAAAGAAGTGTCATTCATGCCAAGTATATGCCAACTTCATTCATCAACCTCCAGAGTTGCTTCATACAGCTAAATACTCATGGCCATTTGCCACATGGGGAATGGATGTGGTGGGACCTTACCCTTCAGCCACGGCCAAGCAGTTTAAGTACATTCTTACTGCTACTGATTTCTTTTCCAAATGGGCAGAGGCAGTACCTCTCAAAGAAGTCAGTTCTAAATGCATTGTTAGCTTCATCAAGTCTAACATCATTACTAGATTTGGTGTCCCTCATACCATATTGACGGACAACGGCACCAACTTCTGTTCTGCTGAGGTAAAGAGATTGTATCAAGAATACAACATTAAGTCTAACCATTCATCTCGATATCATGCAGCGGCTAATGGCCAGATAGAGGACTTCAACAAGACTCTTTCAAATATACTGCAAAAGATGGTGGATAAAGATAAGAGGTCATGGCCTGATAAACTCTTTCATGCTTTATGGGCTTATCGGACTACCACTCGCAATGCAACGCGGTCAACTCCATATTCATTGGTATATGGAACAGAAGCAGTCTTGCCAATTGAAGTTCAATTTCCCTCACTCAGAATGGCCATTTGTGATCAGTTATCGACAGATGAGCAATCCCAAAAGCGTTTGAATGAATTGGAACAGTTAGATGAGAAGAGATTGTATACTTTGCACCACTTGGAAATCTATCAGAATCGGATAGCACGAGCGTTTAACAAAAAAGTTCGTCTTCGTTCATTCATTCAGGGAGAATTGGTATTGGTTCTTAAAGCACCAGTGATACCAGGAAAGAAACCTCCCAAGCTTGAACCAAAATGGGAAGGACCTTATTCAATACATAAGGTCTACTCCAATGGAGCGTATTCTCTGATTTCAATGGATGGAGAACACATCACGACTCCAACTAATGCCAGATTTCTGAAGAAGTATTTTGTATAAACACAAAATATTGTTCCCAGAACCAAGACTCTTACATTTGGTTCATACAGCAATGGTCCAGTATGACCTTAAACTACAACTTCGTCCAACATGACGTTAAACTATGTCACCTTCAATGTCCGAGATGACATTTAAACTAAATTTTGTCCCTACAACATGACATTAAACTGTGCAGCACCAATAGTCCTAACTGCAAGACTTTAAACTGCATAGTCCCTGATTTTGTCCTACATGACAATAAACTGTATAGAAGTTCCTATATTTTGTCCGAGATGACATTAAACTATATTTTGTCCTAGCGACATGACATTAAACTGTGTGGCACTTTCATCGTCCAGCATGACGTTAAACTGTGTTAAGTCCCTTATTGTCCTACATGACACTAAACTGTATTCTGTCCGAGATGACATTAAACTATATTGTGTCCTAGCAACATGACATTAAACTGTGTGGCACTTACAACGTCCAGCATGACGATAAACTGTAAAAAGATCAGAACTGATATCCTCATATTGATTCACCTTAGTCTTAGCTACATGACTTTAAACTGTACAGCACCAGATCGTCCTTGCTATATGATGTTAAACTATACAGCAATGGTCCAGTATGACTTTAAAACTGCAACTTCGTCCCGCACGACATTAAACTGTGAAAAAGTTCCATAAACCGTCCAGCATGACCTTAAACTGCATCATCCCTGGTCCATGTATATGACCATAAACTATTTTGCAAATCCCTTATGTCCAGCAAGACGTTAAACTGTGACATCCTAACTACATGATGCTAAACTGTATAAAAGTCCCTCACGTCCGGAAAGACGTTAAACTATATAATCTCAAAAGTCCAGTATGACATTAAACTGCACCATTCACGGTCCATGCATATGACCTTAAACTATTCGCACTTTCGTCCAACATGATGTTAAAATGGTACACTCTTTTGTCCTTACTGCATGACATTAAACTGCACAGTCCCCCTTTTCCGTCCAATATGACGTTAAACTATATTGTCCCCATCGTCTTAACTACATGACGCTAAAACTGTACAGAAAGTCCCTTTTTTATGTCCTACATGACATTAAACTGTACATCGTTAAGGTTGTTATTACCTCTTGTTTCTCACACCGAGTATGACTCACGTGAGCTTAGAGCGAACATCAACCATAACACTCCCTTTGGGCCACTAACCATGTGTAAGTCCCAACAACATTTTTTTTATTAGATCATTGTCCCCAAAAACAATTTGATCATTAATTCATTCTTTAATTGAACTACACAGACTTTGATCCTTGCCCTCCAGGCTAGGTATGTAGGCAACCTCCCAAGGTTCAAGCCCAAAAACAATCTCTTCACATCGGTTCACCACCATCTCATATGATGTTGATTTGTGAAACCGCCCCTGGAATCAATATCTTTACATTGATTCATTTTCGTCCTTGTTATACGACGTTAAACTATACAACACTTTTGTCCGGTACGACAATAAACTACAATATTCTTTGATTTCCTCATTTGAGAGAGAACTATTATTGACATTGATTTTTCAATCATAGTTTTTCATTTTTTAAAAGACTACGTGCATACATGGTAATGCCTGAACTTTTTATCTTAGGTTAAACCATCATTGCACTAAAGTCCCCTTTCACCCTTCACATGTACGAACCAAATTTGTACAAAGGGTAATTCTAGAACTACGTGGACTTGATTCCCATCCTTATGGGATACGTAGGAACATTCGAGTGTCCCTCGAATCCAGTCCCAAGTCTTTTGGGCCTAACCCCAAATTTCACTTTCAGTCCCTTGGCTGAAAAGTCCTCATGAAAACACACACTGTGTATTCATTATTATGGTCCAAATTCTATGACCCTAAACTAAGATCACTCATCCTTTCGTCCTGCACGACGTTAAACTGCATTTCAAGAACTACGTATGGCTTGATTCTCATTCTTATGAGATACGTAGTGAAGTACAAAATTTCAATTCAGGACCCAGCCACAACATGATTATGGTTATCATTGACCTATGTATCTCTACATACATTGGACAACACCCATATTTATGTGTTATAATCCTAACTTTAAAATATTTTCAGATCTTCATAACCCTTTTCATGACCTCTAGTCACAAAAATGTCAAACTTCTGAGAATTCTTTTCCCTGACTATGCAGCACGTGCCCATAGGTGGCCTTGCATAAACAGTCCACATAAAAGACTTGTCAGCCAAGAGATGCTATTTTATTTGACCATGCAGCCAATGCCCATAGGTGGCCCTGCATGTTTTCAACCCCCTAACGGGTTTGTTAAATAATAGTAACTTCATTCTTGGGAAGAATGCCTCTTTTGTTCTTATTTGTCTTAAACGACAGTATGTAGGGATCCGCAAAAATAGCCATCCTTAACATATTTGTCCCATATCCTTTTTCATGATCTGAAAGTATTCAAGTCTATGGGTTATTCTTCTTCCCTACGTTTGGGTCAGACCTTCGTAGGAGTGATATTCATCCAGTTCTTCGATATTCTTGTTCGGAAATATCCTTTCCATATTCAAGTACCTCTTTCCATACAACAAACTCTATGCTTTAGAAAATTTGAATCTCCATAAACTTTCACTGGCTTTTAGCACTAGGAAAGTAAATTTCTGAGAGTTCTTTTGCCTGACTATGCAGCACGTGCCCATAGGTGGCCTTGCATAAACAGTCCACATAACAGACTTGTCAGCCAAAAGATGCTATTTTATTTGACTATGCAGCCAATGCCCATAGGTGGCCCTGCATATTTCAACCCCCTAACGGGTTTTGTTAAATAATAGTAACTTCATTCTTGGAAACTACTTTTTCTAATGCCTTCTAGCTCTTTTTCATATCATTCCTCAGATTCAAATATTCTTAAGCCATAGTTTACATATTTTCTCTCATACTTGAGTATGGTAACTTATTTTCAGATAAATTATCAAGGAATTGAATCCATTTTAATCCTTTTTTCGGTCAAAGCTATTTCGACCTTAAACATTAGCCCCTTTATGTCCGGCTTGCATGACTTTAAACTGCCCACACAAAAGACAGAGGAACTATGAATAAAAGTCAAGTTCCAGCTCACTAAATATACATTTTTTGTATGATTTAGGTAATATTGAGCAGTTAAAAGATTCAAAGTTTGTAGGGTTATTTGTAAATAATCCTTGTAAAAATCAAACTATGATTACTAGGCCCATTGGCTTAAGTAAATTTGAAGCAGGTAATGAAAGAATGCAGGTACAAATGATTGGAGACGAAAGTGTTTTTCATTGATACACAAGAGTTAGAAGGACATCCACAGATTGGAGTCTCTTCTCTTTTTCAATAATTACAAGAGGCTTTCAACATAACACTTCATTTGATTTACGGCATCCCGAGCTTCATCAGCAACCACCTGGAATTCATTCATTCAACTGGAAACAAAAAGGAGATGCAGTGATACCAGCTCTTCTTGGAACAATTGTAAAAGGATGTTCTTGAGTGCGGTTTGAGAAAATTTTCTGCTGATCAAACAGTGACTCTGTTTCTGTCCAAGAGACTTGGAAGATGGATACATGGATTTGAGAATGGAGCATTGGAAGTAAAGAGCCATTTGAAGAGAGTACTCTTTTCAGATATTGCTCTAATACCATGTTTGTCTTCTCTCCACCAACCGGTAGTGGAAAACATTTCAGCCCATGGGTTTGCCATTTTCATATCTGCAAGGAAATGGCATGCAAGGAGAATTTGAAAGTTCACACCATTGTTGTTGCTTTTAATGCACATCATAACCGAAATAAAGGAGTAGCAGCGCAGCTGCATTTCAGGTGTATAGTTGTTTGCATTTGGAACATTGACTCCTTGCAAGTGACCATGACCACATAGAGACAGGTAGATGCTCTGTGGGAAATTAAGATGATATTTCTTCAAGTACTTAGCCAAATCTGTAAGAGTGCTGTCGCAGATGTCATAGTAATCAAGGCCAATGATGTTCATCATGTCATCAATCCGCTTGCTAGCCAGTTCATAAGTCGTTCCAATTCCCTTGGGAACCACTGAATCTGCACAAAATATGAATAAACTAACTCTTAAATGGGTTTATTTTTCATAAATTTTGTGAAGAAATTTGAAAAAATGGCTAAGGCATTAAGGCGCGCAAGTCTACAAAATGGCGCGCAAGTATTCACGTGCCGCACTAGTTTTCGTCGCGCAAGTATAAACCGCGCAAGTACGAATACCTTTACAGGAGCGCGACATCAAGGAAAAACAGAGCAGACTTGCGCGGCTTAGGTGACCTGCGCGGCGAGAGCTCGAGAAGGTATGAAGTCCGGAAATCCGGATACTTGTACGGAGGTGAGGCCGTATATTTATAGGCCAGGAGGCCTACCTGCGCGCCATACCAGAGGGTTTAAGGCCTACGCGACGCAGACTTGCGCGCCTCCCTCTGCGCACTGAAGACTTGCGCGCCTCCCTTTTCCTTTGGAGGGATTCGATTTCCTCAGAGTCAAATCCTCATTTCTTTCCGGATCCAACTCTGAGGGGGGACTTTTGTTGACGCTCCTTTCGTCACAGAATCTAAAGATCGGAAAAGGGAATATCTGAGCTCAAAGTGATTAATCCTTTGAAGAAACATCAAGAAATCGACAAAGGGATGGAAAAGGAGAAGATTGCCCATAGGTCGCGCAAGTTCCCTCTTGGTCGCGCAAGTACACTTGCGCGCCGCCTCAACACATGCGCGACCCATCATGGTCGTGCAAGGGACTTGCGCGACATATCTAGTAACCGCCCAGTAACCGCCCGGGGTCTTCTTTTGCCTATAAATAGACCTTGTGGGCCCCCCATTCGGGAGGATGTTTTTTCAGAAACTCGGATCAAAGCTCCCGACGCCCAAGTCTCTTCTCAAAGCTTCCGGAACACTTCTAAGGTAATCTCTTACCTAGAACGGAAGATCTAAAGGGAAGAAGGAAGGCCCAAGTGTTGAAACTTATCAACCACTTGCGCGCCAACTTAAATCCTTAAATATAACTTGCGCTTCCCTTCTCTGGAAGAACCTCAAGAGGATTATAAAGGGTTTTCTAAAGAGTCGCTCAATTAATTCAACTCTGGTTGAAAATCGCGCAAGTATCCCTCATGTCGCGCAAGTATACTTGCGCGACCAATACTTGCGCGCCACCGCAGGACTTGCGCGCCTTTCAAGACTTGCGCGCCCCTATCTTTTTGGGGTGCCCATCTTACCCATTTTACCCCTCTTAAGCCATTTCACCTTTCCTATTCAAGATTCAGTCTTCAAGATACTCTTCAAAGCCATTTATGGCATGATTTCTTGATTTGACATCCTTATCTGAAAGGAATTCTGTGAAATATCTCTCAAAACATAGTGATTTAAACATCTTTATGTCACCAAAGATTGGGAGTTCATTCATTCAACCTCATCCTTTAAGATGAGAGAATCCTAACCTGGGTCTCCTTTTCAGGAATAATCCCCAGTTATAAAACCTTTGATTTGGGCATCTTTCTTAAGAATAAGCCCCAATCAAAGTCCTTTAATCTTGGGCATCCTCCTCAGGAGTAAGCCCTAAACCTTAATCCCTAACCTGGGTCTCCTTTTCATGAATAAGACTCAGTCATAACCTTGGGCTTCCTTTTCAGGAGTAAGCCCCAAGTCCCTTAACCTAGGCTTCCTTCTCAGGAATAAGTCCTAGTCATAAATCTTGGGCATCCTTCTTAGGAGTAAGCCCCAAGTCTCTTAAAATTTCTCTTAACCAGTCATAAATTACCTTTGATTTGGGTTTCCTTTTCAGGGATAAAAACCCAATCATAAGTCCCCTCCTAACTTGGGCATCCTCCTTAGGAGTAAGCCCCAAGATTAGAGTATTCAAATCTCCATGAAGCAAATATAACTTTGTGGACCCTGTTCATGGATTTTCTCCCTAAAAGTAAATCCTAAACCTTCATCTATCTGGGCAGTCAGCCATACATAAGCCCCAAACAAATTATTATGATTGCATCCTTCATGGCACAATTGTCTAATTTTTACCAATACCTCTTGTTTCTCACACCGAGCATGACTCACGTGAGCTTAGAGTGTAAAAGTAATTATGAAATTCATCTTTGAGCCATCAATCATAAACATCATCCATTTCTCGAACTACGTGGGTTCTGATTCCTTTTCCAAAACAAAGGATACGTAGGTAGCCCATTTATGGGTTCGATCCCAACTTTGAAATAATCTCTGTCCTTCTGAATGACGATAAACTTCAAGTGCCCCACTGAGTGGCTTTAAAACCAGCTTGGTCATCATAATGACCAAGAGACTTTTATATAAATGTTTTGAAGGATACCATTGACCAAGAATCTCTAAACAAATATAGATGATTCTCTATTGATGAAGAACCTCGAATACATATAAAAGATTCTCTAAATTTCTTGCATACTTGATCATTGATTGTTAAAATTAAAGGAAAACTCATTTTATACTTGGTAATGTAATAAGGATTCACGAACATAACTTAAATCTATAAAGAGAGTCCCGGAGTAGACAATAATTCCCCTCAAAAAGGTGTGATGAGTCTGACCTCCCATCCTCTCGACCAATGCAAATTCCTAAGCCTCATTAGTCCACAAGCTAATGAGCGCCTGCCTTTGGAAAGTAGGTCCAAACGGATGTGGAATCATTGGATGTTTCCGGTTCTACGAACAAACCCGTTAGAAACCGATCGGAACGTTTGAATCTCCCGTTCGGGAGGTCATCCCCGGATTCCGCGCGAAACAATAATATTTCTGTTGACACCTTCGTCCTTACTGCATGAAATTAAACTGCATGTAATCCAAGTACTATGTATGGATCAATTTCCATACTTATAGGATAAATAGTAACAACTAGAAATTTATACATTGGGCCCAGCTATAATCTCATATTTTCTACCCCTTGGCCTAAGATATCTCTTGGGAGTGTGTGGTGTGGTGTAGACTTCCATGGTCTTCATTTGTATTGGGTTTATTTTTTCTGGCCAGGAGCATCCCCTTTGGGATACTATTCCCCCCAATGTAATTGATGCATTATAATAAAATGCATCGTAACCTTAATCTTTATCGCATGATGTTAAACTACACAGAATCCAAGAACTAAATGTTTCGTGATTCTCATATTTATGGGATACACAGGAATTCCTAGGCATTTTTTCATCGCATACAACCCCTAGTTTATTGACCCTCATTAATCACCCCTCTTCCTATTCATTTTGAATTTGTTCATTACCATTCCAAATCCAGGTTACCTCTCGAATATTCTTCCATTAAAAATGGATTTATATCCCTCAATATGATACACCTCATTAACACACTCAGATGTGTTGTGGCGTAGAACCTAGAGTGTCATATTCTGCAAGGAAATTATCTCATTTCACATCCATTATTCATGAAAACCCTTATAAGGTTCTCCATAATCTTTCATGTCTAAAGGGACCCCTTAATGGCATGGTCTAATGCCATTGTGGCTCACCTACTATCCTAGGCCAACAAACCTAAATACTTTGTTTCAAATCTTATGTCAAGTCTCACGTTTTGAATAAGGTCAACAGTTGACCCTCATTTTTATGTTCTCATCTCAAGAAACATTTTTAGGATGTTGTGTTTCCAATAAGGTCAGTAGTTATCCTTTATCATTACGCTAAACTCATCATGTCCCAAACATCAGACATTTTGATTCACACCTCTTTCCACATCCTTATTTCCAGGAATAACTTCAATACCCTCAATGTTACCCCTTTTTGAAACTTTTCACATTGAGTAGGCTAATAAACATCGTTGGGATATCCTTAACCCCACATTACCTAGTCATGTATTTCCATGTGTCATAATAATCCTCTCTACCCCTTGTTTATCATAGCTAGAATGGATCATGTGGGCTTAGGGGTATTGGTGGTGTTTTTACTTACATGGAGGGATCTCATAATATGGTCTAAACTCTATGACCTTAAACTGTGATTTTATGTTCGATGATCATGATTTTAAATTGAGCATATAGGTTTAATCCTTATGATGTCAAATTGTGTGTGAGTTATTCTTAGAAATATGTGGTGTGGTGTAGATCCCTTTTTTTCTCATTCACATCAGGTTAGTTTATGGTACCACACAACACATTTCCACTTTGGAATCAATATCCAATGGTCTTAGAACTATGACCATAAAAAATGATTCCCAAAGTCCTTATTTTAAGAAGATAAATGTTATATTAGCCCTCATATTTATCATATAACGTTAAACTATATATCATGTATCTGAGCTATATGGTTATAAACTACACAATACTATAATTCCTTCACCTGAGAAGAACTCACCCCTTGGAATTTTCCATCAACCATGTCATATTCTAGATCTACATGTGGCTTAATTCCTTCCCTCACAGGAAATATAGCAGCTCCCTACCATCTTGTCATGGGGCCCAACCACAAAATTTAAATTTCATCCCTTTGACCACTTTTCCTATGTATCACATAGGAGTGTTCCATATGGAATGAACCTATTTTATCCCAATTCATGTCGGGTTGCTTCATGTTGTCGCACTACACATCTCTTACCTTTATGGACAAAACTCTATGAACATAAACAATGATTTCCCATTTCCAAGTCGCATGATAATAAATTGCATTAAAACCATTATAATATTATTTGAAAGAACATTTCTTCCATGTTGGCACTGGAGATCTTCCATGACATGTTCTAGAACTACGTGTGGCTTGATTCCTATCCTTATGGGAAATTTAATGACAACCGAAAATCTTGTACTTGGGTCCAACCTCATTAATTATAACCCTTTCACCATTTCTTATCATGGGTTCCCTCCTTGGGGGTGTGCAGTGTGGATCTCATAGATCCTCAATCATGTCGGGTTATGTGACATGCCATGTAATCCTCCTATGGGTTTCACATGTCCTAGTCCCATGAAAAAAAACTGTGTGACATTTTCATCTTCAAAGTATGCCATTAAAATACATGGGTACATACCACACACATATCACTAAACTAGGAACCTTTGGTCCACACTAAATGACCATAAACTTATAGCTTTTGGTCAAAAAAAACACGACCATTAAAATGATCTCCACCCCTTTCAGGAACATGATCCCTGAGGATGAATCTGATACCACCTACGAATGTTCTACACCAGAATGTTTTAATTTATGGTGGCGTAATTATTAGAGTATTGGATTCCTTTTGAATATTCAATAACTCCACTACCTTACTTAATGGGTCTCCTTATTTATATATCCACCATCTTCTCATCTTAAGTGACCCATAAAAGTAGTGTTTCAAGCCATATGGATCACCTACCATCCTGGGGCAATGCCCCAAAATATTTTGAATGAAATTTTGAGAGTGGGATTTTTTTTTTGGAATATGGTTAGTGGTTGACCCCCATTTTTCTATTCCCATATTAGGAAACATGATATGGATTCTATATTTCAAATTATGTCAGAAGTTATCCTCCATTTTCATGCCATCCTCACTGTGTTCTCGATATTGAGCATAGTGATTCACATCCTCCACCCCTCATGTTCTTTTAAATCTCCAACACCCCTGGTTTTTGTCCCTCTATAAACCTACGAGTGTCGATTAGGATTTTTAGTGTGGTTTAGACTTTTAAATGGTATCTAATTTCTTTTTTTGTGTGCTCCCATATGATGGGGAATCCAAACATCATGCATGTTTTACCACACCAGGCATGGATCATGTGGTCTTAGAAGCCTTTGTATGGTTATACCCACATAGAGAAGCCACACAGCTATATGTTCCAATATCTATGAACTAAAAATAAGATCTCTTTTTTCAAAGAAACATGATATTAAAATGCACTACTCCTTCGTACATGATGTTAAATAGTTGTGTCCTTACCGCACAATGTTAATGTGAACAGGTCTGTCCTTTCATATGACTATAAACTATGGAATCATCATCCCAGTCATAAGGACAAAAATGGAACATCATTATGGTGTTTCCACTTGTTAGGGAATCACCCTTGGCACTGGTCATCCACCGTACCACCTTTAAGGACCTACACACTACTTTATTCTTGTAGCCACACCCATACATTTCATCCTAGTCTAGTTGGTCAAAAAAATAACAACAAAATAAAAATATTAAAATACCCAATACCTCTTATCTATGTGCATGGGTCATACCTGCATGGAGAAAGTTTCCTTCAAGAACATCATGTGGCATGAATCCTACTCTTATGGGATATTGAGTAATTCTCAAGTCATCTATCATGGGTCCATCCATAACATTATTTCCCCTTTTCATGTTGAACCATCTTCATCTTATTGCATGGAGTTAAAATGCACAGAATTCTAGAACTATGTATGGCTTGATTCCCCTCCTAACGAGATATATAGTGACACCCAGACACATAATCTCATGCCTAGCCATAGGATCATTTACATCTTTTACTCTTTCACCTCGATTATAGTCCAAAACCTTTGACCTTAAACAGGGATCCTCATAAGGATATGTGGTGTGGTAGTAGGTTTCTGTGTCCTATATTCATATTGGGGTTTTCCCTCACCTCATCACATATTCCACATGTTTTTATGTTCATTAATATTTGTATGGTGCACAAGCCTCATTTGGATAATTCATGTTGGGTTCATATCTTCTATGTTATGAAAACATTATAGGAATGGATATCATAATCCATGTAACATGACTTTAATCCATTGTCTAGGGTCCCGGGGTTGTGACCTTAAACTCTGTGTAAGTCTCTTAATCCTAAGACGTTAAATTGTGGGATTTCTTAATCACAAGATATTAAATTGTTCCATGCATCATCCTCGCAAACGTGACATAAAACTGAAAAGTATTCCAAGCCCTCAACTGAGAGGTCCTCTCCCTCAATGATGGTTATCTACCACATTGTTCACATCTTCAATCATCTCTCTACATCTGAGACCGCGCTCCCGTGGGAGATAGGTTTAATCATTGTTCATAAAAGTGTTCCATTGTGCTCTAAGCCAGAGTAGCATAATTTAAAGAGTGTCAGAATACATTTTAACTATCCAACACTCCACTTATGTGTTTTTCATGCACCTTATTCAAATCCTCATCCTCTTTTATATATAAAGGCACCCACTAATGGTTTAGACCCATGACACTTCATCTCACCTACTATTCTGAGAAAATTCCTTGAAGAAATTTGGATGAAATTTCATGTCTGGTATTGTGTTATGAATATGGTCAGTAATTTTCCCTCGTTTGATTGTCCCCATTTTGGGATACCAGCATAGATATTTTGTTTGTTATATGGTTAGTATTTATCTTGTATCCACATTCCATCATCATTGTGTTCCAAATTCTATTCATTGTGATTCACAATTTTCATTCTCCTTTGTTCAGATTGATTCTAACGCCCCTAGAACTATACCATTATTGCACTAAAATGCACTAGGAAAGATAAGTTGGATACTCTAAGAGCACGATTCTCTAGTCGCAACCTCTCTCTTCCTGAATACAATGGATGTTCATTCAGGAAATACTATTTTTGAGACTATTCTAGCATGCCTAAGATCATTTGATTATTCAATAGTAACCTTCTAGTATGAATAATATGAGGTTTCCCAATAATCTATAATCTTCATCTAGGATGGGAAGACTCTCTTTCAGTAGTAGTCCATTGATCGACCATTTTCAGTAATTCATAGAAACATCAAGGTAGGTGCACGAACTAATGAAGGATAGAAAAAAAATAAATAAACATTCCCAAGAAAGATCAAGTACCATTGCTAGAAAATCTTACCATGGAAAAAGTGTAAAAGGCACTATGGTTTCACATAAGGAAAAGGTTGGGTCTTGTTTCTTTCATGAAGAATTGAAAATATACATGCATGAGAGAGAATTTATTATCCTATGGAATGTCAAAGTATTGTTCCTTGGCCCCATCCTCGCATGTATAGGCATGCAACTGGTCCATTTCATGTGTAAAAGGTGTTTTGTGCACCAACCATTGTTTTTGGTACACACCTCCAATATTGTGTGATCATTTTCATAGTTTCCCTTGGTATACGACCATCTGGCCTCCTTTATACTTAGATTCTAAGGAGGTCATTTTTTGGCCCCGAATTATGATTTAAGTAATAAATAGTCATCTTTGTGCAACATAAAGCCACAATTTAACTTAGAGGATAATTTCGAGAACACCAAGGGAGTCGCGTATAAGTTTGGGTTCTTGCACGGAAGATGAAAATTTTCAAACAAGGTCCTTATGCAACCAATGTGATGTTAGGGTGTATATTTCACCCTAGACTCCTGAAAATTTACAAGGAAGTCATGCATATGTTCTTAAGACTACATGCATGATGGGAAACCACATGAGAAACCATTGAATTCCCAATGAAATGTTAACTGGTCACATCTATTCTAGCCTACATTTTCACTCTTGCTAGTAATTATTCCTATAAATAAATGGGAACCCCTCCCTTTCAATGTAACTCTATGGAAGTAGAGCCATCTATCCTATTTTCATAATTAAACTCCCCTGCGACTACACACAAGTCATGAATTCAAGGTATAGGATCTTGCGCAACAGGTCCCTCATGGGTCCCCCTTTAAGTGGACCAACAAGGTTTTGACCCTCACATGTTTCTTTTTTTCCCTGAGGTAGGTGAACCCAAAATACCCTTCTTACACGCATCAATTACCCTTTCCTGGTTCATGAAAAATATCATTCTTGTGTGCACCACATACCCTTGTGCAGTACCTCTTTCGCTCAGACCCATTAATTTGGAGTGAAAGCATCTAATCTCATGATAACCCATTTCTTTTGAATCTATGGGTTTTATTCACCCCAACACCCCATGCTCAAGCCCCTCTGGTGTGGAAAACCCACATCTTGGGCATTACTCTTATGTGCGGCTCTCCAGGATTATGCATAGTGATTTCATGGTCCCTTGTCTGGTGTCTCATATTTCATTGATCAATATAATCATTCTCTATATAGGTACCCTAATAGATCATTCTTATCAGCATAGCTACACTAATGTGAATCCCTTGAATAATCACTCCACAACCCCATTATATCCTAGTGTTACTGATCTCTTCCCTTCCTCATGTGTGGGTGGTAATCAGTTACGTATGTCCAAGGGGTAAAGATAAAGACCTCCCCGTATGAGCTGTAGGATGTTGAACTACCAAGTTCCATCATCCTTCGCACATGGCGTCAAACTATGGTATCACCTTGTATAATTATCATGGGGTGACACACCTCAAGAATTCTCTATACCCACTCATGTCCACAAGAGTGAGATCTCATTTTCCCTCCTGACATGGAATGATATCTTCCTCACTTGGAATGATGGCCTATTTGGGAATCCCTCCTAGAGTAATCCCCATTCTCCATATCCCCGGGTTGCCTCAGTGTGTAAACCCCACATCACTTCTCATGGCTACACCTTTTGAGAAAGGATCACTAGGTCTAATACTACTTCTATTTTCTCACACCAATCATTACTCACATGGGATTAGTGATTAACAATAACCACCACTTCACATGGTGCACCTTAGTGTGTAAGCACCAAATAATTTCAAACTACAATGGTTTTGATCCTTGTCATCTAAATATGGTATGTATGAAGCCTCCCCGATGTTTAGACCCAACTAATGGTAAACATTGGTGCTCCCTACAAGGGATGTTCCTTCATAATGTGACATCTACCATTTTTGGGAAACATCCCCTAAATCCACCTCCTTGAGGTGTTTTTATCCATCCACCTAGGTAGCTATCCAATTGTATGCTCTGATGCCTTACAGAACTACATGGACATTTATACCTATCTTATAAACAATGTACGTAGGAACCCTCCCGGAGGTTCAATCCCACACTATCATGTTCACATCGGTTCTTCCCCATCCTTATTGAATGATGTTAAATAGCATGAAATACCATAACTGTATAAAATTTGATACATGTAATCTATACATTTTACGTATGAAGCCTCCCTGGGGACCAAGCCCATCATTCACTCCCTTATTGTTCCTTCACTTGAGTCATTATGTATCTAGAGGATCATGGCCCAACCTAGAGGTTACATTTTATTTAGGTCCCCATCCTTGCACTCTATTCCCATGAGTCACCTCCTTGGGTGTATTATCACCCCATACTAAAATATGTGTAATTTTATTCACATCAACTAGGATATGTAGGAATCATCCATAAGTTTCAATCCTATAAGCCTCCACACACCATCCATTCCACTATCATTTCCTCTATTTCATCATGATCCTTACCAGAGTTTCCACATCTTGGTGAGATCATTCCATATGTATCATCATTGCTTCTAGAAACACCTTTTTATCTAACCATTCATAAGCCCCACATAATCCGTATTTATCCAACCAAGATAAATCCTATTACAATGGGTTTCTATCCATGTTCAAGCCCCAAACCAAGCCCTCTTAAACTACATGGTTTTTTATCCATGTCTTCTACACCGGGTATGCAGGGAGCCTCCATGAAGATCAATACCAACCAATGGTAAATCTTGGTTCCCTCCTCATTGGGGTACCTTCTATGATCCTCCCTCAGTAGTGTACAAATCAGCACTCATGGTGTGAAAACTTCCCTTTATAGGACACACCATTTTGAGGTCCTTCCTTATCTGGTGTCTGGATCAATCCCTCTGACAATGGTTTCAGATGATCCATCACAGGGATCTATCTATCTGATCCATCACCATGGGATGTTCTTATCGATATCTTCCCATATCCATAAGATGTTAAACCCACATCCTACCTCACTTTAAACATGAAAATACTAATGAAAACCTCAGAAATAATGCCTTCAGCGTAACTGTTTCCACTAGAAGTTAATCTGGTGGAATAACCTGTGTTAATCATGGGACACTGATGAAAACCTAAGAGACATTCATCAGGCATAAGGTACCCCATGATCATCGTGGTAATCCATAGGTTTCTGCATCCTTCTGATTCCATCAAATGAGGAAGAATACATGTGCTCTAAATGTTTCAATGTTTAGACATTCCATTTATTAACAGCATGATACCTCTCAATGAAAGAGGTTACTACCCTGACACAATCCTTTGAAATTTATTGTTAAAAGTAGCATAATTAACCAAAATCCACAAAGTGATGGAACTAAGAATGATTTTCACGAATGTATTAATCTATAAGGGATACCTAGACTAGGTGAATAATTCTAGGGAGGAATTTATGAAAGGGGGGAACGTCATCCCATTATCCAGTTTCGATCAAGGAGAATACATCTCTAAAGAAGGGATGAAAGTTGTTTGTATTTGGAAAGTCAGAATGCAGGGAAACAGTTAGTACATCTCTGTGATGATGTGTGGCATGAAGAAAGCGTCAGAAACAATATTGACATATTCTTACTTTTTATTCTGATCTTGGACGAACTAAGGGATAATACTAGATGAGAAGAGTGTTATTTGATCTAGCTTATTGAACTATGAATCATCCCTCAAATTCATTTAGTTTTATAAATATTCATATTTTTTCACACACTTTTTTCAATTGGTTTATCCTATTAAGTACATATTCCATGTTTATAATCATTGAACTCATGATCTAGAACTTATTATATATGTCTTATTCATTATGTTGGATATTTTAACCTTAACAAAATCCAACCTATGTTTGTTGTGGCCTCTATTATGAATTTACTATCCTGTTATGATTACATTCACCACCATTAGGGTGAACTAGACTTTGACTTATAAAGGTATGTTTTTAGTGAAATAGATGAAGTGTTAATGACTAGAATATGTATAGTATCAATTTACCCTTATAAGGTATGTTTTTTGAATTAATCAATGAATTATTAATTTTTCAAATGGAGAGTATTATATATATGGATATCACTTGTCCTAATTAATTATAAATGAACAACATATAGTTACATTTCTTTATCCTGCCTTATCAAGATTATGAAAGGTAATGGAATGAACCTAATAATTGAATATGTAATAGAAGTAATAAATGTATGTGTGACCTTTATATCCTTCTCTTGTAGTATGAAATGCAATGAAATGAACCATAGTAATTAATAATTGCAATGATTAATATATGGAATCATTATATAATGAATAATGTATAAGTTGTTGGTTTCATATTGAACTTTTTATCTTTATAGGAGTGGTTGGACTTTACCCATCTAGGGATTTATGAGTGAATTCCAAGAGCCCTAAGAGGACTCCATGATAATTCAAGGAGTTGGTTATGAAGGGATGTTCCCACCATTTAATATAGTTCTTGTCTACTAGAAGATTCATGATATGATCTCATAGGATTGATAAACTATTTTCCCGATATTTGGATGTCTCAGATACAATCCTTGGATCACGTTTCATGTCATCGGACATGTGAAACCATGGATTCAACACATTGGGTTTAGTAATAAATTTCACATTTTTACCTTGTATGAGATCCATGGACTCAGTTAGAATAATTTCCAATTGAATTACTTAGGTGTTACCCCTTGGATTGCACTCATTCCCCTTTTCCAGTTTGCATGTCATTACTAAGTCGGATTGACCATTGAGAGAAGGATTCCATGGATATTAGCATGGACCCACTTTTTTTTATCATCATTATAGGATTCCTTGGTTATATTATAGATCCAATTGGTCTATATCCAATATATACAATGTAATTAACACTTATTATAAATTGGAACAGAAAAAATTAAATGAAACATGTTCAAACACCATCTCATGAAGTGGCAGGTATGGGATGTTTACATTATTATATTATCTTTACTTTTATATATACACATACACAATATTTCTTCATATATTCATAGAATGTATTTGTATAGAAATTATTTTTGGTGGCCTGCTAAGATTTATCTAACATCCTATCTGGGCCACTGATGGTACCCAAGTAGTTTATATGAATGTATTTATCGATAAGGGGAAGTTTCCTTCATTGGCACTTGACTTTATTTCTTTATTTTGGAAGGATCTTGTGTGATAATTACTAGGCCACAGCTCAAGATGAATGTCTAGTTGTTAGATTCATTTTTAGTATTTTTATATCTTTTATTTCCTGCCACCATGTATACCTATTTTCTAGTTTTGTAGAAACATTTCATGAGAAAATTTTTTTTACATGATTCCATTTTCAACATTTTAGTGTTATTATCAATTTCATGGTTTATTATTTATATAATATTCTGGTGCATTATCCATTTTTATTTAGATTCCATTATTTTACTCATTCATTGTATTTAATCCATTGTACTCAACTCTAATATAATGGTATAGGCTCCACATAGACATGCCCTAGTACCTCACTTCTAATAGAAAGACTTTGGCATATGGGGAGGCATTGTTGAGTCCATGTGGACCACTAGATTGAGGCACCATTATGTGGCACCCGAGTTGGGACACCATAGTTCATCATGTCCACAATAACTTTTATCCTCTGGTATTCTTTCTCACTCAACCGTGGTGAGTTTTGTGGTGGTATGGGTTGTAGTGCATTCATTGGGTTAAACCTCACCAAATTTTAGGTATGGAGTCTTAATTAACCTAGAAAAATTCTAGTTAAATGATAAATCCCTTATATCCCACATTCTTAGGTCCTCTTTAATATTTCTTGGGGCTAGAGTTCTTATGGTATGGTTTCACTAATAGATCTTGGATTGGAGCTCTAGTGACTTCAAGGTCAATCTTTAGATAAGGACGATCTTTGCTAGTTGATATTATGACTACATGCCTATGAAATATTAAATAGTATTTCCATGCCCCTTATCTATTCATTGGAATCATAAATCTGTATGATCCCACCATTGATTCATTTCCTTTCATAGAAGCGGACTAAAGAAACTCCACCACTTTAACAGCTTCATTTCTATCAGAGTATCTTTTTTGGGTAACATTTTCTTTGTGAGAATCATTTCCATCCATATTTATACAATTACTACTCACCCCAAAAGACTTATAGTCCCTCTTATGCATTTTCTACTCCTATTATGTTCATTTTCCTTTGTATTTCACCATATAACCTGCCCTACAATCTTAAACCAGTCATTTAAATTCTAGACCTTGAAAACAGTTTTTCAACATTAGAATCAGAGTGATATTATTGGCACTCATCCTATTTATTGTATTCACTTATCCATTCTTCTTTTAATCATAGGTATTGGGCATTGAGATTCTATAGGGCCTGTGTACAAATTCTCATTCCACATTTTATACCTTTATCCTTGAATTGTAGAGAGTTTCATTTCTAGTTAACACTACATAAACAAAATATAAAGCATTTGGGATGAAATTGCATTGGGTTGAGAGGAAATCTACTCACATCCCATAAGTAACCCTTATCCTGAAGTTATATATTCAGTATGGGTCTATTTCTTGAGGCCATCAATAGAAGTTAAATTTAGAAAATTGTTTTTTATTCATGTTTTTCTACATATTCTAGCATCGGTCATTATAAGAGTGACAGAATCAGATTCCACATACTAATTCCTATATCCATGCTAAAATATTGACATATAGTGTCTCAATTTCTTATAATAATAATTGTAATCAACCCAAGTCATTATGTAAATATACTGCTTGCAATAGAACTATTACCCAAAACAATCCACTCACATTATGCTGGTAATTTTGGAATGTTGACTTCAACACATATTCAAAGAAAGATAATGTAAATAAAAAATATCATTCCACTAATAGAAAAAAAAGTATCATCTAACAGTATTTACTAAATTTTATAGGATTGATGGATTTTGAAAAAAAAGTTGTAGTTTTGGTAAATAAACCCACAGATTTGTTCTCAGAGAATCACATTTCATGCTAAAATAATAAGACTGAATGAATAGGTATAAATATGATCTACTGAAAATTTATAGAAAATTTTAAAAGTATTTTATTTCAATTTTTAAATTTGTTTAAATGTGGTTTATAATACTATAAAATTATTTGGAAATAATCTATTTTGAAACATTTTAAAACATTACTTTATAAGATTTTTTTTAAAAAAATAAAAGTTTATTAAAACCTTTTAGTGAAACCCACATCATAAAAATGATGATAATAAATTTAGTTTATAATATGTGATGATAATAACAAAATTAACCTAAAATATTATAGAAAAGTTTTCTGATAGGTAAAACCTAGATATAGAATAAAAAAATGTGTCGGATAGTATATGAGTTATAATTATCAACATCTTGATTTTATTTGAGGAATATTTTCATAAAAGGAAATGATATTAATAAAGAGAATTAATATCCATAGATAAAATGGAAATTTAATATTCAAAAATAAAATGGTAGGAAAAATACATTGAAGATCAAAAAAAATAGAGATTTCATGACTCATGTGGAAAATGAAATGGGTCAAGAAAATAATTACAACTTGAGTAACATTTGAATCAAAACCCTTAAATGATGAAAAATAGAAATATTAACAAAAATTACAATTAATAAAATAAGATTCATGGTAAAATATCAATTTTTTAGCATATAAAAAATATAAAAGTAAATTTTTACATAATGTAAAACATGACTCAATGATGGGAGTTTGAGAAAAAATTACTTTACCTAAATTTACTTCTTAGTTTATTAGGATCTACCTTCCTATATATAAACCTTAACTATCTCTATAATCCATTTTAGAACCTTATTAATCCCTTATAAACCTTTTATAATCTTCATTTATTATTATTTAATATGAATATAGTGTTTTATTATAGCTTATTTTTTACATTTGGTGTCTGCACATTTAATTACCTTGCACATGCTTTGTAATGTTAAAGATTATCCTTGATCTTTGATACCAAATTAATCATTTATATATTAACATTGGTAATAATATATATATATATATATCCTATGATTACTTATAATTTTCTCCATTCATCCCATGTGAGTTTTAATTATGACTCTTGAATATGAAGACAAAGACAAACTTATTACAACATTTTTTAATGAAAGAAGATGATATATTATTAAAATGTACAAGGAATAATATTATAAATCAAAAAAATTAATAAAATTTTATAAAATATAACTAAATTTCATTAAATGTTTATAACAATTCTTAATCATTTACTATATAAATATTCCAACATCACTTAAGTTGTAAACGTACTAAAACAAAAGTGTGTCATAATGATCAAATGAGTAAGAAAGTGTTATTACATAATGTTAATAAGAATTTAATAAATGTTAATATATTTAATACATATCATATATCTTCATCAAATCCATTCTTATAATAATTAATGATGGGTGATGTTGATAAATGAAATTCACTATTTGTAGAGGTGGTAGTCTCTGCATACACATGATTAACAAACCCATTTCCTAATGAATAAAATAATTGAAAATATATGAAAAATATATCACTTAATAATTATTTTAATTTAATAAACATAATATTAGTTAATATATTACAGATTTAGGACCATTAATGTTAGGTGGTTAAGAGATGTAAGGTATGTCGTTCATTTAGGTAGTAGTCCGCACATACACATGATTAATGATCACATTCCTTAATGAATGGAAATAATTATGGAAAATGTAGAACGTGATCATTTAGGAATTTGATAAGTGAAATAAAAAAAGAATAATTATTAATCAATCCCTTCCTTGATACTAGTTTATGGATGCAGTGATGAAAAACTGTCCACATCATGTCGTAGAGGAGATATTCCGCACATATATTTGATCTATGTGTTTTTTATTCTAAGATGATGGTATAAAATTAGTGAACATTATTTTAATAGATAATATGAGGAAATTTAATTTTATTATTGATATTGGATTAATCATATTATGAAATTTATGGATGAATTGTAATAGAAAAATAAAAATAAATACTAATAGGGGAGTAATAATCACATTGGAAACATTGATTTTCCTTGTAAATGAAGTACTTAAGTTTACTAAAGAAGGACAAAGGATGTGGTTAATTAGAGAGTATTATTCCAGAAATCCTAAAGGCCTTAAAAGTTTATTTATTTTTAAGGATAATCTATTTTTTAATTAGTTTAAGAAAGAATCATAAATGACCCATAGTCCTAGTAGGTGTATGACACAGTACAGGACCGTGGAGGCCCCAAATACCTAACACCACAGAATTGATGTGTGTATAACAAAGGGGGTGTATATTTTTCATTCTATAAGTGAAGGGAAGGGAAGCTTACATGGAATGGAATGTTAACTAAGGGTTAAGAATGTAATGGCATGCATGTTAGGTGAGGTAGGTGAGATAATATTATTATGGTATGTAGGCAAGACTTTAAAACCGAAAATATGTCTTCTAGATAGACCATAGGTAATGTAATCATAGGAAAATTCATGCAACATTAGATTAAAATCTTAAAAATTCATTAGTCTTAATTAAATATTAATCATGGTAATTAATTTATTTCAAAAATTATGAGAGGAACCTTCCCACCAAAATTCAACATGATGAATCAAAAATTTATTCTATTTAATCTAATCCAATTTCTAAACAAGGTAGATTTAACTTTTAAATGTAAACATATAATATATAAGAAATAATTTATAATAAAATACAGATTAGGTTCAAAAAATTTAATCATGGGATTGTAAACAAATATATTAAATATACTAAATAAATATATATAATTGTAGATAAAAAGGGATTTATAAATATGTAAACAAGTCTTATGTTATGATAAGATTGTAATTAGAGATAAAATTAGTCATAATCGGTATTTTCCACTATTATTCTACAAATTAAATATTTCAAAAAAATACTGAATTCATGATGAAAACACTAATTCATTTTCTAAAGAACTATACATTAAAATTTTAGTGGAAAATTAAAAATATATAGATAAACTGATTTTATTTAATAGTGACCTTCATAAAAATTATGTGTTTATAATATTTTTTCTAACCAATTTTAATGAATTTTATTATTATATATAGATATATTACATGTTCTCATAATGATATTTTAGAGATGACTGGCGTACCATAAACTTCATTATAGTGAGTTTGAAAAGAGATATTGAATTTAAATTAATTAAGTGAATATATATATACATTGAAATATCAAGATGTTATTGGGATTTGTTTTTATTACTTGATTCATTATACAATATTAGATATTTGGTTTTTTTGTGCTTAATCATCTATTGGATATAATAAAATTTGGAAGGTGAGATTGTCAGGTTACACAACCCCGTTAAAAGGTTCTTACTAGTTGTAAGAATCTATATTTTTCCAACTCATTCCTTTTTCATTAATGGGTGGCTGGTAGTTTGGGGGTAATTTCATAAATTTTAGAAGTTCTTTTACATATTATTTTATAATTTATTATGTGGTTTTAAATTGATTTTACAATTTATTGAAGTGATTTAAAATTTAAAAAAATATTATTTCGGAAATTAATTTCTCCTTTTTAGAGTTTCTAAAATTTTAGAAGTATTTTTTGGATTTTTATAGTAATTTTTAACCAATTTATTAATTTTTGATAAGTTTTATTGGTAAAAATGTTGATTTTATTAAAACTAGTTTTACCCTTTTATATAATCTTATCAATTTATAGGGGTAAATATATTTTTATGTTATCTTTGTAAGGGTAAAATTGTTACATTTCTAGATGTATAAGTCTGAAAATTCCTTTAAACAGGATGCGTATGAGTGAGGTCCATGTTTCATAAGGGTAACCATGATATCTTGAAGCTCATTTAAGGATCATCATGTTCTTACATAAGGGTGTGGTCGAGTTCCCTCATCTCATATAATGGTAGTCCCAAATGTTTGAATCCTTTTTATGGGATATCTATCATGTAAGGGTATCCAACCCTATAATGTTAAAATTATGTTACCCTTAAAAAACACATATTCCATAAGTAAGGGTTACATTGAAACCTGGACATTGTGTAAAGGTAAAAAAATTTACCCTTACATGTTGTTATATAACTATGTTTGGGTAATGATAATAACAGATATTTCTTGTTTTTCCACTTGTTCAACTTGAAAAGATGTTTTGTGATTTTTGATTCCAAAAATATTATAATTAGATACTTTTAACTTGTTTAAAATTATATCAAATTTTTTAGAAGGATCTAAAGGATTCATGATCAAGATTTTGATTAATAATGAATTAAATAGGGAATAAATTTAATTTCAACATGGAATTCGATGGGGGATATCTATGAATATTTTGTGTAAAGAGTTTGTTAGTAACTAATTTAATATCCACATGAAAATATTTTTATATATTATAAAATACCAGATCTTCCCCTTCAATTATTTCTTCTTTAGGAACTTTGGATGACCTCAAAGCCTCTTATAGAGTCCTGTGACAAATATATAGATGATATGGGCTTCTCCCACATGATAAAACATAGTGTTTATAGGCTGAATAAATATTTTTCTCTCCTCTATCTTGGGTGAAGTGATTTTCTTGAGATAACAAAAGGTATGTGACCCTTGACTTCTCTTTTTTCATAATTTTTGTGTGTGAAATTATAATGCTTTAGGTTCTTATGTATAGATGAATTTGATTAACCATAATCAAATATTAATCTAGAAAAATCATCAGCACATAAATAATAATTATGTGATAATCTCTATATTATAAAAGAGGAATCTGAAATGCATGTTGTGTCACTATATTAATGATGATTAAATTTTCTTAATTCCTGATTTTTTATTGGAGTAATTTATTTAGTATAATTTCTTCCTCCATTAATACTTGAATTTAATTAATGTTTTATTTTATTTAATGCAATAAAAGATCAATTTTGATAAATAATTCTTATCATATTATTGATTTAATTCCAAATCTAAATTTTAAATAATATTACATTTAGTGTGTAAATGATAATGTCTTAAAATATAGAATTTTATATTTCAAAAAAATATTATTGAAAATAATTTTAATAATTTTGATTACTGAATTTTTACATGTAGTATATAATAATGTTTGATAATCGGTAAGATTAATAGAAGAAAGGGTAAATAATTATTTTCATGTTTTATAATAACGATAATTATTTTGAAAATTTACCAGAAGATAGAAATAGAAAATTTAATATATTTTTATGATAAATATTTAATAAAATAAAAAATATATCATGTCTTGATTTTAATATGATGAAATTATATTTATGTAATTATTTGACAATTGATTATATTATAAAAATTAACGGGAGATTGTCACATTGTTATTCTTTTTATTCTTTTGAAAAATAATAATATTTCATGTTTTGATCTTTGTTTATTCTTAGATATGATTATCAAATGTTATTATTAAATTAAATTCTAGAACAATATGTATTATCACATGTGGGAATTTAAATATTCATTTTTTATAATATTTGTGCTATGGGATCACATGATTATGAAATATATTTTGTTTCCTTTAAGAGTTTATAAATAGTGTTCTATAAATAATTTTTTGTTAAGAATGGTTGATATTCTTGGAAATTTGATAATAAAATAAATATTGTGTTGCTTTGATTATATTTAAAGAGGCCTGTTGAAATGATTATCATCGAGATTAATGACATTTTTTGAAAGAGAAGCTTATAGTGAAACACCATATATAATCAATAATGTTTATCAATAGAAAATTATAAGTCTAGATATATAGAGATTAATTTTTAAATTAATTTTTTTTAATTATATAAGGTTATGAAAAATGATTGATTGATTAAATCATTTATTGGGTGCTGACCGAGCCCAATGTTATTGATAATGGATGTAATGACATGTTTATTTTTTCCATAGTTTTCTTAGTATTATGCGTGGAATAATAAATTTAATATATATTTATGATCTATGTATTTAGAGCCTTAACTTGGTTAAATGAAAACCCTGTGTGGATGGAATAATGGGTAGGGATTTCTGAGGTTGTGATGATGGCATAGGTTTCCAGGTATGGTGATAATATGGGTGGGGTTTCATGATGTTTTGATGGTTGTATGAGGTGCCAGTTATGGTGATGATATAGGCAGTGATTCATGATATTTTTATGGTGTCGTTGGGAGACAGTTATGATGATGATATTGGAACGGGAGGAAAATGTGTTATTATGTGAAATGGTGTTGGGGATGGCACTATAATATATAGAATGTTTTTAAGATGGGTTTTTATATTATTATTATATTGAAAGCTGAGATTATTTATTGATACTGAATCTTCTTGTTTAATGTATGATGTTTGGTAGATATTTAGATAATTAGTTTCTAATAGTGGGAAGCATTTTGATAGCAAACACTACGATTGTGTCTTTTATGTGGTAGCCTGGGATGATTCCTAGACCACCAATATGATTATGAAATGATAAATGAAATTATGATACGAAAAGGTTAGTTCTTGAAAAATTATTTTTTTTATGATGAATTACTTGAGAATACAATTAAATAATTAATAATATAGTTGAAACGTGGATTATAAGATTAAAATGTAAATATTGGATATGGAAATTATATAATATTAATTAAAGATGATTAATTACTTAATGTTTATATTTATGCATGTTTGATTTTGATACCTAGTATTTAAAAGTATAATATGATAGTCATATATGACATTAGTGGTGTATGATTCTATATCTAGGTAGTTTTCTAGGGGGAGGCTATGAGATTGATATATTTCATGAAAATTTTGTGATTTTGTAATCTAACCCACCTATATCCATAGGGAAAATATCACCCAGTGAGCTCTAAGAGGGTGTTTTCTCAAAAATCCAATTTAACGTGTAACATAAGGATAATTACCCCCTCTGAACCAACTCTCTTCTTCCTCTAGTATTATGTGATGGTATGAACAATAGTTATCTTTCCCCATATATGTATGCAGAGGGATATTATTTCTTTTTGTTATTTCACACACATATATCTTTCATTATAGTATCTTAGTGGTTATTATATGTATGTTGTGTATGTGTTGTGATGGATTGAGGTATAATACATGATTTACTTGTTATAGTGGCTCCCAAAAACAACTTGATTACTATGTGGAGATATAGTTAGGATGATGAGTTTATGTATTGGATATGATTCATGAAATTTTATCCCAGGTTTGATCGATTTATCTTAACAAATCCCATGTGTTATTAGGTTGAATTAATTTAACACATGTTTCATCAGTGTGGATTTTAAAGATATGTGGCTTTAGAAATTTTACATTGGGGGAGAATGATAAACTAGTGGGGATGTAGTAGAGGGTTACCATCTTTATTGTTATATTATATGATTATTTTTATGATATAATTTGAGAGTGATCAATGTTTAATATGGGAAAATAATTGTAAACCTTATTTGGTGATGAGTTGGTTTTATTTTTTTACTCACTAGGATTTAGTATTCCTTTTTTCTATAATGTGCAAGAGTGATTGTAATGATGATCCAATAGAGTATGAGTTTTTGGAGGATTTGTTCCGAAGTTATTTGACCATTGTTTCCATTTCTAATTTTTTTTCAAGTGTTTTCTATTTTTTTATCTGTCTTTCATTACATTAATAACATGTATATGGATTACTTCATTTTTGTTATGAGTATAATTGTTTTGGTTTTTATTCTAATACAATCTATTACCCTTCAAATATTATAGGGTAATGCCTCCCACTATCATGATAGTTATAAACTATTTGATAGTTACCAAATAAAATATTATTAGCGGTGGGATTCTTGTTTCATTATTTATCTTCAACTCATATTGTTTGATTAATTTCTCTCTATTTTATGAACGAAATATTATATGTTATGGTTTTTTATGTGGGTTTTTTATAATGTTGTTGTAGTATGGTGTGCTTATATCCTTGAAAAAAAATTATTCTCATATTATTCACATATTTTATAGGCATGAACTTATAAAATAGGATAAATTTAAATTATCATGAAAAATTATGTTACGATACATTTTACAACTCTGATGGCCAGTTAGTGCCACCCTGAGTGGATAATATCACGGTGCAGTGGATGGGTTTCTTTGATTTGTATGTCAGTGGAAAATTGGTTGAATTTTATTTTGAAACATGTGATTATTATTAAATGTAATGTGATGTTTAGATAAAAATAGTTATATAATTGAACACACCTATGATAAATGGAAATTGTAAAATTTAATTTTTTGTATCTTTTGCATGATTTTGCTCCTTGTAAATAAAATTTTGATAATAAACATTGAGGAATTTTGAAGATGGATAAGGTGGATTTTCTAAACCTCATGATTTGTTTGTAATGAATTTCACATGTTAAATTTTATTTCTCCTTGTTTATTATGTTATTTGTATTAATTTTAATTTACTAAGAGTGCATGTTAGAGCTATGCTAGATTAGTAAAAAAATGATAAAATCATGTAACTTTTTATTCTGTGTGAGTTATCACATAACTTATGTAAAATATGAAATGTTTTGGAAATGGAAAATTTAACTTTATTATGTCACCCCTGATAGTTTTATTCATCCAATATTATAATATTTAGGAATACCCACGAGGTTAAATTTATATTATGACAAAAATATTCCAAAACAAACAATAGTAATTATTTCATAAATTTTTTAATTATTTTTAATATGATTTTGAAAAAATATTTAATGTTTTTTATATTGTAATATTTTTATAAAATAAATTTTTATGAAGAATGTTTAAAATGGGGTTTAATTTAAATATTTCTCAACCATTCAAGTTATAAAGACACTAGACTTGGTGAAAGGTTTTTATCAAAAATTTTACAAATTTAATGAGTTCCAATGTGAAATGTTTAGATAAATTTCTAGAAATAATGGAATCTTTTTGAAAACATGTTTCTGTTTTGTGATCATTTAGAAACATTAATTAATGAAAATTAGTAAATTTATAATCTAAATATTTAAATAAATTTTTGTGAAAGAATTCTAATCTACTCATGTTCATGACATGTTAATAATAAAATATCCTGATAGTTATTGATTGGGTTTTCTAGGATGAAAAATTAAAATAAAGCTTCTATAGATTTTCATATAAAGTAATACCTCAATGAATTTTTTTGAAAATTTGAAGATAAATTTGGTTTTCCCCAAATGATTTTTTTCCTTGGTTTTGAATCAATGGGATGTTTTTGGTTTCTAAAGTTGTTTTCTTCTATAATATTGATCAATTATTCTACAATTCGTGATGTTTTTCTTGTTATCTATGTTTCTATTTATGTGACCATTATTTGGAATGAATTCCATAGATGTGTTCTCAAAATTACCGAGTGGTTTGATGCTTCATTTTCATGGGATGAATTATTTGATCTCATATTAATATGTGATATTGATTCTTCACTTGACATAATTTATTGTTAAGGTCCATATATCTGTTCAAGAGGTGTCACCAAGAGGAGATTGTTTAAAAGTGTTTTTTGAAAATACACTATGTTACTCTAATGGTTTTTGTCTTCTAAATATATCAAGAACTGTGAGGGATATATTACAAGGTAGATGATTTATCTCCAACACCTTCCATCTCCTTGGTTTTCTTTTAAATATTGAGGATGTGAATTATATGAGATATATTATATATAAGGATATTTATTTTTTCCAATAAATTCCTTTTTCATTTTGGGGTGTTTTATGTTTCAAGAGTAATTTAATAAATTATTGATATTGTTTAAAAAAATTCAATTTTAATTTATTTATAGCCTTAAAACAAATTTTACAAAATATGGATGCAATTGAAATGTTTTAAAATATTATTTTTGATATAAAATTTAAATTTTTTAATGTTGCAAATATTTTATAAGTGTTTTTTTTCATTTTGAATAGGACTGTGAAACCATTTCTTAATTATTGATATGTTTGATTATAAAAGTATTTTTTATATTAAAATTATTTTTACATTCATGCGGGATCCTAAAACTTCATATAAGTAACTATTTTTTTTTAACAATTATTTTTGGTTAATTCAGTTTCATTACAGGATACATAATTATATCCTAGATTTTAAATATGATGCATAAGTATAAATACCATGTTGTGAAAGTGTAACTATGAGATCATGAAGCTTGCATAAATTTTATCATGTTCTTATGTAAGAGTAAAACCATGTTCCCTTATCCCATGTAATGGTAGTCTAAAATGTCTTAATCCGGCATAAGGGTCAGCAATCATGAAAGTGTTACCAACTATTTAAAGATAAAATTATTCCATTGTTACATAGCCCATATTGCAAATGTAAGTGTAATCATGAAGTCATGTTGCTGCAAAAAGGTAAAAAGGGTTTCCCATACACAATTCTATGTATCTCTATATTATAAAATACTACATCTCCCCCTTTAAGTATTTATTCCTTTTCATGTTAGGATGATCTCATCACCTTTCCTAGAGTCATATAATCTATTTATATATGATACAATATTCACCCTCACAAAATATGATAGAATTTTCAAACTGAATAAATATTCCACTTTCTCTATTTTTTTAGAAATGATTGGAAAGAGATATCATATAGTATGGGATTTGTTACATTTAAATTTTCATACTATGCAAGAGTGAAAATATCATGCTTTAGGCTGCACTATTTAGATGAATGTGATTATCCATAATTCGATAATAATCTCGAAAGTGATAACAACATGAATATTGAATATGTGACATTCTATAAATTCTAAAAAAGGATGAAACAATGCATGATGTGTCATGTTTTAATGAAAATGAAATATTAGTAATTAAAAAAATTGAATTGAATTCTTGTTTATGTAGTAGAAAGGTTTCCTCTATTTATACATTAGTATCATTAATGTTTTATTTCCTGAAATGGAATTGAAATTTACATCTTAGAAACAATGGTTATCTTGTTGTTTACAAAATCATTTATTTTAATTTGAAATTATGTTACATGTTTTAGATAAATGAACTAATCATAGACTTTGGAATTTTCTTCCAGAAATAAATATTATTGATAATAATTTCAACAACGAAAATTAATTATTTATTAAATGGAGTAGATAATATTGTATTATAATCTATAATATTATGGTAAGTAAGATAAAATAACCATTTTTAAGTTATATAATAATGATAAATATTATGGAAATTATCTTGGAGGTACAAAGAGATAATTTATTACCATTTTCTAATTAATATTTGACAAAACCAAAATGATAGCTTGAAGTGACATTAAATTTTTTAGAAAAATCATTAAATTTATTGGATACTTATATATATAATAAGATTGAAAGAGTGATTATCATATGTGTTATTCTTATTTTTATTTTAATAATGAATAATATATCATGGGTAGAACATTATTTATAGTTGGGTATGATTATCTATTCTAATTTATCTAATTTTTGGAACTATAAGTATCATCACATGTAAGAATTTTAATAGTCATGTTTTGAAATATATAGGGTCTGTGATCATATGATTTTGAAATATATTCTTTTGCCTATGAAATTTTCTAGATATTTTACTATATATTATTATGGTTTTTGAGCATGGTTGATATTCTTGTAAATTTGATAACATAAAGTTGTATATGCTTTGATTATATGAAAAAATGGATGTTGAAATGAATATATTAGAGATTTATTATTTTTTGAAAGAGGCACTTATGGTGAAATAACATATTAAATAAATAATATTTGTTCTTGTAAATTTATAAGTCTAGATTTGATGAGATTAAATTTTAATTATTCAATTAATTTAAAAAATAATCATGAAAAATGAATAATGGATTAAATTATTAATTTGGAATTGAGAGGTCTTGATGTTGTTGAAAAACCACGGAATACCTTTTTTCCTTGGGATATAGTGTCCTTAGAATTATATGTGGAATAATACATATAATATGTATTTTCTACCTATGTATTTAAAGACTTGATTTCATTTAGGTTATGGTGAAAATATGGTTAGTGATTCCCATGGATATAATGGTGGAACGTGGTTCTGGCTGTGGTGTTCATATGGACAGGGATTATTAAGGTTGTGATGGTGGCATGGGGTTCTATTTATGATGTAGATGTTGGAATGGGATATTATATGTTTTATTTTATGGAATGATATTGGGGATTGAACCAAGACTGTTAAAATGTGTGGAAGTAAAGATTAACCATTGTTATTGTGCTACAATATGGGATTCCTACATGATGATAAATATAATTTTGTAATGGTAAGGGTCTGTTTGATATTTATATAATTTGTTTCTAATTATGATAAATAGTTTGATACCATGCACTATGAGTACATGTTTTAGGTTGTAGATTATTATAGTACAAGGACGCCAATATGGTTATAAAATGATAAATTATATAAGCAGATAATTAGGTTGGTTATTGATGCTTTATTTTTTTATGGAGAATTACTTGAGAATACAAGAAAATAATTAATAGTACAGTTGGTACATGGCATAGAAATTTAAATTGTTAATATTGTAAAATAATATATAATAATAATAATTAATGGATAGAATTGTTATTAATGTTTATATTGATTCTTGTATGATTTTGATACCTATTCCATATAAGTGGTAATCATGATTTTTATGCGATGTTAGCGGTGGATGAGTGTAGTGATAGGTAGTATCCCATCATTTGGGGGTGGGATTTATATTTATCATGTGTGTTCCTTGATTTCATATACTACCCCACTAATTTTGGTAAGGAGACTAACACTATATAGACCATGGGATTGTGTTTTCCCCAAATTCTATGTTGATGAGGAACATATGGCCTACTACCCTCTATGGCCATGATCACTTCTCCTAGTAGTATTATCTATTGGTATTAATGGTGGTTATGAATACACATATATATTTTTATAGTGAAACAGTGGGTTTTGATTATTTCAATCCTATATATCTCTGAATATAGTATCTTAATTGTTATTATAGTTATGTTTTGTAAGGGATGGGATGGATTGAGTTATAATGCATGAAGTATGGGATATGATGTCTCCCAAAACTACTTATTTTCTATGTAGAGAGGCAGTTGGGATGATGAGATGCTATGATGCACAAGGTGCAATATATATTAACCCGTGTGTCTTTAGGATGACTTAATTTATTTTAACATCCTTTGTACAAGCATCTAGAGATAAATGGATCATGACGTGTGTGTTGGGGTAGAGAAGCAAGCCAGTGGGTAAGTGGTAACATGAAACCCTATTTTATTATTATATTATATTATTACTTTTATATGGTAATTTTTTGTGATCCATGGTGAGGATCTTAAAAGAATAGTAAAACTTTTTATGTGATGAGTCAATTTAATTTGTTTACTCACTAGGATTTAGAATTCTTATTTCCCATTTTTCATTAGGGTTTGTAGAGATGATACTATTGTGTATAAATTTCATTCTCACACAATATATAATTAAACTATTTTTCAAGAAATAAGTAACTTTTTGTTGATTTAGATATGCTTTTCTAGTTCGAGGAGTTGTTTAGATGATGTTGGAGATTCATGGACACTATTGAGGATCTATTATAGTATTTTCTATTGTCTATGTTTTCTATCATTATATTTATATCATGTATTGGGATTTCTAATTCTTTTTTATGAGAAGTTATTGTTTGGTGGTTATTTTAATTTATCTTTTACCTTTCAAATCTTTGAGGGTAATGTCTCTTATTTTTGTTTTTTTTATACCCTTGGTTCTTATCCCCAACTCGTGGCCTCTTAGAGGCTGTATTTTGGAATTATTATCTCTCTTATATCATTCTTAAATAAGTATGGGAACATTTCGGGAGAGTGGGTTGTGAAAATTTTATTTCATATCAAGTAAATAGAAAGGGTATTTAGTTGTTCCTTGGTACAATTAAAGGAAATGTTTGTTGTTTCCACAACATGAAAAGGAATATAGTTGGTTTTTTCCTTAATGGGTTAAAAATTCATGGGTTCATACTCCATGGATTAAAAATGATTTTTAAATATTTTTTACTCCCTATATATTGTCTAGATTCCATTTATTTTTGGTAAGATTTCGCTATTTGTTTGAGAGAAGGGATGAGTAAACAGGGGATAAATTTGATCCAAACTACTATAAATAATATTTTTTCTATTTATTTTTTATTTCCATTGAATAGTAATATTAACACTATGATTAGAAAAACTTTATTAAATTTGTAAAATCACTCCCCTACTGACCATTATGTCATTCTTACATTGGGAGTATAAAGAGGTTAATTAAACTAGTCCTCAATATGAGGAAGATGTTACTTTTTTATTGTGATCATTTTAAATTCATTATAAAAAAAGAAAATATGCATCAACAGATCCTTTTTCTTAATAATTACTATTAGAAGAACTTATTGTGAATCATGCGGGTTTATAAATCCATTTTAAAATTTTTATTTTAGTTTCTACTTTAATTCATTAAATTCAATTTTCATTTTTTATAAATACTATTTGATTTAGGTATAAAACTAGTTATGAGTTTAATTGAAAAATAAACCTCATTATCTAGGAGAATATTAAGAAACTCTTTGTAAAATACATCATTATATTTCCGGGAAAATATTATATATTCAATATTTTGTTTCTCCATAACCTTTTATGTTAAATATTTTTCATTATTGGTGTTAATAACATTACAAATTAATTAGTTATTATAGGGAATACATAATCATAATTTTATTGATATGTGATTATAGGATGATTTGGGATATATAATGATATTTTATTAAGATGGTAATTAACATATACAATATGTTCCGACAGCCAATCAATGCCTAATATCCCATATAATTGTACCAAAGTGAAAATAACTGTATTTAAAATCTGTATTTTCCCATGAACATAAATTAGATAAGGGACATATAGATGGGATAAAATCATCATACCACTGGGTTTTTTCCCCTAATAATTACTATCCAAACATTGTGGTTCTACATAAAGAGTCTTAGAAAAATTAATTTATATGGAAGAATATATAGAAAAAAAATTATATTGATTTTAAACAATTATTAAATTGATGATAAATATATCTATTTCCACTTTAATTTGAAGATAAAAGTTCCAATAATTTACTAAAATAAAACTTCTTATAGTGAATAATACTTAGCAATATCCCATAAAATTATAGTAAAAAATATTAGGAATATGAAATATTAATTCTAAGAAATACTAACCCTTGAAACCTTCTATTAAACCACGGTTTATGTAAGCTATATCCTCATATTGTTTTTAATATAATACTAAAAATTAACTAATCCCCAATATGATACCCACTGAGAAAACCTATATATATAATACACATATTTAATATCATTCAATATGATTATAAATTAAAAATGTATTTAAAAAATGCTATGGGAAATAAAATGTTTTTTATAATTAAATATTAATGACATATTTTATATTTTTAAACAAAATAGTTTACATTTATTTCATAAAATTATTCACACCTGACTACGTTCTCCAAATAACTTACACAATATTATGTTTCATTGTATATGAAAATTATAAATATAACAAATGGTGATCTTTGACACTCAATATGGGGAAAACATGTGATATATCAATCTAATAAAAATAGGTTATCATACTAAAGATCATAAAATACTGATTATAAAAGAAAATATTGGTATAAAAACATAACCAGTGAACATAACAATAGCATAAATAAATTATTCCTATTTGAATATGAATAATAAAAACATTAACATAAATCATTAATCAAGGTTCGGTTAATATGTAGTAAGGTGTCACATATAGAATCATAATATTTTAAAATCATACATTAAGGTTATCTTCCAAGAAAATTATAACATAGTGGAATAGACTAACCTTTTATTCCCATAATAGAGTGGACTCGGATAACAACCCATATCCCATGAATAATAATGTCATGAGATTTAAAGAATTACCCAGTGCATTAAAGGGTTGTCTAATTTTACTCATAATCATTAAATAAATATATCATAATATATGTGTTCTACATTAACATAAAAATAATCAGAAATCTATGAAAATTCATAACATAATTAATCCAAGAAAATAAAAAAATTACAAAATAATTTATATTTCATAAAAAAATAAATCACCTTGAGAAAGAATATAGATGATACAATGAATGTATATGAATAGTGAAAATAAAAATCATAAGAAATATCAATGTAGTATAAAATAAATTTTTATTAATATAGATATAAAAACATTAAGAGAGATAAAAATATATATATAAATTAATGAGAAATATCTTTTTTATTTTGAAGTTATTTTTTCCTTAAATAAATTATAAATATGTGGATTTAAAATGAGGGGTAAAGGAATAATAATTTTTATTAATAATATTAAATAAAACTACTTCCAAAATAATATACATATACAAATAAGAGAAAGAAGTGAAAGATACCAACAGAAAAATGTATATGTAGTGTGAGAAGAATATTATTTTACCTTTTTAAGTATGTTACAATCCATATAAAGTGATACTAAACGACCATATATAAGTAAAAAAAATATTTATAATATCTTTGTGACACCTCAAGCTTCTACGGTACGCTTCTCTTTGAATAATGTGATAGCATGTGTTGTACGCAACATCGAGTTATAACACACCACAACCAATCAAACTTGCCGTTATGAATAGTAATACCTACTTTTTGAAATTATATATATTTTATATTTCAAAATGGATTTCATTTTTGGATTCAGAATATCGAAATTATCCTAAGTTGATTTTTTGGTATTTTTCTGAGAACTTCCAATTTTTATGAATAGTGAAAAAGACTTAAAAACATCTTTTCTAATAAAAATGATTTATAGTGATAAATTATATTATTTAGTGGTTTTAAAGTATAATTAGAATATATTTTTACCATTTTATCCAATGTTGTTCATTAGAATTAATTTCACTTTGAAATTGGACATAAACAATTGTCAATCTTTTGATATATATTGTTTCTTAAAAACATGCTATTCGTTGTAACAGCGGGAATTAATTATAAAATTAATTAATGAAACATATATGTTTGGAATTTTTTAAAATAGACATCATTTTTGAATTCGGAATATCAATTATAGATTCGGGTGAAATTTTGGCATTGTTCTGAAAAACTTCAATTTTTGATGAATAGTGAAACCACTAAGTGGTAGTTAAAAAAACTGAATTTTTCATAAAACTTAATTTTACCACTTTTGTGAATGAAATTTTGAAAATTCGAGAGACACGGTTAATATCAAGTAGTAAAATGTGGTTCAATGATATGAAAAATAATTTTTGGTGAATAGTAACTTTTTACTTTTATTTACCATGGTTAAAAGTAAATAGGGTAATTAAGGGTAAAAATGATATTAATATTAACATAAAACATGTCCTAATTCTATTGGACAAGTGTATCTCGACCAAAAACAACCTTAGGAATAAAATATTATCATTTAGGTCCACTTGGATTAGATTATGACATTTATTATTATTGAATTCAAAGAAGAGTTAAAAGAGTTAAAATCAAAGATTATTTACTGAAACATTTTTAATATAGGGTTATACATAAGATAAATTCGATTGTAAATATTCATTAGAAATATAAAACTATTTCCTAAATAATGATATTTTATTTATAATTTTTAGAAATTAAATAATTTAATTTATTTATGACACAATGATGATGCATTAATTACCATAATAGTGAAAAATTAAAATAATTGATACTATAAATACCCAAATAAAAATAATTTGAGACTTTTAATGAATTAAGATAATTTTATAGGTTAATATGACATGTTATAAATGATTTAATTAACTTTTTTAGAATTAATAATTCTTTTATGATTTTTACAAAAAACAATTATTGAATAGTGTCAAAATTGACATAAAAGAGTTTACAAAAATATATTATATTATTAATTGATATTAAATTCTGAAAAATCTAAGGTTCGGCCAAGAGACTTATATCATGATAGGTGTATCCTTAATGGACCAATTGGGGGTCTCTTGGATATATATAGTAAGTTTATTAACCATATAATATAAAAATACAAAGAGACATTGTAAAAGTGAAACTAATTAACTAAGAGTTAATACTTAAAGATAAGGTTAATATAGTAACCCAAACTTGTCTAAATTACATTGGTTGAGTGGTTTTCGACCCCTCCACGCCTTAACTTTTAAATAATCCACTTTGGAGCCATTACAAACCGAATATTAATTTATTATAAAATAATATTTCTAGCTTTTCCAAAGGTGCCCCTCACCCCTCTTATAAAAGGGCACTCTCCCTTCTCATTAACTCACACCTTCAAAGCCTTTTGGTTCGTCCAACCTCTACCCAAATACTCTGTCAACTTACCTAACTTCATCTTAGAGGCCTTCCTTTAGTCAGAAAGACAACTTAATGATCCCTTTTGATCAAATCAAAAGGAAGAACTCGAAAAAGAGGTAATGATTTCACCACCCTTTTCCAGGTTCCTTTCTTCTTCCACTTCTTCCTTCTTTGTTATTACCATTCTAAAATAATAACTCCAATATCTTATATATAATGTGATTTTATTATAAATATGGTACAAACATATTCAGTATTATATCAATCATTTTAATAACATGTCATCATACGTGCGTACGTACGGCTTATCGTCTCCATGTCGTGGTGTAATTGTTATTCAATAAATTATTATTTGGATGGGTATAATAATCATGTGTAACTCATGTAAATAAAAAATAAAACATGATAATGATTCTTTATATATAATATACCATCAAATTATATATTATTTTAATATCAAAAAAATGATATTGTCACACGTGCGTACGTACGGACTACCCTCTCCCCGAACATGATGAGATTCATTCTCCATCGTATCCATTCAAGTATAATTCTCATTTGATGATTAATATTAGTATATAAGGACTTGATATAATTCTGGATATGATTAAGATACAATCTATCCATGACAAAAACAGCTTACGTAACAAAACATATAAAATAAAACAAGTAAGTTAACACCCGAAACAACGATAATACTAAGATATTATTAACAAATCAATGTTAAAAGATCATAAATGATATCATATTAATGTATATGATTATTGTATAATTTAATAACAATTATTTAACCATTATACAGGAGGTTAACCAACCCCAACCAAGGAAAAGTACAAGGTAAGGGTTATTTCACAATCTCTTCATTATCTGAGGTTGTTTATATGTAATAATCTACTGGGATCTCTTTATCATCTACATCCATGTTTCTTAATAATGTATTTCAAAACATTTTTAATATTTACAAGAATATGGGTTAAAGTTATATATACCCTTGTTTGACTTTTTATAAGGGTTTTATAAAGTAATCTTTCCGTCATTTTCCAAACAAGTTACTTTTTAACCTTTTCGACAGAATTAAGGTAAGAATGTTTTTTTAACTTATACGGCGGGTGTGGTTATTTTCGGCCATTATAAAATCGTCGAAGCTACCCTTACAAGATTATAAGAATATTTTCAAAGAAAATGTTTTATTTTATAAATATATGACTCTTAAATGATTTCAAAATAGAAAGATATATTTCTCTAAAAAGAGTTTTGATTTCATATATGTCAACATCCTTTGATGGATTTTACGCTTATTTGAAGTAGATTTATTATGATACAAAACTTCTATATTGTATTGAAGGTTTCGTGATATGTTTGATTGTGGATGTGTTATTTTTATACCATTTATTGTTTATGGATGAAGTATTTACATTTCGTATGCTAGTTTTAATACGAATGTTTATGTTATGTTTAAACCTTTTCATATGTGAATGCATTGGACTTAATATGTGACGGGTGGAGCCCGCTATAGCTCCTCGATGCATCGGTAGGTCTCATGAGACAAACTAGTGTCTTGGCATAAGGCCTTGACAAAATCTTATTTGTAGTCTTGGCACGAGGCCTTGTCTATGTGGTTATGATAGTCTGGCATTATGCATTCCATCATTATGAAAGTGGTTATTGATATTCCATGTGATTATTCAATTAGTAGAATATCCATGTGAATAAGTAAATGGAGTTATTTCATTTTTTCCAAACTATGTTGAAGTTCAAGTTTAAAAGGATTTTGTTTTAGTTATACATTTCCTTAAATGTTTATTCTTGTTTATGAATGTTTCTGCTATATTGTAATCCTTACTGGGGTTTTGAGCTCACCCCTTTTCTATGTTTTATTTTTCCCAGGATGTGAAGAAGTAAATTATGAATGACCTTCAGGGATATTATGAGGGGATAATAGTGTGGACTATAGAGACAATATGTTGTTGTAGTAGTTTTTCACTTTATTATGTAATGTAAAACTTTATGAATATATCTAGTGTTTCCAAGGCTACTAAACCAATCGATCTTTCGAGATTTGATCTTTCTTATGATCATGCCAATGTTATGTAATAATACACCGACTCTGGGTAACTAGGGTCAAGGTGTTACAGTTGGTATCAGAGGAAGTTTAGTACAAACCTTGGAAGCTAGATTTAGATAAAATCTGATTAGAGCACATAGACCTATGATGGACTTTGAGGATTAGTATAGAAGAACTTCCTAGAATTTTGGTATTGTAGAGATTTTGTGAGTTTTCCGAGCAATACATCCCTATCTAGATATGAGAAGGTAGAGGTGGCTCTGGCACAGATGTACCTAGGGGTAAAACCCAAAAACACCGCTTTGTGCTAGACTCAAATGGGAACTAGTGCACGACAATGGGCCTTGCCGCACTCTTGGTTACGACACTCCCGGGGGATATGCTTAGGATAACTCTCATTTTCTTTACAAGTCATTATGAAGGGTTTATGAGTATATACTTCCTCAAAGAAAACATTTCTGTGATTATGGATTATATCCATAAGTAGTTCAATTTATGTTAAGTGTTTTATAAGTATGGAATTATGTATTTTGAATCATAAACTAATCTAGTTTATGACATTATTTAGAAATGGCGCCTAGTGGAAGAAATGGAAACCGTATCAATGCACGAACTCCATGTAGGGATTTCCCTCCTGATCAAGATAATAATAGTGGAGCTGGTGATGCAACTGGTGCCAATCAGCTAATCACCATACTGGGACAACTCACTCAGGTTATGAATAATTACCTTACCCATATGGAGCACCCTGATCCGCAGCGTGGAGGATCAATGATAGATCGATTCATGAGGCAAAAACCACCAACGTTCAATGGGATTACAAATCCCTTAGTATCTGAGCAATGGATAAATTCCCTAGAAAAAATATTTCTGGCTTTGGGGAGTAGTGAAAGGGAAAAAGTTATCATGGCAGTTTACCACCTCACTGGAGATGCTGATCAATGGTGTTCATTGATTCAAAACACGAAGGAAGATGATGAAGTATCAAATATGGAATGGATGGAGTTCAAAGATCTTTTTTTAGAAAAATACTTTCCTCGTGACCATCGAGAAGATATGGAAAGGAAATTTCTGAGTCTGAGACAAAAGGAGGATGAGAATGTCGCAAAGTATAAGGCTAACTTTACAAGGTTAGCAAGGTATGCTGGAGATTATATACGTAACCCCAAAAGTAAGATTGATCGTTTCATTGATGGGTTAAAACCATTTCTCTGTCGATCATTAGTCTCACAATCCTTTTCATCGTACGAAGACATTGTCTCATGTGTTATCAAGACCGAAAAGGAATTCTCTATGTCTTATGACTTTAAAGAAAAGTAAGAGAAGAAGAGATCTTCTGATCAATTTGGGAATGGAAATAAGGGGAAGAAGGGAAAGGTTGAATATCCATCCTGTGGTAAATGTGGGAATAAACACCCCGGTACTTGCTTGAAGGGAATGGGTGTCTGTTACAAGTGTGGTGAAAAAGGCCACCAAGATCATGAATGAAAAGGGAAGAAGGAAGCTACCAATGTTTAATGATAAAATTGCAGGGATATGGGACATTATGCAAATGAATTTCCTAAGTGTTAGGGGAACTTACCTCAGAAAGGCCAAGGGATAAAGGCCAAGCTTATGCTATCACTAATGCTGAGGTAGAAGCTCCGAAAGACGTGGTGGCAGGTAATCTAATGGTTTCCTCAAGTTTAGAAAATGCATTATTTGATTCTGGATCATCGCATTGTTTCATTTATTCACAGTTTGCTAAGAAAATTAGATATTTCCAATTTCATTTAACAAGGGAGTTGTCAGTTAAAACTCCTAAGGGAAGTGTCATTGCAACAAAGTTTTGTGAATCAGTCCCCATTAGAGAACATAAATGTTCTTTATCTGCTGATCTCATCGCCATACCTATGATTGAGTTTGATATAATCATCAGTATGGATTGGATTTCATACTATGATGCGAAGATTTATTGTAAGAAAAAGGAGGTTACAATTTTTGATGATAATGATAAGGAACACCTTATCTTTAGAGCAGAATCATCCCCACCTAATTCTTATCTAGATCCACCACCAGCAGCTCAACTAAATTCTATTATTGGGGAGGAAGAGGATGAAATTACATTGGGTGGGGAAAGGAATGTTCAAATAGAGGATGTACCTATTGTTAAAGAATATGTAGATGTGTTTCCAGATGATTTACCTGGACATCCTCCAGAACGAGAAGTTGAGTTTTCCAATGATTTAATTCCTTGATCAAGGGCTATATCGAAGATCCCTTATAGAATGGCCGTTGTAGAATTATTTGAACTAAAAAAACAACTAGATGAATTGAGTAATAAGGTATTTATTCGCCCTAGTTTTTCTCCATGGGGAGCCCTTGTTCTTTTTTTTAAAAAGAAAGATGGATCTATGAGGTTATGTATCGACTATAGGGAGATCAATGCCATAACAACAAAGAAAAAGTATCCCCTACCTCGCATTGATGATTTATTTGACCAACTGCATGGAGCTCAATACTTTTCAAAGATTTCCCTTCAATCTGGATACCATCAGTTGTGTGTGAAGAAGGAAGACATTCTGAAGATAGCATTTTGAACCAGGTACGGGCATTACGAGTTTACTGTAATTCCTTTTGGATCGACTAATTCACCCTCTGTATTCATGGATCTGATGAATAGAGTTTTCAAGGAATATCTTGATGAATTTGTGGTGGTATTTATTGATGATATCTTGTTATAATCCAAAAGCTACGAAGATCATGAAAATTACTTTCTCATTATCCTGAAGACTTTGAGAAGACATGAATTATATGTGAAGTTTAGGAAGTGTGAATTCTGGCTTCAGGAGATTTCTTTTCTTGGCCATATTTTCTCTAAAGATGGAATCTCTGCTGATCCTTCTAAGGCCAAGGCAATCCATGAATGTCTAGCACCTACGAGTATAACTGAGGTATGCAGTTTTATTGGTTTGGCAGGTTATTATCGACGTTTTGTCCAAACAATTTCCCGATTGGCTAACCCATTAACGAAGCTCACACGTAAAGGGGTTAAATTTGTTTGGAAAAAAGAGTGTGAAGAATGTTTTGAAGAAATAAAGAGAGGATTAGTCAATGATCCTATATTGACTCTACCATTGGGGAATGATGGGTTCGTTATTTATAGTGATGCATCGAAGAAAGGACTTGGTTGTGTCCTTATGCAGAATGATAGGGTTATTGCCTATGCATCATGAGATTTGAAAATTCATGATCAAAACTATCATACTCATGATCTAGAGTTAGCAGCTGTGATCTTTTCTTTGAAGATATGGAGGCACTACCTCTATGGTGAAAAATGTGAGATTTATACTGATCACAAGAGTTTGAAGTATATTTTCTCACAAAAAGTGATCAACATGAGGCAAAAGAGATGGCTTGAATTACTCAAGGATTATGATTGCACGATACACTACCACCCGGGGAAGGAAAACAAGGTGGCAGATGCTTTGAGCAGAAAATACCATGGAGTTTTGAACATTATGAGAATTGAAAGGGATCCAATTTTCATGGATCTAGTGAAGATGGACATGAGAATAACCAAGGAAGGTGAAACATCAATGCTTTTTCAAATGGTTTCTAAACCATGTTTACTAGAAAGGATTTAGAGTTCTCATACCGATGATGAAGAATTTCAAAAGAAAATTAAAGCTGTGAATGATGGGAGATTGAGAGACTTTGTGTATGAAGATGGAATTTTGAAATTCGGGAAGAGACTTTGTGTTCCAGATATACCTGATCTAAAAATGGAATTTCTAGATGATTCTCATAGTTCCAATTTCTCTATACACCCTAGGAGCACCAAAATGTATAGAGATTTGAAGGAACATTTTTGGTGGGACAACATGAAGAGGGAGATTGCTGATTTTGTGTCAAGATGTATGGTTTGTCAACAAGTGAAATCTGGAAGGCAATAGCCTGGAGGAGTCATGAAACCTTTTCCCATACCGGAGTGGAAATGGGACAATATTACGATGGACGTTGTCATTGGGATACCAAATACTCCTAGAAGGAACGATGCAATATGGGTCATTGTTGATCGTCTTACCAAGTCAGCGCATTTTCTTGCTATAAGGGAAGATTTACCACTTGAATGACTAGCAAGAGTATATATTAATGAAGTTGTGAGACTTCATGGAGTACCCCTATAGATTGTTTCTGATCGTGATCCTCGTTTTACTTTAATATTCTGGAAAAGTCTTCAGAAAGACTTGGATACTGAACTTCATTTGAGCACTGCCTACCACCCTCAAACAGATGGACAAATCAGAATGAACTATTAAAACCTTAGAAGACATGTTGAGATCCTGCTCACTTGACTTTCAGGGTATGTGGGATCAATATTTACATCTGGTAGAATTTTCCTATAACAATAGCTTCCATTCGAGTATTCAAATGGCACCATAGGAAGCGTTATATGGAAAGAGATGTCATACACCTACCTATTGGGATGACGTTGGTGAAAGAAAACTTGTAGGCCCAAAACTGGTAGAGGAAACTATGGAAAAGGTTAAGTTAATCCAAAACCATATCAAAGCAACTCAAAGTAGGCAGAAGAGCTATGCCGATAATCGAAGGAAGGATTTGGAATTTCAAGTCGGTGATCATGTTTTCATGATGGTATCTCCATGGAATGGAGTCATACGTTTTGGTAAGAAAGGTAAATTGAGTCCCAGGTACATCGGACCTTTCGAAATTCTAGAACGAATTGGGGTTGTAGCTTACCGATTGGCAATGTCACCAAGTCTCTCCAAAGTTCACAATGTGTTCCACGTATCTCTATTGAGGAAATACATGCTTGACCCAACGCATGTACTCACCTATGATGAATTAGAACTGGAACCCGATCTGTCTTATTGCGATGATCCCGTTAGGATTCTTGATACGAGAGAACAAGTGCTTAGAAATCGGACGACGCGTCTGGTAAAAGTTTTGTGGAAAAACCATAAGATAGAAGAGGCAACGTGGGAACCCGAGGAACTTATGATTAAGAACCAACCGAGTATTTTCATGCGGTAGTATTCTATAAATTTCGAGGACGAAATTATTTGCCGGAGGGGAGAATGTAACACCTCAGGCTTCTATGGTATGCTTCTCTTTGAATAATGTGATAGCGTGTGTTGTACGCAACATCGAGTTCTAACACACCACAACCAATCAAACTAGCCGTTATGAATAGTAATACCTACTTTTTGAGATTATATATATTTTATATTTCAAAATGGATTTCATTTTTGGATTCAGAATATCGAAATTATCCTAAGTTGAATTTTTTGTATTTTTCTGAGAACTTCCAATTTTTATGAATAGTGAAAAATACTTAAAAACAATTTCTTAATAAAAATAATTTATAGTGATAAATTATATTATTTAGTGGTTTTAAAGTATATTTATAATATATATTTTTACCATTTTATCCAATGGTGTTCATTAAAATTAATTTCACTTCGAAATTGGACATAAATAATTGTCAATCTTTTGATATATTTTGTTTCTTAAAAACACGCTATTTGTTGTAATAGCGGGAATTAATTATAAAAAATAATTAATGAAACTTATATATTTGTAATTTTGTAAAATAGACATCATTTTTGAATTCAGAATATCAATTATATCTTCAGGTAAAATTTTGGCATTGTTCTGAAAAACTTCAATTTTTGATGAATAGTGAAACCACTAAGTGGTAGTTAAAAAAACTGATTTTTTCATAAAACATAATTTTAACGCTTCTGTGAATGGAATTTCAAAAATCTGAGAGAAACGGTTAATATCAAGTAGTAAAATTTGGTTCAATGAGATGAAAATAATTTTTGGCGAATAGTAACTTTTTACTTTTATTTACCACGGTTAAAAGTAAATAGGGTAATTAAGGGTAAAAATGTTATTAATATTACCCTAAAACATGTCCTAATTCTATTGGACAAGTGTATCTCGACCAAAAACAACCTTAGGAATAAAATATTATCATTTAGGTCCACTTGGATTAGACTAGGACATTTATTATTATTTAATTCAAAGAAGAGTTAAAAGAGTTAAAATCAAAGTTTATTTAATAAAACATTTTTAATATATGGTTATACATAAGATAAATTAGATTGTAAATATTAATTAGAAATATAAAAGTATTTCGTACATAATTATATTTTATTTATAATTTTATACATTAAATAATTTAATTTATTTATGACACAATGATGACGCAGTAATTACCATAATGGTGAAAAATTAAAATAATTGATACTATAAATACCCAAATAAATATAATTTGAGACTTATAATGAATTAAACTAATTTTAAAGGTTAATATGACATGTTAGGAATGCTTTAATTAACTGTTTTATAAGTAATCATTATGTTATGATTTTTACAAAAATCAATTATTGAATAGTGTCAAAATTGACATAAAAGAGTTTTTAAAACAAATATTATATTATTAATTGATATTAAATTTCTAAAAATCTAAGGTTCGGCCAATAGACTTATATCATCATATGTGTATCATTAATGGACCACATGGGGGTCTCTTGGATGTATATAGTAAGTTTATTAACTATATAATATAAAAATACAAAGAGACATTGTAAAAGTGAAACTAATTAACTAAGAGTTAATACTTAAAGATAATGTTAATATAGTAACCCAAACCAGTCTAAATTCCATTGGTTGAGTGGTTTTCGACCCATCCCCACCTTAACCTTTAACTAATCCACTTTGGAGCCATTATAAACCGAATATGAATTTATTATAAAATAATATTGCTAGCTTTTCCAAAGATGCCCCTCACCCCTCTTATAAAAGGGCACTCTCCCTTCTCATTAACTCACACCTTCAAAGCCTTTTGGTTCAGACAACCTCTGACCAAATACTCTCTAAACTTCCCTAAATTCATCCTAGAGGCCTTACTTTAGTCAGAAAGCCAACTTAAGGATCCATTTTGATCAAATCAAAAGGAAGAACCCGAAGAAGAGGTAATGATTTCACCACCCTTTTCCAAGTTCATTTCTTCTTCCACTTCTTCCTTCTTTGTTATTACCATTATAAAATAATAAATCTAGTATATTATATATAATGTGATGTTATTATAAATATTTTACAACCATATTCAGTATTCTATCCATCTTTTTAATAACATGTCACCATACGTGCGTACGTACGGCTTACAGTCTCCACGTCGTGGTGTAATTGTTATTCAATAAATTATTATTTGGATGGGTATAATAATGATGTGTTACTCATGTAAATAATAAATATAACATGATAATGATTCTTTATATATTATATACCATCCAATTATATATTATTTCAATATCAAAAGAATGATATTGTCGCCCGTGCGTACGTACGGACTACCGTCTCCACGAACGCGATGAGATTCATTCTCCATCATATCCATTCATGTATAATTTTCATTTGATGATTAATAATAGTATCTAGGGACTTGATATCATTCTGGATATGATTAATATACAACCTATCCATGACAAACACAGCTTACGTAACAAAACATATAAAAGAAAATGAGTAAGTTAACACCCGAAACAACGATAATACTAAGATATTATTAACAAATCAATGTTAAAAGATCATATACGATATCATATTAATGTATATGATTCTTGTATAATTCAATAACAATTAATTAACCATTATAAAGGATGTTAACCAACCCCAACCAAGGAAAAGTACAAGGTAAGGGTTATTTCACAATCTCTTCATTATCCGAGGTTGTTTATACATAATAATCTACTGGGATCTCTTTATCATCCACATCCATGTTTCTTAAATATGTATTTCAAAACATTTTTACTATTTACAAGAATATGGGTTAAAGTAATTTATACCCTTGTTTGACTTTTTATTAGAGTTTTATAAAGGAATCTTTCTGTCGTTTTCCAAACAAGTTACTTTTTAACCTTTTCGACAGAATTAAGGTAAGAATGTTTTTTTTAACTTATACAGTGGGTGCGGCTATTTTCCGCCGTTATAAAATCGTCGAAACTTCCCTTACAAGCTTATAAGAATATTTTAAAATAAAATGTTTTATTTTATAAATTTATGACTCTTAAATTATTTCAAAATAAAAAGAGATATTTTCCTAAAAAAGTTTTGATTTCATCTATGTCAACATCCTTTGATCGATTTTACGCTTATTTAAAGTAGATTTATTATGATACAAAACATCTATATTGTATTGAAGGTTTTGTGATATGTTTGAATGTGGATGTGTTATTTTTATACCATTCATAGTTTATTGATGAAGTATTTACATTTCCTATGCTAGTTTTAATCCGAATGTTTATGTTATGTTTAAACCTTTTCATATGGGAATGCATTAGACTTAATACGTGACAGGTGGAGCCTGCTATAGCTCCTTGATGCATCGGTAGGTCTCATGAGACAAACTAGTGTCTTGGCACAAGGCCTTTACAAAATCTTATTTGTAGTCTTGGCACGATGCCTTGGCTATGTGGTTATGATAGTCTGGCATTATGCATTCCATCATTATGAAAGTGGTTATGGATATTGAATTTGATTATTCAATTAGTAGAATATCCATGTGAATAAGTAAAAGGCATTATTTCATTTTTTCCATACTATGTTGAAGGTCAAGTTTAAAAGGCTTTTGTTTTAGTTATACATTGCCTTAAATGTTTATTCTTGTTTATGAAAGTTTCCTCTATATTATTATCTTTACTGGGCATTTGAGCTCACCCCATTTCTATGTTTTATTTTTCCCAGGATGTGAAGAAGTGAATTATGAATGACCTGCAGGGATATTATGACAGGATAATAGTGTGGACTATGGAGACAATATGTTCTTGTAGTAGTTTTTCACTTTATGATGTAATGTAAAAATTTATGAAAATATCTAGTGTTTTCAAGGCTACTAAACCAATCGGTCTTTCGAGATTTGATCTTTCTTATGATCATGAAAATGTTATGTAATAATGCACCGACTCTGGGTAACTGGGGTCGGGGCATTACAATATCCATGAGTTAACATAGAGAATATGGATATGAAAGAGTATGATCTCATGAAAAAAATAGGTAAAGAATATTTCCCTGTATAATATAATAGTATGAATTACTAAAAAATATATATTGTTAAAAATAAATGTAAATTAATATAAAAGAAGATTAAATATAATATAATATAATATAATAGTATAATATAACAAACCCTAAAATAATATATTTATAGAAGAAAGATAATAACTCATTAAAATTATATTGAGTCAAGAATCCCCTTACCTTTAATCATATATTCATTAAATTTTCTTTAATTACTAGAATATTCTGTTAAAAAAACTTCATTTGTTAAATGTATTGTTTAGTTATAGTTTATTTTTATCATCAAATTTTATTAGTTATAATTGTTCCATGCTTGTTTTTATATAATTATAATGATCATCAATCATTATTCATATGATCACATTCTCTCTAATAGTAATGAAATTTAAATCATATTTTTTTATGATTTGTGAAGTCTCATGTTCATTTTATGAAATGTACTCATATTGTTCACAAGGTTAAAATTAATAACATACTTATTTTGGTAATATAAGATAACACGGGGTGTCATTTTATCAATGAGTTTAATTTTAATATTACCAATGAATAACCATAATAATAACATAAATTCCTATTTTGTATCTTAATCATTTATTACTAATTTGTTTACCCTTTATAAGTATAATTATGAAAAATAGTAACATCATTCACATTTATGGTAGAACCAACTCAAACATGAACTTAGTCCAATGAATTGATGATTATAAATTCATTTATAATTCATCATTATACCATTATTATATATGTGTATTTATGTAATTTCCATATGATTAATGAGTTAAATAATATTCAAGAATTGTAAAGGAAAAATATAATGTAAATTAATTTTGAATAATATTACATTTATGTTGAAGAGTCAATCCTTACCTTAAATGGATTCTTTGAAATGGAGGTTTGGGACCACTTCTTGTGATCATAAAACTATAAAACTTGTAGAGGATTATTAGGGAGTGAATTTTAGAAGATATTTGATATTAAAATAAACATGATTTTTGGTTTATAAGGGATAGAGTATGGATCCTTTTCTATATTGTTTTCAGTCACATATTTCGAAATATTCATGCCATAATAGTTAATAAATGTAATTTTCTGTTTTAATGTGGGTCATAAATGGAAAAACATAAGGATCATTATTTCCTTGATAATTGAGATTTATATTTAATTTTATATTTTTATACCCTATTTTTAAGATATGTAAAATTTTATAACATTTAATATATAACGACACAATTAAATATACATCTTAATAATTTTTTTGACAAAAATTAAATTGAAGATCTTTCTAAATTTTGACATCAAGATTATAAATATGAAATTAATTTTATTAAAAATAAATTTAAAAATGATAAATTTCAATTTTTAGAAAAATTGTTAGTACTTAAAAACATTTTTTAGAATAAAAAAAGTTTATTATATAATGACATATTATATTATTATTTTTAATCACTGATTAATTCTTATTTAGATGTTTGAGATTTATTATAAAGGTTAAATATATTTTTTTTTATATAGTACTCACCTCTATAAAGGGGTTATATAACAATTATAACAATTTAAATGTACTCATTGGTTGTATGTATACCCAATGCCTATATATATACACTGATTAATCATATAACAGTCACATTACCCTTTTCAGTTTCACTATATAAATGTACATTCTTATCTAAAAACAATTCATTATATTAAATTTTTTCTTCCTCAAATTTTTTATTATATTTCTTATATTTTCCCTTCTTTGTATACTTTAAATGAATAATAAGATTTTCATGGGAGGTCATGGGGAAAAACACATAAAACTTACAGAATTTTTTTACTTATATTTGTTTTCCACTTATGGTTTTCTTAATTATTTTTTTATATATTTATTATAATGACACTTATTTCATTTTATATTATAATATTATAATTTACAAATCAAATCATTGTTTAATTTATCTCGGTACTGTATACATGGAAATTTATATGACACATGGTAATTATTAAAGGAAAATTAATACCAAAATACAATGTATTAAAAAATTCAAATCACCTAAGGTTGGAAAGATACATATAATGATAAGCCTCATAATTTGATACCTTTATTATGTTGTCCCAAAGGATTAACTAATTAAGCATGGTTGGGTCTTTTGTTTTCCATGTTGTTGATTGAGGTTTAACCAAGATGTGGTTTGTCCTCTAGCATGGTTAGTGTGTCATATGAAACCTAGGATGAGATAGAACAAATAAGTGTATGTGCATTCCTACAAAGAATACATATGACATGATTATCTATTTAGATAAATGTTATATATTGTGCTCATGCATCTAGGTTAATGAGATATAACGTGTTCATTCATATGATTAGTCTATACTAAGAGGGTCAATAACTTTTTTTGTCATATATATGATATTTACATACTCCATGTCCAATATTTAATCGATTAATTAGATAAAATGAATTATATGATTAGGGATATTCTATATTACACCCCTTGTATAAATAGGTAGGAAGATATTTTTGTTTAATAGAGATCACGAAAGATCCTATTATAGCTTCACTAAAAATTATTACTTTTGAGAGGTTTCTCTTTTATTATAATTATTGATCAATGAATTCGTAATTGTTTTTAATTATACAATGTCCTTTTAGGGCACACTTTGTGGTTGTGTGAATGAGTATTAATTACTGTTAAAAATTATTCATATAAAACTTTATGAGTTACACGAAAAATTATTTTATAGGATACATAAAAGAAATTATGTATTGATATTTAATAGTTTTTATATATGATATATGGTATAGTAATAATTAATGGTAGATTCTTTTAAATGATTTTTAAAAGATATCCAAAATGTGTTTTGAATATTGGTTTACAAGTTGTTACATATGATGTGACATATAATGATATTAGGGAAAGATTTTTAACCTTATGTGTAAGTTGTATATTGATAGAAAAATTCATTAAAGGTAAAACCACAACATTTTTGGTGTTAACCGTATCTTGTTTTGTGTTAAATTTATCCATGTTATATAAAATGTCATTATGTCATTGTTTTTCTCATGAGAATATATGTGATATATGATAATGCAAGTTTAAAATTATTTCATCCATCATAGCTACAATATATCAATTAAAATCATATAAAATAATAATAATAATAATAAATTAATTTAAATGTCTATATTGATTATTTAAATGATTGACAATTAATGAAAAATTTAATCATTAGTAAGAAAAACAAGTTTTTTTTAAATATTTATCAAATGATTTAATTATGGTGAAATGGTCACCATTAATTTGGAGGTATTAGGGTCATCCATGGAGGTTATATAATGTGATTCAATAATTTTAAAATGTGTACCCTGAGAATGTAATATAAAATTATTATAAAACATTGTATCTCTCTTTCTCTTTAATAAAGGGTCTACAAGACTATTTGGAATAGTGATTCATTCCCAAGTGTTGGGAGTTTCATTTCATCTCATGGATTACCCTCAAAAGAGGGATAAATTTTTCTTGAAGGTATTTCTATTAAAATCCTATATAATAGCTCTGATGGATTGAATTTACAAAAAAATTGGTACATTATTTATTATATGATTTATTCAATTTAAAGAAATGGTTTGATCTTGTGTTAAATAGATTTTGTTTTTTGTTTCTACTTCCATCGGACCATGGTCATCCCTACTAAAACACAATAAATACAACATCATATCATGGTTATTATGTTATCAATTATACTCTCAATTTTACAGTTTAATGTGAAGGGTGATTCATAATTAATAAGTAACCAAGTTAATTAATTGTATCAAAAAGAATAATGTGGGACCATATCATATAATAATCAATGATTAATGACATGTTTTCCTATTGATCCTATGGTTTATTATGTATTGATACCTTAAAATATCTAAGAATATTCTACAACTATCTTAACTGCATCTCTTGATAATGTAAAGAATGATGAGATGATCACATGTGTATCACACTTGAGAGTAATTTCCCCCTTTAACATCAAGGAGTTGGAAAAGGTGAGTCATGTTTTAGAAAGACATTATACGTATAAAATTCATAATCATATATATAGTAATTAATTGACAAGATAACGCCAATTATTGGATATATTTTGAATGGGGATTTACCGCAAGATTGGGAAACAAAAGAGAAAATATATACAAGTGTCACGACCCGACCCATACCAGAGCACGAGCCGAAACAACCTCAAGCCTGCCTCCATAGGCTAGGGGATGGAGTCCAGGGCCGAAGGCATAAAAAACTCAATGAGGCCTTTTCCTAAGTAGTTGTACACACACACATCCCACTCAATGCAAAAGTTCAAAGGGAAAGGAAATCAAGAAACCACAGTGCTATATATAAACCACAAACATGAATTGACCTCTAATGAGTACAAGCACATAAATATAAATTGAAATAGAAAAGGGGAAAATAAACACCAAAACGGAAATGTTCCAGAACCCGGCAACATATGGAAATGTAAAACAGCTTAGAGATCCCCACTCTTGGATCCCAAGCTACAACCAACGCACACAGTCCAAGAACCCTGCATCACTATGCTCTTATGATGTCATGATCATCCTATTCGTCATCTGCAGGTTCACACTGATTTCAAGAAAATACCAATCATGGGTGAGTAAAAAAATACTATGTAGGATGTCGTGAAGGCTCAAGGGAGAATCAAGTGAGGTACTAAAGAGGGGAGCAGAAGATTGAACAAGGTACAGTAAAAGAGTACAACTCAACCCAAAAAAAAGTGAAATAAGCTCATCCAAACATGAGGAGCTAGAAAATATGAGAAGGTGAACTTCTCATCGAGACTTCGCTACCTACAGTAAGATAGTATACTCGTCCAACCATGAGAATCTAGACACAGAAATCATATGGCATACCTCATGCGTCTTCACCTCTCTTGGAAGGAGGGTAACCAAATCCTAAGGTGTGGGTACAACAATACGATATATATATATATATATATACTCAACCAATTAAACCCACATGAGAGAGTAAATGGATCTCCGTATCACTAGCTCAACCCAATAAAAGATTCTCCTATAGTTATAGAAGAAAATACCATAGATGCCCAATATCCCACATGTCTACCCTGAAATGCATGTCAAAGGGGGTGAATCACTTCACCTTGTTATTATCCGCTTTGGGTGGTTCTATCTCGCTCGCACAATTTTTGGTCGTGTCGCAAGAATGAATCTTGGTGGGAAAAGCACCCCACTTTATTGAGTATCCAAAGTCACATAAAGCATGTCTCATGACTATTACACACAGTCAAGAGATCATGTCAAAAAGTCATGAACCCACTATCCAACCCTACTAGCGGATGCACTTATAAAAGTCATCGGAAAACCCACTTCCTAGACCAGATAGATGGTAAGCCCTGAAAGAGTAACTGGCGAACACAACTTCCGAACTGTGCTAGAGGTTAAGCCCTGAATGAGAATGGTGAACGCCACTTCCCAGCCTTTCTAGAGGGTATGCCTTGAAAGAGATTGGAGAACACCACTGCCCAGCTGTGCTAGAGGGTAATCCCTGAAAGAGTAACTAGAAAATGCCACTGCCCAACTGCGATGGTGGGTAATACCTAAAAGAGAATGGTGAATGCAACTACCCAACCACACTGGAGCATAAGCCTTGAAAGAGATCAGAGAACACCACTACCCTGCTGTAGTGGAGGGTAAGCCATGAAAGAGAATGGTGAATGCCAATGACTATCCTCACTGGAGGACAATCCCAAAAGAGAACGACGAACACCACAACCCATCCTCGCTAGAGGGTAACTCGGTATTTCTCTAGTGATTCTAAAAACATCACTTCCATCACATTCATCGTCATGTAATTCCTTAGACAGGAACCACACTCGGAACATCTCACATTGTATCTCGAAATCCACTACAAAGGGCACCATCACATCGTACGAGGTGAAACACTAAGGATAGGCTACTCGCAGGCCATAATCTAAGTTTAGAAGAAAGATATGGGAGAGTTAGAAGATTCATAGGGGTACACAGCATGTGTGGGGCCCACACCAAGTGAGACCCCTCCTCATCACCTGGTTATGTACCAAACTATTTATGTGTTACCAAAGGGTGAACAAGTACCACTAGGAATTTCATGGTATTCCCAGAGTACACCCTACATTAGTCATAAAGTCAACAAGCGCACGACGCTCGTCACTAAGTTGAAGGGTCAGAATCATAGATTAACCGACACACCTCCTCTAATGGTCCTAGAATATCAATTATATCTTCCCATACATCTTCTCCTCTCTCACAAGAGTCGGTGCTGACCTAATTCGTGGATTCTCTTCAAACACATCAAAATTATCTTCCATTGATATTCCTTTCATTTTTCCACATTTAACAAGAAATTGAGAATAAGACTCTGCACATTCTATTAGATCACATTGTCGTGATCATTGTGGAAAAACACTCAAGATCGATTACTCACTCATCTGAAACAGACTCTTGATGTAGAAGATGCATCTTCTAGTGTCATACACAAATGACACTGCTTGGGGACTGCACCTTGTTCTCGAAACATGTAATACAGATCATTCCATTATGATCCCTACGGAAAAACAAACAGTATTAGATATTTATTTTCCCAGAATGGACTTACGAAGCAACAGTTGGAAAACATTGCATTTTTTTCAAAATCCACCTTGTGGGTCCCATTCCTCGGCCCTAAATTTGGGTGGGAGGATTGGACCATTAAAATATCCTCAGAAACTAGTCCTCAAACACCCCAAACAGATGCTAGATGAAAAAGTGACATTTCATCATAGAACATGAAAACTGGACTTGTGAGGCCTACACCTATTCTCCAACCTGAACACTTTGGAATGCATCTCAAAAGGTCCGCACAAGGACTGGAGTCACGCTGCCACTGATTGCGTGTCAATCGGACATCCCAAAAAAGAGTTAGGCCCGACACAGGAATAATTTATTTATTTATTTTTTAGTCGCATTTTTTGTTTCATGATACCGAGCAATGAAACCAAACCACAAATGTCCCATAACAACTTTAGAAGGACTTCTTCAACTCCCATGTCACAACACCTCTGACAGTGCATCAAATAGGTTCCCCATTCACAAGATAGTTCTATTGCAGGTTTTCATAATAATAATTTATTATTATTAAAATAAAGTGTTTCGAGTCAGCCGTATTCAAGAATGGAACATAAAATTACCATAATCCATTTCAAAATTTCTATATCGATGAGACGAACTCACGGTCGTAAAGGGTGTGTCAAACAGATGCACAGTTTAGAAGTTGTTCCCTTTTGAATGTGAAGGGGCCCAACTGGACTGGTCCACTTCAGCTCGCCGACCTGCGGCCCAGCCATGCATCCATCCTGCTCTGATGCGGCCTGCCAGCCACGACCCATTCCACCTCCACTATTCCACGTGTCCCAGTTCTGTTAAATAGAACAACCATGATGGATGGTCTCTCCGCATGCACCAAGGACCCGCAGGAGGAGGGTCCTTCTCACACCACCCCTCGAGGTCAGCGCCTTGGTGCTCCCTCATGAGGTCGATAAGACAAAGTCACCACTCCGGCCTTCCCACCCTCACTGACCAGCTTCTCCCAATGCTTCTGGAGCCCTGCTATACCTTCCTCTGCACTGTCTTCACCCTATCGTGCTACACCCACAGCGTTGTCCCGCACTCCCTCTGAGCTCTGTCGTCCCTGCTCCAAATCCACGACCTCACCCAACTGCACCACGTCGAAGGCCTGCCTCAACCTACCTCTGCACCGGGAACCTCTATTCGATGCCGCTGCCTATCCGAGTTCCACCTTTCCATAATCCCCCACTTCCACTCTCCACCTCACAGCTGCAACACCTACTGTAGTTGTCGCTCGCCGCCACTACCATCGACGGTGATCCGGTGGTCCCTCCCACGGACTCTTGGGAGTCCTCCAGTTACCCAATTTTGAAACCGTAGGCATATTTACGATCCTTGCAAAGAGGGTCTGATAAAACTAGCCTCCAATCGTCGATTCGTCGAGGTTTTGAGGTGCTGAATAATTACTGGGTCAAACTATTAATAACGGGTGAGGAAGGCTCAAGAATGGGGTTTAGAATGGGCCTCGGACAATGGCCATGTTCTTTTGGCCATCATCCTTATTCTAAAATTATCATTTTTTAAATGAGGAATTTTATAAAAAGTCAGGAAATAAACAAAGGTGGGAAAATTAACAAGAATCCTAATTTCTTTTTGATGTGTGTCGTAGGCGATGCGTCTGCGAGGCTCCTACCTTGATTCGTTGAATCATTGGGGAATATTGCACCTCGATCAAGAAAATATCGTCGAAGAAAGCTGAAAAATAGTTGAGAGATAGTGGAAGAGAGAGATAGAGAGAGGAGAGAGAAGATAAATTAGGTTTTCCCCCTTATTTTCAACTCTTAAGAGAGTTTATATAAAAACACTAAAACTCTACCAATGGTCGCGGATTCTGAAACCTCTACACCCTCTCAGTTAATATCGCGCCAAGGTAAAATGATCCATTTTGAACTCAAAGGATTTCTTAGATTTCTATTCTGAGACTTCATTCAATAGTTATTTGAAAAGCATGCCACAGATAAAAATCACTAAGTGGTTATTCTAAAATGACGATTTTCCCCTGGTTACATTTATCACAGTAGCCCTACGCTGATAATGTTTATACCCCTCCTAGGGTAAACAGCACACTTCGAGCACAATTGTTGAATCTGGTTCCCAATCTGAGATACGGTTTGAGTGTTATTTGGATTTGAGCAATTAAAGGATAAAAATAACAAATTAATTCATCCATTTACTTACCACTAATGAGCGACGGGTCCAAAAATCATGTGCCATCATACTTTATGTCTCACCTAGGGTAAACATTGTGTTTTGGACCCAACCATGATCTCAGATTTCTGATCTGATCAACCATTTAAGAGATCTTATTTCCGTCATGTGAATAGTATAAAAACACTTAATATTTTTGTATAATTTATTCCGTGCACACTTGGCGTTGGAATTTCACTCTGTCTCAACGCCTGGCTATAGAAACATATGTAGAAATATTTCAATGTCTTATAGGGAAATAATTAGGTCTCTACAAAAATGGTGAAATTTTTTACCCTTTTTGATGGCCGAAATTATGATAAAATCCATTAAAGATAAATATTCAATGATATACTTCATAGATGTATCAAATCAAGGGAAATTCATATAATTATAAAGGAAAATTATATTCATACATTCACAACCTATCAGAAAAGTTCGAATATCTATCCTCAAATTACAAGATTTAGTTATTACCATCCCCCTATGGTGCAAGATTGTATAGAGTTATAAAACAAATTGTACACATGTAAGATTCTGGATAAATTCATCCATCTATTACTAGAGTTATTTCATGACACAAAATACTCTTATCCATTTACTACATGGGGAATCAGCATCGTGTGACCATAACCTCTAATGATTGTCTAACAATTCAGGTTAATTGTTACTTCTATTAACTTTTAATCAAAGTAAGTTGAAGTTATACCATTAATGGAACTTAGTTTATAATTAATAATTTCTTTTGTAAACATAAAAAACATAAATACATTTACTATTACTCATTAGAACCTCATATATAATGGCATAAATTTTTATATTTTTGAGTTTATGAGATTGAAATTAAAACATTGTATATATTCTAACGACTTTTCTCTCTATCATGATGTGGCCAATGGAAATGTACTGCCATTCAATGAAGTGATTTCTATCATCATATATAATATGATACAATAAAATTAGAAATTTTTTCCATACATGAATCTTTATGATTTATAGTATTATCAAATCATAACAGAAAATCCCGCTTAGGTGACACCATATTCCATAGTGTATAAGTATAAAGTGGTGTAATCCATTGATGTTTAGTTACCTTCATTCCACACTACCATATATGAACAAAATATTAAAGATTAATGGATTCAAATATAGTTTTATGTGATAGAATCAATTGATATAAAAGTCCATGTTCATTACAAAATCAAAAGATTTATCAAAACCCGGTAACCGAGGCATTCAATTACACACTACAAAAAATATCACATTAGAGGGGGTTATTAAGAGGGGGTTATCCACAACCCCCTCTAAAATCATTTTCTGTATAAATATATGGGGTTCTTCATAACCCTCTCTAATCATCGAATTTAGAGGGGGTTATAAACCCCCTTTAAATTCATTTACTATAAAAATTAGAGGGGTTATATACAACTATCATTAATCATAGAATTTAAAGGGGGTTATGGACCCCTCTAATTTCTTAAATTATAGGGGGTTTTGAACCCCCTCTAGATTTTTAACCATTATTTTTTAAATATCAAGTTAGATTTTAGAGGGGGTTCTAACCCCCATATAATATCTTAAATTATAAGGGGTTGACCCCCTTTAATGTCTCAAATAATAGTTGGTTATGGACCCCCTCTAATGTATTTACTTGAGATGGGTCTATTCATATTAAAGGGGGTTTAATACCCCCTCTAATTTATTTAATTTTGAGTGGTTAAAACCCCCTCTAATTTCATATATTAATGGGAGTTGTGAACCCCCACTATTTTTTTAAAAATGATACTTCCACACACACACACAGACACACACACATATATATAATTAATTAAAACCCAATATATAAATGAATTTAAATACATTATATGATGATGTTATATAAAAAATTAATATCATTGTATTTAATTGTATTGATGTGTATACAAAAATTTAATTGTATAATATTATTACGTACGTTAATATATATTTATTTCTATAAATTGAATTTCATATAATTATTATTATTTTTTATAGAAAAGCATTGTTGTATTATATAAATATATAAAAAATATAATTTATTTAAAAAATAAATCATATCATTTTTATAATTTATATTATTATAATAATATATATATATTTTATTAATATGATTATGATTTTATATTATATATAATATAAAATTGTATTTCATATAACAATATATAAATGTTTGTATAATTTTTATTTCATATAATATTAATTATATATATTATAAATATTTGTAAAAATAGTATTTCATATAATAATAATTATATATAATATTATAAAAATAAATATATATATTAATGCATATAATAACAAATATATGTATTTAAATACGGCATATAAATATATTTTTAAGGACATCATGTAAATATATTAAGTAAATACTTATATATATATATATATTATTTAAAAAAACATGTAGATAATAAATAAAATTGTTTTTATCTATTAAAATAATTTACATAAATATAATATATAATTGTATTTAATATTATATATAAATGATATAACTCATAAAATAAATTTATAGTATTTATAAAACATACAATGTATAATTTTTATAATTTAAAGAGGTGTAATAAAAATAATAATAATTAATAATATTATTGTTATCATTCAGACATAAGTATATAAAAATAATTAAATAAATATATATTAAAATTATATTATATATATATATATATATATTTTATAAATACATAATCACACACAGAAATTAAAATGAATTTATATATATATGTGTGTGTGTGTGTACATATTGTTACTTATATCTATGTTAACTTACATATTAATATATAGATTATATAAATTTAAATATTGGTTATATTTTGAAATACATTTAAATATATTATGTAAAAAACAATTGTTTTAATAAATGAAAAATATATATAAATAGAGAGTATCTATAATAAGATTATAGAAATTAAATTTTCGTAGTGGTACGACACCTTCTTCGGCCCTATCTTATTTGTCGGCAGCCCAGGTTTGATTCCCTTTGGTGGGGATTTTATCATATATTATGAACTGGGGGAGAGACGGTTTCGAATGGGAAGGACAAGCGTGCATTCCCATGTGGACAGAGGGGACCGGAACGCATCAGGGGAGAGACCACGCACACATCGGGGGACGAGACTAGAGGGGTGTCAATGGCTCCACACTGAATTGGAGGGGGGGAACTGGATCAGGGGTTGAAGAATTGGAGGGGCCATGGTTCTACGGGGAATAGGAGGGAGAACTGGATAGGTTGGTGGTTGATAGATAAAAAAATGGGGATGTATTTAGGGGACATTTAAGAAACTGTCCCCTAAATCAATCATAATTATGGGTGGTTCAAACCGCCCCTAAAATCCTCAATTAGAGGTGGTTTTGAAATAACTGCCTCGAATACAAGCATTTTTGACAGATTTCACTCAACATTTTAGGGGGTTAAACCCCCTCTAATGTAATTGTTGCTAAAGTTCTCATTATTTTACCATAGCTTTCTTAAAACCACCTCTAACTATAGTGGGCGGCCACATTAAATACGGTTCTCCATAATCACCGCTAATGTCTTTAGAAGGCCTTATAACCCCTTCTATAGTTAAAAATAACCCCCTATAATGTGCAGTTTTTTGTAGTGAAAAGGTTTAACTTTTACCTTCCATCCATGGATAATTGATATTATCATTATGTTTACTAATGGTATTGGGAAAGAATCAATCATAGATAGAACCCAAATGGGATGGCCCTTTTATTATGTATAAGGCTTACTCAAAATGTTCCATGAATTTGAGCATGAGAAATTGAAAATTCATTTCACTTCCCATAAATGAAAGATCTATTAAAATGTACTACACATGAACATTTATGTTAGGTATTGATACATGTTCATTCACATATACTCTAAAATCACAACATATGATATTTAACTAAAAGGTAGGTTGGTATTTTTCTTTTTACATGAAGTTGTATTTCATGACATCAACACTATATATTTTTAAACTGTAATGTTGGTTGGTATTTTTCATATAAGTATAAACAACATAACATAATGTTCTTACCATGTAATATTAAACTAAATTTATCAGTCCTTTCCATGTGAATATAAAATATAGGTTATATAATTAAGTTATACTACTCTATGATAAAATTTTAGGAAAATAATAAACATTAATATTTATTTATTTCTAAAGGTATATATTCCTTGTATGCATGTTTTAGTTATTTCATGTCTCACGTGGCTCTCCCACATTCCTATGGAAACTAACCTATTAATCATGTGGGTGGTGATGATGGTGCCTTTTTTTATGAGATAATGCTAGGTCAACTCATCACAAAAGGGGACATATTTCCTATTTTGGGCCTCTTTTATAGATTTAATAAATGTTTATTAATTACTTACCATTAATAATAATAGTGAAATTGATTGATAGAAAACATGTATTTAGGTGGAAAATACACATGAGAATTATTATATCTCTCAATTGATCCAAATATTTTTTTACAATATAGTTTAAATCCATATAATAGGGAACCCTATAATTTATATTCAACTAGGGAAGCAATGAGCTCCGATGAAAGGAGGTGGGAGGTTTTTTGAGTTGGGATCATGCACATGAAAGGGGCCTCCTACGTATCCCTAGGAAGGGAAACATAACCCACATGGTTTAGTGTCATTTGATGTTCCTTTAATTTTCATCCAATCATGATGGCTTTGGGGGAATATAATGTCATGTAGAGTTGATTATTATGTGAATGTTACCCTAAAATGTGTCAGTCAAAGACTTACATTTGTGTGACCCTTTTTATCTTAACACGATATATTAATTTAGTGAGGGTATTTAAATAACCAAGAGGAGTATATTGACTCGTGTTTTTTTATGAAACTAGGAGGATAACATAAACTCAATGTATTCAAAGAAAAGGGGAGGATAATATTATGTCAACGAAATTGAAGAAACCAAGAGTAGAATCCCAAGTCAAGGAATTATGGGGACTAAGAAGAGTATTTAAACACAATGTTTTTGGTGAAATGGAGAGAAGTATCTTAACTCAATGTGCTTGTATGGGGATTAGGTATGAGATTCCAAGATGAAAAATATATTATGGAAGGTGTTACCCTACAACCAATATTATACCACTTATTTTACAAAGGTATAAACATGAGATATATATTGCTAGAGTCACATGAAATTTTTGGTTCATGTGAAAGGTGGGAATAAAAAAGAGTCTTAAACACCAATAGATGGAATATTTCATGAGGTGGGACACCCTATGACAAATCTTATACAGAGATGGGTTATTGGAAAGTGGGAAACATTCACATTCTAAATAATAATTTCAGATAAGATTGGTGTTTTATGTGAATGGATAGGGTTTTCTAAAGTTATAGAGATTAATGCTTCGAGTTCTCATAATAATTACATGAGAATCCCCCTATAGTGAAAATACTTGGATATACTTCAAGGATACTAGCCTCATAATATTTATATAATCAACCCTCTTTATATAAACTATGTTAGTATATTTTTTGAAGGATATAACAAGGGATAATCCATAATTTTTTTGGGACTGGAATTATACAATATCCTTTCACCACTCTTAGGCTTTGTTATATAAGATACTATTGGGTATTTCCTAAAGTCCTTGCTCGAAGGGAGAGTTCACAAATGGGGTAATTCATCCCATGAGCATCATACAACTGAAAGAATCCACCTCTCCAAGTTTGCATGTTAGTGTATTTACAGGCTAGTATACTAACGTTTTTCAATATAAAAGATATAATTAGTGTTGTAGAGAAAGTAAGTGGTTATAAAGAATCCTTGCGATGATTCCAAAAAAAATTGTGACATAGGAGGATTCCACATAGTGATAAACAAATTTTTCCTCGATGCTAAAAATGGATGCTTTAAAAACCTAAAATTTTTATCAATGGAAATTTCCTTCTTATAATTATTTCATATATTATAAACCATATAAAATCACATTGATAACACAGCACAAAAATTATAAATGATGAATGAATGAAACAAAATTTACTTATAGATGTTAAGGAATATATTCTGATGAAATAGTAACTTGACCTTTGGAATAGAAATATTACCCTTAGGAATATAAATTTGACTAATAGAATAGTAACGTTACCTATGAAAGTATAAAAAAATATTAGGTTTCCTATTAGTAAAAATATGATTTATTTATTTTGTAGAATATTTAAATAAATGTTTAAAAAATGATAAAAATTACGTGTTGGTATTTTGTATGTTTTAAATATTTAATTAATTGTTTGATTAATTTAATAATTTAAAAGAAAATTTATTTACCTAAAATGTTTTAAAAAATTTGTAGTTTGTTGTCTTATGATTTTAAGATAATTTTATGTGACCTTATTTATATTTTCAATGTGTTTTAAAATCAGTTATAAATTTAAAATATGTATTATTCAAGTAAATGATGATTTTAATTAAAAATTAAAAAGTCTCATATTAAGGAAATTATTTTCATAAAATGGTTTTCATTTTTCAATTCTACACGTCGAAAAATATTTAGGCATAATTTTTTTGATTTTTATAAAATACAATATTTTTTTCTGAATAGTGAAATACGATAATTTATGATAAAAACTAAATACATGAATTATTGAGTCATATACGATGTATGGTTAATGTAATCCAAAAATATAGAACTATCATTCATTAGTTTAATATATTTTCTAATAATACTAAAACTATTAATAGTCTTAAGCTAAAATATTATACTAATGAATAATATAATGAGAAAACACCCTTATCCTTCATTATTAATATGACCCACACCACCTCTTCTCCTCACAACTTCCAAGATTTGATCCGTGTCAAAATTCTTCCCAATCCCCTTCCCAAGACCCTCCCCACATCCAAGTCTATTCGTCTCATCAAAACACCAAAAAATTCCCTACAAACAAATCCCATAATTGCAACGGGTTATTTGTGATGGGAAGAGGTCTCATGGAAAATAGTCTATCAGGAGGGATTATTTGTGATGATGACAGAGTACGATCACAAAAGGTTTGGCATGCATTGTGAGCCAAATTGTGGGAAGGGCATTTGTTACGAGTATTTTTCACCTATCACAAATGGCCTTTGGTAATTTTTAGTATTAGTGATGAGAGATATCTCTCATCACAACTACTATTTATGGAGGTGGGTATTTGCGATATGTCCCGTCACAAATACTTTTTTTTGAAACGCCGACCACTAATTAATATGGTTTTATCTTTTGCAATGGGTCGAGTCGCAAATATTATAATTTGTGATAGGATATACCTCTTGTCACAAATACTATGTCGTCTGGTCAACATTTGTGACAGGACCCGTCAAAAATAACTTTTTTAACCACCACCTCTATTTTATAGGGGGTAGTATTTATGACGGGACCTGTCGAAATAATCTAACTTATATGTACCCCCATCTATTTTTTTCATTTCACATCTTTCTCAATTCCTATCTCTCTAATCTCAATTATTTCTCTCCGAAATTTTTTCATAGTTGATAATTTCAAATCGGAGGGATTTTGAAGACTTGTAGTGTGCAAAAGATTTTAATTTAAAGTATTTGTCTATTGATTTTATTTTTTGAGTTAATTTATTTAATTTTATGTCAGATATAATTATTTTTAATTAGAGACAATTAAATTAAATTAGAATTAGATAGTTTTATTATGTATTATTAATTTTTACAAATATTTTATTTCATTAGTAATAAATACAAATAAATTGTAATAATTAGAAATAATTAGTAATAAATATGAATAAATAAAAATAATTAGTAATAAATATGAATAAATAGGAATGATTAGGAATAAACAGTAAAAATTCATATTAATTGGAATAAATTGGGATAAATAGTAATAATTAGGAATGATAAATAATAATTAAGAATAATTAATAATAATTTGTAATAAATAGGAATAATTAATAATAATTTTTAATAAATAGTAATAATTAGGAATAATTAGGAATAAATAATAATAATTAGTAATAATTATGAATAATTAATATCTATTAGAATAAATTCGAATAATTAGGAATAAATAGGAATATTTAGTAGTAATTAGTAATAATTAGAAGAAATTAGAAGTAAATAGTGGTAATTAGTAATAGTTAGCGATAATTAGTAATAATTAGTACTAATTAGTACTAATTAGCGGTATTTAGTAATAATTAGTGGTTATTTGTAATAATTAGGATAAATTCGAAATAAATATCAGTAATTTGTAAAAAACTAGAAAAAATTAGTAATAATTAGCAATAAATTGTAATTATAAGCAGTAAATAGTAATAATTATCAATAAATTGTGATAAATATTAATTAATAGTAATAAATAGTAATAAATAGCAATAAATAGTGGTAATTAGTAATAAATAGTAATAAACAACTGTAAATAGTAATAAATAAGAATAAATAGTAATATTTAAAAATAAATAGTAATAATTAGGAATAATTAATAATAATTTGTAATAATTAGGAATAATTTGTAATATTTAGGAATAATTAGGAATAATTACGAATAATTAGTAAAAAATTGAAATAATTAGTAATAACCAGTAATAATTAGCAGAAATACGGATTAATTAGTAAAGAATATCGATAAATAGTAAAAATTTGGAATAATTAGGAATAATTAATAATAATTCACAATAAATAGTGTTAATTGGCAAAAAAATAGTAATAAGTTATAATAATTAGTATTAATTACTAATAATATGCGGTAATTATGAATAATTAGCAATAATTAGAAATATTTGGCGGTAATTAGTAATAATTAGCGGTGAAAATTAATAATTTGTAGTATTAGTAATAATTAGCCGTAATTATTAATAATTAGCAGAAATTAGGAACAATTATTGATAATTATGAATAATCCGTAGTAATTTGGAATAATTAGTGGTAATTTGGAATAATTAGGATTAATTATTAATTATTAATAATAATTAGTAAAAAATAGTGGTAATTAATAATAAATACTGGTACATAGTAATAAATAGAAATAAATAGTAATAAATAGTAATAAATAGTAATAAATAGAGGCAATTAGTAATAAATAGTAATAAATAGTGGTAAATAATAATAGTGGTAAATAGAAATAAATAGTAATAGATAACATTAAATAGTGGTAAATATGAATAAATAGTAATAAATAGGAATACATAATGTCATATAAGAAGAAATAGTAATAATTAGAAATAAATCATTTTAATAATTAGAATGAACATGTTATAAATAAGAATAATTGATAATAATTTTTTATAAATATGAATAATTTAAAATAATTTCAATAAAAAGGAATAATTAAAAATTATTAGGAATAAATAGGAATGACTAAAAATAATTAGGAATAAATAGTAATAAATATGAATAATTAGTATAAATTAGTAATAATTTGGATTAATTTTGAATAATTTGGAGTAATTAGGAATGATTAGAAAGAATTAGGAATAATTAGGAATAATTATGAATAATTAGTGATAATTAGGAATAATTAGGTATAATTAAGCATAAGTAGGAATAATTAGTAGGAATTAGTTATAATTAGAAGTAATTATGAATAATTAGTAATAATTAGTTGTAATTAAGAATAAATAAAAATAATTAGTGTTAATTAGTAATAAATAGAGGTAAATTGTAATAAATATATGTAAATAGAAATAAATAGTAGTGAATAGAAATAAATATGAATAACTAGTAATAATTACCAGTAATTATTAATAATTTTGAATAAATAGTAATAAATAGCTACCTTTTATTTGTGATGGGCAACACAATTTCTAGTAGAATGGAGGCAGTTCTTTTACCCAATATCTCATCTCCTTACATCTTTCTCCCACTAAAATCACTATGAAAAATCTGCTTTGAGGTGCAGATATCCATTTTCGTATGCACGATAATGTAGAGCAGCGCGATGAGGCCTCTCTGATCTTTATTCTTATGGATACAAAAATGGCTATCTGTACGTCAGAATAAATTTTTTAATGTGATTTTAGTAGAAGAAAGTGGAAAAGAGATGAGTTTTCGGTAAAAAGAGCTGCTGCCAATCTACTGGAAATTGTGACACCCATCCCAAATAGGTGATGGAGAAGGATTAGTTTCTTTTTATTTATTTCTATAATTATTAATATTTAGAAATAAATAGTAATAAATAGTAATAAATAGTAATAAATTAGAATAAATAGTTATAATTAGAAATAAATATTGATAAATATTATTAAATTTGGATAATTTGGAATAACTAGTGATAATTAGTAATAATTAGAAATAATTAGTTATAATTAGTTATAATTAGTGATAATTAAGAATAAATAGACATAATTAGTGATAATTAGTGATAATTATAAATAATTAGTGATAATTAGTAATAATTAATAATAATTATTAATAAATAGAAATAATTAGTAATAAATAGTAATAATTTGAAATAATTAGTAATAAATAGTAATAAATAGTAATAAAGAGTAATATAGTAATAAATTTTCATTAGTAGAAATAATTAGTAGTGATTAGTCATAAAAAGTTGTAATTAAGAAAACATAAGAATAATTAAAAAATTATTCTTTTTCAAATGTATTTTTATTATATCAATATATTGAGAAAAGTTAATTGTTTTATGTTTTTTTGATATATATGGAATAGGTAAGTCCACAAAAATCATTATTAGATTATGTTGGTTAGATAAATCAGTACAAAAATCAAAATAGTTCTGGTTTAAATCTTGTATAAAATGAGCGTGTAGAAACATTAATATCATTTAGATCACCAAAACCAAATTTTTTTAGAAGGGACAATTAAGTTTCCATATAAAAAATGTTCTCTGAGGATATTTGAAAAGGTTGATAATGTTGGGGGTTATCTATTGCGTTTTGGTTTTCAAAAAGATTATGTTTTTTAGTATAAACATAGTGATCATAGTTCCAAAGAATATACTCATAATTTTGTTTCAGATCTATCAAGGTTTCAAAATTTAGTACTAATGTGACAACCCATCTTTTAAACAAACAGAAACCCAGGATGATATTGATTTATCTCGTGAGTCGGAACCATATAAATTTTATGAGTTGTTGAGGTCCGTTGAGGATACCTTATATCTTTGTTGCAAGATAAGAAAATTTGAAGAGGTTGCAAATTTAATGGATATTAAATCATATAATGGAATGTCAAATAATTGTTTTGATTGTATACTCTATTAGTTTAAAACACTATTTCCTAAAGGAAATGTGTTGAAAATAAATTTCTTTGAGAGAAGAAGGGTGGTTTATAATCTGGGTCTTGGTTATCAGAATATTCATTCACGTTCAAATTATTTCATATGATATTATGGTAAAAATGAGTCATTGGATAGTTATCGCAAACGTTGAAAATCAATCTATAAAGAGGCTTATCTAGGGATGTCTGGATTGATTCCTATAAAATAGTTTATATATTTACCACTTACACTCATAATGTGACATTTATTTCTGTCTCAGAACAGATCGACATTGATATCATGGAACCAAACCAATATTTCAACTGGTAAAAGTTTAAATCATCCCTCAAATGGTGATTCATGGAATCATTTTGACCAACTGCATCTGTCTTTTTCTCAGAAGACCGAAATGTATGATTCAGTGTTTCTAATGATTTTTTTGTCCATTTGGTTCTTACTATAGTTAGTATTCATGTCAAGATGTCTTTATTACTCTATAAAATTTACCTCATTTGATGTTTATGATTAATCCATATATCTTTTTGACTTTATTATTTACAGGACATCTAAACAAGAATATTGATATTTATTTTAAACCATTGATTGATAAGATAATTTTTTTGTGGAGTAATGGTGCTAGTAAATAAGATGTTACTACGAAACAAAATTTCCTACAGAGAGCTACATTGATGTGGAAAATTAGTAAATTCCAAGAATATTTCATGTTATCTTTTTGGAGTACACATGGTCAAAAATCATGTCCATAATATATGAGATACAATAAAGAATTTATACTCATTAATGTAAAAACCCACATTTTTTTCAACATTAATCGTAGATTTCCTCCAACTAATCAGCCTTTTTGAAGCAACATATATCATTTTAGAAAAGGTATAATTGAAAAAGATGGAACTTCAATAATAATCTCATTTACATAGTTAAAATCAATTGTCTCTTCATTACCTCCCATTACATTTTGACTAACAATAAATCAACTAAAAACTGATGGCTATGGGAAAGAACACAATTGGATAAAATGGATCATTATTTGGGATCTTCCATATTGGTCTAATTTTTTGGTCCATCATATGTTGTATGTCATGCATATCGATAAGAACTATTTTGAATACTTATTTCATATAGTTTAGGATACACTAGGTAAGACAAAAGATAATATAGAGGAACAATTAGATATTTCCCAAATTTGCAAGTGACCAGAACATGACCTCTTTAAAAATTTCATATCATAGAAGTTAATGAAACTGAAAGAAATATATACACTTTATAAATAAAATACATCATTATTTTGTCATTGGATTTTAGATTTGAGGCTTTCCGATGGTTATGCATCTAATTTGGGTAGATTTTTTATAAATGGTCATATTACCTGATTAGAAATTCATGATAGTAATGTTATTAGAAATACTTATTCTGACTGTATTAATAGGTCTCTTGAATTATATGGTTTTGGATGAGATAACATACATATCATATTTTTTCTGAGACATTTTCATGGTTACAATAGGATACGACGCACTATTTAGACTTCAAGAAGATGTTTTTTTAATTTTATGTAAACTGGAAAAAATATTCCCACTTGCTTTCAATGACTCAATAGAAAAATTGATATTAAATTTTCAGCATGAAATAAAATTTGGAGGTCCATTATAGTTACGATGGATGCATCCATTTGAGAGATACATGTAGAAATTGAAGAAAAAAGTATATAACAAAGCATCAGTTGAAGGTTTAATTACAGAAGCTTATTTATATGAGGAATTTTCTTTTTTCTACTCTCATTATTTTGAATATGAATACCCTAAAAACAACATGGTCCATAATAAGGTAAATGTTGAAGATGAATGGAGAATTCAATTATCGGTTTTTAATCTTCCCAAACATGGCTTTGGGGAAGTTCATGAATGATGACTTTCAAATGATGAAAATCACAGAGCTCAAACATATGTTCGGCTCAACTATAATGAATTGAAAAAATTTTACCTATGAGTGATCCTATCAATTATTATATAATATTTTTATATAAAATAAATAATATTTTATTTCTAGGTTATATGATAATCATATCAAAAAATAGTTTCCACAAATCATAGCATCTGCTCATGAAGAACGTCAGTAAAATAATTTTTCTTATTAGTTTCAATAACTGGTAACATAAATTATCAATTTTTTTATCATATAATATCAATTTATTAATTTTTATATTGATAAATATTTTAAAAACTTTCCAATATCTTAACATGCTTATAAAATTTACAATCGATTGTCTGTATTGAGTAATCCACCATCCAAAATGGTTAAATCCTATAATGCATATGTGGTGTGTGGTTTTCTATTTCATACACATGCATAAGAGGAATCATAAAAAAAGAATAGTGGTTTTTATTGATAGGATCTCATCATATAGAAAATAAAGTTGACTTTTACAGTATAATGGAAAAAATTATTGAACTCTGTTATCTGGGACATAATTACATAACAATGATTAAATGTTATTGTCTGGATACTGAGAGAGGATTGTGATTTCATCCATGTTAGGGAATGATTGATATTAAATATAAAAATTTTCTTACAGTAAATGAATTAGTTTTTTGGATCATCATAAACATAAAATTTATTATTCAATTGTGGTACTTCAAGTGAGTTGTTATATTTGTAAAGCATAAAAAAAATTAAATATTAGGAAAATCAGTTTACTCAAAGTTAATTTTGTTCTTCTTTAGTGCAAGGAATTTAAAATTTTTAAGACACCAAAATAAATTTATTATTTTTGAGGAGAAATAAATATTAATTTTAAATCCCCAAAATTAATGGTCGATGGTTATGATGATGTTAATGGTATTAAAAATGAATTTGAAATGATTAGAGATGATGAGACTGAAACTCATTTTGAAATTGATGATTCTGATGAGGAAAATGAAGACATTAACACTGTCAGATATAAATATGTGGATGAAGATGAATATTGAAATAGTAATATTATGGTAATAATCATATATATTATATATCTATATCTAATAGTTGTTTTCAACCATTTTATAGCAAAAATTATTTAATGTTTCTGATTGATCAGGTTCTGCTTCATCAGTTGCATGAGGCAGATCTAACTGATGATGAGCATAATATTTGAATATTTAACCCTTAGACTACTAGCAGTTTATGGACGAATCAGAGGGGGAGTGGTCCTACATGATTAATGATTCTTGACCATATCCCCGAGTAACTCCCACATAATGGATTCAACCCACACATGTAGAGGTATGTTTACCGATGTATTTTAGTTAGTTATAATTAATTATCATTAATTTATTTATAGAATAATAGTTTGACTATTTATTTTTATCATATATTTACACATATATATATTGGAAATGGGAGTACTATATTACAATTTTTTTCTGAGGCATGAATTACGCGGCATTATATTCCCATAGATTTTCTTTATTACAGATTTAGTCATTTTTTTAAAAGGTGAACCTTGGAACAAAATTATCAAAGTACTAATATTATTTAAATAATTATTACAAGATTCTAAAATAAGGGATCATATTAGAATCTTTTTCATGAAAAGAAATAAGAGCAGTAGGGAGGTCTTTGAACAAGGTAATGTCTTTATTTTCTCCCATGTTGACCAGACCATCTGCAACTATGTTTTCTTCAAAATAAACATGTGTAATGATATAGTTAAGATCGATATGTGAATGGGTTTATTCCATCAAATGGGTAGTAATTGGCCAAGCAATATGTGTTATGCCAATCCAAATTACTTTAACGATGGTCATCGAGTCACTTTCAATCCATAGGTTATTCTAACCAAGGAGCATGGAAAAGGCAATAACATGTATCAAACTCAACATCTCAGATTCAAGGGAGGTGGCAATGCCACATTTAACCAATAAACATCCAAGTATCTGAACGAAGTGATTTCTGAAGACAACACGACATCTTGAAGGTCCCAGATTTTCCTTGGAGGACCCTTCAGTATTGATTATGATCTATCCAGGTAGAGAGGATCTCCAGAACACCTCTAGAGTGTGATGTGGTTGAGAGAAATTTCCATTAATCTTTGGTCACTCCAGGATCCCAAAGTCATGCATGGTTTTGCGACAATGTCCCTTTTGAATCAAGGCAGCCTCATGGATGGAAATAAGGATCTTCATCCAATCTTCATTTTGATTCAGTGAGTAATTGTTATGAATAATAGCATTCCGATCATACCAGATCAAATGGTGGTGCTTAGAAACCGCGGTAGGGAGGAGGTTCCTAATTTTATGAGATCCATCCAATTCTATACATTTTTTGAGTTGAGCTTTGAAACAATCATGAATAAACAATATGTAGTCAAAATGTCAAGAATATAGTTCCACAGAACAGAATCAATAGCAGAAGAGATAAATATGTGTTTTGCATCTTCTCTGTGTTGATTAATGATTTTTCACTTAGGGAAAAGCTTGATACCAAGATATTGGAGGAAAGTTTCACTGGGAATTCTATTGTGAGAAAGACACTAGATGAGATTGAATCTCAGAAGGATTTATCCAACGTTTGATGAAATTTTTTAACCATATGTAATCGCTCTCAGAGTTACATAAATAATGATTTTATAAATTTTTTGAGTTAATCATACCATTATGAGAAGGTTCCAAAGTTAAGAAATTATTAGTATAAGCGAAAGAGTAGTTTTAAATGACATTCAGAATATTAGGGAGGTGATCAGGTTGAGAGTTTAAAATTTCTTTGATATAGTTGTTGGTATTATCAAGAGTTTTATCGGGAGATATCATAAAAATTAAGTGTGTGCTAGTCCAATCATCCAACCAAAATTTCATGGAGGAGTCTCTCGAGACCATCCATCTGGAATTATTCATAATATTTTTAAATGAGTGTTTTATGGAAGGCTAAAATAAATAATTGATGAAATTAAAATTGCCCGTTTTTTGTTTTTTATGAAACCTATTTGTGAGAAAGGTGGTAGCTTTAGAAGTATTATGAAAAAGGTTCTAAGTGAGTCTTTCTTGAAGGGATTCATTAATTTATTTGATATTTTTTATACAAATACCACCATTTTCAATGGGTTTGCAATAATATGACCAAGGAATAATCACATGTTTTGTTTCCATAATACTTCTTGTCCAGATGAAATTCTTTATGGAGGTGTTCATTTTTTTAATAAGATCAACATGAAATTTGTAGACCATCATGGATTAAACCATCTTGGAGAAAATAATGGATTTAACAAGGAAAGTCTTACCTTCCCTAGATGTAGATTTAACTTTCCAAGACAATTGCTGATTTAGAACATGGTCAACAATAGTCATAAAGTGACAAGATTTGGGTCTACCCCAAAAATGGTAACACCAAGATAAGTGAAAGGGATCATACCTTCTTTCTAACCCAGTTCATTGATAATGATGAATTTTCTTCTTAGAGGAAATCTATTTCTAAAGAAGTTGTAGGATTTGTTCTAACTACTGGTTTGACCAAAAACCTATTCATAGTGTGAAAGCACATTTTTGAGATTAAAAATGTTTTTCTATCACTTATATATAAACGGATGATGTCTTCATCACAAAAATGGTGATTAGTATCATTCACACTCCTAGAGACATGTATGAGATTTAGTTTGTTTTAGTCCACCAGGAAATTGATCAGATGACTGAGGTAGTTTTCTACTATCGAGAAGAGAATGTAAGATAGGGGGTCACCTTTCTTAATACCTTTAGTGTATTTAAAATAGCCCTTGGGAGATCCATTGATCAAAATAGAGATAGACGCTAGGTTGAAGAGTGTTATAATTGCAGTGATAAAAGTGGTGTCAAAATCAAAACCCAGAAGGACATTGAAGATAAAGCTCTAGTCTATGGTGTCAAAAGATTTTCTGATGTCATGTTTAATAGATATGTTTCATCCTATTTTAGTTTTATTCAAATTATTGATACACTCACAGACATATAAAATACATTCTTGAATGGATCTACCATTTATAAAACCAAATTGGTTCATGGAGAAAATTTTGTCAATGAGAGTGTAAAGTACACTGTCAATGATTTTAGTGATGATTTTATAAAGAGTGTTCATAAGAGAAATGGGTCTAAACCGATGAATCTCAAGGGCATTATCCACTTTCGAGATCAACATGAGAAACTGGGAATTCAAAGCATGAGGAAGAACCCCATTGGAGAATAAGGATTTTACATACTTAAAAATGTCGATCTGAATCACATAATAATAATGTTAGAAGAAACCATTAGTGAAGCCATCAGGACCTGGAGCACTATTGGGAATTAGACTAAAGACAATTCCATTTATTTCATGATCCAGCAGAGTATTGAGAAGTAATGAGTTGTCCCCATCATTGATCACTAGAGGAATGACCTCAGGTAGGAAGTTTTTGTCTATTTTAGAAACATTGATGATGGATTCGTAGTAGGATATTAAATGATGAGAAATGTCATATTCATTGTCAAGGATCATGTTCACATCCATTAAAAAGTTTAACAGCCTGTAGTCCTTCCTACTTTTTTTAAGATATTTACAGAATTTAGTATTTCTATCACTATCTGTCAATAATTTAACTCTAAATTCTTTTTTTCTCATATATTTATTTCAATGTGTGCACAGAGTTGAGATTAATCTCATTGTTTAATTAGTGAGTAGGATCAGTGTTGAGGTCAGATTTGGTGTTTGTGTTTTGATGTTCATTGATATATTTCTCAGGAATCATGATTTCATTATTAATTTGTTTTACTTTAGAGTTGCACCATGTTTTTTGAGTCTATTTGAGATGTTTTAACTTGAGATTAATGGAAAATGCATCATTGTTATGAGACATTGAGGACCAATAGTTTTGTATGATATGAGAGAACTCATCATTATAGAACCACACATTGTTAAATCTGAAAGGCAAACATGGATTCATGTCTTTGGTGAAGACATTGAATAGGATGGGGTTATGATCAGAGTTCAGACTAAGAAGATTGGTTCTGGATATAGTGTGCCATTTATCTGAAGTAGTGATATTCGTGAAGGCTCTATCCATCTTAGAGGAAACTACTTTTTTTAGTGTCTTCAATACCATGTGTATTTTTCACCAGTGATATTAATTTCAATGATATTTTTTTCATTGATTGTGGCTTTAAATTCTCTCATGTAAATAGAAGCATGAGAAGGTCCAATTTTCTCACTTGAGTTGAGAATGGCATTAAAGTCATTTGTAATAACCCAGGGTTCATTAATGTCAATGCCAAGATATGAGAGATAATTCAAAAGAATCATTCTTTCTTGGTATCTATTCATAGAATAAAAAATTGATCAAAAACTATTTGTGTCATATATATTATAATTTCAAACAAAAATCTGGTCAGAGATATTTAAGTCACTAATATTCTCTAAATAAAAGTACAAAAAATCCCTAAAGATTCATCATTGAGGTTATTATTGATTGCACCAGTAAATACATACTTATTTTAACATATATAAGAGTATTTAGCAGAATATGTAATATTTTTCTCCAAAATAGAAAATAATAAAGGATGATGAGTGTAAATAATATTCTTTAACACAATTAATTTGTCATAGTTAGCAATACCCTAACAATTCCAAAAAATGATCTTCATTAAAACCAAGGTTTGGAGTAAGAACTCCTCTTTTTATTTTTTCCCGAGCCTTTATTTCTGTATGACCTTCTAACCTCTTGTGTATTATTAGAGGTCAATTGTTTTATTGCTAGATATGGTGGTGTTATTATTTGTAGGTTCTGTTATTGGATCACTCATAGAAGAGTCTATATATCTCTTAGAACACAGTAACAAAGAATTTATATTATTGTTTGAAATAAAATTTTCAGAATTTATAAAGAAGTCATCACTATTTAAAGGTAGAGAAGTAGTTGTACCTATATCCTTTGAAGTGTATGTGTACTACTTTTTGACATTTTCTAAAATAGATTTACAACACCACATCTGGTCTATAGAGACATTCATAACCTTAATATGATTAGAGTCATGCCTCGATGGTGTTGTACCATGTTAAATATATTTAGGTATCATGGCAGTAGTATTACTAGACTTAAAAAATATGGATTTTTTTCAGCCTGGTCTACCTTAGGATTCAGTTTCCTAGAATCGGCAAGACTGGTAATAGGTTTAGTGTGAGTAAACTGAATAGTAACTAGTGCATTTTCATTAGTTTTGATTTCATTCTATATCTCTAGAGAAGTGTATTTGTTAGTTGGTTGTATTATTGAATCCTTAAGGATTAGGTCTGTGGATTCCATATTACACAACATCATAGAAAAAATAACATCAATATTGTCAACCAATTGACACCCACCAAAATAAGAATTTTCTACAGTGGAGATGGTTGTACCTGGGTCATTTTTCATCTCCACCCCAGATATCCCTCTGGATATTTGCTTAGTGAAGCACTTATTTTTTTGATTTTTATGGGAATATGTACCAAAGCTGCAATTACCATCAATGGTTTAATAGATTCAAATACCTTGGAAATAGTTTCAGTCACATTAGTGGTAATGGACTGTGTTTTGTTCAAAATGGCCTTATGGTTAGTCATAATTTTTTTAGATTTTATAGTGTGTCTAGTGGAATCTTCAGTTTTAGAGCAAGTAAAATATGTGCCTTGAGCATGGGGAAGAAATATTGAGTCATCTGTTTTGTTGTTGGATTCAGTATATATCTCTAGAGTATCAGTGGAATTTAAAAGGTAGGGGTTCTAGATCTGTCTAGTACCCAAATCTAGGGTGTGTTCCTACACAGTTTGAACTGAAATTATCTTATGGATATCACTATTATGAAGAGTTGTAGTGAATGTTTTTCATTAATTTCACATCACATGTTCTGGTGGATTCTTCCTCTTACCCAGGGAATGATCTGCATCTTGGATGAGGATAGACATTGAGATATGACCGGATTAGCAGTTATTGGGTTCTTTCTTCTCATTGGATATCCTTACAGTGTCTAAAACTAGATTTTCTATTTCTTCTATGTGGCCATGGTCTCTAATGGAGTTTTATTATTCTTCCACAACATCTTCCTAGTTCATACACGAGGTATCCCCTCTGTGTGTCAAACTATGTGATTTTTTCAACCAAATTTCAGCTTTCTTTTTGGGAGGTTCAGGTATATCCATCATGGGAGCATTATCTTTTATATTTATCCTAATTTCCTTCCAATAATTTTCAATTGGTTGGATTACTTGTCTTCTAATCACCCTATAATTTTAGATTGTCTGACCAATGATCTTACAAAGGTCACATAAGGGAGGTTTCCTCTCATATTAAATGAAAATTTCAATTTTGTATTTATTAGCAGTGAAATTTATTATTTAAGGATGCTTTGTATCTAAGTTAATTTCCCCTATAACTATATAAAATATTCCTAGGTTAGAATTTAAAGTTCTTTGGTCAATTGTTAGAGGAGATCCTATATAGGAAACAATATCATTCAGTACTTTTGGGTGCCAAAGGAACCAATTAAGGACATGATGTTTTACCAAGACTTATGCAATTGTATTTCTATATGTGTGAGGATTGAAATAAGAGTCCTAGTAAAAAATTCTAAGTAAGCCTGGCTTTAAATAAAGGTTTTTAGTCTTCCAAACTTTCTACAATTCAAATTGTGATTTTAGAAGAAAGTTAAAGCAGCCTTTTCTTATTTGAATCAATTTCTAGTTCGATGGATTCCAACTGTGAGCAATACATGTATGTAATTTAGATAAAGTCCAATGAAAATCACCTTTGAGGTAGGAGATGCCTCCTAGGTTAGAAAATTACGACATTTGTGTGTGTTGTTGATGAGAATCTGGATTAGATTCCACCGAGAACCCACCGTCATCAAGCCTCTTGATAAGGAAAGGCTTCATCATACTTTCTTTGCTTGGATCAGTACTCATTAGAGCATCCAGAAACGAGATCACTGGGGATCTATTGGAGAAAGAGTGGATGGACATGTTTTCTTCTGGGGAATACTCCTTATGGTTTTCCACAACAGGATCTTGAACACGTGGCACCTGCTTTTTCTGAGTAGTCGCGAAGTGATGGGGTTCAAACATCCTTGGCTTGAGGAAATCTACCATGAATGTTGAGATCGAGGGAGTTGGGAAAGGAATCCCTAATTTCTTGAGGGTTTTTGTGAAAATGGTCTCTCATCTCTCTAAAAACCTATTTGTCCAAATCCCAATGTTTGATCATTGACTGTTATGTAAATAAATAATATTTATTTTGAAATTTATTTAATTAATAACATGATATTACTAATTATTTTTTTTGGTTTTATGGTATCCCATTAATGACCAAATGTGAGGCTCTATCTTGAAGTAATGGGAGGGTTGTATGTGTGAACGTTTCCATCAGTTACTATATAATTTATGGAGGAAAACAATGATGAAAGAAGGAGTCACATAGTTTGATTAGTTATACTTCTCCCACCAATCTGATTACATTTCATCTTAGGTTTGAGATGTATTATATTCACACTGGATGGGTGGTTATTTTTCAGAAGAGATCACCAGTAGGTCAACAAAACTGGGGGAGATAGGAGGTGAAAAATCGAGCTGGTATTCATACATTTAGTAGGCATAGGGAACATATGGTATGTACCTTTTTAAATTAATTTATATAACTATAAATGTAAAATATTTATTTTATATTTATATAGGCATTAGAATTGCCTGAAATTATAGAGTTCAACATTTAAAGGAGGATTTACAAGGACAATATCACGAAAGAGATTAGAGGTGATCGCCAATGCCCTATTGTTGTTAGCATAGTTTCTTTTTGTGTTTTAAAATTAACTAGAAAAAATATTTTTCCAATTTTTATTTAAAATTGAAATTGAAGGATTCATATGAGGATGTGAAATCTCTCATGTAGGGTGATAGTTAGGTTGAGACCGATGATTAGACTAGTAAAGACATATTTGTTGAGTCAGCATGGATGCAGGCGACCTAGTATGCCTTCGAGAAAGGTTGAGTTGTTGGTATCAACTCTCGATTGGCGCATGTTAGTTATTATAGTGGCACTACGATATCATTGTGCATCTCAAGTGGATCTTGTGGAGAGTCATAATCATCTTCTATATAGTATTTGGAGCTGCTACTAGCTCAGGGTGAGCTTATAGAGAGTATACATAGGGAGCATGAAGAGCTCCGACAACCCCAGTAGAAGGAGGAGGAGGAGATGAGTCTATGACAAAAAAAACAACACGAACAGATGATAGAGTAAATCCAACATCTGACTCATGATTTAGGGATACATTTCCCTCCACTGTATCCTCAATCTCCTCCAGAATACCCTCCCAACAGTGCTGTATTTGTTTTTTAGGATAAAACATTTGAATTTTTTTTTAATAATAACAATTTACAAGTATATGTAGTGCATTTTTATATTATTTCAAATATTTCATTTTTATTAGTTTATTATGTATTTAATTTTTTTATTTTATAGCTTTATTTAATTTTTTATTTTCTTATTATTTTTTATTATTTTTTATTATTATTTTTTGTTTATTTTTTTTGAATATTAAGGTTTTTTTTATTTTATATTTTATATTATTTTACTGATATTAAAAAAATTATTATTATTATTACATTATTATTATTATTTATATTTTACTAATATTAATATTATTATTCTATTCAAATTAATATTAATATAATTATTATATTATTAAAATTATTTTATTTTATTAATATATTAATATATTATTATTATTATTATTATTTTATATTATTTTATTATTACAGTTAATATTATTTAATTCAGTTTTTTTTATTTTTTTTATGTTCTTTGAGACATGCACATCACAAACAATATTTATGATAAGCCATTTGCAACACATTTTTTTAAAAAATTAGGAGCATTATTTTTGACAAGCCAACTCTCCGTTGAAAATAATATTTTTGATGGGTCATTATAATAGCTTTTTTTTAAACTTGGGGAATCTATTTGCATTTTCCTTTTCTACAACAGGCCATTAGTGACAGGTCCTCACCAAAAATGAAATTTTTCGATGGATCCCCATTACAAATGAACCATCTCAAATAAACCAATTTTTAGTACTTCTTTTCCCTAATGAGGTTCTCAAGGAGGAGAAATTTGAGACGTAAAATCTCCCTTTTTCCTTTCAATTTTATTTTTAATTTAATTTAATTTTTATTATATTCTCATCTCCACTTATACAAGTGTATTGATAACTACAACATATTTTATAAACTAGAATTTTATTACGTTAGTGTAATATTTAATCCTCAAGACTCTTTCCTTTTCTTTTTTACTCTAAAAATAAAAATTTTGTCTGTGGTGTGTCGATTTACCACCACCATGGACGAAGAGTTTATATTTTCTTTAACCGCCTTCAAGAATGGTCATAATAACCTTATAATTTTTTAAAATAGATTTTAAAGTGTATTTTATAACCCTTTTAATATTATAGAACTAACATATAATCACTCTAATAAATAGTGAAATAAAAATAGATTTTATGTTTGAAAAACTTCTATAATAATCTAAACTATTATAAAAAATCTACTATCTAATGACTCATCCTCATACCATATAAAAAAATATATGTAAGTATAATTAAATTTTTTTCATTAATAAAAATTTTGGACATCTATACCCATTCTACATGAACTTTCATACTCATATTCATGTGAACAGATCATGAAAACCAAGTAAACAAACACTCCCAAACAATGAAATTAAACACAATAACTCATGAAAAATCTCATAAATGAACTTAATAAAACTATAATGAATCAAAATAATGTATAAAAGGGTTTTTATTTTTTAATTAATTTATTTATTTTGATTATATAGGATATTAAAGTGAATAATCATTCAATCATAAGGTAAGGGGATTCTCGAACCCAAATCCCTTTCTTTGGGGTTTCCCTATTTCACTCAATTTTCACTATGTATGTTCTAATAATTTTCATTAAATATAATTTATTTTCCCTTTCCTTTTCTTTTATGTTATATACATTTTTCAAATATGGTTTTCTAACAAATGAAAATATTCTTCCAAAATAACTCTCCTTTCTAAAAATAAATCTTTTACTTCTCGTAATATTGTTTCTTCTTCACTCATGATTGGGGATTCTTATATAAATTATGTTATTATCTCTTTAATTAGGGAACTAAATTTTTATTATTGTATTTATTATTTTTAAATGAAACTCATTCCTTTCCATGAGTTATTTTATTTTCAATATTGATATACATTCTATGCGGAATGCATGAGAATTTAAATGTTCTGATGTGACAGATTTACTAAGAATTATAAAGCACATGTAAATGTTATGATGTGATAGGTGAAACCTGAATAATATAGAACTATAATGAATTGGGTAATGTGATGTTTCTAATGAGAAAACATGAATTATGTGTGAACATGATGTTATCATTGTTCAAAAATATGTGTTTTTCTAAACCACTAAGACATGGTGTTTTATTTTTATGTATTTCCACATTCCATGCCATTATATAATGATTTCCTTCAAGATTATGATGATGATGTTATGATGATTATTATTTTCAACCATGTTTCATGTCTACTATACATCCTCTTTATTTGGATTTTAGCTTACCCCTTCTTTTAATTTAAATCTTCATTTGAATACTTGTACTAAGGAGAATGTGGGGGAAAATAAGAAGCTAGAAAAGATGTAATTAAATAAATGTTAATATTTTATTATGTAAATTCTATGTATGGTTGAAATATTTCCAAGATACTAAACCCTTTGATCCTAGTTTTTAACACTATTTTGTTTTTTATCTTTAAAATGATGAAATATTTATGTAAGAAAAGTAGGGTCGTTATAGTTGGTATTAAAACATGATTTTGTTAATTTGGGATATTGAATTAGATAGTCCTAGTGATAAACCATAGTACGAGACAAATTATAAGTAATAAACCAAGAAGCTTTGTTGTAGAAAAATTCAAAACATAGGGACCCCACAAGATATGTCGTTAGAGTTAATTTCACAAAGTATTAAATTATTTATTCATTACTTTTTACTTATATTTTGTTCTAAAATTTTAGATTCTAGAAAAAGGTGGGGAAAAAGAGAAACCAGGCCAACAACCCATGTGAGGGATAATTTAGTTATTTACCAAATGATTTCCATATGCTCAAGGAGGTGGAGTTCCACATTTTATTGTGTTTCTTTCCCAGCTTTTAGGCTACGAATAATAACCTGACTAATGTGGAACATCCTCCTTCTCCTTAGAGAGAGAATCTAGGAATTGAGTCTTTTATGTGGAAATGAAAACTGAAATTTAGTGGATCTTTCGATCCACTAGTCACGAAACAATGGGTCAACTCAATGGATAAGATATTCTCAATGCTCGATTGTTCTAAGAAGGATAAGGTTACTCTAGCCGTTTATCGACTAGATGTAGAGTCTAATAAATGGATGGAGTTTATTAAAAACACAATTATTAAGGATGAAATTGAAGAGATGTAGTATGAATAATATAATTTAATTTTCCTTAACAATTATTTCCCTCAAACTCTTCATACATAGACAGATATAGAATTCGTATATCAAAAGAAAAAATAAGGTGAATCTATCATGGACTACAAAGAAAATTTTCCAAGGCTTTCAATGTATGCTTCAGGTCTTCTTTTCAATAATGATAGAAAAATAGATAGATTATTTTTTGGGTTAAAACCACACCTTCTAAAGACTCTATAAATTAGAGACTTTGGGAGTTATGAAGAATTTGTTCAATGTTCTCTCATGGTGGAGATGGAGTTTGGATAATGGTCCCATTGTTACAGTGATACGAAATGAAAGATAGAGTTTCATGTTATGGGATCTAATGATAATGGTGGAAAGATAATCAAATAATATCATGTAAAGATGTGGTAATAAGCCTCATGGGAATTGCCACTATGGGAAAGGAAAATTTCATAAGTGTGGGAGGGAATCCCACCAAGATCATGAATATCCAAGAGACTCAAATAATTAAACTGATATAATGGTTGAAAGGAGAGAACCAACAATGGTTCAATGCTTAAAATATTGGTATAAATGGAATTATGAAATCTTGTTCACTAAACCTCTAGTTCTTGAGGGTAATCAACATCATCAGCCACCAAATCCAAAGGAGAAAGGAATAGTTTATGCCATCACTACTACTGATGTAGATCATGACAATGATGTGGTGACATGTAGAGGGATCAAACTTTAATGAATAGAAAACATACAATATGATTATGCTTCTACTCATTATTTTATATCATTAATAGTTAGAATAACTATTCAAAAACCACATCAAAATATAGAGGTTTGGTTTTCTGTGAAAAAATACATTGAGGATACTATCGTATTAAAATTTTATAACTCCTCCCCAGTTAATGTTTGTGTACTAAATCTCCCATTAAATATTTTCTTACTTACTTTGGTGGAGTTTTATGATATTTTAGGCATAGAGTGGCTAACTTTATACAAAACCAACATCAACTATCAAGAAATGGAGATCACTCTTCACATCCAAAGGTATCATCTAATTCTCTACAAATGTAAGGAGGATGATGAATCTCATTAGGAATCATTTTATCATGTGTATATTTTATTAACTTATGAGAAATCATATCATGTTTAAATTATTGAGACAACAGAGTGAATCATGCTTGAAAACATTCCCATTGTGGGAGACTACACTGATGTGTTCCTTGAAGAATTGCTTGGTCTTCCTCCTGACCGAGAAGTTGAATTCTCAATTGAAATTATTCTTGGATCTCTAACTATATTAAATACACCATTTAGTGTGTAAAATGGGTCTCAATGATAAAAAAGGGACCCCACCTTAACATGGTCATCGGGTCCTGACCCTCCAGGTTCCCTCAGTGGCCCCGCAGACATGTGGTCCCTGCCTGGGGGCCCACCCACATGCCCGAACGGGTCATCTGACTAGTGAATATTCCTACAATCCAACACATTTCCTTTCCAGTGTGCTTTTTCATCACTCACACTCACCCTGGGAAAACTTCCCAAAAGGCACCATCATGATCACTATTCCAGGACAAGAACACTTAACTATGGAGTTCTAAGAAGGTAGGCTCTGGAAACAAAAGTAACACCTTGTTAACTGGAGTAATATCAATTAGTCATTTAACAATTTATCATTATGGGTTGTCACATTCACACCCTTTAGAGAAAGAATCCCTCGTTATGGGCCCTACATCTCAACCCAGGCAGTGCACCGCACTTAAGGATAACTACCACATTTTATACCAATTATGAACACTGTGTCCTAGTGATAGCACATAAACCCCACATTAACATGGTTATAGGGTCCTGGCCCACTAGGTACCACCAGTTTCCCCGCAGACAAGTGGTCCCCACTCGGGGTCCCACCAACATGCCCGAACAGGTTATCTGACTAATGAATGTCCCCACATTCCAACACATGTCCTTTCCAGTGTGCTTTTTCCTCACTCACAGACATTGTAGAAAAACATCCCATAAGGTCACCCATCCTGATAACTAATCCTGGCCAAGCACGCTTAACTATGCAGTTTCAACTAGATAGGCTCCAAAAAAGTAAGGGGCACCTTGTTAACATGATTCATATCATTTAGTCTTTTAACTCTTTATCATTTCGGGTGTAACATTCAAATGTTACAACTGGGTCCCATTGATATCACAAACATGCCACCATTAAAATGGTTGTTAGGTCCTGACCCACCTGGTACCACCAGTTGCCTCGAAGACACATGGTCCCCATTATAGGGCCCACCCACATGCTCGAACATGTCATATGACCTATTATAGTCCCCACCGGCCTACACATGTCCCTTCTCGTGTACTCTATCCTCACTCACACACACCCTCAGAAACTTCTAATAAGGTCACCCATATTGATCACTACTCCAAGCCAAACACACTTAACTATGGAGTTCTAATCTGGTATTCCCTCGAAAAGGAAGTAACACCTTGTTGACATGATTCATAACATTTATTCATTTAACCCTTAATCACTCTGGGGTGTCAGAATCACCCCTTAGAGCACAACATCCTTGTTGTGGTCCCTACATCTCAACCCAAGTAGTGCACCACACATAAGCCTGGGTCCCCCTCTAATATGAAATGTGACAAATAGGTACTAGTGACATCACAACCACCCCATATTCAACATGGATATCAAGTCTGGGCCTACAAGGCCCCACAGAAACATAGTCCCCACCAGAGTGTCCACTGACATGCCCGAACGGGTGATCAGAATAATGAATGTCCCTAAAGTCCAACACATGTCCTTTCCAGTGTTCTTTGTTATCACACACACATACCCTAAGAAAATTCCTAGAAGGTCACCCATCCTGATCACTACTTCAGGACAAGCAATTATAACTATTGAGTTCTAACCAGGTAGGCTCCCAAATAGGATGATGAACCTTGTTAACATGAGTCATATAATTTATTCATTTAACCTTTTATCATTCTGTGGTGTTACATTCAAATGTGACAACAATTTCCTAGTGACAGCACAGACACCCCACCTTTAACATGGCTATCGGGTCCTGGACTGCCAGGTACCACTAGTTGCCCTCAAGACATGTGGTCCCCACACTAGTGACCGCCATGTGCTCGAATGGGTAATCAGAAAAATGATAGTCCCCACTAGCCAACCCATGTCCTTTCCATTGTGTTGTGTCCTCAGTCACACACGCCCTAGGAAACATCTCGGAAGGTCACCCATCCTGATCACAACTTCGTGCCAAGAACAGTTAACTATGGAGTTCTAATCAGGTAGGCTCCTGAAAAAGAAGGTGAACCTTGGTGACATGATTCATATAATTTAGTCAGTTAAACTTTTATCATTCTGGGGTGTTACAATCACCCCACTTTAGAGAACCTAATCTTCATTGTGGGCCCTACATCTCAACCAAGGCAGTGCACTGCACATAATCATGGGTTCCCCCACTAAAACCAAATGCGACAACTAGGTCACGGTGATAGCAAAGAAACCCCAAATTTAAAATGGATGTTGATTCATGGCCCTCTAGGTACCACCAGTAGCTCCAAAGACACATGGTCCCCACCCTAAGAAGGTGCACATTGTTGACATGACTCATATCATTCTTTCATTTAACCCTTTATCATTCTGGGGTGTTGCAATCACCCCCCCCCCCCTTAGAGCACAAAATCCTCATTGTGGGCCCTATATCTCAACCTAGGAAGTACACCACACAAAATCGCGGGTTCCCCCTCAGACACCAAATTTGTCAACAGGGTTCTAGTGATAGCATAGACACCCCACCTTTAAAATTGTTGTTGGGTCATGGCCTGCCAGGTACCACCAGTTGCTCTAAAGACACGTGGTCCCCAACCTAGGAAGCATCACTTTATTGACATGACTTATATCATTTAGTCATTTAAACCTTTATCATTCTGGGGTGTTACTATAACCCCCCCTTTAGAGCACAATGTCCTCATTGTGGGCCCTACATCTCAACCCTGGTAGTGCACCACACATAATCCTAGGTTCCCCCTCTAAAACCTAATGTGACAATGGGTCCCTGTGATAGCACAAACACCATGCCTTTAACATGGTTGTTGGTTCCTGGCCCACCAAGTTCCACCAGTTAACCTGAAGACACATGGTCCCCACCTTAGGAAGGTGCACCTTGTTGACATGGGTCATATCATTTTTTCATTGGACCCTTTACCACTCATGGGTGTTACAATCACCCCCCTTTAGAGCACAATGTTCTCATTGTTAACATCAGTCATATCATTTAGTCATTTAAGACATTATCATTCTGTGGCGTTACATTAAAATGTGACAACTAGGTCATATTGAAATCATAGTCAGCCCACCTTTAACATGGCTATCCGGTCCTGGCTTGTTAGGTACTACTAGTTTCCTGGAAGACATGTGGTCCCCACACTAGGGCCCACCCACATGACCGAACGGGTCATCTGACTAATGATATTCCCCACAAGCCAACACATGACCTTTATATTGTGTTGTGTCCTTGCTCACACACACCCTGTGAAAATTCACAGAAGGTCCCCAATCTTTATCACTACTCCTGGCCAAGAACACTTATCTATGGAGTTCTTATCAGGTAGGCATCTGAAAAAGATGGTTCAACTTGTCGACTTGAGTCATACCATTTAGACATTTAACCTTTTATCAATCTAGGGTGTTACAATCACCCAACCATAGATCACATCATCCTCATAGTGAGCCCTACATCTCAACCCAGGAAGTGCACCACACATAAACCTGGGTTCCCCCTCTGACACCAAATGTGACACTGGGTCCTAGGGATAGCACAAACACCCCTGCCTTTAACATGGATGATGGGACTTCGCTCTCCAGATACCACCGGTTTCCCCAAAGACACGTGGTCCCCACCATAGGATGGTACACATTGTAGACATGAGTCAAATCACTTAGTAATTTAACTATTTATCATCATGGGGTGTTATAATCACCCCCTACAGCTCAACGTCCTCATTGTGGGACCTCCATATTAACCCAGTCAGTGCACTGCACATAATACTGGGTTCCCCCTCTAATACAAAATGTGAAAAATGGGTCATGGTGACAGCACAAACACCCCTCCTTTAACATGGTTGTCAGTTCCTAGCCTGCTAGGTACCACCAGTTTCGTAGAAGACATGTGATACCCACTATAGGATGGTGAAACTTGTTGACATGATTCATATCATTTGTTCATTTAACCCTTTATCATTATGGGGTTTGACAATAACCACACCTTTAGAGAACAACATCCTCGTTGTGGGACCATCATCTCAACCCAGGCAGTGCACCACACAAAATTCTGGGTTCTCTTTTTGATACCAAATGTGACAACTGGGTCCTAATGAAATCCAAACACCCCGCCTTTAACACGACTGTCGGGTCCCGGCCCGCCAGGTACCACCAGTTGCCCCAAAGAGACATAGTCCCCACACTATGGCCCACCCACATGCCTGAGCAGGTCATATGACTAATGATAGTCCCCAAAAACCCACACATGTCTTTTACAGTGTTTTGTGTCCTCACTCACACACACCCTAGGAAAATTCCTAGAAGGTCACCCATCCTGTTCACAACTCCGGGGCAAGCATGGTTAACTATGAGTTATAATTAGATAGTCTCTTGGAAAGGAAGGTGAAACATGTTGACAAGAGTCATATCATTTAGTCATTTAACCCTTTATCATTCGAGGGTGTTACAATCATCCCCCCTTCTAGAGCACTACGTCCTCATTTTGGGACCCACATCTCAATCCATGTAGTGCACCACATATAACCCTAGGTTCCCCCTCTAATACTAAATGTGACTTCTGGGTCCTAGTGACAGCACATACACCCATCCTTTCAAATGGTTGTCGGGTTCGGGCCCACCAGGTAATGCCAGTTTCAACAAAGACATGTGGTCCCCACCATACGGCCCACCCACATGCCCAGATGGGTCACCTGACTAATGATAATACCCATAGGTCAACATATGTCCTTTACAGTGAGCTTATCCTCAATCACATAGACCCTGGGAAAATTATCCGAAGGTTACTCATCTTGATCACTACTCTGGTCTAAGCACTCTTAAATATAGAGTTCTAATCAGGTAAGCTCCCGAAAAGGTAGGTTCACCTTGTCGACATGAGTCATATCATTTAGGAGTTTATCCTTTTATCATAATAGGGTGTTACAATCACCCCCCCCCCTTTTGAGAACAATATCCCCACTGTGGGCCCAACATCTCAACCTAGGCAGTGCACTACACATAAGCGTTGGTTCCCCCACTGATACCAAATGTGACAACTGGGTCCTTGTGGTAGCTCATACACCCTACCTATAACATAGATGTCAGGTCCTGGCTTTCCAGGTAACACAAGTTGCCCCGAAGACACGTGGTCCCCACCCTTGGGCCCACCCACGTGCCTGAATAGGTCTTCTAACTAATGATAGTCCCCACATGCCAACACATGTCATTTTTAGTGTGCTTTGTCCTCACTCACACACACCTTTGGAAACTTCCCAGAAGGTCACCCATCTTGATCACTACTCTATTCCAATAACCCTTAACTATTAAGTTCTAATCAAGAAGGCTCTCAAAAAGGAAGATGCACATTTTTGAGAGGATTCATATCATTTAGTCATTTAACCCTTTATCATTCTAGGGCGTTACATATAGAATGAAAAATATTGAGTTATAGAAACCAAAGAAGCATTTACAAGAGTATCTAGACAAGGTTTTTATATGCCGGAGTGCTTCTCCATTGGTTTTACCAGTCCTCTTCATCTTGAAGAAGGATGGATCAATGTGAGTCTTTGTTTATTATCATGAGATCAATAAAATCATGATAATGATAATGTATCTCATTCCACAGATTGATGATTTGTTTGCTCAATTTCATGGTGCCAATTATTTCTCCATAGTGGACCTTTAGTCATGAAATCACAAATTAAAGGTGAGAAAGAAAGATATTCATAAGAATACATTTCAAATGTGGTACATACACTATGATTTCACAGTGATGCATTTCAAACTCACTAACGATCCAAAAATATTCATGGAATTAATGAATAAAGTCTTTAGAGATTACCTCAAAAAGTTTTATGGTAGTTTTTAGAGATGATATTATGATATAATCAAAGCGAAAGGAGGAACATGACGAGAATTTGAATACTGTTCTAAAGAACTCATAGAGGTAGAATCTATATGCCATGTATAGTAAATGTGAGTCCTGTATGGAGGATGTATCATTTTGGGAGAATGTTATCACTAGCATTAAAATATCTATGGACCCTTCTAAGATAAAGGTAATCAAAGAGTGGCCCAGGACAACATCTTTATTATAGATTCCTAGATTTTTTAGTCTATTTGGGTATTAAATATGATTTTTGGATAACATATAATGATTTTAAAACACAATAACGACGATGAATCAGAAGAAAGTAATGTTTTTCTAGACTAGTGAATATAAATATTGCTTAAAAAAGTTGAATAACAGGCTTATCACAACAGCAATACCTACACCCCAAGAAAGTGGGTAACTCTTTTTTGTATTCAATGATTCTTTAAAGAAGTGATTAGGCTCTCTTATGATGGAAAATGATAAAGATATAGACTATGCCTCAAGGTAGTAAAACATTTAGTACCAAAATTTTCTCATGCATGATCTAGAGTTGGTAGTTTTTATATTTTTATTTAAAGTCTAGACACATTTTCTATAGGGTAGAAGTTCCATATATAATTTGATACTAAGTTCCTCAATTATATATTCACATAGAAGAAGATTTATATGAACTGAAATAGATGGTTAAATCGAATAAATGATTATGATTGCTCAATCCCTACAATCCTGGTAAAAAACAATGTGGAAAAGGCTCTAAGTTGAAAGGATCATGAATCATTCTTAATGATGAGAATTGAGAAGGATCCAATATTAATATATTTTTAAATCATGGAAATGGGAATCATTAAGGAAGGAACATCATCAATCCTTTCTAAAATTATTACTCAGCCATACCTTATGGATAAAATAATGGATGAAAAAATAAATGATGTGTAAATTCAAAAAAAGGGTCGAAGATATGAGAAAGGGGAACTCCTCATAATTTAAAATTGATGATGAAGGAATTATAAGATTTGAGGAGAAATTGTGTATACCACAAACTATAAAGATAAAAAATGATATTATGAATGATTCACATAGCTCAAACTACTATATTCACATAGGGAGAACATTGATGTATTTAGATCTCAAAGAGAAATATTGATGGAACAATATGAAGAAGGATATCGCTAAATATACATCAAAGTACCCGGTATGTTAGAAAGTTAATGATGAAAGAAAAAGTTATAAGTGGATGATACAAACATTACCCATACCAATATTGAAATGGGAAAACATAACCAAGGACTTTCTCGCCAGATTTATGAAGATGTTGAGAGTAAACAACACACTAGGGGTTATTGTGGACTGTCTTTTATAGAAAGCTATCTTTATCATAATTCAAGAGGACTTATCACTAGATGAACTATCTCAGATATACATTAGATAAGTTATAAGGATAAATAGATTACCACTTTCAATTATATCTGATCGATATCTGAGATTCACCGCTAGTTTTTGGAAAGTCCACCATCTTTCTCTAAACACTGAGATGAACTTAAGTATGGCTTATCATCCTCAACATGATGGAAAATATGAGTGAACTATTTAGACAGTGGAATACATGTTTAGATCAAGTTCTATGGAATAAAAAGGGGGATGGGACCAACATATGCCTCATGCTGAGTTCTTATAAAATAATTGTTTCCACTCAAGCATCTAAATGGATTCATAAAAATCGATTTAGGGGGAAGGATTCATAACAACAATGTGATGGGATGAAGTCAGTGAAAGTGAGATACTAGGACTTGAAATGGTCAGTGAATTGGTAGGAAAGGTGAAACCCATTCCAGAACACATCTAGGTAGCCGAAATTAAACAGAAGAGGTATGAATATAATCATAGAAGAGACCTTGATTTTAAGTAAGGGGACATGGTATTCCTTTTAATATATCCATGGAAGAGGATCATGATATTTGGGAAGAAAGAAAGATGATCCTGGGTACATCATCCCCCTTGAGATACTTGATTGAGTCAGAAATGTGGTATATTATCTAGAATTTCCACAAACCATGTCTCAATTAAATGATACATTCCACGTATCCATATTAAGTAAGTACATACCAGATCCATAAAATGTACTGAATACAGAGGTTATACAATTTGAAAATGATCTCTCTTACGTGGAATATCCAATTATGATCGGAGACCCTAGATATAAAGATATACTTAATAAGACTACTCACTTGGTCAAATTACTATGGAGGAACCATAAGTATGAATAGGAAACATTGGAACCTGAGGAATTGATGAAGGTGAAGTACCCTCACTTTTTTTAACAGTAGTATATAAAAAAAATTGATGGTGAAATTTCATAAGGGGAAATAATGTAATGAACAATATTTTTTAAAATAGAAATTCCCTTATTAAAATTATTTCATATAGTATAAAACATATAAAATCACTTTCAGAACACAATAAAACTTTATAAATGATTAATGAATGATGTAAGTGGTATTTCTAGAAGTTAAGGATCCTATACTGATTAAATAATTACTTTACCTTTGGAATACTAATATGAACCTTAGGAATTGTAATTTGGACAATTTAATAGTAACGTCACTTATGAAAGTATAAATAATATTATGGTATATTATGAATGAAAATATGATGTATTGATTTCAAGTAATAACTAAATAAATGTTTTAAAAATGAAAAAAATAATGTGTTGGTATTCTATATGTCATAAATTTTTATTGCAATTTTATGATTAATTTAATAATTTAAAAGAATATTTATTTTCATAAAATGTATTTATAAATTAATATTTTGATTTATTGTGATTTTAAGCTAGTTTTATGATACCTTAAATAATTTTTTAAAGTGTTATAAAATATATTATAATTTTAAAATCCGTATTTTCAGGTAAATGATGATTTTAAATAACAATAAAAAAATTCATATTTATAATTTTTTTGATAAATAGAGTTCATTTTCTAGGTTTACATGTCAATAAATGTTTGTGGTGAATTTGTGGTATTTCTCTAAAATAATTTATTTTTTTGGTAAATAGTAAAATATGATAATTTATGATAAAAACTAAATACAAAAATTATTGAGTCATAGATGATATAAGGTGGATCTGAGCCCAAAATCTATAACTCTCATTAATTATTTTAATATATTTCATGATAATTCTCAATCTATTTATGGAATTGAGACAATGTAATAAACTAATGAAAAAAATAATGAGAAACAACCCTCTTCTCCTGTATAAATCTTACCCTCTCCACCTCTTCTCCTCACACCTTCCAGGATTCTATCCATTTAAAAATTCTAAAGAATACTCTTCCCAATCCCATTACCCACATCTAGGATCCCTTTGTCTCATAAAAATACCAAAACCATTTCCCTAAGTAGGATCTCAAGGTGGAGAAATTCATAGGTAAAATCCTCTTTCTTTTCCTTTCAATTAACTTTTCAATTTTATTTACTTTCCCATAATCTACATAACTCCACTTATCCAAGTTTAGTGATAAATACATTATCTTTTATATAATATAAATTTATTATATTAATGGAATAAATCACCTTCATGTATGTTCCCTTTTCTTTTTACTCTAAAAATGAAAATATCATCTATTGTGTGTCGACTTACCACCACTATGGATAATGAGTTTCCATTTTAATTCATCACATTAAAGGATGGTTATAAAACCATTATAATGGTTGAAAATAGATGTTAAATAATATTTTATAACAATTTTTATGTTATAAAAACAACATATATTCAGGACAATCAATAATTAATCAAAACTATTTTGTGATGATCGAAAAACCATCATAATAATCTAAAAGATTATCACTATTTCCTTATACAGTGATTCATACTAATAAATATTTACCAAATAAAATGAAAAACCAATTAAACATATGTATGTTCATTAATATAAATTATGTATAATTATATGCATTCTACATAAACATTCATACTCATATTCAAGTGAACCGATAATGAAGACCAAGAAAAAAACACACTCGGACGATGAGATCAAACTATATAAATCATAGAAAAGATATTAAATGAACTTAATAAAACTATAATGAATAAAATTCACGTATTAAAATGATATTATTTTTTTAATTAATGGATTTAATTTGATTATCAATGATATTAAAGTGAATAAATCATTCTGATATAAGATAAGGGGATTCTCGAACCCAACTCTCTTTCTTTGGGGGTTCCCTCTTTCACTCCATTTTACACTATGTATATTCCATTAATGTTATTTAAATATCATATATTTTACATTAAATATTATTATATAGGATATAGGTTTTTCCAACCAGATTTATTACAAATGAAAATATTTTTCAAAAAGAAATATTCCTTCTAAAAAATAAATCTTTTATTTCTCATAATATTGTATCTTTTTTACTTGTGACTAACAATATATATATAAAGTATGTTATTACCTATTTTATTTTGAATCCCCATTATTATTCATGAATTTATGATTTTTAAATTAAACCCATTATTTTCCATTTGTTATTTTACGTCTAATATTGATATACATTTTATGTGGCATGCATGATAATGTAAATGTTATGATGTGATGGGTGCACCCAGAATTATATATAGAATGTAAATGATATGAAGTGAAGGGTGCGTCCAAAATTATATATCACTCCAATAAAATGTGTAATTTTATTTATCACATTAGAAAAATTGGAATACACATGAAAATTTTGCTATCTTTATTCACAACTATGCATGGTGGAAAACCCATAAGACATGATATTTTATTTTTATGTAATTCCAAATTCCATGAATTTATCTAATTATTCCTCTCATGGTTATGATGATGATAATTATGATAACCCATGTTTCATGTCTCTTATTCATCCTCTTATTAGGATTTTCGATCACCCCTTATTTTTATATATATCCTCAGGTGAATACTCATACTAAGGAGAACACAAGGGACAATTATAAGCTAGAGAAGAAGTAATTAAATATATTTATAATTTTTATAATGTAAATTTTATATATGGTCATAATTATCCCATGAAACTAAACCCTTGGATCATGTGTTTGTAACACTATTATGTTTTTATCATTAAAATTATGTAATTGTTATGTAAGAAATGTAGGGTCTCTATATAAATGACTGAGAATGATTTCAAAAGGCTTTAAAGGATCTCTATCATTTCATCCCAAATGATTTATAAACTGTAGAATTCATTCTAAATCACATAGTTTCTTCATAGTATCTAACCATTAACTTTTATAAAACATGTAAAAATTTAGATATCTCTATTTTTTATCCCTAATTAAATGTTTGATCAACTCACAGAAAAAAAATGTTAAATAAAGTATGCCCATGAATTTAGGGTTTTCCTATAGAAGATGTTTTTAAAGTACAAAAACTATCTATAAGGATTAACAATGGATTTTATGGTTTCAATATGATTTTAATCAGTAATAGATGAAACACATGATCTTCTCTAAGGGGATTGTTTCACCACCACATCACCATACTTGTAATTTTTAAATGAATTTGCATCCATCTATGAGTGATAAATCATGCAGCATATGGAAATCCCATTTTATATTTCTTTGCAATGGGAGATATATTTATTAACAATATCTATATGTGTTTTCTATGGGAGTATCACATCCTTTTGTTCATGGATAACTTCATGGAAGAACTTTTTTTAGTTCCAAACAATGTAAATTCATTACAAGGATTCATACCTCTTCTTTCATAAGAGTTTGATCAATATAATGTCACCTTTTGAGATATATAATGGCCATACATTCAATTTATTATTTTCATTATCATTGAGTTTCTTCACATATTTTACCATGAGAATATTGATATTATAAAATTCAAATTTTGTATAATAAATTTCATAGCTTCCCTAACCTATTAATTGTTTTCCTTTTATATAACTACATGTGGTATGATTCTAGTTTTCACAGGATATGTTGTGAGTCAAAATCGCATTTTTTTTAGTACCAACCATATATTTCTTTCCTACTATATTTTCCCATATATTATAGTCGGTATCTTAGATCTCATTATGTTGAGTATGATTTATCACCTTTACACCAATGTGTCTATTTCCTAAATACTAAATCAACATACCCCCTTTATTAGTAAAATCACATCTATAACTACATATGGATTGATTCCAATGGATATAATGTACACAGTGATTCCCATATATCTTATCTTATGATTAATAATCATTTACATTCACTTCTAGTACACGATTTGGTAGGACCATTCATTAATTCACATCGAGTGTTTTTATCCCTTTTATGCCAAGGTACCCAATATCTTCTACATATGTGGGTTTATAACTAATAAGGAATTGATTCATCATTTTTTACATATAATTTAATTCTCTTTAATTCACATTGGGTTTCCTTCATCTATTTAATGTTAGAGTGTTTCTATAAGTTTACGTGGGTTGATTCTCATCTCTACAAGTTATGTAGTGTTACTCAAATATCATATCCTTATCCCAACTCCAACTCCTATAAGTTTTCTATCTTAAATCTAGTAAAATAACTTTTTATATTAATATAATTTCATGTATGAGCTTGTGTGACCATGATCCTTTTAAGTATATCTCAATTTTTTTAATAATTCTATGTATTTTACATTATTGTTTCCAAGACAACAAACCTAATACACACCAGAATCTCTTTAAGATATTGAAATTCCTTTTTAACATTCAATCCTCCATACAACATAATTCATGTTTTGAGTATTTGAATAACCATAAATCGTTCATGGATACTCACAATTAACATATCATATTTTGAATGACCCCTTTGGAATGGTAATGTCACATTCAGTGTAATATGGAATGCCAATACACATTTTTGGTACATACTTGTTTAGAATAAAATATCTTTAACTATAGACTCTTTTTTATAGTATTACATAGGAAGAATAAATCAAACTTGGTTAGAAATCATCATCAATTTACTTGTCTAATGTTATGGTGATGAACCCCTATCATTGAAATGTGTTTAATAGTCCCCATATCCAATCCATTATCATTACACCATCTCTAATTAATATATTTTAGGTAATGACTTATTTTTTAACTAACCATACTAAAGATGATTTAAAATATAATTGAATTTAAAATTTCATGTGTTAAAAATATTAAAAAAGAAAATTTGTATCTAATTCATGCAGGTTTTCATTTATTTCCTTCTCATTCTCTTTAGAGTTATATATTAATATTCTATATTTTCCTTTACATGTTGATTTATCAATAATATTGAGTTGATTATTTTCAATGATGAATATCTATAAACATCTATAAAATAGTCTGTATTACAATAACATAAAATTACACTACTGATTTTCAATCATCAAGATACTAAATCTATCAGGTTAAAATCCCATAAAGGCTAAATTGAAAAAAAATTCAATATCACTATTATCTATATTTCATGAATATAGATCCTGAAAATTACCTTTATAAAATAACAGAGGCACAATTTTTGTAAAGACTACTGATGGACTTAGAAAAAACTAATTTTTACTTTCTTGATCCAAATTTAATGGAAAAATATTAAATAAAATAAATTTTCACTCTTTGAAAGTCCCCATAAATTAACATAAATTGTAGAGATAATTTACCCATTAAAATGTGTGTCTTTTCATTGAAATTACTTATCTGTAACATTAATTTCTTCTTAATGTTTGGTTCACTATTTAGTATGTGTTAATTTTCAATATTATGATATAGGAAGGTAATAAAGAAATATAATAATCATATTAATTTAAAAGAGAAGATCTACATCCACAATTAATATCTTCTCTTTGAATGGTTTTTACATTAGGGGGTACAATTATAAATATAAATTTACCCTAACAAATTTGTTTATTGAGTGCTCTAAATCACTCAATGATTTTAATATGGAATCATCTATTTAATATAGTTCCATAAAACATATATTTTAATACTATAATTCTATATATAGTTTTTTAGTCTCTATAGACTTATTTTTATTTCTCTTTTGAACATCCTTAATCATGATAGATACCTCTATAACGTTAGCCTTCATAGTTGCTAATTATTTTCAAAGTTGTTATAAAAAAGTTTTTTTTATTTAGAACCATTAATTTAACTGAATATTACTCATCCTTGTTCTATGAAATTTCCTTTAATTTCATTACATTGAATTAGTAAATCATATGTTAAATTATACACTGATAAGGTTCATTAGCCAAGTCTCTATCTACACCCAAGGAACTATTATTTCCAAAAAAATATAATATATATCCCAATAGTTGAACCATTATGATCCCATGAATATGGAGTGATAGTGAAGGTGACCCATCCTATATCACTTCTCACTCAAGGGAGTTTTAGTGACCATAGTATGGATATTTTACCACACCCTCTAGCTTATAGACTGATCATGTGGTTAAGTTCGTCATATTAGATGATTATTTTTTACAAGAATTTATGCAGTATAATAGTAACCCTATGTCGTCTTTTGATAGAGCCTTAGATCATTAACTTAAAAAATAAGGTATCAATTATTAAAATATAAGGGGAGTGGGATATTATAAAATGTGGTTTCATGTTGATTTATGTAACCAATAGAAAAATTAATGTAATAAAACAAAGCAGAAATTAATAGAATTGATTAATCATGACTAAGCTGAAGAAAGATTGTGATGCTCATCCTTCATCACATCAAGAGAAAGGGTTTAAATCTTTTGATAAGTAGTTTTTAACACCTTGAACTAGAATTTTACAAAGTTTATACTAGGATACCTCATATAATATAGTTGAAAACACAAAATAAATCATCAGTTACCATCGATGATCGAGTGAATTATGTCTGGATTCATAACCAAAACACACCAAGGAAACAAATGAAGTACACGATGCACAATCCATGTTTTTATGATATTTAATTTTGATACCATGAAATAAATTTACATGCACTTATAGTGTTTTTGATAGTTCAACTAACCAATATGAACCACACAAACATTGTAATTGAACAGTGAAAGAAGAAACAGTACTGTAATTTTACCCTTTACCAATGGTTCAGAATCATTGTTAAAGGCTACGAATCTGTTGTCATATTTTATACCAAGGGTTTCCCAAACTGTGGCCATGTAAGCCATGGGTATAGGCTTATACCAACGGTTCTCTGTAAACCATTGGAATATGTGTTAAACTAAGAGATATACCAACATTTTCACAAATTGTTGGTATATGTTACCCTTATACCAACGGTTTATAACCATTGGTATATAGTGTACAATATACATCCAAAGGATATTCCAATGGTTTTTAAAACAGTTGGTTGAAGTTTATACCAACGGTTATAACAAAACCATTGGTACAATATATGTCTAAAGGTTATACCAACGGTTTTGAAAACCATTGGTATACATATGCTGCAGAGCTCCACAGCAGTAGCAGCCACCAGCCACCTCTAACTTTCAGCAGCCACCTCCAACCTCCAACTCTCTATGACCTGCAAGAACACAAACACCCAGAATCCAAAAGGCTGCATGGGATGTTTAAAATTCATCTAGAAATTAGAAATTTATAAATTTAAATTTCATTCCTCACTCAACCCACAACAAAAGAGAAAAATCCAGAATCAAATACATCCACAATCCAATACATCCAAAATTGAAATGCAATAACACCCATAACACCAATACAAAATTAAAATCCAATACATCCAGAATCCAATACACATAATAGAATTTAAAAAATTAGAATTCATTACCAATACAGCCAGAATCCAATACATCCAGAATTAAGAAATTTAGAATTGAAAAACAATAACAGCCATAACAGTATTCAAAATTTATAATTCACTCCTCACACAAATCACAACACCAATACACACAAGAGGAAAAGCCTACATGTTATAGGAAGCATATGGGATGTTTACTCATGGTCTTGGGTTGACTATCTTAAAACCACAGAAAAACTTGGGTAGAGTGGGCAAGGATCATGATACCCATAAGATAGACAATGGTAGTGGTCATGTTCTTATACCTAGGATGAGTTATAAGAAAATCAAGGGATTTTTATATTCCTCTAATGACTATGTATCCATGTATAAATTGTTCCCGATGTGTTAGTGGGAAACATTGTCCAATCTCGACATATGAGATAGGTTAATAGAATAGCCTACATGTTTTTCATAGAATTTTCCATTGGAAGTAGGGGGTATGTGGCTAATTTCAATTTGGTCTCCTGGGTATGATGTGAGATAAATCCCCATTTTGGGTAGTGGGAATGAATATTCAATTATGTATTTAGTATTGGGTTCGCAAAGTGACTTTGGTTTGGTCCTAGAACCCGCTGTTTAAGGATGGTATTGTCACATTAAATGTCATCTATTTTAGAATAGGGGTAGGAGTTCCTCACATGAGAAGTGGATAGTGTAAGGATAGACCATGGATCCTTGTGCTAAAGTATCAACACAATCTGAATACGTTTGGTTGGTTTTCCGCATCCAAGTTGTTGTTTTCACTTAAAATCCTGTCCATTTCAAATAAAAGTGAGACAATATGAGTGGTAATGGCCACACCATACCTCACATTGAGGAGTGTTTGACTCTTACACATCAAAAATGACCCGTGGATCATTGTCACAAAGTATCGATAGAATCCAAATGCGTTTGGTCGGTTTTCTGTTTTCCATTTTTTTCACTTAAAATGTTGTCAATTTCAAATAAATGCGTGACACTTTGAGTGGTATTGGCCACACCATGCCTCATATTAAGACATATTTGACTCATAAACATCAAAAATGACCCATGGATCCTTGTGTTAAAGTACCAACACAATCACAATACATTTGGTTGGTGTTCCAAAGGTCTGTTGTTTTTACTTAAAACGGTGTCCATTTTAAACAAAAGAGAGACACTTTGAGTGATAACAGCTACACTGTACCTCTTATTGAGGCGAGGATGATTCATAAATGTCACAAATGACCTATGGATCATTTTCCTGAAGTATCAATACAATCAGAAAGTGTTTGGTCAGTTTTCCGTATGCAAGTTGTTGTTTTCACTTAAAATCATGTCCATTTCAAATAAAATTGAGATAGTTTGAGTGGTACCGGCCACACCATGCCTCATATTGAGGTGGTGTTGACTCGTACATGTCACAAATTACCCATAGATTGTTTTCCTAAAGTATCAATAGAATATGAATGCGTTTGGTCAGTTTTCAGTATGCAAGTTGGTTTTTTCACTTAAAATCTCGTCCTATTCAAATAAAAGTGAGACAGTTTGAGTGGTACTGGCCACACCGTGCATCAGATTGAGTTGGTGTTGACTCTTACATGTCACAGATGACCCATGGATCGTTTTCCTAAAGTATCAATAGAATCTGAATGAATTTGGTCATTTTTCAGTATGCAAGTTGTTGTTTTCACTTTAAATCATCTCCATTTCAAATAAAAGTGAGACAATTTGAGTGGTACCGACCACACCGTGCCTCGGATTGAGGCGGCGTTGATTCGTACATGCCCAAAATGATCTTTGGATCATTTTCCTAAAGTATAAATATAATCTGAATGTCTTTGGTTAGTTTTTTGTATGCCAGTTGTTGTTTTCACATAAAATGTTGTCCAATTAAAATAAAAGTGAGACACATTGAGTGGTACCGGCCACACCGTGCCTTGTATTGTGGTAGGGTTGACTCTTACACGTCAAAAATGAACCATGGATCCTTGTTCTAAAGTATTAACACAAACCGAATAAGATTGGTCAGTTTTCCATATGCCAGCTGTTTTTATTTGAATGGGTGTCCATTTTAAACAAAAGAAAGACACATCGAGTGATACCGGCCACCCTGTGCCTCAGATTGAGGTTGGGATGACTTGTACATGTCACATATGACCAACAGATCATTTTCCTAAAGCATAAACAAAATTAGAATGTTCTTGGTTGGTTTTTCATATGTTAGTTCTTGTTTTGACTTAAAATGTTGTCCATTTCAAATAAAGGTGAGACACTTTGAGTGGTACCAGACACATTGTGCCTCAGATTGAGTCGGGGTTGACTCGTACACATAATAAATGACCCATGGATCCTTTTTATAAAGTATCAACACAATCATAATTTGTTTGGTCAGTTTTCTGTATGTTTGTTGTTTTTACTTAAAACAATGTCTGTTTTAAACAAAAGAGAGACACGTTGAGTGATACCAGCCACATTGTGCCTCATATTGAGGTGAGGTTGACTTTTACATGTCAAAAATTACCCATGGATCATTTTCCTGAAGTATCAATATAATTAAAAATCATTTGGTTGGTTTTTCGTATGCATGTTTTTGTTTTCACTTAAAATTGTGTCCATTTCAAATAAAAGTGAGACAGTTTGAGTAGTACCAGCCACAACGTGCCTCGGATTGAGGTAGGGTTGACACATACATGTCACAAATGACCCATGAATCTTTTTCCTAAAGTTTCAATTGAATACGAATTCATTTATTCATTTTTCCATATGCAAGTTATTGTTTTCACTTAAAATATTGTTCATTTCAAATAAAAGTGAGACAATTTGAGTGGTAATGGCCACACTGTGCCTCGGATTGAGGTAGCGTTGACTCGTAAACATCAAAAATGATCCATGGATCATTTTCCTAAAGTATTAACAGAATCCGAATGTGTTTGGTTGGTTTTATGTATTCCAGTTTTGTGTTCATTTAAAATGTTGTCCAATTAAAATAAAAGTGAGACACTTTTAGTGGTACCTACAACACTGTGCCTCAGATTGAGGCAGGGTTGACTCTTACACGTCACAAATGAACCATGGATCATTGTGCTAAAGTATCAACAAAATCCAAATACAGTTGGTTGGTTTTTCCGTATGCTAGTTGTTTTTACTTAAAAGGGTGTCCATTTTAAAGAGAGCTTAGATTCAGATCCAAGACGTCGAATAAAGAGTGTGATTGTCTCTCGAATCAAGGTAAGTGTTCCTTAGACTTTCACTAATTTTCATGATGTTTTATATATTCCGAATTGCTGCTCACCCAATGTTGGGATGTCGGGTCGAGGGGCTGTCTGCGGTCCATAGAGGAGGGTGGGGGCAGTTAGGGGGGCTATCAGGGGGCTGTCCAGGGGGTTGTCCGGGGGGTGTCCAAGGTCTAGGTATGAGGGGGGTTGTCCATGGTCCAGGGAGGTGGGGGCTATCCAGGGTCTAGGGGGAGGGTGGGGGATGTCTGGGGTCTAGGGAGGAGGGTGGAGAGGTTGTCCAGGGTCCAGGGGGGGCTATCCAAGGTCTAGGGAGGAGGGTGGGGGATGTCTCCAGGGAGGATGGTGGGGGCTGTCAGGGGGGCTGTCTGGGGGATGTTTGTGTTCCAGGGAGGAGGGGGCTGTCCAGGGTCTAGGGAGGAGGGGGGTTGTCCAGGGTCTAGAGAGGAGGGGGGGCTGTCATGTGTCCATGGAGGAGGGTGGGGGTACTGTCTGGGGGGTTATCTAGGGTCCAGGGATGAGGGGAGTTGTCTAGTGTCTGGGGGGGTTGTCCACAGTCTAGGGAGGAAGGTGGGGGTTGTCTGGAGTCCAAGGAGGAGTGTGGGGAGGCTTTCAGGGGGGCTATACGGGGGCCCATCCGGGGGTTGTCTGGATTTCAGGGAGGAGGGCGGGGGGGGCTCTCTAGGGTCCAGGGAGGAGGGGGAGTTGTCCGGGGTCCAGGGAGGAGGGTGGGGGGATGTCCGAGGGGTTGTCACGGGGCTGTCTGGGGGGCTGTCTGGGGTCCAGAGAGGAGGGTGGGGGAAGGTCTATCTAGGGGGGCTATTTGGGGGGTTGTCTGAGGGTTGTCTGGGTCCATTGAGGAGGGTGGGGGCTATCCCAGACACATGGGATGATATTTACATATTTTTTAAGCAAATTCATTCATGGTTAAAAAAATAATTTCAATATATCAACTTCTAATCAGACCATCAATTTCTAAATTCCACTAAAAAATTACAATTTCATTAAAATAGATAAAAAATAAAGATAATGTGACCTACATAATCACACATATATTTAGGCACAATAAATCAATAAACATCAAAGGCCAGTAATATTAGTCAAAAAATGTAATGGATCAATCTGTCTCTCATCACAATCACTATCATTACCATCATCATCACCCTCACCCTCATCCTCATAATCATCCCCAACCTCCTCCTCACCATCGTAATCAACCTCGGCCTCCTCATCTCCATACTCCTCCACCTCGTCCTCCTCCTCTCCCTCCTCCTACGCCTCAGTGTCCTCCTAGCCCTCCTCCTCCACCACCTCGGCCTCCTCCTCTCCATCATCTTGAAAAAAATAGAACTTCCACCTGGTGCACCATATATAGAACTCATCGATGAAATATATTCATCACAAGCAGTGTTGTCCTCTGGTGGAAGTGTTGGACATAAAACTTATATTGGTTTCATAAATGCAGTTCTTTCCCTAAAAGAATGTTCTTCCATCTCTGTGGAAAAAGTTTCAGCCTGTTCTACCTATGACTTAACCTACTGCAACTCGGTGCCACTAAAAATCATACCTAAGGAGGGCCAATACCTAGTCAGAACTATACTCTTCCTAGGTCGGCATCGTACTCTACCAGGGTGCTAATCTCCCAACACCTGATGTAAGTGATCGTTTGGCCCAAAAGTTTCAGGTTTCTAGGCATCAAGGGCCTTTAAATAAGCCTATTACAAATATAAATATATTATTAAGTTAAAAAATATAGTTTAATATTTTAAATCGTCAAAGTAAAAGTTACAATCTGCTACTGAGTCAGTTCATTAACTGCACGTCCATCTTTCTTCTATCTACTCGAGCAAAATAGTTTTGCTCAAGGCACACGTCCTTCTATATTCAATTTGTGCCCCTACAACGGCATTGAATGTAGAAAACCATAATTAAAAATAGGATACCAAAAAAAACATCGTAATTTCATAAAAACAATTATATAACAACTTTAGAAATCAAATAAATTATGGAGGAAGCAATAGAAAGTGAATGTCATAAAGAATGATTATAAACTGTCATACCTACTGTCTCTCATGATCTGGCATCGTAGTATGTCTCAGTGTTTTTTCATATGCATCCTAAATAAATTTCAATGGTTATTATTAACGAAAAATATGAAATTTTTATTTAAATACCTCTAATTGGATTAATACCGTAAATTGGCTAGTTTCCCAATGAGTAACCATCTGTCAGTACTGTTCTAATGGACAATCATCCACGAAAGGGACCGCAACTATCTTTGTGACAACTCTATCATTCCATAAAATTCACAACTCAGGCTTATAAGCTCTTCAAATATCGCTTAACTCCTTTAGATGTGCTGGTCATGCACCCTCACCACTGGGGAAATTAAACTGTAGCTGAAACCAAAATAGTAATTCATATAAATACAAAAAATAATATATTTCATTAAATAAAACAAATTTTTTACTCATATCTTTTCCCAGGCTTTATCCTTGACTCTATTTGGTAGATGTCTCCATGAGAGAAGGCTGGCAGGAATGATGTCAGAGTATTTGGCAAGAGTCGCCAAAAAACTCCGACATTGTGGCCCTGATTTTTCAATCATCTGACTATCTTCATTGTAGTCCACCATCAACTGCATGTGGCGGTTCCACACCAAACACATGCATATACTCCCCCACCTTCACCTCCTACTAGTAGATGTATCTGTTATGAAATAAAAACAAATATTTTATCAATACATTTTATAATGAAAATAAATAACAGTGTAACAATTTGTTAGGGTTGTATAAGTATACCTACGGTAGTCTGATCAATGGGCACCACTAGATCAGCCGAAACTGAAGGAACACCCTGTAAAAATGAATTGGGTCCCAATGTATGCTCCGCAAGGATAGACACTGTTGGATCAGTTGTCGAAGAAGATGGAATATAAAATCCCGGAGATAAGGAAGCAGAAGTAAAAAAAGATGATAGGGATGGATGGCCAAATGCTGGATGGGGAGTGGGAGTCATCATCAGATATGGTACAGATGGGTGAGGAGGCTCAGATTTAAAGGGTGGTGAAAACATGGGAGGTTTAAATATCCTATGTGTCCCTAACGACACACCTTGATTAGAATTTTGGACGGTTGATATGTCAGTGGGAGGGGAGGGTCTAATCGGGTACGCCGACCAGATTGTCTAGCTCTCGTACCACCCCCCTTGTACGAACACCCCAAGTACTGGTACCACTACTAGATTTCTCATCAAATATTTTTCACCTAATATATATATCCTAAAAAAAATTAAAAAAAATTAATAACATGACATTATATATTCTTTAAATAAATATATTTGAAATAAAATACTCACTACCGGCACTGTTGGTGGAATGCCCAGCTCAGCCATGCGACGACTGTTGTCCATAATCTGTTTTCGTCACCTCTCTTCAATTGGTTTCATTTTACTACATTTGAAAACTAATATGGAAGTAAATAGAAAAAGATAACTAATGTGTAACCCAAAAAACCCATTAATTTAGGGGTAATAGGGGGATTCATGGATAATTTAACTAACCATTGTTTTATGTGATCTTGAAAAAATATATAATGAAGTCAATAAATCATACAAGATATAATAAAGAAATTTCGTTTTTAGTATGATGATTATTTACTAAGTGTCATCAGTCTATTAAAGTCATGGAACATTGATTCTACCAGATTCATAAGTGGTGAAGTAGTTGTCAAAATTAAGGAAAAATTTAATTTCTTTAGCTCTGGCAGATGATTCAGTTTTCAATACATATTTTGCAGAAGAATACAAACCATCATGTTCATTACCTGGTAAAATTTTAAAGAGAGGTCTTAGAGTCATAAAAATTTTATACAAATCACAGTTGAATCATTGAAATGTTCACAAAGTTAGAAATGTTGGTTTCATAGGTTTAAATACAGTTCAATTCCAAATTAAAAAATGAAATTCAAATAAAAATTCGAACCAATAATCATTGAAAATGCACATAATGGTCAAATAGGATACAACATATTTTTAATCAATATTAAATCAATTTTAATAGTACCAACCTTAACAACCCAACTCGAGGTAAACCAAAATAATTGATAACATGGATAGATGATTCTATATATCTTACACCACAACTTCAGGTTCACAATCAACTCTGAAAATTGAGATATTTGAGTCATCAAAAGAAATAAATGGATTGGTTCCAACTGTAGTAGGGACAGTTTCAATTCCATCATTACCATCATCAAAAATATTTCTTGGAATTACTTCAACTATGACACAAAATTCAGGTCGAAGTTGGTTTTTGACATAAAGATCTTGTTTATCCATTGATTCCAATACATATGATTCTTCGGTAGCAAGAGTGTGAGTCATATTAATTATTAGAAATCCACAATAATCAATAAATGTGGCATGTCTCGTCCTCGAATTAAACCAATGGAATTTCATCATTGTGACACATCCATGAGAGTAATAATCCAATATTACTATTTTTTCAACAACTCCATAATAACCCACATTTTCAAATCATGGTCTACTATCTGATGCATTGGCATAACAATATGTTGTGTTAGTAACCATAACACCATCATGTTGTGTTCTAATGTTCTTTTCTCATTCAATGACAATAAATTTGTACCCATTGATAAAAATTGATTTACAGTCACGAACCACGGTATTAGGACCAAAAGCCAAAGCACTTATTTACTCAGAGACAGAGTCAGTAGGAAAACTCAACACCTACAATATAAATTAATATTAAACATAATTAAATATTTATTTAATTATTTTAAATATTAATATATTTACCTTCAATTTTAACCATCCAGAAATATCTTTTCTATTCAAAGACTCCCTCTTTCTCAAAGATAACGAATAATGCTTTCTATTTATCTTTGTTTTATGTTCCATGTAGATAAAAAATATTAATAGATTAAAAAATATACATGTATGATATATATATTCAATTTATTTACCTAATGTAGTCATCGAACAAATCACATTTGAACAAAACTATGTGATGTTCCATTTCCCTCTCTTTAAATCTTAATGTCTTCGATGTATATGATCCAAGAATTCATCTTGTTTGAGGAAGCGATGGAAAACTGGGTTCAATTTGCTCATATTGTTCTTCTTCATTTCTCATTGTTCTGTTCATTCTTGTAGTATGATTAGAAAAATACATTGAGCAGAAATCCATACATTCTAAAGCCAAGTAACCGTTTACGATAGAACCTTCAGGATGATTCCAGTTTCAGACATAAGACTTTAATGTGTACATATTTCTTTCAGTTGGATACATCAAACGAAATGAAATATGTCCTCCTATAAGTATTTTAATGGGAATATGGATATTCATATACAACATGCATGTGAAAATGATGGAGGAAATATTTTCTCTAACTCACACAAAATTAATGGGGCATCTGTCAACATTTTGTTCAATAAAGACTTGAACAACTTCTTAGCACAAAGATCTATAAAAAAGTAGCACAACTGAATAATAGTCACCCTTACATAATTGAAAAAAATATGATAGATTTATATTGGAATCAAATCATGCAAAAGAATGTGATAATCATGAGTCTTCAAAGATTTTAGCTTCAAATAACTTCTATTTACCCATTTAGATATGTTGCATGAATAGCCATCAGGAACTCTAATAGTCTCTAATACTTCTAGAAATTTTTTTTTTCATAGGTTTCATCAGATAAAAAGCACATGGAACTTGCCATTTATTTTCATTGATAGGAACAGGATGCAATTCCGGTCTGATGCCCCATTCCACCATGTCACATCGAGACTGTAAATCATCTATTGTTTTTCCCTTAAAATTAATAAGTATCAAAAGAAATATTTTACATATATTCTTTTCAATTTGAATTAAGTATATGAAATGACATAAACAATTGTTTGACCAATAAAGAAAATCAAAAAAGATACTCATCTTCCTCCAATTGTAATAGGTTTAAGTGTAAACATTCTTTCTCTTCCCAGATTTCATTTGACCCTTCCCAAATAAAAAACTAAAATCTTTCAATTCATTAAGCACATCAGTTCTAGGCATATGATGAGGTGGATCATTAGTCTCTATAGTATTATCAAATCTTTGATGATTATTTCTATATGGATTGTCTATTGGAAAGAATAATCGATGTCCCATAAAACTAAAACTACAACGATATTTTAGTATTCTGGATCATGTATTCTTCAGAAAAATAGGACATGATAGTTTTCCCTTCGTGCTCCATCCAGACATCATTGCATAAGTTGGAAAATCATTGATTTTCCACATATGTGCAACACGCATCTGAAATATGTCTTTAGAATATGCATCGTATGTGAACACATCCACATCCCAAAGTAGTTTCAACTCTTTTATTAAAGGTTTCATGTATACGTCAATATCAATGTCGGGATCAGAAGGTCCAGATATGAGTACACTCATTAAAGTGAATGGTTTTTTCATACACAGCCATGGAGGAAGATTATAAATGTGTATAAAAACTGGCCATGTGCTATGCAAAGTAAGCATTTTCCCAAATAGATTAAAACTGTCACATGAAAGAACCAACCTCACATTACGCAGGTCAGCTGCAAAATCAGGATATCGAGCATCAAATCTCTGCCATGAAAATCCATCTGCAGGATGAACCAACTCATCATTAGTCTTATTTATCTCAGTATCATTTCAACTCATTTGTATTGATATTTCATCTGACATAATAATATTAGGAGTCTGGGGATCAATGGAAAGTGCCACATTAAATTTTTTGGCACACAAGATGGTGCTCTATTTGATTTTGACTTCCAGCGGGATGTGCTACATTTTATACAATCATTTCATTCAGCGGTATCCTTCCAGAATAAACTGAAATCTTTTGGGAAAGCATGAATTTTGTTTCATGAAAATCCAAGTTCCTCAACTAACTTCCATGCTATATAGTGGTTTGAGGGAATATCTGCATCATCTGGAAGTAAATATTTTAATAAAGTAAGAATGTAATCGATTTCTGTATTATAAATCTCATACATAGTTTTCCCATGAAACAATCAAATTAAAAATTCCAGGTTTTCATTTTATCTCATTGTTGATATACTGGAGTCGTCTCAGCATCATTAAATTTTTTCACCCTGAAAACATCATCATTTTCATTAGACACATTATTTGTCCTCATATCGAAGTCTTATTGGGTCGGAATCCTTTATTTTTCATGATGATGAATAAATGAAAACTAGTAATATAAAAAATTCTCCACTCCATTCCTCTCATTTGGATCATCTGCGATTTGGGATTTCATTTTCGCCACATTGTGATACAACACATAGTATTTTGCTTGAAAATCATATTTGGTTATGTTGTAGATGACTTCTTCATGGCTCAACCTGTCATGACCTGTCCTCGAGGCCCGTGCCGTGACTACCCCAAGCCCGCCTTCCATAGGCCAGGGGATAGCGATTAGCACCAAGGCATAATTCCTGGTAAAAAGGGAAGGCATTGCCTTTGTAAATTAATCAAACACCACAGAGCAAGCAAGAAGAAGTAAATACTAAGTAAAACTGGGTAGAACAGTAAGTGCGGAATAGTAAGTGGGCTAGAATACAAACCCAAAATGAAAGTAAAGTACAACTGAAATAGAGAGTACAACAATTGAAAATTAAAGCCACAGCCTCGAGCCGTCCACTAGAAGTCCCACCTGAAGGGTGGGTACAGATAGCCTCCACAGCTCCTCGGGTCCAGCCGTTCGCTCCGAGTATGTCCCGCCCAACGGTCCACCTCAAGGTACCGACCTGCACCGCAAGCCTCAACCATGATCAGCATTGTCCATCGTCTGCAACCAACACAATGTAGTGCGGTCATAGCCCATGCAGGGGTGAGTATAAGCTACTCAGTAGGTACCCTGAGACCTCGGAAGGTCTCCCAAAATCCACAGAGGATAATCCAAAAAGGAAGATACAATCATGAAGTAACATCTGACACCACTTAGGTATATTCCCATACATATACCTAAGTCATCAATTCCAGTTCGGCTCCAACATCCGAGACCAAGTTCAATCACGTCCACACAGGATAGCACATCACAATCCACATAGGAAAGCAAGAAAAGAATCAGCTCACACAGGTATACTTCTTTGTAAGACGATAGAGATGATCAGATATTTCCACTGATTCATCTAAGCCGTCAGACCCACATAGGATCGATAGGTACTAAACCCCAAAATGACCCACAAAGGATCGATAGGTACTAACCCCCGCAATGACCCACAAAGGATCGATAGGTAATAACCCCTGCAATGACCCACAAAGGATCGATAGGTAACTAACATCCGCAATGACCCACACAGGATCGGACCCACACAGGATCTGTAGGCACTGGCCCACACAGGACCGCTAAGCGATGACCCACACAGGATCTGGCCCACATAGGATCGGTATCACTGATCCACGTTGGATCACTGAGTGTTGTAGTCATCGCCGTCGAATCCACGGAGGATTTCTGTACAGTCGTCATCGTCATCGCAGTCGCAGCCAACTCTAGGATTCCTGCACACAGCAAGATCGTTCGGGAGGGTCCGCTCCATGAGCCGAGGGGATGATACATCAACTGACACATAGTCCAGAGTCGATGTATCCAAAAGTTCGGTATCGTCAATCGGAACTCAACATCATAGACGGCGCGTCAATCGGACGCCCGGTCTGAGAGTTATTGGTCTTTTCGTCCCAGAGGCCCGGTTGGTTTTTAAGTCAAAACCAACTTGACCGTACTCCAACTGCATCCAGACCTTGAGCGGAGTAATCCAAGAGGTCTGTCTCACTAAGAGGAATCCAACAAAGTCGACGGCACGTCAATCGGACGTCCGGAGATCAGGTTATAAGCGTTTCTGCTCCGAGGGCCCGGTTGGTTTCGTGTACGAACCAACCCGGCCGAACCCAAAGTAATCTGAAACCTTGAGCATAGTATACCGAAACGATAGTCTCGATCCAAGGATTGTTACTCAACTAGTGGTTCGTCGATCGGTGGTCCTTATCCCATGTTATGGGAAACCGACCGAAAAAGTCTGGTAATAGGGGGGTTTCGGGCCCGGTCCGACCCGGCCCGGTACCCCCCTCGGTCGGCCCGAACCAGGTCGACCCGACCTAGGACCGCGTCCGGCCTTCTTGGGCGCGGCTTGGACTGGCTGGCGCGGCGCGGCCAGGCCTGGGCGCAGTCTGGCCGGGCAACTCAGCCCGACGCGCTGGCGCGCTGGCGCTGGCCAAGCGGCCGCGCAAAGGGGTGCTTCCCCCTTTGATGGAACTGCGGCCCCGCCCCCTTTGATGGAACTGCGGCCCCGTGGGGGGCGATCCATGTCATGGGACGTGGAATAGTGCCGCTTCCCGCCTCCCTCGGTCCCGCATTGTCACGGGACCTGCGGCCTGCCGCTGGGGCCGAAGCCGCGGCGGCTGTTCCCGGCGGCGCGCCGGTGGTGTGTTCCACGGACCACCGGACGAGCTCCAGTGCTTGGTTTTGCCTACCGTCTTCACCAACGGCCCTCTCGGAACCGGTTCTTTACTGCTAAGACCTCAAAACTCCCGTGTGTCCTGCTTCATCATCGCCCGTCAATCCGCACACCAAGAACGAAGAGACGATGGGTTTGGACTTGTTCGTTGGTCCGCACCCACCGCGTTAGCAGTTTAAAAAGGCTTCTGAAAATTTTTAAACACACATCGAGGATATAAATCACATAGATTTAATTGAACCAAAACCCCTACCTCAAGCGTCGTCAAGTGAGGGTTCGTCTGGGAATTGCACGTCGCGGAAGAAGGATCGTCGCATCACAGAGAAAGGATTCATCGGCGTCACGTCGTCGATCCCCGAGGATCTGGTGTTCTTGTAGACCTTCGTCGAAGGTCAACGTTCTTCACGTTCTTTGCATTCTTCACGTTCTTCTCATTCTTCGCGAGGAGGAAGAACTTCAAGAACCTGAGAGAATTCTCCCAATTCCTCTCGCACAACCAACTCTAATAAAATAAGAATTGTGGTTATGCCCCAGATCAAATTGTCAACACTTCAGAAACTTGTGGGAGAGCCCTTCAACGGACCCAGTAGGAGCACGAATGTTCCCCTGCCCCCACGAGTAACGAATCTTGCCCCATTATTATGCAGTACCCATTAGAGGAGGAACAAGTGTCTATCCACCTTGTGTGTATAGGTAAACCGACCAGGTCAGGTCCCTAGAATGTTGGAGCACCACCAACTCTTGCCCCCACGACCAGTCCCTCATCATCTCATGATCCATCCCCTAAAGTTCCCGTTAAAGAGCTCCCATAAGTGGAGATGCTCTGGACTATGGAGAAAAAGTATGATATCCTAAAAAAGCTGGTCTCAGTACCAGCCAAGCTATCAATCCTAAACCTCATGGAGGAACTCATAGAAGCCCTACTCAGCCCCCAGGAATTTTAAGACGAAGTCACTTCCACTGAGATATATTGAACGGAGACTAGCCAAACTGAATTTAATAGAGTGATTTCATTCACTGAATAGGATGAAGATGCCTCCTTGCAAGGACACATAAAACCCCTATATGTTCCTGGAAGGCTGAATGATTTTGAAGTCCAGAAAGTCTTCATCGACAATGGATCCTGAGTCAACCTTCTCACACTATAAACACTTAGTAGGTTGGACTACAATGAGGACAACCTGACACCATTTTCCACAACTCTCTTAGGTTATGATAAGAGCTAATAGAAGCCAGTGGGACAAATCAAGACCCGAACTCATTTTGGTGACCTTGTGGCCTATTCAGAGTTCTTGGTGGTTTGACAAAGCACTAAATTTAATGCCTTGTTAGGAAGTCCATGGCTGCATCAACACATGGACTTTCCTTCCTCCTTCCACAAGTGTATCAAATATTGCATCAATGGATATGGTGGTACATTGCATGATGATAAGTCCCCATTCAATCTCTCTGAGGCTCATTATATTGATGAAGAATTTTATGAGAAAAAGGGGAAGACATCTACAATTGATGGTATTGATTGGGTCCCCACCTTAAATAGTCTGGAAGTGGTTCCTGGAGACTCCCTCAAGTAGGTCGGTGATGAGTACATGCTTCCCATAAACCATGTTGAGAGTAGAAATCTGAGTCCAGATGCGTATCCATCTTTTCTCATGATCTCAGTCATGACAACCGAGTCTGAAAATGTAGAATCATATACTAACCCTCAATCTGAGGAAGAATGCTAGAGAACGGGTTCCCACGCCCCATCCTTGGAATCTCAAGATATCCCTGCCGCACTCTCTAAAGTGGCATAAGGACAATACACTTGTCACCGCCATGCTTCTCCCACTCTAGAGATTCCCTCACAACCAATTGATTAGAGGAGGTCACTTCTGCCATAGAACTCCCATGCGAAATCTTTCCCTCGAGCTTTGGAGTTCCCACATCAAGAGCTCTCTCCCCATCAGAAGAAGAGGAAGAGGAGGATTTGGGGGAAGAAGAGGAAAAGAAATTTAGTGATTCCCTTCCTGTATTCGAAGAGGGTATCTCTACCACTATTGATGATCTCAGGGAAATAAACTTGGGTACTAAATAAGATCTGAGACCCACTCTCATTAGTGTGGTCATGTCTTCCGAGGAACAAGAGGTATATAAATCCTTATTGAGGCATCATTGAGATGTTTACAACTGTAATTACACAAAAATGATAGGATTTGATCCCGAGGTGGTGACACACCACCTAGGCCTGCCAGAAGATCACTGAGGCTATAAGCAGGCTGCCAGAAGTACACACCCCAAACATGCAACCAATATATAGGCTGAAGTCGACAAGATCATCAAAGAATACTTTATTCGGGAGGTCTAATATCCCATCTAGTTGTCCAACATAGTCCGCATTAAAAAGAAGAATGAATAGATCCTTGTCTGCATCGATTTTAGAGGTCTTAATCGGCACTGCCCAAAAGATGATTTCCTGGTCCCGATCACCAGACTCTTGATCGATGTGACTGCTGGATATGAGGCGCTCTCCTTCATGGATGGTTATTATGGATATAATCAAATCATAATGTCCTAAGAGGATTAATAATACACTACCTTTAGGTCCCCCAAGGAGTATTTTATTACAAAGTCACGCCCTTTCGTCTAAAAAATGTTGGTGCGACATATAATTGTGCCATGCATCGCATTTTCAAACCATTACTGGGGAAGTTTGTCGAATGTTATGTTGATGACTTGGTGGTAAAATCATGACAGTGTTCAGATAACCTGTCAAACCTTAAAACCGTCTTTAGAAAACTTCAAGAAACATAGCCAGAAGATGGACCCCTTGAAATGCGCCTTCGAGGTTACCTCAAGGAAATTTCTTGGCTTCATCGTATGCCATCACGACATCGAAATAAACCCTGAGAAGACAAATTATATACTTGGTTTTCCACCTACCCACAACCACAACGAGTTGAGAAGAATCCAAGGACATTTGGCCTATATCATGCTTTTTATAGCTAACCTCGCAGGCATATGTCTGCCCTTTACCAGGTTGATGAAGAAGGGAGTTACCTACCAATGGATAGATGATTTCTAAAAGGCATTCTACAGCCTCAAGCAGTACCTATTGAGTCCACCGGTGCTCATTCCACTGGTTGAAGGAAGGCCACTTATCCTATACGTAATAGCCTTAGAATGGTAACTAGGAGCCTTCCTCACACAGAAGAATGACATTACCAGTGAAAACAACCTTTATTATCTCAACCGAACCATGATCAATGCTAAGACCCGATATTACAATATTGAGAAGAGTTGTTTGGCTCTGGTCTCCATGGTCCAGAATTTGTGACATTATCTGCAACATCTAGAAGTCCATCTGATCTCACATAGTAATCCGTTGAAGTACATCCCCAGCTTTCTAATGCTGACCGAACTCCTATCCCGATGGGAAATCATCCAGAAATAGTTTGACATCTGGTTTTTGCCTTAGAAATATACCAAGGGCTAGGCATTGGCATATTGTTTGGTATAAAATCCCTCAACAGAGACTGTCTCATCAGATGTAGAACTCCCTGACGAAGACATCTTCTCTGTGAAAAAGGATTCCCGAACATGGGAAATGTACTTTGACGGTGCATCCAGAATCCTGAAAAGAAAAAGAATGGAAGTCCCCATATTTAAAAAGGTGGGGTTGGGGGTAATACTCATATCCCCAGAATAGGTGGTTTTTCTATATTCCTTCCTCTTGTCAGAAGGATGCACAAACAATGAGGCAGAATACCAAGCCCTGCCTGAACGGCCTGAAGGCCTTCATTTTTATTGATTTTTGATAACCCCCCTTTAAAGGGATGAGGGGGAACCCTTAGAAGGCCCGTAGGCTCAGAGATTACATGGCCCGTAGGAATAAGAGATTACATGACCCGATGGTCTTAGGGAATTCAACCAGACTATCTACAAGGAACTACCCCTCCCTAGCATCTGCATCTTGATAGTAGCTCTCCACCTTTGTATAACCGTATGACTAGGCTTCCCGTGCAAGAACAGGCTGGTACCGATGGCATAGCCATACCCTCTCATTCTAACAATCCATTTGGCTCTTCTCTGGTGAGTGCACCTGCTCTGAATCCTCTTCTAGGGATGCTCCTTTTTTGTAGTGTGTCTGGGGCCTACATTCATGTAGACCAAAGGCCTTGGGGTGGCCCTAAGGCCTTAAGGTGGCCCGAAGGCCTTGAGAATAAACTTCCCCGAAGGCCTTGGGTGGCCCGAAATCCTTGCAGGACCCGAGCTGATGGTTAATGGCAGAGTTCCCCATGGAACTGACATTAACCTATGTTCCCTGGTCTCAGAATGCCTAGGCCAATGCATTAGCCAATGTGGCCACAACCCTAGATGACCCAGACTGGGATGAGACAATTATCAACATTTATCACCATCAAATGGTCTTTCTATATATTCAAACTAACATATAAGAAATCGATGAAGTTAGACCTCTACCTAAGCCATATGCTCCTACTACTGGTTGGATGTCCCCCATTAAAAACTACCTTCAAAGGGGAGAAATTACATTAGATAGGCCTGGAAGAGAGCAAGTACAGAGAAGGTTATTCAATTTTTTCTTATATGGAGACACAAGACAGCAAAAGGTCCCCTACAAACGAGGCCTTAACAAAGTCCTTCTCAGATGAATTGATGGAGAAGAGACTGTTGCCGTCATTAATGAAGTTCATACTAGAGTATGTGGAGATCATCAATCAGGACCAAAGCATTCTCATCAGATTCGAAGGCTTGGATACTATTCGCCCACCCTGGCATGTGATTGTGCGAACTTTATTGCGAAATTCCACTCCTACCAAATTCACACCAACTTCATTCATTAGCCCCTCGAGTTACTTCACCAAGCTAAGTACTCCTGGTGATTTTCCATCTGGGGAATTAATGTCATGGGACCATATCCTCCCACCACGGTCAAACAATTCAAATATATTCTCATGGAAACCGATTTCTTTTCCAAGTGGGTAGAAGATGCATTGCTTAAAGAAGTCAGGGCAAGAAGCATCGTCCGCTTCATGAAAGACAACATCATCACCAGATTTGGTGTCCCTCATACAATAATGACAGACAATAGAACCAACATTTTCTCTACTGAATTCGATAAAATATACCAGGAATATGGTATCAAGACCAACCGTTCATCCAACTACCATGCAGCGACCAACAGATAGATAGAGGCCTTCAACAAGACCCTATCTAACATACTCTAGAAAATGGTGGACAAAGATAAGAAGTCATGTCCAGACAAAATCTTACAGGCCTTGTGGGCCTATCAAACCACAACTCGCACCACTACCTAGGCCACTCCATACTCAATAACATACGAAATGGAAGTAGTATTTCCCATTGATCTCCAATTTCCTTCACTCTGCATTTCCATTTGTGATCAACTTTCCAATTAAGAGCAAGCGGAAAAGAAATTTGATGAATTAGAGCAACTAGAAGAAAAGCGGTTGAACACTTTAAACCACCTGGAAGTATATCAAAATCAAATTGTATGAGTCTTCAATAAAAGGTTCGTCTTCGGTATTTCTTAGAAGTAGAATTAGTATTGGTCCTCCGAACCCCGATGATACCTGGAAAGAAGCCACCAAAGTTGGAGCCAAAGTGGGAGGGACCATATATCATATACAAGTTCTACTCCAATGGAGCATATGCCTTGATCTCCATGGATGGGAAGCTCACAACCACTCCTAAAAACAAGTGATTTCTGAAGAAATATTTCATGTAACCATAAAATTAGTTTTCATCCGAGCTATAGGATATTAAACTGCCAAGCCCAGAATGTCCTTACTGCATGACAATAAACTGCATAGTAGAGTGTCCTTCCCGCATGATGTTAAACAGCACGACACTTCATCCTTACGTCATGACAATAAACTGTGCCGCGCCAGTCTGAACTCTATGAACCTAAACCAAGAGACAATAATCTTGGTACTATGACCTCAAACTATCTAGGATTTTTTCCCTGTAGGTGCGTGCTGGAGGCTCCCAGCCTCATCCATGTCTGTTCTGCTACAAACTCATAGCATGCACCCATGTTTGGAAGTGATTAATACAGGTCCAAGCTCTATGAACCCCAAACTGAGAGAAATATGTCCAAGTTGCATGAATCTAAACTAAATAACGAGATAATGTATTTACCTAAGAATACATTGGTCTCTTGACATATTTCATCTACTGTGCCACACCCAAAGAACTACGTACAACTTGATTCCTTCCAACACAAGATACATAACAATGCCGATATTTCTATATCCTGGCCCAGCCACCATGAAAATTTCTCTCCTCCTGTGTATAAATCAGATTTACATAGGAAGCCCATTTGAATTACAAGGTCCTTGAAAACTACATACATCTTGATTCCTACCCTCACATGATAAGTAGCGACGCTGGGATTTCTGTATCTTGGCCCAGTCACCCCTGAAAAGAAAAGAATGAGGAAACAATCCTTACCACAAGACACTAAATTGCATGACAATCGTCCTTACCACATGATGCTAAACTCCACTATAATCGTCCTTTCCACATGATGCTAAACTGCACGGAAATCTTCCTTACCGCATGATGCTAAACTACATGACAATCGTCCTTACCGCGTGACCGTAAACTGCATTGTACAAGTCATAATCCACTCCAGATACATGGTAAACCATGACTGGAACACTCTTTGAACATTTTTATTCATCCTTCCCATGCATCAGAATCCATGAACCTAAGGATTACGGATCTTCATAATCACTCATGGCCATCAGAAGTGGAAGGTCATCGACCTGTGGATGCCTTTTCATGACTATGAATACCATACGCCCAGCGGCTCTGCATATTAATCGCCCTTGTACTATCTACCAAAGGAACGTCTTCTGAAGGTGACACTCTTCCTCGCTCCATACGCTTACTGGCCCTAGGGCCCCCCATATCACATTTCCCGATCTAAAAATTTTTAGAGCAATGGTTTACATTTTTTTCCCCTTCATGTCCAGATGCTTCCAGGGTGCCCATACATGGTGAGCTTGCGTATCTACTCATGGTTCCTAATGACGGTCTACATCCATGACGTAACGCCAGAGTTATGCTACTTTAACCCAACATACAATTGTTATATGGTTGTTTCTCGTATGCTTGGACACATCTCCCCCATCTGCCAGACTCTGTGTCCCGAGCGATCCCAGATATTCATAATCATTCTAGGCCATAATAAGTGGAAGGTCATAGACCTGCAGATACCTTTGCCTAATTATGAATACCATTCTCTCAGGGGATTTGCATATTGATCTCCCATGGCCCTTCTACTAAATGCTAGTCTTCCGAAGGTGACACTCTTCCTCTCTCTGTACGCTTACCAGTATCAGAGCCCCTATACTACATCTCCTGATTTGAGAGACCCTAGGATTACAGTTTACACCTTCATCCCCCATTTCTAATCAGAGCACGCTAGAGCATCCTAATTCGATTATCCCATAGGTAACCATAGCATCAGCCAACATTGGTATGAAATTTGTGACCATTAAACTAAGAGTAGATCATCTTTATCGCACAACGTTAAACCACACGGAATTAAAGTGTACCCCATGTGCAAGGAAAATCAGTGCAGGGAACTTCCCAAGCCCCAAAGACAACTGTGGCCTAATATCTCTAACATGAACAGACATACCCTTTCCGTACATCAGACTTTGTGACCCAGATAATCATGGATCCTCATAAAACCTCCAAGGTCATCAAACATGGAAGGTCATCGACCTGCAGACACCTTTGTATGACTATGCATACCATTCCCTTAGTGGCTCTGCATATTGATCGCCCCTATCTCATCTACCAAAGGAAAGTCTTGCACAAGTGACACTCTTCCTACCCCCGTATGCTCAACGGCCTTAGGGCACTCATATCATTTCTCCTGATCCAAGAGGCCCCAGAATCACAGATTACACTATCTATATCCTTCCCACATCTTGGAAATGTCGGGTTATTTAGACCCAGTTGCATTCTAATTAAGAGTGACCCTTATATCAGCATCCTTACCGCATGATGATAAACTGCATGGAGTGCGTCCTTACCACATGATGATAAACTGCATGGAGCACATCCTTACTGCATGCCGATAAACTACACAGAACACATTTTTACCACATGACGTTAAAATACATGAATACCGTACTTACCGCATGAAGTTAAACTGAACAGAAACTATCCTTACCGCATGATGTTAAACTGTACAGAGACTGTCCTTATTGCATGATGTTAAACTGCACAGTCTTGAAAGAACTCTTCATGGGTTTAGTCGGGAAAGGATGCCTCCCTCTCTTCCTCAATGCATGAGTCATACCTACACGAATCATAATCTCACACCTGTGTGAGAGAGATTACTTCACCCATTCCCAGGATATCTTAGCCCAAAATGCTCCTCCTGCAACCAGATACCCCCTCCTCATGAATCACACTTTGTAACCAGAATGAACCGAACTCCCATAAACCACCCCTAGTGGTCTTTAATCCCAACTTCCCTGAAGTCGATCGGATATTGGGATAATACAACAATTAACCTAGGGACACCTTTGCACGACTATGCATACCATGCCCCTAATGGCTATGCATATTGATCTCCCATGGCCCGTCTGCCAAAGGCAAGTCTTCCTCATGAAATGATTCTTTCAAAATACCTCCTAGCCTTTGAGCCATTATATCCATCCCAGGATTTAGAAACTCTCTGAACTGTAGTTTACAAACCCTTCCATAATCACGTCTAAGTATGGTGGGACGTTTCTAGTTAAATTCCAGAGAACTGGGGAAAGCCATTCCATTTTGAAAGAATGTCCCAGCTACATGACTTTAAACCATGTCAAGCTCTAACCCTCCTTCATGAAGACCATGTGTGTGTGGGATTGGTCTCAAATCCATATCCATGATTGATATGGATGTCCCCAAACCCTTCAGACACCATTTCCCTTTTAAGCCACCTCTGGTGGTCTTTATAATCTAAACTTCCATAAAGTTACTCGGCCATCAGAAATAGATAGTCGTTAACTTAAGGATACCTTTGTACAACTATTCATACCATTCCCTTAGAGGACCTGCATATTGATCACCCCTATCTCATCTTCCAAAGTAAATTCTTCCTTAGGTGATGATTTTTCTACCTTTGTACACCCATATAGCTCCTATGCTCCATGGCATGCCCCACATGCTATTCAAACTTGAGAAAAAATTTCCCCCCATATACATTTGAAAGGTATTAAGGCATCCACAATCAGTACAAACCTCATAGCCCCACTCTCCCCACCAAATCTAGTCAAAGATGTTCGACATAAAATATCAACAATGATAGTCTTGTTAATGGGACTTTAAACTGCTCACAGAAACAAGTCCGGAACTCACCAAAATGAAAATCCACAATGGGTGTCTTGGAAAAAAGATGAGTATCAGCTCGCCAGTCCTACACCTTGTATGGCCCCAGAAAAACATTGAGCAATACAAACTCAATAGGCACAAATCTTGTTAGGTCGAACATCCGCAAAGGGCAGCCTACGCAAAATCCGCACTATACCCGCTAGGTCCACACTAAATGGGCTGAGGAAAAAAATCAGAATATCATCAAAAGTGGCATATGGTTTGTGCGGATTTCCATGTAGCCTTAACAATATCCAAACCATGCTCGCCGATTCCCCTAGATCAGGCAAAAATTAGATCTTGATTTTATTACTTCAGATTACCGATTTCAAGTTATGGTTCCAAACTAACATGTGACTGGAATAAAGTTGACTAGAAGAGATGAAGAAGAAATGTCTGAAATCCGAATTTGTTCTATTTGGTTCAATAGAAATGGAGGAACATCCCCAATTTTCAGTCTCATTAGAGTATTAAAAAGGGAGGAGGGGGGAGTATATTCCATAACTTGGGACATAATTACAATGGGGCCCAGTTTTCCCTTTCCAAAAGGATAGTGAGAGATTGCCGTGGTCTGTCGATGGTCTGTTCCAAAGAAGTTCTTTGCTCCGTTTCGGCTTTGACCGTCAGATGCACCTGCTCTAGGATAGATTTAAGGTCCCTCCCCTTCTTCTGGATGACATCATAATTGGCACATAAAAGGCCAACAACTCCCTCAACCTGGTTACGTGGGATTCACACCCCTTCAACTCTCTCGGGTTACCACCAAATCATGGGCCTTCATCTCCTCGGTCGTAAGATGATCAAATTCCATTGAAATATCTCAGAAGGTTGCCACCTGGTTGTGAAAAGAATTAAACATGGCCAGCTTGTCCTCGCAGGAGGTGAGGTATTCTTGGGCAATGATGATTTGGTAAATAAGGAAGTAAAAGTGCTGATAGTCATAGTCGGTGAAACCCAGCTCATCAAATAACAACTGAAAATTGTCACCCTCATTGGAAAAATTGGCCAAGGGGGTATCCACGAAGAGAGAACATAAATGGTGCCATTCCTCTTTGTGAACTTCCTGGTGTCTTGCCACAACACCGATACATTGATCCTCCGCTGCCGCCACATGTGTATAATCTGAAGTGTTGCCGCAGGAGTAGGGAGGGACCTATGATTAGTCACCTAAGATAGGAGACCCTCTTTTCCTTCGGATTTCCGAACCACTAGAGCCGGAAGCGGAAGACCAACTGCAGTCTTTGGGATGATTGGACATGCTTGACTGGTTCCAATCACATCAAGATCTTGGAAATATCTGCAGGAGGGGAGCAGTCTGAATTGCTCCCCACCAAAATGGGTTGCACTGATGCAACCCCCCCCCCAATGCTTTTGACGATGGACTGAGCACCTTCTCACCACGAGAGAGGGAGTAGGAGGTGTATCCATCTTGGTTACTGAATGGAAAAAATTAGAGGACATGGACATTTCACCCCTCGCGACAATGGAAATGTGTGGTGCTATCATTGGGGAAGGAATGGGATTTAAAATGGTCAAGGGATTTTGTACCTGCCGGACTAGTTCTTTCATCATCCCCTCGGGGTAACAATAAACCCATAGTTGGGTATAATCCAGTGATAGGAAGGCAGACCATGTCGAGTAAGGAATAATGATCTCTTTGGAAGCACCCTCAGGCATCATCATGAGCCACAATTGACGGAGAACCACAAGATGACATTCTCCCCTTCGTTGAATGACTGGAGGCAATGCAGTCTGTTGAATACATCCAAACTGCCTGGAAAATCGGTAGGGGAGGTATGGTTCACAAATAACTACTCGATCTACATAGGCGGTGAGAATCCCGTCTTGATGGTTGATAAGTTATGAACATTCCTCCAAGGAACCTCCCCTATCACCCCTCAATGACCCATGGGGATTAGGATGTGGTGGAAATAAGAAATGAGAGGCGTCATTCAATAACCCAATCGCATCAATAGTGATCAGAGTTCTGGGATGAACAACAAATATGCTGAGAAGAGTCGGGTGAAATTCAGAATGGGGAACCCATGTGGGATGCCAATACTCATAATAGGGGAAGTGTTCCACCATACACCCATACAGGAATTGGAATGGTCCACTGAGATGGTGTGGAGACCTGCCTTCCTGAATCATTACCAATAATTCATAAATCTTGGTGAGGGTAGGAAGGGACAAATTAATAGGTCGACCCTCCACCAGCATGGCCACCATAATTAAAATGCAGGGCCGAACCCTGGTATATGCATCGTGGGATGGGAAGAGCCATCCACTTAAGAACATGGAGAAGAAACCTGATAGCCCAAGTGCAGGAAAGATATCTGATCGATGTTCATACCTGCATGTGGAATACCACCCTGCTTCAAGGGTAGCACAGTATGACCCTAGAATCAAGCAGGACTGACGGGTTGGGTGAGTTCAACTACAGCACGCCTTCGGCCTAGGACACTTCATCTGTAAAAACAACCTTATCCACACTTCGAATGGGATGAGGGAACATGCCTCAAGAGGATGACCCAGTAATCCCTCCACCGTAGCTAGCAAACTCTTTGTCTAAGGATACATGTGTTTTTTTTCATTCCATGTAGCAGTGACTACGAGAAACTCATCTTACATTTCTCCAAGGATAGGGAGACCTATATGTTGGTTGATGTCCCATAGACTGATCCCCACCTATCCATGAAGTAGGTGAAAGGTGTTGGTACTCAAACACTAGAGGATCAACAACTCTAGAAGAATTTTACCCAGAGAGTAGAATGCAAACTGAGACACACAGGCTGTCTGGTACAAGCCCACTGCCTCTAGCTGGTCAGGGCACTCCAGACAGGTTTGATGCACCCAGAACGCCCAGGCCCACTCATCAGAGAAGCATCCTCTAGCCCAAAAATTACACTTAGTTCTCCATAATACGCTAGGATATTATTGGGAGATGCTAATAATGGATGGGTACCCTCGGGCATCTAGTCTCAGGACATCATAACGGAACCCACAGTTTCCCTAAGTCCATTCCGAGCCTCGCAGTATGAAGATGTTCTCTTTTGTCGGAGTGGCAATGATTTATCCTAATGGGGAAATTTTGGTGTAGTTATGACCCCATGGTGCCTCTAAATATATGAATGTGAGGTCAGGGTCATGCAGTGGAAGAGGTACGTCACCAGGAAGACCAAAACCGTAAAGGGGAAGCTGTACGGAAAACAGGTATGTTGAAAGCTCTGGCATGGAAAAAATCGCTAGAAAGCTGTCATAAGGAATAATGTGAGTATAAAGATATTCATCACTATTCCTCAGCAAGGTTTCCCTTGTCTCTATTAATTTATCACTAGATCATAGAGGAACCATGTTTTCTTCCCGCATTGGGAAACCATGCCAAGGTTCAGTCCAAAGGATTAGATAATATTTAGGAAAATTCCAAATGTTTGGAAAAGGATCCCCAAAGGGAATGCTTAGTATGCCCTATACACCAACCCTGAAGTTGGTTTGCGATTCCCATATTCTGCAAACCAATGGTATATGGAAGCGGTCTGCGTCATCCTGGCCCATAGATCAAAGTCCCACAGATTGCATAATAACCCCCTACGAGGGTTCTCATAATTCGGGACTTAAATGAAGTTCAAAATGAAAATTTTAAGGTTTGAAGGATAATTCCTGTCCGAAAACAACTGAGTTGCGTAGCATTTTCCGTACACCCCGCCATGAATTTTTAAAATTGTTTAAGTATAGTTCGTAGTTGGGAAGTTAGTTAACGGATGGGGGAAAGCGCGGATGAGGATCAGTTTGTGGAAGCCAAAACTAGTTCGCAGACGAAGCGGTTCATGAAGGAGGCCATATGTGGAGGCGGTGCACAGAAGAAGGGAACGAGATGGATTTCTTATAAATGATCTAGCACGTGGAGCCCTTTATATAGGCATGGTCTCCCACTGAGTCCACCTCTCTACCACAAACCACTCATGTTTCAGAACCACTGTAAATCGGAATAGCCCTCTCTTCGTTCCGATCGGACCCCATTCTGTTGGGGGGAATTTGTAGGGTCTTGAAAAATACATATAAGGGAAGGAAGATACTCCCTTAAAATCTGTGGAAGAATCTACCCAATCTTCATCAATAATTTGGGGAAAATATGAAGAATGTTTAGAAGAAATTGTAGAATACCAAACCAGTCCATGTACCGGTTCAACATCAATATTACGCGGCCAGTTCAGCGAACTGCACCAACTGCGGACACTGTCATTCACAAAATATAGGTGGAGCTTCTACGCGGGTGTGAACTAGATGGGTTGACAAAGTAAGGTCGGACTGGTCTGCATTCGCGAACCGTGCCAACCACAAACTCGAAGGACCGGACCCCCATCGCACATCACACCGTTTGTGAAATGCAGGCGGAGCCCTAAGTGGTTGTGAAGCACCCCCGTGACCGAGTTGGTTCATAGGTGAGGTGCATTCAATATACCCCACAAATCTTGGGTCGACTAATTCATCTGTAGGACTGGTTTTCTATCATGGGCCTCCGCAAAAGGTGTCACATGACAAAAGATACACCCCTTTTTACCCTCTATAAAAGGACGTCAAGGGGGAAAAGAAGGGGATAAGCTTTTTGAATATTGGCAGATTGAGGATCGAATTATTGGCGATCATATCCTTGGAGGAAGAGGATTTCCGGAGCTTAGGATTTCATATACCGCAATGTCCTAATTCGTGAAATAGCAATAGGTATAAACTGGGGACAAATTGTTAATAACTAAAAAATGCATAAGTAAATTGATATACTGTAAACCTAAAAATGGTAAACTGTGAAACATGGCCCCAATGCTGATGCAATCCCCATGAACCAGGGATCTTATACCCCTTCTTCGATCAAATTCACCGCATAGCACCCTCCTACGTGGGAGTAGCCCTGACCAGTGCTCCCCCATCCACCACTGCTTGAGCGGACTCCAACGCCACGTACCAATCTATTACACAGACCAAACCCAAAGTCACATACCACCCAGGTATGTGGGACACCCCTTAGTCTACATACCACGCTGGTCTGTGGATGAACTCTCCATCTGCATAGCACCTACCTATGTGAAGGGATCCACTCCTCATGTGGGCATGTGGTCCACCAAGGCCTTCAGTTTTTTCGTCCCCCGAGTCATAGAAGACCCTTCCAATTCAGTACAGCCCTCCAGAGTCCCTTCAGTAGCCTATCCATTAGCACTATGCCAAGGCTCCTCCCAAAGGCAACAAACCGAAATGTTGAAACCTTCAGCTACATTAGTGTTCCCTCCTGAGTTCACATACCTATGGTAGGCGGAAACAAAGGGGTTACCATGTCCCTTGAATGGACATCCGGAGCACTCCTGGGTTTACGTACCAACGGTAGTGCAGAGTCCGAGCCACGGATCCCGTTTCTTACTCTCTACTCTTTATGATTGAGGGATCCCTCTTTCTTTTCTAGTCAATGAGAACTAGTGGTGAACACCTCTCCCCTCCCCTTAAGAGAGTAACTAGGCATCCTGCGTAGGAGTAAGCCCTAGCCAATCAAGAAGGGAAACTATCACATGTAAGCCCCTAACCTTCATCCCATCTTCCTTTCATTGGACCCTTGTATAATGTGAAGTGAATAGATGGAGGGACCGTCACCTCGCCCTCATCCCCTCTCGCCACCATAGGTGCGCCTTCTTCCACCAGCGGAGGAGGAAAAGTGCAGATGCCTTTATGGAATCTTTCTCATTTTCTTGTTTCTCAGGCCGATCATGACTCACGTGGGCTTAGAGATATGTGATGGTCATGACATCCGTACAATGGCAACGGTGGAACTAACTACATGGGTTTTGATCTCTGTCTCCTAAGAAGGGTACGTAGGATACCTTTTTGAGGTTCAATCCCAACTTAGGCCACCAACCACATGTAGGCCCCAAACATACCCCAACAAGGGCTTCCAATCGCGCCCTTGGCAGGATACTATCACATGTCAGCCCTGACCTCCTGAACTATGTTAAATTTTATCCTTGCTAAGGCAAGGTACGTAGAAGGCCTCCCTGAGTTTCAATCCCAACAACCATTAGTTCCGACCCCCTTCATGTCTGTTCACACCGATTCCGAACTATGTGGACTTTAATTCTAGCCAAGGCAGGGTACACAGGACGCCACCCTGAGGCTCAATCCCAACTTCCATTGGTCCTGACCCCCTTCACGTAAGTTCACCAACCTCTATACAAACTAAGTGGATTCTGATTCCTCTCACAAGTATACGTAGGAATCCCATCTTCTGGGTTCGATCAAGATGCTCAAGTCACTCTCTGTCCCCCCTAGATGACAATAAACTCTAGAGAACCCAATTACAAGGCTTGAGACCAATGCTGTCTGAACAAACTCAGACTTCCCCAAAATCAGTAATCCAATGAGGGATGGTAAACCTTGGATATAGATAGTTCTGGATCCCTGCGTATACCCGTGACTTGAAACTCAGGGGTAATTCATGGATACTATGCTTGGGGACAAACCAAAGATTCATGAACATATGAACACATCTTAAATCTATAAGAGAGTACCAGAATAGGTAATAATCCCCCCCCCCAAAGGGTTTTATGAGCCTGACTTCCCATCCTCTCGACCAATGTGAGTTCCTAAGTGTCGTTGTCCATATCACCCAACGAGCACCTTCCTTTGGAAAGAAAGTCCACAGATCATTGGATACAAGAATCGTTGGGAATTTCTGGCTCCGCCAATAAACCTGTTGGAGACCAGGCAAAGCCGCGAAGATAGGGAACCCAATAGGAATGATTAAACAGCACCAACTCCCTTTAATCAGACATGGGAACCGATCACATCCCATTCTCCAGGAAACAGTTCCCAAGGAATTTGTATACTTCTATGACCAAAGTGGGGATGGATAGGTTTGAAATTACCAAAATCTTCAAAGGGTTAACCTCAATTCCCATTCCAAATAATCAGTGGTCTAAGTTGATACCATTTTGTACCCTAAAATGGAACTTCTCCCAGTTCAAGACCAGATTCTTCTAATAACACCATTCCAAAACCAGCCCCAAATTACTTAAACATTTGCTAAAAAATATTCTATGGATGGAGAAATTTTCCAAGAACAATTCTAGAATTTTCTCTTCCATGTCATGAAAAATGGCCAACATACATCACCAGAAAGTGGATAGAGTATTAAAATTTCAAGATTTCATGTTTCAGTATGAAAATTTTCCATATGGGAACGTGAAGGTTCCTTTCTTATGATATCTAGGGGAAATATAAATCTAGTTATATCTAGGATTACTATCCCAAAAATAATAAAAATCATAACTTGTTAGTCATTTCAATTTATGATCTATAAACGAAGGTGGAAAGTGGTATTTCTAGGTGGAACCATTTAATTTTTAGTTGTCTACACACATTCTCTATCCTATGACTATTCACATTAGGATCAGTTCATTCTTATCATTAGATATGAAGGTAATACCACTTTATTTTGAACCATCTATAGAGGACTAACCCACATACTATACGAAATAGAATAGATGATTCCAACATCTAATATTTTGATCACCTCTCTTTTCACAACCTCCTTCATTGGAGGGTTTAACCTTCATTATGGATACCTAGATAGTTTTTACCCTTATTATAAAATAACTTTATGTGTGAAAATTATTATTTTGATCCCTTAAGACTATCCACCATCTATACAATGGCCTAATCCATCCTCTTTAGAACATGAAAAATTTCATCTTATTGATTCTTCACAAGGGAGTAATTAAAGATAACTATAATTGTATCTTGGTCTCATAAGTATTCATACTTTATAGATGACATAAGAGGTTTCATTTTAAGATGTGGGGCCTTTATAACTGAAGGCATAATGGGATCAACATTTTCCCTTTCCAAGATGTTTGATACTACTGTTCACTTCCAATAATGATTATTTTTTTCCAAAAAAATGCAATTTTGAAGATTATGAGACACAATGATATTACTCATTAGTTTTTTATTAACTTGGTTGTGGCTTTCATATATCAATGTTTTCAAATTCTATGTAATTTTCCAAGGTGGAAAGAACATTACAACTTTCTTACTCTATAAGATAATCTTGTTTGATAGCCTTGATTATGTTGTTAGAGACCTTGTTATCACTTACATGGAAAATAGTCTCTCCTTGATGTACACAAATTAATACTTTCCCATTCACTAGGAAGGTTCTTCCCAAGATAAGTGGTACTTCAACATCTTCTTTCATGGTTAGAATAATGAAATCAACCAGAAGTGTAAACTTTCCAACCTTAACAAAAATATCCTCTAAGTGTCCCTTGCGATACTTGATGGATCTATCAACAAGTTTAAGTTCCACTCGAGTGGGTTTCATCACATCCAATCCTATCTACTTGAAAACTCAATAAGACATCATGTTAACACCGGATCACAAGTTGTAAAGAACCTTTCTGAACTCAAATTGGAAAATAGTACAAGGGATAAGAAAACTCATAGGATCTTGAAATATTATAGGAAGATAACTTTAAAAAACTATTGAAAATTCGTTATTAAGGGATATAGATCCCAAATCTTTCAAACTTAATTTTTTCGAGATAATTTCTTTCTTGAATTTTGTGTAAGTTGGAATTATAGTCAATGCTTCAGTGAAAGGAATATTAATTTGGATCTTCTAAACTAATTTCATGAAATTTCCAAACTAGTGATCTAATTTCCTCTACTTCATGTTCTTAGGAAAGGGAAAGGGAGGTTCATATAGTCTGACCACCTCCTTTTCTTTATCATGTATGATTACCTTCCCTTTAGGCAACTAATTTTTGGATGGAATCACCTCTTCTTCAACTATTTTTCCAAATTTTGGCCTAGTTTTTTATGATTCTCATCTTCAAATACACCATGATTTTCTTCCATTTATTGAGGGAGATATTTTATACTCACTACTAGAAAAATACCCTATACCAACGGTTTGGAACCGTTGGTATAGCCTATACCATGGGTTTGGGGGACCATGGGCATGTATTCCGTGAGGACAGGTCTATACAAATGATTTTGGGAAAACCATTTCTATAGACCTATACCAACGGTTTTTAAAACTATTGTTATAAGTAATATGAAAATATTTACCAACGGTTCCATAAAACCATTGGTATATGTATTTCAAAAAAAACATTCGGTGGGATTTGATCCCATGACCTCTAGTTTATGATTGAATGACCTAACAACTATCCTAACATGATTTTTGTGAACATAATTTCATAAATATATATCTATTATCATAAATATATTAAATTTTGATTTATTTAATGTTATCCGTAAGAAGATACCATTAAAAATACATGTACCTATACCAACGGTTCTCAAAACCGTTGGTATAGGTCTATACCAACAGTTTTGAGAACCGTTGGTATAGGTCCATTGATTTTGGGACCTATACCAATGGTTTTGCCAAACCGTTGGTATAGGGTCTCTATATTGGACCTATACCAATAGTTTGGCAAAAACTGTTGGTATAGGCCCTCTATAATGGACCTATACCAAAGGTTTGGCCAAAATGTTGGTATAAGTCCCCCCTATACAAATGGTTTGTCCAAAACCGTTGGTATAGGTCCATATAAGTGACCTATACCAACGGTTTTGGCCAAACCGTTGGTATAGGTCCAAATTAATGAACTATACCAACAGTTTGGCCAAAACCGTTGGTATATGTCATATTTCTAGTAGTGAATCCTAAATGTCACCATGTTTGTTTCCTCCCATGGATTCTTTTCAATATTTCTCAGTAGTGTTCTGAGTTTCCTCATAGATATTTGATTGGACAACTTCCTAATTTGATTTTCAAGGATTCGAATGGATGCCTCTTGATTCCATAACCTGGTTACAATAGCGGTGATGAATTTGGACATCATTTCTTTAAATTTTGATGGTTGTTCTTGCTATATTTATTTTTTTAATAACGTTTTTCTATTTTGGTTGACAAGGGGTTATTTTGGATGAGGGTTTTTATACCCTTGTTGCTGATAAGAACCCTATTAGTACTGATTTTATTATTTTTGTATCAAGTAAAGTTTCTAATATTGAATTTTTCCATACCTGAGTGCATTTTGAGGTTTTGGTTGAGGATTTTGTTTCTTATATCTTCCAAAAAGTAATTTCATTACCTTCCACATAGGGTTATGATATTGTGGGAATTTTCACGGTCATCAATTTTGAGGCACATAGTTCACTTTTCTTATATAGGGTCCATCAATTTTCCTTATACATTCACCCATGACATGGGTGTCCCCACACTCACTACAAGATAGATGTTGAACCACTTTATCTTGAGAACTTATATTGAGATTAAGCACATAAATATTCCTTAAAATCATGTCTAATAGAGCATCAAGAATCATAGTGGAATCAACATTGTGCATTCCTCTTTTACAAGTTCCCTTCTTGAAATTCCATTCTAAACTATTCATAGACATATCCTTCCGAATATCAAAAAATTCTATAAGAAATTTCTTCATGATAGTCCCCCTTCCACTATAGCCATAATAGATTTTTTTTTGTTTTTGTGAGAAATATATAAAATTTCAATACCAGCATCCACAAAGAACATCTGTGTTGAGGGAATTTTGTTAAATTTCCTTGATGTCCTCCCATTATCCATATAATTATTCAGTTTCATACTATTTGATATTGTGGATTTAATTCCTCAAAGTCACAATTTTGAATGGGGGAAAGTATTTTTCCAAGAAACCTTGATTCAAAGCTTCCCGTATGAGGATGTAACACTGTGGTAGCCCCTTGATCTAGTCCTTGGATTTATCCCTCAATGAAAAGGGAAAGATACATTTACTAATGGCCACTTCAGACACTCTATAGTAATGGAATGTATTTCATAACTCTATAAAGGTTGATAGATGAGGGTTGGTATCTTCACCTAGAAATACCTTGAACTAAACTATATTTTCAATGAGCTACATGATGGAAGGCTTAATCTCGAAATGTATTTCTTGAATCAGTGGCATAACAATGTTTGTATCAGCTCCATGAATTGAGGGAAGTCCATACTCTATAAGAGTATGGCATGGTGGAATCTATTCTAGAGGAGGTTGCAATATATATTGTTTCTCTTGTGGAAAATATGGATATAGATTTGGAGGCATGTATTGTTATGGATCTTGTAAAATATATTGCTAATTTTTTTTCATGTAACCCAACACAAATTGAGATGGTGGTCATTGATTTTTTTTCAATGAGTACGCTATAAAATCATCTAGTGGATAATGATTTTATTCACCATTGGCTGCAGGATATTGGTTCTAATTCCCTTCAAGAACTAATAGTTTTCTAACTCCTTGGAAAAAAATCGAGTCATCCATTTCCATGCTTGGTATGAGATCATTTTGGATGTGTTCTACTGTAATTTATTGGCATCTCCTTGATATTATTAATTCAATTTCAAGGTAAAAAAAGTGATTTTACTGACTCAAAACTCTTAGAATGACTGATGTGTCTAGTCATGAACCTATGGTCCTGTACAAACAACACACAAAGCGTAAAAGGGAAAAATAGAAATAATAAAAAAATAGAAATAGGGTTAATTTCTTAATTTTTAGAATTTATGATTTTTTTCAACCTAATCAACCCAGAGTCAAATTGACATAACACTGTTCAAAAGTTTCCCTAAAAAATGATGTTATAGTATGGTGTCATAACACCCAAAAAGTTACTCTCTACGAACCTAATTGAAAACGTCCTAATTCGATAAAGAGTATTGTGAGAGTATGGAGTCGATCCACAAGGAGACTTGGGGTTTTTATTGATTTAAGTTCTTGGTTAAAAAATTAAAGATTTTCTAAATTTAAATTCATTTATTTTTGATTGTATAAATCATTTAAAAAATTAATTGATTCACTTATAAATATCTTTTAGAAGTTTTTGTTTCTTAAAATAGAATACATAAAAAATTTATTTTGATAACTTGATAATAGAAATGCATCGAGGCTATGGATTTTGATGAAGACTAATGGAAATAAAGTTTCTCAATGTGTTGGTTTTTTATAATAAATCTCATTACTAGGACTCAATTATATCAAAACCTCCATGGTCTTGTCAGTTTCAATTAAGTTCAAAAAAATCAATTTTGGGGTCTGATAATTAATTCTTAGAATATTTTATGAAATAAAACCCATTAGATATGACAAATGAATAAAATGTTAATGATATTATTCATCATAATTCCCTTAGAGATCCCTAGAAACACCATTATTGATTTGATATGGTGTGACCAGTGAAAATAATACAGAAAACTCAATGGAATTATGGTAAGTTAAAGAGAACAACACAAACATGTCTGGAAAAAAATGAATTACTCAAAAGGTTATTCTTCACCATCCACAACCCCAATACATAGGAGTGATTAAATATTAATAGTATAAATTATAAAAAAATCTGTGATTACCTTTTTTGTTTATTACAGCAAGATGGGGAAGAATAATTATAACCCACCATAAGATAAATCTTCCAAAATTCTCTTAGAGTGAGTTTAAGTCCCTCTTTTAGCTGAGATCTCTAGCTCCTGGATGATTCTCTCTAGTATAAATGGTTATATGATCATTAAATGGACAATCCCCAGTGTATAGGAGTGGTTATGGATCATAATACTAAGTAAAAGGGTGGTTATAAAGGTATATGGGAGGTAGGTGGCTATATGTTGACTGGTACATTATTAAAGAACATAGTTAGTTTGATCATGCACCAACCATTCTATTTTTTATTCTCCTTCATATTTGGGACACATGGTCTATTGGGAAGGTTGAATGATTCATTTATCCATATGCATACCATGCACATGACTCTGTGTCCTTGGTGTTTCACCTCTCACGAATCGAGGGCTATCCCACACGATTTGAGTAATCATTAGGAGAGCATGTGATCTCTACCACCTATTCAAATATGATTCCCACATGGTTCCCTGGTGAAGTTGTATGGTTTTTTAACCATGTAGAGATAATGCTTCTGGGTTTCTATCAATTATCCAAGTCTTTCATGGTTTCCTAGATTGGGGTTCATAGTTTTTGTGACTTATTAGTAATCATTCACCCTAGAAAATGGGTCCAAATGACTTTGATTTTAATATTAAATTATTGGTTCTTGAAAAATATTATTGATCCTTCATTGGATGACCAAATTTCTCCTATAAAGGCATGTTTAGGCTATAAATACATGAAAATGTTTCTTAACAACCATTTTAAATTTAATTTAGGTATAAAATCCACCATGTGCACAAGTGTATTAGAAAAAACCTTGGTGAGATATTCTTTGGAGATTAAACTCTCCTGGTAGATTCTAAATTCATGTTTGAAAGGGGTAAATACACTCCATGAGAGATCTTCCTAACTATTTCTGCACTATATAATATCTTCAAGTACCCATTCACATATGATACTTTATAGTCCAGGCTATGTATGTTCTTTATAGAACACCACATAATATCTTTTTTGGTTCAAGATTATAATGATCCTTTACAATATGCCCTCTTCTCTTCCTTATAAATATTACATGGTGGCAATCCTAAAGACTCCATATCCTTTATAGAGACAACACATTCACATAAACCCAAATATGATGTGAAATAAAGGTTCATTAAAGTATGTATTACTCTATTTTTGGTATTCTATATTTGCATAATATTTCAACTAGGGTAATAACCTTCCTGAAAAATACTTTTATAGGATTGTTAACAATAGATCCCAACCTATTCAAAATGAATTTATGCCTATACTTTAAGGAAATCCATGTAAAATTCAATTTATTTTATCTCTCATTGGCTAAGCTCAAACCTATCACCTTATTTTCTAAAAACTACTTATGAACACCATTTCACCCAGGTCAAACCACTAAAAATATTATTTTAACTAAGTATTCTCTATAGACACTTAATACACATAAATGGATCATTTTACATATTCATGTAACCCCACCTAGATCATGTATTCCTCTAATAATTATAATTGGATATCCTAAAATAAATCCACTATTTATTTTCCTCCATATCCAATAAAATCCTTTGAGTACACTAAATCATGTATTCCGTTGATAATGAGAATTCCCTTTTGGGGGGACAAGTGGATCCAAAATTGGCCCATGATTCTTATCCTAGAAAATTTAAACTCGATTTCATATCTCTCTAACATTAATCCAACCACCATGTGTCTACTTAATGATCCATAGGTATAAACGAGCAACCAATATGGTGCAAGACCCATTTCAATCCCAGTGGTTCACATATCTTATTTGTTTAATCATCCTTCCCTATATATCCATATAAGGTACTGGGAAACACAATAAAATAATTTAGTATGGGGATTAAAAAAATATCATCCTCGATCGAAAAAAATAATTCATCTCTGGTGATGCCCATTTTTGTACAAAAGATGAGCATCATGTGTGAAGATTTTAATCATGAAAAATTAAACAAAAAATTACCACATTTGATTTGAATACACATTTGATAACTACTCTTATCAGGTGACCATTAGTTGAAGAAGATAAATCCTCATCGCTCTAGATTATACACACATTCTTTAAAATTCTATGGGAGAATCGATTGTTGAAATCCTGGTGCTAGTGTGGAGATATGATGAAGCCTTCGATTTCCCCATGATCACTACTTCATCGATCCTTCGATCCATGAAGGATAACTCAAACTGATTTCTTAGATCGAGAGATTATCTCTCTAGGATGTGGGAGATATGAGATATATTCTCTCAAATTCATGTAATGAATAGTCCTATCAATGAGAGCCTCCTCCCACTTATATAGTGGGGTTCAAAATACCTAGAAATGGATCCTTGCCCCCTGGATATGTAATACCCACTAAATAATCTATAAAAGACTAGTTATGACTTACTCACAAAGTCATAAATATCATTTGAATTTTTCTTCACTAACATATAATATAGTAATTATATTATGTGATAAAATTGATCCATTTAACTCAAATCATCATTCCTATAAATATTAAACTAATTTTTCATATTAAATAATACTCATTTGTTAAATATTTTTTCATTTATTCACTTAATATATTGTTAATACATTTAATAAACAAATTTAATAATAATTACTCTAAACTCTAATAATATGAATTCATTTATTTATTGGTGATCTTATATTCTCATAGATCAATGAAACCACATGGTGGGTCCCACTATGTCTCATACATATATTCATTAGAATAGGCCATAATTTTGAATATTCTTAGTGTGTGACCCTCTAGGCCCTTATATCGATAGTAGTGAATACTATTCATAGACTAGGGGTGGAGTCTAACAACCCGTCAAGGCCCCTAATGAGATAAAGAAAATTCATTTCAATAATATCCTTTCTATAAAAACATGATGTGTAATATAGTCTCTTGGTCTCATGATATCACATAAAATAAGATGCACACTTCATGTCATCATCCCTTATTTATTATTCATTAATTGATTTTATTGTATGAACTTACCTTCTTATATAATGTACATAGATTTAGTGAAGGTGCTATTATCTTAATCAATTAGGCGCGATATATCACTTCCTTTCAAAATTATTTTTTTATCTTGATTATTCAATCAATGAGATATCACTAATTATTCACCCAATAGAAGCTACTTCACTATTAAATTAATGCCATTGTTTTCTTCTTATATAAAATTATATGGTCAAATAGTATACACAGAAAATAATATCAAGTCAGGAGACTATTATACATGTTCACAGATAGGAACTACCAATGACACCTAAAACATATGGTGTTCCTATTGGTGAGTCAATCCCCATGATCTCATCTACTCGAGATCACTAATTTTGAACTTCATGAGAATAATTCTCAATTCTTATGATCCCACATCACCTAATGGTCACATATCATCTATGTCCTATCAACATGATGTGTCAGGACTATAGGACATAAGTTTATGATTTTTGTCATGGTATTCTAGGTTCTCAATATAGCCCTAGAACATCTATAACAATTTTATACAATATGTAATCCAAGAAAATTTCCATATAAATAGTGGGAAAATAAATTTCAACACTATTATAGTATGTATACATCATGAAGAACACACTGTATACATGATATTGTAATTGAAAAGAAGTATTCAAGTTGGGTCTACGTAACCCACTTTTACAACACTCCCACTTGCACTAGATCCAACTTTATAAATAACATTTTTTTATCTCACATGATAATATCATTCTTATAATGAGTTATAGATTTAGTCTTTGGGCCTACCATGTATCCACTATGTAGCTATTCTTCTATCTATGACTCCACCTCCTTGAGTAAGACTCCACAAGAGATGATATCCCTGAGTATATCAATTTTTATCCACTTTAAAAACTTGAAATCTTGGATATTACCAGTATTAGGATTATCATAAATTATATTATGATAAATCTTTACTTATAAGGTGTGATTATAAGTATTTGAATAGATTTATTTCATATTTTACACTGCTTCTTCAGCTTTATCAGAAGCCATAACATACACAATATTTGTTGATATGGATACCACTAACATGAGTAATATTCTCTTGGTCATTACCTTATCCTGACTGTGATATTAGATCATATTGATCTAAATGAAGTCTAGTTTTTGTCCCCTCTAAATTATTTTCCCTTCCCCTTGAAGTACTAGGCACATATCCTTTGTACTCTCTCAAGTACAATAGGATAGTTATAACTGCTTCTTGTGTAGTTCTATTGGATTATTTGACTACTAAAAAGTATATTTTGTCAATACAAATCTAGTACATATCATGAAATATTTTATATATCTATTTTGATTTCTTATGGAATTTTAATCACCACATTAATCTCCTCTTATATCCATACATGTATTATTGGAGAGATTTTTTTCCTTGTGAAATTGGAAACGATTCTCCCTATAATTGGTCCAACTTTTATTTTTCATTACCTCATTATCATATGTTCTTTGAATTGGTCTGATTAACCCATAATATCTACCTCATTAGATCATATTCCATAGAATAGAGGTTGATACTTTAAGTCAATCTTTGGAGAGTTACTTTCATTCTGGTCTTAACTAACTGTAATACCAATAACTGTTTTCCACATGTTATTAAACATATTTTCCTTGAAAAACTATGGATCTCCCACTAACAAATTGTGAAAACATAGAAAAAATTCATTCCAGATGAATATGATATGATCTTGTTACATTAATCAAAACTGTATTTTTGCAACATGAACCCCTCATTGGAATTTTATGTTTTCACTAAATCTTTCTAGTTGTATCATATAGACACTTTTAATGAAAGGTGTTCTTGAAATCCAATGCTAAATAAAAAGATCATAGAAATTCTCTATAAAAAGTATATTCTAATTGATTTAGAAATAAAGAATTGGTATAACCAGTAGATCCTTTTTGGTACCAATCTTATACCACCCTTGTAATTTCTATCTCGAATACCACTACAATATCAATATTTGATAGAATCAAAATAATAAGATCCTATACTTTGATGCATGGAATCCATTATTGAATTTTAATTAAAAATTTAATTCATATCTTACTTTTATTTACTAGTTACTATTAAGATTTATTATTCTTAATGAATAATGTATCACCGACTGTGGTGAATGTAATACCATTACCATGGTTTTATACTTCCTACACATTATGTATCTTTAGAACATTCCTTTTCCAAAAAGTCTTTTTAAACCTGTTGCTATGCCAACTTCTTGTTCATTTTGGTATTGACTAAATCCAATTCAATATTCCTACCACTATATCAAATAGAGATGTGCACCCTTTTATAAAAATATATTCTATCACTTTATTATAACTTTTCTACATAGGTATTTATATAATATCCTATATGAACCATAGGATACTAACTAAGATTCACCTTTTGTTTTACTCAATGAAAGTTTTTTTAAATTTATAATAAACTATTTACATGTAAACACGTGTTATTATGACATGATGGATTTATATCATACTAAAAATTTTATGATAATAATGTGTTATTATAGTTGTCTTATGGTTATGTCATAAAGCTTCTATTTGTGAAGCATGTCTTAAAAAATAATTAAATTTTATACAATGCATATGAATCTCAACATTTATTCTCCTTTTACTTACATTATGAATATATTTTGTATTAGAAATTTTTTTAGTAATTACTTCATGATACATTTTAATGATGAATTTTTTTCATGTAAGACTCATTATGGAATCTTGCCTTTTAATTGCATAAACTTTTCATTACATTGTATAAAATAGAGGATCTTTCCAAGTTTAATTTCCTGGAAACAAGGTACATAATACATGAAAACTTAAAAAAATATTCTAAAAAATGAGAGAGTATTATTCATTGGTTCATCCTATGTAATTTTACTGCATATCATAACTTGGGGACATACATTAATTTAAAGGGTGATCATAAGTCCTGGTTAGGGAATAAGCAAGGGAAACAATTTACAAGTGATCTTGAAGAATATAAAAAAGAACATGAGGAATACCATTATGACTTGAGGAATATCATAATAAAAATAAAATAAATCATAACTTGGAAATGTGGCTACACCATTTAAATGATACATTCAAAAGTAGATCACCGTGGTTTATCATTGAGGTGTCATAAAAATTACAAAGGTTGTTCACCAAGGCATCATAAAATATGTCATATATAGAGATTAAATTCTTTTCCCAATGCATTAGATCACTATCAGAGAGAACCCTTAACATTTATTAATTTTCATGTGAACCATAAAGATCATAATAAATCATTTTATAAAAAACCTATGGAGAATAAAATAAAATGGGCATCATATTAAAATCATGGTATTTGAAAAGTGATTTAAAAACATGATCATTATGTCATTTTTAACCCACAGAAATGGAATGAGGATTATATTTTTGTAAATAAAAGAATAAAATAAATAATATTTACATCTTGTTTAATGACCCTAGAAAATAAAGAGGCTTGGGTATTCAGAAAAAGAAAATAAAATGAAATTTCTTTAGGAGGAGAGAGAAATTTTGAGAAGTAAAATCGGTAGCATAACGGTTATAAAACACGGTTTTAGAAAAGGGGAAAAAGAGAAGGAAAAAGATTATCCCATTTATAAATCATAATTTTGAATTAATTTAATGAATAAAAAGGAAATACTATTGAGTGAACATAACATTCAGAAGACGTATACAAAAAGAGATTCTTGAAACGAAGAGAAACCAAGGATATTTCCCTTACCTTGAAGAGAAACTACTAAAACATGAGGATTTGGACCTTGAGGAATGATGAAACATTTGATGGATTTCTTGGGATGTAAAATTATCATATATTCATGAAGTGTTAATTGTGAGTGAAAGTAAATGTAGAAATGGGTGAGTATTTATTGAAAAATGGGAGGATTTGTTTCTTTATTTCCAAATATAGGCCTTGAAAACCTAGGTAGTGATAAATGAAAAACCGTGGGATTAACCATGGTATTGGACACCTGGGAAACCTTTTATATTATCTTAATCCAAAAGAGTCAATCATAATTTTATATCACTTATTTTGGCAAGGAAAATTAAAATTTTCACAAAATAACATTTTTAAAGTTAAAGTTTCCATTTTAGAATTTGAAAAGTAAATTATATTTGGAAATTGTTTAAAATATATTAAAATAGTTGATGCTAATGAAATAAAATATTTTAATTCTTGGATCTTGGTTAATTAGTTATTACGTCATTATAAAATAATTATGATGTCATTAACATACCGAAAACACAAACTGTATTTTTACTATTCCTGAAAAATAATGTATTTTAATTTTTTTTCATAAATTCAACCTAACCTAATTTTGGCATAATTATTTCAAAAATGATATTTATTTTATCATAATAAATCTCTAAATATAATAATTTTATCTTTTAAATATAAAAATCCTTATTTATTAAAAATAATTGCAGATTGAAAATGCATGGTAAAATTTATGAAACTTGAAAAAAATTATTTTATCATTTATTTTTAAATATGAGTATTTTAATCATAATATTTAATTAAAATAAAAATTATTCATAATACTTTAGTTTATTATAATACTTATTTCTTTTATGAAAGGTACAATATATATATGAAAAATAAATTTATCAAATTCCATCTCAATTTTATTAAGGAAAATAATTCTTAAAATAAAAATGATGGAATAAAAATTTTATTTATACAATGAAATTACACTTTAAGTAACTAAGGAATCGACACATAACCCCTTATTACACCCACATATTCCCTAAGAGTAAGCTGTGAAAAGGTTGAAGTTTTGTGAGGTGTATTGGCTAATATTGACCAAGTGGTAATATCCACTAACTTAAACTTCTCTTGTATATAATTTTGTTCAATCTTCACTTGTTGAAGAACATATTAGGATTTTTCAAGGGTTAAACCCCAATGATACTACCACCCTCCCATGGTTTGACAGATGAGACTCAAATGGAATGACTCTACTGGTTGAGGCCATCAACTATTCTTTCTGTAACAATTTTCCATTGTAAAAATTTTACATAAAAACTCTAATGATAATGTTAAAATTTTTATCAATAGTATAGTTACCAATGGTCATATTGAAAAATGGTCACAATTGAACAATTTTCATAAAACATTTGAATCCAGATGCTCACATCTCCCTTTATATTTACTTCATTATTAAAGAGATATGGTTTTATTGTTTATAATATAATATAACACACATTTTATCAGAAATTTTTTTTATTCAAAATGTTTGGTTCATTACAATCGTCACTAATTCTTCTTATTAACATCATGTCACTAATGTGTATAAGTAAATGTGTGTTTAGGAATTAATCCACACCACATCTTAATGATCTATGAATTCTTGGTCAATATACTCTTTAGCACATGGTCCCGAAGAAACTCATATCTTCTAACCATGAAAATTTCATACTTAACTTTAATATTACTTAGGATCTTAAAAGAATCTTATGAAGTATATTTACCACCATCTTAACCTTGGAATAATTCAAGCTCTCTAACTGAACTAATTTAAAAATCTTTGTGGATTATCTTTATTACTAAAGGTTTCTTTGTCAAAAACTAAATAAGTAAATTTGTCTATAGTACCTAAGGTATTTAACTCCAAAGAGTCTACTCACCTTACTAAGTATATCCTTGAAAAATAATTATTTTTTATGGAAAAATAATTATCTTACCAAAACTGCATGTTAGAGTCTTACATTTTACATTCGTCATGTATTTTTAATGATTCACGTATTAATTGAATATTGGTTGTGTATGAAATACCATAATTAAAATTAATTTATAAATTTTATGTTATCATTCATCAAATAATTATAGTTTTAAAAGAACCATTCACTTGGTAATAAAATCACGTGATTATCATTACTGATGTATGTATCACTCTTCGACATCTTCTTGGAGAACTCATGTTTACTTTTAGTAATGTTTGATGACTTACTTTGTCCCTTTATTTAGAAAAAAAATATCTAAGTGAATATTGTATTTAATACCCAAGGAGTAAAAATTAAATATTAAATCTATTTACGAATATACTTGAAGTTGAAGCTCGTGCTTTATTCTTCTACTTATTCTCCAATTCATTACATTTTCTCTTATAGTGACCTATATTTCCACCTGAAAAAGAAAATATCATCATGTTAAGTGATCTCCCTCTTTATCTTTAGTTTCTTATAAATATGTTTTGTACGTTCCTTTGGTAGTGTACTTGAAATTGGACTTTTCCCTTTTATTTCTTATTTTTCACCTTAAAATTTAAAGATTTATATTTCTTTAAATTTTCATATTCTTGTAAAACCAATCACAAAAGATGTCAAATGGGTTTCTACAAACTATTCATTTGATAACTCTCAATGAAACTATAGAAATTGGGTGGTAAGGATAAAATAATGAGATGAACCAAAAGTTATAGATTCAAATTGAATCCCAATTATTTTAATCATTAAATGTAATTTATAATCTTGTGTACATGAGGAATAACTTGAGTTCCATATGTGAACATATACATAATTAGTTTGATCATTATCTAATTAATTTATAGCTTTAATATCTTTTCAAAAACATTTCATAGATGAGACAACATGGTATATCCATCCACATCCTTATGATAAATTTTTAAATATTTAGACATTGATGTTAGAGTTATGATACAAACATTAAATTCATCATTCCTGAGTCTCCTTTAAGCACATTTCACATCCTCGCTAGCTTCTTGAGGAGGTTAATCAGGTAGTGGGAACTCAAGCACATATAATTTCCTTTCATACTATAGTACCATGCACAATAACCTGTACCACTCTTAAATAGTTGTTCTGGTGAGGATGCGTTCTTTGTAAAATATGTATCCTAGTGTATTTGTGGTATTACTTCCCATTTATACAAAAATTAACACATAAATATTAATACTTTTATCGTGATTATTGATTATACATTATCAATTAAATCATTAAATGCCTCCCACTTTTTTATATAACCCTAGTATTCCTCATTACTATACTTATAATACCTAGAATTTTAATAATTATAGTGGAAAGGATCCATGAAACCTCTCTTCATAGTCCATGATATGGCTATGTCATTACTCATAGAGATACATGGTAGCTGTTTAACTGACAAACTGCATTAACTCACAGCTCTTGGAACTTTTCAGCAGATTCCTAGCTTCTAGAAATCATAAAATTGATTTTCTCAACTCTTCACCTCTAAAGATAAAACAAGATAGCTATGGATACTTATTTTATTCCGTATTTAGTTTATTCATCCCATAAATTTCATAAAACTCTCTAGTAGTTGGAGTCACTCTCAACTAGGGATGATGAGCACCTTGTACACCCAATTTTGTTCTAATTCATATGATGGATAGCGTTATCACTAAATATTTATTTGAGAGGTTTTTATATATTATTTATTGATGAATGAAATAATTTTCTATTATATATGGATGTACTATGTGATCACACTCACAACTTGACCATGCAGTAAATTGAAAAACATTCATCATGTATTAATTTATTTATATATATGCTTTTTATTTTATTATATTATGTGATTACGTAAAATTTTATATTCACAAAAATAATAAATGATGCTTAAATTAAATAAGTAACATGAATGATATTGATCATTTGGTATTGGTTGATCCATTTACACTCAGTGAATCAACTGTGACCCTAAGAGTAAAATACTCAAGTTGTGTCAAACTTGTATCATAGGTCACACCCCAATCCAATTTATCCACATCTTATCTGGAATGTCTTCTTGTCTTAGTATGGTTAACATCTTCATTCTTCTTTTTCATAACATATAAATACTAGCACAAAGATGAAGAGTCTTGGGATTCCGTAATACATATGAAATACAACACTTGTGGACATGCATACCCATATACATATAAGGTGGAAGAAAAATGATGCATTGAAAATCTATTTAAAATAATTATTACATATCTCACGAAATTTCAATAATTAATTAAATAAATAAATTATAGTCATACAATGGATAGTATATGCTCAATATAGTCAACACGCAAATTAAATGCAAAATAAAAATTAAATTTGTGATAAATATATGTATAAGGAAGTTAAATTAATCAAAATAGTTCATTTTAATTTAAATTTTTAATTCAAATAATTTATTTCCCTCGATTAAAATATTCAATTTTATTTTATTTTAAAATTTTAAACTTAATTTTTGAAATGTTTAAATTCATCCCAAGCCCCTGCATGGCTTGGATAAGGTTGGAAGGGGCCCGACCCAGCTGGACTAATGGGTTAACCCAAAGTGTTATCCAGCAAAACTGTTGCCCGAACCCTGAGAGTCGGTGGAGGTCGGAGGTCATGCGATGGGAGGTCAAGTGACTTTGGTATAGTATGAGATTGTGCGATGGGAGGCCAAGGAACATCTGAGCTAGTGGGACAAAGGGAAGGGCCAACAGAGGATCCTGTGCATTGGAATGGGAGTTCGATGCTGGGGGGAAGGCCAATGATTCTTGGGAGGAGGCAAAAAGTGGGACAGTAGAGTGTCATGATGGTGTACAGTGGGAGGGCCTATAGAGGTGGGTCAGTCTGATGGTAAGGCAAGGTAGGGGACAATAGTGTATTAAGGCAGTGGTGGGGTGGGGAAACTACTGTCCTAAAAGGTTTTTTATATTTTTTTGATGCACTGACAACCACCCATTTCCTCAATTTTAATTCTTTTTTAATACTTAATGGCTATTATCATGAGTCAGTATCTCCCCCTTTCTATTTTTATTTATTTATTTTTTCTTTATATGGTTGGATAGATGCCACCCAATTCTTTTCAATTTTTTTCTTTTCTTTCAAAAAATAAAAAACCTATTATTTTTATGATTGTTTTTTTTAATTTGGATATTGCACAATAGTGTGAAATTATATACACTAACCAAATTGTTCCATCCACCGAAATCCGGCTGAAAAAAACATAGACACACACAAATATATATATATATATATATATATATATATATATATATAATTTTTTCCAATTTATACCCGCAAAAATTGATGACGATCCAATTTTTGATCTTTGTATGGGCACATCTCATCCATCCAACATCATATTGGATCACCATATACAGTGATGTGACTGAAATGATGTTCTCTACAATAATTTTTTGAAAATTTAATTTTTCTTTGGATTAAACATTCATGTGATCCCTCTAATACCAACTAAAGGTATCAGGGTGCATAGTGAAAGCATATGGGATGTGAATTTAAAATCTATAATCACCAATTTATGTAACTACATAATCTCTAGTGACGTGTATCCTGGTACAAAATCCTTGGACCTCATGTGAAGATTTTAAGCATGAAAATCTAAACAAAAAAATAACCCATTTGATTTGAAGGAATGTTCGACAACCACTCATCATCGATGATTGTTTCTCAAAGGAACCAAATTGATATCCACAGAGATCATCCACACATGACTCAAATGTTTTTGGGAGATTTGATCATCAAAACTAGGGTTCTAGTGCTGAGATCCGATGAAGACTTCATCACCCCGATGATCACCTCTACATCAATCCTTCGATCCCTAAAGGAGAACTTTCACCGATTACTTAGATTAAGAGGTTCTACCTCTATGATGTGGGAGATAGAGAAGATAGGCTCTCGAATTCATGTAATGAGTAGTCCTATGAATGAGATAATCATCCCACTTATATTTCATCTATAATTGGGTTCCCTAGACCCAACTCATATATGTACTTTGATTACAATTACATGAATATTGTCTGATATATATATATGTTTTTTACTTTTAATAATTGTGTTGATACTCCCGTGTCCACTATATTTATGGTAAAGTCCTTATATTTCATGTCATATAAAAAGGATATATCAATTCCCAGTCTATAATGAGAACCTAGAGATACCATGACAGTAATCTCAAACATATGTCCTATGGTCCAGATACATCATACTGATAGGACACAGATGATATGAAACCATAAAGTGTTGGGGGATCATAAGCATTGAGAATTATTCTCATGAAGTTATCACTTGGTTATCTCTGATAGATAATATCACGAGGACTAACCTACCAATATGAAAACAATATGTTTTCGGTGTCATTGGTTGGTCATATATATGAACACAAATAACGGTCTCCTAACTTTAGATTATTATCAGTGTATACTATTTGATTATATACTTTGATGAAAGATGAAAACAATGACATTGATGTCATAGAGAGGTATCTTTTATTGGGTGTGTCATTAGTGGTATTACATTGATTGAATAATCAAGATAGAATTTGTTGCTTTCAAAAGGAAGTGATATCTCAGGCATAGTTGATCAGGATGGTAGTACCTTCACCAAATACATGGACATGGTTGAAGAAGATAAGTCCATCCAGTAAGGTCAAAAATGATAAAGAAAGATAGGATGATGAAACAAGGTGTGAATCCCACATTATGAGATATCCTAAAACAAAGGGATTATATTACACAGTGTGTGTTCATAGGAAAGGTTGTCATTATTTTGACTTTTTCTTATCTCCTTCGGGGCTTGATAGATTTCTAGACTCCAATCCTGATCCATGAATAATATTCCTTACTATTGAGATAAGGTATTAGAGGATCACACACTTAGAGCATTCAAAATTATTCCATATTCTAATAAAGAGGAGTATAGTAGATGATGGTCCCCACCGTAGGGTCCGAGAGATGTCCAATAATAAACGATCACCCCTGAATAAATAAATTCATTACTATTTGAGATTAAAATAATTAGATTTTATTTTATTTACTAAAAGTATTCACAAGGTATTATATGAAATCATGGAAAAATATTATATGAATAAATATTATTTTAATATTCAAGATTTATTTAATATTTTTAGGAATTATGATATGATTATAAGACTCTGTTTTATCATGTAATATATTTATTTTATATTACAAGTAGGCAATAAAAAATAAAATACATTTATGAAATAGTTAACTGGTTATAACATGTCATTTATGGATTATTTACTGGGCTTATTTATATGGGGGCTAGGTAACACTTTTTGGGTATTTAATTCCCACTATATAAGAAAGAGGGAGCTCATTTCAGAGGGATTATTCATCCAATCAAATTTAAAATCTCCCATCTCCTTATTCCAACATTTTAGAGAGAGAAAGGGTTGTTCCAAGCATTTGATCTTCAATCAATGCCTCAGATCAAAAGAACGAGATATTAGTGATCATTAGGATATCGAATAACTCATAAAATCTATGTTCTATCACTTGGAATTCAATTATCAAAATTCTCATAAATTCTTAAATCATGTGAAGATGATCTAGAGGGATTTGACCTCAGATCCATTGAGAAATAATCACCAACGATAAGATGATATCGAATGTGCTATCAATCCATACAAGTTAATCATCCATGTTTTATGCTTAAATAAATTCACATGAGATCCGTAGGCCTTTACTAAGGCTTGGATCACCAGATTTGATGAAGTTACATCCATCCGGTGATGAAAATTTCCAATCCATATCCCATTCACTTCAATTGTGTGACCCAGTACCAAAAAAACATATCAGAGTGGTTGTGTGAATTTTCTAAGCCAAGTAAAATTAAATTTGACTTAAATTTAAGTAGATAACCTTATTTCTATCCTAATTGAATAATCCTCACATTAATCTGATTTCAAACGACAAAGTTATGACTATTTAATAATTCTTACTTGGATTGAAATATGCGTATACAATTGATGAATACATATTTTATATATGTTAATTTTTACCCTAACATGTTTGTTGGAGGTGATTTTTGATAACCCCCCATCTTCTGGCTAGGCTTCGACCAAAATTTAGTGGCTAGAATTGGTTTATCTGGTTGGTGGGAAATATTCTACATCCATTGTGTAATCTTTAAAAAAACCTAAAATCAATATGATTTTTGATTTTTTCAAGGGGGGGAAATGGTGGGGCATATTTTTTTAGAATTTAAAAAAAATAACAAAACCAAAATAAAAGGGGCCTTCCAGATTTATTAATGAGGAGGCACTGTCGGAAGTGAAAGAAAACCAAACAAAGTGAAAGGATGGGGGTGGAAGGTATGTGGTGTATTCCACAAAAATAAAAAAGAGTTTTTTATTAAAAGGTACCTTCCATTGGAAGTAATTACTCTAGGATGGACCATCCCATACCCTCTTCCTTCCTTATCGAATGACCACCCACCTAGAATTGGTGCCTCCTCCCCATGCCACCACTGTCAGCCCTCATAGTGACCTCCACCTCTAAGGATTCCTTCCATACTAGATCTCATATCATCATCGTCGGTTTCCCCATATCCTGTTGTGGTTGGCCTACTCATCTATTCCTCCCTTCACCATCTCTACCACACATGACCACCCCAGTGACAACCCTTATCACACTGCTCCTCCAAGATATCCTCAGCTTCCCCACAGTTCTAGGATCCTATATACTGAACACCCATGACCATGGCCTCATGCCATCTCATATCAAGAACCACCATTTTAACCCCTCCTATGAGGCCTCCTACCGCTTGGATGACTCATGACTACCACTACATTGGTTGGACCAGGACCAAGCTAGATCGGTCTGATCCACAAAGGTTCTGGGAAAGTTCTCCCAACTCGGAGCAAACTTGTGCGAGTTATTCCCAATCCACAATGATACTGAGTGGGTTCTAGGGCCCATGTAAATTTGTTTAAATATCAAAAAAATTAATTTAAATATTAGGGTTTAAAAAATAATAATAAATTTAATATTTGAAAATTAATTTAATTTGGAATAAAATTTAATTAATTACGAGATCGAATGAAATAAATAACTTGAATTAAAATAATCCATTTAATTTATTTACTTTCCCTCAACTTGAACTTATCATATTTAATTTTTATTGTGAATTTAATTTATTTTTGTAATTGTTTTGAGAATTGAACAACCAATATTTATTTGTATTTATATTTATTTAATTGATTATTACAATTTATTGTGATTATTGTAATAATTATTTATTTTCAATCGTATGTGCATCATCATTCATTGTTTAATATGTACAAGGGTTTTCATGTCTATTTTTATAATTCTGTATTTATTTTACACTTACGAAGACTCCCTCACCCATGTGCAAGTATTTATATATTATGAAAATGATTCTACAAGATGTGGACCATACCAAGAGAGGTGGTATCCTAAATGAGATGTGAAAAAATAGGATCGATGTGTGAGATACGATACGAGCTAGACTGAATTAGGTATTATACCATCAGGGTTGTGGTTGATCCATTGAGTATAAATGGATTAACTGATACCAAATTCTCATGACCATTCTGGTATTTTACTAAATTTATAAATTTTTTACTATTTGTTTGAATATTCATGTTTGTGAGAACAATTAAAATAATAAACTAATAATGCATAGATTAAAACAAATAAATATATGAGGATTTTTTTCTATTATTTCATTGTTTAGTTGTAAAAATGATCATATAGTATTAAAATATTTAATAGAAAAGGATTATTTTGTCAGGAAATAATAAAAAATCTTAAATTAATAACAATTTTAACACCTTCCATCACTTACATTTGTGAAAAATTGGGTGTATGAGGTGCTTGTTATCCCTAGTTGTGAGTCCATCCCACTACAAGGGAGTTCCTATGAAAGTGATGAGTCAACTTAACTAAATATGGTAGTAAAGAAGTGACCATATCTATCTTTATACCAATTTATATGAAAATTTTTGAGGTAATCGAGGTTAAGATTCTGATAAGTTGGGACTTCAATCATTATTTAAAGGAACCGTGAGTAAATGTGGTTGGACAATCTAGTTCCTACCTTTAAATTCTTTGAGTAGTGGTGTAGCCATATATTAGACTATGAGGAGAATTTTCAATGATCCTTTCCACTAGAATAATAAAGAGGTTGGGTAATATGGATCTAATAGTGAGGGATAATATGATTCAATAAAATAGTGGGAGAAATTTAATGATTTAATCAGTAATGTCTAAAAGTTAATCAAGATAAAATACTAACTTCTAAATTTATTTATTTTAGATAAAATGGAAATCACCATCACCCATACATAATCTTTACGATCAATTATGGATAAGTAAAGTATCCTGACAAGCCATAACTTTATGGAGTGGTACAGGCTCTTTCACATAGTATTACTTCAAGAGAGGAAGCTTTATGTGATTGATTCCTCACTTTTTGTTGATCCATCTCAGGGATAAAGAAAGGAAGATATAGAAAAATATAAGAAGCATGTATATGATTCACTATATGTAATGAATACATGTGGTCATCAATTTCTAATCAATCATTAAAAGTATACGAGGATGAAGATGCCTACAAGGTGCTAACTCATCTCTAAGAGTTATATTATATGAGAGAAAGGAAAGAAAGGTATGGGATATCTAGTGCTCTATATAGGTTCAATATATTATAAGGGAATCAAGAAGGACCTAATGTACTCAAGATGATTTGGTACATTGAGATACTTGAATCCCTTAGTTTTAAACCAAACCAAGAACTAGCAATTTATCTCATTATTTCCTCTTTAACGCTATGATCATGTACTTTTATTGTTAATTTTAACACGAATAACATCAAAAATTCACTCCTAGATCTATTGTATTTAGTTCACCAAACTGATATGGATATGAATAATACTAATTCTTTTGTATTTACTGCGAACAAGAGGAGGAAGACAAGGTTATGGGGTCTAAGGATAACCTAAGCTAAAGACACTGATTCACCATCCTTCCTAAAGCCCAAAGATATAGAGGGAGGAAAATGAGTAGGATGATTTCTACTTTTAATGTGGCAATAAATTCAACTAGAAGAAGAATTTTAAGTTTGGAAAAAATAGTCAAGGAGATTCCTCTACTTCAGGTATTGTTTCCATTGAATGCAATATGTCTTTATCTATATGTTGAGTATTGGATATAACTTGCAGCTCACATATTTGTATTCATATACCAGAACCAAGTAGGTTTCAAAAGATTTCAAAGGGTGAGGTGGATCTCCAAGACAAAAATGGTGTGAGACTAGAAGCCTTAGTAGTGAAAGATTATCATATGAATTTTCCTAGTGGGTTAGTTCTTGTATTCAATTATTTTTATTATGTTCTTCCAGTTAACAGAACCATAATCCCAGTGTCGAGTTTGTACACCATGGTATTTTATTTCAATTTTGGAAAGAGATGTTGTATCTTTTATAAGAATAACATATGTTATGGTATGGTTAATCTTAAAAATGGATTGTATATTCTTGAACTCTAAAACCCTATAATGGAAATCAAGGGAAAAACTAATAAAAATAACTAATATAACACCCTCCTATGGAACTTTAGGCTTAGTCATGTAAATGATAGGCGTTTACATAAATTATATCGATCAAGGTACTTATAATCTTCTGATTTAAAACTATCGAATTTATGTCACACTTGTTTACAAGAAACAATGACCAAATCACCCTTCTCTAGGAAATGAATAAGAGTTATTGAAATATTAGAATTGATTCATACTAATGTATACGGTCCATTTCTAGTAGTGATAAGGGGTGGGTTTTTTTAATCTATTAAATTTATCGGTGCCTATAATAGGTATTTTTATATATAATTAATGAGTTATAAGTCATATTCCTTTAAAAGTTTTAAATAATATTATAATAAAGTAGAAAACCATCTTGGTAAGAAGATTATGGAACTCTGCTTAGACTGAGGCATGAATTATCTTAACGAAGATTTCATTGAGCACTTGAAGGAGTGTGGGATAGTATCCCAAATCAGTCATCCTTATAAAACTCAATGGAATAGTGTTAGTTAAAGGATGAATAAGACCTTGATAGACATAGTTAGATTAATGATGAGTTTTGTAACTCTTCTATTATCCTTTTCAAGATACACATTGCTGGTAGCGACATACACCCTTAACTGATTTCTAACTAAAGAAACATATGGGATTACATATGAGTTGTGGTATGAAAAGAAACCCAATCTATAACACATATTCATGTGGGGATAAAAGGTCTTTTTCAATACTATACCTTGTGATAGATTAGTATCTTGAAGCATGAAGTGTGTATTTAACGATTATTCTAAAGAAATCAAAGGATATTACCTATATAACCCTTCTAATAGAAAGGTTATTGTGGAAATAAATGCTCTATTTATAGAAATAGAACACATTTATATTGGAAATAATATGAGAGATATTGAATTTGATGAATTTTATTCTCTAGATGAACATGAGTTGGTACAAGAACCATATCAACATGATATAGTGGGAGATAAAGATGTTCCCGGGAAATAAGTACTACATAGGTCAACATGAGAAGTTAGAGAACTAGAGTGATATAGTTTTATGATCACTAAGTCAGGCGACACATTGCCCCTAGAGAATGATGAACCTATAACCCACAAGGAGGCAGTGGATGAAAAGTATGTTGCTAAAATGAAAGAAGTTATGCATTCTGAGATGAATTCCATGCACCAAAATCAAGTTTAGATTTTAGTATACTCTTTAGATTATGTAATACCCATTGAGTGTAAATTGGTATTCAAGAAAAATATAGACATTAATGGTAAATTAAATACCTATAAAGAATTAATGGTTGTGAAGGTTTTCAGGCAATGTCAAGGTATTAACTACGACTAAAACTTCTCACCAGTAGCGATTCTAAAATCCATCAGAATATTACTTGTAATAATAGCCTTCCGTGATTATGAAATTTAAAAAATGGATTTGAAATTTTTTTTCTAAATGGTAATTTGGTTGAATATGTCTATATGACTCAACATGAAGGGTTCAGTAAGTTAAAGAGTTGCAATAAAGTATGAAAGATGTATAAATCCATTTATGAGTTGAAGTATAAATCATGATCATGGAATTTTTTTCGATGATGCCATAATATAATTCAATTTCATCAAGAATGAGAGTTATCCATGTATCTATAAGAAGGTTAGTGGGAATTCCATCATTTTCCTTGTATTATATTTTGATGACATATTAATTATGGGAAATTAATTGCAAGTCCAACAATTAGTTAATACTTGGTTAAATGAATTATTCTCTATGAAAGACTTAGGTGAACCGGCTTATATCCTAGGTAGAAAGATCTTTTTAGATAGATATCAAAGGCTACTTGGAATAAGTAAAAGTAAATATAATGAAAAGGTAATTAAAATATATAATATGGAATAATCTAAGAGATGTTTTTTTCAATTGTCACACGATATCAATACATTTAAGAAAATGTTTCCACAAACATAGGAAGATATTGAAATAATAAGTATAATCCCTTATTCCTTAGCAGTGGTATCTATCTTGTATGATACATTATGTACTAGGTTTGATTTTTACTTTTCTTTAAGAATGGTGGGAAGATATCATGATAATCCATGTGATCTATATTGGGAAACTGTAAAAACTATCTTGAAGTACATGTTACATACAAAGGATATGTTCCTGGTGTATAGAGGATATTTGGAACTAGTAGTGGTGGGATGCATAGATGTTAGTTTCTAGATAGATCATAATGATTTGAAATCATAGTTAGGCTATGAATGTTTCCTGAATAGTGGTGTAGTGAGTTGGTGAAGCTCCAAGAAACCTGTGGCTACCTAACCTACAATAGAATCCATATATATCATGGATTCTGATGCATCTAAGGAACTATTCTAGATATATATATTTGTCTCATACATTGGTATTGTGCCTAGTAGGGAAGAACCTATTCCAATTTATTATGATAATACTATTGTAGTGGTGATTTACAAGTAACCTAGGACGCACTAGAGGATAAAGTATATACTTTATAAGATTCATCTCATGAAGGATTTTACTTAGAGAGTTAAATTAATATTTAGAAGTGTATCCACATAGGATAATGTGTAATACACCCTAACTAATTCCATATCTCACCAAAATCGCCTTTCTCATGTGAGAGCTAGCATGTTGAGACTAGTTTGAAGTTGGATTTAGTGTAAGTGGAAGTGTTGTAAGTGGGTTCCATAGAACCAAATCATGCATATACTTTGATTACCATTACATGTACACAGTTTGATATTTACATGTGTTTTCCTTACAATAACAGGATTGATACTTTTTCATCCACTATATTTATAGTAATTTCCCTAGATTACATATAATATCAAAAGGTTATAGATGTTCCTTGTCTATAATGAGAACCTAGATATACCATGAAAATAATCTTGAAGATATGTCCTAGGATCCAGATACATCATACTAATAATACATAGATGATGTGCAGCCATTAGGTGCTAGAGATCATAATCATTAATATTTATTCTAATGAAGTTCACACTTAGTGATCTCAAGTAGATGAGATCATGAATACTGACCCTCTAATAGGAACACCACATATTTTAGGTGTCAATTATTGTTCTTATTCGTAAACATGTGTAATGGTCTCCTGAATTGAGATTATTATAAATGTATACTATTTTATTAAAAACATTGATTCAAGTTAAAAACTATGGAATTGATATTGTAGCGAGATATCTTGAGTTGGGTGCATCATTGGTAGTATAAAATTGATTTATTAATAAAGATATATATATATATATATATTTTCTTCTGAAGGGAAGTGATATCTTGGTCCGAGTTGATTAGGATGGTAGTACCTTCACTAAATCCATGGTCATGGTATAAGAAGGTAAGTCCATTTAGCATGTTCAAAAATAATAAAGTAAAAGAGGATGATTTATAAAGGCATGCATCCCAATTTATGAGATATCCTATGATAAAGATATTATATTACATGATGTGTGCTTATAGGAAAGGATTCCATTATTATGAATTTTCCTTATCTCCTTAGGGTCCTTGATGGGTGTTTAAAATCTACTCCTGGTCTATGAAAAATATTCACTACTACTGAGATAAGGTCCCAGAGGATTATACAATTAGAATAATCAAAAGCATTCCCTATTTCGATGAATAAGAGTATATGACATAGTGGGCACCACCATGGGGTCTAAGAGATTTTCAAGAATAAAAAAATTTCCAATGGATAAATAAATTCATTATTATCCAATCATAGTATAATTATAGTTAAATTTATTTATTAAAAGTATTCACAATATATTAAGTGAATATATAGAAAAATATTATACGAACAAATATTATGTTAATATTTAAGGTTTATTTAATATTTATTATAATTAATAGTCGAGTTAAAGAATAGATTTTTTTTTCATTTAATATATTTATTATATATTATAAAAATTTGATAATATAAATGATGTTCATAACATATTTAATTTTTCATAAAATTTCATTATGGTTTATTTAGTGGGTGTTATTTATATTGGGGTTGGGGAAACCTTTCTAGGTGTTTAATTCCCACTATATAAGAAAAAGAGAGATCATTTTTAAGGTACTATTCATCCATTAGAATTTGATGGATCCTCTCTCATACTTCACATATCCTAGTGAGATAAAGGGTCTTTAAAAGAATTCCATCTTCAATCGCTGTTATAGATCGAAAGAACAGGATAATAGTGATCATTGAGATGTTGAAGGAGTCATCAGATCTCCATGCTGGCACCCAAAATTAAATGATCATCATTCGCATAGACTATTGAAGGGTGTTTGGGTGATATTGAGGGATTCAACCTCGAATCCCTCAAGAAATGGTCTCTAATGATGAGATGTCATCGAACGTGATATCAATACATAAGAGGAAATAATTCATTTTATTTATTTTTTTTTATTAAAAAAACCATGAAAGATCCTTGGGCCTTTACCAATTCATAGATAATTAGATTCAACAAATTTATATTGATCAAATGATGAAAATTTTAAATCTATAGACTATCTATTTTCACTACATCCCCTAGTACCAACAATAGCAAGGTTCAAAATACCTAGAAATATCTCTCCCAACACCCGGATATGTATTACCCACTGAATAAGCTATTACTGACTTCTTATGACTAAATTGCCACGTCATAAATATAATTTATATTTTAATCCCTTAATTATAATATCATAAATATCTTACATGATAAAAGAAATACATTTACCTTGACTCATCATTCCTGTAAATATTAAACAAACCCTGGATATTAAAATAATACTTGTTCATTAAATATTTTCTCATATATTCACTTAATATTTTTTGAACACATTTAATAAATAAATTCAATACTAATAATTCTAGACTAAAATAATATGAATTTATTTATTCTATAGTGATCGTATATTCTCAGACATCACTTGGACCCCGTGGTGGGTCCCTCTATGTCCTATACTTCTATTCATTAGAATGAGCCAGAATTTTCAATATACTTACTGTGTGACCCTCTTGGACCTTATCTCGATAGTAGTGAATACTATTCACACACCAAGAGCGGAGTCTAGAAACCCATTAGGGAACCTAAAGAGATGAAGGAAAACTCATAGAAATGTCAAAATTTAATATGAACAAACATTGTGTAATATTTATTTTTCTTGTGATATATCATAAAGTGGGAAGCACACTTTGTGTTATTATCCTTTATTTCTTTATTATTCATTAATATTATTGGATATACTTACCTTATTCTACTATGGCCATGGATTGGGTAAAGTTACTACCATCCTAATCAACTTGACTCGAGATATCTCTTCCTATTGGAAGTGAAAAATTCTATCTTGATTATTCAATAAACTCCATACCACTAAATATTCACCCTATGTAATATACCTCACTTTGACATTAATTCCTTAGTTTTCATATTACATCAATGTATTTAATAAAATAGTTTACATTGATAATAATATCAAGTTAGAAGATTATAATGTGTGTTCAGAGATAGGAACTAACAATGATATCTGAAATATGTGGTGTTCCTATTATTGGTTCAGTCATCATGATCTCATCTACTCAAGATCACCAAGTGCGAAATTCATAGAAGAAGCCTCCATTATTTTGAGCCCTCAAAACCTGATGGTCATATATCTTCTGCATCCTATCCACAAGATGTATCTAGACCATAGGTAATAAGTTTAATATCATTTCAATGGTGTCTCTAGGTTATAATTATATCCTGAGAACTGTTATAACCTTTCGATACGATATGTAATCTAAGGAAATTACCATATAAATTGTGGATGAAGAAATATCAACACTATTATGGTAAGTATACATCATGACATCTCACTGTACACAAGATATGTTAATCGAAAAGTACTATTTGATTTGGGTCTAGGGCACCCACTTTTTCAATAGCCACCAACTGAAAAGAGACAAACTCAAATGAGCCTCTAACACAGTGTAAAACCCAATCAGAATGGTCTACTCCAGCATAATTTCCACAATGAAATTACTAGGTACTTGTACTTAGTAGTACATTCAGCATGACCATAACATTCTTATAAATGTTCCTCATCATATGAATATAAATTACAAGACACAATGGTCCAGATTACATGACCTTAAAAGGAACACCGTTTAGTTTTGGATTCATTTCTTTAAAAGAACCCCCTTTAGTTATGGATACATTAACTTAAATAACACTAATATGGTCCTTATCACACATCCTTAAATGTAATGATGTGAAAAATTATATGGAACTAAACTATATGGGTTTTAATTCCATTTATGAGGATACACTAGAAGCCCCTTTCATGGTACCAATCCCAACTCTCAAATATTTTTCACCTCCCCAAATGGTTATAAACACGAGATTGACTAGATATAAGTCTTTAAACTATAACATAATTAAAAAAGGGAGAAAAAATGGAGAACCCTTGATACATAAAGTTTTATCATGAATTTATGATCTTAATGAATCACTTTAACATAAAGGGGAAACCAATATTGTTAGTGATAAGGATTTTATGAATGTGTCTTAAATCTGTAAGAGAATTATGGACTAGATAATAAGACCCATAGTGGGATGGGTTAACCTCCCTTCCTTTCTTTTTTGGAATAATATACAAGAAACTATTAATTAACTTTAAAAACTCCCTACCATTATAAAGTGGGTCCATAAAATAAATAATGCAGAAGAATTAAAAACATAAAATGGGGAACCTAACATTAATCATCATTTCCTTGTGAAATATATTTATTTAACATGTGTTCGCACTTGTGATGTTGCACTGATAGGCCCCATATTTTAATTTTATTCTCTCTATCATTATAATTTAATCTATAAATTCTATACTTGATGAATGCTCCCTAAGTAATATATTTCCCTGACTAGGGTTGGGGTAACCATTAAGTAAACCAGTTGGTTGTGCATTTCCAACTAATGGAATCCTAGATGCATGATACTTCTATAATGAATATTTCGACTCCACAACCCCAATAGAAACTATCACTAAAATAATGCCTCCAGTTATTGATAGTAAACACTATGACATGGGAATAGATAAAAAATAATATTACATATATGCTGGAGGTAGGTTTTATAAGCCTAGAATAGTTTAATCCACATCGACTATCTCACAAATGATAGTATAAGTGGGGGAAGTTGGTATCCATACCCACTTCAAACCACTTTGGTATCATCACCCTAGAGTTAATAAATGATTTTATTCTTTATCTCAAGGAAGTAGAGGCTGAATTGGATACCAATTTCAACTGAAAAACTATCAAGGAGCCTCCTAGGAGGTCTCCCATAAACCAAGTCCATAATCACCACTAGATAGCCCCAATCACTCAAGAATCTATTACTGTTGTATTGGTCATGAATACTTAGGTAAGAGAACATAGAATGGGGAACATATAAGGAAACTAGCCATATAAACCTAGGAGAAAGTGAACACCCCTACTAATTCCATTACCCTTGAGGCTGATTGAAATATCTCAATAGTTTCTAAGGGGAAATTCAAAATCACCATGATCACCTCAATTAAAATACTAGTGATTTCTCCATTTGAACCCCCTTAAGTGGGGAATTTATATAAAAAAGTATAGGTATTCCCCATAATGAAAAATTAGTAATCTCGAGAGTTCCACCTAAGATAATCTATCACATAATCCCTATTTATGACCACATGGAAGATACCTATAAAATTCATTCTTATGGTAACCCATAAATAATAAACACCAAAAATATTCTATAGAGAATTTTTCATGGAGGTCCTCCCCATTATAGCCAATATTTTAACCATGGAGGCCCTACCTAGGGTAAAAATTAGAAAATCAATAGTCATGGCGGTACTCTTCATGGTTAATAACAATCAGGTTACTCTGGAGGTCCTCCACATAGTCCTTATTGTGAAGGTCCTCTCCACATCAACGATGAATCCAACCATGGAGGCCATTTAAATGGTACTATTTATAAAGGTATTACCCCTAAAAATTAATATTATCTAACAAGTATGTCCTCCCACTATCAACAAACCAATTAAAAACAATTATAGTTCTCTTACCTAGGGTATTTATAGCAAAGTTCCTCCTTGGGGAAGAAAGGATAAATGAAATAGATTTTATGAAAAAACTCAAAATAACTCCAACCATAGAGGACCTCCTCATGGATTCTATCAAAAAGGTTATCCCAATGATGTAAACTAATAACCCAATAATCCTATAGGTACTCCCTAGTATTCTCACTATAGAGGTCATTCCTACATTGAGAATGAGGTCCTCCTAACCAAGATATTTTTCATGAAAGTTCTATGAGTGGTAGAAAAGATAACTAAAATAGAGGTAATGACAATACTATAGATAACTCTAATCATGTAGGTCCTCCCAATGATGATCATAGTGTAGTTTTTTCCCATAATGAAAATGATGACAACCACAGAGGTCTTCCCCATGGATCCCACCCTGATGGTCGTCCTAGTGGAAACAAAGATAATAAAAATTGATATCTTCCTCATAATTGTGCTCAATATAACCCAAACCATGGAGATAATCTCCATGGATTATAATATAAAGGTACTAATCATGCCAAAAACTAGAAAACCATCAATATTGGAGGTCCTCCTTAGGGTGATCATTGCAAAGATCCTCTATGTGACAACATTCCTAGGAAACACGATGGTCCACCCCTTTCCAACAACAAAGAAATCACCCACCATAGAGGTCCTTTACATCATGACTACTATGAAGGTCCTCACTACAAAAATATATCTCCATGACACGAAGTCCATCCCCATGTTACAATCACCACAAGGATTCCCTTATATTGAAAAGAACTTTCTAAACCGAAGCCAGCTAAATAATGCACTTCAACATTAACCTGTAGCATCTTTTCCCATCTAAAGAAATAAATGAGGAAATTATTTTCATCAAAACCTCTAATGGATCAAAATATATTTTATTTAGTTAAAAAAAATACAAGGTGATTTTACTCCACTCAACAAAGTAGTGAATAAACAAACATTTTGGGCAGTATAGGTTGAAGATTAAAAATATAATGAAAATGATGGAATCAGGTGGAGGGAATTGAGTAAGGATAAAATAAAAATTATGTTATACCCAATTTCTATCTTTCAGTATGACATTATATAAGTACATGAAGCATAACGCATAAATCATCTTCATTTTAAACTATAGGAGACATTTAACCACCATAGATGTAAATTCCTACCCTAAAAATAGTTTGATGATAATATAAAGGTTTTAGATTTGTTTTACCAGTATGGAAACTTCAAGTGGTAGGGGGTTAATATAATTTTAAATAAAACCTACAATTTTTTTCCATTCAAGATAAAAAACTATTTGGAAGTTGTAAATTATGAACTAATAAAAGTAGAAACAAAAAATAAATGAAGTGGAAATAAAATAACATGGAATTTATAAAAATTTGAGTAAAAAAACTAATGAAAATAAGAACAATTAAAAGAACAAAATACAATGGAGTTCCAGATAAAAATTTATTAACTCTTTTTGAAGATATTATTAAAGGATAACAACAATTTCGGTCTAATGAACTCTTCTATTTTAATATAATGTGGTAGGAGGATTAATACCCAGATGAAAATGATATAAGATTTGATACTTAGTACTTCATTAATCTAAATTATTGTATGTTACAAGTCTCATCCTCCAAACCTTTTTCATATACATTGGTAATATCTAGCTCTATCCCTAAGTTACTCTTCAACCATATGATCAATAGTAAGTCCTATCCACAAACTTCTACGAACAAGAATTTTTTAAGTACATAAATTCCTATGCTCAGAATCTCATTGATCATAATAGATTAGAAGAAAATGAATAACGATGTTAATCACAGATATTTATAATAAAACCCTCAAAAATGGAATCTTTAAGAACACTTTGGAAAACTCATAAAAAAAATAACTCAAACATTTAGACAATTTATAAATCTTGATTCAAGGTCTTCCAACATCCTTTACTTAAATCCTGAGTATTTATTTTTAATAAATAGCATAAAAAACATCAAAATCGTAAAATTTGAGTTCTTAAAAACATGTAACATTTAAAAAAGATTCAAATTTATCTTTTATTTGATGTAAGTCTAATGCTTTCAAAAAGTTACCGAAATTACATGGATCAGAATAATCTCATTGAAACTTGTGATTTGAAAGTTAGAGTATACATAAAACAAAATGAACAAAAATTAAATTATGTATAAGTAAAAAAAAGTGGTTTGTGTATTGTCATAGTAATTGATCCAAAAGAAGTAATTTTATAAAAATTACTCAATGATATCCTCCTTCTTGATAATCATAAAACACAATAAAAAACAAGAAAAATAAGAGAATGAGTTCAGTTGAAATAAAGTGATGTAAAAAACTCCATGTCATTCAAAAACCATACTTTTCATTTGATAAACAAAATAAAACATTATATTCTTTTAAAAAACATTAATATCCATCTTTAAACAATTATATCACCCATAATTTTATTTTTTAAGATTTTTATACCAAGGAATCTAAAAATTTCCCCCTCAAAATATTTCCTCTAACTTTTCCCTCTTGGATATTATCAAAAAGAAAATCAACCAAAGGAAATCTAGGAGTGTTAATAAAAAATAGAAATCAAATTAATATCAAGGATAAAACCTTTAAACGAAATAAGAAGAAAGTTCCATATAAGAATAAACCAGATATTCTATAATCATGTAAAAATTTCTTCAAACAACAACTGTAAGAATAAACTCAATATTATATAAAATTAGATTGAAAATAAAATGAATTATATAAGAATGAATTTTAAAATATAAGGTTATATAAGAATAAATCCAAACATAATAAGAGAATTCAATGAAATATAAACTCATCAAGTAAATGATACCTACCATATTTTATAGTTCTAAATGATATTCATGTTATAACCAACAACTTCCTTTAATAGTTATTCTGGAAAATATGATGGACCTACATAAAGGGTTTTTACAATTCTATATAAACAAAAACTTCCCCCATCTCTTGAGGATTTTTTTATTTTTAGGATAATAGAAAAAAATAAATGGAAAATTATCACTTAACAGTAATCATAAACCTTTTGTATTTAATTTGTTAGAATCTTTTAGAATGTAAATGTTTTGTAAATATATTAGTAAGATGATGTTCTGTTAGGATAAATTTGAGAATAATATCTCCTTTTTTGTGTGTGATCCTGAATAAAATGTTGTTTTATGTATATGTGTTTATAATATGAGTCTTAAATACAAAAATATCACTAGTAATATCATAAAAAATTAGAGTCTAGGTAAAAATCATTCCAAAATTAGTTATTATGCACTACATCCACAATAATTTGGTGTCACAACTTCAAAATTCTATATATTCATCTTCAGTGGTGGGAAGTTAAACCAAATGTTGAATCATTTTAGACCAAGAATCTAATGCTTGATTAAGAAAATAAAAGTTCTAGAATTACTCTTATGATCCATTATACAAATTCTGAAATCTATATTTTAAATAAATCTTAATTACAAAATCAGATTCAAAAGAATAAAATAATCTAAATTCTGAAGTCCTTTTAATTTAATTGAAGATCTGTTTGACTAACTTAATATGTGAATCTTTTGGAATGTCTTGAAATATCACACATAGGTATATAGAGTACACAATTTTTGGTTGACTGGCTATCAAGTAAAGTAAAATTTTGATCATCCCTCTATGATGTTTTTGATCTACTAGTGCCCTAGATTCATCAAGATCAATCTTACATGAGGTGCCTACTAGAGTACTTATACTATAAGAATTTTCAAAAACAAAATGTTTAAGTAAATATTTTATATTATTATACTAAGTTAAGATACTTCATTATAGTTTTTGATTTATTTGGAAGCTAAGAAAGTAGTTAAGTTTACCCATTATACTCATCTCAAATTCACGATTATAGTGTTATTAAAAACTTGATTGATAAAAATATTAGGATATGTTATTACTTTAAAAAAATATTTTTTTAGTAAAAGTTTAGTTAATATATCATAATAGGATCTCAGTATTTTTTGAAGTCGGTAAAGTTCCTTAGTAAGTCTAAAAACATGTTTTAGAAAAATAGTATCTTTAAAATAAGAGTTTGTTCAATATAAAACTCCCCTTGAATATAACCATTAAATAAGACACTCTTTACATCCATTTAAATTAGAGTAAAATTTATATGAGCTCTAAAGGCTGATAGAATAGGAATATATTCATGTTTAGCTAATGGAGAAAAATATTCTCCATAGTCTGTTCCCTTTTCCTGATTATAACACTTAATAATGAGTTTGTATTTATTCTGAATAATAGTTCCTTTATCATCATAATTATTTCAGAAGATACATTTTACTCTTATAACTAGAAGATCACTAGGACATTCAACTAAAGTCTAAACCTTTTTCCATTAGAATTTATTAACCTCTTCTTGCATAGAAATTTTCCAAATCACATCACCCAAGGAATTATCTACCATTTTAAATTTAAATTGAGATAATAATATAGACTTATAAAACTCATTTCATAGATAAATTATGTCTCTAACTAGTTAATCTACATCACCAATGATATTATCAGTGGGATTAATCCTTAATATTATCTGATTTCTAGTTAAAAAATATGGTTATTACTCATATACCATATGATTATATTCCTTTACACTTTCTTCTATACTGATATCAAACTTATAGAAATATATTAAAGGATTTTTAAAAACAAAATCCATATTATTTTAAAAATCTAGACATTTTTAATTTATATAAGGACCAACTTCATCAAACATGAATTGTATTATTTCTGAAATGGTATGTATCCATCTGTTGAAAAAAATGGAAAGCCTTACTTATGGAGTATCCAAGTAAAATTCCTTCATAAAATAAAAAAAAATTATGAAGGTCATATTTATTATTTAAGATGAAAAATTTACATCTAAAAACTCTGAAGTAACTAAGTTTTGGATTCCATATATTCCATAATTTTTTAGGTTTTTTTTTAAATTGGGAAGAGTAAAACTTGATTTATAGTATAACAAGAAGTAATAACTACTTCAACGCAAACAATTTTATGTTTTAATATATATACAACATATACTAAGTAATTTATTAAAATTTTAGTACTTTTTTCTATTATTTTATTTAATTGTATATTTCTTGGAACTGAAAAGTTATGTGTGATTACTTTCTCAATATAAAAATGTTCAAAATAAGAATTCAAAAACTATTCACCATGATCACTCAAGATAGTTATAATAGGTGGGTTTTTTATATTTTGAATAAGAGAAAAACCCATTAGAAAATAGTGAGTGATTATGATTTAAATGAAAGAAAATAACTATAAGTAAATCTAGTATAATAAACAACTAAGACATACACATGGTGTTTTACTATGATAATCATAGTTTTGAAGGTTGTAAATGGTCCATGTTCACTTATGGTCAAGGTTTAGAAGTTAATACTTCAACAGTAGGTTTAAAAATTGACATATGTTCCTTAAAATATTGGAAAGTATTATAAACATTATAAGAATTAAAATTATGTTCTAGATCATAATTCATCTCTTAAAACTCCTAGTTAAGGTATGAACATTATAATTCCCTAACCCCAATTCCAAATTTAGGACTTATCCTCAATATCACCAAGACAAGTAGTGTTTCAAAAAAAGGTTCTCTAGGCCAATAGTATAAAAGTTATCATTCCTATCAGTAGATAATATGTAGACTCCTTATAAAATATTTATGGTTGATTTTTGTTCTCAAATTTCATAGTGTAACCCACATCACATAATTTTCTTATGATGATAAGGTTGTTTTATGTCCTAGAACATAAAGAACATTCAAAATTAATGTTTCACTGAGAAAATAAATATCATCAATCTAAAAATCTATCCCTATGAATTTTCTCCAAAAGTAACACATATACCCTTCATTTTTTGTGATTTCTAGAAGTTAGTCTTGTTTCCATTCATTTACTTAAAAAAAATTATCTATACACCAAGTATTCTAGTTACTAGTACAAAAAAATTTCCCCTATAATAATCAAGGCTAAAAGTTTGGAACCCAAACTTGTTTAGGTATGAAAATATTAGAAAATAAAATCCTAAGAACCCACATCTTTCCAACCCTATGACGTTGAATGACTTTTATATCTTTCAAAATATAACCTCCACATGTTCTAAAAGATTTAACCTTATTCAAGGAGAAATGATTCTTCCAATGACCACCACCTTTGAATTTTTGTACAAAAGGGTTCACTCTTTAGAAAAAATATTTTTTTCTAGAAATTTTATTTTCTAGAAGATTTATGACCAATTCTAGAAGATTTTTTAGCTGGTTTCAATTACTTAAAAATTTAATCAAAATTATATCTTCCAAAAAAATATAGTAAGAAACATTTTTAGACTTTAAAATTTAAACTAATGTTTTAAAACCTCATTTTGATATTAATTTTTTTGAAATAGAAATTTTTTTTATTCAACATATAATTAAGTTTACAAATACTATCATTAGCCTTCAAATGTCCTTCCTTTTCTAAATCACATTCCATCCTCAAATTCTTACATCTTTTCTATAGGACAGTCGCTTATTCATATATCCCTTCAAATTAAGTCGTTTCATCTTCATAATCTAAATAATAAGAATAATTTTCTTCTAAGATCAAATTCATAAGAGATTCAAGAGTTAAATTTACCATAAAACACAATTCATTCCAAGTGAATTTTGTATAAAAACTAGTTATCTTCCTACTTCCATTACTATTCACATCAATGTTATTGGAATATGGATATTCACAAACTCTCCAAGTTTCAGCAGTATCCCTCAAGGGTTTATTTCCTTTATGTTTAGAGAATATAATTGAATCCTTATCCTTATTCTTCAAAATTTCACATTTAGGTATGATGTTCCCTAATTTATTCCAATCATAACAAATAACACCTGAAGATCCAATCTTTTGATTTCATATCCTATATTTCTCATGTTTATCTTTTTTATCGTTTTGATAATAATTTCATAAGTTCTTTTTTTTTGATATTTTTTTTCATAGGCCTTGAATTTTGAGAAAACTCACCTTCACTAAGCTTCACATTACTACCATCCAATTTTTTTTGAAGCCTTATTTGTATTAAACTTTTAAGAGTTAGTATCCCTAGATGCAATAGTAAAAAATTAAACTCTATTATTTCACTTCTCCTTATACACATATCACTTAAACTTACTATCACACTTTATAAAAGTTATAATAAGTTAATCCGGAATCATATTTTCAATATGTTTCATGTCATCATTTTCTATTTTTTGTACTCCCACTCCTTGAGAAGTGTTTCAATAATTTTATCCATAAGATTTTCATAAGTAATCTATTTATCTACAAGGAATTTCATCCCATTAACTATAGTCATAAACTGTTAATGAATTTGATCAACAGATTCTATCAGAAGAAAATAAAAGACATAATATTCCTCTCTTAAAACTTTTATCTAAGTTTCTAAATCTTTAGAAGTTCCACAATTATTTTTCTCTAGATTTATCTAAATTCCATTTTCAGTTTCACATAAAGATATTTGAATATATATATTTCATATCATCGAACATAATAAAGTATTCAAGTCTTTATAGTTCACATGATATTCTAACTTCTCCTCATGAGTTAATTTTGAAATTTGTTTCTCTAGAATCATATAATTTCTAACTATCATCTAACAATGATTATCTCTATTATTAATCACAAAGGTCTTCATATGATCTCTCCAGTACTAATAATCAAAACCATCAAAGATAGGTGTCTAACTAGAATTAAGATTATCTGAAGTTTATATTGGTAAACCTTCCATAGAAAAAGAATATTTTATCTATTAAATGTTTTTAAGGCAAAAAAGTATTATTGTTTAAAGTTAATAGCTCAAGAGGGGGTGAATTGAGTACCCAATAAAATTTTCTTTTCAAAATTTATAAAAATGAGTCCCCCAGTTAATTTAAAAATGGCCCAGTTAACCAAAATTTCAAATCATTATAAATTACAATCTCTCAAAATATTTCTTAGAATATTGAATAGTTCTTAGATAAAAAAATATACAATATCACTTAATCCTTTTAAATCAATTTACTTAAACAAAATCTAATAAAAACACTAATTAAGGATGACTATCAAAGTATTAGTTTGTTTTAATGTTTAAAAAAATTAAATTTAAAGAATAAAATCAAATTAAAACATAATAAAACAATAAGAAGATATTTGAATAAAAGAGGTTCAATCTAAAGTCAAGAATTAGTCCTATCCACTTGGTGATCACTTACCACCTAGCAGTTAATATAAATAAATAGTTTGATCCATAACCTGGATCGGGTTTTTACTATAGTATACAACTATCTAGACCACACAAGAGATCTTCCAATGTTATTCATGGGAGAAAAAAATTACATTTCATACAATACCTCTTCCACAATTATACATGGGAGTATAGGTGTAAAAAGATTTAAGAAGGTATCTATGTATCTTCTAGTTTAATGAAAGAGAAAGTGTTAATATATAAAATAAATTATAATACACATTGATTTTAATGTAAAGAAATAATAAAAAAACTGAGAAATAAAGTATTAAGGGATAACGATGCTCGGTTTGATACAATGTGTAGCTTGTGACTCTTTATTTTGATTTTCATTGGAACTCGATTTGGGTTCTTATGAACACTTTAGTAAAATAGAGTGTTATGAATACTTCTCTTCTTGACTGTAGGAAGAAACTCGATGTGATGAAGTGCTTCTGCTTCCTCAGTTGAGTTTATACAAGATGTATTAAGTAATATTTTCTTGTTATTGCATTATGGTTCAAATCTATCATGTATGTGTGAATCATTTTTTCACATCAGTTTGTTCATTTATTTTTTCATGAAGAAGTATGCTTTTGTTTTATCATCAGTAGTAGTAGGAATATCCATATCCTTTATTATTCCTTGGTCTCCATGTTAGACACTTACATCAATTCATTCTGTTGATCATTTAATAAAAATTAATTAAAATATTTTTTCATTAAATTCAATAAACCAACCATTAGAGAAACTAATTCAATAGGAATAAGTTATAAAACAGTGGCAGCGAGTCCTAGAACAGTGAATTGTAGTCTAGTAGTGTGTTGTTCTAGTAGTGTCTCAGGATGATGGTGTCTCATTCTGGTGGTATGTCTCTATAACAGTGTCTAATTCTGGCGGTGTGACACTGATAGTGTCTCATGATGATGTCGAGTCATCCTTCTGGCAGTGACTCCTCTAATTGTAGGTTCGCCTATCGATTTATCATAATTTACCAAAATTTCATTTTGACGGCATGAAATCCTGATGGTGATACATTTCAATACTTTTCCAATTTTCCATGTTTTCATTGTGTTGTGTCAACAATGACTCATAGGTAATGGTGGTGTGATAGGGTTGGCGGTGAGTTATCCTCAGTCATGTCTGAACTTCAACAATGACTCAAACTTTGGAAATCTCATCAACTATCTCAAATTATAAAATACTTACAGAACACATGATACTTATTAATACCATTAGAAGCATGATTTAGTGATCATTGAAACAATTAGGTCAACAATCTCCCTGTTTTTGATAATCACGAATCATGGAATAAAAAGTAAATAATGCATGGCACCAAATGAAAGATCAAAACATAATATCAAGATAAATTACAACAATGTGCATATATATCAGTGTGGTATGGTATCAAAGAAATAGAAAAGATAATTCTTATTGGAAGAAATAAATGTAAATTACATACTTTTCTCCATCTCCCCCTTTTGGGATTATCAAAAAGGAAAAAAATAACCAAAATAAAAATATGAAGGAGAAAAAAATAACACAATAGATTCCCATTAAAGATAGCAAAAAAGGTTGGTCAAAAAGTTATAAAAAAATATTCTCATCAAAACTAAATGTCTAATCCAGCAATAAGGTCAAGGTTGGGATGAAGGTTCCATAAGTGATTTTATTTTGTCCTTGTCTTTATATTGATCTAAGACAACATGTGAATTAGGGTATGATGGAGCTCTAGCCAAGGTAGATGGAACACTAGATAGGATTCTAGCTATAGCTCACGGAGTTAGTTGTTATATAATGATAAACGGCTTGTGTTTTCTGATAGCTTGTGTAGGATGAAGATGAGAGGTTTGGAATTTGGTAGGAAGATGTGTAGTAGGGCCTCTTGTAAAACTGGGTCTAAAGGATTCCTGAGGTGTAATAGGAGTTGCTTCATGAGAAAAAACTGTAGTACTATGAACATGAAGAAATGTCTTCATGATATTAATGAAGTCCGTTTTCATATGACCACCTCTTTCCAAGTCACTAAAGAAATCTTATTTTCATCCATAAAGTGATTCATCACTAGATTTATTTCCTTCAACTGTCTGACTTTCTCCTTAAAGTCTTGGGTAATAGGTGGCCTCATCAAATTTTCAGACAAACATTTGAAATTTTTATCCATGTAATTATTGGTATAAATACTTGAGAGATAATATTTGATAGATTTGGTAATTTTCCCTCGATCTGTATTTATATCCTTAACATAAATCCTTATCATCATGTGATCATGCTTATTACACTTCTCAAACTGTCTCAGAATCTCCAATGGCATCATAGGTTTTCCACTAGCAGGTCCACTAGACACAACTGGAAATTATTCTCTGACCACAGTTCTTATCTGATCAAAATCCACTATAGGTGAAGTAGTGGAGGTTGAAGTTTCTAGGGATACAATGTCAATACATTTTAGAATTACATCAAAAGAGACAGTAAAAGTTGACTTTAATTCTTCAACCATAAACTTTACATATTCCAATTCACTACTAATACTCTTATGCTAAATCTCAATATCTTGGATGTGATGCATCATTTTAGGTTGAATGTGTTGAATTAACAATTCAAAAAGATTCTGGGAATCATTTTCACTAAGCTTTGTCTAGAGAGGTGATTAAATCTTCAACAACTTATTAAAACCTGTCAACAATTTTTCTCTAAAAGCATTCAAGTCACATTTTGTGACTATATCCTTTGGAATAGAACTTATAGAAGGGGTAGGATCTGGTGCTCTCATAGAATCAGATTTTATAATAGTCCTACAATATCAACTTGGGAAACTAGTGATTCTTCAAGATCATTTTCTTCTTGAATGGTAGGTTCATGATTCTTTTTTGAACCACCCTCTTTACCCAATAATTTATCCCATTATTATACCATCAGATCAAACCAAATATATGAAGATTTAACAAAAAAAGTTTCATCAATAAAAGGTACCATAATAGGGGTTTCAACATTTTGATCATCTATATTCTATTTATTAATAGCCTGTTCACCTGAAGCAGGTTCTTCTTCCATATGAACATCTTCTTTCTACATACCAACATCTATTTCAAATTCCACAAGACTATCAATAGAAGGATTATAAAGATGTTTATTTCCATATTATTCCTCAATAATCACATTTTTCATCTATTCAGATACATGCTTCTCAAAAATAGCTATATCAACCATCTACTCAACTGCAGTAGAGTTAGAAATAGTCTGGCCATTAATAGCAGAACTAGCTTTAACAGTAAGAATTTCTTGAAGAATTTTAAAATATGGGTATTTCTCTCCCTCAACAAAATAATCTCCTTATTTTCTAGGAGATCTATCTAAAATATCAACATGACTTGGTATTTCTTCATATTTAGATAAAGCAGGAGAAATAACATGTTCTGGAGGCATTTCCAAATCTTTCATTATAATTCTTCCAATTGAAACATCAGGGTTAGAATTACCATCATCATTATCATCATTTACACTTCCATAATTTCCATTTCCACTTCCATTTTTTCCATTTTATTCTTCCTCTTCATCTTTATAACCATTATCATCGTCATCTGACATAGAATAACTTTTTAACTGTACCTCCATGGATACTTTTTTTTTATTCTTCTTAATTTTTTCACAAAATTCTTTCTTTTTAGGAGAGTCCCTAGTGGACTAGAAGCACCAAAAGTGATGGGAGGAGATTTGGGTGAAAAGTCAGGGTCACTACCCTCATCAGCCAGAAATTAATATTCTTATCTTGAGGATGCCACATCTTCGTCCTCATATGAATATTCAATACCTTTTTCTAGATCCAATCCAGGATCCACCAGGTCTTTTGGTCTAGTCCAATGATCAATAAGATTCAACTAAACATACATATTTTCACTATCAATTACCACTATTTCTTCCAGGGGTTCCAACTAATATTCATTCTTGAGAAAAATGCTTTTACAATTAAAAAAATACCAAAATCAAAAACTATTTCCTCATCACCTGAAAAGAGGTCATTTTTATTTAACATGGTAGAAATAAGATTAGGATAGATCAAGGAGTGAGATATCGAAGTACAATTTATCATCTTAGATAGATGTACCATAAGACATCTACACAAGTTTATCATTAGAACTTGTTTCATAAGACAATGTAGATGTACATATTGATATCTTAAGGTGGAAAATTCACCTTTCCTTGGACATAACATGTGATGAATAATCTTTAATATCAATATACATTCTCCATCAAACTTGGATGCAGTTGGTATTTTGGTTATTCGATCTCCATTTAGTTCTAAGAGATCATATTAATATAAAAACAACTCACTCTTTTCAGGATTGGTTACTTGGTAGTCCTGATAATATTCTTCTTTCGGTACATTGAGGCATTCAGTCCATTTCATTGAAGATAAAACAACTTTATGACCATTTATTCTTGTTCTCATATATTTTTCTTTTTCTTCATCAAAGAAAAAATAAACATTATGATTAAATTGATGCACTAACCTAGGCTTGAAAAGTCTCTCATTTAAGGAAAACCATTCTAGACATCCTTAGTTTTGTATGAATTTCATCACCATGTAATTACTTGATAACAACCACTTTTATTCCACTTCCTTTTTGGGTATAACAGTCATTTTTTAATGTTTTGGGTTCACTGGTGCAACCAAAGTAGGAACACTCAGTTAAACTCTTTTTCTTCTTAGCTGGTCACAAATTATATGATAAAGAATTAGAGGAACACTTCATTCTTGTCATGCAGATCAGTCTGGTGATCTCAGTTGAAGGTTGAGTGAAATATTGAACATTTTAAGGTTAGGAGACAAAGGGTTGCACTGGGATCAAGAGAAAGGAAGGGCATGAGAATATACGTGTGTTGCAATTACACAACTATTGAGTGTATATCATTTAGAATTGTGGTATTTTTTCTATTAAAAAAATCAAAATAATACTTGAAATCAAAATCGAGTATCATGAAAGATTCAAATCGGTTTTCTAAAATAAAATAAACAAAAAACATTTAAAACTGAAAATCCACCTATTCAACAATTTAGAAAGGATAATTAAAAAAAGGCATGAAACCAATAGTGTGACAAGATAACAGTGAGAAAGACCAATGGTGTGTCATACCCAATGGTGTGTAACTCAATGGTGTGTCACCAAATGATGTTTCATTGAATGGTGTGTCACCAAACGATGTGTCTCAAAAAAGAAATTAAACATAACAAAAACTAGTCATTCCTAATTCATGTTTGATGTAGTTCATTATCTCATAATTTAAATGATTTGTAAAAATATAAGCTAACTGATGTTCTGTACAAATAAATTAAAGAGAGATATCACCATTTTTAAAATTATCTCTCAAAAATTGATGTCTTATATCAATATGATTTGTCCGAGAATAAGATACAAGATTCTTGGAAATATTTATATCACTTGTGTTGTCATAGTTTATGGTAACATGTGGTAATTTATATTTATAGTATAGTAAATTATGTTTTATCCACAAAATTTGTGCACAAAACTTCCCACAACTATGTATTAAGATTCTATAGTAGATAATGCAGCATAATTATATTTCTTACTACACCATGAAACTATATATTTTCCAAAAAATTGACATGTTATAGTGGTGTTTTTTCTATATAAATTAGATCCACCCAAATTGGCATTTGAATAAATAACTAGATCAAATTCCTATCTTCTAGGGTAAAATTAATTCTAAATTGGTTTAATATTTGATAAATTTGAAAATTATTTTAACAGTATTTAAGTGTGCTAATTTAGGGTTTTCTTGAAAATGTGAACACATACATATACAAAAAAAATATAAGTTTGGATAACATGCAATAAGATAAGACTTCTAATAATACCTCTATAACTGTTTTGATCCCCTGATTTTATAGCTTCATCAAGATCCAATTTATAGGTTGTACTCATAGGAGTATCACTACTCTTAGTGCTATTTAGATTAAAATGTTTTAAAAGATATTTTTTATATTCGATTTGATTTAAAATAATTATTTATTTATTTTTAAAGATTTTAAATCCAAGAATATATTTAAGTTTACCCATCAAACTCATTTCAAATTCATTTTGCATTATTTTTGAAAAATCCGTACAAAGATAATTTTTTGAAGATCCAAAAATAATATCATCAACATAGATTTGTACTACTAAAACAACTTTTTAAATTCATTTTATAAAAAGGTTAGGATAATCTATACCCTTTTAAAATCCTTTTTAAATAATAAAATTTATGAACCTGTCATATTAAGCTCTAAGATCCCATTTCAAACCATATAAATCTTTAGTTAATTTGAAAACTCGATTTGGAAAATGGGGATTTTGAAAACCAAGGGGTTGTTCAACAACAAAATCCTCAACTATAAAACCATTAAATAATGAACTATTTACATCCATTTGATAAATTTTTTAATCTAGATGTGGTACATAGGATGGAATAATTTTAATGGATTCAAGTTTGGAAACTGGTGCAAAGTTTTACTCATATACTATTCCCTCTTCTTGACTATAACCATATGCAACTAGTCTTGAATTATTTTTAACTATTGTGGATGACTCATCTACCTTATTCCTAGATACCCATTTAGTTTTAATTTTTAATGTGTCCTTGGTTCTATTAATAAGTTCTCACACTTTGTTTATTTCAAATTGATTTATTTGTTATTTCATTTCCATCACCCAGAATTAATCATTATTAACTTTATTGATGTTCTTAGGTTCAAGATGAGACAAGAATGCTTGATTTTTAACTTGATTTCTAGGAGACACTATAGTTTTTGTACCTATATCTAGATCTCATACAATAGCATCTAAGGGGTGGTACTTAAGAGTTGTAACATCTCTTAAAAAAGTAGGGATGGTCACTTTTGGTTGTTCTGTAGGTTCGGGTTCAGGAAGTTCAGTAAATGCTTCAGAACTGGATGATTTTTTATGACTATTTAATAATAGAATCTAATGCTTTATAATTTAAGTTAAATGTTTATAAATAATTCTCAATATTTTATAAGGAATTATTGGGATCATGTGGATCTGTTTCATCAAATTGGATATGAACTCCTTCTTCCACTGTTTGGTTCTTTTATTAAAAAATCAATATGCTTTACTGAAAAATGAATAACCTATGAAAATTTATTCATCACTTTTGGAAGAAAATTTTTCAAGATTATCCTTTGTGTTAAGAATAAATATTTTTTAACTAAAAACTATATATTAATTAACCTTATCCTTCATGTTGTTCTAAATATCATAAGGGGCCTTCTTCAAGATAGGTGTGATCAAAACTCTATTTATTATATAACAGGATGTGTTAATATCCTTTGCCTAAACATATACAGGAAACTAATACTCATTTAACATGTCCTGGGCTATCTCCTATAATGTTCTATTTCTCCTTTGAACAAATACATTCTATTGTGGGGTCCTAGGAGCAGGAAAGTTATGAATATATCCATTTTCTGAGAAAAAATATTCAATGTATTGATTTTAAAACTCACATCCATTTTAACTTCTTAAGGTCTTAATTATAAGTCCACTTATATTCTCTCAAAATTTGGAATACTTGGTGAAATATGAACAAGATTAACTTTTGTGAGATAAAAAGAACACCCAAGCATACCTATAAAAGTCATCTATAAGTACATAGACATATTGCTTCCCATTTAATCTATAAACTATTGATGGTCCAAATAAATATATATGAACCAAATTAATAGGTTGAGAAGTTGACACTTCATTCTTTAATTTAAAATAATCTTTGGTCTAATTACCTTTTTTACATGGGTTATCAAATTTGTTATTTGCGAACTCAAGATTATGTAAATCCTTGAATAAAACTTTCCTAGTAAGCTTCCTAAGTGAGTGAATGTTGTAGTGCCCTATTATCCTATTCCAAATCCAAGATTATTTTTGAAAATCACTTAATTAGGAATTTTTTTTGGAAATTAATGACTTCAAATCAACAGCATAAACATTATCATTCCTTAAAGTTGTAAAAAGTAAATCATTTTTTGAATTATAAACATTGAAATAATCATTATTAAATTTAACATAAAAACTATCATCAAATAACTATTATATTTTAAGTAGGTTATACTCTAAAACATAAAAAATAATATTTTACGAATTAAAATAGAATATTTGTTACTGATTTGGCCAAGGAAGATGATTTTCCCTTTCACATTGTCACCAAAGGTGACATGACCACCATCAACCTTAATAAGGCTCCTAAATAATAATTAATATACTATCATATGTCTTGAAAATCTATTGTCTAAGTACCATAATATTCTATAGGAGGTCTTCAAATAGTTTTCCTACAAAACAATATCTATGAAAGAAATGACTTTAGTACCCATATTTTCTTGGGTCCAGAGATTTTAGTAATTAAAGATTTGAGAAACCATAATTTCTCATTGGATTTCCTATAAATAGATTGAATAATTTTTTAAATAAAAACTTTATTAGATCCTTTAGAAAATAATTGGAAAAAGAACTTTCTGGTTTTGACATAGGTATAAAAGTAATTTTTACTATTCTCCTCTCTCTAGGTTGGTATCCAATACGAGTAACATATTTAGGTGAAACGTTCTTTCCTAAAATATATGTGAAAGTTTCTCTACCATTAGTGAATTTTTATATGTCCTTTTTCAACTGATCATTTGAAAATTTATGTTCAGTATTTTCTTTCAGAATTTGATCATTTTTCTCCTTTTTAATAGAGAGATCAAATTTAAAATTGGAAGATAAATCATGATGTCTTTTAATCAATTTATATTTATCTTTTAGTTCACTGAAGATATCCTCTAAAATATTACATTATTCAAATAATTATTCCTTAGACATGTCATCACCAGTATTTTTATTTTCAGAAACATCATAATATCATCATTATGCATAGGTGATTCAGTAGAGATAGTAGCTAAAAAAGATACAACAAGTACATTAGAAATGTTGGTCATAAAGAACATGTTTTTCTCTATATGCTTTCTTCTCATGTAATATATCCAAATCACTAGAGCTATCTTTAAAATAAATCCATGTATCTTTTCTTTCTTTCTTGTACCTTCGATCCTTGTTGTCATATTTCAGTTTGTACTTTAGTTTTGGATAGTCATCCTTCACATGTCCTTTCCTTTTTCACTCATAGAAGACGATCTCATTTTCATTTTTCTTATATCCTTTATAACTAGTTCCCTTTTAATAATATTTTCCTTTATAACTGGGATTTCTAAAAAACCTTTTCTTCCTATAAAACTTCTTAAACCATATGTCTAGATAAGTCATCTCCTCATCACTATCCAAAAATTACTCACTATCACTTGTACTAGCATCTTGAACTTTCTCCTTTTCCTTTTATTTAGATGAAATAGCCTTAAAGGATAAATATTTTCTCTTTGGTTATTGATCATCTTCCCATTTGACCTTTAACTCTTATTCATACATCATTGGTTTACCAATCATCTCTTTGATTGGTAGTTTGCTGATATCACAAGACTCTATAATTGAGACAAATGTGTCTGTTCAACTTTTAGGTAAACATCTCAATAGATTCATGATAAAGTCATTGTCCGATACTTCATTCCCAAGTGATATCATTGTGTTCAAAATCTCATTGAACCTGAGGTACATGTTAAAAATAGTTTCATCAGGATTCATCTTAAATTTATCATACAAGATAGTGTATATTTTATGTCTCATCTCCTTAACATTAGTTGTTCCCTCATGAGAAATAGATAAAGTATACCAAATTTGATATGAATTGTTTCAAGAAGATATTCTATTGAATTCATCATCTCATAATTCATAATACAAGGTATTCATATATTTCCAATTATTATTGTATGATGAATTAGTATCATCACCCCAAGTACATCTAGATTCATTATGCAGTTCAAATTTATCTTTTATTGTAGTCCAAATTTAAAATCCCATACTCTCAATGTGAATTTTTATTTTTATTTTCCATTGATCATAATTTTTACCATTGAAAAAGGGAGTTTTGTTAGCAGTAGAACCTTCTTGTATGAAATCCATTTAAATAACTTAATTTATAAATAATAGAAATTTAAGATCTTTAAAGCTTAACAAAAATAACAATTGATTTTTTTTGAAAAACTTTGATACCAAAGCTTAACCTTCCTATGATTCTGAATGTTGGTTATAGTGAGTATATCAAGATGGGGGGAAATTGAGTACCCAATAAAATTTTCTATTCAAAATGGATTAAAAATATTCCCCCAATTAATTTAAAAATAGACCATTTAACCAAAATAGTAGATGTTTATAAATTCTAATCTTTTAAAATATTTCTTAGGAGATTGATTAGTTATCAGATAAACTAATATACAATATTATTTAATCCTTTGAATTAAATTTAATTAACCAAAATCATATAAAAACACTAATTAAGGTTAACTATCAATGTATTAATTTTGTTTAAAATTTAAAAACAATTTTTAGTTTTAAATAATAATCTCAAAGTAAAACAAAGTCAAGAAAACAATGAAAATATGAATATAAGAGGTTCAATATCAAGTTGAGACATATTCCTATCCACATGGTGATAACTTTCCACCAATAAGTTTATATAAATAACTAGTTTGATCCACAAACTGGATCAGGTTTTTACAATAGTATACAAATTTTTAGACCACGCAAGGCCTCTTCCACTATTATCTGTGGGAGAAAAAATATTACAGGTCAAATAGGAAATCTTCCCCAGTTATACATGGGGAGTAAAGGTGTAAAAAGAGATAAGAAACTATATATTTATCTTCCAGTTTAATGTAGGATATAGTGTGCATATAGAAAACAGAGTTTATAACACACTGTTTGTAATGTAAATAAGAATAAAAAACTAATAAACAAGAGTATGAAGGAATAGAGATACCTGGAATGATATACAGTGCAACTCAAAACTCTTTATTTTGATTTGTAGTGGATATAAATTAGGGTTGTTGTAAATACTTCAGTAAAATAGAGTGTCATGGACACTTCTGTTCTTGACTGTAGGAAGGCATTGGAAGTGACGAAGTTCTTCTGCTTCCTCAGTTAAGTGAATATGGGATACAAATGTTAAGCTCTTATTGTTCTTGAAATATGGTTCACCTATATCATGTACATGTGAAGCCTTTTTTTCAAATCAGTTTCTTCTATATTTTTTAAATGATGGAGTCTACTTATCTTTTATTAGCAACAACAATAGGAATATATTGATCCTCTATGCTTCCTCATACTACATGTCTAAAACTTAGATGAATGAATTAAATCCATCATTTAAGATAAAATCATTAAAATATCCTTGGAATTAAATTCAATAAACTAGCTATTATGTAAATTAATTCAAAAGGAATAATTTAAGAAAAAGTAGCGCTGAGTCCAAGAATGGTGACACATAGTCTAGTGGTGTGTTGTTTTAGTGGTGTCTTGTGCTGGATGTGTCTCGTTCTAGTGGTATGTCTCTGTAATAGTGTCTCTCTATAGTGGTGTTAAAATCGCGGCTGATTTTTTCCTATTGACCATTTAAGCATCGAATACTTTGCTAATGTGTATAGCAGCACTCAGGTCGAATCCTCGACAATGATACTTTTTAATAGTTGATTGTTTTTAGTTGATTATATTTTGATTGGGAAGGAGTTGTTTACAGAGATTATGAAATAATTTATGGATGATGTTTGATTTAAAAAATTGATAAAGATTGGGGTGAGTTAATCATTAGGTAGTTAATTTTGTGATATCCTCGAGCCTTGATTTATATTGCATTAAATTAACACCCATGTCAAAATTTGACGTTGATTGGAATTCCCAAGTGTTAAGGTTTTAATCCCAGCCCTAACTTAACTTAGGATTCTAATATTAATCATATATTTTTTATTTTAGTGTATTTATAGTTCCAATAATCCATGGAAACCACTCATTAAAGAAAAAAATTCATTAATTCATGACATGTTAAATCCAATATAAACAATGCTAATTCTAAGAATATCCATCGAGAAAAATTTCTCAATCACTTAACATACCTAAACTATAACTCACCCCAATGAGTGATTTACTCATACATTTTAGTGGTTAATAATCTGGTTATAATTTCACGATGATGAATTAATAAGTGAAGAAAAATAAAGGGATATGAAAAAAGTTGTGCGTCGAACACACACACACAAACAGTGAAGGGAATTAAATAATGACTTTAGATTGAATGAGAAAGCACAATAAGAGATGGGGATTCAACTGTATTTAAACTATTTTAAGACAAATAATATTATTTAACAAAAGGTTAATGAAAATAATATATGAATAAGAAGAAACTTTCATTAAAATATAATTACAAAAACAAAGACTTACAAGATTACAACAAAGAAGAACACAAAAGTAAATGAAAAAAAATAGAAGAGGAAAGGTATCTCAAGTGAAAAATTGAGTATGGAAGGTCCTCCCAAGTCTTTGGAAAGGATTTTTTCATTCTGATATATGCTCCTCGCTTTTGAAATTCCAACCCCTTCTGAAAGGAGAAGAGGGGATGTATTTATAGCCCGTGGTGGTGGACAGTTTGCATTCCAAATCATCCCCTCCACTTGAATCACCAATTTTTTCCATTAAGAAAGTAGAATCCTAATATTATCTCTTATTACAGGTTTTATATATAGATGTTTACTAAAATTCTTAAAAATTGGGCGGCCATTGGAATTTTTTAGCATAAGATATGGCTATTTTACAAAATTGTTTTCACCTGTCCATTTTATCAACACTTTTTCGAAGGCTGAAATGTGAATGGGTTTTTAAATAATAAGATTCCCTCAAATAAAAATAATTTATTCTAAAAAGTTGGCCAACCGCATCTTATATTTCACACTAAAACATACCATCATGATTTGATGATTAAATCAGGAGAAAATTCAGGAATAGTGTCCTAATTTTAATTCCCATCCAAAATGGTGGGATGGACTTCAAAGCTTCATTTGGCCCCCCTTGTTTTCGAATTTGCGCCTTTAAATTTTTATTCATGACTCATTTAATTTTTATCCGAATGTTTGTGGAGAATGAATGAATTTGTACTTCTCGATTGAGGCCAGTAATTCAATATTCATGGATGGTCCAATTTCTTCACAGATTTTGTGGGCCTTTTTGTGTGATCTATATGACCCATCAAATGGCATAATTGGCCAAATATTACTTATAATGAAATGTTAGATATTGAATTGGGAATCCTAAATAACAATAACTATAAAATTTTGATCAGTAGGGTGATAGGTATTTTAGAACATTAAACAAAATTGAATCAGGATGAATTCAAATAGTGCTCTAAAATTACATTTAATATTTAAACCTTAATATTTCACACAAATTATGCACATTTCATATAAAATAAGTAAAGGGGTATATAATAAGTTATTAAAATATTAATAACATCAACTCCCCCATAATTAGTCTTGTTCTTTTCCTCATGTGTAATAAATATAAAAACATAAAAAAATCATTTTTACTCACCAAAAAATATTAAAATTTTGTATTCCCTAGTCAGGGGAGGTTTAGACCATTACACTCATCCATATTTATTCCACTACAAGTTGTTACAAAAACAATTTTCCAAAAACAATTCATTTTTTCATGCTCAAATTTATAAATGGAAAATGGTGGCTCACAGAACTTACTCCTCTCAAGATGATAAAATTAATTTATGGAGCTTCACTCATTCACCAACCAAAAGTGAAAATCTTAGAGTTTTAAAGATCTCTCAGCTTCCATTACCTATCCTAAAGTTCTCACAAATCAAGAGGTCTTTTTATGGGTTTTTATGTGGCTATGGTATGGTAGGAAGATGATAACCAAAATATAAGAAAAATGGGGTAAAACACCAACATGGAAAAAGTAATGCACATTTTTTTTGTAATGAGACATGAAATGAAATGGAAGCACATTTTTAAGAGTGAATGAAAATGTGAAATAATACACATAAGAGGAAGTAAATTTGAATTGGATGATAAGATGAAATATTTACAAACCACAAAAATTATCCCAATGACATAAGTGTTCATTTTTTTATTTTTTCTTTTTTTGAAAGTTGAACTTGAAACAGATCTCACACTCATCTCCCAACCAATGTTTGATCTCATCATGAAACTAATTGTAATATTTATAACAAGATCAAAGGTTGAGGAAGAGTTATTTTTGACCCAACCAAGACCCAACCCATTCTTATTTCCATTTTTTTAATATTTTTTTTGATTTTTTTATTATTGTTTTGAACACTTTTCAATATCAATTGTACAAGTTAAACATATATATATTCCTAAACCACGAAAACCTCTCCCCCACACTTAAATTGATACTAGACCTCAATCATATGATAACATGGGGAAAATAAACAAAAAGGTACCCAAAATGAATTCCATTTCCCCCACACTTAAATATCAAAAAATTATGTAATTAAAATCCATGTTAATATTGGGTGGGATAAGATATTGGGATTATAATGTGGCTATCAATGATAAGGTTTTCATAGGCTTGAAGGGGATTTCAAAAGGAGAATTGATGTAGGGTTAATGGGTTGATATTTGGCTATTATAATTCTCATGTGGTTTGGAAAATGCCTCTATCATATTAATGCACACCAAAGTTCGAAATTCAGATCAAAGGTCCACAAACTCAAGATTCTCAAATGGGGGTGAAAAAAACACATTTTGAAAATATGGACATAGGTAGCCTTGGCATGAAATAAAATGTTGTTCCTTATGGGTGGGGAAATCATTTTCCAAATAAAAAATTGTGCATTCAAAATTTGTTGGTTTTGACACAATAATCTGGATCCAAACATATGATGAAAACACAAGATTTTTGAGATGAAACGATGTCTTTGGACTCCCCAAAAAAGTTGAAAAAAATTTGAAAATTGGAAGGTGAGTAAGTATGACTTTTTATTTTTCATATTTTTTTGAATGATTTTTTTTGTTTTTTAGTCTTTTATGTTTTTTTAGTTTTTTATAATGACACACCCACACTAAAAGTAAATAAAAACTATGAAGAGAAAAGTGGTAAATAAATTAAAGAGAGTGGAAGAAGAATAAAGAGGGAAAGAGATGAAGATATAAATAGAGAGTTAAAGGGAAAGAGGTTCCCCCTGGTTTGTATTTGGTGGGTTGTCGTGTCCATCTAGTGGTAGGTGTAAAATGAATCCGATGGAAGTTTATGTTGTTACAAGATTGTGTGTCCTATCATGGTGATGATTTAATCGATGTCCATTAACTGTTAATATCCATTTTGAAGAGGGTTTTTGGATTTTCACTACACCAAATGGGTAAACATGAGAAATAATAAAAGGATCTTCCCAACGAGAATTAAGATTACCTTGATGAAGATGTAATTGAGAGTTAAAAAGCATCACCTTTTAACCTTCATGAAATACCTTTCTCAGGATGTGTTTGTCAAGGAGTGCCTTAGACTTCTCTTTTTACAGATTGGAATTCTCATAGGATTCAAGTCGAAGCTCCTCCAGTTCATCCAATTAAAACAATCTTTCTTCACCAGATTTTTCACAATAAAAATTACAGGTTTTCACAGCCAAAAATTACTTATGTTGGATTTAAATTGGTAAGTGACATGATTTATGAAAAACTATCCTAAAAGGAGACATCCCAATGGGTGTTTTAAAGGTAGTTTGATAAGCCCAATGTGCTTCACCAAGTCTTTCAGGACTATCTTTTCTGGTGGGTTTAACAATTCTCCCACAAACTATTTTCACTTCTCTATTGGAAAGTTCATCCATGCCATTTTTTTGTGGGTGATATGCAGTTGAAGTGTTATGTACAAAACCATTCTTTTTCAAAAGATATTCCATGGTTTTATTACAAAAAGGGTTCATAAGTCACTTATCAAGGCACGTGGTGTGCCATATCGGTGGAAGATGTGTGTCTTTTGGAACTCACTAACAATATGTGAATCATCCTTTCTAGTGGTTTTGGCCTCAACCCTCATAGAAATATAATCAACCACAAGAATAATGTATGAGAATCCATTAGAAGAGGGGAATGGTCCCATGAAATTGATTCCCCAAAAATCAAAGATCTCATAGAAAATTAAAGGCATTTAGGGCATTTTATTTCTCTTGGAAATCATGCCAAACTTTTGGAAAGTGGGACATGATTGAAATACCTCATGTAAGTCCTTGAAAAGTGAAGGCTAGAAGAATCCAGAGTCTAGGACATTTCGGGAGTTCCTTTTTTCTCTAAAGTGGCCACCTCCAAGAAGTGAGCGACCAAATTCTAAGATGGAGGAATGTTCATCTTCATCAACACATCTCCTAATTACCATGTCTTCCCCAGTTTTCCAAAGTTTATTTTCTTCCCAAAAATAGTATTTTGAATCAGTTTTCAACTTATTTTTTTGTTTTCTTGAAAGTATTTTAGGAAAAACACCAAAAACCAAGTAATTTACAATTGGGGCATACCATGGTATTTTTTGAGTGATAGATTTGAGGTGCTCAGTTGGAAATTATGGATCAATTATTTCAGAACGAGAATAATTAGAAATTCTACTCAAGTGATCATCCACAAGGCTTTCTTTTCCTGGTCTATCATTGATTTCAGAGTCAAACTCTTGGAGCATTATGATCCATCTTATTAGCCCCTATTTGGAATAACTATTTTTGAGTAAGAAATTTATAGTAGAATGGTCTGTGAAGATAACAATTTTGGAACCTAAAAAATAAGGCCAGAATTTATATAAGTTAAAAACCAATGGTAAAAGTTACTTTTCCCTGACAGTGTAGTGATATTGAGTTTCATCCAATGTTTTTTAGGCATAATAGATGACATGAGGAATTTTTTCTCTTATTTAAACAAGAACAACCCCAACGACCCTATCAGAAGCATCACACATCAACTCCAAGGGTAAGGACCAATCTAAGGGTTGGATTATTGAGGCATATGTAAGAACAATTTTGAGTTTAATGAAGGCTCTTTTGGAAGCCTCATCAAAATGGAAAGTGACATAATTTTGGAGCAATCGAGTGAGTGGGAGGTAAATCCTACTCAATTCTTGGATGAATTGCCGATAGAAACCAGCATGACTGAGGAATTAACTAATCTCTCGAATAGAGGTGGGTTCAGGAAGTGATTGGATCACTTCAATTTCAGCACTATCAACTTCAATACCCTCTTTTGAAACTATGTTCCCTTGAACAATACTATTTTCAACCATGAAGTGACATTTTTCAAAATTTAACAGAAGGTTACACTTGACGCACTTTTGGAGGACTAGAGAGAGTGAATTAAAGCAAGATTCAAATGACTCACCATAAATGGTGAAGTCACCCATGAAGACTTCCATGCAGTGTTCAATGAATTCAGAAAATATACTCATCATACACCTCTGGAATTTTGTAGGAGCATTATAAAGGCCAAATGGAATTCTCTTATATTCATATGTTCCAAAGGGGCAAGTAAAAGTAGTCTTTTCTTGGTCATGAGGAGCGATTGGGATTTGGAAGTAGCATGTGTATCTATCAAGAAAGAAATAGTGTGAATTTATATCTAATCGTTCTAGAATCTGATCAAGTAATAGAATATGGTAGTAATATTTTCTTGTTTAAACATTCAATTTCTTATAGTCCATGCGCACACACCATTTGTTCTTCACTCGAGTTGTGACCACCTCTCCATGTTCATTTGTGACAACAGTTATCCAACTCTTCTTAGGTACAACTTGAATTGGGATAACTCATTCATAACTAGAAATTGGGTAGATAATACTAGATTAATGAAGCTTGGAGATCTCTTCCATAACTACCTCAAGTATGAGTGGATTGAGTCTTTTTTTTGGTTGTCTAATTGGTTTGGATGATTACTCAAAATGGATGTGATGCCTGCAAAGGGTAGGGTTGATTCCTGGTATGTCATCCGGGGTCCAACCTAAGGCCTTTTTGTTTTCCTCTAACACATGAACAAGTTTGGACTCCTCGGTTTCAGTAAGTGAAGTGGAGATAATGACAGGATAAGAGTGATCATGGAAAATGAAAGCATATTTCAGGTGTTTAGGAAGAGGTTTTAGATCAGGATCATATATCATTTGTGGGTTAGACAACTCAGGAATAGAGGAAGGTACTTTAGTTGGATTTGATTCATTTTCCTTGATACTGTCCAATGTGGAGCAGTAGAGATCAGAGTTGATGTGTGATTCAAGAGAGTTTTTAAGATCCTCTAGATTTATAGAGTCTATGAATGAATGTTCTACATCAACATCACCATTTATGACTTGGTTAATCATGGTGAAGATTTCACCAGATCCTTTTTCATTAGAACATGAATAACATGATGGATTGGTGTTCAATTGACTCTTAGAAGTGTCCTCGGAAGCATGGATTGAGAATGCATAGTGATCCTTAGATGGGTATCGTATGTCTTGGAAAATGTTGAACTTGACCAATTGGTCACCAAATTCCATGTACAAGATTCCTGAATGGACGTCAATCTTGGTTCTCACTGTCACATGGAATGGTCTTCCAAGAATTAGGGGAGATCAAGAAGAGTTCATCTCACCTTCCATTTCATGGACATAGAAATCAACTGGGACAATAAGATCATTCACAGGAACAAGGACCTCCTTGATTATACCCTCAGGACTAGAAGTGCTTCGATTGTCCAATTGAATGACAATACCCGTTGGATGTAAGAGACCAAGACAAAGGATGGAGAAAATGGATTTGGGCATGACATTAATTGAGGCTTCTAGGTCTATGAGTGAATCATCAAAGATGGAACTTCCAATTTTTCATGGAACCGTAAAGGTCTCAGGATATTTGCACTTTATAGGAACAAGCTATTTAGTGGAAACATTTTCAAAGGTCCTAAGTTCCATCTTGTAAAAACACAATTCCTTAAAAAACCTGGAATGATTTGGGATTTGTTTTATGGCATCTAATAGGGGAATGTTGACTTCAACACATCTAAACATGTCGAGCATTTTAGGATCAGGTTCAATGGATTTCTTTAGCATAGAAATGGATTGAGTAAAAGGGATTGGGTTCCTAAGTGGAATATAAGGAGGCGAGGGAATGGATTCAGATTCCTTATCATGTTTCTTTTTCTTTTCATTTTATAGGTCAATATTCAAAGGGAATTTGTAGGACTTATCTTGAGTCATAGCAATTTTCTTCCCCGATCTAAGTGAAATTGCACTTACATTACCCTTGGGGTTGGGTAATGGTTGAGCTGGGAGCTGGGAAGAATTTTATTATTATTGTTGTCTTAGGTGGGAAGTAGGTTGACCAATTTAGGATTTAATGTTTTTGAGGTTGGAACAGGTGAAGGAGGCAAGATCTTCCACTGCACTTTCCCATGGTTACTTCGAAGAAGAGGCTTGTCCCAAATTTATATTACCTTGATCTTGGTTCTTGTAAAGTGATTGTATTGATTTGGGAATTGGAAAGGCTCACTAAGATAGTGGAATCCAGGAGGAGGAAGGGTAGGATTGATCCTTTGAGGTTGAGAAACAAAAGGGTAAGGTTATTGGAAGTTACCAACACCTTGACCATATTGGAACTGGTTTGCGTTTTGAGGAGGGAATTGAGGGGATGAGAGATGGGGTTTCCATACATTAAGACTTGGTTATAAGATGAAGAGAAGGGATTAGAGTGGGGTTGGTTGAAGTTTCAAATTAATTAACCTGATTGTTGAGGGTTGAGGTTCCGCAGATCATATGCTGCATTGAGCTCCATTAGTCCGGATGAATCAGATTGATCCTCTTGGAGTTGTGGAAATGCGTCTGTTAAATGAGATGGGGAGCCACAGATTCCCCAATTATTGATAGGCCTAGGGACTAGATATTGTGGAGAAGATGAGGTTGGGGCTTTGGAAGCCACATCTAGTTATCACACAAGACATGTAAGTTCACCCATTAACTCATTCAACTTGTTGGACTCTACAAATTGATTCTATTGGGATTTTTTGACTTGAGCATGTGATCTAGTATGGAATTGTTGTGTGTTTTCATCCATGCTGCTTATGAGATCTCTTGTAGATGCAGGAGTTTTATCAAAAATAGAATCTCAACTTGTGGCATCAATGAGAGTTCTCTCCACTGCCAATAACCCCTCATAGAAGTATTGGATCAAGAGTTGGTTAGAGATTTGGTGGTCTGGTCAGGTTACAAAAACCTTTTTGAACCTCTCCCAGTATTAATTGAGTTATTGATTTGAGAATTGACGAATACCACTTATTTCCTTTCGAAAAGAAGTAGTACGAGAAGCAGGAAAGAATTTCTCTAAAAAGAGTCACTTCATTTCATTCCATGTGGTTATGGAACCCGGAGGGAGGTAGTAGATCCATGAATTGTAAGAGTCATATAAGGAAAAAAGGGAATTCTTGAAGTTTTATTTGTTCCTCATAAACCCCTTGAGGCTTCATGGTAGTGCACACCACTTGGAACTTTGTAAGGTGGATATGTGGATACTCACCTGCTAGACCATGGAAATGATGTAGAAGATGAATCAAACCCGATTTGAGTTTGAAGTTAGCCTCTATGTTTGGATATTGAATACCAAGAGGTTGGTAATTCATACCAGGGGTAGAAAGTTCTTTAAGTGTTTGTTCCTTAGGATTAGCCATATCTTGTTCAATTGGTTGGACAAAGACAAGTTCTTGAATGAGTTAATTATCTCTTATGTTCCTCCTAAGTTGGTAAACTGTTCGCTCAATTTCAGGGTCAAAAAAAATATGAGGGATTGTTTGGGAGGATATAGGGAATTCAGATAGATTTTTGGAAGAAATTGGAAGAAAGGTTTTTCTTTGTGTTTTTTCCATTTATGTTTTTTATGAGAATGCGGGTTTTTCTTTGTGTTTTTTTCAATTTTTTTTTGTTTTTTTACAATAACCAGAAACTAATGACTACCTAATTACACCATACTTAGAAATGAAGCCATTTGAAAGCATGGAAAATTTTCTCCTATTGACTATTCATGGTTCTGATGCTCTGCTAATGTGTATAGCAGCACTCGGGCGAATCCTCGCGATGATACTTTTTAATAGTCGATTGTTTTTAGTTGATTGTATTTTGTTTGGGGGGTTTGTTTTTAGATCTTATGAAATAATTTATGGATGATTTTTTATTTAAAAAATTGATAAAGATTTGGGTGAGTTCAACATTAGGTATTTAAGCTTATGATATCATTGTGCCTTTCTTTATATTGCATTAAATTAACACCCATGTCACAAGTTGATGTTGATTGGAATTCCCAAGTGTTAAGTCATTAATCCAAGCCATAACATAACTTAGGGTTCTAATATTAATAATATCTTGTTTATGGTAGTGTATTTATGGTTCTAATAATCCATGGAAACCACTAGTTAAACAAAACAAGTCATTAATCCATGACATGTTAAGTCCAACATACACAATGTTAATTCCAAAAATATTCATCGAGAAAAAGTTCTCAATCACTTAACATACCTAAATTATGACACACCCCAATGAGTTATTTACTAATCCATTTGGGTGGTTAATAATATTTTTATAATTTTATGATGATTAATTAATAAGTGAAGAAAAATAAAGGGATAAGAAAAGAGTTCTGCGTCAAACATACACACACAAAGAGTGAAGGGAGCTAAATAGCGACTTTAGATTGAATGAGAAAGCACAATAAAGGAAGGGGATTAAAATGTATTTAAATTATTTTAAGACCAATAATATTATTTAATATAAGGTGGATGAGAATAATAGATTAATAAGAAGAAACTTTCATTAAAATAGAATTACAAAAACAAAGACATACAAGATTACAACAAAGAAGAATACAGAAGGAAATGAAAACAAAGAGAGGAGGAAAGGTATCTCAAGTGAAAACTTAAGTATGTAAGATATTACCAAGCCTTTGGAAAAGATTTCTTTTGTTCCAATGTATGCTCCTCTATTATAAAATCCCAACCCCTTTTGAAATAAGAGGAGGGTATGTATTTATAGCCAAAGTTGGTGGACAATTTGCATTCCAAATCTGATCCTCCAATTGAATCGCAAATTTATCCATCCAGAAAGTTGAATCTAGAGATTATCTCTTCTTCCAAGTTTTTGATATTGATGGTTACTGTTACCCCTCAAAATTTTCCAGCCATTGGTTTTTTGGAGCCAAAGATATGGCTATTTTACTAAACAGTTTTCACCTTTCAATTTTTATCAACACTTTTTCAAAGGCTGAAATGTGAATGGGTTTTTGAATAGGAATATGCCCTAAAATAAATATAATATATTCAAATAAGTTGGACACCAATATATTAGCTTTTAAACTAAAAAATACAAGCCTGATTTGATGATTAAATCAAGATAAAATTCATGAATAGTTCTTAAAGTTTAATTCCCGGCCTGAATGGTGGACTGGATTTCAAAGCTTTATTTGGGCCCCTTGTTTTTGGATTTGGGCCTTGAAATGTTTATTCATGTCTCCTTGAATTGTTATCCGAAGTTTTGAGGAGAATTAATGAATTTTTACTTCAAAATTGAGCCTATAAATTCAATCTTCATGGATGGTCCAATTTCCTCACAGATTCTATGGGCCTTCTTGTGAGATTCATATGGCCCTTAAAATGGAATAATTGGACCAAGATTCATTCTAATGAAATGATGGATATTGAATTAAGAATTCTACAAAATAAGAACTATACAATTTTGATCATTATCATGATAGTTATTATTAAAACATTAAACAAACTTGAATATGGATGAATTCAAATAGTGCCCTCGAATTATTTTTAATATTTAAACATTAATATTTCACAACAATTATGCACATTTCATATAAAATTAGTAAAGGGAGTATATAATAAGATATGAAAATATTAATAACATCAACTCCCACACACTTGGTCTTGTGCAGGCCCTCATGTGAAATAAATACAAAAACATAACAAAATAATTTTTTACTCTCCAATAAATATTAAAATTTTATTTTCCCCACTTAGGGGAAGTTTAGACCATTTCACTCATCCATATTGAATTCCACCACAAGTTATTACAGAAACAATGTTCCAAAAATAATTCATTTTTCCATGCTCAAATTTAGAAATGGAAAATGGTGGCACACAAAATTTACTCCTCTCAAGATGATAAAATTAATTTATTGAGATTTACTCATTCACCAACCAAAAGTGAAAATCTTAGAGTTTAAAACAGCTCTCAGCTTCCATTCCATATCCTAAAGTGCTAAAAAATCAAGAGGTATTTTTAGGGGTTTTTTGTGGCTATGGTAAGGTAGGAAGATGATATCCAAAATATAGGAAAAAGGGGGTAAAACACCGAAATGGAAAAAACAATGAACATTTTTTTTGAAATGAGACATGAAAGGAAATGGAAACACATATTTACGGGGGAATGAATATGTGAAATAAGACAAAAAATAGGAAGGAAATTTGAAGTTTATAAGAAGATGAAATATTTACAAACCAAGAAACTTTTATCAATGACATAAGTGTTCATTTTTTTTACGTTTTACTTTTTTTTCAAAAGTTGAACTTGAAACATATCTCACACTCATCTCCAAACCGATGTTTTATCTCCTCACAATACTAATTGTTATATTTATAATAAGATCAAAGGTTGAGGAAGAGTGATTTTTGACCCACCCAAGACACAACCCATTCTTATTTTCATTTTTAATAGTTTGTTTCTCGATTTTTTTACTTTTTTAACACTTTTCAATATCATTTGTATAAGATAAACATATATACCTTCCCAAACCCTGAAAAACTCTCCCCCACACTTACATTGATGCTTGATATCAATCATATGATATCTTGGTGAAAATAAACAAAATGGTACCCAAAATGAAATCCATTCCCCCCACAATTAAATATCAAAAAATTATGTAATGAAAATCCATGTTGATATTGGGTAAATTAAGGTATTGGTCTTGTAATGTGGATTTCAAAGAAATGGTTTCCATAATCTCAAAGGGGCTTTAAAAAATAGGATTAATGTAGGGTTAATGGGAGGCTATTTGGCTATTATAATTCTCATGTGTTTTGGAAAATTAATCTATCACATTAATTCACACCAAAGTTGGAAATTAAGATCGAAGGTCCAAAAACTCAATATTCACAAATGGGGGTGAAAAACACAAATCTTGGAAAGATGTCTATAGGTAGACTTGGAAAAAAATCCAATATTGTTCCTCCTAGGCAGGGAAATCATTTTCCAAATCAAAAAACGAGCATTCAAAATTTGTTGGTTTTGACACAAGCTTATTTATCCAAAAATATGATGAAAACATAAGATTTTTGAGATGAAACCATGTCTTTGGACTCCCCAAAATGGTTTGAAAAAATTTGAAAATTGGAAGGGGAGTAAGTATGACTCTTGATTTATCATATTTTTTTAAATGATTTTTTTTTTGTTTTTGTTTTTTTAGTTTTTTATAAAGACATACCCACATAAAAGAGTAAATAAAAACTGTGATGAGTAAATTGGTAAAAAAATGAAAAACAGAGGAAGAATAAGAAAGAGGGAGAGAGAAAAGAAGAGATAGAGAGGGAGTTAAAGGGAAAGAGGTGCCCCTAGTTTGGATTTGGTGGGTCGTCATCTCCATCCAGTGGTGGGTCTACTGTGGATCTGATGGAAGTTTATGTTATTCTAGGATTGTGTGTCCTCTCATGGTTATGCTTTAACCAATGTCCATTAACTATGAATATCCTTTTTTAATAGGGTTCTTTGATTTTCATTACACCAAATGGGTAAACCTAAGAAACAAAAAAAGGACCTTCCCAATGAGAATTAAGATTACCTGGGTGAAGATGAAATCGTGATTTGAAAATCATTACATTTAACCTTCTTGAAATACCTTTATTAGGATGTGTTTGTCATGGAGTACCTTAGCCTTTTCTTTGTACAGATTGGAATTCTCATAGGATTCAAGTCAAAGCTCCTCCAGTTCATCTAATTGCAACAATTTTCTTCACCAGATTTTTCACAATCAAAATTACAAGTTTTCACAGCCCAAAATGACTTATGTTGGATTTCAACTGGTAACTTACACGCTTTACAAGAAACTAGCCTAAAATGAGACATCCCAATGGGTGTTTTATAGGAAGTTCAATAATCCCTAAGTGCTTCACCATGTCTTTTAGGACAATCTTTTTTGGTGGGTTTTAAAATCTCTCAAGAACTCTTTTCACTTCTCTATTAGAAATTTCAGCCATGCCATTTTATTGGGGGTGATATGAAGTTGAAGTATTATGTACAACACCATTCTTTTTCAAAATAGATTCCACAATTTTATTTAAAAAATAGGTTTCTAAGTCACTTATCAAGGCATGTGGTGTGTCAAATTGGTGGAAGATGTTTGTCTTTAGGAACTCAATAACAGTATGTGAATCATACTTTCTAGTGGGTTTGGCCTTGACCCACCTATAAACACAATCAACTGCAAGAAGAATGTATGAAAATCCACTTGAAGTGGGGAATGGTCCCATGAAATCGATGCCCCAAACATTGAAGATCTCATAAAAAATTAAAGGCATTTGGGGCATTTAATTTCTCTTTAAAATTGTGCCAAAATTTTGGCAAGTGGTACATGACCGAAAGAACTCATGTGAGTCCTTGAAAAGTGAAGGACAAAATAATATAGAGTCTAGGACCATTCTGGAGGTCCTTTTTGGTCCAAATTGGCCACCTCCAGGAAGTGAGTGATCAAATTCTAATATGGAGGAATATTCATCTTCGGCAACAGAACTCTTAATTACCATGTCTTCCCTAGTTCTCAAAAGTTTATTTTCTTCCCAAAAATAGTATTTTGAATCACTTTTAAACTTATTTTTTTGTTCTTTAGAAAACATTTTAGGAAAAACACCAGAAACCAAGTAATTTACAATTAGGGCATACCAAGGTATTTTTGGAGCGAGATATGAGAGGTGCTCAGTTGGAAATTCTGGATCAAATATTTCAAAATAAGATTAATTAGAAATTCTACTCAAGTGATCATCCACATGGTTTTATTTTCTTGGTTTATCATTGATTTCATGGTCAAACTATTGGAGCATTAGGATCCATCTTATTATCTGTGGTTTGGAATTACTTTTCTTGAGTAAGAATTTTTTAGCAGAATGGTCTGTGAAGATAATGATTTTGGCACCTAAGAGATAGGGCCTGAATTTATCTAAGGTAAAAACCACAGCTAAAAGTTACTTTTCAGTGACGGTGTAGTGAGATTGAGTTTCATCCAATGTTTTTGAGTCATAATAGATGACATGAGGAATTTTTTCTCTTCTTTGACCTAGAACAACCCCAATGTCCCTATCAGAAGCCTTACACATCAACTCAAAGGATAAATACCAATATGTGGGTTGGATTATCGGGGCATATGTAAGAGCAGTTTTGAGTTCAATGAAGTCCCTTTTTCAAACCTCATCGAAATGGAAATTAAAATCATTTTGGAGAAACCGAGTGAGTGGGAAGAAAATCCTACTGAAGTTATGGATGAATCACCGATAGAAATCAGCATAACCAAGGAATGAATGGATCTCTTGAACAGATGTGGGTTCAGGAAGTGATTGTATCACTTCAATTTTGGAAGGATAAACATTAATTCCCTCTTTTAAAACAATGTTCCCTAGAACAATCCCATTTGCAACCATGAAGTAATTTTTTTTGAAAATTTAACACAAGGTTACACTTGAAACACTTTTGGAGGACTAGAGAGAGTGAATTCAAGCAAGATTCAAATGACTCACCATGAATGGTGAAGTCATCCATGCAGACTTCCATGCATTTTCAATGAATTCAGAAAAGATACTCATTATACACCTCTGGAATATTGTAGGATAATTACAAAGGACAAATGCAATTCTCCTATATGCATATGTTCCAAAGGGGTAAGTGAAAGTAGTCTTTTCTTGGTCATGAGGTGCGATTGGGATTTAGAAGTAGCCGATGTATCCATCAAGAAAGAAATAGTGCGACTTTATTGCTAATTGTTCTAGTATCTGATCAAGGAATGGAAGAGGGTAGTGATCTTTTCTTGTTCCAACATTCAATTTCCTATAGTCGATTCACACACACCATTAGTTCTTCACTTGAGTTGTGACTACCTCTCCATGTTCATTTTTTAAAACAGTTGTCCCACCCTTCTTAGGTACAAATTGAATTGGGCTAACCCATTCACTATCAGAAATTGGGTAGATAATATCAGATTGAAGAATCTTGGTGATATTTTTCTTAACTACCACAAGTATGAGTGGATTGAGTCTTCTTTGTGGTTGTCTAATTGGTTTGTATGATTCCCCTATATGGATGTGATGCATGTAATAGGAAGGGTTGATTCCTGGTATGTCAGCTAGGGTCCAACCTAAGGCCTTTTTGTTTTCGTCTAACACCTGAACAGGTTTGGAATCCTCAGTTTTAGTAAGTGAAGCGGAGACAATGAAAGGATAAGAGTGATCATGGAAAAGGAATGCATATTTCAGATGTTTAGGAAGTGGTTATAGATCAGCATCATTTATCAATTATGGGTTAGACAACTCAGGAATAAAGGAAGAGACTTCAGTTGGTTTTGATTCATTTTCCTTGATACTATCCAATGTGGAGTAGTTGAGATCAGAGTTGATGTGGGGTTCAAGAGAGTTTTTAAGATCCTCTTTATTGATAGAGTCTATGAATGAAACGTCCACATCAACTTCACCATTTATGACTTGGTTAATCTTGGTGCAGATTTCACAAGATCCTTTGTCATTAGAACATGAAGAACATGATGGATTGGGGTTTAATTGACTCTTAGAAGTGTCCTCAGAAGCATGGATTGAGAATGCAGATTGATCCTATTATGGGTATCACATGGCTTGGAAAATTTCGAACTTGACTAGTTGGTCACCAAATTCTATGGACAACATGCCTGAATAGACATCAATCTTGGTTCTCACTGTCATTAGGAATGTTCTTCCTAGAATTAGGGGAGATCGAGAATAGTTCATCTCCCCTTCCATGTTAAGGACATAGAATTAAGCATGGAAGATAAGATCATTCACACAAACAAGGACATCCTCGATTATACCCTTATGACTAGCAGTGCTTCGATTGGACAATTTAATTAAAATACCTGTTGGATGTAAGGCACCAAGACCAAGGTTGGAGAAGATGGATTTGGGCATGAACGTAGTTGAGTCTCCTAGGTCTATGAGTGCATCATCAATGTTGGAACTTCCAATTTGTCATGGAACCATAACGGTTCTTGGATATTTGAACTTTATGGGAATAGACTTTTGGGTGGAAACATTTTCGAAGGTCCTAAGATGCCTCTTGTGGGTGAAAAATTCCTTAAGAAACATTGAATACATAGGGATTTGTTTTATGTTATCTAATAGGGGAATGTTGAAATCAACACGTCTAAACATGTTGAGCATTTCAGGATTGGGTTAAAAGGAATTCTTGGGCTTAGAAATGACTTGAGGAAAAGGAATTGGGTTCCTAAGTGAAATTGAAGGAGATGAGGGAATGAATTCAAATTCCTTTTCATGTTTCTTTTTCTTTTCATTTTCTATGTCAATATTCCAAGGGAAGTTGGAGGAGTTATCTTGAGGAATAGAAATTTTCTTCCCCGATCTAAGTGAAATTGCACTTACAGTACCCTTTGGCTTAGGTAATTATTGAGATGGGAAGTGGGAAGAATTTGATTGTTTTTGCTGGCTTAGCTGGGAAGAAAGTTTACCAATTTGGGATTCAATGTATTTGAGTCTAGAATGGGTGAAGAAGGAAAGATCTTCCACCGCACTTTCCTATGGTTATCAGAAAAAGAGGCTTGTCCCAAATTAGTATTACCTTGATTTTGGTTCTTGGGAAAGTTGTTGTATTGGTTTGGAAATTGGGAAGGCTTAATAGGATAGTGGAAGCCAGGAGGAGGAAGAGGAGGATTGATCTTTTGAGGTTGAGGAACAAAATGGTAAGGTTGTTAGAAGTTACCAACACCTTGACCATATTGGAACTGATTTGGGTTTTGAGGAGGGAATTGAGGGGGATGATAGATGGGGTTTTCATACATTAAGCCTTAGTTATAATAAGAAGATAAGGGCTTAGAGTGGGGTTGGTTGAAGTTTCTAATGAAATAACCTGATTATTGAGGGTTGAGGTTCCGCTGAGCATATGCCGCATTGAGATCCATTGGTTTGGATGAATCAGATTGATCCACTTGAAGTTATGGACCTTTGTCAGTTGGATGAGATGGGGAGCTTCATATTCCACAATTCTTGATAGGACTATGAAATAGATATTGTGGAGAATATGAGGTTGGGGATTTGGAAGCCACATCTAGTTGTCACATAAGACCCGTAAGTTCACTCATCTAGTTAGTCATCTTATTGGCTTCTACGAATTGATTCTCTTGGACTTTTTTGACTTGATCATGTGCTCAAGTATGGAATTTTTGTGTGTTTTCATCCATTTTTCTTATGAGATATCTTGGAGCTGCATGAGTTTTATCAATAATAGAACCTCCACTTGTGGCATCACTGAGTGTTCTCTCCATAGACAATAATCCCTCATAAAATTATTGGATCAAGAGTTGGTTAGGGATTTGGTGGTGTGGGAAGGTTGCAACAAGATTTTTGAACCTCTCCTAGTATTCATGGAGTGATTCATTTGGGAATTAATGAAAACCACTTATTTTGTTTCAGATAGAAGCAGTACGAGAAGCAGGAAATAATTTCTCTAAAAAGAGTTACTTAATGTCATTCCATGCGGTTATGGAACCAGGAGGGAGATAGTAGAGCCCTGACTTGGCAGAGTCAGCTAAGGAAAAAGGAAATTCTTGAAGATTGATTTGTTCCTCAGAAACCCCTTGATCCCTCATGGTAGAGCACACCACTCAGAACCCTTTAAGTTGGAGATGTGGATCCTCATTGGCTAGCCCGTGGAAATGAGGTAGATGATGAATCAAACCTGATTTAAGTTTTAAGTCAGACTCTATGTATGAATATTGAATACCAAGAGTCTAGTAATTTATATCATGGTATGCAATTTTTTTAAGTGTTTGTTCCCTTGGATTAGCCATATCTAGTTCAATTGGTTGGATAAGGACAAGTTCTTGAATGAGTTGATTATCTCTTATGTTCCTCCTAAGTTGGCGAAGTGTTCACTAAATTTAAGGGTCAAACAAATACAAGGAATTTTTTGGGAGGCTACGAGGCATTCAGAGAGATTTTTGGAAGAAAGAGGAAGATGATTTTTTCTTTGTGTTTTTTTTCATTTATGATTTTTATGAGAAGGCTGGTTTTTCTTTGTGTTTATTCAAATTTTTCATTTTTTTTTTGATTTTTTTACAATAACCAAAAACTAATTACTACTTAATTGCACCATCCATGGAAATGAATCCATTTTAAATCATGATCGATTATCACTTATCGACCGTTCAAGGTTTCGATGCTCTGCTAATGTGTATAGCTGCAGTCGGGTCCAATCCTCCATGATGATACTTTTTAATAGTCGATTGTTTTTAGTTGATTGTATTTTGATTGGGGGGTGGGGGTTGTTTTCAGATATTATTAAATAATTTATTTATTATGTTTCATTTAACTAATGGATAATGATTAGGGTGAGTTCACCATTAGTTATTTAATCTTTTGATATCCTCGATCCTCGCTTTATATTGCTTTAAATTAACACCCATGTCACAAGTTGACGTTGATTGGAATTCACAAGTGTTAAGGCTTTAATCAAAGACCTAACTTAACTTATGGTTCTAATATTAATCATATCTTGTTTATGGTAGTGTATTTATGGTTCCAATAATCCATGTAAACCACTCTTTAAATACAAAAATTCATTAATCCATGACATGTTAAGTCCATCATACACAATGTTAATTAAAAGAATATTCATCAAGCAAAAGTTCTCAATAACTCAACATACCTAAATTATAACTCACCCCAATGAATAATTTACTCATAAATTTGGGTGTTTAATAATTTTTTTATAATTTTATGATGATGAATTAATATGTGAAAAAAATAAAGGGATAAGAAAAGAGTTGTGGGTCGGACACACACACACAAACAATAAAGGGAATTAAATACTGACTTTAGATTGAATGAGAAAGCACGATAAGGGAAAGGGATTCAACTATATTTAAACTATTTTAAGACCAATAATATTATTTAACTAAAGGTGGATGAGAATAATAGATGAATACTAATAAACTTACATTAAAATAGAATTACAAAAACAAAGACTTACAAGATTACAACGAAGAAGGACATAAAAGTAAATGAAAAAAATAGAAGAGGAAATGTATCTAAAGTAAAAAATTGAGTATAAAAGGTCCTCAAAAGCATTTGAAAAGTATTTGGTCATTCCAATATATGCTTATATATTCTTAAATACCAATCCCTTTTGAAACGAGAGGAGGGGATGTATTTATAGCCCAAGGTGGTGGACAATTTTCATTCCAAAGCTACCCCTCCACTTGCATTGAAAATTTGGACATTCAAATAACTGAATATAGATATTATCTCTTCTTACATGTTTTATATATTTATGTTTACTATCATCCATCAAAATATGTCGGCCATTGTACTTTTGGATCCCAAGATATGGCAATTTTACTAAACATTTTCACCTATCCATTTTTATCAACACTTTTTCGAAGACTGAAATGTGAATGGGTTTTTTAATAGGAAGATGCCCTAAAATAAAAAAAATTATTCTAAAAAGTTTTCCAACAATATCTTAGAATTCACACTAAAAATACCTGCATGATTTGATGATTAAATAGGGAGAAAATTTTGGAATAGTGTCTTGATTTTAATTCCCGGCCAGAATGGTGGGTTGGTATTCAAAGCTTCATTTGGACCCCTTGTTTTTGGATTTGGGCCTTGAATTTTTTATTCATGACTACTTGAAATGTTATAAGAAAATGTTAAGATAATTAATTAATTTTTACTTCTGTATTGATCCTAATAATTCAATCTTCATTGATGGTCCAATTTCATCATAGATTCTGTGGGCCTTCTTGTGTGATCCATATGACCCTTCAAATGGAATAATTGACCCAAAATTCCTTATAATGAAATATTGGATAGTGAATTAGGAATCCCAAAAGACAAGAACCATACAATATGGATTAGTAGGGTGATATTTATTAATAAAACATTAAACAAAATTTAATTTGGATGAATTCAAATAGTGCTCGAAAATTATATTTAATATTTAAACATTAATATTTAACACAAATTATGCACATTTCAAATAATATCAGTAAAGTGAGTATATAATAAGTTATAAAAATATTAATAACATCAGGTGTATAAGATTGGTGGTGTGACACTGAAAGTGTCTCATGCTGATGGTGAGTCATCCTTTTGGTGGTGACTCCTTTGATAGTAGGTCGGGCTGGTAGTGTCTCACACTTTACCAAAATTCTATTCTAATGGTATAAAATCCTGATTGTGGGACATTTAATTACTTTTCCAATTTTCCATGCTAGTGGTGTGTTGGGTCAACAGTGACTTATAGGCAATGATGGTGTGATATGGTTAGTGATGAATCATCCTTATTAGTGTATCAACTTCAATAGAGACTCATACTTAGGAAATTTCATCCCCTATCTCATATTATAAAATACTTACAGAACACATGAAACTTATTAATATCATTAGAGGCATGATTTAGTGATCATTAAAACAAGGAGGCCAACAAGTCTTACTTTGATACCAAATGTTTTCCTAGAATGAAAAATTCAAAATAGGGAGTAAATTAATGTTTGAAAAAAACAAAAATTTACCCTAATTAAGATTATAGATAGTGTGAAAGTTATAAATTTATAACTGATCATATTAATGATAGATAATAAATATATAAAAATTAAAACAATAAAAAAGTTATTAACTTCCTGAGTTAAACAACACAATAAAAATTAAAAAACTAAAAATAAAAAAATATAATTGATTTGTAGATAATAATCTATAAACTACTTTAAAATAGATTATTAATGGATATTAAAAGTTCTAATATAAGGAATTTTTAAATTTTAATCCAAAGTGGTAGGAGGATCATTTCCTAGATTCAAATCATATAAGTTCCGATAATCTAGAACTTCATAAATCTAAATGATCAGTAGATATATGAAATGAACTAAACTTTTATAGATTAAATTTTCTTTTTAATGATTAAATTCCTTAATAAGTAATGTAGATATAGAAAAAATGCACTACACTGGTTATTTTGGACCTTTATAAAATATATCCAGTTAGATTCAAAATATTTTTAAGAATATTAACCATTGATAATATTTTCATCATAGATTTATTGTTAATATGAGTATATATTAAGGGATATGATAAATTCTAATTGATACAGATAAAGGGAGGGATTGCCTCAGCTAGCAAGATCGTACCCTATGAAGCCCAATTATCAAAGCTTCTAAGGGACATGGTGTCACATGGATTTTCCCTTAACCAATACCAATCTAAAAATCAATAATTAAACCAAAAATGAAACTATTTATGGGAGAATTTAAAACTTATCTATATCACGACCAAAACCGTGTTCACCGAACCACCCCAAGAATGTGCCACCATCGCACAACTTACCCTTAGGGTGTGCACTGGTGTAATAAGGGGTTATTTATTTATACCCTAGTATTATGAATTTGAATATTTAATTTTTAACTAAATAAATATTATATTTATCAATTTAATTATTACTTTATAAATGATTATATAATGAGTTTGATAAAAATTAGATTTTAATATGAAGAAACCTTTTTTTTGTAAAATATATGGTTATAACACTCTTTTTGATAAATTCAAGAATTTTGAAATAAATATTTCATTAATATAATATTATTATTAAATAATATCTATTTATATATAAATTATAATATAATTTAATGAATTCCAATGTAGTATTTATAAGGGTTAGAATATTTTTATTTGTTTTAAAAACAAGTATTTTCCAATAAATAATGATTTTTAGTTAAAACTATAAATTCCCATATTTAGAGAACTATTTTTATAAAATAAATATTTTTTTAAATAAACACAATGAAATTAAATAATGGTTAATTTTTCATAATTTTCTTACATAGTCGAATTTTTGGGTAAAAATTAAATATGGTATAAATTTACGGTATGTATTAGGAAATCATAATTGCCCAAAGGTGATGTAATAAATGTTATAAAATCATTACATTACCAAATATATATTTACCCTTTAAAATAATATTTTTATAAATAATTTGATTAATTTTATAAACCTTTAATGAATCCTCCTAAACCAATATTATATTTTAGGGTTTTAAAATCAGTCCTTTAAAAACATGACTCACTTACACATCACTAATGGTATTATTTTAATATGTTCAGTTCTTTTCCATATAAAATATTTAAAACCACATCTATTTGGTAGAAACCATGGGAAAACCATGGGAAGGTTTTTGAATTTGATTATTTTATCATATAGATCCCAAAACTTATGTTTAAAAATGAATAAATAATTCCCCTATTTTGCTATAAATACCCACCCAAAATCCTATTAATCATTACTAAAAAACCATTTATAATTAATTTAATTTACCTATATTTCATTAAATCCCTCATAAGGGGTTCCCAATCTCTTAATAATATCCCCCAATCCCTTATAAGCACCCTCTCAAGGTAAGGGAAATCTATCCTCTTTATTTTAGCACTTTCTTTGTATTAATCCATTTTATTTATGATTATTAATATTTTAATAAGTTTTTACACATTCTATTACTTTTATTATTATTTAAATGTAATTATAGGCCACATTTCAGTATCACTAAACCATTCCATTAATCATTATGTACACCCGTTATGCTTTTGAAATTATCCTATGATTTTCCATGCCAAACTTTTGTATAGCGAATATCTACCCCAATTTACACTCAAGGGTATTCCCCAAGATATAAATATCCTTAATCTATTTTTTAATTCCATTTATATATCCCACAACCTTGATCATGGTATTAAAAGTGATGAAATATGTTCTTATGTTGTATGATCTATGTGGCACACTAATACATGTACATGATATGAATGTGAAAGGTGTTCCCATAATTGTATAGCCCTCCAATACATTGGGTAATGTTTTTACCTCATGAGATACCATGTATTGTTAATGGGTGGTAATCCTAAGAACACTAAGTTATGATGTCTTAGTGGTTGTCCTCGACTTGTTCTTATGATGTCATGTTTTTTGTTATTACAACAGTCTTATGTTTCCTTGAGTTCTCACATTATATCAGGCTTTGATGTTCATGTTTATGATTCCCACCATTTTATGTCCCCTTGATATTCCTATTGACTCAAATGTATTACTATCATCATGTTATTATTTTATCATTCCCTTACTAGGATTTATAGCTCAACCCTTTCTTATATACATCCCTAGGTTATCCCGCACAATATTAGAAGATCAATGTGTGACACCCACCTGATCACTGGTACATAAAATTTTTATTTTTATTTATAAATTGGGTTTTTTTGAAGGTTTTGGGTTCTATGGGTCAAAAAAACATTTTTTAGGAAGGAAGACCCAGGAAAGAGGTTAGCGCATGGTTTTCCTAACCATGTGGATAACTATGGTAGGGGGTTGTGTGGTGTGATAATGGGGTTTTCATGGATTGAGAATAGTTTGAAAAACCATGAAACAATCAGGGGTAATTGTGTGGCTTGGATTTTTTGGTATAAATTATCCCTTCATGGTTTTCTTAACCATTTGACTGAATTGTTCAGCTTGTCCTGGTCACTTAAAAATTGGAATTTTACCATTTTCACCCTATTTATTTTATACTCCTTTGGCCCTCATTTTCTCCTCCTATCATGCATAGACGTTACACCTTGGTGTGTATGTTTTTCCTTTCCATCATAGGTGGAATTGTATTGGATTATTTGTAATTTGGATTGAGGTAAGTCCAAATCTTCATTGTTTTTTCTTTCCTTCCCACTTGTTTTCCTTATTCTTCCATTTTTGTGGAAGTATGTAACCCTAAGTTGTGAGGATGGATGAATCTAGGGCTTTAATGGGTTATTTGGTTTTTTATCAGGTGGTTTAGGTGTATGAGGGATTATCCTACCCATTCTAGGTGGTTTTTATTAGAGTTAATGAGGTTGGAACCGATTCTAAGGTTAGTGTTTCTATTTAAGGGAATTTTCCATGGATTACATTTAAATTATTAATCAAATTTATTTTTTGTTGCTTCAATTTCCTCTTAATTTATTTATGGTTGATTTTGATCCCATTATTGGTGTGTTATATTGCTTGGTTTGGAAATTTGGTGGTTTAGATTTGGGTTTCCCAAGGGGGTGGTATGTGTGCACTCCAAGTGTTTGATGCAATGGCTCAAATATGCTTTTAGGTTTTAAAAGGATTTATAAAATGGTTTTACCATTTGGTAAGGTGTTTTATAAAATGGGAATTTTTATTTTTGAAATTGTCTTATGAAATGAATTTTCATGATTTCCACTTGTTTTTCATTATGTTGGCATGGAGTAGGACATGGGATAATCTGGGTGTGAGAAAGAGGCTGACTAAGGGAATGTTAGAGCATCTATTTGGTTTCTAAGGGACCATGAGATCTCTTAGAGTTGGACACAAGGAATACCATGATATATTCCATCTTGTTTAGCTATATAATATACTTTGTTTAGAATCACTAATATTAGACCCTTAAGGTTAGATCCCTAGGTGCAGTTACTCATGTAGGGCTAGTTCATATTCTTTTTTCATTTTATTAGTGTCATGTTTTATGTGATTATATATGTTATAAACATTTCCATTTGTTTATTATATAAATATGATGATGTTATGATTCTGCTTGTGTTTTGGGTATATTGATCATTTTGTTACTTGTTTACATATTTGAGCCACATTGTGAAATGTTTGAGAAAACATTTTTTATATGAAATGGAAAACCAAAGGTATGTCAAAGGTTTATTTTAAAATTAAATGATTTAAAATTGGTTTAGTTTTGAAAAGTGTTTTCAACTAATTTATTGATTTTTATGAGTAAAATCCTCTAATAGATTCATAGTGGTATCCTACTGGGCTTTGTACCTCACACCATACACATGCCTTTGGGTGTATGCAGATTTTAGTTTTCAAAAATAGATAATGTAAAGGGAACCATGTATCTTAGTGTCTCTTCATGTTTACCCTAATATAGTGTTTTTTGGAGGAGATGTGGTCTCATGGAATATGATCATATGGAGTCATTTGGATATTTTTACCCATTGGGATGCATGATTTAGTATTATTGGGATTTGTTTCACATTGAGCCCATTTTTTTAGTTTTGGGATTTGATTTGAGATAAAATATATACATATATATACATATAACCTATTATGGCATGTTTTTTTATGATGTGCATTTTTTATGTTATCTTATTGTCTTATATTCATACTCTAGATGCTTTATTATATACTGATGACTTTGGTGTGGTTATTGTGGTTGTCCTATTTTATGGACGGGTCATGTCAGTTTACTAAAGGTGAAACCATTACCAAGTGATTTTTGGTTATAACCGGTGCTTATCACCAGACTATGATGATTGGGAACACACTTCAGATCATGTGACATGCCAAATTTTGTAATAGGTTGAGTCAACTCAAGTTATTTTGTTACCCAATTGTATCATAGTAATTTTTTACTTGGGAGTCAGTAGTAGATTGCATCTAGGACCATTGGGACTTGAGAAGTAGTAATGGGGGAGTACCTGTATAGCCCTTCTTTATATTGAACCATGCATCTCCATGGGTGGTCTGGGATTTTTTTTACATTTTGATCATGGTTATGGGATGGTATAGAGATATATTGATATATTTTCCGGTTGTTGTTGAGTACCGAGGTGAGCCCGAGTTTTTTTTTTTGAGTTTTGGTGGTGAAATGGCGAGACCTATAGGAGGTGCACATTTAGTTCACACATTTATTAGTAACCATCCATAGCTTGTGTGACCTTATCTACTAACCTCCAGTGGCACCCACACTATTGGAACACTTTTTGTCTAACTGTGCATCCAAACCATGCACAGTGGGAAATACCTGTAATTTTTATGTTTTTGATGCTTTTCTGTTTATAGTTACCTGTGATGCTAGTGTTTCTTTTTTTACCCATGATGAGGGTTTCTTTTGGTTATTTTGATGTGATTTTAGATTGAATTGTTCTTGAAAACACTTTAGTTTTGTGTCTTGTAGAAAATACCTCTCATAAGAACCTCATCCATGCATTGGGAGGGTGATATGAAGACACCCCATAAGAGAACCCTCCTATTGATTTGGATTTGGTAGATTTGATGATTCATATGATCTAATACTTATGCCAAGTGGGTGGTCAGGAGAATACATGGCTAGTGGATCATGCTCAAGAGGATACGAGGTAGAATCCACCAGTGTTTCGTGGAGGAAAGGGACCCAATGATCCTGAGGAGTGGTTGGATTGTATTTAGAGAATATTTGAGTTTCTAAAAACCTATGAGAACTATAAAGTGGTATTCACCATATACATGATAGAAGGACTAGGTAGGAAGTGGTGGGAGTCAATGGAACTCTCTAGGAGGATTACAAATCTCATATGAACCACTTTTATGGTGGGTTTCAACCATAATTTCTACCCAAATACTTTTAGGGTGGAGAAGACCCATGATTTATTGAAGTTATAGAAAGGTGATAATTTAGTGATGGAGTATGGAATTAAATTTACTAAATTGGTTTATGTATATCTAGATCACATCGTGATTGATTACTTTAAGGCTCAACATTTTGATATGGGCATGGGGATAGAGATCAGGTTTATGTTTATAATTATATGTCTTCCAACATATTTAGAGGTGGTTAAAAATGAAATCCTAGTTGAGGATGATTTGAATAGAAAGATAGGTCTCATTGGTGTTCTTTAAATGGGAGAAATTCATATCTATTCTTCAAGGAAGATGCAAAAGAAACATGAGTCTCATTGGGATAGTGGAAGGTTTTTCCAATAATCATCATGTTCATTTTTAGTTTCTTATTTAGGACATAAGCCCATTATCGGTTATCAGTGCGGGAAGGGTGGACACACTAGGCCTAATTGGCTAGAGAATCTAAGGATGTGTCACCAATGTGGATGTTTGGGGCATCTTTAGTGCTTATATTTGTTGAATTTGTGGGGGAGCAGTGTGGGATCCACTTTTTTTAAGGGCTCTTATGTGCATTCAGAGGCTTCCAAGGGTGGAGGTTCCCACACTCATAGTATGGGAGATTCTAACTAAGGGAATAATATGAAATGTGGGGATGATCTAGGAATTATCTATTTAGTCATGGTTATACCAGAGGAATTAGATTTCAGGCCATCCATCATGAGTGGTGTGATGTTTATTGCTTCTTCTATGGAATCTATTTTAGTTAACATAATTGCATCTCATTACTTTATTTCATTGAAATTTATTGATTCTTTGGGTATATGATATGAGTTGATTCCATATGTTATAGACTTTACAACCCCATTAGGTAGAATGGATCAGGTCTTCAAGAGCCCTGAGTGCCATGTTTTGATAAATAACAAGGTGGTTGTTTAGGACTTCCTTGTTTTGCACCAAGACATTTCCAACCATATTATTGGCATGGACTAGTTGACCAGATTAAAGGTTTTCGTTGACTATTATAAATGTATGGTCTAGTTCCATACTCTTTATGGGACAAATCATGTTTTTCAAGGTGAGTGGGATCTACAATCATGGAGGGTGGGGATAATTTCTTTAGAGTTGGGATTGATCTCATGCTAGATTTATAGGTTGTTTATCGATGTTGTCGAGAAGAATTTAGTGGGTGAATTTTTAGTGGTCATAGATAGGTACGTATAGGTTTTTTCTATGTTGTTTGGGGTTTCCATACTACTGATAGGACACGTTTACTATTTATATGCTCCCCAGGATGATCCTGATTTCCTTTTCCTCTTACTAAACAGCATTGGATGAGATAAAAGAGCTAAATGATCAACTAGAGGAATTTGAGGGAAAGGGTTTTATACATCCTGGCATGTCACCATGGGTTTATCAAACGTTATCTTTGAAGAATGTAGATGGAGGATTCTTAATTTTCATATAATATCATAATATTAACCAGGTGATCATGAAGAATAAATACTCATTTCCTAGAATTGATGATTTCTTTGATCATATCAGTGGGTCTTGATGGTTTTCAAAGATTGAATTGATATTTGGGTGCCACTAGTTGAGGGTTTTGGGAGAGGATGTTCCAATAAAAAATTTCTAAGATGATATATACATTTGAATATTTGGTTTTTCCATTCAGGATTAGAAATGCTCTTGTAGTTTTTATGGAATTAATGAGCCAGATCTTCCACCTCTTTTTGGAATTATTTATAATCTAATTTTTAAATGAAATCTTACTGTATTTAAAGAATAAGGAAGATCATACCGACTATTTGGAGGTTGTGTTGGGTGCTTTTAGGGACCATCATTTATATTCCAACCTTTCTAATTTCTAGTTTTGGATTTAGGAAGTAATGTTTTTTGCCCATTTTATTTTTAAGGTTGGAGTTTTAGTGGATTTGGTGAATGTTCGAGCAATCATGTATTAAGTGTAACCCAAGAATGTGTTTAGGATTCATAGATTTTTAGGATTAGCTAGGTATTATAGAAGCTTCATCCAGGACTTCTCTAGTATAGATTCTCCTTTGACTTCCTTGACCTAGAAAGGGGTGATTTTTGCGTGGGATGAGAAGTGCTAAAGTTATTTTGAATAGTTACAATCATATGTAACATCTGTTATAGTTTTGATTCTTCCTAAGCTCGGGATATCTTATATCATGTATTATGATGCTTTTTATGTGGTGTGTTGATGTGGGATGATCATGTGGTGGCATATAGATCATGGAAACTATGCCCACATGAATGGACTTATACCAACCATGACCTAGAATTTGAAGCAGTAATACACACATAAAAGATGGGACAAAACTACCTCTTTGGGTTGAGTTTTATAGTATATTTGGATCATAAGAGCCTGAATTATATTTTCACCCAATTGGACATAAACCTCAGATAGGTACACTAGGTGGACTAACTTAAAATATTTGATTTATATATTTATTATACACCTAGGAATGGGAATGTGGTTGTCGATAGGTTGAGAAGGAAGCTTCCAGTACAAGTTGTTTCAAAATCAGTGGATGGTTAAGGTATGATGAGTTTGCTTGATGATATGGATCTAGAGGCTCATGAGGATGGAGAGTAAGTGTCCTTGGCTTATGTGTAGGTTATAACCGCTGTCATATATCATGTAATGATTGAGAAGGTATATGACCTTGAGTGACAGTAGATTAGCACCACTTTAAAGTCATGGAGACCTTGGGTGATTTCTCTCAGTCTCTTGATGGTTTTATCATTTTTAGGAATTAGCTGGTCATTCCTTTGAGCTTGAGGCTAGAGGCTATACGAGATGTGTGTCATTATAGTTGGTTAATTAGACTAGTGTCAAACAAGATATTCTATACCTTTATTGGTCAATATTGGTGGACTAGGATGAGACATGCAGTTTCATATTTCACTTCCATATGCTCAGAATGCTAGATGATCAAAGCAGAACATCAAAGACTAGTCAGGTTGTTTCAAGCACTTCCCATTCCACTATGGAAGTGGGATGATAACTATATGGATTTAATTATCAGAATACCTCATACTACAAGTGGGAAAGATTCCATATGGGTGATTGTCAATCAACTAATGAAATAAGCCCATTTTATTCCCATCAAGGAGTTGATTAAGGTAGAGGACCACAAATGATTGTATGTTTTAGAGGTGTTTAGTATTAATGGATTTACCTTAGTGATAGTTTCAAATCGAGATGCTTGTTTTACTTCCCATTTTTTGAAGGGACTCCAGGAGGTGTTGGTAATTGAGCTTAATTTGAGCATCTCATAGAACCTGTAGATGGATTGTCAGTATGAGTGGACCATCCAGAATCTCATGGATGTGTTGTAAGAATGTGTGCTTTATTTCAGAGGATATAGGGAAAGGAACCTTCCATTAGACAAGTTTTATTATAAAAAAGGTTACCAGGCATCGATCATGATGGAACTATTTGAGGCATTATATAGATGGTCATGCCAATACCTATTATGTTGGGATGAGGTGGGTGAGTGTTCCTTAGTATGCATGAACATCATCTAGGAGATGATTGAGAAAATTCTAAAGATTCATAAAAGGATAAAGACAAATTAGAATCACCAAAAATCTTATTCCGAATTTCATAATCAGCCATTGGAGTTTTATGTTGGAGATAGAGTATTTCATTGGGTATCATTTTGATTGGGGAATCATCACTTTGGGAAGAAGAAAAAGTGGGAATCGTTCTATATTGATCTATTACATATTGTGGGGAATCTAAGGAAAACAGACTAATAGTTGGAGTTTACACTATAGATAACATTGATCCAAAACGTCTTTCTTGTCTCCCAGTTAAATAGATACCATCCATACCCATATCATGTGTTTTAGTTTGAATATTTGAAGTTTAAGACTATTTATGATGCTTTTTTCAGGGCACACATCCGTCTGTAGAGGACGCGCTGACTGTTGCCCTACATTCCCACTTTCCAAAGGCGGGCGGTATCCGTCACTTGTTCAGGGAGGTTTCCTCCTTGATCAAAATGGGATGATGGGATGTCAGTTCCTCCTTCTGTGAATTCCTCCTCAGAACTCGTTACCTATTCTGGGTCTCCCATATAGATTATGATGTTGTTTGTGAAACTCTTCCCAGTTCCATCTCTTCATGGATGCCAGTGAATTACACTGCTTCTTATAGGACATTCCAAGGGGTCTGCTCAGGGAAGCAACCTTCGGTCAGGGGAGTAGTCACGTTGGACATCACTAGCATGTCTGGACACTAGAACACTGGTGCGTCTGGGTTTCTTCCCATTATGATAGGGATTATCGAGGGTATAGAATCACGAGGCATCCAACATCAAATGTGGAGAATTATATGCCATAGGCATGTCTCTGAGGTTTTCCTTAGCTTCCCATGTTTAACATAGGGTATTCCACAGGATTAACATCTAGCGGAGATGGATCAGACTAATAAGAACACTGATGGGAGTGGATCAGATGGGTGGAACCCATAGAGGGAACACTGATACTAGGACTAACACATGGTTAGTTACCTAGTTGCTGCTAAGAATAGTGAAGAGGTGAATGGAATGATCTCACCAGGATGTGGAGGCCTGGGTAAGAATCAGGATGGATATGGATTGCTAAGAGTGGATGTGGAATGAGATGGAACCTACGTGAGGGTAAAGGTGATGTTTGGCTTGAGCCTCGAAGAGACATCCTACATATCCCCATGGAACAGAATCAAATTATGTGTAGTTTGGTGGGGCAATGGGACTCCTGAGGAGGCAACCCGTATGGATGAGACTCAGAGGAAGTGAAACCTTCAGGTTAGGGCATGACCTTACTAAAACACATAGGCTCAAGGGAGAGACCACGATAAGACATGAGTGATGGGATTGAGCCTCATGGAGGCTTCCTAAGTATCCTCGTAGAAGGGAATCAATGTCTAAGTAGTTCAAGATGGGGGTATAGAATTAGGGTGTGCACAGAGGAAAACGACCCAATGACATGATGTGGCTTACACATGGTTAGCAGCCCGAGATTGGCCTGACGCCACTGGGACAGACCAAGGATGTGGGTGCCAATGAAAGGGGCAACAAAAGCTTACCGATGGATGGGGATCGCAATGGCTTACCACTGATTGGGGTTGACAAAAACTTACCACTGGTTGGGGTTCCAATGGCTTACCGCTGGATAGGGTTCTAATGACTTACTACTGAATAGGGTTGACGAAGGCTTACCGCTGATCGGGGAACACAACGGATTACAGCTGGTCAGGTTTGGACCTTAGGGAGGCTTCCTATGTACCTTTCCTAGGAGACAAGGATCAAATACCATGTAGTTAAAATGGGTACAGTTTAACATATTGTGGGATGAAAATGGGGATACAATTTTATGTCATGTGAGGCAAAGGTGTACCAATGTGAAGTGGTCAGGACCGATGAGTGTTGGGCTTGAACGTCGGGGAGTTTTCTTACATACCTTTCATAGGAGATAAGGATCAAAGTACACATAGTTCAGAAATGTTTGGTGAACCAACGTGAAGGGGGTCAAGACTAATAGGTGTTGGGATTGAAACTTAGGGAGGCTTCCTATGTACCTTGACTCGGCAAGAATCAAAGTCCATGTAGTTCAGGGTAGTGTTGGTGAACCGACGTGAAGGGGGTTGGAACCAATAGGTGTTGGGATTGAACCTCATGGAGGCTTCCTACGTACCTTGACATGGAAAGGATCAAAGTCCATGTAGTTCAAGATGGTGTTGGTGAACCGACGTGAAGGGGGTCAGGACCAATAAGTGTTGGTCTTGAACCTTGGGGAGGATTCCTACATACCTTGCCTTGGAAAGGATCAAAGTCCACATAGTTCAGGATGGGTGTTAGTGAACCGATGTGAAGGGCATCGAGAACAATAGATATTGGGTTTGAACCTCGGTGAGGCTTCCTACGTACCTTGCCTTGACAAGGATCAAAGTTCATGTAGTTCAAGATGGTTTGGGGATTACATGCTAAGGCGGACCAAAGAGGATTTCATGGTCAATGCTTACTCTAAGCCCACGTGATTCATGCTCAGTGTGAGAAACAAGAGGCAACAAAGACCTGAAGATCACATCGTGAAAGGTGGATATGTGGGAAGTGAAGTGGGGACTACACATGGTTAGCCACCCAAAAATGAAACAGTGTCTTATGCGTGGTTCGCGGCCCAGTCATATGGAGATTGGGACTTACTTCGGGATGGAGGCCCGGGTGGCAACAAATCCCAGAGGGAGAGGGACGAGAGAACGAAGGTCCCGATGCCCATAACCCCCCTGGTCTTTGGAACTGAATAATAAAGGAGGATTAAGGGTACTAATTCTTGGAAGAAATGCCAGGGGACTACACCAAGATGGTTTCCCTTCCATGCGGACAGGCGCCGCTCTGACAAGGAGGATCTCATTCCATGTGAGGAATATCTCACTCTTGTGGTGATGAGCGGGCATAGAGATTATCCGAGACGGGGTTTCCTGTGTAGATTTCAGATGTTATTCACTTATTCAGAACTAATTATATACCCCATTTACTGATTTTATATGAAATGTGCATAATTTGTGTGAAATATTAATGTTTAAATATTAAATATAATTTTTGTGCACTATTTGCATTCATCCAGATTCAAGTTTGTTTAATGTTTTAATAATAACTATCACCATACTGATCAAAATTGAATATTTATTGTTTTTTAGAATTCCTCTTTCAATTTAAAACATTTTATTAGAAGGTAAAATGGTCAAATTCGTCCATTTTAAGGGTCATATGAACCACACAAGAAGACCCAAAGAATTTGTGATGAAATTGGACCAGCTTTGAAGATTGAATTACTGGGCTCAATACAAAATTACAAATTCTTTTATTCTCCTACAATGTTCGAGGGAAAATTTAAGGAGTAATGGATAAAAATTTTAGGGCCCAAATCCAATAAAAAGTTGTCTAACTGATGCTTTGTTGAAGAAAGAATTCGTATTTAAAGGCATCTTCCTATTCAAAAATCCATTCACATTTTGGCCATTGAAAAAGCATTGATAGAAATGGATAGTTTAATATTGTTTATTAAAACTATCATAAATTTGGATCTATATGTCCAAATGACTCCAAATGTTGGGAGTAGTATACCTACATTATTATCTACAACTTTTAAGTATGATCTATCTCGAGATTCAGCATTCTGGATGTCTAAATAGTTGATCCAAGTGGAGGGGTAGTTTTGGAATGTAAATAGTCCACCACCTTGGGATATAAATACACCCCCTCCTATCCTTTCAAAAGTGTTTTTATTTTAGAGGAGAGTAGAATATATTATCACGACCAACTCCTTTAAAAAGTCTTGGGAGGACCTGCCATACTCAAGTTTTTAGTTGAGATACATTTCCTTCTCTCTTTGTTTTCATTTAATTTTGTGTTGTTCTTCATTTGTAATCATGTAAGTGTTTGTTTTTGTAATTATATTTTAATGAAAGTTTCTTCTTCTTCATATATTATTTTCATAAAACTTATATAAAATAATATTAGTGGTCTTAAAATAGTTTAAATATAATTGAATCCCATTCCCTTATTGTGCTTTCTCATTCAATTTAAATTCCGTATATAATTCCCTTCGCTGTTTGTGTGTGTGTGTCCGACGCACAACTCTATTATTATCCATTTATTTTTATTCACTTATTAATTAATAATCATAAAATTATAACCACATTATTAATAACCCAAATGGCTGAGTAAATCTCTCATTGGGGTGAGTTATAATTTAGGTATGTTAAGTGATTGAGAACTTTTAGTCGATGAATATTCTTTGAATTAACATTTGGTATGTTGGACTTAAAATTTCATGTATTAATGAATTGTTTTGTTTAACAAGTGGCTTCCATGGATTATTTTAACTATAAATACAATACCATAAAAAAGATATGATTAAGATTAGAACCTTAAGTTAAGTTAAGGCTTGGATTAAAGCATAACACTTGTAAATTCCAATAAACATCAACTTGTGACATGGGTGTTAATTTAATGCAATATAAAGCAAGGATCAAGAATATAACAAGATTAACCATATAATGATGAACTCACACCAATATTATCAATATGTTAAATCAATCTTAATCAATCAATTATTTCATAAGCACTGCAAACAAACCCCCAATCAGAATACAATCAACTATAAACAATCGAATATTAAAAAGTATCATCGTCGAGGATTCGAACCGAGTGATACTGTACACATTATCAGAGCATCGGAACCTTGACCAGTCAATATGAAACAACCAGCCACACTTTCAAGTGTGCGGGGTGAGTGATCGCACCACGATTCACTGTTTCATTTTCACCCTTACACCACTATGCTAAACTTTTTTATATTGAAAATTATTAAAAATAATAACAAATTTCATTCCATGTTTGAATCACTTATTTTGTGTTTATCACTGTTATAAAGGTAAATGTTATTTTTTTATGATTCCATTGTAAGAGGAGGTGATTTGGAGGACCCATCATGATGTCCAAGAAAAATGGTCCAAACTGTGCAAGATCCATGCACACTAGTGGACTCATCCACGCACTAATCATTAACTGTGTATTAAAATGGGATGAACATTTGTGGGATGTTTTAAATTTCATTGGGATACATTTCATCAGAAGTAAACCAAGACTCATTCGGTAATCCAGTGGCCCAACCAACCGGATCTCTCAAGCACACCGAATCTGCACGATGTCAAAAGTGGTGTGTTGTGATCTGTCCATATATTGAGCTCTAGTTGTCCAAATTGTGCCCAAATTTCGGTGGAGACATAAAATAGGTAGGGATACAGATTTTGTATTTTCTAAAAAGTGAGATAAGTCTGTATTTAGGTCGAAACCCATGTGAAAATTGGTTTTAAGAAATATGTGTTCTCAGAACTACCTTCCCATTTTCTAATAAAATGGAACCTTGGGCTCCCCATTTGTAAGTTCAAACCAGAAGTGAATATCTGCCATTTTGGAGTCCTAGAAGAGTATCCTCCTCATCATAAGAGTTATGTAGGCCCATATCCTAATAGGGGTATCAAATATGAAGGCGAAGTTCCACCAGAGCCTCCTCCTCCTATCGATGGCGAGCTGAATGGTGGACGATCATTTCGAGGGAGCGACACATAATTGGGAGGGAGTTCCAACACTTGATACTCTTCTGTTTTTGTATAATTTGTGTGTTAATTATTTCACTTATGTTTAATCTAAACGTGTTTCTCCTCTGAATTAATATCTTGGGTTTAATTAAGTGAACCACTTTTCATTTCAACACCGATTGGGTTGAAATTTCATGTGGGAAACTTTGGTTGTTTTGATTGGGAAACACAAGGATCCTCTTTATCTCACAAATAAAAAAGATAATATTATTCTTTGGTATCCATTAATATGTTCTTTCTATCCAAACCTTGATAACATGATTGTTGTTTCATGGTTTGGTACTTTGTGCAACGTTTTGAGAGGCAAGAGGGGAATCAAGATCTTGACAACCCTCAACCAAAGAATTAAACAAAACCATGTGAAATTTTCAGAACAATGAACTATAAAATATGTGTAGTGAACTTGAAGTGATCTACTTATCTCATAATTCTAAAACAACACTTTTATTTATCAACTATTAAACTCTTTAATTAAGTCATTTTTAAAACTATTTTCAAAACCACCCCCTCTTTTAGAAAATTTTATTAAAAATACACACTCAAACCCTATTAACGCTCCTTGAGAGATGACATAGGGTCTTCCCTAGAATATAAATCAATCTTAAAATCATAATCAATTTAGCGTTCCACAACAACGTGTTCAAATTTTAGCGTCACTGCAAGGGGGCGCTTTAGTTTTAGTGAGTGTTTTTATAAGATTTTTGAATTTTTTTGTGAATATTTATTTGTTTTATCTTCTACCTTTTCATATACATTTGTGTTTTGATTTACTTATTATATAGGTTTTGTTCATGACGCACTCTACTATGGGAAAATTACCACATTTCAAACCTAAACCAGAGAGGATCTTATGTCAGTGACCCCGAGATGCACAAGACAACCCTTTGAAGGAGGACACACCACAACTCGAGACTTTTCTAAACCCATATTCTTCTGGAACCAAATTAGAACCTGAAATTAATGTGTTTAAAATGGATGAAAATAATATAACACTAAAATAATTAACCTCACTAGATGTTGATATCCAACCAACTTACATTCAAATTCAAGGCGAGGCACCCAATTTTGAACTTAAATCTAGTTTAATTCATTTATTACCAAGATTCGATGGAGCTGCTGGAGAAGATCCACACAAGCATCTTAAATAATTTCATACCATGTGTTCTAAAATAAAACATGAAATTGTGGATTAAGAACAAGTAAATCTCAGAGCATTCCCATTTTCATTGGAAGACACTGCAAAAATATTGGCTTTACTATGTTAATTCACCAATTAGAGGCTAGGCAGACATGAAACGCCTTTTTCTTGAAAAATATTTCCTAGCCTCTCGAACTGAAACTACAAGGAAATACCTATGTGGTATAAGGAAATATCAAGGGGAAACATTTCATGAATATTGGGAATTCTTTAAAATGTTATGTTCAAGCTATCCAAACCACCGAATAAGTTATCAACTTTTAATTTAGTATTTTTTATGAAGGTTTAATTCCTATTGACTGAAATATGATTGATGTTGTTGTAGGTGGTGCGATAATTGATAAAACCCCAATTTCTAAAAGGAACTTAATTGAGAACATAGAAAATAACACTCAACAATTCGGTTCAAGGTCCAATTTACCCATTCAAGGTGTCCATGAGGTGAAAAGTACCAAATTCGAGAGGAAGGTGGACATGTAGTTCGAAGATATAAGTACCCTTATTTGACATCTTTCTCTTTCCCAAGGGAAATACCAATATTCTCCTCCCATCCATTATGGTATATGTTCTTCTGACACCCACTACTCTTATCAATGCCCCCAACTAAGAGAAACTTCTGAGAGTTGTGAGTCAATCCTTCCAGGACAACCCTATAACTAACACTTTAGGCAAGAACCATACCATCCATCAAATCCTGGGTGGAAAGACAACTAATCCTATAGGTAATGGGGGTATTAAAACCAACCTCAAAAACCATGGAACCAACTGGGGTAGATTATTCAACCACCACCACCCAGAAATCTTTAACCACAACAAAGGTCTTTCCAATAAACCCCTCCGAAACCCAAGCCTTACTTAGAAGACATGATGAAACAAATGCATACCAACTATATCTAGTTCAAACAAACCACCCAAACTACCATAGAATACCTAGAAACCCAATTATGTCAACTTTCCAACTCAGTGGGGGAAATCCTGATCCATGGGTCGGGTAAACTACCTTCTCAACCAATAGTTAACCCTAGAGATAAAGGAAATTTCGGTGCCATCACCCTTCAGAGTGGAACAAAACTAAAAATCCAAATGAACCCTTCACTAGAGTCATCCCCTCCTAAGGAAACCACCATCCCAACTACTGGAAATTCTCCAAACGGGGTAGAACCTTGTCCTAAGAGAATCCCCTCCAAAGGAAAGAGTGTGTCTATTGATGAGTCACCTAGCCCAACAATCCCTCTTCCATTTCCACAAAGGGCCACCCAACCTAGAAAAAAAAGGAAACTTAACTTGATAAGGAAATTTTGGAAACATTAAAAAAAGTGCAGGTAAACATTCCCTTGATTGATGTTGTGAAACAAATTCCACGATATGCCATGTTTCTAAAGGATATGTGTACACACCGAAGGCGACTTCGAGGTAATGAGAAGGTGATCTTAGAGAGGAATGTTTCATCATTGATAGAGTAATCACTTCTATCCAAGTACAATGATCCCAGAACATTCTCAATTTTATGCACCATAGGGGGTTATTCTTTTACTAATGCTATTCTTGATTTAGGTGCTTCTATAAATGTGATGCCTCACTCCATTTACTCTACATTGCGGGACGGGGAACTGAAGTCCACTGGAATTTTTGTTCAACTAGATAACTGAAGTACATCACACCGCTTTGGTGTGTTAGAGGATGTTCTTGCGAGGGTTCAAAATTTAATTTTTTTCTGACTTTTATGTGCTTAAAATGGAGGATGATATGATGAATGGACATGCCCTGATTATATTGGGGATACCCTTCTTAAAAACCACCAAAGACATAATTAATGTTCACAATGGTACATTATCTATGGAGTTTGGTGGTGACATTTTCCACTTCAATATCCCTGATGCCATGAAGCACCCCTCAGAAGAGCATTCCTCTCTCTCTATTAATTCTATATATGTACTTCCTTTCCTTGAAAAAACTTCATTTCATTCCCCTGATCCCCTTTCTGAGTTTTCTTCATTGATAGAAATTATCAGAAATTATTCTTGCATTGATTGTTGTAGTGGTCTAGAAAAGTGTCATGCATGTTCATTGATTGATGATTTCTCAAACACCGAGGATCTAATGATCATCGATGATATTGATAAGCTTGTAAAATCTCATTCCTCATCCGAGAATGATACCATTGAGTAGTTAGATGAGATTAGTGACCTCTCACTTTCACAAACACTATCATCAATCGAAAATCCCCCTGAATTTTAATTAAACACACTGCCTTAAGATTTAAAATATTCATATCTTGAGAATGGAAACAAGATTCATGTCATCATTACTAGTTCAATCCCTCCTTAGCATGAATTGGAACTACTTAAACTTTTGAGGGAGTATAAAGTAGCTTTGGGATGGAAACATTCTGACATTCCTGGTATTACCCCATTAATTTGTACACATCATACTTTATTAAATGATGAGGCTAAACCAGTGAGGCAGGCACAATGTCGACTGAGCCCAAACCTCCTAGAAGTTGTGAAAAAGGAGGTAACAAATTTTTTTTCTTGTGGATTCATTTACCCCATCTCTGACATCTAATGGGTCAGTCTTATTCTAGTAGTTCCTAAAAAAACTGGCCTTACAGTAATCAAAAATGAAAACAATGAATTGGTTCCAACTCATGTACAGAATAGTTGGTGTATTTGCATAGACTATCACCGACTAAACCAACACACTAGGAAGTACCATTTCCATTTTCCATTAATTGACCAAATTCTAGAGAGGCTAGCAGGTAAGTCCCACTATTGTTTCATTAATGGGTATTATGGATACTTTCAGATCCATATTTCCCCCAAGGATCAAGAAAAGACAACCTTCACTTACCCCTTTGGCACATTTTCATATATGAGGATGCCATTTGGTCTGTGCAATGATCTAAGTACTTTCTAGCGATGTATGGTTAGTATTTTTTGGATTACCTGGAGAATTTAATGGAAGTTTTCATGGATGATTTCACTATTTATGGATCCTCTTTTGATGAATGTATGATTAGTCTTGGTTTAGTCCTATGTCGCTGTATTAAAAATAATATTGTATTAAATTATGAAAAATGCCATTTCATGGTGCGACAAGGTTTATTTTTGGGGAATGTCATTTCTGGGGATGGTATACAAGTAGATAAATAAAAATTGGATGTTATTTCTTCCTTAACATTCCCCAAAAATGTATGGGATGTGCGGTTTTTCCTAGGTCATGCTAGATTTTACCCTCATTTCATTTATGAATTTAGAAGATTGCACTCCCATTCTCCCAGATACTCCAAAAAGAAAATGAATTTGTTTTTGATATATAATGTGAGGAAGATTTTAATAAGTTAAAATGGAGTCTCACATCACCCCTGGTAATCCATCCGCCTTGGTGGGATTTACCGTTTGAGCTCATGTGTGATGCATCTGACTATGCAGTTTGGGCAGTCTTGTCACAAAGGGTTGATCGAGCTCCACATGTCATTGCCTATGCCTCACATACTTTGGACCGTGCCCAAAAAAACTACAACACAACTGAAAAATAATTCCTTTACATAGTGTTTTCCTTGGATAAATTTAAGTCATATCTTTTAGGGTCAAAAGTCATTATATTCTCCGACCATGAATCCCTCCGGTATCTCCATAAGAAACCGGAATCCAAACCACGCCTCATTCACTGGACGCTCCTCCTTCAGGAATTAAATCTAGAAATTGGAGATAAAAAAAGAGCAGTGAATGTGGTGGCTAACCATATCAGTAGGATCCACCCATCCTCATACATTGACTCATCTCTATATATTCCTATAAATGAATTTTTTTTATGATGAGAAATTGTACCTAGTGCAAGATTCAATTCCTTGGTATGTTGACTTTGTAAATTATTTGGTAGCATCTTGCATTTCTACTGATTTAAAAAAAACCTAGGCAAACCATTTAAAAAATGAGTCTCATTGGTACATTTGGGATGACCCCTACCTTGGGTGCACCTGTAGTGATAAATTCCTCAGGCGTTGTGTTCCTGATAGCGAGTTTCAGTCTATCCTTAGGTTTTTCCACACTCTTTCTTGTGGGGGGGGGGGGGCACTTTGGTCCCCATCGGATTGCTCACAAGGTCCTCGATTCTGGTCTCTTTTGGCCCACATTGTTTTGGGATGCCTATGACTTCTATAAATCTTTTCCTCACTGTCAAAGAATGGGGAATGTCTCTAAAAGAAATGAGATTCCATGAAAACCCTTACTCTTCCATGAAATTTTTGATGTTTGGGGCATTGAATTTATGGGACCATTACCCAATTCATTTGGTATCCTGTACATTCTTTTAGAAGTGGATTATGATTCTAAATGGGTAGAGGCATGAGCTACAAGGAATGATGATTCTAAGGCAGTTGTAGAATTTTTGAGAACACAAATTTTCTATAGGTTTGGATTACCTAGGTTCATCATCTGTGACCAGGCTTCTCATTTATTCAACCAAACAATTCAATCACTTTTGCGTCGGTATGGGTTCGGTCATAGAGTCTCTACTTCATATCACCCATAGACCAATTGTCAAGATGATGTGTCAAATAGAGAGGTAAAATAGATTCTTGAAAAATCGGTTTAAACCAATAAAAAATATTGGATTCTTCGACTTGATGATTCATTATGGGCATATCGCACTTCTTTCAAAACTCCCATTGGAATGTCACCCTATCAGCTTGTGTTTGGAAAGAGTTTTCACCTGCCTGTTGAGATTGAGCACCAGGCCTACTGGTCCATCAAAAAATTCAACTTTAATCTTTATGGTACAGGTACTCAAAGGAAGATGCGAATTTAGTAGATGAAGGAAATGAGAAGAGATACATATGAGAACTCTATGATTTATAAGGAGCGAACCAAGGATGACCATGACCGTCTCATCCTTCATTTCCAATTCCACATTGGGCAGAAGGCCCTCCTCTATAATTCAAGGTTGAAGTTGCATCCAGGTAAGCTTCGTTCCCACTGGTTTGGACCATACAATGTTACTAAAATCTCTCTATTTGGTGTTGTCTAGGTTCAAAATGAAGAAACCAAGAAAACCTTCACAGTTAATGGGAAGCGAATAAAGCAATTCCACGAAACCCTTACGGAGTCCCTGATGGAGGAAATCCAAGTTCAAGAACCAGTCTATGAATGACTCCCACCAGATTTTATCCTTCCTTCCTGCATTCTATTTTTACAGTGAGGACACTGCACACTCTAGGTGTGGGGGAAAGGGTATATTCATGGGATAGTTTGAAATTTTCATCATCTTTCATCTTTTTCTCTTTTTAGCTTGCTGAATAGTATTGTCACTTTACCCCATTTCTCTCCCACTCACCTTTGTGCCTGAATATTTTTTTATTTGCACTTTATCATGGAAAATGATGCCCGTTTAACCATGGAAGTTATTGAAAATTCATGTGGAATGTCTGTATTTCATATTGTTTTAACATTCAAAACAAAATTCTGATGAAATGTGCATTTTAGCAAGAACTCAGTACTATGGTGTGACTTTCTTTTGAAATTTAGTTCTTTGTCGATGATATAAATGGTTGTATCATTTTGAAACCTTTGAGAAGAATGGTGCCCTTTTTTATGATATTTTTAAAGGAAAGTTGTGTCACTTAATCTATCCACACATTTTTTTTCACCCAACCATGATGTATGAAAATTTCTTACATAATGGAATGTAAATATAAGTTAGGTTTATTTTTCTCAACTTTCCAAAATCATTTTTCCATTCGTTAATTATTTATCCGATCTATTTCATTACTATACTATATTGACCTATGCGTGTGTACCTATTATCCGACTGTTGTATGCCGTCAAAAAATAAAAAATAAAATAAAAAAGGTGGTATATTGGGAAAGTAAAAAACACCGTTCCTTAACCTTTGAGCTTGTTATAACTATTAAAATTAGTGTCATGAGGAGATCAAACATGGGTTGGGAGAAGAATGTGAGATTTGTTCCAAGTGAAACTTGTGAAAAATTAATAAATTAGGGGAGTGAAGAAATTTACAACATATGGGGATATCTAGGTTGGGAGCTTATGGTTTGACTTCTATGAATTCTTAAGTGAGTGGTTCTTTAAATTTTACTGCAAAGGATTTGTGGAAAGTTCGGTGTAAAGGATCTTGTAAGTAGACAATTATTAAAATAACTTATATTTACTCGATAAAAAGTGGAAAGAATAGCATAAAATGGTTGTCACACACAAACGTAAAGAATTAGTGACCTTATTAACTTTTGAATAATTTTCTTTTATTGGTATCATTCATCTATTAGGATTTCATTTGGATACAATTCTTGAGACGTCTTTTTCAATGATCAATGAGAATAACTCCTCGGTGTGATTTTTTATTTGATAACATTTCTATCAGGAATTAAATTTTCATTGAATGTTAAATCTGTATGAAGTCGGAAATATCTACATGCATAATTTTTGGAATTATGACTTTACCTAGGAGTGCAAATGTTTAGGTGTGGGGGTGTAATCTCACCTCGATCCACTGTTTCATTTTCACCCTTACTCCACTATACTAAACTTGTTTTATATTAAAAATTATAAAAAATAATAACAAATTTAATTCCATTTTTGAATCATTTATTTTGTGTTTATCACTATTAAAAAGGGAAATTTTACTTGTTTTGATGATTCCATTGTATGAGGAGGTGATTTGGAGGACCCATGATGATGTCCAAGAAAAATGGGCCAAACTGTGCAAGATCCATGCATACTGGTGGACTAATCCACGTAATTATCCTGAAACCTGCATCCAAATGGACTAAACGTTTGTGGGCTGGTCCAAAATTAATTTTTCTACATTTCATCTGAAGTAACCCTAGACAAATTGATCCATCTTGTGGCCCAACTGACCTGATATTTCCAAAACACCGAATCTGCACAAAGTCAAAAGTGGTGTGCTGTTATCTATCTATATCTCGATCTCTAGTTTTCCAAATTGATCCAAACATTCAGTGGATACATCCATGATACGGGGATACAACTTGGTTATTTTCTTTAAATCGATATAAGGATTTCTGGAGGTTGAAACCCATGTGACAAGTTGTTTTAAGAAATATATGTGCTGAAAACTACCTTTCCATTTTCCTATAAAATGGCACATTGGGATCCCCATTTGTATGTTCGAACCAGAAGTGAAGATCTTCCATTTTGGAGTCCTAGAGGAGTCTCCTCCTCATACTAAGAGTTTCGGAGGCCCCTTTTCTCATAGGGGGTCAAATATGAAGGCGAAGTTCCACCCGAGCCTCCTCCTCCTCTTGATGGTGAGATAAATGGTGGACGATCATTTCGAGGGAGCTATACATAATTGGGAGGGAGTTCCGACACATGATACTCTACTAGTTTTGTATAATTTGTGTTTTTATTATTTCACTTATGTTTTATCTAAACATTTTTCTCCTCTAAATTAATTTCTTGGGGTTAATTAAGTGAACCGCTTTTCATTTCAACACTGATTGGGTTGAAATTTCAAGTGGGAAACTTGGGTTGTTCTGATTGGGAAAGAAAAGGATCCACTTTCTCTCAAACATAAAAAAGATATTAGTATTCTTTGGTAGTCAATAATCTATTCTTGAAGTCCAAACCTTGACAACATGATTGTTCTGTCAAGGTTTGGTTCTTTGTGTGACGTTTTGAGAGGCAAGAGGGGAATCAAGATCTTGACGACCCTTAACCAAAGGATTAAACAAAACCGTGTGAAATTTTCAGAACAATGAACTATCCAATATGTGTAGTGAACTTGAAGTGATATTCTTATATTATAATTCTAAAACACCACTTTTATTTATCAACTATTAAATTCTTTAATTAAGTCATTTTTAAAACTGTTTTCAAAACCACCCCCTCTTTTAGTAAATTCTATTAAAAATACACACTCAAAACCTATTAATGTTCCTTGAGAGATGACCTAGGGTATTCCCTTAACTATAAATCAATCTTAAAATCATAATCAATTTGATGTGTCATGACAATGCGTTCAGTGAGGTCACAATTTAACGTCATGTGTTGAAGATGATGGTGCTTGTAGTTTAACATTCTGTAGCTCAGACGAGGGGGGTTCACTCCGCACCCCTAGGAATTACATAAATGATACCCACCCACCCTTGGGGAAGGGAAGGCATCAGAAATGCCGTGGAGAGGGGTTTCAGGGAGTGATCCATTGAATGGTCCATGTTAGCGTGGCTATGCGAAGAAGCAATATCTGTTAGCATAGCTATGTGAAGAATCATGAGGCTAAGTAACACAACATAGAGAACCACCCAAGGGAACTTGAAATCACTTTGTACAAACCTGTATGGTTATACAGAAAAGAGGATTGCAACACAAAGGGGTTCATAGGAAGGGATCATGTGAATCTCTATTGGTCCATGTAGTGGAGGAGCTTTGAGAAGGGGTATGCTTCGCGAAGTGGGGTGGCCTAGCCTAGGAATAGGGTGTAGGCTTATATATAGGGAGCTTTTTAAAGTGGAAAGGATCTCATAGAGCAGGGCTTTGTGAAGAAAAGGTGCCCTATGAGGCATAGAACTGTGAATCAATGTGCTTCACGAAGTACAGTGACCCTGCCTTAGCATAGGGTGTACGCATGCATAAATTGTACTTCAAAAAGGTTAAGTTCTGTGAAATCACCCGAGTACCCTTGGGGATACCTTTCCTTCGCAATGGACCATGGGCTCCGTGAGGGGCATCCCTTTTTAAAGAGGTGTTGAATTTAAGCCAAGGGAAAGGTACTTCGCGATGATCAAGTACCTTGAAGAGCTCATTTTTTTCACACAGCAGAAAGTGCTTCATGATTTGAGAGCTGATAAGGAGAAAGGTTGGAGTATTCATGATTTGGGATTGAGGGGAGCCCGGTATTTATTGTAAATAGGTGGCACGAAGCAATGGTTTCTTGGCATGAAGCCACACGGCGCTCTGCGATCGGGTGCAGGTTCTGTCAATTTAGTCATAACCACATAGCCAACCGTCATCCCCTCCTCAGCATGGAGATCCCTTTGTGGTGTTCGCGGAGGCTTCATTCAAGTTCTCTGGGTTCGCGAAGGACTATTCAGCTCCCTCCGTGATGCGAGGCTCTCGATCAATTGTGTCATAACTGCGGAACCTCCTGCCTCTTTGCTACATGACTACTTCAAAAATGCCAATCGGATCGCAGATCCTCCCACCTCTTTGCTTCATGGTGGGTGCACAAATGAGGTAGCCTCAGCTCCCTCCTTCGTATTTGACTAAGGTAAAATCACCAAAACTCATACTTGGAGCCGAGGAGAAAACGTGGGTCTAAGTCTGAGGGTCAATCACTAAAACTCCTTAGTCAATCACGAAGAAGGCTTGAGAAGGAGGCTCACAAGGAGGAGAGGTGACACATGGGTTGAGAGCGTCATGAAGATTTCCATGGTCGGACACACCACGAAGTGAAAAGGGTCATCGCCTATAAATAGAGGAGGTTGAACTCTCTTTTGTCCTTTCTCACCTCTATATTTTGTCATTAGTGCTCTCGATTCATGAAGATCTGCATACTTTGTGATTGATCTCCGCAAATCGGGCTTCCTGATTCGTGGCACACAATGAGTCCTTTGACTCTACATGGGTGTGATCTGTGACTCGTGTCTTCTAGGTTGGGGGAAAGGCTCTACGACTTCTGGTTGGGACCAGGCTCCATGAACAATATTTACAATCGAGCTCTACGAACGAACTTCGTGAACCAGAACAAAAGATGTCCAAATTCTGAAAACTTAATGGCTCACTTGGAAGCTTCCAGGGGGTCCTTGTGGATGTTGCCCAGAGAGAGGATATGGAAAATAGCCCGAGAATTGAGGAATTCATTTGAATCCATTCAGATCATAACTCATTGGTAGAGATGCTGTCAGAGATTCAAAAGGACTAACCACTTTACAAAAGGCTACCTCTTTATGGATTTTCCCTGAGGGATGACTTCTTCATTATAGAAGCGAGTAGGGATAAACTAGATTTCTAGTTTAGGAGCACATCGTGCCAACATCAGTGGTTCAGAGTGGCCGAAGACCATACTTGGGAGGAATTCATACCCATAAATGTTGATTTCCTGTACAACCATGTGAATGATATTGACGAGAAGACACTGTAACTAGAGACATCTCTCCCATTGTACCACACAATCCTATAGGCATCCTTAGGGAACCAGGAGAAGGGGTGGACCGATGATTGGGATCTACTCCAGGGTAGAAATTTCATGGATAATTGGGCATGTGCTTACTGGGTAGGTGCCTCTTGCGAGGAGTTCGGGGAAGAGTTGAGGCGAGTGGGCATGTATGAGGTGGCTTGGGACCCTCAATTACATATCTATTTTCCAAAACAACTGATGTTTGAGTTGCTAAGTAGATCATCATTGAGAACCAACTCCTTCCATTTTCACCGTGGAGAGGTCGACATCAGTCTATGTGACCTACATCAGATCTCGGGGGTCTCAATACTAAGGGAGATGAATGATGAGTTCCTACCCATTATGAGTGCATGGGAGGACCTGGAGAAAATTCTGCCATTGGAAAGGGCATTAATGGACATGATGCTGGGGGAGGATAAATAGTCGGTGAGGGGCGTCCATTTCAGGTGGTGGTTCAAGTAGTTCCTGAACTTTCTGGAAGATAGGTTGTTCCCTTTCAGGCCTCAGACTTTCCCGAAGGGGGATCAATGAAGCAAAGAGAACTCATATTGGAGGCTCTTGGTGGAAAACTAGTGGAAATCCCAAGGATTCAACATTAGTACTAACCATCCACTGGTAGTTAGGTTGGCTGCATTCATTACAGTGCTTATCTGCGGTTGGATCCTGCCGGTGAGAGACACGAACATAGGCATGCGACCGAGCATGTTACCATGGCGTTCATGTTGGCGACGGGGGGATAGGTCAACCTCGGGATCCCGATGCTCTCCATTTTGTATAAGATGCTATGGAACATCAGCAATGGGAAGAAGCTGCAGAGGATGTTCTATCCGTTTCACCTTCTGTATGGGTGGATAGAAGCACACGTTAGGGGTGTCTACGAATACCCGAACACCATATCCGCTCCAGGATAGAATTTTCACCCTGCCATTCTGAATGCGGTGGGGAGATTTCCAACTAAGATAACCTCACCGTTGGTGCTGAACTGGGTCTGGAAGGAGGATGAGTTCAACTTCCACCCATTCCCATTGCCAACAGGTATGTTCACTAAAGACATACATGGAAATGAAGAGCATCGATTCTACATCTCGTCCTTTCGGGGTGGAGTCCTGGGGGCACAGGTTGACCATGAGTATCTCTGTGAACCGTATACCCCTCACCGTTTTGTGAGTCAGTTTTGGTGTATGAAGCGTTTGGCCTCGTGGGTTTACTTAGGGGTGCGCCATAAGGAGCACTTGTGTGTGATGAGGCAGTTGTGACTCATTTTCACACAAGAGGATGGGAAGATACAGAATGAGTTGCCTCCACCCATGACCGTATTTGGGCTGGTGAAGGATTACTCCAAGAGCTGGGAGGTGTCTTACATGGGGGAGATATTGAAGTAGAAAACTGTCTGGGTTGGTGACGGGGTGTCTCCCCAACCTGATGGTCGAGGCCCGAAGGCGGTGAGGACATCTCGTGGTGGCGGGTCTGCAGTGGTGGCGAGGACTGCACTAGTCGAAAGAGAGTCAGCAGCAACAGATCGAGCAATGGCAGTAGACCCAACAGTCCAAGAGAAGAAGATTCATCCAGAGGGGAGGCCATTGAGGGGATTTCATAGGATATCCACCGAGAATCAAGGGAAGCGGTTGTGTCACATAGACATGCCAAAGAATGTTGTCTTCTTAGAAGCTTGGGACATTTGGGATGTCAACCCGCAATTCCTCAATCAATCTGAGATGTGGTGACACCTGAACCATCTCAGGATTGATTTACCAGGTATCAGTTCTATCAGGGCCGGCTTTGTGGTATCCCATGCGGAGGGGGAGCAATACCTGGTTGATATGGAGGGTTTTTTTCATTCCCGAGGTGCTCTACACCATATGAAAGACTGAGTAAAAGTATTTCTGGATCAAATGACCCATCCAAAGTTGTCGGCTATTGAATTGAGGGAGCGCTTCCCCCTATTGAAAGATTAAGTCGAGTTATCCTAAGGGGAGGAGGTTGATGAAGGGATCCCTCTAGAGGAGGGTGAGGTCAGCGGTTCAGACCCAGAACTTGAATATTTTGAATAGGCTCTCAAGGTAAAACCCTAGACCACTTCACTGAGATCCTCTTCACTTGGGTTGTTTATAAATTCTTAACAAACATTCTAACCTTACAAAAAGGCCTCATCTGCAAAACCCACTCTCGCTCGGTTGTAGATGAAACTACAGGAACTTCAGAATTTTCACCCATGGCTATGACAATCATCATGTCGGGAGGTGCCGTGACACCCAGGGTGGTCATTCTAGAACCTTTAGACTTCCCTAAAATATATGGAGGGACACACTTTGGGCTTCCGATGGTAGAAACCTAGGAAAGAGACCAGTTGTTTGATCTCTATATGTATCCTTCACAGAATACGTAACGATCATCCATCGATCAGATTAACTGATGCTTGTTTGCCTCTTGTATGCACAATTCTTCAAATGGCATGGGATTCCTTGGCAGGGTTGGCTGGAACTCCTGGTGGTATCTTTCCCAGGGGGTGCCGGTGGTCCTGGAGGTGGATACCCAAACTGACCAAGATATGGGGGTCTCGATCACTGGTGGGACCATTAGCCGGACAAAGCCCGAGATCATCGAGGTGGGGTCCGACGATGAAGATCGATCGGATAACATGAGTCTTGGCATACCTAACGAAACACCAGTTTCAGACCCTGTTGATGAGTTCTTGGGGTAATTTCCCACATATAAGCCTACCGACCCCGCAGATCGGGATGAGATGACTTCTAATGGGGAGGATAGTAAAATCGCCTGCCACAAGTCATGGAAGCTGATTAAGAGCTTCATCAATGTGACCCCCAAGTGAAACAGATAGATCTGATGGGGTGGCTTCAGTCCCGACTGCGTGAACTGTGCACTGGGGGAGTGGATTCCCAACTTCCTCACATGCTCGTCTGAGATCTCATGGTGGAGAAGATTCAGGAATATTCCCATGGCCTTGGTGTGGGTTGGAAACAGAGAAAAGTGGTGAACATCAAGAGGCTCTAGGAGGCTAAAAATGAGATTTAATGGCTACAGGTTCGGGCAGATGAGCATTAATATTTACTCAACATGCAATCAGAGCTTATATCGTGGATGAAGGCCCAACTAGAAGAAGCCGAAGAACAAATTAAGCAATCCTATAAGGCGATGGCTATCGTCCAGAGTGATGAGGAGAGAGCCTGAATTGTGTTTGAAGAACTATGCCCCATTGCTGCTGAGGAGGATTGGGAACTAAATAGGCGACAATGAATCATGGACACCACAAGCCAGAGGGTGGTGGAGCTGTAATGCTCTTTTGAAGGGGTCAACTCATCCATGAGAGGGATTGATCCTCGGGTGCTGTAATTCTTGTAAACCTTCGAACATACCTTCATGCTTTAATTGTGTTATGCCAGCTACATTCATGAGTTTTTTCAGTCGTTTTGGTTTTTCGCGTGTTTTCTATATTTTTGAAAAGCCCAGTGATCAATCCCTAAGCTCACGTGGGTTTGGCCTGATGTGAGGAACAAGGTATGAGCTTCGCATTATTCCATCCGAATATAAGAGTGAAAACCAAGCTTTAGGCATCTGGGGTTTGTACAACAAATCTGTATTTCCAGGAAGAAAGGGAGAGGCCTGACTGGAGAATGAAGGTCTCCTAACAATTGAAGTTACATCTTCCCAATGTGCTCTAGTGCATGAGTGGGGTAATGACAGGGGCGTTAGAATCAATCCTAACAGAGGGGGGGGGGGTGGAAGGTGTGAATCATGATACCCAAGATTCGAAACACTATGAGGGTGGAATGACAATAAAGGATAACTGTTAACCATATTCAAAACAAAGTATCCTTATTGTGTTCTCCTGGTGTGGGTATAACAAATGAGGGACAACCACTGACCATGTTTGAAACATGGGGCCTGACTCAAAATGTTTTCCATAAGTCTTCCAGAACATTATCCCAGGACAGTAGGTGAGCCATAGGCTGATCATCCATACTATTAAGGGGTTCCTTTATATATTAAAGAGGGAGAGGGTCAAAATAAAGGGAACACAAAGTGTGGAGGGTGGAGTGATGGGTTGTTCGACTGGAGTCCAACACTCTTGAAATTACGGCACCGTTGTGGAAATGCATTAGGTGGGCACGTCAGTCTGATTAGGGATCAAAATTAATTTCTAATAGGACCTCTCAGGTAAGGACCAAGGGTGCCTTTTGGTTTTACATCATGCTAAGGAAAACGATAGACAAGTATTTTAACGGCGTACGGTAAGGACGGTGCACGTAGTATTAAAGTTCATATTGCCTGGATCGTGATCTGGGCTGAAGGGCCATAATGGTAAATGACCCTGAGGCTGGGCCCAAGGCAGAATTCCTAGGCGTCTCTATGTATCCCATAAGAATGAGAATCAAGCCAAACCTAGTTCTTAAACATGGTGTGGTCAGATACCAACACTGACAGGGGAAATCCTCTCTGGCTAGGGATCTGGTGCATCCCATATTTATTATGGGGCATCCTAAACTTGTTCAGGGTAGAGGTAAAGTTTAATGTCATGTTTCTAGGACATATGGACTCATGCAGATTAACATCATATGATAGGACATGAATGATGTGGAGATCCCAAAAGGGAGTACATGATGAAGTAGGTATAAGACCAATGTGAATGAGGACACAAGGAGTCCACACCACACCACGTATAGGTCAAGGGATGGAAATGGAATGTTAGGCTAGGCCTGAGGTAAAGTACATAGACATTCCTCTGTACCTCATTAGGATGTGGATCATGCCGCACATAGTTTTATAAATGTTGTCTTTCCACCTTGTAGAAAGGACGTAGAGAGAGATCTTAGTTTAAGGACTTAGAGCTCGGACCAGAGAGGGTAAGAAATGAGGGAAACACCTAGTGAGGTAATTATAAAACCCAACATGAATGGGGACCTAGAGTCCATATCACCATGTGTTCCTTAGGGAGGCCTTGGGTCGAGGGACAAAAAATTAAATTTTTGTTGGCATTGAGGCAAAGTGAATGGGCGTTCTTACATACCCCATGAGAATGGGAATCAAGAAATTTGTAGTTCTAGAGGTGGCGTGGTAAATTACATATTCCAGGGATAATAAGGTCGTGCGGATATGGTCCACACACCAAAATAAGCGACATTTGATAAATCTTGTTTTTCCTTTAAGTTAGATGTGTTTTTTTGGGAAGCGATAAATCGAGTATAGAAAATCCTGGTGTCGCTACAGGAATCAAGCCACTTGTAGGCATTGACTAATGGCATGGTGGATGGCCAATACCAAACATGATGTCCCCCCTGCCCCGAGTGAGGGAATCATAGTGTAGTGCCATTTTTTATTGCATGGCTAGGACGAAAATATCATAGTTTAGGGTCGTATGATAGGACCAACCATGAATTTTAATGTTGTGCAATAAAGATGCAATAGTTTAAAGTCATGTGGTACTAGGCAACATAGTTTAAGGTCATATGGCTTGGACACATACAGGAAAAAATAGGTTTTTGGGGGAATGAACATGACTTGATAAAGCATACCCAACGTGAATGAGGAAGAGGTCCACACCACACCGTGTACAATTCCGGGGAAGAAACCTCGGGCCTAGGGGCCAAAAAAGGTCAGAAAATATGGGGCTGGACTTATAGAAAAAATGTTTGGGAATTCCTTCATATCCACTGAGGATGGAAATAAATCCATACATAGTTCTGGGAATGCAGTTTAACATCATTTAGGACAAGATGTAGGCGAGACTAGCTCCTATAAAGGGAGTACGTGGTTTAGCTATTGAAAACCCGACGTGAATGAGGGTATAAGCCCACACACACCAAACCATGAAATCCTATATGATTTGGGGCCTAAATGGATGAAAAAAAGAGATAATTAGTGGAATTTGAGCTGGACCCAAAGACAAGATGTCTGGGCGGTCCTATGTATCCCATGAGCATGAGAATCAAGCTAGACGTAGTTCTAAGGATGTATAAGGAGATCTTAGTTTAAGGTCTTAGAGCTCGGACCATGGAGAAGCGAAACTCTTCCAAGTGAGTGCATAACTCGATATGATCCCTAAGCCCACGTGAGTCAAACTCAGTGTGGGAAACAAGGGTGGAATATGTCTTTGCAAAACATGGGATACTCGTAAAGGGGAAATCGGTGTGGAGCCCCGAATGATGCCTTACCATGTCTTTGTCCCTCTAACGTGCAAACACACATTGAGGGATAGTACCAAGAGTGTCAAAATTTCAATTGGACATGATGGGTGGAAAATGATGTGAATCGGGCAAACAACATTTTAGGGCTCAATGGGGTTGGCATGACGATGGAGAATAACTGTTGACCGCATTCAAAATACAGTATCCATATCGTGTGACCGGAAATGGGAACAACAAATTAGAATCAATCGCTGACCATATTTTCAACACGGGACTTGTATCAATTTTTTGTTTGAAACCCTCAAGGATGTTAGACCGTAATGGTAGGAGAGACCTTGGGTTGAGAATTCGTTCCATTTGGGGGGTCCCTTCATATGTGAAAGATAATGAAATCCCAAATGAAGGGGAACACGAAGCCTAAAAATGGGAAAGATCAATTCCTGGTAGAATCTGACACTCTCAGTTCTGAACCCAAGTACTCCTGGGCACATTGGTGAATCATCGAAGAGGGTTGAGGGGCCCAACTTAAGAGAAACTGACTTGAAAATATGAGTGTATGGAAAGGGAGCGAAGGGATCTCAAGATAAAGAGGTAGATGACATGGTTGTTACAAAACCAACGTGAATGAGGACCTGGAGTCCGTACCACACCACATACCCCTCTCCTAAAAGAACTCATGCCAGGGGACCAGGAAGATGATATGGAGTTTTCTAAGAGATGCGGTTGGACCCAAAGACTAGAAATTTGGGCAGTCCTATATATCCCATAAGGATAGGAATTAAGCCACAGGTAGTTCTGAAGAAGGATGTTGTGCAGTTTTACGTCATGCGGCAAGGAAGAAAATAGGGGCATGGTATCCCAACAAGAGTTGTGTACGACACAACGAGTAGCCTGAGGTGAATGAGGACACAAGATCACACCATATCATATAATCGTGAATGAACACTTGGGACAAGTGGATGAAAAGGTTGAGGGACCTGAAACGGGAAGTCCCAACAAGTTCGCAATTTAAGATCATGCAGTGAGGACGATGTTGCTCCTAGTTTAATGTCATAGGGATTGGATCGTAGATTATGAGTTTAATTTCATATGCATGGGATAGATGAGTAGAGAGGGTGAATAATCATGCCTATATAGAACCAAAAAAGGACAGTAATGATAGAGGATAACTGTTGACCATGTTCACAACACAGTGTCCATATTTGTGTGACTAGAGGTTGGGGGAAAATAATTGAGCATCAACCATTGATCGCATTCACAACATGGTACCTGTATCAACTTATTGCTTGAAATCCTTGGGAATGTTGGCCCGAAATGGTAGGAGAGCCCTAGGGCCTAGCGTCCATGCGGTTTGGGGGTCCCTTTTGGATATGAAAGTTGATGGAAACCCAAATGATGTGGCATGCAAAGCATAGCAGGGCCTATGCTCATAGGAAGGAAGATATATGGAGGGATGTCTTAAGGGGATATGTGTGGTGTGAGAAAATAGCCTGACATGAATGAGGATGTAAGTCCATATCACACTGCACAATCTTAGATGAGAACCTGGTTTAGGGGGCCAGAAGGGTCGAGGGACCTGAGGCTGGGATCCTAGAAAACTATAGCCACATGACCCCTCATGTGGGTATTTCCTTACCATAGCTCCTAATACCACATAATCAATGCTTGGTGTGGGAAAGAAGGAGTAGTACTAGGCTCTCCCCATCATATAAGGGTATGAAAACTAGACTCAAACTCCTACCCAAGGAAGACTAATTCTTGAAGAGACATCGAGACAGAATAAACCACTACACCTAATATTTGAAACATGTTTGGATGGTGAAAATGACAAATAATAGCCGTTGAACAGGTTTGAAACATAGAATCCATATCGTGTGACCTGAAATGGGAATAAAAATTGAGTATTGACCACTGAAAATATTTGTAATGTGATACATATATCAACTTTTTGTTTAAGGTCCTTGAGGGAGTTGGCCGGAAATGATAGGAGATCCCTTAGGCTAAGTATCCGTACCATTTGTGGGACCTTTTGGATGTGAAAGATGATTGAGTCCCTAGTACAGGGAGTGTGTGAAGCACAAATGTGCCTATGCAATTTAACATCAATAAGGATGGTGAAAGAGGTGGATATATTTAGGGAAGGGGGTATATGGTGCGTTCATGACGAATCCAACGTAAAGGAGGGAAAAATCCAGCACCACACCATGTTTTCCGACCTGAGGGGAGATCCTGAAGTTTGGGGCTGGGATGACAGAAAAAATGTCTGGGCATTCTTATGTATCCCATAAGGATGGGAATCAAGCCACATGTAGTTTTTGAAGACCATGTAGTTCAGCGTCGTTCAGGGAGGATGTGGGAGAATAAAAGAACGAGGAGGTGATCACATGGTGTGATCATTGTAATCCTGACATGAGTGGGGCCAAAGAAGACTACACGACACCCTGTAGGATCTTCCAAGGGAACTATACCCAGGGGGGATAGTCAAAGAGGAAACTTGGGGCTGGACTCAAGATGAGGCATCCGAGCATTCCTATGTATCCCATGAGGATGGGAATCAAGCCATACGTAGTTCTTACAGTTTAACATCCCACGGGATGACATACAGTTTGATGTCATGTGGGACATAGAAATTTAAGGCCATGTTAGACCAGATATAGTTTAACATCTTATGGGATGACATACAGTTTAATGTCATGTGGGACATAATAGTTTAAGGTCATGTAGGACTGGCTAGAGTTTAATGTCCTACGAGACGACATACAGTTTAATGTCATGCAGGAAATAATAGTTTAAGGCCATGTAGGACCTGATATAGTTTAACGTCCCGTGGGATGACATACAGTTTAATTTCATGACAGATATAATAGTTTAAGGTCTTGCAGGACCCTGTTGCTTAGGAAAATTATTTCTTGAGAAATTTGGCATTGGTGGGAGGAGTTTTATGCTCACCATCCATGGTCACCAAAGAGTATGCACCATTGTGATACACCTTGTGAATGATGTAAGGTCACTCCCATTTGGGATCCAACTTGGTTAGTTTTTTCCCAGGTATCATTTGTTTTCTCTAGGCCAACACCAAGTCACCTTGCAAGAAAGAGCAGAGGTGAACTTTATTATTGAAAGATCTAGATATCTTATTATGATTCCTTTCTAGATTGTGTAGGGAACAAAACTATTCTATTCAAGTGATTCTAATTCATCTAGATGGATTTCAGCTACTTTATCTAGTACTTGTTGATCATAGACAGTTGTGCATAATGAAGGCCAATGAATCTCGATGGGAAGGATGACCTCTGTTCCATACACTAGGGAGTATAGAGTCACTTATGTAGAATTACGACTCATCATCCTATAAGACCAAAGGGAACTGGGGAGCTTGTCCGACAAACTCTTTTTGTTCTGACCATCCATTTTTTGCATAATTTTAGAGAGGATTTGTTAAATGCCTCGATCTTCCAATTTTCTTGCACACGATAGTGAGAGGTATGGTTAGAATGGATGTTGTACTGGGCGTATGATTTCTTCAACTCGACTTCCCGGATGTTGGTGATGTTATCAGTGAGGACAGTGTGAGAGACTCCGAATCAGTAGATGATATTGAATATCAGAAAATAAATGATAGAATAGGCCTTGAACTCCTTGAGCGGAATCAATTCTACCAACTTGGAAAAGAAATTTGTATCGGTCAGGATGAACCTGCATTGGCGAACTGTCGCCGGTGGATATGGTCCCGTGACATCGAGTCCCTAAACCGCAAAGGGCCAAGAGTAATTGGAAGTGTGGAGAGGCTCTGGTGGTTGATGCACAATGTTATCATGAATTTGGCATGCATGGAATCTCTTGGAAAACTCGATCTAGTCACGGATCATTAAGATCCAAAAATACACCAGTCTCCGGATCTGGTGATATAGTTTCGGCCTGGTCTAATGACCCCCGTAGGAACTAGAATGAACCTCTTACATGACTTTAGAAATATATGATCTTTGAATGAAATAGAGGAGAAATCCATCAAACCCACACTTTTAGAGGATCTGCTCAAGACTTGGACCACTCTAGAGGGTAAAGTGCAGCACACGACATCAGATTCTCTCATGATCGGCTCGATCTGCTGGGAGATTACCACTTTGGAGGTACTCAACTAAGGAGGTTCTCTTGTCGGAAGCCACCTAAATCACTACATTCGGGGGACCTGGTGATCCTAACGTTGAGGTGTCGGTGGTAAGGTGGCTTATCTGCGGGCTGTCGTTGTCATCTGGAGTGACGGGAGAGATAACTATTCGATCTTCCATGTGGATAATCAAATCACCTGTTCAGGATCTACAAGTGATGAATCTAGGCTGACCAAGGGGTCATCTCGACCGTTCTGGGATCAAGGGACATGAGTAACTTCCGGCTGAGATGGGAACTAGGCCATCAGCTGGATGGTGCGTTCCAACAGTGGTATGAGCTATGGATTTCTGACGAAATAGTAACTGTTGATATGATAGATGACTAGTTCAGAGTCCCATTTCACATGAATATGGGGAACATCAATCTTGAGGGCCTGCTCGAGGCCAGTAATGAGGGCCTAGTACTCCACCCCATTGTTGGTGCAACATTCTGACAGCAGGAATGAATATGGTAGAAATGATTTGATTGGGGTAATGAAGATGATGCCCAGACCTAATATGTTGATTCTAGGATCATTGAGCCTTCTGCTGGTGGGGCTCTGGGAAGCACTATCAAAGTGAATTTTCAAACACAGAATGGCTTGGTATTACAAGAGGATTTCCTCATCAGGAAAATCAAGGTCCAGAGACTGGTCTGCGAGAGCTAGATGGGTGGAAAGGAAATCTTCCAATGATTTCCCCTTGATAGACTTCTGAGGTACAAACCAAATATTGAATTGCTGGAGAATCACTGCCTACTAAGCTAGATGACCTTTCAACATGGGGTGGTTCAGGATATAATTCAACAGATCTACTCGGGACCCCAGCTGTACCTCATAGTGCTGCAAGTAATGTCGCTATTTATATACTGCGAATACTAGCACATGGAAGCTTTTCTCGATAGGGGAGTATGTAGTCTTAGTATTAAAGAGAATTCATCTGCGATAGTACAGATTGTTCTCAGTTCCCTCGTTGTACTTATGGGTGAGAAGGCCACCTAGAGATCGTTCTAGAGCAGTCAAATAAAGGACTAGAATTTTTCTAGAGATAGGTGGCATTAAGACCGGATTCTGGAGTAGATACTACATGATTTCCTCAAAATTAGTCTAACATTCCTTATCTTACTGATAGAAAGTTCCTTTTTTAATGATCTATGAAAAGGGATTACACTTTCCTGCCAGATTCATGATGAATCGGCGTATGTAGGCTAAGTGGCCTTAGAGGCCTCGAAGCTCCCAAATGTTCCTCGAGGGAGACATCTGGATATTGTCATTGATCTTCTCTAGGTCGATCTCGATTCCCATGTACCTGAAAACAAATCCAATAAACTTCTCAAAGGTGACCCCAAAGGCACACTTCAATGGGTGCATCTTCAGGTGGTGAGAACGGAGGAAGTCGAACACTTTATCAAGTTCTTTGAGATGATACTAATGTGGGAAAGATTTTACCACCAGATCATTTACATAGAATTCAACCAGTGTCTTGAATATCCACTTAAATATGTGATTCATAGCCTTCTAATAGCTGGTACCTGCATTCTTTAGACTGAAGGGCATGACTTGGTAACAGAAAGTACCTTGTGGTGCCCAGAAGGCCATGAAATCCTCGTCCTCGGGATCCATTCAGATATGGTTACACCAGGATTACCCATCCATGAAGGAGGGGGAATTGAACCCAGTTATAGCATAGATCAACAATTCTATCACTGGAAGGGGAAAATCATCCTTCAGACTCTAACAGTTGAGATCTTGGAAGTCAATGCAAACTCTGATCTGTCTGTTCTTCTTCCTGATAGGAACAATGTTGGCTAGAAACTTGGGGTACTAGACCTCCTAAACAAAATTTTCTCTGATGAGCTTATCAACTTTTTCCTTGACTATGGAGCCATGAGAATGGTGCATCTTTCTGGGAGGCTGCTTAAACCCGCAGTGATTTTATGGGAGACTGAGGTGGTGGAAGACCACCTGAGGATATAGTCCTGGCATCTCGTCGTAAATCTAGGTGAATACATCATGGTGTTATTTCAATAAGTCCACATTATATTGTTTCTCCTTGAGAGGCATAGTGGATTTGACCAATGTGGGTTTTAAATTCACCTCCCTACCGAGGTTCACCTGTACCAATTCATTGATTGTGGTGGATAATCCCTCTTCAAATGTGGGAAAAGCATCCTCTAAACCCCCTTATTCACTTATGGAAGAGGGATCCTTAGAGGGAGTAGTTTCCTCTGAGTCAATAGATCCTTATGGGATACTGGTACCAGCCTGAGTGGCTGTGGACACTACATCGGGGGACTCATGTACTGCCGAAACTATAGCGATGAAAGTTGTTGATCTGATCCCATCTGGTCTTCGGCCCAAGGGGCCATGCTTGATGATATCAAAACAATAGCGGTGCATCATCTTGACCCGGTTTATCCCAGCCCAAAGAAACAAGAAAGTATGTTGTATTTCCATTTCCATAGGGTAGATATCCCGATAAATTATGGGTGTAGGGGGCTCTGGGATCACTGGGGCCTGATTCGTACAAGAATATGAGGTGATCTTCCGACATTACTTAGACTTGGGAATGAGATTCACCCATGTTCTAAAAACAACAAAGCATTGTCCCATATATGGGGTCATAGCCTCCAATAAATGGATTAGAAATATGTTGGCATCATCCATATCTATCCATAGGTTAGTCGCATCCGTCGCGCGTTCGACCTCATTAGCTTGAATCTATTTGTCCTTGCTTTTATAATAGTCAGAATCTAGATAGCGGGATTCACAAGAGGAAAAGGGAGATTCGCCACCTTTAAGTGTGCCTACTTGTCCATTAAGGGATTATTTTAGGCATTGGGGATACGATGAAGGGATCACTGTAAACAGATGAAGCCACAACCTACCCATCAACACATTGTAGGCAATGTCCTAATATACAACCATGAACTCGGTGCTGGAAACTAGACCACCGAACTAGGCCTTCAGGAGGATATTTCCAACCTATGTCTGATTTTTTCCTATCATAACCTTTAATTTTTAGGTTATATAGAATTAGGTCATCCTCGGACTGCCCTAGTTTTTGCGGTGTCCGAGTCGAGATTAGGTTGATCCCTGAGCTTGTGTCGACAAGACAGTGACAAAACTCGATGCCATTAAAATGGATGGTGATGTAAAGTGGGAGGATGTTCCCCTATATGGTAGAGCCTTCATATCCTATAGATAATGAGATAATGTCCTAGAATTAAGTATGATCGACTGCCTCAGCATCAAAGGCTTCTACAGCTGCTACTTCTATCTCAAACTATAGGGGATTCTTAAAGCTTCATCTAGGGATTCACGTATATCTGTTGACAAGAGAAGGGAATCAAGGATAGAGAGTCTTGCCAGAATGCTGGGAAGATGCTTGAGGAAATATTACTTTCGTGCCAGGCATGAACTTCTGCTTACAGGAGGTCGCTCAGTGACAGGAGGTATGGTGGGCCCTGCCGGCTGGAACGACAGCTGACTGGTGTTGGGAATATCCCACTGCTCACTAGATGAAGCCTTTGGAGTAACTACTAGATTGAAATCCAGATGACTGAGACCAGTCCATAGTAGAGTGTGGCTGATCACGACATGGTCAAGGTGGATCTTCCTAATTAAGCAACACAAATGGCTGTGAAGGCAGATCTGATGACACCAGATAAGAAGGCTGCGCATGCTGAGCTCTACGATGGGCCTACTGTTTGGTTTCAGTGGCAAGCATAGCATGGATGGAAGTGCCGACTGGGGATCTCTAAAGACTCATATAGTCGTGGCTCTATCAACACTAGCGACTGATAGGAAACATTGGGAGGATCTTCCAGGTGCTCCTCACCGTCAAAAATCATGTAGGGGTTTACCAGATCTACGGTGTTAACCGAGGCATACCCTTGACTATAACTTGAAGAATCATCCACCATGGGATAGTTTCTGAGGGTAATCACCATCTCTGGGGCCATGAAGTTGCCAAGAGTATGGGATGACGACAACAATAGTGGAGGACTTTGTTTTCCTTTCCACCATCTATACTTGATCTTCTGCGAAGAGGATGGATGAGCTATTGATGTAGAGGTACTGTTTTTAGGTGGCGTGGAATCCTCTGAAGGTTCAAGTCAATTCAGATGTGCACGGATAATACCATGGGTATGAGATACTTCCTTACAATCCATCCAATCATCAAACTTTTGGGACCCATGGTTAGAAACTTGATTCCACTCACCTTCGCTGTCACTACTGTAATTGGGCTTCAAAAATACAAATGCCACATTTGCCGAAGCTGCTCCTAAACTGGATATGTTGTTATTGACCTGGTCCTGGATCTAGTCCTTAAAATAGCATTGTTTTAGGGTGTTCCATAGGGTCTAGTGATAGGGGCAGTTTTTGGGGTGATCAATGAGACCCTCCTCTTCTGGCAACCTCTATTCAGGTAAATGAACAATCCCATATTCCAGGGAACTACAGAAATAACTAGGGACTTAATCCTCATTGAATGAGTAGGTTCAGTTTCTCCTATCCAGGAAGGGGGATCTGGGATCTTGGCCTGGACGAGAGGTTGGAAGAGCTAGTTGAGGAGGTGGGACCTGTTTATCTCACCTGGGTGGTGACAGAGCATTACGTAGGGGCTCCTACCGGTTCTGAGGCAGAAGCTGCTGGATCAGAGGCTGTGCCTGTAGTTGAGGGCCTCTGTGAGGCTCTGGAGGTGGCTCGACTGGTAATAACTCCAATTTTCTGGGGGCCTCTATTTGGGCCACCACGGCGGGCTTGGCCTTGGTAGCCCTTCTCGTGGGAATTGCAGGAGGCAACTTATGCCCCTGTTTGGCTTGTTGAAAAGCTTCCTATAGGAATTGTGCCTTATCAGAGAAGTCTCGAAATCCCCCAGGGTAATTCTAGGTAATGAGAGAGGGGACCAGTTCTGTCTTGACATTCCCCACACACATCATCTGCAGTTTCTCCTGATTCAAGGGCATGTCAAGGGAGTATGTGAGTTCTTTCCACTGGGAAACAAAGTCTACGATGCGCTCATTAGGCCTCTGTTTTCACTTAAAGAGGTCCACAATACTTGTCTTCTGAGTGGTGGAACAAAACTGGTAAAGAAATTTTCTATGAAGATCTTCCCAGCCAGCCATTGATCCGATGGGTAGCTAGATGTACCAGATAAACGCGGGCCCTTCCAATGTCTGTACGAATTATCGAAGTTTGGCGGCCTCCTACTACACTGGAGTTCCCAACATGGGTCCAAACCTTGAAATGAAGTGGGCCAGATGCTGCAATGGTTCACCCATCCCATTAAAGGGGGAGATGGTGCGATTTTCAAAACCAGGGGTTGCTGACATATCATCGACCCATGTTAGATATAGCTTTCCATCAGGTGGGATTGCCACCTGTCGCGCTTCCAATGCCTCGAGATGAGAAATGAGCGCCACCATGGGATCATCTGGGAGGAGGATCCTATCTTAACAGGGATCCTTGAACACCTGTGCATTGGCGGGTTCTTTAATGTGATAAGCAGGCCCAACGACTCGTGGTGCGGTTTGTGGGATGACCTATGGAGGGACTAGGGAACCTCAACTGGTTCCTGGGGATTTTCACATCGCTCAGGTGGATTCGGTGACACATACCACAACCTCTTAACATAAGTTCCAGCCTCTACCCTATCTATATGGTAAGGATGGTCAGGGTCACCTGGAGTCAATTCCTGGGGGGGGGGTTGTGTCTACCCCTACTGCCCTGGGAGAAGATCACCATAATCTGGTCACCGCTCTACAACGCATTCAATAAGGAGGTCATCAACCATCTTCTTGTGCTCTGTGAACTGTTGATGCAACGTGGCTTTTTCAGGATCATCCTCCATATTTTGTACTGAGGTAGATGGGTCAGAGGGTTTGATGGATCTGAGGTGGTCCTTACCCTTGTTGAGATTTCGGCTAAGGACCAATGCTTCAATGGGTACAGAAAGACCCAATAGATTTCTCTACTGGTGAGAAACCCTTTCCGATGGGTCCAAAAGTTGTGGCACTCCCCAGAGGGGTATGTTTTCTACAAGGATTTTTGTCTCCATCTCTTCCTCCAATAGAAAGGCCATGTTAACCAAGACTCTTCCTGGAGTAATATCATCGATATATCCTATAATGTTGGGTTGATACCAAATAAAATTGAAATGGAGGGTCGTGTATTTCCCCCAACTAGGGATCTGCACATGCGAGAAGCCCCCTTGATTATCCGGAGGAGTAATTTAAATCTCTAAATGCATCATTGTTGGGGGGGTCCAATGGTGGCCTAGTGACTCAGTGAACTAAGCCATAGGGAGTGTGACCAAATCAACCAAACGAAATTGTTGATCAATTTCTTCGAAGTGTGCCTAACGTTTGTGGTAGTCCAATCGTCGATAAAGAAGAAGAAAGTGAGTCACCCAGAGGTTCTGGAAAAAGCATCCAACCTCCTCCTGGGAAAGTGCTTCCGGTTCCCTGAAATTTGGCATGAAAACTAGCCAAAACATCTTCAGGAAATGGTCCACCACAAGAATGTCCCACAAAATCATCATCTCAGACTTGGGGTCTAGACCTTGGTTACCCCACTCGTCAATTGGAGGCAGCTGGGGAACCAGTAGTGGTACTAAAGCAGACCACTGAGATGGTTGGTTGGCCGGTGGAGAATATAGAGAGCATGCTAAAAAACCATAGCATCTTGGGATATCCTTTTAAGAGTGCAGTGACTTGGACACTACATAATAATAATACGGGCTGGCTACCACTATTTCTGTAATAGGGACTATGGCTACTGGTGGTGGAACATGTTGTTGCTCATTCTCCATCGGTCCCCAAAATAACTCTCTGTGATCTTTGGTTGAGGTAGAGAATGTTACTTGGGATGATGGTGGGGATTTAATGGCTGAACCCTGGGGAGACACCAAATATTCATCCTTCTAGATGTATCTGTTGAGGGAGGTAGGGATCAAGTGGACCTCACACTGGGAGTATGAGGCTAATGCTCATCGTTCTAGCCCCAACCCTTGACACAGAGGATCGAAGTGAGGGTTCCATTGCTGAGTCGTATTCCACCTTATAATTTGAGAAGCAGACATGTTTGATCTCGGTCTGAATCTTCTTGGCATTCTTTTTATGGTTGTGATGACCTACATTCCTACCTCGGGATGGCTCTTCGAGATAGGGTAGAGTTCTGGCTCGGGGAGGTCCTTTGGCCAAATTGGTGCTGGGGCGGAGAGGGCTTCCACCTGAGTGATCTGGGGTGTGAGGAGATCCTAGGAAAATTTAAAAGGGAACACGGGGAGGACCTCCATGTCCATTGGCTTATGTGCAGAGGGAACCGCCACGGGAAGTGCTGGAGCAGGTAGGTCCTCCACCGGAGCTGGTAGAAGCATGGGTAGGACCTCCATTCATATTTCCCTTGGCAGCGTCAGTGCGAGGAGGGTCCTTGTACTGGTTAAGCTGAACACTAGTAGGACCATCATGGTGGGTTCCAATGAAGCAAGGTTTACCTTCACTCCTCTGATTTCTGGTGCGAGGGGCCCTCTATGACAGTTGTAAGGACATGGGGAAGACCCCTAAGATGTAGGTTGACTGGAAGCATAACATCTTCACACCGGCGGTCTGCGACAGGAGAAACAGATCCATACCTAAGGTCATGATCATGAAAGAGGCTCCCATAATAAGTGTAATTGCAACGGGGAGGACCCTCAATCAAATTGAAGGTGGAACTAAGTGGACCTCCACGTTGATCTTGGGATCAGAGAGAAAACACGCTCTCAATGGAGGTGGTATGAGGAGGACCTCCATATTGGGTGTCATTTCCATAGGTTGGCCTGCAGTGGGAACTACCTGTGCCGAAAACCAGGAGAGTCGACCCAGCTTGCCCGTGGGGGCGGTTGGGGCCTCGATCTAGGCCGGGTGTATGAGTTCCCATGATCATCGTAAATAGGGGATTGATGATATATGTCGACGGTGGCACAATCCATAGTAGTCACTGATGTTGATGCCCCATGGCAGGAATCATTCTCATCCTGCGCCCAACGCTTGCTGCGGGTTAGCAGGACTGGGGCTAGCAGTGCAGGCACATAGCTTACCTATTCCTTAGCTTGTGGGGATAGGGGCAATGCTGATGCGACATAGTGGGGCCCTCCATGGGAACCCTTGGAATGGGATCCCGGTTAGGCTGGCCCGGACATCCCCCACCTCGTCAGTGTAGGGGAGGAAGTCATCGAGGCATTTAAGGGAGAGGCTCCTAAAACGGTTGTGCATCAGAGTGGGGAGCAGTGTCTCCTTACGTAGCCCTTGGGGGTGGTGGTGGCAACAAGGCGTAGATGCCTCTAGGTTATGTCAGGATCTATCCCTGGGTGGGATTATCCCCTCCTCCACATATAATCATATGAGGTTGTTTATCACCCTACGTTGAACGAACTCAGAAGGGGAGATGGGTCGTAGGCATCCAAAAACTATTGACATAGAGGTTACCATGGGGGAAATGAGGCCACATAGGATTGTCGTGATGATGTTTCCCCTGCCCCTGCGTCGGTAGGTGGGTGTTGATCGGTTTCCTGATATGGATGCTTGGTACCTGGAAGGCAGGGGGATTAAACCATTAATGATGAAATAAGGAAATTGACACACAGTTCCACAACCCCATTCCATCTTTTGTGGATGGTAAGAAGGATCCACACTGACAACATCACATACCGGGATTTCCAATGTTCAACTGCCCCAACTCCTCATGAGTTTCACGCCAAGCCCACTATTTTCATGGTGGGACCCGGCGCTGGATACATGGATCCTGTGACACGCTAGTCCACTGAGGCCTTGAATTATACTAATCTCCACATTGAAGAGAAGAACTTCACACCGGGTTCCCCATTTCTATTTCTTATGCTTTCACTGGGGTGCGCATCTGTCTGTAGAGGATGCGCTAGCTCTTGCCCCGCATTCGTGCTTTCCAAAGGCGGGAGGCATCCATCACTTGTTCAGGGACATTTTCTCCTTTAATGAAATAGTATTATAGGATGTCAATTCCTCCTTCTCTATATTCCTCCTCAGAACTCGTTACCTAGTCTGGGTGTCCCTTATAGATTAATACATTTTTCATGAAAATCTTTCCAGTGCCATGTATTCATGGATGCCAGTTAATTACACTTCTTCTTCCAGGACATTCTAAGGGGTCCAGTCAGGGAAGCAACCTTCCGTCAGGGGAGTAGTCACATTGGAAATCACTGGCATGTCTAGATGTCGGAACACTAGCATGTCTATATTTCTTACCTTTATGATAAGGCTTCTCGAGGGCGCAGAAGCCCAAGGTATCCCACGTCGAATGCAGGTAATTATATTCCATAAGCATGTCTCTAAGGTTTTCCTCATCTTCCCATGTTTATCAAAGGGTATGTCGCAGATTTAACATCTAGAGGAGGCGGATTAGACAGATTAGAACACTGAAAGGAGTGGATCAGACGGGTGTAACCCCAGGAGGAAACACTGATGTTGGGACTAATGCATGGTTAGTTACCTGGTTTCCACTGGGAAAAGTGAAGAGGTGAATGACATGATCTCAACGGGATGTGGTTTCTTGGGTAAGAATTAGGATGGATATGGATTGCTGAGAGTGGATGGGGAATGATATGGTGTCGACGCGAGGGAAAAAATGATGTTGGGATTGAGCCTTGAAGAGACTTCCTACGTATCTCTGTGGCATGGAATCAAAGTACGCGTAGTTTGGTGTGGGTAATGGGACACCTAAGGAGGCAGCCCATATGTATGAGACCTGGAGGAAGTGGAACCTTCAGGTTGGGGCATCAAATTCTTGAAACACATAAGATTGAGGGAGATACCACGATGGGACATGAGTGATGGGTTTGAGCCTCAGGGAGGCTTCTTATGTATCCCTATGGAAGGGAATAAAAGTCCACGTAGTTCAAGATGGGGATATAGAATCGGGGTGTGCACAGAGGACAGCGACTAGATTACATGATGGGGATTACACATGCTTAGTAGCCCGAGGATGGTCTGACTCCATTAGAATGGACCAAGGATGTGGGTCCCAATGAAAGGGATGAAAATAGCTTACCGCTGGATGTGGATCACAATGAATTACCGTTGATTGGGGTTGAAAGTGACTTACCACCGGTTGGGGTTCCAACGACTTACCGCTGAATAGGGTTCCAATAGCTTACTGCTGAATGGGGTTAACGACGGCTTACCGCTTGTTAGGGAACACAATGGCTTACCACTGGTCGGTTTTGGACCTCAGGGAGGTTTCTTATGTAACTTTCCTAGGAGACAAGGATCAAATCCCACATAGTTCTAATGGGTACAGTTTAATGTATTGTGGGAAAAAAGGGGGGTTATAGTTTAACGTCATACGAGATGAAGGTGGACCGACGATAAGTGGTCAGGACTGATGATTGTTGGGCTTGAACCTCAGGGAGGCTTCCTATGTACCTTTCCTAGGATACAAGGATCAATGTCCATGTAGTTTAGAAATTTTTGGTGAACCGACGTGAAGGGGGTGAGGACCAATATGTGTTTGGATTAAACCTCAGGGAGGCTTCCTACATACCTTTCCTTGGAAAGTATCAAAGTCCATGTAGTTTAGGATGGTGTTGGTGAATCGACGTGAAGGGCGTCAAGACCAATATGTGTTGGGCCTGAACCTTAGGGAGGCTTCCTACATACCTTTCCCTGTCAAGGATCAACGTCAATGTAGTTTAGGATGGGTGTTGGTGAACCAATGTGAAGGGGGTTGGGACAAATAGCTATTGGTCTTGAACCTCAGGGAGGCTTCCTACATACCTTTCCTTGGAAAGTATCAAAGTCCACATAGTTTAGGATGGTTTGAGGCTTACATGCTAAGGCAGCCCAAAGAGGATGTCATGGTCAATACATACTCTAAGCCCACATGAGTTATGCTCGATGTGAGAAACAAGAGGCAACAAAGACCAGGCAATCACGTCATGAAAGGTGTATCTGTGGGAAGTGAAGTGGGGCTTAGACATGGTTAGTGACCCAAAAAGGAAACATGGCCTTACGCGTGGTTTGTGACCTAGAGAGATGGACATTAGGACTTACTCCGGGATGGAGGCCCAGGTGGAAACAAAGCCCAAAGGGAGAGGGATGGGAGAATGAAGGTCCCAATTTCCATAACCCCTCTGGTCTTTGGCATGGAATAAGAAAGGAGGATTAAGGGTACTACCTCCTGTAAGAAAGGCTAGGGGCTTACCCCAATATGGTTTACCTTTCCTGCATACATGCACCACTCCAGAAAAAAGGATCTCATTCCATGTTAGGAACATATCACTCTAGTGGAGACAAGGAGGCGTAGAGAATGTTTGACATGGGGTGCCCCACATAGAGTGTACAGGGTGAGTTCACAGTTTAATGTCATATGTTGAGGAAAATGGTGCTTGACATTTTAACGTCCTGTAGCTTGGATGAGGGGGGTTCACTCTGCACCCCTATGACATACATAACTGATACCCTCCCACCCTTGGGGAAGGGAAGGAATCGACAATGCCGTGGCGAGGGGGTGTCATGGAGTGATCCATTAAGGGGCCCAAGTTAGCGTGACTTTGCAAAGAACTAATAGCTGTTAGTATGCCTATAAAAAGAACCATGAGGCTAAGAAACACAATATGGATCACCACCCAAGGGACCTTAAAATCACTTCATATGAAGCCGAATCATCATAAAAAAGGGGATTATGAAGAAGAGTGGTCAACATGAAGGGATCACGTGAAACTCTAGTGGTCCATTTAGTGGAAGAGATTCGCGAAGAGGTATGATTTGTGAAGTGGGATGGGCTCACCTAGGCATAGGGCATAGGTGAATATGGAGGGTGCTTCGTGAAGTGTAAAGACTTTTGCAGAGTAGGGTTTCACGAAGCAACGATACCCTGAAAGGCATAGCACTGCGAAGCAATATGCTTCACGAAGAATAGTGACCCCTTCCTTAGCGTAGGGTGTGCATGTGCATAAAGGGTACTTTGCAAATCATAAGTGTTATGCAATGACCTGAGTCCCCTTGGGTATCCACTGTCTTCGTGATGGCCCATGGGCTCTACAAGGGGAATCCTTTTTTGATGAGGGGTTGAATTTAAGCCATGCGAAAGGTACTTTGTAATGATCAAGTACCTTGAAGAGCTCATTTTTTTCATAGAGAAAAATTTGATTCATGAGTTGAAAGGTGAGAAGGCAAAAGGTTAGAGTATTCATCATTTGGGCTTGAGGGAAGCACAATATTTAGAGGCGAGACGCAACGCAAAGCAGGGGTCGCTTGTCCTGAAGCCACGTGGTGCTCCACAATCGGCCATGAGCTTTGTCAAGTTATTCATAAATATAGAGCTTACAGTCATCCCCTCCTCTGTACGGAACTCCCTTTGTGGTGTTTTCGGAGGCTTCAGTCAAGTTCTCTGGGTTCACGAAGGTCGATTCGGATCCCTCTACAGTGTGGGGCTCTCAGTCAATTGTGTCATAACTGTGGAGCCTCCCGCCTCTTTGCTTCAAGGTGGCTTCACAAACTTCAATTGGATCATGGAGCCTCCCACCTCTTTGCTTCGCAGCGGGTACACAAAATAGGTAGCTTCGCGCCGGCTGTGGTGCTGCAGGGCTCCGCGAACAGGCTTCACGAGGCAACCCCAAAGGCTTTGTGTTTGCTCTTTCTCTTCCCAAATTTTGGAACCAACAGAGACTAATACAACCACAGTGGAACAACTTTTTCATGTTTTGGATTTTTAGAACAAGATGCTCTATGTTTTGTTTATCCCTTTGGTTTATGTGATTTGGAATTGTGGTGGTGATAGCCATGACACATGGGTGAGGGAATCTTTTTTGAGCAAGCAGTGTCCTCACATTTTTTCTTTTGAGGATGCCTGATGAATTTTTGGGGGAAGAAAGTGGCATGTTGGGGGGGGGGGGTTCTTAACACAAAATGTGTCACTGGTACATCATATATTGATTTTTATTTACCATTTGGTTTTCATTTTGTGGTTACATGTACCAGGGGCTGAAAACCCATTTTTGGGAAAGACATACATAGGTGAATAGTTTCCTAATGGTTTTCCTAACCATGAAACTAATAGTGTGAGGGGGATATAGGGTGTGATAATGGAGTTTTTCATAGTTTGATAATTATTTTCAAAACCATGTTCCACCCATGGGTAACCATTCATCTTAGATTTTGGGGATATAATTTCCTTGTATGTTTGGTGCATGGTTTTTTCTAATAGTGCGGTAAAACCATGCAGCCTATCCAGGTCACTTAATAATTGGTATTTTACCATTTTCCCTCTTTCTATTTTATACCCATTTGGACCTTATTTTATCCTCCTATCGTGAACAATCCTTCCTCCTTGGTGTGTAAGCTTCTCCTCTTTATCCTTGGTGGGTTTATCTTGGATTCTTACTAATTTGGCTTGAGGTTAGTCCAAATATTCAAAGATTCTTCTTCCTTTCCCCTTTTTTTATTATTCTTCCTTTCCCATTTTTTTATTATTCTTCCATTTCCATGGATGTTTTTAACTCTATGTGGTTAGGATGGATTAAAATATTGGTTTAATGGGGGATTTGGTTTATTCTCATACGGTTTAAGTGAGTGGGGCCTTATCCTACCTATTCTGAGTTCTTATCATCAGAGGTGATAAGGTTGGAGAAAATTCTTTAGTATATGTCTCTATTTAAGGGTGTTTTCCATGGATTTACATTAAATTACTAATCACCTTTGGTTTGTGTTATTTCAATTTCCACTTAAGTGATTTATGGTACATGTTGATCCCATGATTGATGTGCTTTGTGGACTGGTTTGGGAATTTTTTTGTTTAATGTGGGTTTTCCAAATGTTAGAGGAATGTGTCTGGAAAAAGTGTTTAATGAAATGGATCATAGATGATTTATGGTCTTAAAAGGATTTATAAAATGGTTTTATAACTAGTTTTACATTATGGAAATGTGTTTTTTAAGACGGGCCTAATGATTTAAGATATTTTCTTGTGAAATGGATTTTCATTATTAGCACTTGTTTGTGATTATGTGTCATGGAGTAACACATGGGTTAAATGGGGTGTGAGATAGGGGTTTTCTGAGGGACCGTGATAGACTTTGGGGACAAAGACCAGGATATATTCCATTTAGTTGCTAAGATGCAATGAGAGATCTCGTATTTGGGTCCAAGGAATATCATGAGAGCTTCTCTCTTGTTTAGTCATATAGCATACTTTGGTTAAACTCACTCATATTAGACCCTTATGGTTAGAGACCTAGGTTCACTTATACATGTCAGGTTAGTTTTTATAATTTTTTCATTTATTAGTTCCATGTTTGATGTGATGAGATATGTTATTCCCATTTCTATTTATTGATTATATAATGGTGATGATGTTATTATTTCACTTTTTTTATTGGTTATATTGAGAATGTTGTGCCTTGTTTACTTATTTGGTCTATGTTGGGAAATGTTTTGGAAAACATGGTCAATTTGAAATGGAAAACCAAATGGTTTTCAAAGTCTTTTTTTAAAAATAAATGTTTTCAAAGTTGTTTAGTTTTTAAAAGTTTTTTAAACTAATTTACTATTTTTAATGGGTAGAAGCCTTAAATTGATTCACGGTGGTATCCTATTGGGATTTGTGCCTCACACCCTACATATGTCTTTGGGAATATATATATTTAACTTCGAAGGACATGGGTAAAGGCAAGGGAACCATTTACTTAAGTGTATCTTTATAATTATCATCATCTCATGTTTTGGGGGGGAGATGTGGTCTCATGGAGTTGGCTCATTTGGAGTCATTTGGGGATAATATACCCATTAGGATGTATGATATGGTACTATTGGGACATGTTTGGAATTGATCCCATTATTTTGAATTTTGGGTTTTGATATGAGATACCATGTATATATATATATATATAATATTTATTATTTTTTTTATGATTTTTATTTCTACTTATGGAATATATTATCGTATATGCATACTCTAGATGTTTCATTATGCATTATTGACTCTGGTGTGATTGGTGTGGCTATCCTATTTTATAGATGGGTCATTCTAGTTTACCATGGGAAAAACTACTCCCAAGAGATTTTGGGTTATACTCAATGTTTTTTTTCATCCCATGGTGATTGGGAACACGCTTTTAGTCACAGGATGGGTTGGATTGAGTGAAGGGTGGGGTTAACCCAAGTTAGGTCGTTACATTATAGAATATAAGGGCAGGTTTTGGAGTTATTAAATAATGTTGTTGTGCCCATGATTAAAGTTATTATTCTATGTATCTAATTAACCAATGACACTATGACCCATGATATTTTGGGATTGTTAAGTATATATTTATGTATTAAGTCATAAATTAAGGTGTATTAAAGATACATGTTATCATAATTGGTGTCATAGTAAAGTCTAGTTATTTTTGAAGATTAGGATTGGAAAACTTTTGTGAGATCCTTAGGGATAAGAATATCATGGTAGAACACCCCAAAATTTTGGTAAAGTATAGAGTAAGTTGTTTCTAAGAAACAAAATCCTTGTCTAGATACTATAAGTGGATGTAGCTTAGAAATAGTTGTACCTAGGGGTAATGACCTTGAAAAGGGTTCATTGGGTATTAACTCAATCATCACCTAGTACATGATAAATTGGATTTATTTCAAATATGGTTTTACACTGCTGTATTATATGCTTTCATAAATTCATAAGCTCCATATAAACCATCATGAATTAAAAGAAATTAATATAAAATGTTAGTTTATGATATAGACCATTAATAACTTAGGTTGAAACTTATAAATTTATAGGTTATATAATGTATGCTATTTATGAGTTATCCCTTCAATGTTCATAATTTATATTTTTTATGATTAATAGTTTGAAAATTATCATCCCTAATTTTCCCATTATTTTAGTCAATGGATGGAAATAGGAGGAACTGAGTCAAAAACCAATGTGATTAGTAATTTAATGACTAACTAAATGAGATTCTCAACCTAATGGGAGTATGATTTTGGAACTTGATGACAATAATTTATCAAAAAACTTGAGTTTTGAATAAAAACTTGAATCAAGGGGAAAACCCACATCCCCCTAAGAAAGAGAAAGTTATAATTGAGCTATTTTTGTAATATGAGCCTCTAGATTTCACTGGATATTCTAATCCTTTAATCATAGAATAAAGGATCACTATATTGAAAATATTTCTCCATCCTTCAGGGATATAATATAGAGAAGTTTTTATTGTATGTTCATCATATGGAGGGAGAAGCTGATCAATTATGAACATTGATAAAAAATATGAAGCCCAAGGAGTAGATCGAAGCGATAGTGGAAAAAATTCTAGAAAATGTTTTTTGATAAATATTTTACTCACAATCTATGATTTAAAATGGAGAGAGACTTCCTTGGCCTTAAGTAAAAGGATGATGAATCCATTAGGGTGTATGGGTGAAATTTTCAAGACTTATATGTTATGCCTATAGTTTTTTCATTGACCCTAAAAGTAATGTTGACTGTTTATTTGGTGGGTTAGCTAAGTGTTTGAAAGTATTTGGCAATTTGACACTTAAAAAGGTACAAGGAAACTACCCAATGTTCCCTCAAAGTCAAAATAGAGATCATCTTATAACAAAGGTCTCATGGGTATAGTGATAGAAATAAAATAATGAATTTTAATTTTTGTGGAGTGATGGATAAATATCACGGTGGAAGAAAAGTAAAACATACAACTTGTTAAAAGTACCGAAAGAAGAATCCTAAAAATTTCCAGAAGGGGATAATGAAATGCTTTAGTTGTTGGAAGGAAGGTCACCTAGCTAGTGAATGTTGACTAGAAAAAACCACCAAAGTGATGGAAGAAAGGAATGCTCCAGTCAACCCTCATCCTTCTATCCAATGTTTCAAATGCAAGGAATAAGGACACTATGCTAATAAATGCACTAAGATAAGAATTTTCAATGATAACCAACAATAACAACCTCTAAGGCCTTGAGATCAAGGGTGATCATATTGCAACAAAACTATTGAGGTGGATCCTAATAATGACATGGTGATAGGTATGCTAGTTATTTATTAAAGGATAGATAATTAACTATTTGATTCCAGTTTTATAACTTATTTCATATCATACAAGTTTAGTAGAACTATTCAAATTCCACCACAAAACATTTAAGTAGAGATATCAGAGAAAACATAAAATGGGAAAATTATTGAATCCCAAGTATATCACTTTTCCCCTATCCATATTTCTGGGATGAACTTCCTAGTGAACCTTATAAAACTCCCTTTATTAGAATTTTATACAATTCTAGGCATTGATTGGATTTCTTTATACAGATCTGACATAAATTACCTAGAGAAGGAAATCAACCATGTATCAGGAATCTTTCTATTATTCAACTGAAAGGAAGAAAAAAATAAGATTTGGAATCATTATCTCATAAATAGATATTATTTACTTATGAGAAAGAATATCTAGCTCAAATGATTAAGATTAAGGAAAATATTATCCTTGATGACATGCCCATTATAAGGGAATATGCTTATGTGTTTCCTAAATAATTTCCTGGTCTTCCCCTAATACATGAAGTAGAGTTATCAATCGAGCTTATACCTAGATATTTTAGAATATCCAATTACCTATATGGAATGGACTTTATTAAAATTGAAAAGATAAAGAAGAAACTACATGAGAATCTAGAAAAAGGTTTTATATTCCCAAGTGCTTAACTATGGGGGTTTACTAGTTCTATTCGTCAAGCAGAAGGATTATTCAATGTGCATCTTCATTAATTATCATGAAATCAATACAATCATGAAAAAAAAAGTATCATTTACTATGTATTGTTGAATTTTTAATGAATCGGCCTAGGTAATCCTAACATGTCACCCAATCTGTCTCACCATAAGGCCTCAAGCGCACCTCCCCAAGAGACAGAGGCTACTGACTAGTAGCAAGGGTCTAAGAGATTATGTGGGGAGGATATAACCTTTGTTCAGAGTGAAATAATGGTAGAAAATAAAAAAGAACACACACAAGGATAAACATCAAAGTATTCATAAGAAATAAAATGAAACAAGGTAATTTTATAATAAATGAAATGTGGCATACAGACATATAGACTCAAAGAATGTGGAACAATAAAAAGATAGTAGCCCACTTGTAAGATCCCAACCATTATTGGAGTTTTCTCAGGTGTGTTTACAAGTACTATCATGTTCTAATTTGAGTATGTTTTTTTGAGTTTTACCTTGGGGTGTATTTGAGTGGTTTTTGAGAAAAATCGAAGGAAAGAGGGCTATACACAGTTAGTACACGGTTAGAGAAAACTGCATGTCCTAGCCCAGCAAACCATGCAACCTTGGAAAGTGGGGGCTAACACAAACAAGGCATGGTTTTTCAAATCGTGTCCTATAAAAGGACAAATCTTACACACCTAAAATAATAGGTGCATGGTTAAAGCACACAGTTAAGGAAAACCATGCACCCTTCCCTAGGAAATCATGCATGATTTTGAAAGTGCCCCAAAAATTAGTTTTTAATTTCCCTGAACCCCAAAACTCACTTATTTCTACCCAAACTCATACCATTATGATTTTGGATGATTTTAGAGATTTTATGAGGTATTCCAATGACATATAACCTCCGTTATTCATGATTCAAAGACTAGATTAGAGAACTTATCTTCTTCTGGTAAGTGAATCCTATACCATTTCTTTCCCATTCATCCTCCCTCCGTATCTCATTATTTTGGTGGGAATTATTCTTCTATTTTTGAAAATCTAGATATATTTTTATTGAATCAAGATCTATGATTGTGGATCTAGATCTATAATTAAGATATCCTATTTTGTTTAATATTGATTTGGGGTTTTAGATCTAGATCCCGATCTATGTCATAGTGGTGCTCAATTTTAGGGATTTATGTTGGGCGGTTTTTCATCAATAAATCAAGGTATGTGGTATATTATTCAATTCCCAAATTCATGATATTAATTATGTGTATGTGATTATAGAAATTTCTAGGGTTTTTTTGAAATTTTAATTCCTAAATTGAATTAATTAATGTGGTCAAATAATTAATTGTTGGAATTGGGGTTTTAATTGAGTAATAGAATTGTGAAACCAATATAATTAATTAATAAAGTAATTATCAGAGTATTTAATCATGGAATTGAGGACAGTTAATTTTTTGGGTGAATTATCAGAATATTGAAGATTGAATTGAGAAAAATTAATTATTCAATTGTAAATTGAGAATAATTAATTTGTGAATTAATTATTATATATTGAGTTTTTAAAATGGTTAATTAATTGTTGAATTGATTAATAGAAGATATGTGATTCATTAATTGGTGAATTAATTTATGGGAAAGATATGGTCAATTAATTTTTGAATTAATTTAATGAAATTGATATTATTAATTAATAGTAAAATTATTTAATGGACTTGGATTAATTAATTTATGAATTAATTAATGTAAGTTGTGGTGGTAAATTGTGATAAGAGGATTAATATTGTTTAATATTGGTTGATGTGATAATGTAAAAACATATGATAATGAGATACATGTAATACTGTGATATGTTATGATATATATGAATAGTTGATAAATAGGGTGCTAGACATGACAATCTATGCCAATGACATATATGCATAGTTGAGAATTGGGGATCTAGACATTACAATTTGAGTCAATGATTAATATATATGCATAGTTGATAAATTTAGTCCTAGACATGACAATATATGCTAATTATATGTATGGATAGTTGATAAATGGGGTTATAGACATGATAATTGATGCCAATTACATATATGTATGATTGATAACTGGGGTGCTAGACATGAAGTTCTATGACCATGATATACATATGCAAGATTGATAAATAGAGATCTCTACATGGCATTATACATCCAAAACATTTGCATTGGACTATGGTTCCAAGTGACCATAATAATAAAATTAAAGTGACATGGATAATGTAGTATCATATGCTATAATGAAGTGTGAATTGAATATGTAACATAGTTGAGACCTAGTGTGGATCGAAGAAGGTATTGAGGTACGATTATCCTAGGGAACCCGGTGATCTATGTGGTTTAATACATATTATTTGATAATGAAATAATTGTTTACTTATTCATTATAATTATTTTTCAAACAACTACATACACTTGTTATTGATTTAATTTATTTTATACACTATTGGTGGTGTCCTACTGAGTTGTACTCAAACCCTACTCGGGCTGTCCGATTGGCACCTGAATATAATTTATTATTGAAAGACATGTTTGGAGAAAGGGCCCTAGGTTAGATGGATGAGTTGGGGATAGATATTGGATGAGGGAACTGGATTTGTTTTTGGTCCTTCTTGGGAGTCGTTGGTGTCTTTATTTTCACCTTTCACTTTAGACACTTGACACATACATTAGCATGCCACTTTTTCTTCTTTATTTGGATATTGTATTTCATGTTTGATTTATCATGAGATATTGGTATTGTTTATGGTTATATATTCTTCCTCCATTGTTTATTATTCCTGCTAGTGTATTAATCTGATAAAAGAAGGTATAACCTCTTCATTGTCTAATTATCAGACCCTCCCTAATAGTTGAAATACCTTGGTGTACAATGAGGCATGTCTGATATCATGTGACTGACCATATGAAGGCACCCGTTTGTGGCACCTGGGTCGGGACATCACAATGTGGTATCAAAGAGGATGTCTTTTTTTTTCTTTTTTTTCGTACTATTTGGGGAAAGGTGAATAGAATACTGGGAAAGTAGAGCCTTGTAAATGAGTTCATTCATGGGAGTTTCATACCCATGTATCGAAAAAAACCCAATTACCCAGGTTGGGATTTCTATTATTGATTTGTGTTGTTACAATTGAATATTATTTCACATAGGGTGACACACTTGTTGTGTAATGTGAAAATTTGTTTTTGAGATTTTATAAGAATTGAATCGTGGCCCAGAATGACATGAGAGTTGAGTCTTCATGCATCATTCTAGGGAATCAAGATTAATTTTTTGAAATGAATCATTTTAGGAATGCATAGGAAAACAGATTATGGGTAACTTTTTGAACTCGATTTTTTTTCTTGATTGTGAAATTGAATTGAAAATGGTTCCTAATATAAAATTGAGAATGTTAAAGTGATGAAAAATGTGAATAAATGGGTTTTTAAATGATAAAGTTAATATGTATGGGTTTTCCCTTGTTAACTAGTACATAGGTGTAGGATGATTAAGGTTAGGGAGAGCACCTTGGGTTTGACCATTTAGCGAGGTTTGGGGAAAAGACTTTGTGACTTTAAATTTTTATTCCTCTTACATAAATGTGAAAAGTGGTGTTATGAGTCCTAAGAAGTGTTTTTTTCATTGATGAAATATGCCTCTAAAATGAAGCATGTTGAGAGGATGACAAGAGGATATGTCTAGAGATGACTTACCAACAATGGAATCTAAGGCACTAATAGTTCCAAGTGAGGAAATATGGGAGTAGTTCTGAGAGAACTTTGATTGATTCATGAAATTCATGGAAATATACCCAAATAGGTTCTTAAGAGAATGTCTAAACTGACGAGGGAGTTTCACTTACAACACACTTTGACGTTTTTTGGAGAAAGTGGACATGAGGGAGCTGAGTTCTAGGTTGATTCCATCGAGATGATACTTGACCATTTGGATACTCGAGTAGAGAAGATAGTCAATATGGATGTTTATATTCTATGAGGATCAAAAAATAGTTGGTGGGACATTCATTCATAGACTAGAAGGGCTGATGGTATTCTATGGAAGGACTTATTGGAGAAGTTCTAGAGACCTTTTTATCTAGAAAAACTGAGGTAGGAAAGAGTATTTTGGTTCTTGTAGTTGAATTAGGGGAGAATGTCTATGAAAGACCATGTCGGACACTTTATAGATTTGAACTGCTTTGCTCCATCATTAGTGGAAGATGTGGCTACATCAGAAAAATCATTAAGGATGGACATAAGTTTAAATTTAAGTCCCTGGTGAATATCTCCAGGATAAAGAAGTTTTCAAAATTAGTGACTCAGGATCTCATCTCAAAGGGGAACATAAAGAAAGATTACAGTGGTATAAAGGTGATTTCTTTTGGATGATCTGGAAGAATGTATTCTAAGAGCATGAAGCATTGTTAAGAGAACTTTAGCTCGAGTAATGGGAAATAGAGCTTCCAATTAGAGGAATAGGTCACCAAGGATCTTACCCAAGTGAATTTATACTAGTGTGGTAAGTCGGGACACTTCTAGAAATAGTTTCCATGACCACACTTACAGTGCAAATCTTGTGGAAAGATGATACATCTATAGAGGTTCAACAAAAACCTGAAACAGATGAATAGTGATGGGGGAGCTAGACATAACTAGGGTGAAAGATGGGGATATTTTTCACTATATCTATCTAGTAGTTGGAGTTCTACTGGCCGAGGTGATAGAGGCAGTAGATGTGGATCTTATAGGGAATAACACCCACATCAATAGAGTGTTGAATTTAAGGGGATTCATATGACATCACAAGGAAGAGGGGATGAATAGTTTCATGTGGTGCATCCTACAATTGTAGATAGTGAGGCTGGAAATTCGATAGTGAGAGGTAATATTCTTATAGATTCTACATTATCTAGTGCCTTATTTGATATTGGTCCTCTCATTCATTTATTTCTACAAAACATGTTAATGTTTTGAGCACGGCGGTGGAGTTTTTGAGTGGGGGAATGACTATAGATACACCACGATGAGTACAATCTATAGATGTTTTTTGTAAAAGGGATGTTCTCTTGAGATTGGGCAGTACCACATTCTCTTGGATCTCTATATTCTTGATATGTTAGGATTTGACTTAATTATGGGTATGGAATGGCTAGTCACATATCGATCCCAGATTGATTATTACTGGAGGAGAGTAACCTTTAGGTCTCTGAAGGGTGACAATTACATTCACCATAGAGAGTGGGATATCCAGGAAGGCCAAGCAGATCCAATTACTTAGCAATCGGGTGAGCTCACAATCAAGGTTTCTAGTTTATTTCCAGATGGTGGTGATACAAATTAATATGTCTTTCTGCCAGTAGTGTGCCTCTTTGAAGATGTATTTCTTGAAGACTTATTAGGGTTTCCACTTGGGAGAGATGTTGAACTTACCATTGAACTGATGCCTAGGGTTAATCTATTATCTACTACACCATACAAAATGGAACTGATAGTGTTTCAATAACTCAAGAAATAACTAGAGGAGTTAGAGGATAAGTGATTTATCCATCTGAGTACGTCACCTTGGGGATCACCTATGTTGTTTGCTAAGAATGCTAATTGGAATATACTCTTGTGAGTTGATTACTGGAATTTGAACTGAATGACTATGAAAAACTGATATCCACTTCTATATATCGACGATCTATTTTACCAGTTTATAGGAACTTGTGTGTTCTCGAAGATCAATATGATATTAGGGTATCATCATCTAAGATTTCAGACTTCTGATATACTGAGGACTTCTTTTAGAAGCAGGTATGACCTATATGAGTTCATCGTAATGTCGTTTTTTTTTATGAATGAATCAATAATGTTTATGGCCTTGATGAACAATATATTTCATCCATACCTAGATTAGTTTTTTGTGGTGTTTCTGTATGAAATCCTGGTATACTCCAAGACTCATTAATATAATGACCAACATCTTGACATCATCCTGAATACACTGAGAGAGAATCATCTATATGCTAATCAATCCAAGTTTCAGTTTTAGATCGATCATGTACACTTCTTGGGACACATTATCTTGGAGGAAGGTGTGTCAGTGGACCAAGAGATGGTTTAGGTAGTGGTTTCTTGGGATTATCCTAAGAACTTATTTGATTTCCACATATTTCTAGGATTAGATGGATATTATAAGATATTCTTCCATGATTTTTTCTATTTGGAACATCCGCTTTCAGGCTTGACAAAAAAGCGAATAAAGTTTGATTGGTCAGAAGCATGTGAGAAGGCATTCCAAGAGCTGAAGAATCATTTGAAATCATCATCGATCATGATTCTACCTGATCCAGGTGAAGAATATACAGTGTATTGTGACACTTTTGGGATTATACATGGAGTTGTGTTGATGTAGGAAGATCGAATTATGGTGTATGGGTCTCGGCAGCTGAGGCCACATGAGTGAAACTACCCTACGCATGACCTAAAGTTAAAATTAGTGGTTTATGACATAAAGTGTTGTGGAAATTATTTGTTGGGAGAGAATTTTATTGTGTTTACAAATCAAAATAGATTAAGGTACATCTTCTTGCAGAAATATTTGAATCTTCAACAGAGTAGATTGGTTAAGTATATGTAGTCATTTGATTTTGAGATAGAATATATGGTTGGAAAAGGAAATGGTGTGGATGATTCTTTGAGTAGGAAAACATAGACTTAGGTGTCTTAGGAGTCTAGTGTTGATTGGAAGATGGTGACTTCACTAGCTAAAATGCATGTGGCGGTTCGGTAGAGTCAATATTAGATGACACTCATATTAGTTTTAGTGGAGTATACACCTTTTATCTGGATTAGAAATATGAATTATAAGGATCTAGAGTGATTTAACTTGAGGTAAATCCTTGATGGTGGGGATTCACCTTCCTATTAGAGAATAGATGATGATGAGATCATCTAAGTCAAGAATCGGGTTGTTTTGCTTATGAGCATGCGAGAGGAGAGCATGTTGGAATTTCATGCCATGAAGTTGGCAGTACATCTAGGTGTGAAAAAATTTACCATGACCTATAATGATAGTTTCGGTGGCCGGACATGAAAAAGGAGGTAGAAGGGTTCATGAAACGATGTGCACCTATTAGCAGGTGAAGGAAGAGAATTAATGACTTGGAGGTTTTCTGCAACCATTTCTTATTTTGGAATGGAAGTGGGACAAAATGACAATGGATTTTTTGGTGGGTCTTCTAAAGAAACCTAGAAAGAATGACTCTATTTGGGTTATTGTGGATATATTGATGAAAGTATAATATTTTTTTCATATACAGGAGACTTTATCAGTAGATCATCTAGGAGTTTTGTATGTTTGGGAGATAGTCTGTCGGCATGGGGTGCCACATACTATATTTTCAGATCATGACTCACATTTTAATTCATTCTTCTAGAAGGGATCTTAGAAGGTTCTCTATGGAAAAGTATTTTTGAGTATGAACTTCCACCCATAGATAGATGGGAAGTCAAATAATATAGGTGTTTGGGGATATGTTGCGGGCGTGTGTCATAGACATTGGTGGATCTTGGGAGAAGCACCTTGCTTTGGTGGAGTTTTCCTATAAAAAAAGTTATTAGGAAATAATACATATGGGAAAATATGAGGCACTTTATGGTAGGTCTTGTAGATCACTACTATTCTAGATGGAGGCAGGTGAGTCTGAGTCGTTGGGACTGAGTCTCATACAAGAGATATTAGAGTAGGTGCAACTAATTCAGAAATGTATGGATATGGTTCAGAGTAGATAGAAGTCATATGTTGATAAACAGAGATAACCCTGAAAGTTTATAGAGGTTGATTATGTATTCCTTCAATTTTCACCTAGGTTGGGTCATCATAGGATATAGATATAGGGAAAGTTAACACCCAAGTTTGTTGGAACTTTTGGGGTTGTGGAGGGAATCTGACCGATGACGTACCAATTGGATCTTCTATAGAAATACAGCTCTATGCATGATTTTTTCCATGTATCAAAGCTTTGGAAGTATCACCCTAACCCTTATCATGTGATCGATGTGGATGATGTTGAGCTTGAGAAAGATGTATCTTTTGAGGAGCATCTCATATGTGTATTGGATCACAATGAGAAAGTATTCTAGGAAAATACCTTACTGATAGTTCATGTATTGTGGAAATATGGGTGTATGTAGGAGGAAAAATAGGAAAGTGAAGCATATATGTGGGCTCAGTGGAACAAATTTTTTGGCTAAAAATTTTAGAGATTATTTGGAGTATAGCTCAAGGATGAGGTGTTATAAGGTGGGGAGATTGTAAGATCCTGACCATTTCTAGAGAGGTCTCAGGCATTTTTGAATGTACTCTTCTATTTTTATTTGATTATTTTTTTGGGGTTTTACCTTGGGGTGTGTTTGGGTGTTTTTTGAGAAAAATATAAGGAAATAGGGTTGTACACGGTTGGCATACAAATAGAGAAAACCGTGTGTCGCATCCCAGTAAATCGTGCCACCCTAGACAGTGGGGGTTCACATGGCTGTCACATGGTTTGTCAAACCGTGTGGCCTAAAAGAAGAAACTATGCACCCCTAAAATAATAGGTGCTAAAATAAGGTTTATATTTTGGGAAAACTATGTGCCCCTTCCCAGGAAACCATGTGTGATTTTCAAAGTGGCCTGAAAATTAGTTGTTAAAACCCTTTAAACCCCCGAAACTCAACCATTCTGACCCAAACTCAGACCCTTATGATTTTGGAAGATTTTAGATCTTTATGGAGGTATTTAAATTTGGTTAGACCTGTTTTCTTTGCAATTAAAATCCCTAATCAAAGATCTTCTCGTCTCTCAGAAATTTGATCTTATCCCATTGCTTTCCCATTCACCCTCCTTCCTTCTCTCATTATTTTGGTCAGAAGTTATCTTCTATTTTTATAGCTATAGATCTAGATTTGGTAAATGTAGATATAATATTGTGGATCTAGATCTATAATTAAGAGAACCTATTTTGGTTAATCTTGATTTAGGGTTTTAGATCCAAATATGGATCTATGTCGTTGTGTTTCTTAATTTTGGGGATTTCTGTTGGGTGGTCATTTTTCAACAAATCGAGCTAGGTGTCCTATTATTCAATTCCCAAATTCATGATATTAATTATGTGTATTTGATTTTACAAATTTCTATGGTTCTTTTAGAATTTTGAATTCCTAAATTGAATTAATTAATGTGGTCAATTAATTAATTGGGAAAATTTGGGTTTTAATTGAGTAATGGAATTGTGAAACTGGGATAATTAATTGATGAATTAATTATCAGAGTATTTAATTATGGAATAGTGGATAATTAATTATTTAGTTAATTATCAGAAATCTGAATATTGAATTGAGGACAATTAATTATTGAATTGAAAATTGAGAACAATTAATTGGTGAATTAGTTATTAGATGCTAAGTTTGTGAGATGGTTAATTAATTGTTGAATTGATTAACAGAATAGATGTTCTTAATTAAATAGAGAATTGATTAATGGGACATATATGGTTAATTAACTATTGAGTTAATTAAAGGAAATTAATATGATTAATTAATTATCAAATTAAGTAATGGACTTAGATTAATTAATTTATACAATAATTAATAGAAGTTGTGGTGGTTAATTGTTATAAGAGGATTAATGTTATTTAATCATGGTTGATGTGACCATGTTAAAAATGTGATAATGATATACATTTAATATTGTGACATGTTATGATATATATGAATAGTTGATAAATGGAGTGATATACATGACGATCTACTCTAATGATATATTTTCATAGTTTAGAATTACGGAGTTTGACATGATGATCTACTCCAATGATAAATATATATGCATAGTTGATAAATGGGGTGATAGACATGACGATCTAAGCCAATGATATGTATGTATGGTTGATAAATGGGGTGCGAGACTTGATGATCTACGATAATGAAATATATGCATGATTGAGAATTGGGGTGCTAGATAGAATGTTCTATGCCCATGATATATATAAACACATGATTGATAAATTGAGATCTAGATATGGTGTTCTACACCCAAAACATTGGAATTAGACTATGGTTCCAAGTAGTTATAATAATAAAATTAAAGTGACATGGATAATGTAATCCAACATGCCATAATGAAATGTTAATTTAAAATGTATCATAGTTTAGTACCAACATAAGATGAAGTAGGTATTGACATATGAGTTTCCCAAGAAACCTCGTGGTCTATGCAGTTTAATAAATATTATTTTATAATGTGAAAATTGTTTACTTATTCATTGTAATTATTCTTTATACAACTGCATACACTTTTTATTGACTGGGTTTGTTTTATACATTGTTGAAGGTGGCGTAATGAGTTGTACTCACACCCAACTTGGGATGCCTAATCTGTACCTGAATAGACTTTTTTGTTGTAGGATAGGTTAAGGGAAAAGGCCTTGGGTTAGATAGATGAGTTGGGGATGGATCTTGGATGAGGGAAAAATGTGGTTTGAGACCCATTTGATAGTTTTCAGTGTCTTTATTTTCAATTTTTACTTTAGATACTTGACATGTACATTATCATGACATGTTTTCTATTTTAGTTGGATATTGTATTTCCTGCTTGATTTATCATGAGATATTGGTATTATTTACGGTTATATATTCTTCCTCCATTTTTATTATTTTCCATCGTGTATTACTCTGATAAAAGAGGTTGTATTCTCCCCATGGTCGACTTATCAGACTCTCACTACTAGTTAGAAGCCTCTGGCATATGGGGAGGTGCACCTCAGGTCATGTGATGGACAAACTCGAGACACCAGTGTGTGGAACCTGATATGGAATGTTACACCACTAGCCTGACCACATATAATAAATAAACTGAAATAAAATACACCAGGCTCTTCTGCCAACCCTAATCTAAGCCACATACTCGATCTCAACAACAATCAAGATACATCATCCCGATCATGATAATTCACATCAATGGATTTTTTCGATCAAGATATAGTGGGACTCAACCCCATCTACTATAAAACCTATTATCCAATCTGAAAGAAGACATTGGGTCTACATGTACACCGAGGTGCATGTATAGGTGGTAAGAAATAAATCTAAGAAGGCCACTACCAATGGTTAACCTATAATATTCTATCATAACAAGTTCATACACATGATATTTTCCCATTCTAGTTGAAAACTAACATCTAGAAGAAAATAACTACTACATAAAATAAATGGGGAAAAAACTAAGAAAATAGTTAACTGTGGGTTCTAATTTGACACCCGAGGTAGGTCTACTCCCGCCCTGGCCCTCACTAGATGATTTCTAGGACATGAATCACCTATACACATGAAAAAAGATGTGTTATCTAGAACTACATAGTACATTAAGGAATTCTAAATTAAAAGGAATGAATGCCAAACCGTAGGGCATAACCGTAGGCATCCATATTACAATGCGCATCTATCGGGATGTTGAACTCCAATAGAATGATCTGAACTTGCAACAGAGTCTCCATGCCACATTCTAGAGAAAATATCATTTATCAAAAGTTTTACATAATGAATCATGATCAATCATGGACTTGACAGATACACTACCTATCCACTCCATCTATATAGACCAGACAGATGTGCTACCTTGTGGGATCTACACAATAAACTTGGTGTTCTAAGAATCCACAATACTGGTATCATAGAAAAATTCACAAAACCACATATATATATATAAATATATATATATATATACCCTTTATCTAGGGTACATACTCATCTAGAGTGATTGAACTCATCTAGATTATCCATTTTCTCCCTAATCCCATCTGACCATAGCCAGCTAATGGAGGAGAGAACCAATTAAAAACTCAAGGCCAATGCCCGATCCAATATATCCTAAGGGTCTCCTCCTCAAACCAAATTCTTGAGAAGAAACTAATTTAAACATAATAGAAAAATTCCAAACAAACATGGGATGATCCAACTCTCAATCCCACTGTATAAATAGCTAAATTAAGCACTGATCTACTCACAACCAATAAAGAACATAGCCTCTCTTAGTCCCCTGGATATCATCATCCAGAAAATTTCCACCACGGCCTCTCAGTGACCCTTCTTATGGTCAAACTAAAACTTAGTACTCCTACAGTCCGTAGGGTCACAATACAACGAGTCTTCCAACATGGGACTCCCCTTATGCACTAAAGATCTCGATCCACACCAGGGAAAAGATCCACAACTGACCCAAAGGACACAGTAAAAGAAAGATGCCCTTTTAGGGGTTCCTCTATCATATCCTAATCATGGGACATGCCTAGTAAAAAACATCCCAAACAACCATCAGTGGCCTCCATTTGATCATAGATCAACTACCTACCCAAAGGGGAATCCAAAGGTAAATAAATCCTACAAGATAATTATCAATGGTCCTTGGGAAAACCTCAAAAGAAATAACCTATAATAGATCCCTAGAACAAGACAAACCTTGTTGAAAACCCACTATAATAAAACCTCAATTGACCATCCCAACAAACAACTCATCCATGGCAACCAACTCACCCACTAGGAAAACCGATGAAATACTATTCAACATAGGGATTCTTAATAGCTGAGTATAGAATATACTGATCACTTGATCAGAAAATATAACAAAAGGTCATCTAAATTATTCCATCAAATGCATATCAACACTACAACAATGCCTGTCTATAACCACCATCCCATGACATCAACCCTACTCAAAGGCTTCAATAGCTCGGACATTGAGTAACTGATCCCTACATTCCTGGAAAACCAAGATCTAATTATAGATAAAATAATATCCCACCCTTTTATATCCTCATAAAATAACCTCAAATAGATCACCATATCACACTTGATCTGGGATGATCACCAAGCTCAGAAACATCACCTGGGCCTCGCAGCTCACAACCTATCCTGGTAGAGGATTTTTAATCCAAACCTTGAAGAAATACTCATACTAATCTATATTTGTACAAAAAACCATAATAAAGTATATGAATTATTAAAGGATTAAAACATTATGATCTACATGAAAAAATGGTCGGAATAGACTAGTCACAATCTAATTCTGACTCTCGGGCACAAAGACACCCAAAACCCCCCTTGTATAAAAAATTACACCATGTGTACTTTCGAGTACATGGAGTGTACTCAAAAAGGTTCCCCAATTCATGTAATTTTACATGGACAAGGCATAACTAGATTATATTCTTGTAATAATACAAGACCAAGGAAGATAGGGGGTCTTCCCATATACTACTACACTGGAACAATCCAAACTTTCATCAATGGAATTTCCCTTCTTATAACTTATGCTAAATTTAGTAATATAATATAATATAATGTACAAGCACCACATCATAAAACCAATAAAATTTATTATAATAATTTGAACATTGTATTTAGAGAAATAAAATGACCATAATAATTGAATGTATTATAATGTAACAAAAAATATAAAATAGGATAACTAAAATATGAAAATTTAGATCTACTTGATGAACAAAAATAACCTCTCTCATGAAAAAAACTATAGAAATTAAGTGGAATTTTATAAATACAATATTAATTTTTAAAATTTAAATATATAACCTTGAGATAAATCTAGGCAGAGGCAGAATTTTCGGGTTACTATAGCAGTACTGTAGCTGGTACTGTAGCGGGACTGTAGCAGTCACTATTTGGAACTGTAGCAGCCGGAAATATGCCCCCGTTTGGGCCTTCGGGACACTGATTTGGTCCCTGAGTCCTGTAAGGCCTTTGGGACACCCAGGCCTTTGGGTCAGTAAGGCCATAGGGCCACCTCAAGGCCTTCGGGCCACCTTTAAGTGTAGATGAAAACCAAAAAACCTACAAGGAAAAAACTCTACAAGGATGACAAGAAAGGAGCTTTCACCACAACATAAGCTAAATAGATTGTAAGAATGATAGGGTATGACACCTGCCATCGGGACAAGCCTGTTCATGCATGGGAATGCCTTTCCGAAAAGCCATGCGAAGGTGGAGAGCTGATTTCACGATGAAGATGCTGGGGAGGAGAAGTTCCAAGTAGTTAGTCTGGGTTGTATGTAATGTTTGAATTCTACGGGTAATGACATCCTCTAAGGCCTACGGGACATATAATACTTATGCCTATGGGCCTTTTAAGGGTTCCACCTCACCCCTTGAAAGGTGGATTATCAAAATCAATAAAAAATGAAGGCCTTCAGGCCATTGGAGGAATAGTAATATAATCATTTGGAATAGTAACCTTACCGTTATAATATTAGCATCACTTATGCAAATGTAAAATAATATTTAGGTATATTATAAAATGAATATAAAACTTATTTATATCACGGTACAAGTAAATAAATTTTTAAAAAATGAAAAAAAAGTTTTTATTTTTATAAAATATGTGTGTTTTATTACAATTTTAAAATAAATATAATGATTTAAAAGAAATTTTATTTTCATAAAATGTATTTTTAAATTAATATTAAGTTGTATTATATTTATAATTTTATTTTATAAGTCCTTAATTAATTTTTCAAAGGGTTAAAAAATTGATTGTAATATTAAAATTTGTATTTTTTAAACAAATGAGAATTTTATTTTAAAATTAAATTTATAGTTTTTAGAAAATTATTTACATAAAATGAATTTCATTTTTTGAATCTAAACATAGAAAAACATTTAGGTCTGATTTATGAAATTTTTTAGAAATAGTTGAATTTTTGGTGAATAGTGAAATATGGTAAAATACAACATTTAACAATATAAGTTAAATACCTGAATTTTTGAGTCATGGATGATGTAATAAACCATTAGTTTGAATAAAATTAACCATTTAATGAATATAATCACAAAAATCAATACAATTGATAGTCTTGAGTCAAAATAATTGTGACAACTGGGTCATGGTGACAGCACAGACACCCCGCCTTAACATGGTCGTCGGGTCCTGGCCCACCAGGTACCACCAGTTGCCCTGTAGACACGTGGGGCCCATCCCAGGGTCCACCCACGTGCCCGAACGGGTTATCTAACTAATGATTTTCCCCATAGGCTAACACTTATCCTTTCCAGTGTGCTTTGTCCCCACTCACACACACCATGGGAGACTTCCTAGAAGGTCACCCATCCTGATCACTACTCCAGGACAAGCACGCTTAACTGTGGAGTTCTAATCAGGTAGGCTCCCGAAAAGAAAGGTGCACCTTGTTGACATGAGTCATATAATTTATTCATTTAACCCTTTATCATTTGGGGGTGTTACAATCACCTAACTCTAGGGCACAACGCCCTCATTGTAGGCCCTACATCTCAACCCAAGCAGTGAACTGCACTTAAGGCTGGGTTCCTCCTCTGATACCAATTTTTCACGACCCGTCCTCGGGACCCGTGCTGTGACTACCCCAAGCCCACCTTCCATAGGCCAGGGGCTGACGACTAGCACCAAAGGCGTAAATCCCGATAACTGGGAAGACATTGCCTTTATAAAAGTAAACAAACACCATAGAGTACAAGCAGAAGTAATACACTAAGTACAAAATAAAGTGCTGAAAATTAAGTGGGCCAAAATACAAACCCAACTGAAGTACAACTACAACTGAACGAAAGTACAATAGGAAAGACAAACAACTGGAAGAAAAATAGAAGTAGCTCCTGGGTCTTCCACCTCGAATCCTACCTGGAGGGTAGGTATAGATAGCGCATCTCCTAGATCGTCCGCCACGGATCCTACTTGAAGGGTAGGTACAGATATCCTCCACAACTCTCTTGCCCGTCAACCTCCTACGAGTATCGTCTCATCGTGTAGTCCACCTCTGGATACTGACTCGTTGTGAGGTCCACCTCCGGGTACCGTGCAGTCCTCGAACACTGGGCCTCTATCAGCACTGCCCGTCTTTTGCAACCAACACAACGAGGTGTGGTCATAGACCGTGTAGGGGTGAGTATACGATACTCAGTAGGGACCCCGATACCCTCAAGGTCTCACTAAATCCAACAAGGATAATCACAAGGAAAGTTCTCAACAGATAACCCTTACTTAGGTATAAGCCCATACTTATACCTAAGTTATCAAGTAACCCGTCTCAATCATGAGGAAACACAAAGGTTAAGATATCAACAGATAACCACTACCTAGGTATATTCCCATACATATACCTAAGTTATCAAGTGACCCATCTCAATCATGAGGTAAACACAAAGGTCATAGACTCAGCTCAAACCAGGATTTTCATTATCGAAACCGTAACTGCTGAAGAGCCCCGTCTCTGACGAGTACAGTGATCCTGTCACGACTCCGTGGTACTTCTCACTAACCTTAGACTGCTAAGGTACTCCTCCTGTAGAGTACCGCGGGTCTGCCACCTCACAAAGTAGTGCTCCTCCGCCATGGGTCTGCAACCTCACATAGTAGTGCTCCCCCTCATAGCCTACAGAGGTACTCCTTCTGTCAAGTACCACGGGTCTGCTACCTGCTACCATGCGCTCTGTTCGCCGTGGTTCTGCACCCAAAAACAGTAGTACTCCGTCCACTGGGCTGGTCGACTCACTCCCAGTCAAGTCCATCAAGCATTCATCAGGTCTCAGCCGGTTACACGGTCTTCGTACTCCGTACGCTCGTCTCCGGGAGGGTCCGCTCCACGAGCTACAGGTCAATACTCCAAGTATCACAAAGTCCCACTAAGAAGTATCTCAAAGGACCTCCTCGTCATGGGTGTCTCAACGCAACAGACGGCGCATCAATCAGACGTCTGGTCTGTGAGTTATTAGCCTTTTCGTCCCAGGGGCCCGGTTGGTTTCGTGTGCCAACCAACCCGGCCATATCTCAACTGTACCCCATAATCTCGTAGGGTATACTCATAGGGACCGTTTCTCAACGTGATCACCAATGCTGCTGACGGTTCGTCAAACAGACATCCAGGTCTGAAGGTTATCAGCTTTTTCATTCGAGGGTCCTGGTTAGTTTTTATGTCAAAACCAACCCGACCGCACTCCAACTGCATCCAAACCTCAAGAGGAGTAAGCCAAAAGGTCCATCTCACTAAGAGGAATCCATCATGGTCGACGGTACGTCAATCGGAATTCCGGATCTCAAGTTATAAGCGTTTCCGCTCCGAGGGCCCGGTTGGTTTTGGGTTCAAACCAATCCGGCCATACCCAAAGTTCTCTGAAACCTTCAGTGTAACATACTGAAACGACCTTCTCGATCCAAGGATCGCATTGTAACTGACGGTGCATCGATCGGATGTCTGTATCCCAAGATATGGGTAAAAGAACATACCTGTCCGTTTTTAGGGGGTTTTGGGCCCAGACCGACCCGACCCGAGACCCCCCCTGGGTCGACCCAAACTCGGTAGACCCAAACCGGGTTCGGGTCCAGACCATTAGGGCGCGGCGCAGGCCGGTGGGCGCGGCCCGTCTTGGCGCGCTCACGCGGCCCGCGTGGCCAGTTCGACCAGCGCCGAGCTGATCGGAACAGGTGGGCGTGCTGCCCCCCTGATTGAGAAACCACGGCCCCCATATGGGGGGGCCGCTCTTTCGGCCAGCCAGGGGTTACGACCCCCGGTTTCTTGGAAGCCGGCCAGATCGGTCCAGTCGGCCGGTGCTGCTGCCGCGGGACCACCGTGGTACCGCCCCTCCGAGGTGCCGGAGGCTGGCGGTTCCAGCCGCCCCTCCTTGCACCGTCGCGGCTTCGAGCCGCGACCTTGTCCAACCGGGGCGGCACGACGGTGCCGCGCACCTCCGCCGCGGCCCCGCTCTGGCCGCGGTGTCTTCATGGTTCTCCGGCATGGCACGACGGTGTCGCTCCCCTTCGCTGCGGCCCGACTCAGGCCGTGGGTTCGTTTGGCCTTAATGGCGCGACGCGACGGCGCCACACATCTTTGCCACATTTCCCCATGTTTCCGCGCGGTTCCATTGCACCGCGCCTCCTTATTTCGAACCAAAACAAACAAAATCATAAAGGGGGAGGATGGTCGGCTGTGTTCATGCGGTCAGACCTCCTCCTGTTATTACGATAACAGGTGGCCCAAATAGAAGTCAATGAATGGAAAAGGTATAATTCACGGGAAAAAACAATTAACCCCAACCTTGATAACGATTTGATGTTCGAAGAGCGTCGTAGAAAGCGGCGTCGCGGGGCGTGGTTCCGTAGACATCGACGGAGAGCGTCTGAGGTGATGTCATCTTCTCTTTATCACGGAGAGAAGAGGATGATTACGTGCCATTGGAGAACTCCCCCGTCGGTGTCTCTTCCCTTGTTGCGGAGGAGAAAGGGAATGGAGATACCGGATTCACTGAGTCATTCTTCGTTGAAGTGATTACGTTCTTCGCGGAAGGATTGAAGCTCTTTGCGGGAGGATTAAGTTCTTCCCCAGAGAAAAGAGTTCTATCTCTCCAATTTCTTCACAAAACAACCAACCCTCTCAAATAAAATAAGGCTTATCTTATTTTATTACCTCAAGCCAAGCATTCCAATTTTTAAAAATAAAACACATAACTCACTTAATTAATAAAGTGAGTTGGCATGATTAAAGAAGAGAGAGGGGGAGGTGAGTGGTCTCACATTAAAAGGGGGTTATGGAGTTAAGGAATATGAGGGTTTGGGATCGTGTGGGCCCCACCCCACCTTTATCCTCTCAAGGTTAGTTAACAACATGTGTATCCCACCCCGAACTCCCTTACTTAGGTTATAACTACCTAGAGGAAAATAAATAAAATTGTAATATAATTTTATTTATTCCTCACTAAAACCACAAAATATACAACTCCTCCCGAGAAAACGCACCTTCAGAAAAGGTGCTCCTAAGAAATTACCGACGCTGCGGTTTCATCGGTGCCCTCAGATTTCAATTCTGAGCACCGGTTCAAAAGTTAGAAAAACCTGCTCATTCGTTCACTGAATGTACCCGAGCAAAACTTTGGAACTTGATTCTGGGCACACCGGGCCTCAGAATCAGGTGCCGTCAGAATCCATAGTCTTGTAAAATTCCAAATAAATTAAGAAAAAAAATCCTTGAAATTTTTGGGTCTTTACTTTACTCTCACCTCAGGGCTTTACGTCCCCGTAAAGTTATAACACAAACTAGGGAAACAAAAGTGGTACTGAGAACGCAATGAACCTCCCGCTCCCATGTGCTCTCTTGGAGGTTCCCGAGCTGCTAGTGAAAGCGCACCTGAGGAATCGACCATCCACGTAGGACCTACGCTTGTTGATCCTCTTTCTCCACTAGAACCTATGTGAATGTCGCCCCGTCATCGACGTCCAACTCCCTGTGGTCGACGATGTGTGAAGGGTCATGCACATATCTCCTTAGCTGATATACGAGGATGACATCGTGCACCCAGTGCAACTGAGGTGGAAAGGTCAAGCGGTAAACCACCTCACCTACCCTGATTGAGAAACCCATAAAGGTCCGTTGAACCTCGGAGATATCTCGCTGCCTCTGCAACATCTCTGTAAACCTCATCGAGGTGAGACCCGTATAAGAACGCGGTCGTCATCCTCGAATGCGGTCGTTAATTGTTGTGAGGAATAAATAAAATTATATTACAATTTTATTTATTTTCCTCTAGGTAGTTATAACCTAAGTAAGGGAGTTTGGGGTGGGACCCACATGTTGTTAACCAACCATGAGAGGATAAAGTTGGGGTGGGGCCCACACGAGCCCAACCCTTCATATTCCTTAACTCCATAACTCCCATTTAATGTGAGACCACTCACCTCCCCCTCTCCATTCTTTAATCATGCCAACTCACATGATTAATTAAGTAAGTTATGTGTTTGTTTTTTAAAAATTGAAATGCTTGGCTTGATATAATAAAATAAGATAAGTCTTATTTTATTTGAGAGGGTTGGTTGTTTTGTGAGGAAATTGGGGAGATAGAACTCTTTTCTCTGGGGAAGAACTTCATCCTCCCGCGAAGAGCTTCAATCCTTATGCGATGAACGTCATCTCTTCAACGAAGAATGACTCAGTGACTCTGGTATCTCCATTCCCTTTCTCCTCCGTGACAAGGGAAGAGACACTGATGCGGGAGTTCTCCAACGACACGTAATCATCCTCTTCTCTCCATGATAAAGAGAAGACGACGTCTCCTCAGACGCTCTCCGTCGACTTCTAGGAACCACGCCCCGCGACACCGCTTTCCGCGATGCTCTTCGAACATCAACTCGTTATCAAGGTAGGGGTTAGTTTTTTTTGCCCGTGAATTATTCCTTTTCCGTTCATAGACTTCTATTTGGGCTGCCTGTTATCGTAATAATCGGAGGAGGTCGGACCGCACGAACACGACCGACCCTCCCCCCCTTGATGATTGTGTTTGTTGTGGTTCGAAAGAAGGCGGCGTGGTGCAACGACACCATGCGGAAACATGGGGAAATATGGCGAAGATGCGCGGCGCCGTTGAGGCCAAACGAACCCGAGATTGGAGTCTGGCTGCAGCGAAGGGGCGCGGCGCCGTCACGCCACGCCGGAGAACCACGAAGACACTAAAGCCGGAGCGAGGCCATGACGGAGGTGTGCGGCGCCGTCGTGCCGCGCCGGTCGGACAAGGCTGCGGCTCGAAGCCACGGCGGTGTAAGGCGGGGCATCCAGAACTGCCGGCCACCGGCACCTCGGAGGGGCGGGACCCCGGCGGTCCCGCAACAGTAGCACCGACCAACTTCCAAGAAACCGGGGGTCGTAACCCTCGGCTGGCCGAAGGAGCGCCCCCCCATGTGGGGCCGTAGTTTCTCAATTAGGGGGGCAACACGCCCCCCCCCCCCCCCCCCCCCGGTCCCGCTCAGCTCGGCGCTGGCCGAGCTGGCCACGCGGGCCGCGCAAGCATGCCGGGTCGGGTCGCGCCCTAATGGCCCAGACCAGGACCCGGTTCAGGCCGACCCAGGGGGGGTCTTGGGCCGGGTCGGTCCGGGCCCAAAACCCCCTAAAAACAGACAGGTACGTTCTTTTGCCCATATCTTGGGCTATGGACCTCCGATCGACGCACCGTCAGTTATGATACGATCCTTGGATCGAGATGGTCGTTTCGGTATGTTACACTCAAGGTTTCGGAGAACTTTGGGTATAGCCGGGTTGGTTCGAACCCAAAACCAACCGGGCCCTCAAAGCAGAAATGCTTATAACTTGAGCTCCAGACGTCCGATTGATGTGCCGTCGACCATGATGGATTACTCTTAGTGAGAAGAACCTTTTGGCTTAATCCTCTAGAGGTTTGGACGCAGTTGTAGTGCGGTCGGGTTAGTTTTGACATAAAAACCAACCGGTCCCCTGGAAAGGAAAAGTTGATACCTTTCAAACCTATTCGTCCGTTTGACGAACCGTCAGCAGCATTGGTGATCACGTTGAGAAACGGTCCCTATGAGTATACCCTATGAGAGTTCGGGGTACAATTAAGATACGACCGGGTTGGTTCGCACACGAAACCAACCGGGCCCCTGGGACGAAAAGGCTAATAACTCACAGACCGGGCGTCCGATTGACGCGCCGTCTATTGTGTTGAGACCCCCATGAAGAGGCGGTCTTTTGAGATACTTCTTTGTAGGACTTTGTGATACTTGGAGTATCGACCTGTAGCTTGTGGAGCAGACCTTCCCAGAGATGAGCATACGGAGTACGGAGACCGTGTAACCGACTGAGACATGATGACTGCTTGACCAACTCGACTTGGAGTGAGTCGACCGGCCCAGTGGACGAAGCACTACTGTGTTTGGGTGCAGACCCACGGCGGACAGAGCGCCTGGTAGCAGGAAGCAGACCCGCGGTACTCAACAGGAGGAGTAGCTCTGTAGGCTATGATGGGGAGCACTACTGTGTGAGGTGGAAGATCCATGGAGGAGGAGCACTACTTTGTGAGGTGGCAGACCCGCGGTACTCGACAGGAGGAGTACCTCAGAATTCTAAGGTTAGTGAGCAGTACCTCGGAGTCATGACAGGATCACTGTACTCGTCAGAGACATGGCTCTTCAACAGTTATGGTTTCGATAATGAAAATCCTGGTTTGAGCTGAGTCTATGACCTTTGTGTTTACCTCATGATTGAGATGGGTCACTTGATAACTTAGGTATATGTATGGGCATATATCTGGGTAGTGGTTATCCATTGATATCGAAATCTTTGTGTTTCCTCATGATTGAGACGGGTTACTTCATAACTTGGGTATAAGTTTGGGCTTATACCTAAGTAAGGGTTATCTATTGAGAACTTTCCTTGTGATTATCCTTGTTGGATTTAGTGAGACCTTGAGGGTCTCGGGGTCCCTACTGAGTATCATATACTCACCCCTGCACGGGCTATGCCTGCACCACGTTGTGTTGGTTGGAGACGACGGGCAACGCTGACAGAGGCCGAGTGTTCGAGGACTGGACGGTACCCGGAGGTGGACCTCACGACGAGTCAGTATCCGGAGGTGGAATACATGACGAGACGATACTCGGAGGAGGTTGATGGGAAAGAGCTTTGTGGAGACTATCTATACCTACCCTTCAGGTAGGATCTGTGGCGGTCGATCCAGGAGCTGCGCTATCTGTACCTACGCTTCAGTTAGGATCCGAGGTGGATGACCCAGGAGCTGCTTCTATTTTTCTTCTAGTTGTTTGTCTTTCCTATTGTACTTTCGTTCAGTTGTAGCTGTACTTTAGTTGGGTTTGTATTCTGTCCCACTTACTTTTCAAAACTTTCTTTTGTACTTAGTGTATTACTTCTGCTTGTACTCTGTGGTGTTTGTTAACTTTTATAAAGGCAATGCCTTCCCAGTTATCAGGATTTATGCCTTTGGTGCTAGTCGTCAGCCCCTGGCCTATGGAAGGCGGGCTTGGGGTAGTCATGGGATGGGCCCCAAGGACGGGTCATGATAAAAATATACTAATGAATATAATATTCAAAAACACCCATCTCCCCCCGAATAAATACCACCCCACACTACCCCTTCTCCACACACCTTCTAAGCATTAAATATTTACAAATTTTGGAAAAATTACCTCACTAAAACTCCCCCACACATCCTAGTGTTTTTTTATCATCAAAATATTGATTCCACCATCCTTATGGAGAATTTAAAGGAGACAACATTTAAGAGGTAATATTCTCAATTTACCTCTTCTCAATTCATTTTTTCTTCCACCTTCTCCCCACCTCCATAATAAACATGAAATAATAACTCTAGTATCATTTATATACTTTAATTTTATTTTGATAATGGAATATATACCATCTAACCCTTTCTCATATCATCCTTTTCAAATAAAAACGAAACCATTGTCCATATCATGTCGTTTCACCGCCTTCGTGGATGACGAGTTTTCATTTTCCACTACTGCCTTCTAGGAATGTTTAAATTTATTTATAACGGTTTAAATTGAACTAATTATATATATTATATATATTTTTTACATTCTTTAATGAATATATGGACAAAATATTATATAAAATTAAACTATTTTGTGATGGTTGGTAAAACCATCTAAATGAACTAACTGTGTAACACCAACATTTTTACTAAAAGAATAATCCCTACATCAGAGTGAATAAGGTAATTGGGAACCATTTAAATTTATATAATTACATGAATACCATTTCATTTCACTTTTGGTTTTTTAGAACCATTTTAGAAGAACATCAGTAATTATCCACAAGTTATCCCACCTTGGAACCATGAAACGAACACGATCGAAACAACAAAATTAAACATTTTATCTCATTGAAATGATTATAAATGAAAATAATAAAATTATGTTAAATAAATTATAGAATGAAAATGTTATGTACTAGTTAAATAATTAATCTAAATTTTTTTCCAAGACATTAAGTTAAAGTGCATAACAAATTCAAATATAAGGTAAGGGATCACTCCGAACCACCCTTTTTCATTGCATTATAAAATTTCTCTCTAACTCACTTTATATCTCTTTTTTATGTTATGAAATTATTATAAATTATACTTATATGTATCTTACATATATACCTAGCTTAATATCCTTTCTTTCGAGGGGGTAATATGTTCCATAAGTTAATTTATCAAATAAAACCCATTTATTTCTATGGGTATTTTTTTTGTTTATGACTTAAGATTCATTTCCTTTTGTCGTACACATAAGAATGTACATGTTATGGTTAGTGCACCTAGATAGAGCTCTAATGCATTGGGTAATTTTTTTTGTCTCATAAGATATTACGTATGGGATTAGGTAGTAAACCTATTCCATTATGGGACTCTGTAAACCATATGATATTGTCTTGGAAGTTATCCTTGACTCATGTTTATGTCATGTTATATGTTGGTGTCACATTCCAATATTGTCATGATCTTATGATATCAAGTTCTTTATGTTATTCTCTCAAGTGATTATTCACGATCCTTCTCTTTTATGATATCAGGTTCCACCTTTTGACACATATGTTATGCTTCAATATCATGTTTATTATCTTACTGGGATTTATAGATAACCCCTTTATTTTATGTATTCCCCAAGTTATACTATGTAGTTTTAGGAGTTAAAAGGGGTTTAGGATCTCATTACGACTAATAAATGAAAGAAGTTATGTTTTAGTTTCCTTCTAAGGTATTATGAACCCATTATTACAAATACATAGGTCTCGCGATATTTGGGTTTTACTTATTAGATATTTATGTCAAAAATAATGTAAATATATATGTAAATGGCCTCAAGCACTATATACAAGGATAGGGTGTACATGGGGTGACTCACAAAAGTGCATGGCCACATGGCCATGTGCTATTACATGGAATGTACTTAAAGTAAACGGTGTGTACCTAGAAAATCATATTACCTGAATAAAAAGAACACAATACATGTGTTCTCTGAACCACAGATCATGTAAAAGGAGTTTCTTAAATAAAAAACCCTTAAAACAACTCGAAACCCCCAATATCTCCCAAAAATCCATAAATTGACCCCCACGGGGTCCCCAACAATCTATATAAGTAATTAAAAATAAAAATCAACAAAACTACTAAGATTTTTTTCAAAAAATTAAAAACGGCCCTACATTTTAGTAGAAACCTTTGATGCTTCACACCAGATCCACGCCACGCACCCACTAAGCCATGATCTACCTCTTGATGAGCTCCCTTAGTTGTGTCTCCTCCTCCATTTCCCTATACACTCTATCTCCCTATTTTGAATAGAGACCCTGGGGAGAACATGCATGCATGAAAATCTAAGGGTGAATGAAAAAAATGGAAAAAGAAAAGAAAGAAAAAAAAGGAAAAAAAGAAAAATGAAAAGAAAATGAGCACATGCCCGACCCCATCACCCGTGAGAGGATTATGTGTCACCTAGGAAAACCCCCCCATTCCCAACTCAAATATGGATATAAAATATCAATATGAAACCCCATTTAATATAAATCAATAAATTAATATGTGTGAATAAATTAATATTTAACCAATTAAATATTAAATATTCTGTGAAAATTCAAATCACAAAAAATTCCACCAAAATTTTATCTTTTGGTAAACACCATATTATAAGACCGAAACAGAAGTTCAAAAATTATCTAAGAGAATATAATAATTGAAATTTCAATTTTAACCCTGATACACTTTTGAGAACAAAAAATTCAATTTATCTTGATTTTTACAACCTGTGATGATGTAAATCATCACAAACTCCCCACTACAAATGCTTATCGCCCCCAAGATATCATGGTGATTAACCAGCAACCATGCTCTCACCCAAGAACTAGTGCAATAGTCACTTTATCGACCATATAATGACTGGTATTACAAAACCCACAACCCTCCACCAATACGATATACATTTAAATATGACTAATCTAATTTTCCCCACTACTGGAGTATCCTTATCATCTCACAACTTCTCAATAAACTAAACACATAGACCATACTACATACATAAATAAATACACTGGATAGACATTGGAAAACTGAGCACACCTAAGCACCATCACAAAAAAACACAACAACCAATGCTCATTCCCATCTCACCCTAAACAAAAACCTTTATTCTCAAAAAACAACTTAAAATTGATTCACAACATAAAAAATAATATGGTGTGTTTACCACCACAAAGATTTTATTAAATATGTCCCAAACACACAATAGGAATTACACTCACATGGGACAAGTCCTAACAATGAAAGAATAATGCACCCATAACCACTGACTATTTTCCTCACACAATTTAGTTTCAATAAACCAGAGCCCCCTCAACACTCCTCTTCAAAATTGAGGCATCTTCCTCATGCCAAGATCAACCACACTATGACCCTCATCTAACAAATCAATCTAAATCCACAATCGTCCAACCGTGATAACACCACACTACCCAAGGGCCCACCAGAAATGACCAGGTCTAGGTATCCAACCATAACCAACCTATCAAAACATCCATGAGACTGAGAGCACTATCAGTGCTCTACTTCTCAAACACTAAGCATATTCATTCTTAAAAACACCCTAGTGAAAGAAGATCTCAATGGCCCCATCAAGGAATAACATGCATGCCCACCTAATCCATCGATGATAGTAGGAACACAAGCCCCACTAATGACCAGACAAATAATACTTGGAAAGAAAAACTCTCTTCTATGTAACATGAACGTGGGAATTTAGGAAAACTAAAACCGTAGGGAAACTCGATCCCGAATAAAGGTTATATCAATCATCCTTTCCCTCATATAACCACCAATAGGGAACTCAGATCCCAAACTGACCCAAAAGGGTCCCCATGCATACCTTGATGAAGGGACTACCTCTCTTTCACTGACTAACATCTTTCCATAAGATTAACATGACCATCCATAAGATGAAAATATATACATGTAGTTTAGTTGAGTATAATACCACTAAATAGCTATATGTGATACACCGTATAGGTCATTAGAGACACTTTAACCAAATGAACCTCTATCATCCATGAAAAAAACACAAAAATGAATATTTTATGTAAATCATACATGTATAGAATGATGCATGAGAACTGGCCTCTTGGCCATAGTCCAAGTGAAAAAAACCACAATAAACCATAAATCCACAAACCCTTGTACATTACACTTGCTAAAATCACACATTAGTAAAAATAGAAGCCAAAAATATAAATCCCATGCTTTATAAAATTGGACTTCCTATTAGTAAAGGTGTTCGTAACACACTAGTCTGATATCCATCACAAGTTCTGACACATTCATAGAATACCTATATACCAACACCACAAAATAATAAATCCATACAACTCTTATAAAATTTTATAATGAACAAGACCATGTCAACCTGACACATCACCCAATATAGGTTTCCATAAGTCCTCAAGCACACCTCCCTAAATTCTAGAGGGTGCTGACTAGAAGTGAGGGTCTAAGAGATATAGTGAGCAGGACATACCCTTTGGATAGAGTGAAATAATAGTTGAAAATAACCAAACACATACACAAGGATGAACATTAGATTATGAATAATAAATAATCTAAAATAAGGGAATTCAATAATAAATAAAATTTGGAATATAGTCATATAGATTCAAAGAATGTGGAAAAAGAAATAGGTAGTCTCCCACTGGGTTGACCATATATACAAAATAAATAAATGAAAATAAAATACACCAATATCTAATTCTAACTCTAATATAAACCACATACTTAGTCTCTATGAACCCCAAGTTGAACCAAGACAATCCTGAAACTCCACATGAGTGGCTTCGCATGATCAAAGAACAACGGGCCTTGAGCCCATGCACTGTGGAACCTGTGATAGAACCTAAAAGTATACATCTGGTCTACACACACACACACTAAGGTGAACATACAATGGTTGAGAAATATATCTTAGCTGGGAACCCCCATTGTCGTACCTATAATATTATAACAAAAAACTAACAATATTTGGTGAAAAAGGACAACTATATAAAATAAATGGATAATAAAGCAAAGAAAATTGAAAAACACTTGTTTTAGTCTGACACATGAGGTAATTCTACCCACGTTCTATCCCCTACCATAGGATTTATAGCATGTGTATCACCTACCTACCTGACACTAGGGACATCCTATAGATCTACCTAGGAGCTCCACAATGTCTAAACATAAAGGCATGAATATAAAACCCCATAGAATAACCTTAATCATCCACATAACAATGGAAATATAACAGGTTCTAGTACCCCAATGGAACAATCTAAAATAGAGATAGATTCTCCATGCTACACTCTAAATAAATTATCATGTCCCAAAAGTCTTGTATAATGAATCAGTCTCAATCATAGACTTGACAGATACACTACCCATGTACTATATCTGTGTGGACCCAGTGGATGCACTTCCCTATGAGAAAAATACAAAAAATCGGGAGTACTAAGAATTCATGGTACCAAGAGCACAATAGCATCCATGATAACCACACACACACACACACAGATATATATATATATATATATATATATATATGGCCTCTATATAGGGAATATACTCAACTAGTTGGGGTGAACTCATCTATATCATTCATTATATCATTAATCCCATTTAATCACAATCATCCAATGGAGGAGAGAACCCAATAAAAACTTAGGGACAATGACCAATAGAGGATATCCCAAGGGTCTCCTCCTCAAACCAAATTCATGATAAAAAAACCTCAAACATCATGACCAAAGTCCAACCAAACATGGGATGATCCAAATCTCAAACCCACTATCTAAACAGCTAAATAAGTAGTGTTGATCTACTATTGGTCAACAAAGCATGGGGACTCACTTAGTCCGCTGGATCTCATAATCTAAAAAAACCACAAGAAGTTCTCAATGAACCATCTTTGGGATAAATAATGAATTGGGGCTCCCACGGTCCCCAGGGTTACAAAACAAAGTGATATTTGACCAGGGATCCCCTGATCCACCCAAGATCTCAGATAACACCCTGAAAAAGATCTAAAGTTGTCCCAAAGGCCACAATAAGAGCATAAAACCCTACGAGGGGTTATTATATCTCATATAAATCACGGGAAACACCTAGTGTGTAAACTTCCCAAATGGACTTCAATGGCCTACAACTGATCCTCAATCAATGATGTGTACAAAGGGGCATCCAAAATCAAAGAACACCTCCAAGGGAATTCTCTGCAGTCCTTATGACCACCTCAAAAAAAAGGACCCTATAAGGGATCCTTGGTACATTCCAAAACTTGGGGAAAATACCACTATAAGAAAACCTCAGCTAGATATCCTAAAAAAACCCCCATCCATGGGTATCAAATCACCCACAAGGTTAACCAAAGAAACACCATACCACATGGGAATTCTCAACATCCAACTATGACATATACTGATCACTTGATTTGGAACCAAACTAAAAAAACCCTAGAGAGTCCCTCAGACTCATCTCAACATCACAATGACACCCAAATATAATCACAACCCCACGATGTCAACCCATCTCAAAGGATTTAATAACTTTGACCTCAATAAACTAGTCCTAAAATCTAAGGGAAAAAAATATATCCTCAGAGATAATATATGATCCTTCCATTTGGGGTCTATCAAAAAGAATCCCAAATATATTTCCATGGAACACTCAATCCAGTATGATCACTGAGCTCACAAACCTCACCTGAGCCTCACATTTCACAACCCAACTCGCTAGAGGATTCTGAATCCAAACATCAAAGAAATCCTCATATTGAACTCTCTTAGTCGAAAACACCACCAATACAACCTCTAAATGGTGAAATAATTCCACTATCATGATCTAAATGGAAAATGGACTACTCATAATTTCAATTATGACCCCAATGGATAAATACATCCAACACCCCTTACTGAAAAAAGTACATGGTGTGTACTTTGGAGTACATGGTGTGTATTATCAAAGGTGAATTGAGCCATGTACTTTTATATGTATAGGGAACACCTAAGGTTTTTCTATGTACTAGTACACATCTATGATAGACATGGGGTTTACATATGTACTACTACATTACTGTGGCATACATGGGGTTTTCTTGTTCACTACTAGAGGTCCATGTACCCCTCGTATGGGGTGTTTACCCATGTACTTAACCACATGGTCGTTTACTACTACACAACATGTACTCAAAGTACACAGAGTTTAATTTCAAAAAATCATCTTACAAAATAAAAAGAACACATGGTGTGTGTTTTCTAAACCACATGTTGTGTACATGGGTTTTCCCACATGGAAAACCCTCAAAATAGCCCGAAACCCTTGATTTATCATAAAATGATATAGATCAACCCCCATGAGGTCCTTAAAAATCGATATAAGATATTAAAAGTTTAAATAAACAAAAATATGTGGTTTTGTGGAAACAAATAAAAATAGGACAATATCTGGATGGCAACGTCCAACAAATTTCACTAGATTTGTTCCATGCAACCAAACCTTAATCTAACTCCAGAGGAGCTCCCCAAACGGTGTTCCCTCCACTCTTTACCAATTTTATCCATCTACCTCTTTCTGTTGGAGGAACCAAAGTGGGGAGGTATCCCCATTGGCTTGCTAGAAAATTGAAGGAAGAAGATAAAATAAAAATAAAAATAAAAGAAAAAAATAAAAAAAATAAAAAAAAGGAAAAGGGACCCATGATCGAGTTTAGCCCCGACGATCATGACAAGATTGTGCCTTGAATAGGAAAAAACCACCATTATAGAATCAAAAAAGGATATATAATCATAATTAAATACTCTGTTTAAAATATATCACTAAACTAACATGGATGAAAAAATTAATATTTAATTAATTAAATGTTAAATATTCTATTAAAATTCGAACGTCTCAGATTTTCACCAAACTCCTATCCTAGGGAAAACTGTATTTTGGGCCCAATGGAGTGGTTTCTAAAATTATCCATGATCATCTCACAAAAGAAATTACTATTTTACCCTAATAAACTTTCAAGAATAAAAAGTTCAAATTTCTCTAGATTTTCCCAACCCATGATGACACAGATCATCACAGACTTGTTCGATCAGCTATATAGATCCCAATACTTATCCGAGGTGGATCTTTGATTGGGATTTTATAAAGTAAAGGTGAAGAGGGAGGATATCCATAAGACTTATTTTAATATAATTTATAGAGACTATGAGTTCATAGTGATTCAATTTTGATTCATGAATGCTCTAGCTATTTTTATGGACTTAACATATAGAGTCTTTAAGGATTACCTTTAAAATTTTGTGGTAGTATTTACAGATGATATTTTTTATCTAGTAAAAAATAAAATAGGAACATATGGATCATTCGAATGTTATACTAAATACATTAATTGAAAATTTACATGAAAATTATAGAAAATGTGAGTTTTGAATGGAGAAAGTAACATTCCTGGTGCATGTTATCACAAAAAAAAGGATATAAGTGGATCCATATAAAACCAAGGCAATTTAAAGATGTCACAAACTAACATTTATGATGGAGATATATAATTTAATTGGATTATCTAGGTGCTATCATTGATTTGTGAGGAATAACTCATGATTTTCAAGATCACTAATAAATATAACTCAAATGGAAGTGAATTTATCTAGAATGATGAATGCCAAGATAGCTTTAAAGAATTAAAAGAGTCTAATCACTACACCTATTCTCACATCACCCACTAATGGGGAAGTAATTGTGATATACAACAGTGCATCCAAAAATATATTGGGTTGTGTACTCATGAAAGGTGGAAAAGTGATAGCCTATGCCTCCTACCAATTATAGATCCATGAGTTGAAATTCCCAAAGAATGATCTAGAATTGGATGCAATGATCTTTTCATTGAAAATTTGGTGAATTTATCTCTATGGGTGAAGTGTGAAATATATGTGGATTATAAAATCCTCAAGTATATATTCATTTAAAAGGAGATTAATATGTTCCAAAACAATTGGTTGGATATAATCATGGATTGTGATTGTTTAATCAATTACAATCATAGTAAGGTGAAAACTTTTATAGATGATCTAAGAGGATAGGATTCCATAATGCTATACATGATGAAACTTTAAATGGATCCAATATTATTGAAAATTAAAAATATTGACATTGTAATAATAAAAGTATCTTTTTCCTACCTTTCTCAAATAACTTCTCAACCATCCATTCTTAAGAGGATAAAGAAGGCCTAAAAAGATGATGAGGATCTACAAAGAAATGTCATGAATATTATGGAGTTAAAATTTTATAAAGATGAAGTTATAAGGTTTGAAACTAGATATGTGTATCATCAAAGACCAGAATTTAAAAGTTAACTTTTGGATAATGCACATATATTATCTTTCTCTATTCATCAAAGAAGAACTAATATGTATAGAGATATGAAGTAAAAATTCTAATGTGATAACATAAAGGGGTTATTGTAGAATTCATATCTTGATATTTGGTATTATAACAATTCAAGTTTAGATGATATAAGTCTAAGGGATTGATGAAACCATTTCCCATACTAGTATAGAAATGGGAAAACATAACCATGGATTTTGTCATAGGAATCATATGTACATCGAATGTAATAACACCATATGGGTGGTAGTCAATTGTAGTATAATGTCAGTGCATTTCATTATTATCCATGAATATTTTTATATTGACCAAATCACTAATATTTTCAATATGGAATTGGTAAGTCTGCATGTATTACCACTCTACATTGTATCTTATTGAGATATGAGGTTTAAATCAAGGTTTTGGAGAATCCTTCAACAAGTTTTAGACACATAGTTGAGTTTCAGTACTTCTTATCATCCTTAAATGGATGTTCAATTGAAAAGAACAATTAAACATCTATATTATATAATGATATCATTATAAATGTATTTAAAATGATATTGGGATTAATACCTATCCCTAGTGGAGTTCTCATAAAATAATAGTTTCCATTCTAGTATTCAAATTGAACCTTATGAGGCTCTTTATGGGAATAGGTGTCGGACTCCAACATGTTAGGATGGAGTTGGAGAGAGGAAGCTTATTGGAACTAATTTTATCCATGAGATGACAAAGAATGTTAAACCATTCAATGTTATATAAAATCTTCATAAATTTGATAGGAAATATATGCATAAAATCATCTATGAGACATGGAGTTTGAGGTTAGAGACAAGGTGTTTCTTCATATATAACCATGGAAGAAATCAATGAGGTTTGGGAATAAGTTAAATCATAGTCCTAGATACATCGACCCATTTTAGATCCTTGATCATATCAAAGTTGTGGCCTATTGACAAGCACTACCACCTAACCAATCTCAAGTACATGATGTGTTCGATGTATCCCTTTTGAGGAAGTATATAACAGATCCCTCACATGCCATGAATCTAGTGGTGGTACCCATGGAGAACAATCTTTCATACAAGGATAATCTAGTGAAGATATTAGATCATAAATACAAAAATTTATGAAACAAGACAATTCACCTTGTCAAAGTACTGTGTCAAAACAACAAGTTTGAGAAAACAATATGGGTACCAAAAGATAAAATTAAACAAAAGTAACCACAATTTCATAGTGTATGAAATGCAATTTCAATGGTGAAATTTATGAAAATGGGATGCAACAACCCATGATTTTGTAAATGAAATTCCCTTTTTAACTGAATAAATGCCTTATTAAGTAATGTAGGTATAGAAAACACATGTACTAATTTGGTTATTTTGGATGATTATAAAATATAACTAGTCATATTTAAAATAATATTAAGTATATTAAACATTTAAAATATAGTATTTGTACAGTAATCATTAAGATTAGTATATATTAAGGGATATGGTAAAGTCGGATAAAAAAACAGAAGAAGCGATGGCCTGGACCAATAGGATAATACCCTATTAATCCCAATTATTACTAGGATTTACCATTGACCGATCCAAAGATGAAATTAAACAAATTAAGCATGAACAAAACTATTTATGGGAGAAGTTCAAGATTATCAAGATCATGGCCCAAACCATGTTTGTCAAACCACCCCAACAAAGTGCCACCATCATGCACCTTACCCTTAGGGAATATACTAGTGTAATAAGGGGTTATGTATTTAAACCATATTAATATGTTTTCTATATTTTATTTATCATAAAATAATTATTATAGTTATAACTTTAAAATATTACTTTATAAATTATTATATAATGGGTTTGCTAAAAAATTAAATTTTATACGACGAAACCAAAATTGTATTTTTGGAAAATATATGGTTTTAACACTCTTTTTGATAAATTCAAGAATTTTCAAATAATTATTAATTTAATATAATAAAATTACTAAATAATATTTATTTATTTAAATATTATAATATAATTTAATGAAGTCCAGTGTGATCTTTATAAGGGTTAGAAAATTGTTATTATTATAAAAATAAGTATTTATAAGTAAATAAGGATTCTTATATAAAAGTTTAAATTATAATATTTAGATAAATATTTTGATAAATTATATATTATTTCTGAAATTATTACATCAAAATTATACAATGGTGAATTTATCACAATTTTATGAGATAGTCTAATTTGTTGGTCAAAATTAAATACGACATAAATTCACGGTATGTATTATGACATCATAATGGCCAAAAATTGACGTAATAAATGATATAAAAGGAATCAAAAACCAAATATATATTTACCCTTTAAAATAATTTTTTGTTGAAGTTCTTTTATTATTTTATAAACCTTCAATGAATCCTCCAAAACCTATATTATATTTTAAGGTTTTAAAATTAATTATTTAGGAACATGACTCATGTCCACATCACTAATGATATTATTTTAATATTTTCAATTATTGAAATTAAAAAATACTTAAAACCACTAATATTTTGCATAATGTTTTTTTAAAAACCATGATAAGGTTTTTTGTTTTTATTATTTTATCATATAGAGTCCAAAACCTATGTTTGGAAATTAATAAAGAGTTCCCCTCTATTTTTCTATAAATACCCACCCAAGATCCCATTCATATTCAATAAAAACTCATTAAGAATGAATTTTCTATCTGTATCCCTATCTAAATCCTTAACAAGGTGTTTCCAAGCTCTTAATAACATCTTACCAATCGTTTAAAAGTGCCCTCTTAAGGTAAGGGGATTATCTCATCCTCTTCTTTATTCATGTACTTTATTTATATTATTAAATTTGATTTCCAATTGTTCAAATTGAAATCTATTTTTACACATCCCTATTACTATACTTATGATTTCCAATTAATGAGAGATCACCTTTCAGTCTCATTAAACCCTTATATGAATCTATATGCACATCCATTATGCTATCGAAATTATCCTACAATTTTCCATGCCAAAATTTTTTGTAGGGAATACCCACCCCCATTTCTACTCAAGGATATTAAACTATATGTACCTAACCTTAATTTGTTATAGACTTCCATTTATATAACCCAAAACCCTTAATATTTAGATTTAATGCGATGAAAGGTATTCTTATGTTCTAAGATCTATGTGGTGCACTATTTCATGTACATGATATGAATAAATATTGTGGGCCTAGAATTATATATCCATATAATGCATTGGGTAATGTTTTTAAATCATGAGATACCATTTATGGTGCATGAAAGGTTATCTTAATCATGATATATCTTGAAGTATTAGTGGTTATCATTGACTTATGCTTATGATATCATGTTTTAAATTGTTGCCACATTCCTATGTCTCCTGGATGTTATCATCTTATATCATGCTTCTATGTTCATGGTTTTTATTCTCACTATTTTATGTAACATTGATATGCCTCTTGAATCACATATATTATTTTCAAATTATTACACTTTTATTATTCTATTACTAGGCCTTATAGATTATCCATTTCTTATGTACATCCCCAGGTTATCCCGTATAGTATTCTAAGATCGATGGAATATAAGGGCATGTTTTGGATTTTTTAATTAATGTTTTTATACCCATGTTTCAAGTTATTGTTCTATGTATATAATTACCCAAATGAACTGTGACTCATGATATTTTGGGATTCTATTAAGTGTATCTTTATGTATTTAATTATTAATTAAGGTATATTAAAGATATGGTTTTTCATAATATAATTCTTATTCTCCAAACTTCTTGAATAGATACTAGTGTTAGAAAGATTTATCCCTGAGCTCCTCTTGAATCACATGATTAACAAAAAGTCCTATACCCAAAACTCTTCAAACTTGAGGTTCAAAAGTACATAGATTCTTATCCATGAAATTTTGTTGACAAAACGGGATAAAATGAAGAAAAATACAACTAAAAATATTACAGATGTTATAATAAAATCCTTAAAAATTTAATCCCTAAGAACTCTTTGGAAATATTATACCAATGAAATCACTTAGACACCAAATTTGTGTACAAATATCAATTTAAGGTGCTCTAGAATTCATTACTAAAATCCTCAATATTTATTTTAAACATTGAGTACTCTGGGTCTTATAATAAATATAAAAACTTGAACTCTATCTTCCATTTGATGTAGTTCAGGTGTATTCAAAAAGCTTTGAAAAAAAATCCATGGATCAAAATAAACTCATAAAAAATGTGATTTCCAAGATATATTCTACATAAAAATAGAACAGAAAAAATTTAAGTAAGTATATTTAAAACAAAGAGTATATTATGATTGCTAAAAACAATAGATATAGAAGAATTAATTTTAGGAAAATGTGTCAACTAGATGAGCAGTGTCTTCAGTTTGATCTAGATTCTCTCTCAATGGCCTATAACCCAAAATCCAAAAGATATCATGAACTTATATAACTAGACTACTTGAATGTACTCACGAAGCTTTTAAAAATAATCTAGTAGGTTCATCTTAATTCATATGTCAGAGTTAGGATGAATATTGAGCTCTAAAATTCACCACACTTGCTGGTCATCATATTCCTTCAAGAAAGGTGTACTACATTATAGTTACCTTAGGTTATGCTTTGTGTTTTAGATTTCATTAAACTAGTTCGTAAATGTAGTAAAATATATCCTTCCTTAGGGTAAAAAAATATAGTAGTAAATAATGATCAACATGATTCTCCACCAAGGCACCAGAAAAGTGAATTATGCCAAAAAATTGAGGTGGGAAAACATAATAAAAATGGATACACTTTAGATAATAAAAATTCATATCCAGAACCTCTAGAAAAAATATTTCATATATTTCATGCAAAATTATAATCCTAAAAGGTGAAAATGGAATCCAAAATGACAAAAACAACATAGGTGTACCCCCAGCTTGTACGGCTTGGGGGATCTTTATCCACCCATAACCCTTGGTATCATAAAATATGCAGAGAGATCTCAATATAGTGGTGAAAATAAAAAATAAACTCATTCCACTAGACTGGGGGAATTTTTATCTCCACTTAAGAAATTAATATTGTATAGGATGGGAGAAATACAACTAGAGATATCCTTAATGTTCTCCCCATCAATGTTCGATGACTTAATTCCCCCACTAGGGTTACATTTATTGTAGGTTATAAGGGCTAAACATAGTATTACCCTTCATAAGAAACCTTCCACCTCATATAAATGGGGGAATATAAGATAGAAAGGGTGAAACCTCAAAGAGACTGTAATCCTAAGTGTTACTATAGTAAAATGAAGGTAAATATAGATTATGATCTGATCATTAAGGGTTATTATAATTTTGATGAGGCTTTATACTTATCAAGCATCTATAAGGATTTAGTTTTTTATTTAGGATTCACATTAGTAAATTTCATTGATGTAAACCCAACTAATATGGTAGAGAACAACATTTATGGATGAGAATAGGAAAACAAAGATATGTTTATATAAAAATTCATAGTTAATAAAATACAAACAAAGGATATAGATACTAAACGTCATGGAATATTTATAGACTTGGGAACCCCTCCAGATATTTCACTTCTACCCACTTGTTGAGAAATTTAAAAATAAAAAGGTTAATGTGTGGAAATATGTAAAACCTACAAACCTATAAAGGAAGCCAAGGTCCATTATTACTAGGATAAAATCACTCAGTATGTGGAGAAAATAAAGAAGTTCAGGATGATAAATTATGAATTACTTATAGTAAATATTCCTATTTAATGTGAATTTCAAGATGAACTTATTATACCTCATCCATTTGACCCTATAAAATAATGTTATGCCTAGTGGACTGGTGGAGCCACACTTGATCCGGGGGTGAAGCATGCATGAAAAAATTATTTTACATAAAAACTGATTCTTCTAGGGATATTTTCAAAACCAAAATATTTATCTACTTCCTTAGTCAAAGAACATAAAATACCTGATTTTTTTAAAAAAAAATAGAATATGAAACTTAGTCTCTGAACAATTCACATATTTTAGATCCTCTATAGAATTTGTTTTTCTGAATCCTCTCATCTTTGACCATAACTAACCAGTATCAAAAATTTTTACACTCAACTCTATCATCCCTTATTTCTATTTATTAAAATCTAAAATGGTTTACAAATTTATCACATGCTAGACTTTATTTATTTTTTACTTGCTATAGTTTAAATTAGTTCCTCCTTTATATTCAATAGTCAAATCATATTCCCAGTTAGTACATTATTGACTATACTTATCCACCCTTTAAGTGCTTCTTGTTAACTTAACACACACACTCTTATAACACACAACATATCTCTCTCTTCTAATTTTTTATTTTTTCAAGAAAAATTTTCCTATAAAAGGGAATTCATTAATTTAGGAGTATTTTTCATATACCAAAAATAGTATATTATAAGATGAATTAATCCTACCAAAAGAAATAATCTTTTTAGAGTAAACTTATTTTTGTTAACCATGATCTTATTTTTCAACTGAATGAATATTTTAGAAATATCCCCATTTAATACACCTCACATGGCCAAATAAATCATCCTTGTGATCTTCAATAATCGTGGTGATGTGCAATTAATTTCATACATCTTTTCCATATTTATTGGATAAAACTATTGTGTGTTTACTGTTTAAATTCAGTTTAATTAATAATATTCTGAATATTTTTCATATTATGTCAAAAACTTTAGTTCATTTAATATTTCTATTAAAAAGTTGATTTTTGGGTGCATAAGTGATTGAAAATTCTGGTGATAATCAATTTAAATTTTATAATAAAAAATATTATGGTTGTGATTGAAAATTTCAATGAAATATATCTTCTTGAGGAAATTTTGATTGATTCGGCTGATGATAATTTTCATATTCCATGATTTTTAAATAAAATAGTTTTTGGAACAAATTATAGTACTTTTCAGTAAAGTTCGAAAATTATTTAAAAATGATGTTTGTAAACATCGTGATTTTAATGTGTTAATTTCTAAATTCCCATTCCTAATTTTAAATATTTTCTAGAATTGAGTTTTTCTTCAATTTTTTGAATTATTAGAACTCATGGATGAATTTGATTCAGATATCGGTTTTAATTTTGAATTCATTTTTTTCTCATTTCAACTGATTTTTTTATATTTTTGTGTAAAATAATTTTATAAATATTGGTAGAAAATTGCTCTAATATTATTTTATCTAGGAACCCCCATAAAATAATTTCAAATCCCCACCTAATATTATTTTTCCCATAGCCACATAAGGTAATTTCAGGTCTCATTCCTCATAAGATAAATTCTCCATAACCTCGTAAGATAATTCTCCTATGAGAATAGATGATTTATTCCATAATCACCAAATTTATGGATATTTTGAACAAATAAATATGATATAATTGTGATTGATATTAAATAAGGAGGTCAACATTGATAGAGCATAAGGTGGGCCAACTCAAAAAATTGACGGTGAGATCAAGGAGATACAATCAAGAGAAACCTGAATGGGGGTGACTAAATCTTGGTTACCTGAGATAGAAATCATAGGAAAACTAAAAAAATGAATCAGGATTAAATAGAACATATTTTCTATGTTTTAGTTCTTCTCTATTTAAGGGGAAAATTTTCTTTAGTGAAATTCAATTGTGGATGCCAAGATCATATAATTACAAGAACATATGCTAAACCACGACTCAAGTTTGATGAAGTGGGTGAAGACCTATGATCTATGTGAATTTGAAAATAATGTTGGGATTAACTTACTAACAATATATATTAAAATAGGGAAATAAGATTTATTTTATCTAGAAAATGCCTTTAAAAAAGACCCCTCTCACACCTCCCATTATTTCTCACTCATGGAACCCTCAAGGTTCTCTCTTAGTAATAAGAGCCCTCCTGGATGAGAACTATTGAATGTAGAAGGATATATTTAACCTAAATTTATATCCATGGTTGGAGGTTTCAAGTTTTACACAACTCCCACTAATCCCCCACCTACCATGAATTTCTCCCATGGCTACCAAAGTAATAGGGGATGCACATGTAGAATGTGAAACATATAAGATAGAAGTACTATATGGTGGGTACGGTTGGTGTACCAACCACCAACCAATGTTGCTAAAAAAATCCATAAATTATAACCCTCTATATTTAATCCATTATATTGTCATAAAATGTATAGAATTATGGCATTCTTCCATTTTATTATATAACTTTTCATTAAATTTTACAAACAGAGGATCTTTTAAAGTTTAGTGTGTCTGAAAAAAGGTAAATAATATATGATTACAGAAACAATATGATATTACACTTGAAAGTATTATTCAAGTTTCATACTAACTAAATTTATTGTATCTCATAACTTGGGGACATACATCAAAGGATAGGGTGAGCATAAGGCCGAGTAATGGAAAATAAGGGAAATCGTTTATTTGTGATCTTGAGGAATATCAATAAGAAATTATGGAATATAATAAATGCCATAGAAATATGTAAATAATAATAAATAAATGAATAATAACCTGTAAATATGGCTAAAACATTTAAGTTAGACATTCATAATCACATCACCAAAGTTTGACACTGAGGTATCATAAAAATTACCAAGGATAACACCAAGGTATCGTAAAACATGTCATCTTTAGGGATTAAATTATTTACCCAATGCATTGGATTGATATAAAGGATAACATTTTATATTTATTGATTAATGTTTCCCACAAATATTATAATAAAACATTTCATAAATAACCCGTGAAGAATAAAAGAAATGGGGTTTATATCAAAATCATGATGTTTTTGAAAGGTCTAAAAAACAATATTTTTTTCATTTTAAACCCACAGAAAAGGAATGTGGTTTTCATGAATGTTAATACTAGAATAAAATATATCATTTTGAAATATATGTGAATAACCCTAGAGAATAATGTGGGTTGGGTATTCAATAAATAAAATAATATAATTACTTGAGAAAAATAGAGAAATTTTTAGAAGAAAATTTTGTAGCATAATGGGAATGAAACATGGTTTTAGAAAACATTAAAAATAGAGGGGAAATGGCTATCCCATTACTAAAATAATATTAATACAGTATATAGACATAATAAATTTTAAATAATAACATATTATATAAATTTTAAAGACATACCACAAAAAAATTAACATGAAAGGAAAAGAAAAGTTGAGCTTTCCCTTACCTTGAAGTGTGACTCCTAAAACTCAAGGATTGGGACCCTGGGTGATTGAGGACACCTTGGGAGGACTCCATGTGAGGTAAAACTATAATAGATTCTTGTAGGATGAATTTTTAATAAAATTAATTTAAGAAATGGGTAGGTATTTATAAAACAAATTTAGGGAGTTTTTTTATTAATTTCTTTAGACACCTCAATAGTGGTACTTGGAAAACCATGGGCTTGCCCATGGTATTAGCCAATTGGAAAACATATTAAATTATTTTAATCCGAAAGTGTCTACTATAATATTATAATACTCATTACATCATTATCACATAATTATGATGTCATTAAATATACCAAAAAACTCAAACTATATTTTTACTATTCATGAAAAACTAAAGTATTTTATAAAATTCTCATAAATTTACCCTAACTGAATATCGAAGATATAATTTCAAAAATGAAATTTATTTTGAGATAATAATTCTCTAAATGTGAGAAATTTAACTTTTAAATATCAAAATACTTATTTATTAAAAATAATAAGTGACAAAAAGTGAATTGTAAAATTTTCGACACTTGAAAAAAACAATATTTTATCATTTTTAATTAAATAAGATTATTTTGAAAATAATATTTCATTATAATAAAAATTAATGAAACCTTATTCAAATATTATAATTTATATCTCTTTGAAAAATAAATTTTTTTCCAAAAAAATCAATTTACCAATTTCCATCTAAAATTTTAAGCAAAAATATTCTTAAAACAGAAATGACGAAATAAAAAATTTATTAAAACAAATACATTTCATTTTATGTAACTAAGGACTTGAAACATAACCCCTTATAACACCCGCTTATGTCCTAAGGGTGAGGTGTGCGATAGTTATAGACTCATGAGGTGGCTCGACTAACATCGCCTGACTGGTAATAGCCACTAACTTGAACTTCTACCGTAAGTGATTTCATTCAAGTTTGACATGTTGAGGCTTAACTTGGTATTGGTCAAGAGTGAAGCCAAAAGACTCTACCTCCCACCCAATTTCTAACAAATGGGCATTGTACGACATGACTCAACTGTATGTGGTCATCGAATAATTTTTCTATATTAATTAACAATTATCATTTCTATTTATAATACCAATTATAACATTCAAATTATTATTAAGAGTATTGTTTCCAATGTTCATATTGACCAATAGTCATATTTGACTAATGATCATATAACCGTCGAATACCAATGGTCACATTTCAAAGCACTTACTTTATTATTAAAGGGATATAGTTTTTTAAGTAAAAAATAATATAAGACACATTTTGAGGAAACAATTATCATTTAAAAGATCCAGTCATAACATTATCCCCCACTAAGAAATTTCATCCCTGAAATTTCAACTCATTGAGAAGAGATGTGGGTACTTCTATCTCATTTTTTCCTCCAATTCCCATGTGACTTCTTTAGATTTTTGGTTCCTTCACAACACTTTAACAAGGTGGGTAGTCTTGGTGCACATAACCTTGTCTATAGTCTCCAAAATTTCTATATGATACTCCTTGTAAGAGATTTCATGTTCCAGTTGTACCACTTATGAATTTAGTACATGTGAAGGGTTAGGTATGTACTTCCTCAAAATAGATACATGGAAAACAACATAAACTTTATCTATATTTGGAGGAAGTGAAATATAATGGGAATTTCTCCTATGCGATCTAGGATTTCATAGGGGCCAATGTACCTAGGGATGAGATTCCCTTATTTTCAAATTGCATGAATCTCTTCCAAGGTGAAATTTCCAAGGAATACTTTGTCTCCAACATTAAAATTCATGTCCTTTTTATGGTTGTCAACATATCTCTTTTTTCGACTCTAAAAAGCCTTTATGTGTTGATGGATGACATAACCCTTTTCTGTTATCTCTTGCACAAGATCCAACCCAAGAATCTTTCTCTCACCAGCTTCATCCTGAAAAATATGAGTTCGACATCACTTTACATATAAAGATTCATAGGGTTCCATTTGAATACTCGAATGGATGCTGTTTTTTATAAGAACTCAACTAATGGGTGATGTTGATCCCATCCACCTTTAAATTTCATTTATCTTTTTCTCAACATGTACTCAAGTGTTTAAATTGTTCTTTCATATTGACCATCGGTTTGGGGATGATAGGCCATACTAAAATTCAATTCGGTACTCAGATCATGTTGAAGACTTCTCCAGAATTTTTATGTGAACCTTGAATCATGATCAAATATGATAGACAATGGAGCTCCATGAATCCTTACCACTTCCTTCATGTATATATTGGTGAGTTGGTCAAGAGATAAATCTTCCTGAATAGAGATAAAATTGACAGTCTTGGTGAGATGGTCCACCATAACTCATATCGCATTGTTTCCTTTCAATGTTCTTGGGAGACCAATGAAAAATTCCATAGTGATATTGTCCCACTTCCATGCTGGTATGGGTAATGGTTTTAATGCCCATTTAAGAAGTTTTTACTCTACCTTCACTTGTTGACACACTAGGAACCTTTGTAGTTTAGTCAGTAATCTCTCTTTTCATGTTATCCAACCAATAATGATCACAAAGGTCTTTATACATTTTAGTTCTTCCAAGATGTATCGATAATTTAGATGTTTGAGCTTCATCCATCAGCTCATTCTTTATTTTCTAAATAGATAGAACACATATCCTTGTATGAAATTTCGGTACACCTTCTTGATCAATATTGAAATTAGGAAACTTCCCATTCTTCATATCCTCTATCTTCTTCAATGACAAAAAAACTTCCATTTGATATTTCTTGATCTTCTCTTGTAATTATGGTCGAGAAATCATTTGGGAAAGGGTTGATGATGACCCATTCCTTACGATTCCCATGTACAGTTTTATTAGGTCTTTGGTCTAAGGATCTATTTGAATCCTCATCACTGTGAGAAAAACAGGTTCTTTCCTTCTTAATGAATTAGTAAATTTGTTTTATCTTTCATGATGACAATGAAATGAACAATCATAGTACGTAAGAAGTTCCAACCATAATCTCTGTCTCATTTTCAATTATTTTTTCCTGAAAAATAATTCAAATTTTGATCGTCTGTTTATATATTACATTTATTCCCATAAAGATAGTTCCTCCATATCTTTAGAGAAAAAAACTATTTCCAGATCCAGGTCATGCATAGGATAGTTCTACTCAGGAGAATTCAACTATAGATATATATAATCATTCACCTTGTCATTTTTCATGAGGACACACCCAATCCCTTTCAAAGATGCATCATTAAAAATAATGAATCCTTCTCCGATAGAGAGAAGAGTTAACACTGGTTCTGTAACTAATCTCTTCTTCAACTCTTGGAAACTTTATTCACACTCATTTTCAAGTTAACATGTTTTATGGATTAGAATGTCATGAAATGGGTTTCACAAACCTCCTATAATATCCTTCTAAACCAAGGAAACTACAAATCTCAGTTATTATTGTAGGATTTTTCCACTCCTCCACAACCCTTGCCTTGGCAGGGTCAACTAAGACTCCTTCATTGGTTATAATGTTCCCCAAGAAAGAAAATTTTTGTAACCAAAATTCATATTTTTTAAAATTTCCAAATAAAATCTCCTTACACATAGTTTTCAATATAACCCTTAGATTCTCCTCATGATCCTCCAGACTTTTGTAATATATCATAATATGATCAATAAAAACTACCACAAAGTTATCAAGGTAGTCCATAAAGACTATATTCATAAAATCCATAAAAATAGTAGGTGCATTAGTCAAGCTTAATGTCATAACAACATACTCATAATTCACATATCTTGATTAGAATGCAGTCTTTCAAATATCTTCTTTCTTCACCCTCAATTGATGATAACCAGATCAAAGATCAATCTTAGAGAAGAATTGAGCACCTTTAAGCTAGTCAAACAAATAAAAAAGTCCTTAGAATATGGTATTTATTCTTCACAATGATCCTATTAAGTTATCTATAATCAATTCGTAAATGGATTGATCCATCCTTCTTCTTCACAAATAGAACATGTACTCCCCAAGGAGACACAATTGGCTAGATAAATCCCTTCTCCAAAACATCTTGGAGCTTTTTCTTTAATTCCTCCAGCTCCACATTATCCATTGTATATGGGGTCTTTGATATCGGCTTAGATCTAGAAATATGTTCAATGGAGAACTCTACCTCTATTTCTGGGGGAGGCCAATGTAACTCCTTAGGAAATATGTAAACGTATTCTTGAATGATGGGGAAATTCTTTATTTTTATACTTTCATTTACTTCTTCATTTTCACTAATCAATTCCATAAATAAGGCTATGGGTGGTTCTTCTAGACAAATATTAGGTCACAATATCTCTCCTTTGAAAATAAATTTTGGCTTTCCATTAAAGACTACTGAGATTTACTTACTTTTGTAGTTGATATTAGTATTATACTTTGAGAGCTAGTTTATCCCAAGTATAATGTCGAATTCCAGCATGGAAATGACAACTGTATTTGAAATGATATTATTCTATCCAAAGTAAATACTAGAGTTTCTATACAGTGTTTATGCTTGGATAATCCCTCTGGGAGTCTTGGCTAATAGTTCTACTTCAGGAACTTCAGGGATTGAATCTATATTCTTTGAAAACTTGGAGGAAATAAATGAATGCATAGAACCAGATTAAACAAAAGTACTTTCTAGAATTTAGAGAATAGTGAGAGTACCTATCATCACATCATTTGTAGATTCAACTTCATCCATTGTGATAGAAAAATCATGGCCTTTCTCCCTTATCCTATGGTGAGGTTGATGGTGATTCCCCTCCACTGCCCTCTTATATGATCAATGATTGGAAAAGTGGCCAAGCTATCCACACATGAAGCATTGGAATTCAGGTAGTGACTACAACATATTCCCTTTTTCGTTACTATTGAGAATTTTATCCTTCACCTCACTACTACAGTTATGAGAAATTTGGTCATCTCTTCCACATGTGTAACATTTCACACCCCCAAGTAGGAAATTCCCTAAATACTTCTTCCCATTGTTTCTCTATCTTCCTTAGAACGTGTGTTCAGATTAGGAATCACTACTTCTAGGCAGTTTCCATTGGATTTATTTATAGAACCAAAATCATCCAACAGTTCTCTATCCAAAGTTACTTCTTTTCTAAATGCAGGTGTTCGTTAGGTTTTCACCAACGGTACTTAAGAACATACATTGGTCAAGAGGATGGGAGGTCAGACTCATCACACCCTTTTGGGTGGAATTATTTCCTACTCCAGGACTCTCTTATAAATTTAATATTTTTCTTGTGAATCCTTATTAATTTAACAAGTATAAAATAGGTTTCCATTGAAATTTAAAATCAATTATTATCATGTGTGAAATTTAGAATCATCTGTTTGTATTTGATGTTCTTCATTAATAGATATATCTATATGCATTAGAGGTTCTCCATCAATGGTATCCTCTCATATACTATTGAGATATTCTTTTAACCGTTGTTATGATAATATTGGTTTTCAAGACACTTAGTGGTGCACTCTAGAATTTATTGTCATCTAGGTAGAAGATAGTGTGTTTTGATATTGGCATCATACCCATAAATGGGGTACCTATATATCCTTGTGAAAAGAATCCAGACCCTTGTGTTTCAGTGCCGCTTAGTGGGACACATCATACCTTTTAGGGTCGAGTGATAAGGACCTAACCGTACAGTTTAATGTCATGTGGTAAGGACATATAAGTGGAAGGTGCTTAGTCAAATCTTAGTGTGGGACTTATTCTTAAGTAGCCCAAGGAACATGGAAAAGATATGAGTTTCCAAGTTAGATTAAACCCTGTTGGGAATATTTCCCAAGAAGAACATGGTTTATTTTAAGTGTTGGGTTTAAACCTCAGGGAGGCTTCCTATGTATCCCAATAGATGGGAATCAGAGCCCACATAGTTCGATAAGTCTCATAGTGGAGTGTAGTCCTTTGAAAAAAATGAGTTTGTACTTGCTTCCTGAAAAGGATTCCATTTTATGGATGAAATGATATGGAACTCAGGCCTTAGGATGGCTTCCTATATATCCCCGTTTTAATGGGAATTAGAGTTCGTGTAGTTCATTGATGGTCAATCGTGTGGATGTTGTGATCATCATGGTTCTCTAAGACAATGTGAGTTATGATCAGTGTGAGAAACAAGAGGATGTAAAATATTCAACAAACCACACACACACTTTTACTTCTCCACTGATGGAATAGGATGGGACTACAATGGAGAGGGTGGATGATGCTGAGGCGATGGTGGTAGAGGGCACGTAGCAATGAGAATTTCAATAAAGGATGACATTGGAGGTCATGCATCCTAACTCTCATAAGATTAGGGACTTAACTCAGTTGAAGTGCCCTCCCCCACCATCGCCTCAGCCTCATCCACCCTCATCGTCATAGGCCCGCCCTCTTCCACCAGCGGAGGAGGAAAAGTGTGTGTGTTGTTTGTTGAATCTTTCACAACCTCCTGTTTCTCACACTGATCATGACTCACATAGACTATGAGAACCATGATAATCACAACATCCACATGATCCACCCTCAATAAACTATGAGAAATATGATTCTCATTAAAATTGGGATACATAGGAAGCCTTCCTAAGGCCTCAACGCCATCTTATTTAATCCATAAAAATCCATCCTTTTCAATAATTAAGTCCAAACTCATTTATTACAAAGGACTAAAATCTCTTATGAGACTTATCGAACTACATGGGCTTTGATTCCCATCCATTGGGATACATAGGAAGCCTATCTAAGGTTCAAACGCACCACTTCAAATCAATCTTGTTCTTCCTGTGCTATATTTCCAACAGGGTATAATCCAAATGGGGGACTAATATCTTTTCCACGTTCCTTAGGATTCATAGGCCTAAGTCTCACTCCAAGATTTGACTAATAACCTTCCTCTTAGATTTCCTTACCACATGATATTAAACTATACTTCTAGGTCATTATCACCCAACCTTAAAAGGTATGATGTGTCCCATTATGAGGCACAGAAATATGATGGTTCTGATTCCTTTCAGAAGGATACATAGGTAGCCCATTTATGGGTATGATCCCAACATCAAAACAAATTTTTTTCTCCCTGGATGATAATAAATTCCAGAGTGCCCCACTGAGTGGATTAAAAAGAAGTATTATCATAACACAGGTTAAAAGAATCTCTCAATAGTATATTAGAGGATACCATTGATAGAGAACCTCAAATACATACAGATATCTCCATGAATTAAGAAACTTGAATACATACAGATGATTATAAATTTCACACATGATACTAATTGATTTCAAATTTCAAGGGAAACCAATGTTATACTTGGTAAATTAATCAGGATTCACTTGAAATGTCTCAAATCTATAAGAGAGTCCCAGACTAGGTAATAATTACCCCCAAAAGGGTTTAATGAGTCATAAATCCCATCCTCTCAACCAATGTAGGTTCTTAAGTATCGTGGGTGAAAACCAAATGAACACATTCCTTTGGAAAGAAGGCCCCTTTGGATAATGAACTGTTGGATATTTTTGGTTCTATAAATAAATTCAATGGAAACCACCTGGAAGTAGTGATTCCTAATTCGAACAAACGTTCTGAGGAAGACATAAAAACAAAAATGGTGAACCCAACTTGAATCCTTAATCAAGTTGATAGTATTACCCATATTTTAGTATCCTATGAATTGATAAAGTCCAGACAAAGGAATCAATCATGCATGTTTCCATCTAAAATATGTTTCTTTAGTGGAGTTCATTGTTTCTGAGTTTTCTCAGAACTCCCTTCTCTCCAAATAGCTTCCTTCTAGTATGCGCCTGTGAATGCCCTAGCTGTTGCACAAGATGGATCCATATCTGCTCAAAGAACGTCATCACCAACTTAGAATCTTCAATGGTGGGTTCCAAATGTATTGGTATGGAGATACCACCAACACAGCACTATCCCAACCCTGGAGGATGCTTGACGGGCTCTCCAAGTTGACAACAACCCTCGATCGTCTGGTCAGTGATGACCAGTGGTCAAGAAGCAGACAGTGTCATCCACCATCTTCAACCATTTTGGGTCCTTATCCCTGGAATGCAATAACCAGTCCTTCCCATACTATAGGGTGGTGGATCAACAGGTCACTCATTGCCTCAACTCAAAGATACAGAGGTCCTTCCCGAGGGCTCCCACTAATAATCGCCGCCAGTAGAATCTTGTGGCAGTGAACCCCCAACATGATGGGGGTGTTGCCTTCAGTTGTTCGGCCCAAGTCCCTCAGACCTGGGCATGTAAGAAGAACTATTAGATAAACATCTAGCAACCAGGGATAAGGTTCTTACATCTTCCCCCTTCAAATAAGTCCATCAAAATAACAAGGTGGAAAATAACGAACAAGCACATACACTTGTCTTTCCCAATTATGCTGGACAACAGACTCATCTGGCAGAGACCAACCAATCCCACCATTTAAATCTGGTGGAGTACCGTGAGCAGGTACATACACCTGTTTATGATCTATCAACCAATTTAGAGGCTTGTATAACTGCATTCAAGGAATCCTTCCAATCAAATATGACGACAACCGGTAAGCAGGAATATACACCTACCTACACTCACCAATTCTTCCAGTAGTCCTGTCTATCAACATTGTAAGAAGTTATTTGACCATGATTGGAAGAAAAAAACAAGTAGGCACATACACCTGCCAACATCTATCAAGCCTTCTAGTAGTCTAGTTTGGCACCACTCAAAGAAGTCAGTAGGAAAGCTCCGACGACAAACCTGGGACAAACTCAACACTCTACCCCCATACATGAGTACTATCAATATCCCCTGATATGAAAGGGAGGATAGGAGAAGACACATACAACTAATCCAGATACAAAATTGATGTATATTCCTATTGGGATGTCGAAGTCACCGAACACATTTTATAAATTGTGAAAGGGCAGACACAAATTCCTGCCCATATTCTGGAAGCCTGCTAGAATATAATAACAACAACTTTAGTAGTACCAGGGGAAGATACACATAATTCTGTCCCCATGCCTATGATGACTCATCAAAAAGCCATTCTAGAGCAGATACAAACTTCTATTCCAGTCTAGGAGGTTTATGGGTCATACTCCCTCATATCACATGGACAACTGGATCGGGAACATACACCCTTTCCAATTGGATATAATCAGCCTATTCTGATGAACACTTCAAGGCTGGCACATACACCTGCCCATGTTGGCCACTTCTCCCAGCAAGAGGCCCTGACTATGTGTAAAATATCATCTATGAATAAGTATCACCAAACAAAGTTGGAAAATAAAAATCCAATTTGTGATCTGGATCCTCTTAATGTTGGAGTTATTGAATCCCTCAGACATTTATCTATTTCAACTCAAGATCCTACACTCCCAATACTAAATTATGGGAGTAGTACCAGTAATTATGAAGTTCCCCATCCGTCACTTCATCATGTAGGCTTTCTTCATGAAATTTTGGTCAATAAAAAGAATCTATCTTTGGATGAGAGCCTCAGAAACCCTCCATGTGTCTAGAAGACCAAGGAGAAAAAAGATTTATCCCTCATTTTAATTCACCATGGTGTTACTTCCCATGATGGAAGTCATAGTGAATGTTCTCTCCACATTAGTGTTTCTCATTGGCAAGATAATTATTTAATTAAAAATGTAGGAACGAGAAAGGCCTATTATCTCAAGGCACTTTCCAACATAAGGCTAGTAATGTCTGATCCCTTATTACTAATTGGGAAATAATTTCTCAACCAAAATAAATCCTAAGGTGATGGTCATTCTCTGAACCTCTCATAGGTCATTTTCCATCTAATATAGAAGAGGAAAAAAAACTAATACTCTTGTTTGTAATAAAACAATCCAGAAGTGTCCACTTTGGTCAGACCAAATGGGGAAACCTTTAGCAAAGGAAGATGAAGATATGTTGAATAATAGAAAACAATTGAATAAAGGTGAAATACCAGTCATGTTCTGGCCTTTGGAAACCTCTGAATACAACATTACCGAATTGATAGCATAAGATTGCATTTATGATATCTGCCTCAACATATAGAAAACTCTTCTTCATGTAAATGCCAAATTATTACCATATAATTAATATTAAAGTCATTTAAAGGTAACAGAAGGGTTGCAATGCCAAATTGAATTGGAATCTCTCTCAGTTTCCTAACATCCAAATGCTGAGAAGTAGAAGGGAACCCTTCATTTTGCATACATCGATGCACTAAAATGGCTATGCTCGTTAATTACTGATACCCCATATTGTGTTCATATCAAAGGATGTGGTTCACATGGGGAATTTCATTTCACTATGCTCCAAAATCAGCAAAGCCCAAATAAAGTGGTCTGAAGAAATTTTATTTCCCATAGCCATCTACAATCAATAGATTTTGTGTGTAATCAAAGATACGATCAAGAACATGCCTTGACTATCTCTAATCAAAGTCCAGCCCAAAGTTAGAAAGCTATTGAGATACTATTACATCAAGCATCTGAGAACATTAACCATGCCTCCCATTTAGAGGATGTCAATTATCAAATTGAAAAAACGTCTAAAATAGCATAGTGGTATTTTTAAATAGATTATTTAAGTGGTATTCAGATAATTCACCCTTCCAATGTTTAGACCAAAATTTTCAAAATCAGAAGAGTAGCTATGCTAATATTAGCCATAGTAGTTCAGAAGCCACCCCAGCCTATAGGGATGGGTGCTTGTTTAACTCAACCTTCTAATTCAATAAACAAAGTTTGAATGTTTGAAGATGAAGAACATGAATAGACCCAACCCACAAGGATGGGGGATTTTTTATGGATAGTAACATGAAGGGAATCCTTGGATAGTTCAGTTGTGCATTGAGGAGGGGATTGTAGATGTGAAAATCCCCCCATCCATGTTGGTTGGGTATATTCATGTTCTTTTTCTTCAAACACTCGAACATTGATTATTGAATTAGAAGGTTGAGTTAAAAAAGCCCCCATCCCTACAGGCAGGGGTGGCTCGTGAACTACTATGGCTAATATTAGCATAGATACTCTTCTGATTTTGAAAATTTTGGTCAGAACATTGGCTGGTTTCATTATCTGAAAACCAATTAAATCGACTGTTTCAAAAGACCACTATGCTATATTAGACATTTGTGCAATTTGGTAACTGAAATCCTCTAAATGGGAGGCCTGGTTAATGTTCTCATATTCTCTATGTAATAGTATCTCAATAGCTTTATCTCTTTGGGCCAAACTTTGATTAGAGATAGTCAAGGCATGTTCTTGATATTATCTGTGATTACAAACAAAATCTATTGATTGTAGCTGGCTATGGGAAATAACATTGCTTGAGACCACTTTATTTGGGATTTGCTGATTTTGGAGCATAGTGAAATGAAATTCTCCATGTGCACCCCATCCTTTGATATGAACACCAGATGGGGTATCAGTAATTAACGAGAATAGACTTTTTAGTGCATCAATGCATGCACACTTAAGGTTTCCCTTATACTTCTTAGCCTTTTTATGTTAGGAAACTGTAACACCCCGAGCTTCCACGATACGCCTCTCTTTCAATAATGCAATAGCTTGCATTGTACGCAAGTTCGAGTTCTAAAACACCGTGACTAATCAAAGTAGCCGTTATGAATAGTAATAACCACTTTTTAAAATTATAGATATTTTATATTTCAAAATGGACTTCATTTTTGTATTCGTAATATCGAAATTAGCCTATGTTGAATTTTTCGTATTTTTCTGAGAACTTCTAATTTTTTATGAATAGTGAAAATTACTTAAAAACAACTTTTTTAATCAAAATAATTTATAGTGATAAATTATACTATTTAGTGGTTTTAAAGTATAATTAGAATATATTTTTACCATTTTATCCAATGGTGGTCATTAGAATTAATTTAACATTGAAATTGGACATAAACAATTGCCAATCTTTTGATATAAATTGTTTCTTAAAAACAAGCTATTTGTTGTAACAGCGGGAATTAATAATAAAATTAATTAATGCAACTTATATGTTTGTAATTTTTTAAAATATACATCATTTTTGAATTCGGAATATCAATTATAGCTTAGGGTGAAATTTTGGCTTTGTTCTGAAAAACTTCAATTTTTGATGAATAGTGAAACCACTAAGTGGTAGTTAAATAACTGATTTTTCATTTAAATGAAATATTACCACTTCTGTGATTTGATTTTCAAAAATCCGACATACATGGTTGTCATTAAGAAGTAAAATGTGGTTCAATGAGATTAAAATAATTTTTGGTGAATAGTAACTTTTAAGTTCTTAATCGCGATTAGAGGTAATTAGTGTAGTTTAAGGTAAAAATAATGTTTTAGTAATATGAGATGAGCATGACACTTGTACTACTCCTATTGGATGAGTCATGGCCGACCAATACAACCCATGGGTAAACTTGGGGACCCCATGGAGCCACTTTAGTTGGAAAATGACATTAATATATATTTATTTAATGTTAAAATTAATTTGACACAAACATGAGTTTTTTTACTAAAACAGTTTTTAAGTGGGGTTACACAAGTCCAAATTTTGATTATAAATATTCATTAGAAATATAAAAATATTTCCTACATCATAGTATTTTTTTATAATTTTTAGACATTAAATAAATTAAATTATTTATGACATCATGATGATGCAGCGATGGCCTCATTATTTAATGATTTAAATAAAATGGGAAGATAAAGAAAAATCCAAGGCTTACACTTGTCCAAAGCCAATTGGATGAGGAGATTTCGAACCCTTATCACCTTAGCCTCGAATTATATAAGTGTGGGACCTTTAGAATCCGAAAATCATTGTATAATAATGTAACATTTCAATCTTTCCAAAAGAGCCCCTCCTCTCCACTTATAAAAAGCCCCCACCTCTCCCACCTTATTCACACCTTCAAGCCATTTGGCTTGGCCAACCTCTGCCCAAATACTCTCCCAACATCCCTATTGTACTCCTAGAAGCCTCACTTTGGGCAGAACTCTTCTCAAGGAAGCCTTTGGCTCAAATCAAAAAGAGTTACCCGATTTTGAGGTAATGTCTTCTCTAATGTTGTTTTGTTTTATTTTTCTTCTCCAACCCCCTAAACTCTTTTTATTCATTTCTTTTGTAACAACACCAGCATCCTAAATATAATAGGATGTTGTTATAAGAAGTATTCGAGCTACAATTACACACACCTACATCTAATGGTTAAAGAACATACGGTTTCTGTGGATGGCGAATTTCTGCCTCACGAAACGATGATTGTTCAACACTCATATAACACCTTCAAAGGTGGCCATTAAGATGTAACTATTTTTATATATGATATATAATATGTTTATGTTTTACTTATGCTTCTGTATTCCTCATTTATGGCATACTTTATTATTTCCATTATGGGTAAAACGCGATAATTTCATTTTAGGAAGTGCGGACTACCGCCCCCTCAAAGTGATTTGAATCGTTAATGCCATATGTGGGATGTATAAAGGATGGAGTAAATGGTATTATACACTATATTATACTGGAATTATATTATACATTTATATCATTATGATTTCGTTCCATTAAATATGTAATTGAAATGAAAGTAGCGTTCATGCGTACGTACGGCTTACCGTCTCCATGAACGGTGCATTTCATTTCTTACCTCTAAATGTTACATAATATTATAAATGAATGTATATACTGGATATATAATATATATGTGAAATCTAAATCATGAATATAATTCTGGAGATAATGGATATTCTACCACATAAACAACTTGTAATTATAAGAATTTTATTGTTGACTCAAGTACCAAAGATCGATAAAACGACCGTTATTAACTTAAATAATTACATAATGTTCATATCATTGTAATAAGTGATATAATAAGGATAATGAAATTGAAAATGGTTCTTAGTAAGGTATATATTAACTCTAGTTTATTATTCAGGAGGTTAAATAATGGTTGAGTCAAGTCAGACACGAGGTAATGGAACTTCTTAACCCAATTTCCATTCTTTGGGTTAATCTCCTATTTTAAAATTATGTCATGATATTATTATGTCCTATCTTGTATTTATACTTTCTTTATGTGTACATATAGTGAATACACATAATAGATCTATTTTATTTAAAAAAATGATCTTTTAAGGACTTCGCCTCAATCTCCTTTTATTGAGGAATATTTGGTTTTATACACAACTTTCATTTATACGGTGTATAAACCCCTTTGACTTTTACGTTTATTCAAAAGGAATATTTTTATACGAAGCGTTTTACTAAACTTCAAAAAGGGAATGTTTTTCTTTCCGTACATATGCGGCGACAACGACTTCTCCGCCGTCGTGACCATTATTTGAGTTTCGGCTTCCTCTACAAGCCATCATTTTTTTTTGATGAAAAATAAATACAAAGTTTTATCTTTCTTTTATTTTGGTATTGAAAATGGTTTTGAAAGTGTTTTTATTATATCAATGTGTTGTATTGATATCTTGTGATTGAAATGTGGAAATGTTATGTTTCCTTTATGCATGTTTTATGTGATACGATTATGTTATGGTTTATGATATGTTTAAACCTATTCATATGAGGAATGTATTGGACTTAATAAGTGACGGGTGGAGCCCGCTATAGCTCCTCGATGCATCGGTAGGTCTCATGAGACAACTAGACGTGGAATTGGCCGAGGCCCTTTCCCAATTTGATTTATGGTTTTGGCGAGGACTTAATCATTTTAGACGTCTTGGCCGAGGCCTTGAAAAAATGATTCAGAATGTCTGGCATTATACATTCCCTCATTATGAAAGTGGTTGTTGATATTTCATGTGATTATTCGACCAGTAGAATATCCATGTGAAGAAGTGAATGGAATTATCTCATTTTACTTTTTCCACATAATGTTGATGTTCAAGTTTAAAAGGCTTTTGTTTTAGTTCTACATTGCCTTAAATGTTTATGTTTATTTATGAAAGCTTCCGCAATATTGTTATCCTTACTGAGCATCTGAGCTCACCCCTTTCAATGTTTTAATATTTTCCAGGATGTGAAGAAGTATTTTATGAATGACCTGCAGGGATAGTCAGAAGAGGATATGAGTGTGGACTATGAAGACTTTGTTATTAGTTTTTCACTTTATGATGTAATGTATCATTTATGAATGTATCTAGTGTTTCCAAGGCTACTAAACTAATCAGTCTTTCAAGACTTGATCTTTTGTGATCATGCCAATGTTATGAAGTAATGCACCGACTCTGGGTAGCTGGGGTCGGGGCGTTACAGTTGGTATCAGAGGCAGTTTAGTACTAACCTTGGAAGCTAGATTTAGATAAACTCTGATTAGATCACGTAGACCTAAGATGAACTTTGAGGATTAGTATAGAAGAACTTCCTAGAATTATGGTATTGTAGAGATTTTGTGAGTTTTCCGAGCAATACATCCCTGTCTGGATACGAGCAGGTAGAGGCGGCTCTGGCACAGATGTACCTAGGGGTAAAACCCAAAAACACCGCTTTGAGCTAGACTCGAACGGGAACTGGTGCACGACAACGGGCCTTGCTGTACTCTTGGTTACGACACTCCCGGGGGATATGCTTAGGATAATTCTAATTTTCTTTACAAACCACTATGGAGGGTTATGAGTATATACTTCTTCAAAGGAAACATTTCTTTTTATGATTATGGATTATATCCATAAATAGTTCAATTTATGTTAAGTGTTTTATAAGTATGGGATTATGTATTTTGATTCATAAACTGATCTAGTTTATGCCATTGTTTAGAAATGGCGCCTAGTGGAAGAAATGGAAACCGTATCAATGCACGCACTCCATGTAGGGATTGCCCTCCTGCTCAAGATAATTATAGTGGGGCTGGTGATGCAACCGGTGCCGATCAGCTAATCACCATACTGGGAAAAGTTACTCAGGTTATGAATAATAACCTTACCCGTATGGAGCACCCTGATCCACAGCGTGGAGGATCAATGTTAGACCGCTTCATGAGGCAACAACCACCAACCTTCAATGGGAGTACAAATCCTATAGTAGCTGAGCAATGGATAAATTCCTTAGAGAAAATATTCCATGCCTTGGGGAGTAGTGAAAGGGAGAAGGTTGTCATGGCAATTTACCGCCTCACTGGAGATGCCGATCAGTGGTGGTCGCTGATTCAAAACACAAAGGAAGATGATGACGTATCGAATATGGAATGGAGGGAGTTCAAAGAGCTTTTCCTAGAAAAATACTTTCCTCGTGACCATCAAGCAGATATGGAAAGGCAATTTCTGAGTCTGAGGCAGAAGGAGGATGAGAATGTTGCAAAGTATGAGGCTAACTTTACAAGGTTAGCGAGGCATGCTTCCGATTATATACGTAACCCAAGAAGTAAGATTTATCATTTCTTTGATGGGTTAAAACCATTTCTCCGTCGAGCTTTAGTATCACAAACCTTCTCATCATACGGAAATATTGTCTCATGTGCTATCAAGACAGAAAAGGAATTCACTAAGTCTTATGACAACAAAGTAAAGCCAGAGAAGAAGAGAACGGTGGAACAAGAAACGGATAAAGGGAAAAAGGGAAAGAAGGATTTTCCATTATGTGATAATTGTGGGAAGAATTACCCTGGTACTTGCCTAAAAGGAAGGAGTTTGTTATAAATGTAGAGAAAAGGGTCACCGGGCTCGTGATTGCAAGGGAAAGAATGAGGCTGTCAAAGTTGAATGCTACAATTTTAGGGAAATGGGGCATTATGCATATGAATGTCCTAAGCGTCAAGGAAACTTACCTCAGAAAAGGCCAAGGGATCAATGCAAATCTTATGCTGTGACTACAGTTGAAGCGGAATAATTAATGTATTGGTGCTTTTGTACTCAAGGATTATATTCTGGTTATAAGAATAATGTGATATATATAAAGATTGTACTGCAGTACTTTTTGATTTCAATAAGGTTTTAATATGATTAAGGTAATCATATTTTTAGTATGTGACAATAAGAGAAAATTTTCTTTGTTTGGGGAATCTGATGTTACAATTGATTTAGGAATTTAACGACCCTTTAGAGAAAGTCTGGACGGAGGTATTTTGGATAACTATAAAGGTTGGAATGGATTAAGTTGATCTTTGGATAGTATTGTTTACGGTTAAAACATTTATGAAGATTATTTTTGGAATATTATAGTACTATATTTTTAGGAAAAGGACAACCTGCAGGGTGGGGCATAACCCGTCGCGTCGGACAAAGCTGCAGGAGTCGAACCCAAAACCATAGTGCGACAAGCCTTTATTTCCTACCACTAGCCTACAGGAAGTCCCTGGTTATTACAAAATAATTTTACTAATCTAAATTGTATGTGTTAACATTTGGAACCTTATACAATTAGGAAAAGTATAATATTTTTGGGTTCTATTATCTTTTTGAGTGAAAGGTGAGTTTAAGGTTGAAACTCTAATTGGCAGGCATAAATATATATATACCTATCTATTATTCAATGAATAAATTAATTTTTAAACTTTAGTAAAGGGATATTAAAACAAAAAAATGCGTTATCCTAATACCTTATGTCCTGTTGAAATGATGATATTTTAAATCAACATAGATTGAAGGCTTTGAGGCCCTCAATTTGACAGTTGATTGTGATTGATGACCTCAATCACTCCCTACGAATATTTACGTTTTTCCTCCAATTATATGTCTCTAATTTCCACCAATGTTCTCTTAATCAAGATCATAATTGGGTGGTGACTTTTTCATTTCCCTTTCCCTCTTATTAAGGCTAAATTTTATTAACCTTATTTCCGATGTGGGTTTTCCACAAAGGTATTTTCTATTTTCAACCTTTTATTTTCAAAGAAAAATATCAAATTGCGAGGACGCAATTTATTGAAGGAGGGGAGAATGTAACACCCCGAGCTTCCACGATACGCCTCTCTTTCAGTAATGCAATAGCTTGCATTGTACGCAAGTTCGAGTTCTAAAACACCGTGACTAATCAAAGTAGCCGTTATGAATAGTAATAACCTCTTTTTAAAATTATAGAAATTTTATATTTCAAAATGGACTTCATTTTTGTATTCGTAATATCTAAATTAGCCTATGTTGAATTTTTCGTATTTTTCTGAGAACTTCTAATTTTTTATGAATAGTGAAAATTACATAAAAACAACATTTTTAATCAAAATAATTTATAGTGATAAATTATACTATTTAGTGGTTTTAAAGTATAATTAGAATATATTTTTACCATTTTATCCAATGGTGGTCATTATAATTAATTTAACATTGAAATTGGACATAAACAATTGCCAATCTTTTGATATAAATTGTTTCTTAAAAACATGCTACTTGTTGTAACAGCGGGAATTAATAATAAAATTAATTAATGAAACTTATATGTTTGGAATTTTGTAAAATAGACATCATTTTTTAATTCGGAATATCAATTATATCTTAGGGTGAAATTTTGGCTTTGTTCTGAAAAACTTCAATTTTTGATGAATAGTGAAACCACTAAGTGGTAGTTAAATAACTGATTTTTCATTTAAATGAAATATTGCCACTTCTGTGATTTGATTTTCAAAAATCCGACATACATGGTTATCATTAAGAAGTAAAATGTGGTTCAATGAGATTAAAATAATTTTTGGTGAATAGTAACTTTTAAGTTCTTAATCGCGATTAGAGGTAATTAGTGTAGTTTAAGGTAAAAATAATGTTTTAATAATATGAGATGAGCATGAAACTTATCCTACTCCTATTGGATGAGTCATGGCCGACCAAGACAACCCATGGGTCAACTTGGGGACCCCATGGAGCCACTTTAGTTGGAAAATGACATTAATATATATTTATTTAATGTTAAAATTAATTTGACACAAACATGAGTTTTTTTACTAAAACAGTTTTTAAGTGGGGTTACACAAGTCAAAATTTTGATTATAAATATTCATTAGAAATCTAAAAAGATTTCCTACATCATAGTATTTGTTTTATAATTTTTAGACATTAAATAACTTAAATTATTTATGACATCATGATGATGCAGCGATGACCTCATCATTTAATGATTTAAATAAAATGGGAAGATAATGAAAAATCCAAGGCTTACACTTGTCCAAATCCAATTGGATGAGGTGATTTAGAACCCTTATCACCTTAGCCTCGAATTATATAAGTGTGGGACCTTTAGAATCCAAAAAGCATTGTATAATAATGTAACATTTCAATCTTTCCAAAAGAGCCCCTCCTCTCCACTTATAAAAATCCCCCACCTCTCCCACCTTATTCACACCTTCAAGACATTTGGATCGGCCAACCTCTGCCCAAATACTCTCCCAACATCCCTCTCTTACTCCTAGAAGCCTCACTTTGGGAAGAACTATTCTCAAGGAAGCCTTTGGCTCAAATCAAAAAGAGTTACCCGATTTTGAGGTAATGTCTTCTCTAATGTTGTTTTGTTTTATTTTTATTCTCCAACCCCCTAAACTCTTTTTATTCATTTCTTTTGTAACAACACCAGTATCCTCAATATACTAGGATGTTGTAATAAGAAGTATTCGAGCTACACTTACACACACCTACATCTAATGGTTAAAGAACATACGGTTTCTGTGGATGGCGAATTTCTGCCTCACAAAACGATGATTGTTCAACACTCATATAACACCTTCAAAGGTGGCCATTAAGATGTAACTATTTTTATATATGATATATAATATGTTTATGTTTTACTTATGCTTCTTTATTCCTCATTTATGGCATACTTTATTATTTCCATTATGGGTAAAACGCGATAATTTCATTTTAGGAAGTGCGGACTACCGCCCCCTCAAAGTGATTTGAATCGTTAATGTCGTATGTGAGATGTATAAAGCATGGAGTAAATGGTATTATACACTATATTATACTGGAATTATATTATACATTTATATCATTATTATTTCATTCCATTAAATATGAAATTGAAATGAAAGTAGTGTTCATGCGTACGTACGGCTTACCGTCTCCATGAACGGTGCATTTCATTTCTTACCTCTAAATGTTACGTAATATTATAAATGAATGTATATACTGGATATATATGATATATATGAAATATAAATCATGAATATAATTCTGGAGATAATGGATATTCTACCACATAAACAACTTGTAATTATAAGAAGTTTATTGTTGACTCAAGTACCAAAGATTGACAAAATGACCGTTATTAACTTAAATAATTACATAATGTTCATATCATTGTAATAAGTGATATAATAAGGATAATGAAATTGAAAATGGTTCTTAATAAGGTATATATTAACTCTAGTTTATTATTCAGGAGGTTAAAGAATGGTTGAGTCAAGTCAGACACGAGGTAAGGGAACTTCTTAACCCAATTTCTATTCTTTGGGTTAATCTCCTATTTTAAAATTATGTCATGATATTATTATGTCCTATCTTGTATTTATACTTTCTTTATGTGTACATATAGTGAATACACATAATAGATCTATTTTATTTAAAAAATGATCTTTTAAGGACTTCGCCTCAATCTCCTTTTATTGAGGAATATTTGGTTTTATACACAACTTTCATTTATACGGTGTATAAACCCCTTTGACTTTTACGTTTATTCAAAAGGAATATTTTTATACGAAGCGTTTTACTAAATGACAAAAGGTGAATGTTTTTCTTTCCGTACATATGCGGCGACAACGACTTCTCTGCCACCGTGACCGTTATTTGAGTTTCGGCTTCCTCTACAAGCCATCATTTTTTTGATGAAAAATAAATACAAAGTTTTATCTTTCTTTTATTTTGGTATTGAAAATGGTTTTGAAAGTGTTTTTATTATATCAATGTGTTGTATTGATATCTTGTGATTGAAATGTGGAAATGTTATGTTTCCTTTATGCATGTTTTATGTGATACGATTATGTTATGGTTTATGATATGTTTAAACCTATTCATATGAGGAATGTATTGGACTTAATAAGTGACGGGTGGAGCCCGCTATAGCTCCTCGATGCATCGGTAGGTCTCATGAGACAACTAGATGTGTAATTGGCCAAGGCCCTTTCCCAATTTGATTTATGGTTTTGGCCGAGGCCTTAATCATTTTAGACGTCTTGGCCGAGGCCTTGACAAAATGTTTCAGAATGTCTGGCATTATACATTCCCTCATTATGAAAGTGGTTGTTGATATTTCATGTGATTATTCGACCAGTAGAATATCCATGTGAAGAAGTGAATGGAATTATCTCATTTTACTTTTTCCATATTATGTTGATGTTCAAGTTTAAAAGGCTTTTGTTTTAGTTCTACATTGCCTTAAATGTTTATGTTTATTTATGAAAGCTTCCGCAATATTGTTATCCTTACTGAGCATCTGAGCTCACCCCTTTAAATGTTTTAATATTTTCCAGGATGTGAAGAAGTATTTTATGAATGACCTGCAGGGATAGTCAGAAGAGGATATGAGTGTGGACTATGAAGACTTTGTTATTAGTTTTTCACTTTATGATGTAATGTATCATTTATGAATGTATCTAGTGTTTCCAAGGCTACTAAACTAATCGGTCTTTCGAGACTTGATCTTTTGTGATCATGCCAATGTTACGAAGTAATGCACCGACTCTGGGTAGCTGGGGTCGGGGAGTTACAGAAACTGAGAGAGATTCCAATTCAATTTGTCATTGAAACCCTTCTATTACCTTTAAATGACTTTAATATTCATTTTATGGTAATAATTTGGCTTTTACGTGAAGAAGAGTTTTCTATATGTTGAGGTAGATATCTTGAATGCAATCTTATGCTATCAATTCGAGAATGTTGTATTTAGAGGTTGCCAATGGCCAGAACATGACTGGTATTTCACCTTTAGAGAATTGTTTTTTCTTATACAACATATCTTTATCATCCTTTTCTAGAGGTTTCCCCACTTGGTCTGACCAAAGTGGAAGCTTCTGGATTGTTTTATTATAAACAATAGTATCAGTTTCTTTTTCCTCTTCCATATTAGAAGGAAAATGAACTATGGGAGGTTCAGAGAACGACCATCACCTTAGGATGCATTTTGGTCAAGAAATTATTTCCCAATTATTGATAAGGGATTATACATTACTGGATTTATGTTGGAAAGTGCACTGAGATAATAGGGATTTCTCATTCCTACATTTTCAATTAAAAATTTATCTTAACAATGTAAAACACTAATGCGGAGAGAACATTCCTAGTGAATTCCATCACAGGAAGGAACACCATGGTGAATTAAAATAAGGGATAAATACTCTTGCTCCTTGGTCTTCTAGCCACATGGAGGGTTTATATGGCTCTCATCTGAAGATATATTCTTTTGATTGACCGAAATTTCATGAATAAAGCCTTCATGATGAAGTGACTGATGGGGAACATCATAATTACTGGTTCTACTCCCACAATTTGGTATTGGGAGTATAGGATCTTGAGTTGAAATAGATAAATGTCTGAGGGATTCAATAACTCCAACATTAAGAGGATCTAGATCACATATTGGATTTTTATTTTCCAACTATCTTTGGTGATAAATCTTCTCAGATGATCTTTTAAACATATTCAGGGCCTCTTACTGGGAGAAGTGGTCAGCATGGGCATGTGTATGTGCCAACCTTGGAGTGTTCATCAGAATAAGACGATTATATCCAATTGGAAAGGGTGTATGTTCTCGATCCAGTTGTCCATATGATATGAGGGAGTATGACCCATAAACCTCATATACTGGAATAGATGTGTGTATCTACTCTGGGATGTCTTGCTGATGAGTCATCATAGGCATGGGGAAAGAATTATGTGTATGTTCCCCTGGTACTACTAAAGTTGTTGTTATTATATTCTCGCAGGATTCCAGAATATGGGCATGAATTTGTGTCTGCCCTTTCACCATTTCTAAAATGTGTTTGGTGACTTCAACATCCCAATAAGAATATAAATCAATTTTTTATCTTTAGTAGGTGTATGTGTCTGCTCTTATCCTCCCTTTCCTATCAGTGGATATTGATAGTACTCATGTATGGGGGTAGAGAGTTGAGTCTGTCCTAGGTTTGTCGTTGGAGACTTCCGACTGACTTCTTTGAGTGGTTCCAAACAAGAATACTAGAATTCTTGATGGATGTTGGTAGGTGTATGTGCCTACTGGTTGTTTTCTTCCAATCATGGTCAACAAACTTCTTACAATGTTGACAGACAAGACTACTGGAAATATTGGTGAGTGTAGGTAGGTGTATGTTCCTACTTACCAGTTGTCGTCATATTTGATTGGCTGGCTTCCATGATTGCAGTTAGACAAGCCTCTAAACTTGTTGATAGTTCATAAACAGGTGTATGTACCTGCTCACGGTACTCCACCAGATTTAAATGGTGGGATTGGTTGGTCTCAACTAGATGAGTCTGCTGGCCTGCAGAATTTGGAAAGATAGGTGTATGTGCTCGTTCGTTGTTTTACACCTTGTTATTTTGATGAAATTATCTGAAGGGGGAAGATGTAAGAACCTTATCCATGGTGGATAGACATTTTACCTAATAGTTTATCTTGCATGCCTGGGTCTGAGGGACCTGGGCTGAACAACTGAAGGCAACACCCCCATCATGTTGGGGGTTCACTGCCACATGATTCTACTAGCGGAGATTATTGGTGGGAGCCCTCAAGAAGGACCGATGTATCTTTGAGTTTAGGCAATGAGTGACCTCTTGATCCAATACCCTATAGTATGGGAAGGACTGGTTATTTCATTCCAGGGATAAGGACCCAAAATGGTTGAATATGGTAGCTGACACTGTTTTCTTCTTGACCACTGATCATCACTGACCAGACGATCGCTGATTTTTGTCAACTTGGAGAGCCCATCGAGCATCCTCCAGGGTTGGGATAGTGCTGTGTTGGTGGTATTACCATACCAATACATTTGGAACCCACCAATAATGATTCTAAGTTCGCGATGACGTCATTTTAGTAGATATGGATCCATCTTGTGCAACAGCTAGAGAATTCACAGATGCATACTTTAAGGATGCTATTTGGAGAGAAGGGATTTCTGAGAAAACTAAGAAACAATGAACTCCATTAAAGAAACATATTTTAGATGGATAAATGCATGATTGATTCCTTTGTCTGGCCTTTATCAATTCATAGGAGACAGAAATATTGGTAATACTATCAACTTGATTAAGGATTCATGTTGGGTTCACCATTTTTGTTTCTATGTCTTCCTCAGAATGTTTGTTCGAACTAGGAATCACTACTTACAGGCGGTTTCCTTTGAATTTATTTATAGAACCAAAAATATCCAACAGTTCATTATCCCAAGGGGACTTCTTTTCCAAAGTCAGGTGTTCATTTGGTTTTCACCAATGATACTTAAGAACATACATTGGTCGAGAGGATGGTAGGTCAGACTCATCACACCATTTTGGGGGGAATTATTGACTACTCAGGGACTCTCTTATAAATTTAAGACATTTCTTGTGAATCCTTATTAATTTACCAAGTATAACATAGGTTTCCCTTGAAATTTGAAATCAATTATTAGAATGTGTGAAATTTAGAATCATTTGCATATATTCTAGTTTCTTCATTAATGGAGATATCTGTATGTATTCGAGTTTCCCCATCAATAGTATCCTCTCATATACTATTGAGAGATTCTTTTAACCATTGTTATGATAATATTGATTTTTAAGCCACTTAGTGGGGCACTCTAGAATTTATTGTCATCCAGGGAGACAAAAGTTTATTTTGATGTTGGGATTATACCCATAAATGGGCTAGCTATGTATCCTTGTGAAAGGAATCAGAACCCTCATAGTTCGGTGCCACTTAATGGGACACATCATACCTTTTAAGGTTGGGTGATAAGGACCTAGATTTATAGTTTATTTTCATGCGGTAAGGACATCTAAGATGATGGTGCAAAGTCAAAGATTGGTGCGGGGCTTATGCTTAAGAAGCCCAAGGAACATGGAAAAGATATGAGAATCCAAGTTGGATTAGACCTGGTTGGGTATATGGCCCAGGAAGAACGAGGTTTATTTGAAGTATTGGGTTTTAACCTCAGGGAGGCTTTCGAAGTATTCCACATGGATGGGAATCAAATCCAATGTAGTTCGATAAGTTTCATAGGAGTGTGTAGTCCTTTGTTTGAAATGAGTTTTGACTTACTTCCTAAAAAGGATTCCTTTTATGGATGAAATGAGATGGAGCTCAGGCCTTAGGAATACTTCCTACGTATCCCAATTTTAATGGGAATTAGAGTTCTTGTAGTTCCTTGAGGGTGAATCCTGTGGATGTTTTGATCATCATGGTTCTCTTAGACCACTTGAGTCATGCTCGGTGTGATAAATAAGAGTACATGAAAGATTCAACAAACCACACACACAATTTTCCACCTCCTCTTATGGAAGAGAAAGGGACTATGGCGATGAGGGTGGATGAGGATGAGGTGATGGTGGGAGAGGGAGAATAGCAATGATCCTTTCAAATTCGGATGAAATTCGAGGTCATGCATCCCAAATTTTGAATGATTAAGGAGTTACCTCAGCGGAAGTGCCCTGATTGGTTCCCAGGAGAGGAGGGAGACTTCTACTTTGTTTGAATGTAAAATGAAGTTTGACCCTTACACTTCTTTTTGAGAACTGAAGGCTCCAAGTCTTAGAGGTGAGAAGAGGATTCCATGACCCAAACCCTAATCCTCCAAACTGGGAACTCCCCAAAACTATTTCTAGGAGAAATGTATATTTGAATAAGTATATAGAAAACTATAGACACTCCATGAATCCTAACCCCATTTAATAATAAATGTGGGAAACCTCTGGCTCGAGATATATAAACCCAAATAGGGGACACGCTGATGTGACCTTCGCAAAGGTTTAGTAAGTCAGGAGGTTTTAGTGGATGATTCAACTGAGTAACTTTTAGATAAGGGAACCAAGGAAGGGAGTTCCCTACCATGAGTAGATTTAATGAGGGTTTTCAAGAAGACACATAGGCCCCATGCATAGTTGTGTAGCTTATCTATTCAGTGTATATATACCGCGTAGGTACCCTGCATAGGTATGCTGCGTAGGTACCCCACATAGGTACACCGCGCAGGTCTTATCGATGACTAAAAAAAGCTATTAACATATGATAACCAAGACAATTCAAGATTCAAACTTTTATAGTACTTCAAGACATGATTATACCATCTAATTCTCTATTTTCTTGTGTTTTTAGAGAGTTACCTAAGAAAATATGAGGGATTTGGGTGAAAGGGATACACAATGGGAGCTGCCAGAGTTCTTCAAACTTTTTCAATTATCAAATGAGGATCCTAAGGGTCTTATTTATAGACAAGAAGGGGGGCTATTAAAAAGAAGTTTATTTGCATAGGTTGGCTATAGATCTCTTTCACGTAGGTGTAAAGAAAACATTGGGCCATGTAGCTCTGTTATGGAGCTCCTCTGTGCAATTTTATCACGTAGCTCCTCTATGTAGGTCCATTGTGATTTATTTTATGCCTTTTACTTCTTTTAGATTTGTCTTCAGACTTTAAAATATCTAGATTATGGCTTCATAATATTTTCATCTTATTAAGGAGTGTCAATACCCATATCTGTTGTATGTGGAAATTTTCACTTTCTTTCATCCTCTTCCTTGATAAATGATCCTTTGCATATTTGGCTCCAAATATATCTTCTTTTTATTCAAATTCTGATACCACTATGTCTCATAGAACTCTAGTTTAACTTTCATAGCACTTCATACTATCTCCTTATAGTTATCATAGTCTTAATTATAAAGATTCTTCTATAAATGGGGTCATTTTTCACCAAATAATCTATCAACCATTCCATTAGTATCCATGAAAAATCTATAGGTGTAGCGCTAAATTCTTCTTATGTTCATCTCATAGCTCTCAGTATATTCATTCTCCTTCTGTTCTAGATCTATAAATTCATTCTATTTTTTTGTTCACGTTGAACGAGGGAAATATTTTGTGAAAAAGGTTCCCCCTATCTCTTCCCACTCCATAGATTCAATCTCCAATCTTGGATTTGTGTTTTTAACCAGTGTATACCACTGATGAGATTCCCCCTCTAAGAAGTGAATAGACAGGTTGAATTTATCTTGTTCTAAACAACGGAGTGCAGAAAATATCTTTTCGATAGAGCTTATCCACTATTTAGTAATCAATGGGACATTAGATATACAAAAAAATGGTGGTCATTGACACATAAAGGACTCAAAATAATGTTGTCCCCTTAAGGGAGAATCTGGTCTCTCAACTTCATTCAATTTATTTCTTATAACTCAAGTCATTTGATTCATCCTTCTCATGAAGGTTCCATTCTGGCTTCCATTGGAAGGTTGTTAGTGCCTAGTTCTTTGTGCTAATCATTTACATGGTTTTTCATATTTCCTGCCATTATTTAGAAGAACACGTTAGTGAGAATTTTTTTTTCATTTAATAATATTATAATTCTAAAGTAATTTAATATCATTAAAACATCATTCTTAAATATGTTATTCTTTAACAACAATTACATTACCTATAAATCCTTAATAACGATTCCTAAAAAACTTGTGATTAACCAAAAATATCCCTTGAGAGTGTCAAACCAGAAGTGTAGAAAGGCCTGTTGTCATGCACCAATTCACATTCGAGTTTATCTCAAAGTGGTGTTTTCATAATTTACCCCTAGATAAATTTTTTCTAGAGCCACATCCACTTGTTCACATCCATACAAGGATTTATTTATTCAGAAACCACTTACATAATATTTCACCAAAATACTAGGAAGTTTACCTATATTTAAAATTTTTATATGGTTATTCCTAAAGTTTTAAAATCTTAATTTCCACAAATAACTAAACTATCCCTTGATACCAACCATGGAATCCCAAATTTTTATTACACAACTTTTCATTACATTTTATAAACAAAGGATTTTTTAAAGTTTAGTGTATTGGAAAAAGGTACATAATACATGAAAACATATAAAATTATTCTATTAAACTTTAAATACTTATTCAAGGTTCATAATAAATATATTTATTATATTTCATAAATTGGGGACATATATCAAAGGAAATGGTGAGCATATGTTCGAGTAAGGGAAAACAATGTAAACAGTTTACTTGTGACCTTGAGGAATATCAATAAGAACTTAAGGAATATAATAAAGGCATGAGAAAGGGGAATATAATAATAATAATAACATTAATCATAACTTGTAAATGTAGCGACAATATTTTCTTTATACATTCTTATTCATATCACATAGGTTTGTCACTGAGTTGTCATAAATATTACCAAGGTTATTCACCAAGGTATCATAAAATATGTCATCTATAGAGATTAAATTCTTCACTCAATGCATTGGACCACTGTTAGGGATCACCCTTAATATGTATTAATTAATGTGATATGAAAATATCATAATAAAAAATTTCATAAATAACAAATGCAGAATACAATAATTGGGGTTTATATCAAAATCATGATGTTTTAGAAAGTTCTTAAAAATAAGATATTTTGTTTCATTTTAAACACATGGAAAAGGAAGGTGGGTTTCATGTATGTTAATACCAGAATAAAATAGATAAATTTTTACGTATATTTGAATACCCTTGGAGAAGAAGCAGGTTTAGGTACTCACAAAATAATATAAAATAATTTCTTGAGAAAAAGAGAGAAATCTTAAGAAGAAAATTCTGCAGCATAACGGGTATGAAACATAGTTTTAGAAAACATTAAAAGAAGATGGGAAAAGGGTCGACTATCCATAAAATACTCTTAATAAAGTACATGGATAGAATAAAATTTAAATAAGAACATAATATGAAAATTTTAAAGACATTCCATGTAAAAGGAGAACTTTAAAGGAAAAGAGAAGTTGAGATTTCCCTTACCTTGATGAGTGACTCCTAAAACTAGAGGATTAAGACCTTGGGGGCTTGAGGAAACCCTGTAAGGACTCCTTGTCAGGTAAAACTATCATATGTTCATGGAAGATGAAGTTTTAATGAAAGGAAATTAATAAATGGGTTGGTATTTATAGAAAAAGTGAGAAATTGTTTTATTAATTTTCTTGGACTCCGTAGTAGTGGTATTTGAAAAACCATGGGGTTTCCCATAGTATTTTCCCATGGTATTAGCCAATTGAGACACCTATTACATTATTTTAAACCAAAAGAGTTAAAAATAATTTTATAATACTAATTACATCATTATAACATATTTATTTTGTCATTAAACATACCAAAAAACTCAAACTATATTTTTACTATTCACAAAAATGAATGTATTTTATAAAATTCTCATAAATTCACCCTAACCTAATATTGATGTTCTAATTTATGAAATGATATTTATTTTATCATAATAATTCTATTTATAAGAGTTTTTTAATTAAAAAATTTCATTATAATAAATATTAATAAAACCTTAGTTTAATATAATAATTTATATCTCTTTGAAAAGTACAATTTTTACCCGAAAAAAATCAATTTATCAAATTTTATCTCAAATTTTAAGCAAAACGATTCTGAAAACAGAAATGATGAAATAAAAAACTTATTAAAAATAGGTATTAAATTTTAAGTAACTAGGTCCTCAACACATAAACCATTATAACATCCATATACGACCTAAGGGTGAGCTGTATGATAGTGATATACTCATGGGGAGACTTGAATAACATCTCTCGATTGGTAATATCCACTAACTTGAACTTATTCTATAGGCGATTTCATTCGAGCTTAACATGTTGAATCTCATCTTGGGATTGGTCAAGAGAGAATCCCAAAGAATCTAACTCCCTCCCAATTTCTAAAAAATGAGCTTCATATGGAATTACTCTACTAGATGAGGCCATAAAATCTTCTTTTCTGCATTAATCAAACATTATTAGTTCTATTTATAATACCAATTATAACGTTAAAATTATTATTTAGAGCATTGTTTCTAATGGTTATATTTACCTATGGTCATAATTTACTAATGGTCCTATAACATTTGAACCCCAAAGGTCACATTTTGAAAATACTTACTTCATTATTAAAGGGGTATAGTTTTTTTGAGCACAAAATAATATAACACCAATTTTGAGGAAATAAATACATTAAAAATTTTGGGTTATTACATTCTTCTACCAAGTAACCTACTTTGATAACATATCTTCTCGTGTGTACTTCAGGTGTATATTCCCATGTTTCAACAGTTGTTGACCCACCTCTTCACATATCCATTGATAATGAATGTTGATGTGATTTATCAGAAAATAGAATATGGAGTTTGTTTTGACGGAAATGATAAAAACTTTGGGGAATTTGGTTTGGCCTGATGGTGGATTGTGTGTGTGTGTGGGGGAGGGGGTTCTATTTTATGCACAATTATTGAAGTCATGTCACCATTGTTGTTCTAAAAAAACTCCCAATGGTTCCCACATCCATAACTGGGTATAGAAATTTATACTTAAGAACTCACATTGGTTGTGAGGATGGGAGTTAGGGATCATCACACCCTTTTGGGGTGATTTTTTTCCTACTTTGGGACTCTCTTATAGATTTAATATATGTTCATGAATCTATTTTTAATCCCGACATGGAATCATCTACCCTAACAAAATGACTATAAGTTAAACCTCTTTTTATTTCTGATATAGAATCAGTTTCTCCCACAAAATGACTATAGGTTAAATCTATTTTATACATGAATGATAATCTTTTATTGAATCCATCTATATGTATCCAAGGATCTTTATCCATTTACCCTAATAGTTATCTTATTATATGTTGAATCTGTATATCTAGGCATTTCATATTTTTCTTACATGTATGTAGGGATTTAATATGTTGAGGATGATATTGATCCATTATGAGGCATCCTAAGTATTCTATTTATAACCGTAATCAAAGACCATGTGGTTTGTTGAACCCAAGAATTTTAACATCAAATAGAGAGGACATATGTGTGGGCACTTAGGCACTATGTATTTGATCTTTAGTCTTGATGATATGTCCTACATATCCTAATTATGTTAGGAATTAGATTTAATGAAGTTTTATCATTCCCTTAGGATTGGACCCAATATAGATGTCCTTATATAGAGGGAATCATATCATTCCACTCATCATGGCATACACACTTAAGTTTCTATGGATGGTGGTGATTCATGATGTGGATGATATGACCATTATAACTCTCTAGGACCACGTGATCCATGCTCAGTGCCAGAAACAAGGAATATCAAGTAATCAGTATCACTACATATAGATATGGGGATTATGTACTAGGATAGCCCTTGGGATGTTTAATATTGATATAAGTCCTTAAAAAGGAATCCTAGATATCCTAGTTATAGTAAGAATCATAGTCATTGTAGATCATTTGATTTCTTAGTCCGTTGATAGATGAGGTAAAATGATCATCCCATGGGAATGATTGGGTCCCAATGGTTGAAATTTCAAAGAAACAGAGAGACTTACACTTAAGTGGATTCCCATTTGATATTGGGCCTTATGAAGTCTTCCTATGAACCCTAGTTACTACAAGAATTAGTGTCACCATAGTTCAGTCTGCCATAGCTTACACAATGAGGTTTCTCTAGTATGAAGGCAGTTATATCATGCCACTAATCATGATCTACACACCGGGTTTCTCTACATGAATTATATGATCATTTCAACTCCCTAATCCCACGTGATTTATGCTCATTTTAAGAGATCAGTTTCATCATTTGTAGATGCATGACTTATGTATTGGGACTTCCCTTTGGAGGTTTAATATGGAGATCAGGCCTTAGGAAGGCATCTTATGTGTCCTAGTTATAACTAGAATTAGAGTTATCATATTTCAATCTATCGATGATTGAGACTATGGTCTCTCTTATATATTGTCTAGACAAGGTTATCGAGTTCTGGGATTCCCCTTTGGCCTTTTATACTTGTCTTCCGGACATGTGTTGATTTTCTACCCTACATGCCTTCATTGCCTTCTTGGCGTGTCAGAGGATATCATCTTAACATGTCCAAAGACAATCACATGATCTTGTTGACTTTTCTAAGGGATGTCTCATAATCTAGATAGAATGTATGAAGGTCGTCACATGACTAAGGCTAATTTTTATGGAGGAAATCACAAGACCTGGTTGGATGATCATAGAGACCATCACATGACCTCGACTAACATGCCTTTAGGGCATCACATGATCTAACTAACTTTCCCTGGTGTCATCACTAAATTTGGCTAAAACATTTGGAGGGTGTCATGAGAATCGGTGTGATATGTCTGGAGGGTGCTTCATGTCCTGGATGACTTTTCTAGGTGTCACCGTGAATGTCAGTTGACATGTATGTAGGGCATCATGAGATCTGGATTTCATGTACCGAGGACATCATGAGAACTAGCTGACATGTCCCGATACCATCGTGAGACTTAGATGACATGTTCTGGTGCCACTGTATGATTTGGGAAACATGTCTAGAGGATATTTTGAGGTCAATATGGTGAACCTAGAGGGTTATGTGAGGTTTGGGTGGCATGATCTGGGGGAACCATGTGAATTTCTCTAACACATCCATGGGACTTCACATGATCTAAATATTTTACCAAATGAGTGTCACATGATCTGGGTGACATGTCCTAGTGTTGTCACATGAACTGGGTGGTTCATGGGAAGAACAAAAGGATATAAATATATGTTCTCCATGTAATTATATCATATTTTTAGCATTTTTTCAATACATTTAGTTCATATTACCTACATTTGTTCGGTGTTATCTTGTTTGAGTCTTGCATGATTCATCAGGTATGTGGGATGTCCTTTGTATAGACTAACTGAAGTCTTTTATGTGATCTTTGAGTGATCACAAAAAGTGACTATGCACGTCGTATGATAACTTAAGTTATTACCCTAATTTCACATGATGTAAAATTTTTTTGATCATGAGGTCAGCCACTCTGAGAAATCTTCTCTGATGTATGGGTGCGCCGATGCGAGGATCCAAGAATCTAAGGGTGCATTTTTCATGTTTGGTTGGGGGATTTATAGACCTCAACTCACTGATTATATTCAAATTTTCATGGAATTTATCTCAAAAATATAGTCTGGATTCAATGGAGGGTTTTTATGTCATGTGTTTTGTGAGATCCCATTGTAGGTCATTCTGGGGGTGTCTCTTGAGTTTCAACGATCATGATATCATCTCATCAATGCATAATTTATTGAATTATATCCAATTAATGGGGGCTTACCTAGTCATGTGGGCATTCCAAAGGGTTTTCGCATATTCAAGATTACATGTTTAATGGCCTTTGTGGGATCAGAATGCCTACTGAAAGGATTTTACCTGACCTAGGATAACTTTTCAGGGATCTTTCATGAGAGAAAGATGGCTTTCCAGGGGGGCTTCATGAGATTTGGACATCATGCTGAAGGTATTTTGTGAATTATTTTTTAGTAAACTAGTGCATAAATTAATTTTATGATCACTAGAGTTTCCCTCCTTTTCCCATTTTATTTCATTATTTATTTTATATGGGTCTGGGGTCTCGATAGTTTTCTTGAGTGTTGTTGAGGACAATTACTCTCCCATCGGAGATACATCACATGATGAAAAAAGGGTAATATGTTGGCGTGTGATAATTATCATAGAAAACCATACTTCTTTCCTTTGGATTCAAATGGGGAGTATATTACTAGTTGGACATGTCGAAATCCTTTCACATGATGAGGGTGACATACTAGCAAGATCTCGCATGGTGAGGCGGTTATGTCTCTTGGGGCTTGAGGTGTCTCGCGAACCGCCTAGGTGATTTGTATGAATTTTATGACTGAAACATGCTCGTTCTTTTTGGATATTTTTCTACTTATTTTCCAAGTATTTTTTTTATTTTTTGTCAGGCGTCTTCTAGTTGACAAGTCTCAAGGCCTAAAGAAGCTTATTTGGCTACCACCGCATGATCAGTGAGTTCCAAAGATGCCTTCATGGTAGTAGAAAGACTATTCAAAGGGGATCCATGAGATCTTCCTCTGGTTATGCACTAAACATGATTATTTTCATGACTTTGTGAAGTTCATGTGATCGTGTGTCTTCTGGAGGCTCATGAAATCCCAATCATTTTGGTCACCTTATTATTCCTTTTCATTTCAGAGGAAATAATACCCATATTATGATATTTATTCCCTTTTGTAATTGCCTATTCTCATTTAGAGTGAGTAAAAAAATTCCCCCTCTTAGGAGAAACATCTTCAAGGACAAGGGTTTGATTCAGAGGAAAGTAAATGCCAACCTAAGGCTTTAGTGCTGTCGCCAATCGGTGTCTTGGGAGATGCTTGGTCTATCGGGTGACGTTGGATATTCCCTGGAATTACCTATAAATATGATGATGAAGGGTAGATAATTCATTGGCTATCCTACTCTCATATATTTCTCACCTAGACTCTTTTGTGTGGCCCTTTCACAAGACCCTCTCACAAGAATCGATCGCAAGACTTAACTGCAATACCGTTTGGTGAGAACTCCTTCATAAGACTTGATTTTCCTAAGAGGTTGTTCCAATAAACTATGAACATATCTTTTATAATGGGTTAATCCTTGTCCATGGTTATCACATGATTTCTTTTGAAGGTTTTTTGAGATCTACTAGTTTGATTGCATGACCACATGACTATTATATAGCTTTCCTGACTATGTCAAGGTCAATAGATCGCAAGACTTATGAGGGGTCATGTGGTTACGTTATGTACTCAAGTTTATTTGGTCCATGAATCTTTATGATCCAAGTGTTTCAAAAGTCTTTTATAAGATTCATGAATCCTTTTTATGATTCATGCGATGCGTATGAGGTTGCTATGATTTATGCTTTCCTTAGACAAATTTTCACTCATTTGACTTATGTTTCTTTCTTTTTTGAAGATGGATTCTAGCTCTCATTAGACTTCCTAATAGATAGATGACCATAGGGCTATTATTGTTAGGAATTATAATGCCAATCCATGGTATCTGATGAATTCTGAAAATGAGGTTTTGAAAAGGCTTCTTCCTTCTGAATTCTAGAATTATTCTTTATCACGCAAACTTCTTCTATATGGGTTTGGCATGCTAGACAAAGTTTAAATTCCTTCTATGTAATTCAATATTCCACCCTAATAGGTGTCAAATTATATTTATTTCATTGAGTTTATAATTTATAAGGATGGAAAACTAGTTCCATCTTGGTCCCAAGGGTTTTCTTATATATTGGAAAACTCTCCCTTGGGTCCAGATGGCTATGATTTGGCTCACCATCCCATCCCTAAAATCTATTAAAGCATATTTTAATGTTCTCTAAACAACCCAGGTGAAGTATAAAGCTCTAAATTGGATATTTGATATGGTGGAAAATTTTCTAACAAATGGTTTTGGTCATTCTGAGTCAGGCATAGTTTCTTGGAGTTGTCTGGACAACTATACACTATCCATCTCTATGAAGCAGTATGGATTTCGCAACTCATTGTTTATTGCTAATATGATCTTCTAAATGAATTGGAATGTCATTGGTTCCCTGACACCAACTCATTTCATGTTTCCCATGGTGAGGTAAGAATCATCCTCTGAGACATCTATCATCTAGGTTGCATATCTCCTCTTGGAGATATGTGCAATGAGTTCTATCCTAATGAAGATGTCTGGGATGACCCTTTTCAAACCCTAGCCTTAGCAAGTGACATGCTCAACATCATGAAGGAAAAATTAATAAAGGATCTAACTATGTGATCAGGCATATATTTAAAATATTTTATCAATATTTTATATTATCATGGTGGATCTAGGCTAACTTCTATACACCCTCATCAGTGCCCTTCCTGACAGGTTCATGCCATTTTCAGTTTGTATTAGGCTATTTTCGAATCTGTGGATCATACCACATGGGGATACCATGTGAAGGCAGAGATATACCCATGTATAAGAATGGAAGTATTAATGGACATGTTCCCGAACGGGTATGATTTTCCAGGTTGGGGACATTCATTCAAAAATACAGGTTAGTGTGTTTGTGGTAGAAGCATGGATAGAAGAGGGAAGGTGCCCCAATCTTATGGTACCAACTCTAGCATGACATTACTATCTCTTAAGCCACATTAAGTAGGGAAATATCTCCTATAGAATCAGTAGTCCTTTCCAGTTTTTATTTGGATAGATATGAGAGAAGTTTCACTATTATGAATACTACAATACAACAAGGATCCCTGGTTATTTATTTCATCCCAGGTTTCTGAACATATCTTGGGTTGGGGTGATGTATTTAGGCCATAAAAAGGTCATCAATGTGTTTATATGATCTGATAGTTTGATTTCACCCCTTATCTTGCACCAACTAGGCCAATCATTGCTAATGAATGTGGCTCTCTTAATGAAATTTCATACAAGATCTCCCTTTGGGATGCTGTTCTTATAATAGGATGGACGAGATGATCATCTATGAGCCATATACACCTTATCAGTTTTCTTTTCAGTTTGACTGCACCCAAAGGGTGTCCCATATTCCTTTGGTCGGTATGTGGGGAGAACGACACCCTAGAATCATATGGTAGTTTTGGATGATGTTGGGGTGTGAACACACTAATACTGAGACCATTCTTCCACATTATAACACTTCAACATTTCTTGTTTAGGATTATGCCTAGGATTGGGTAGTATCCTACTTGGGTGGTGTGCTAAATTGACTTTTCCACCATGTAGGAAAACCATTTTTCTCATAGACCCCTCTGTTTGTAGTAATGATAGATTTGATTTAGGACTTGGGAAAGACTTTGAGGAAGTTCCCTCATTAGAGAAATGACTATCCCATCAGTAGTGCAAAACCCATTGAATAAGTTATCCCTTTGATATGTGTAATGGATGATGCACCTGTTGTGGGAAGAATATATGGGACTATAAGCTTAGTTTATTTTTCATCCTTCTAACAAACCCATTTCAACAGCCATAGAATCTAAAACATGGGTCAGAAAGATCTGGCAACAGATTCATGCCTTGATTATTTAGACTCCTCTAGAAATGTTTTGTGACAAAGGGGAATTCCTTTGTCACCTATGAGATGACTTGGGGATGGTTGGATTTGATTTCCAAATATTGTACAAAATCATGAGACAAATTATCCCGAATTAGATATATTTCGACACCTATGAGAGGGCCTTTCATGATCTTGAAGAAGAGACTCCCCTAACTTAACAAATGAAGGAGGCCTTAGAGGTATTACAAGAGAGTCACCATTTTATATCCTATTTTCAATCCCAGATGGATGCATGGATTGTTAAGGTATGGAGATATGAGGAAATCATAGATTTCTCTAGGTATGACATCTTAGCATCATTATCCTCATTGGAAACCACTCAAAAAATAGTTTTTGAGTTTACTACTTTAATTGAGACCCTCCATCCTGGGGAAGAAGTGGAAGAGGTAGGGCGAGGGGCACTTCATTGTTCAATTGACACTTCTATCTAGACTCCTTTCAGCTTATCTGTATCAACTGATCGAATCTTATTATAGTTAAATCATTGATATGTATTTTTTTGATGAAATTATTAGATAGACTTCTAAATTTGGATATTCCTTCTTTTTCACTCTATCATTGAGTATATCTACCGATATTTATATTTCTTTGTTCAGTTATCTTTTATTCATGATGTGCTAGACATTTCACTGGTTTGATGTCAAATGAATCATTAGCAGTATCCATCCTTAACATAATATCAAGTAAATCTGAATGCATAGATTTGAATATATAAATCATAGGAGATTATTCTTGGGAAATGCTCATGGATTTCCACCAATATGATATTTCTCACTAATATATCCTCTCCAGCTATCATGATATCACCTGATTCACAGAAATAAAATTGTGTAGAATAAATTTCCTAGAGGGAGAGTGTTGTATCTGTTTCTGAATTTGATAGACTTGTTGAGCATAGATTGATTTTTTTCTAAGGTTGTATGTTAGTCCATACAATTTTTCCGTCTTTTCCATTGAAAACTATATTGTGATTGTGCTTTAGTTTAGGGTATTTTAAATCATACCTTCTATCATTATAGTTTAAGGTTTTTTAGCTCAGAAATTCTATCGTTGTAGTTTAGGTTCTTTTATCTCAGACATTTTATCAATGTAGTTTAGGTCATTTTAGATTGGAACTTTTATCACTATAGTTTAGTGTATTTTAGATTGGACCTTTGAGATTTCATAAAATTTGAATTCCTGCTTCTAGGGCATGATCGACGATTATTTTATATGGTTCAAACATGCTAGGAATAACCCAAAACACATTAATATGCAGATTTATATTGTGGTGTTTATAAGGATCTTGATGATTAGATCTCCTTTACTACAAGGATGAGATGCCTTTGGTTAGTATTTCATGGCCTTTATGAGTCGGTATCATTTTCAAATAGAGGTGACTCCACACATTTACAAGGTTCATGGAAGATTTATGGGTGTGATATTGGAGGAGGGTTAAATACTATGGATTCTAGGTCCACCCAGATAGTTGAAATATGGGTAATGTAAGTCATAACCCAAAAGTTTGAGTTGATGAATATGAGATAGGGAAGACATGATTGGAATGACCCATAACAGCCTGAGGTGCTGGGTTCTACCACGGTGTTTCTGGGGCTCATAAGTATTGGGGTTTCTTTCTTACAAAGAGGATATTCCTTTAGTTGGTAGGTCAAATCCCTTATGTGTTGATAGCATGGTCAAGAAAAAATGATATATACTCCTTTCATAGGGTCGTGAATGATTTTTGAAGACTCAAATGTCTATATAATGAGGTTGGGTATGGAATAAGGTCAATTCAGGAAGGGTTATATAACACTAGGGTAGTTCACCTCTTTAATTGTGAAGCTTAATCCCTATGCCCTATGGTTGACAAAAAATTGTGGGATGTGGTCCATTAAAAGGTTTAGTGAAAGAGTGTCACATTCTTTCTTTGATAAAGGGTACAAAACACAGTGACATAATGTCAAAGATGCCAAATCTACTTGAATAGTATATTTATGAGAATTATAGATCATGGTTTGAAGTTTTTGGTTCTTGAGAGTAGTGTGGGATAACTATTCCAAGAATGGTCCAAAACACACTGGGGTGAAGAGCTTTGTCATGGTGATGTCAGAGCTCACAAGGATTGGAAATCCATTTTTAAAGAGTGGAACTTTTTTTTATAACCATATATGCATATAAAGAAGCCATAGACATACAAGAATAGTCAAACAAAGGGTCCCTTGAAGCTAGGTATCTTATTCCAAGGTCTATGGAATCTTTACGGTTATCCCAAATGATAAAATCATGATGTTTTATTTATGGATAATGTAATATTAAGGAAGGGTTTGAGTACCCTAAAATTTGTGCCGTCTCCTAGGGAATATGTAATTATGGTGAGGAGATATAACGAACAACTACTCTAACATTTTCCTGGACTGGGGGTCCAATGAGAATGAATTGGATTTTACTAGGGATAAAAGGTGGACCCTATGAGCTTTATGCCTCTTTTATTTACACCCTATTTTTTTCCTAAACTCTAGAGGTGAATATTTTAGCAAATGGAGACTTGACTTTTTATAATTATTCCCTTTGCGGGGTTTTGACCTGAAAAGATTTTTCCTCATTCGCCATCAATTTTAGATCTTTCGATTTGTACCATAAAAGGCTAGAGTTTATGGTCATACAACTTTGACCAAAGTGTGGGTAGTTTAAGGTCATGATGCACATGGACCTAATATTAGGGGAATGTTACATAAGAATTGAATTAGGATACCGAAGGTCAAGAGTAATCCAACATCCTTCAGATCATGGGATGATAATGTTGTAAATAAAAAATCAATGTTCTTAGGCCATGATTAATGATATGGGGAAATCATTCAAATAATGGCCTAAAACACACTGGGGTGTTGAGCTCTACTTCGGTGATTTCAGGGCTCACAAGGATTGGGAAGACCTTTCTATAGAGTGAAACATCTATTCAAAAACCATAGGCGCATATGTAGGGGTCATAGGCATACATGCATATTAAAATAAAGGGTCTTTTGAAGACATATATCTTTTTCTAGGGTCCATGGGATGTTTTTGGGAACCCAAGAAACTCAATACATGAAGTTTTATTTATGGGTTGAGGGCCTTAATAGACAATGGAAGCACGTCATACTCTGGTTGACCAGGGTCAGGTTCTCAAGGTCCATTGATAAGGTATGAAAATAAGTGATATTATATATATTTTAACATCATATAGTAGGGATGTATATGTTTTGATGTAGTTTAATGTTAGGTACTAAGGACATTTTTCTGGCAGTTTTACGTCATTCAGTAAGGGTATATTTATTTCTGTCTAGTTTAATGTCATACTGTAAGGATGTAAAAAATTATTTTAGATGTATTATGTGAAGAAGAATGAAATACATAAATATGGATCATATATAGGAAAAACGATATTTTATGACCCAATCCTCAGACATTCAGGGAAGTTACTTGCATGATTCGGACCCATACACATGGATTAGAGGTGTATTTTATTTTATCATGGATGGACCGAAAAATCAAAGATCCAGGTGTCACTATGTATCCTATGAGGATAGAAATCATGCCACATGTAGTTCATGAAAGGTAAATACTCTTCACAAGTATGACCCATACCCCAAGGGGGAATGTTTCCCATTTAGTTTTGTAAATGGGACCAGGATTGGAGATCTAGGAATTACTACATATCCTATGATAGAAAGAATCAATCAAAACACTCTATGTAGGTCTGAATGATAAGAAAAGGGGGGAAATTTCCCAATTGATTATTGTAGTTGGGACCTGGATTGTAGATCTAGGCATTACTATGTATCCTATGACGGAAAGAATCAATCCATACATAGTTTTGAGAAATCGTGCAGTTTAACATCATGCGGAAAGGATGTAAGCTACCTGAGGTGAAAAGGGAATATTATGACTAGGACCAAGAATGGAAGTGTGTGCATCAGTATATATCTTTTGATGACATGAATCATGACACATGTAGTTCTTTAATGAAATCTTCTTATATAGGTCTGACCTTTATATAGGGAGGATGAATTTTTTATGTTTATTTTTTGTGACTGGGACTAGGATTGTATATATAGGTGTCACTATGTATCTTGTGATGATAGGAATCAAGTCACATGTAGTTATTGAAACCCATGCAGTTTAGTGTCGTATCATAAGGATATCAGCCGTAATATTTAATGTCTTACAGTAAGGACTCATGGTGTGACTTTTAAGGTCTTTCATTTAGGACCATGCCCACCCTTTCATGAATTGATATGTCTCAGTCATACGGGGAGGTCCCTTAAAAAATTCCTAAGATCTTATGAGCCATGATTGGTGTGAGAAAAAAGGAATGGAAAAGTTTCCTCATAGCATGGACATAATTGGAGGATAGATATGGTCATTTTATACCTTACAGTGGATAGAGTAAGATATATGATCCAAGAATCCATACATATTTCATTGAAATGATAATCAATCCATACAATGTTCTAGAAACTCATGTAGTTTAGTGTTGTATAGAAGGTAAATCATCCGTGTAGTTTAACATCATGGGGTAAGGATGTGGGTGACTTTAAGTAAAATTATAGGAATGTTTGAGATCTGTGTAGTTTTACATCATGTGGTAAAGACACCTATCATGTAGTTTAACATATTTATTAAGGATGAGGGTCACCCGATGTACAAGGAAAGAGATATTATGGTTGCAACCAAGAATGTAGGTCTAGGCCTCACTATGTATCTTGTAACGGAAAGAATCAACCACACACAGTTCTTATATGAAGAGATAACCTATGTGGATAATAATCTCACATAGGGATAGGGGAATTTCATCCTTCTTCCACATAGATCTATCTTGTACACAGTGAATCATTAGTGAGACTATAAATCCCTTGTAGTTTAATTTCATGTGGTGAGGACATCTGTTATACAGTTTAATGTTGAACAGTAAGGGAAGAAACATTTGTGCAATTTACTGCCTTGCTACCATGATGAACTCTATACAATTTAATGTCATGTGATTAGGAAATGACTACATAGTTTAACATCATATGTCTAGAATGTATTTTTTACTTTTTAACATCACGAAACCATGATGACTTTTTATAGTTTAACATCATATAACCAGGATTCCTTTGTGTAGTATAACTTACAATTAGGATGAATTTGGGCAGTTTAAAATCAAACAATCTAGATGACTTTGGGTAGTTTAATATCATACAATCAAGAAAACTTTGTCTATCATACAACCAGGATGAATTAGTCTTGATAACATCAATGTAATGTATTTTTTGATAAATATTACATTAGTGGGTGGTGTTACATACTCCCCAACCATTGTGTAAGCTGAGTATGCTCCTTTATGATAGAACATATGTATGATATAAGTCCTTTCCATTTGTGTTATAGATTCAGAGGCTTATTTCCATGTATCATTAGAGTTTTGAGAGCCAACACCAGTTCTCCTTGGAATAGTTAATGAAGGAAGACCTTTTTATTTAAGGCCCATGCAATCTGATTCTGGTGTACCTCAAGGTTATGAAATGTATGAAACCTATTCCCATCGAGCCACTCAATTTCATCCAACCTCTTTTTTGATTGATCATCATCTTAAATTTGTCTACAGATGGATATTTGGACTGGAGGATACTAGAATTATATGGGTGACATTTCCTCGGTACCATACACCAATGAATATGGTGTTTCTTTTTTAGTAGTACACATGGTGGTATGTTAGCCCAATAAAGCATAAAGGAGATTGTCTTTCTAGGACATCTTATCCTTATTCACCATATTCTAGATTATATTTAACACAGTATTATTGAAGGAATCTATCTTGGCATTTTTCGTTGTATGATAGTGAAATGAGTTCTTGGACTCAATGTTGTATCAATGTACAACTTATTCAACTCTGTAGAACAAGAGTTGGTGTTGTTGTCTATTAGTATCGTATGAGGGAATCCAAACATGGTGATGATATATGAATTTTAGAAGTTGATGATGTTCTTCCTCCTGACTTCATTGAGGGGTATCACCTCATCCTCTTTGGATAATATGTTGGTATTAGTAAGGATGTACTTGAACTGATTAGCCGTGGATGGGGGATAAGGTCACACAATGTCCATTCCGCGTATGGAAAATTCCTTGGAATATTTAGTTGTATGTGATAGTTATGCGGGGTTGATCGATAAAGTTTGCATGGATCAGGCATGTATGAAATTTTCTGGAGAATTCCGCATAGTCTTGTATCATGGATTTTCTAGTAGTAACCCAACCTCATGATTTGGTGGGAGATCCTAGTCCCATATTTATGATCACTACAGTATCTCGTATGGACTTCTTCCATGACAGTGGGAATATCTCTTTATACTATGCATCTGAGAAGGATTCCATCAAATCCTCACTTGTAGAGGTATTTCTATTCATTTGGACCATCCTTCAAGGTGAAGTTCGCTACATGACATTAAATATGTTTATTTCTGGTTCAGTCTGTCTGGAGAGTCCCAATTTAGAGATAACCAATCACATGATCTATTCATCAAGGAGTGGATATCAGTTCATCATGCTATGGGATAGTGTTTACTTTATTGATTTATTTAATGTCATCGACGATGATTGATGAGAAATTTATTCTGTTTGAGATGCAAAAGATTTATTGATCCTGATCAAGGTAAGCCAAGACTATGGCTGCATTATCCAATGCATCAACATGAGAATTCCATGATCAGGAAACATGATGTAATATGTGGCCAAAAGGAAAATATGCCATCAGTCTCCTAATGTAGCCTGTGATAGGGTCCAATTATTCCTTTTTGATGGAATATTCACCATTGATCTGCTTTATCACTGGCTTTGAATCCATGTTAATGTTCAGGTAGGCTATCTGCAACTATAAGGATAATTCCAAGCCAGTGATGAGAGATTGTTTTTCTTCTTAATTATTCATGCATACTTTTGATAGTGAGAAAGAGTAGGGAAAACCTACTTTTTCTAGAGAGACAAACACAAACCCTAAGCTAACCCAATTGATTTTTGGGCTCTATAGTGTTTTTTCAATAGGAATCTTGGAGGCACCATCAAAATACATCTCATATGTTTGAGAAGTTTCATGGGTGTCAAAAACCTCCTCATATTGAAGCTCAGTATCCACTAGTGTAATTTTTGGGCTGGATGTGCCATGAAGAAATCATCTAGGTCCTACCATTTTACTGACTTCTATTACACAAATGAAATGTCATACTATTCTATAATGACCTCCTATAGGTCCAATCACCTTGTCAGCAAGGCACGACCAAGTATGTATTTGAGAAGATCAATACGATAGACATGGTGGATTTCATGGTGCTGCAAGTAATTCTTTATCTCCTACATTGCAATGATGAGTGAGAGGAAATTATTCTCGATATTAAATAATGAGGTCTTAGTACCTATCATTGTTTGGATGAGGTATTAGTGACTGTTATCATTTCCTACATCATTCTTTTGTGCGAGGAGGGTTCCTAGGGAGCATTCCATGGTGGAAACATATTAGATGAGAAACTTTCCTTCCACCAATGAGATTAGGATCTCTTTTATGTAGAAGGTAATGCATGAGACACTTGAAGGTTTCTAAGAAGTCACAATCTCATTTATAGGTGATTCCCTTCTTCATTATCTTGGTTAATGGGAGAGATTTTCTTTCCAAGATGGATATGAAATGCTGAATATAAGCGAGGTGCCCTTGGATCCCCCTTGGTTCTTTGATATTCCTGGGGGTGACATTGCTAAATTATAACTACTATTTTTATTTAAATCCTCGATACCATGGTGGAAAACCACAAACCCAAGGAACATCCATAATGTTACCTTGAAATCAAATTTCAGTAGATTAATATTCAGACTGTGTCTCCCCAGAATGTCAAATACCTTCTGAAGATCCTTGAAGTGATCTCATCACTATCAGGATTTAAACACTAGGTTATCGACATAACATTCAAATATTATTCCCAAGAAATTATAAAAGATATGATTCGTGGTTTGTTGATAAGTAACTCCAGTGTTCTTTAATCAAAAGGGAATGACCTAATAGAAAAACACCCATTGAGATGATCTGAAGGTAGTGGCTTTCTCATTTTCAGGGGCCATCTTTATTTGATTATACCCTGAATACCTGTATATTAAAGAAAGGGATTGGAAGCCAGAAGTTTCATTGATCAACAGTTTTGTGATCATCAATGGGAATTCATCCATTGGGAAATGTCAATTAAGGTCTCTGAAATCAATATAGACCATAATATTCCCATTTTTTATTAAAAGGGATGATGTTGGCGAGACATCTTGGGTGTTGAACTTATCAAACAAAGTTGGATTTTATTAATTTCTCAACTTCCACCACTAGATTTGTGGGATGAGAGAGGTACATCTCATTGGATTACTTCTTGAAGCCTCGATGGTCATTGGGTAAGCTGAGATGGTGTGTAGACACATTTGGATCCAGTTTAGAAATTTCTATATAATTATAAGCAAACACATATTTGTGTTGCTTTATATATGTGATATACATATCTTTCTAATCGAGAGGCATGGAGGCACTAATAAGTGTGCGTTATAGGTCTTCTTTTGTTTCTATATTCACCTACCAAATCTCATTAGTGGTGGTGGAGATGCCTTCCTCAAATGTGGGAAGGGTCATCCTCATCTTCTTCCACCTCTGAGTCTATGGAGGCATTTTCAGATGATGTTAGTAATCTAGGGGAGTCGCTTTCACTATTTAGGTGAGAGTGTCTATGAGAAGAGATATTATTATCCCATACTACAAGAGTCATTTTAGAGAGATGTTAGAGATGACTTTATTTTAAACCATCACTGAGAACAAAAGGTTATTGGACATCTAGGATCAATTATACTACCTCAAATAGATTTATGGGGAGCACATAGTCACTATTGATCATACTATAAGGACTTATAGAGGTTGTCCCCAAGCCGTTGGGGGGGGGGGTTAAACTTGTATATTTTCATCCACCATTGTTTGGTTTCCCTCCTTTTTATAGAAACTTTCTTCAACATATATGGATTCAAAATTCTTGAATTCGGTGCTATCGCCATTTAGTATTCTAACCTTTCCATCAACATGGTATTTCAAACATTAATGGAATATTAAGGGTACCACCATTTGGTTTTGAAGCAAGGGTCTTCCAAGTAGAACATTGTATATAGTATCTTGCCAGATAACCATTAACACAATGTTAGAAGTGATATCCCAAAACTATGTTTCAAGATTGATCTACCCAAGAGGTGTTTTCTCATGCTTATCATACCCTTTAATGTTCAGTGTTGTAGAAGAAAAATCCCCTTTACTCTACCCCAAATGTCAAAGCGTTTGAATCGGGATGAGGTTAATATCAAAACAATTTTTGATTTTATCCTTTTAGATGCTGACATTATGGAGTCTAATAGAGACATATAGGGGATTGATGTTTCCATGCATGACCTCTTCCAAATCATGGTTTGTGAAAAAGATGGAAACATGGAACTCTATTGGCATGGTCTCCACACGATAGAACTCGGATGTATTGAATTCTATTTTAAACTTCTGTGGGATTTGGAGGGACTCAAAAATTTCCTCCCTGGGTTATTTTTGAAATATGGAGTGCATCTAGGATTTATAGACTGGCTGGTACAATCACAATCTATTTTAGAATGTTGTACTTTTTTGTTAGAGGTAAGCACTTCCCAAGGTGGGATTGCATCTTATTATGTGTCTTAGGATCTAAGAAATTTGATGTAGATGGGCCTAGAACTTCTGCGGAGGTTAGGGGGCATTTTATAATAGGGGAACTAGTGATTATGGTCTTCCATGTTGTCCCGGATTAGCAGATAATTGGACACCCACGAGGAGGTAATATAAGATGACTAGTCATGGATGACCGTTAGAGGGTTCTAGGACTCCTTCTTATCTGTTTTGGACATACTGAAGTGCTTTCCAATTGTTCTAAATACCATAAATTGTTTGGGGTAATTTATCAAAATATTAGGTCTGACCATGTCCGCACTACCCTCTGTATCCTCGGATCATGCACCTTCAGCCTCTGGTTCCTCAGTCAGGTATGGGGAACTCATACTGAGATGAATACTCATCATTAGAAAAGGGGTATTCCAAGTGTATCACATTAATATAAAGAAATATGATATCTTAATTAGAAGTGGGTTCCCTTTTTTGGGGGGATTTCCATGTTTTTGATGTTTTAGGGAAGAAATATGCAAGAGTTAGAGCTTACATCAAGGCAGAAAAGGACTCTTACTCTTTTTTATATTCCTATATCTAGTGTTCACTCCCACCTTTGGGGGATATATCTGATGTCACCCCTAGGTGGTGGAACTGTTATGGGTTTTTTAAGATATTCTTTTAGGGTGGCATGAGCTTGGTCAACTATTTTTCATGTCATATAGTTTTCAAACACCTATGCCTAGATGAAACGTTCTTACAATAAACTTCTTCATCAAACTGGGAATTGTTGGAGAGTTATCCAACATCACCTATCTAGAATCAACAATGATTTGGAGAACTTATTTAAATAATAATCAATTCTAGGTGTTATGACCCACCCTTCTATGTAAAGGGAAGTAGTCAGAATGATTGCTGTAGTTCACCTCATCGGGCCTCCTGAGTTATGGAATATTAAGTAGGATATTTTCCATGGATACAGTGAAATAACCAAGGACTTGTTCATTTCAGAAGGAGTATTATTTTTTCATATGTTCCTTAAATCCAGGATGACCCTGATCTATTCTGGATTCTGTCTGAGGGCGATTTTGTGGTTGTGGTCGCTCGATAAGAGGTGTTCGGAGATTCAAGACTTGACTAGGTGATTGAATGGGTATTACAACTGGTTTGAGGGTGAAATTGGTATTTTTTACCTTACCAATACTTTTCCTATGTGTTGAAGGAATGATCAAAGTTTTTTATTGGGTTTACTGAATGGAATACTCTAGATGTTGTTCCATTTTTATGAACTCATGGAACCCACATGGATACTTAATTGGGATCAGTGGTGTACACAACTCATCCTGAATATTCTTAGCACAAATTTCCAAAAATTTATCTTATGAGAGAGGGATATTTATTGAATAGGTAAAAATGTTCCATCTTTATTTAAAGTCATACACTCTCTCATTTTTTCATTGATTGTAGTTTTCAGGTTGACAATAATCGTCTTCATCAGTGTAGAGCTAATCTTGTAAAGGAATTAATGAATACGGTCTTCCCATCCTATAACTAATAATAATAGAAGGATTATATTCCAAATTATTGTTATACCTACCAAAGTTTGTACAAATCATCTTATTATTGTCGCCTCCTGTTGATCTCGAGGGCCCATCATTGGACCGTATTAGGGCATGAAGTGATTGAGATGTTGTTTGGGGTCTCCTGCACCATCAAAGGTGGAGAAGGTAAGATTTCTAAAATTGGGTGGAGGAAAAGTATCATCTAACAATTTGGGATATGGATTTATCTCAAGATACCAAGGTGAACATATCCCTTCTATGGATTCCATTTGAGTATCCAAGGACTTGATGGCATTGAGTTTTTATGGAGGTAGTATAGTTTGATCCACCTCCCATCAATAAGGATTAGGAGTTTTTTGATGAGGTGGTGTAATTTTCATCTCTTACTGGTTCTCAACTAGTGTGAAGACTAAGTGATCATCCTGATAGGGGAGAGGCTATCACCTTAATAGAGGGAAGTTAAATCATTTTTGACTCTCTCATTTATGTTTATCGTATTCCTAGATCTAGAGCCTACCTAATTCTCAGATTCCGCTCTTGTAGGTGGATCAAACCTAGGAGGAAGAATATTTTTCTCTACTTGAAGAAGATACCCTATTGGAATATTTCCTCTGAGTATCTCCTCATTGAATTTTCTAAGAGTTTTTATCTCATTATCATACTGTGACATCTGTTCTTTCATAGAAGGAACCTCGATTATTTTGGGTGATGATTGGGATGTAGCCACACATTTCCCTTAATATTTGGTAGTGTTATAATGTGGATGTGGAAACTCAATATTACGAGGTGCTAGGTTTTGCAGTCTCCATTGGTTTTGGGTGTGTGCAGCCTCATTTGGTGCATCCAGATCGCCCTCTTCTTGCGGTAGGTTTTCTATATTATATCTCTCTAAATTTATGCCTTGATCAAAATTATCTTTTGTGTTTATGGTGAAAATATTTACAAAGGTATATAGATAAATGGTGTTTTTCCATTAATTTTATCATAGGAGGATGATTATTCATTTCCTGTAATAGGTTTGTTTCTCAAACCCTTGGCCATATAGGGCGTTTTTGGATTACGACCCTAGTGAGGTTTGATAGCCTTTATGATACACTCCTAACATCTTGGCTCGTGAGTAGTGACCTTGGGGAAGTTTCTAATTGTGACTACTGAATAGGCCCCAAATAGTAGAGGATTGTTCTGCGGTGTGAAGAATAGATGAGATTCCAACCATCGATATTTACCTCCCAACCTGGAGAAGACTAATTCCTTTTACGATGATGATGATGATGAAAATACCAATAGCTCTGTGGGTTGGGGACTATTCTAGGGATCAGGATGGACATTGAGATATAAATTCCCCTAGCCCAGAGGTATGGGGTTGATTGAGAACTTCCATTGATTTCCCAAGGACCCCTACATGGGATGATGAACCTGGTGATGGTGATTGAGATACAAATAGTGCATCCCAGTGGGTTAGGTTTTATTTGAAACTTATGAAGATACACCCTAAATCCTCTTGGGAATTGATGATCAAATGGGTAGAGGTTATGGTAGATATCCCGCAACATAGTGGGATGAGTTTTCTCCTAGACAGCTGCTATGGCAGCTGCTACTATGACCTATTTGATGTAGCGCAACAGTCCCCATTTAGGATTTGGGTGTACTGACAGACCATGTCGGGAGTCTGTTTCTATGGAAAATTTTCAAGTTTATTAAAACTTATGCTTCCATGTATGGAATTAATTCCCATTGTTTTGAGGGTCCTAGTTCAAATTTCTTTGTGATATCTTGTTCCACCATTCATGATGTATTTACATTGTAAAAGTGGTGGAATTTTGTTTTAGTGACCAATGGATCGAGCGTTACCCAGTCCCATAATTTATGTAGATACTATTACATTAAAGGATGTCGTATCTGAGGGGATCTATAGTTCCAGGGACATAGTGACGTAAAATTCTTCATATTCAACCTATCCTTTGATACATACATCTCGTTATGCTCTGGAAATTATTTGTTGGAGAGTTTTCATGATACAGAGACAAACACCACATATGTGTTGTCATGCCCCTCCATTCCTGGGTTCTAGGATATGGATAATGCAGCCATATCTAGCTGACAATAGAGTTTATTGATTATATGAAGGTTATACTCATATCCTACATCAGGTATATGTATATCCTTTAGTCGTTGATAAGTTTCCTACATAATTTGGTGCAAAAAAGTCATGCACTTTTTTTAGCTCATCTAAGACCTCATAGTCAGAAGTCGAAATGGTCCAAAATATGATATGGAGGTTGTTTTTGGATAAATATCTCCATATGTCAGTTTCAACTTCATATTCTTCATACATAAATGCCTCTACCTATGAGACCATGGAAGGTGATTCTTGGGGTCTCCTACTCATCAAATCGGAGTGTTGTTTGTAGTTTATGGGGAACTATATATGGTTGACAACAATGTTTCATGCACCACTCAATACAAAGGTTTCTAAGATTTGAGAACCTCTATATATTTAAGTGTCAAAGAAATGGGAGTATTTCCTTGTCCATGGGAGATATCATCATGAGGGAGTTGACTATGGTGATGTTTAGAAGTAGAAACCTACGATCCATCTACACAATACCAGGAAGTGAACTATCATGGTAATGATTACCTTATAATTTGGTTGGAGGGATGAAAAACCCTTGGGTTGTTGATAATGAGTCTTTAAAATACTCAATGACAACGGAATTGAGTAGGTTAAGAATATGAATCTCCTTATGCACCATGGATGGAATATGTTGACCTTCCTTTTTAGATTTTGTAGGGATATGAGCCCGGTGTATAATGGTTATCGAAACATATTGATAACCATCTAGTGTTACAGAAATATGAGCCTGTTGTTGAGAATATGTTGAGATATTCCAATGATATTATTCATTATTGGTAGGAATATGAGCCTACCCTGAGGCATGTTACTCTGTAAATTGGTGAGCCTCAGTTAGAACAAGGATAGGAGCCCGATCCTAAGCTTTTGGAGTATGCTGTCATTCTTTCTTGATAGGAATATGACCACATCCTGAGGTGTATGCTGATCTCACTTGGTGATCCCTGGTTGGAGTTGGAATATGAGCCTAGTCTGAATATTCATTACCCTTCATATTATGCTCACAAACATTTAAAATGGGATAAGATATATGAGTCCTCATGTACGACCTTGAGAGGATGTTGATGCAGTAATTAATCGGAAAAAGTAGGGATATGAGCCTGAATACTGTGAAATGATGGAATATGCTAGGTGGATTAACTAATAAGTACATGAGCTTATCTTGAGGCATGTTCCATTCTCAATTGGTGATCTGCATCCAAAACATGTATATGGTCCCAATATTGGGCCTTTGGAGTATGTCTTTGGTCTTCTTCGACCGAAATATGATCCTATCCAGAGGCATGTTCCCCTCTCACTTGGTTAGATCCTTCCAAAATGATGATTTGAGAATGATCCTAGGCCTTTGTAATTTTCCAATTGTCTTTTTAGACAATAATTTTCCCTTATCCTAAGGCATGTGCTGATCTCACCTATTGAGTGATCACATAGTGATTAATTATTCATTTTCACCCATACACCACTGTATTAAAATTGGTTTTTATTGAAAATTCCAAATATAATAAAAAATTTCACTTCATGTTTAATAAAATAATTTAATTTTTTTCAATTTTAAATAGTACAACTTTACTTGTTTTAATGATTACATTGTAGGAGGTGGTGATTTGGAGATCCCATGATGGAATTCTAGCAAAACGGGCCAAACTGTGCGAGAGTCTGAGCACACTTCTGGGATTCAATATTTATTATGGATAATATATGCATTGAATTAGGATGAAATTTTTTGGGACAATGAAAAAAAGCATGGGATACATTTTTCTATAATACCATAGAGCCTAATTATTCCATTTGGAGGCCTAAACGTGACCCTTAATGTGGAGAAATTTTGGGCAGGCAAGATTGGATCACACTTCTGTATAGGAGCCATAACTCAACCTCAGACCTCCAATTTGAATGATTCCAACTACATTGGACTTCGAACTGAAATCCCCATCTCTCCACATAATTTGAAGAAATTTTCAGGCATTTTGGTTAGTCAACCAATCAGATAATGGAGTAAAAATTCTACCACGAATAGTGATATAGTCCCTTAGGCACTTAACTTCTTTTGTGGAAATTGTTATGTATTTTCCCATAAAAACACCTCTCACCCTTATTCTATTATGTTTTTAGTCTATAGGGTAAGTTTCAGATAGCTTGTGATGTGCCTCTTCCTCATCAATACTTTCCTCCCCTTACATGGACTTCTAAACTCCTTGTGATCACCCTGGGAGGAACGTTGTGTAAATCCCGATATTCTTCTTTGTAATACTTGAATGTTATTTTAAATTATAGGTTTGTGTGTAGTTTTTAATAATCCTACATTTTTATTTAATTGAGTTATATACTGGTATTCCATTCCAAAATTCATATGATCATGTTTGGGGGTACCCTTTTATGCGATGTTTCACACATCGTTCACCATTTCTTCTTCTGTCTTTTAATTATTTTGTTTATGTGGTTCATATTGGTCAAGTGAACTCTCATAACCACTTTTAAGTCCATTTAAATTTATTTTATCATACCAAAATGACATTACCTGAAAAACTATACAACATGTAGAGTTCTTCGTATGTTTCCTTGGTGAGTTTCAGTTATGAAGTCGGACACAAATCACCCTATCATTTGCGGGGGTCAGTGAATTATTTTTTGTTTCCAACCGAACTCTATGAGATATCCTAGTATAAAATTAGTAATATTCTAGTATAGGGTGTTAAAAATCATGGATTAAAATATATAAACCCTATATCTTGATGTGATGAAGGATGAGCATCATGATATCTCCCTAGGTTGATCATGCTTAATCCAATCTGTTAATTTATGATTACTTGTATTTCCTATTTATTTATCCCTACACCTTAAATAAAATAACTCTATTTTTTCTAAAATATATTTCCCTTTTATTTTCATAATCAAAAATTTATTTTTAAAATTAATGATCTAAGGCTCCATTGAGAGATGACCTAGGGTTTCTGCTATAGTTAAAAAAATCTAGTAAAAACTAAACATCTAATTTGTTGTTCTAAAAAATGAGATCAAATATTAGCACTATTTTCTGGGAGAAAAGATCAGTTTACCTTTTATTTATTTATTTTTATTTTTTTATTTATTACCCATTTCAATCTTTACCCCTTCCATTTTTTGTTTTTGTTTTTGTTTTTGTTTGTTTGTGAGTGTTTCTTCTTCTCTCTTTATATACAATTCTATATTATAACATTCTCTTTTCTTTTATCCTTTAATTATTTTTAAGTGGTCTTATTTTATTCGTCTTACATTAAAAAATTTAAAAAAATAAAAATAAAGTAAAAAAATAACTTCACATCTTTATTACATGATAAGATCTCGCATTGAAATATTGATTCAAATTGACCCAAAAATTGAAAAGACACATCACTCACAAATTAGGGCATCTAGAGTAAGACAATCAAGTAAGATTGGGGAACACATTATGGAACCTCATGGGTCTTTAAACTAATATAAAAGTGATACAAATAAAAACCCAGAAAACATTAATTAAAATAACTATACCTTACAAGAATTGACCGCCCCAGATGTGGAATACCAACCCACGTACGCCCAATATCCTGAAGAAGCATCAAAATTTGTTATGAGATCAAGCCTCATCCACCTCCTTTCTAAATTCCATGGTTACCTAGATGAATTCCTAAAAAAAACTCATGGAGTTTCAGATTTGTGTGCTCTAACATGAAACCTTAAAATGTGAATGACGAACTCATAAATTTTAGGGCCCTCTCTTTCTCCCTTTATGGTGTAGCCAAAGACTGGCTATACTATCTGCACACCATAATTGGGGGATGGAATTACCTAAAATGACTATTTCTAGAGAATTTTTTCCCTACCTCCACAAATAAAAAAATCAAAAAATAAATCTATAAAATTTTAAAATCATAAAGAAAGATCCTTCATCAATATTGGAAAATATTCAAAATACTTTGTGCAAGTTTTCCCCACCACCAAATTAGTGAAAAATTGATAATTTAATTCTTCTATGAGGGATTTTTTACATGGATATTGGTATGATAGATGCTTCATTTGGTGGTTCCCTTATTGATAAATCTCCTATCATTCCTTATGATTTAATAGAAAAAATGACACAAAATGAACAACAATTTGGTACATGAGAAATTTCACCATCCTGGGGAGTTCATGAGGTAAATTATTAATCCCTAAAACAAAATGTAGATAATAAACTTGATGAGATGCATACCCTTATGAGGCAATTCGCTCAAGAATAATGTAATTCACACTCTCCTCCCATTACATTTCATTGTGGTATTTATTATGATAAAAATAATTTTTATAACCTATGATCACAACTTTAGGATTCATCTAAGTCTTGCATTGTAGTATTTTTTGGGAGTCTATTTTAATAAGAACCAACTATCAAGAAAGAACCATTCTGGCCAAATACAAACCCCTGGTGGAAATCATAACCATAATACTAATAAGGAGGCAACTCAAGCTACCCAAAACAAAATTGGTATCATTAATGTCAAGTAATTAAACCTTCTTATCCTTCAACTTATTGAAACAATACACCTACTCCCAAATATAATCCCATCCTTGAGGACATGGTGAAGAAAATGGAATCCTAGAATCTCAAGTTCAAACAGGCCACACAATTGGCTATTCAAGACCTATGAAATCAAGTGGTACAATTGGAAAACACCATTGGTGAGATAAATATGGAAGGTTTTAGACAACTACCATCCCAACCAGTTATTAATCCTAAGAAAAAATTTGATGTATGTGAAATCACACTTCGTAGTGGTAAGTAAGTTTCTCCATATAATGATTCTACCCAATAGGTATGTCCCCCAATTGAAAACTCTCCTTCTCTACCCTCAAAAATTTCTTTTCAATAAAAAAAGGGTAAATAAATTGTCATTGAGGATTCCCATAAACAATCCATGCCTCTTTTTACCCTCAAATACTATCTAAATCTAAGAAAATATTTGATAATGATATTGATAAATAAATAATAGTTACATTTAAAAAGATACAAGTATACATTAGTTTATTGGATGAAATTAAAAAAATCATCATTATGCTTTCTAAAAGAACTTTGCACCCATGGATGATGGCTGAAGTGGAATGAGAAATTCAACCTTGGAAGGAATGTATCAGTCTTAATACAACCAAAAATTCCAAAAAAAACATGAATCTGAGCATATTCATGATACCTTGCACTATATGAGAGACATTATTTTCATATTCAATGCTTGATCTAGAATAATACATTAATGAAATTAATTACTAGGTTCATACATCTCTATAGGTTAGATAGATTCAACTAATAGGCATAATTGTGAAACTTTCCAATCGGAGCACAACACATCCATTAAGAGTGATTGAGGATGTCCTCTTAAGAATTAAGAATCTCATCTTCTATAAAAACATCTAAATTCTTGATATGGAAGATACCCGAACCCAAGGACATGATCCTCTCATACTTGGGAGGCCATTCCTTAAAATAGTAAAGATGATCATCAATGTTCAAAATGGTATGTTATCCATAGAGTTTAGTGGAGAAAAGGTAAGTCTCAATATCATCAATGCAATGAGGAACCCCTTTGAAGAGCACTCCACACTTCTTGACTATTCAATGGAAGTTCTCTCTAATGAAACACACAAACAAAATTCTCTCCTCGAACCATGCTCTAATTCATTTTCCTCTTCTTCACTTTTGGATGATTTTAGTTTTGATTCATGTTTTGAGTGTTTTGTGGGTTTAGAAAAGTGTAAATGTTGTGATTTAATTGATGGGTGTGTAAATTTTGAGGATCCCATGACCGTTGATGATTATTTTAATATCATTTCCATAGATTCTATTTCCTTAGATAATAAACATGATTGGATAAATAGTTTCATGGATCTCAATCCCCTTAAATCCCCTCCCTCAATCCAAAAACCACCGGTGTTTAAATTAAAACCACTTTCATTTTATTTAAAATATGCATATCTTGAGGTGATTGGCCAATTTTACATCATTATATTGAAAAACCTCTCCCCACAATAGGAATCAAAACTACTAGACCTTTTTAGAGAGTGTAAAAAGGAGACAGGGTAGACATTAGATGGTATTCTCAAGATTATACTATATATTTTTATATAACATGTACTTTTAGATGATGAGTCTATGACCATAAGAAAATCTCAAAGCTGGTTAAATACCACTCTCCTTGAAGTGGTAAAATTAGAAGTAAGTAAATTACTTGATGTTGGGTTCATTTATCCTACATCTGATAGTAAATGGGTCAGACCAGTGCAAATTGTACCTAAATAAACTAGAATAAAAGTTGTGTTAAATGAATAGAATAAATTGGTTCCAACATGGGTTCAAAATAATTGGTGAGTCTGTATTGACTACCATCAACTGAATCCGGCCACATGAAAGGATTTCTTTCCTCTGCCTTTCATTGACCAAATGTTAGAAATACTGGATGGTAATTCCCATTATTGTTCCCTTGATGGATATTAGGGTTATTTTAAAAAATCCATATAGTACATGAGGATCAATAAAAGAAAAAATTTACCAATCCATTCGTCATATTAGCAAACAGAAGGATGGATTTTGGTCTATGTAATGCTCCTAGTACATTTATCAATGTATGTTGAGTATTTTTTAGTGTACCTTGAGAATTGTATGGAAGTATTTATGGATGATGTCATGATTTATGTCTCTTCCTTTGATGACTGTTTGACACACCTAGGTTATATCCTCAACAATTTCATTGAAATCAGTCTTGTATTAAATCATGAGAAATTTGATATCATAGTTTAATGGGGGATAGTTGTTGGGAATGTTATTTCAAATGAGGTAATTTGAGTGTCTAAATAAAAAAATTGAATTAAATTCATCCCTTCCATATCCATTTTTTATGTGCGATATTTCTTGGGTCATCTTGGATTTTACCGCCGATTCATTAAAGACTTTAGTAATATTCCACTTCCCTTGTCATGATTTTTAAAAAATTATTCTGAATTTGTTTTTGATAAAAAATGTGTGGATGCTTTCAATTAACTAATAGGAGTCTCACATCAACTCCCTTCATCCAACCACTATGGTGGGATCTCTCCTTTGAACTTATATGTGATGCCTCTATCTTTTCTATTGGGTAAATTTTATCATAAAGGGTTAAGAATGCTTCACATTTCATTGTGTATGCCTCAAGTACCCTTGAACCTAGCCACGAAAACTACTCAAACACTAAAAATTAACTCCTTTATATTGTGTTTTCCTTGAAAAAATTTCATTCAATATCTTCTTGGGTAAAAAATCATTGTGTTTTTTGATCATGTTTCCCTTAGTTTTCTCCTAAAGAAACCTGAATCTAAGACCCACCTCATTCGGTGGATGCTCCTCCTCCAAGACTTTGACCTTGCAATTAAAGATAATATAGGAGTGGAAAATGTGGTAGATGACCGTGTTAGAAGAATTTCCACACCATTGGACCACTATCTAGACTCATCCCTCCCCCATAGAGAATTATTCCGTCATCAGAAGCTTTATGATGTTGTGGACCTTACCCCCTAGTATGCATACAGTTTAAATTTTCTAACAAAATATAGGGTCCCCATATATTTTAGCACTTCACAATCCCAGATACTTAAGCATGATTCATAATGGTATATTTGGGATTTCCTATATTTGTAGAGAATTTTTAGTGACCAAGTTTTTCATCGGTGTGTCCTTAACCATGAGTTCACCTCTGTTTTGAGATTTTTCCACACTTTGGCTTTCAATGTACTTCTCAAAAGGTCCTTGAATCAAGAATTTATTGAAAAATTTTTATAGATATACCCAATGTATTTGTAAGTCATGAACATGATGTCAATTTACTGGGAATATATCTAAGAGGAATGAAATTCCCGAACAACCCATGCTATTTTGTGAAATATTTTTTTCATGGGGAATTGAATTCATAGGAAAATTTTCAAATTAATTTTTATTTTTTCACATCATATTAGCTATTAACTATGTCTCTAAATGGGTAAAAGAACAGTCTACGGGGAATGATGACTATTGAGTGGTTTTTGATTTTTTGAGTTTCCAGATTTTCAGAAAGTTTAGTTCGCAAAGATTTATCATTAGTGGTCAAGGTTCACATTTTTTGAAATCAGAAGATAAAAAAATCTCTATAAGTATGGGGTTGTTTATAAAGTATCTACCGCATATCACCCCAAAATAACGAAAAAACTAAAATCTAAAATTAGGATGTTAAGAGAATCATGGAAAAAACAACACACCCCAATTGGAAATATTGAAGTTATCTCTTAGATGATACACATTGGGCATACCATACAACTTCTAAAACCCTAATCATAATTTTCCCATATATAATTTTATTTGGAAAGTCTTTTCACCTTATATTGGATGTATAAAACCATGTATATTGTGTTGTTAAATAATGTAATGTGAATCTTTCAGATGCATGTGATCATAGGAAGAAACATATTCAAGAGTTGGAAGAAATTCTATGTGATGCATATAATAACTCTCAGATCTATAAAAAGAAGAAAAATGCTATACATGATAATATGATTCATAAAAAAGGCTTCTTATTGGGGATAATGTCCTAATATACAATTCCAGAATAAAGCTTCACCCATGAAATATTAATTCCCTATGTCTTGATCCTTACATTATTACTAATGTATACCCTTTTTGTGAAATTCAGTTATTTAATGAGCAGAGTGTCTATAGTATTATTGTTAAAGTACAGAAACTTGAACTCATTTGGGAGGATTTTAAAAAACATATTATGGATGAAATCCACCTTCCAGAAGAAACAAACCAGTAAAATTCATCGGGTTTTCTCCTTCCTTCCCATTTTCTCTTTTATTACTGTGAGTACACTTCACAATCTAGGTGTGGGGGTAGATACATTCTCAAGTTCAGTAGGATTTCATTATCTTTTTTCTATTTTTTGATTGATTTATAATACTTTTTTCTTTTCATCACATTTTTTTATTTCATTATTATTTTCATACTCTTTCTTCCTTCTTCTCATTTTCACTTGCTCAATAGTATATTTATGTCCCCCCTTATTCTCACCGAATCATAGAAATTACTGAAAATGCATGTTGAAATTCCCGATTCCATGTTGTTTTAACATTTAATTAAAATTTTTATCAATTATTTAATGTGATGTTTTACATGAATTTAACATTGGGATGTTATTTTTAGTAAATTACTTGTTTGTCGATGATATAAATGGATGTATCTCTATGAAACCATTGAGATGAATGAAAACCTAAGTGTGATTAATTAATGGGAAAATTGTGTCATTAATATCTCCACACATCTTAACACCCAACCATGAAGTTTGAATATTTATTACTTAAAATAAGTTAAATATAAGTTAGGTTAATATTTATCAACTATATAAAATGATTATTCCATCGGTTCATTCCTTATCTGATCTATTTCATTACTATACCTGATTGACCTATGCATATGTACATGTTATCAAACTAGTGTACGCCCTAAAAATAATAATAATAATTAATGAGGGGAGTTTTGAAATAAAAAACATATAGGGATATCTAGGTTGGGATATTAAGTTATGAATTCCTAGGATGATTAAGTGATTGGGCCTTGAAATTTTATTACAAGGGATGTGGGGAAGTTTTTTTGGAAAGTATTAGGTAAGAATTGTTTTTAAAAAATAACCTATATTTACTTGATAGAAAGAAGAAAGAATAGCATGAAACATTTTTCACACACACATGTGAAGAGTTAGTGTCATGGTTGAATTTTGAATTCCTTGCTCATATTGGTTTCATTCATCTCTTTTAATTTCATTATGATATAATTTATGGGATATCTTTTTCCATGATCAGTGGGAATAACTCCTTAGTGTAGTTTTTTCTTTTATCTCATTGATATAATGAATTAAAATTTTAATAATTGTTAAATATTCATGAAGTTGGGAATATCTAAATGCCTCTTTTTTTTTGAAAATGTGACTTTTCCTAAGAGTGAAAATGTTTTGGTGTGGGAGCATGATCACATAGCGATTCACTATTCATTTCGACCCTTATAACACTGTTTTAAACTGGTTTTTTATTGAAAATTAAAAATATTATAAAAAATTAAAGGTCATGTTTGATTCAATAATTTGATTTTTTTTCAATTTTAAATAGATAAATTTTACCTATTTCATTGATTAAATTGTAGGAGGAGGTGATTTGGAGATCCCATGATAGAATTCAAGAAAAACTGGCCAAACTGTGTGAGGGCCCAAGCACACTTGGGGAATTCAATATTTACTGTGCATAATCTGTGCATCCAATTTGGATGAAACCTGGTGGTATAGTGAAAAAATATGTGGGATATGTCTCTAAAAGACTATGGATCCCAATTACACCGTTTAGAGGCCAAATAGTTTCCCACAATATGAAGAAATTTTGGGCGGGCCAAATTGAACCACCCTTCTATATATGGTCCATAACTTGACCCTCAGAACTCTAATTGGGATTATTATACCTCTATTTAATAGATAACTCGAATTCTAACCTCTCCATATATTTTAATACATTTTCATTCATTTTGTTCAGTCAACTAGCTGAATAAAGGAGTAAAAAGTATTCCATGAATAGTATCCTAGTCTATGGGCACTTGACTTATTTTGTGAAAATTGTGATGTATTTTCCTAAAAAACCCCTCACCCTCATTATATGATGTTTTTAGACCTTAGGGTAAGTTTTATATTTCTTTGGATTTGACTCTTCCTCATAAATGGTATCCTCCCCTTCCATGGAGTTCTAAACTTCTTCTGATCACCTGGGGCGGAACATAGTATACATCCCGAGATTGTTTTTATAATAATTGAATAGTTTTTTAAATTATATTTTTTTTGTGTTATTTTTCATCATTATATATTCTTATTTAATTTATTTATGTACTATTATTTCATGATCAAATTCATATGATCATGTTTGGGGGTTCCCTTTCATGTGATGTTTCACAAATTGTTCACTATTTATTCTTCACAATTTTAATTACAGTGTTTTTGTAGTTCATATTGGTCAAATTATCTCTCAAAAAAATGGAAAGGACAGTTAAATTTATTTCATATAACTACATTGAAATAACATACAAACCTATACAAGATTTTAAGTTCTTCATATATTTCCTTGGCATGTTTCATTTATGAAGTTGGATGTAAATCACCCTATCAACGACAGTAGTTGGTGAATAATTTTGTGTTTCCAACCAAACCCTATGAGGTATCCTAGTATAAAATTATTAACATTATATTTCTAGGTGTTAAAAAATAAGGATTAAAATATCTAAACCCTATCTCTGGAAGCGATGAAGGGCATGCATCCTGATATTTCCCAGGTAGATCATGCTTAATCCAATCTATTAATTTTTTCTTCCTTTTATTACTGGTTTATTTATCCCTAACACTTAAATAATAAAAAAATTCTAAATCCTATTCCCCTTTTATTTTCATAACAAAAAACTTATTTTTAAAATTAATGATCTATGGCTCCATCTAGAGACAACCTAGGTTTCCTACTATACTACAAAAATTATAGTAAAAAATAAACATATAATTTGATGTTATCACCAATAAAATCAGTGAGCCCCAGTTTGAATGGGAATATGATCCCAGTCTGGTGCCTCATCCTTTCCTAGAATAAGTTTATAATCCTCTTATATGGGATCAAGAATATGTGCTTTATCTTGAGAAACCACTTGTTCATAAATATCAGAGTGTTGTGCTTCCCTAGGTGTAGGGATAAGAATATGTACCTTCCACTATATCTGTTCAAGTGACATAAGATGTTGGAGAAGTTCTTAAGATATTTATAAGATGTAATGGGACTTTAGAAAATTGTGAACAGGAATGTAATCTTGCACATTTTATGTCTCCATTATATACTGGCAGATATTTTTGATTGAATCCGGAATATGATCCCACCAATGTCCTCCTTGTGACATTGAAATATGCTGACGGACTTCATGAATGGGGGTAGGGATATGAGATTACCCCCATGTTTTCTGTAGAAGTATGCTTGTATATTACGTTCAAGTGAGCATGGATATGAGCTTGCTGGCAGGTTACTTCCAGAACATGTTAGAAGATATCATCAGCAAGAGTGGGGATATGAGACCACTCATTATTATCCAGAGCCTTCCACCACTAAGGTTTATTCCTTGTTTTAGGTACATGGGTTGAAGAGGTGACAGTGTGTCGGGTGGTACCATCCGCAGGCAACTGAAATGTTTTAGTGGTATGGAACTGGCAATAGTGGTCGACCGTATCCCTCCTTAATGGCCCCTAAATCGAAAGGGATTTGTAGTTGTCTGCCTATTCCACCTTCATAAGTTACTCAAGGTGGTGATTGTCACGCTCTAGGGATATGATCCTAGAGCGGTTTGCTGTGGTGATAAGTGCCACTCAATTTACTACATCTTTCTTTGGATATTTTAGGATTTCCAGTTTTAATTCTTGCAGAACCTCATGGGTAGCCTCAAGGTTCAAGATCATACCATGTCGATGGTAATCCCAGATCATTTCATTCTCTACCCTATGCTGAAGATGTTGAGTGGATGAGGTCATTCTGAGGCCTGTAGGGGTTTTTGTTGCAACTATTTTTCCAAAACAGTCACTGGATGGTGACTTGTTGGATCCGGGTGTTGTTTGTGAGATCAGTATCTACAGTCACAAAGATAACTGGGAACAAGTTATCTGATCAGTGCATCATCTTAGGAATGATATGTGCTCAATCAGATATGCATGGGTAACACAATTTTCCTTTTATTCCTAATTTCACCATTATGTTTGCATGGACTTTCCAAAGTGATGATGGACTTTTTTCATTATAACCCTAGATATAGATGATCAAATGTAAAATTCATGTCAGGTTTGTCCATTTTTTCTTAGGATATCCAAGAAAAATGGCCCAATACATGTTCAACCGATTAATATATTATTTGATAGATTCATGTTAGGTTCATCTTTTTGTTTTAATAAATGTTAAAATATAATAACTTAACATATGGTCAACCAATAATTTTTTTATTTGATAGATTCATGTTGGGTTCACCATTTTTATTTTGATAGAAAGGGAAAAAACATTGCTGTATTTTGTTTGACCCGATGGTAAATTATTGGGGGTTCTATTTCTTGCACCATAATTGATTTCATTTCTCCATTTTTGTTCTTAATGGAAAATCTCAATGGTTCCCACATCCATAACTGGGTACAAATATAATTTCCAAAGGTAGTCAGTTATTTGGGGTTTTAGACCCAATGGCACTGTGGAACTCACAATGGTCGAGAGGATGAGACGCCAGACTTATCACACCCTTTTGGGTGGAAGTGTTACCTACTATGGGACTCTATTATAGATTTATGATATGTTCATGAATATATTACAAATCTTGATATGGAACAATTTATGTAATTCTTTGATGTTTTTATGAAATATTTTCTTTAAATAATTATAATTCTTCAATAGCTTGCATTGCACGCAATCGTGGGTGTAAATGAATAATGAGATGTCGTAGTATAAAATGACAATTATAACCTAGCCATTAAGTTAGCAGGAATATATATAACTAACTTATGAAAATTTATATTAAATTCATTGGGTGCCAGTTATTTATGAAAATATAAACCAATTAAATGTAAATGTTATATTTTTATTTTAGTATTAATAAATTAAGTGAATTATAATTAGTAAATGAAAGTATTGAAATATATATATATATATTATATTTAATAAAATATTTTTTATATTCATCCAATAAATATTTTAGTCATAGGGTATGCATAATCCAAATTTTATGTATAAAAACTTATATTTTTCAAAATGGTAATTTTTCCACCTCTTAATGGATAACCCATTTTAAATTAAAAAATTTGCACATTAATAAATTTTATATGAAAAAATAAACTTATTCTTTGTAGGTGGGATATAATATTTTACTTTAAATGAATTTTTTATATTTTTCTGATAACCTTTATGTTTTAATGAATAGTAAAAATATACTAAATTTAAATTACAAACAAATTTTTTAATGAAAATAATTTATATGGTCAAATTATATTATTGAATGGTTTTAAACTATAAATGGATTATATTTTTATTATTTAATATAATTTATGTAATTTTTATTAATTTTACATTGAATTTAGATGTAAAAACATTTCAATATTTTGTAATGTTTTAACTTTTAAAATTTGTTTCCTCATTCTGACAATGTGATTAATTTTAAATTAATTATTGCAGCTTATATGTTTTTAATTTTTGAAAATGGATTCCATATTTGGAATTAGTACGTCAAAATTATGTAAATATATTTCTTTTATTTTTGGGCATTATTAATTGTAACTTTGATAATTTTAATTAATACAGTAAAAGGGTAATTCATGTAATAATGGTAAAAAATAATATTATAATGTTTTCAGAACACATGTCATAATATCATTTTATGAGATTTTTTCGACCTAAATCATCCTTGGGTCAAAATGGTATGTTTTAGAAGATACTTGGATGAGATTAGGACATTAAATTTATTTTATTTAAAGAAAAGTTAAATATGTCTTACTCAAATTTTAATAAATAAATCATTTTTAATATATGGTTATAAAAAATATAAATTTTAATATAAATAATAATGTTAAATCTAAAATGTTTTTATCATGGATATTTATTTATAATTTTTAGGAAATAAATATTTCACTTAAAGGCTTATACATTGATGGTGTATATATTATTTAATTGATGAAAAATTAATAAAATTATTTTTATTAAAAATGAAAATATCCATTAAAAGACAAAAACAATTGAAAAAATCTTATTTATTTAGTATATAACGCCCATAATTATCCAATTATCAATTTATTGTCCATTTTGAGTCATATAGAAAAGATTATGACATTTATAATATTTTATTTAAAGTGATGTTAAGGTTGTCACATTCATGCTTTAATACATATAACATTTTTAATGTGGGATTTTACAGAATTTATATTTGAAAATAAGTATTCTTATAAAATTTAGAGCATTTATCTTCATCATAGTATTTTAATTTAAATATTTATTCAACAAATAAGTATATACAATAATTACACAAAACTGAGGCTGTAATTATCTTAATAATGGAGATAACAAATAAATGTTATTAAAAATATTAAAATAATTATAATTTGTGATAATTAATATATAAAATTAATTTTATATATTAACTTTACCCCTTAAAATTATATTAATTTTTTTTTGAAGATAACTAGTTATCCTTATATTTTTAATAATAAATGTATTTAATAGTGTCAAAATTGACACAATTTTTTGTTTATCAAAATAATGTATTATTAACTTATATGAAATCATGAAACTTATTTTAAAAATATATAATAATTATGATATTTTTTAAAATATTCGAAAGTATTAATTTATGGTATAATTAACACCAAATAAGTAAACATTTCACACTTTTCATATTGAAATATTTGTTACCTTAGATAAAAATTAAATAGAATAGCTAAGTGTTAATTAAAATGATATGGTTTAAATTGACAAAACAAAATTGTAAAAAAATTATTGTTTTATAATATGACAATGTTATATCATCTCATATTCAAAATTAGGAAATAATAGAGGTTTTTGGATGTGGTTTGATTTTATTATAAATTAATATTTTTGGAGATTCCAAAAGTGCTCCTCACCTCAATTATAAAAGGGAACATCCTCCCTCACTTATTCACTTCACTTTGATCCTTAAAGATCATTTATAAACTATATATTTCCATTATAAAATTTCCTAGTCACATTATATAGGTTTTTTGTCGTCTCCAAAGACCAACTATAGTTCTTTAAGAGGACATCTAGGGGGAGCACGCCGAAGAAGAGATAATCTTCTCTACCGATTCTTTCAAAATTATTTCTTCTTCTAATTACTCTTAATGAGTAGTTTCTATTATAAAGTAATAAATACAGTAAAATTATATTGTTATATGTTATTATTATTATGGAACAACCATATTCCACCTTTTATCCATCCTACGAAAATTGAAATCACCACGCGTGCGTATGTACAACTTACCGTCTACACGCCATGGTGTAATCTATTATTCACCACCACCATTATTGGATGGGTATAATGATGGAAATAATAACTATATGTAATTACCATAACATTATATATATTATTTAATAAAATATATACCATAAAGTTCAATACCATTTCAAAATTATGGGAATGATATCATCGCTTGTGCCTACGTATGACCTACCGTCTCCACGATGCGATGCGATTCATTCTATATGATATCCATTAAAGAATGATTATATAAATGCATATAATAAATAAATATGATATATATTATGTTAATATAATTTTTCAATGATATAAATATGACCTAAGAAGAAGAACCATAACCTATTCAACAAAACATGCATAAGAAAATGAAGCAGTTAATACCTGAATAACGAGTAATAATAAAATGTTACTAACAAACCAATGATAATATTATCATATATGACAAAATATAAATGAATATGATTATGTAATAAGTAAATTACATTATTTAAATCATTATAAAAGAGGTTTAGATATATACAAAGAATATTGGACCTAAGGTAAGGGATAATTTCACAATCTCATTATTTTCTGAGATTGTTTTTACGTAAGTATTTACTAGGGTATATTTATCATCTATATACATGTTTCCTAAATATGTATTCTAAAATATTATTTATATTCTTGTAATTTTTTTAAAGTAAATATTAACCATTTATTCATTTTTATTAAACCGTATGAAATGAATCTTTTTTCATTTTCGATATGAGGTACATTTTGAATTATCTGAAAAAATACGATAAGAATATTTTCTATTAACTTATACGGTGTGAAAAGATTTTTAGGTTTTCATAACATCTCATTTATATGAAACATTCTTTAAAATATTTAAGGGTTATTTTCAAATAAATTTTTTCAATTAAAATTTCATGGCATTTTCAGAAAAGAAAATGTTTTTGAAGAAGAAAAGATATTTTTCTCCAGAATTAATTTCAAGCGTTCTATAAATATAATTTTACATCAAAGATGGAATTATTTAATAAGGTTATGTCTCAAGTATAATATCCCTATTATTCTTATTATTTTATTGTGTTTATTTATGAAATCTATTTTTTACATGGAATATTTAATTATGGAATGGTGTTTAAGGAACTCATTTTATTCCTTGGGTTATGCTATGATAAATGATTTATGTTTTTGGAACACGTAAGAATGATTCAATAATGAGGTGGGAAGAACATATATCTCCCACCAATGAATTGGGTAAATATTTATATCTCATGAGATAGATAGGTTTGGAATGGGAAAAGATCTCGGTTTAGTAATACAGGGATGAAACAGGAAGTAGGTGTGGTTCAATAATATAGGGATGGAACGAGGAGTGAAATCAATTTAGTAATGGACTTTGTCTGATATGATGGTCTTGGAAATGATCCTTGACTAATATGAAATGATTTTCTATTCTTATGTGTATTCCACAAATTCCATGTCTAATTTTACAACTTTGAGTATATGTACATTGATTCTTTATGAAATTTTATGATGTATCCCATGACATGATATCATGATAATTCATATGGAGGATAAGATTTTACAATGTTATGTTATTATGTCTTATGATTATGATATTATTGATATCTCCCTTATTTACCCTTAATATGCATCTGATCTAACCCTTTATTATGTTTCTTTTTCTCAGGTTATTGAGAAGTGTATTGAGTAATATTTTTCAAAAATGGGCTAGGTTATGAAGGCATTTGCGGGAGATAATGTAGATGTCTTAGGAACCGGTTGTTTATGTTTACAAGTTTGTAAATACACTAAACATATATGGTCTTGGAATAGTTTTTTTTTGTGTTTTACAATGAATATTCTTCAATATTGAAGTAATATCTATGTATGTAATGTATGGGTTGTTATAGTTGGTATCAGAGCAATGGTATAGTTAGCCTTTGGAAACTAGGATGATAAAACCTTAGTAAAAACCCTAAGGATATGTCAAAGTATAGGTTACAATCCTAGTGTTTTATAAATGATCATGAATAACCTAGGATAAAACCGAAAGTTCCCTAAATTGAAATTTTATTACTGATTATTTGGTTTTCCCATTTCTATTAGTGTTTCTCACACTAGGATTCTTGGTTTTAGTCAATGGACGGAACCCAAAAGAACCACATTAATTATGAATTTGAGGGAAAATATAATGATATTCCTCTTGAGAAACCAAATTTTATGAGATATACAATGAAAAATCTTTTAGCTATGCTTACACAGTGCTCTCAAGCTACGAATCCTGTAGGACTTCCAAATGAGGAAAGGAGGGAACAAGATTATGTTGAGTCCTTCATGAGGCAATGTCCACCATCTTTCAGCGGGTCTTCTTTTCCACTAGTTGATGAACAATGGATCAATACCACTGAAAATATATGTTTATTTCTCCAATGTTCAAACATTATAAAGTCATCTTAGGATTCTATTGTTTGTAAGTTGAAGTTGATCAATGACGAAACCATATCAAGAATACTAGGAAAAGATATGAAATTGAATTCATGGAATGGGATGAGTTCAAGAACTTATTTTTAAATAATTAATTTTGTTGTATTCTTAGAACAAAGATGGAAAGGATTTCCTTAATCTTAAGAAAAATGATGATGAATCCATTGGTACCTATAAAGAAAATTTTACAAGACTTCTAATGTACTCTCTTGGAATTATTATTCAACCATAGAGTAAAATTAATTTATTCTTTAGTGGCTTAAAACCAAGTATCTAAAGGGAATTTTCCATAAGGGACTTCAATAGCTATGAGGGAATCATTCGATGTTCTCTCAAGGTTTATAAGGATATTAGAGTTACCCATTAGTCCTATGGGTTTGATAAGAAAAGAAAAATGGAGTCCAAGGAAAAATATAATGAGAAAACTAAATAGAAGATGATTTTCCCTTACGCTAAATATGTGGAAAGAAACATTGAGGAAATTTTATTAAAGGAACTAGAAAATATTTTAAGTGTGCGAGAGAAGTTCATCTGGTATTTGAGTGCCCAAATGATGGAAAAAATTGTATATTGATGAAAATAAAAATAAGGCTACACAGAATAAACCTCTAATACTTCAATGCTACAATTTCAAGGAAATGGGACATTATTCCAACCGTTTCCCTAATCCAAGGGTTATTGATAATGATAGACATTAGAAAACTCTTATGGAAAAATATAAATTCAAGTCACATGAGATCACTATAGATGATGTGGAGTATAATAATGAAGTGGTGAAAGGTACACTTACCATACACTGAAATGTAGAAAATGTTTTATTTGATTTCAGGTCCACCCAATCTTTTATTTTTGAAGAATTTTCTAATGGTATCTCTATATCACCTTAACAATTAGATGTTGAGTTAGCTGTGACAACTCCTAATGACACAATGGTCACATAAAAAGTTTATAATTCTTCCCCAGTTGAAGTTTTTGGGAAAGTGCTTCCTGAAAATCCCGTGATCCTTCATTTAGTGTAATTTTATGTGATTCATGTCATAGATTGGAATTCTCTATATGGATCTCATATCAATTTCCAAGGAAGGGAATTCACCTTTCATATTCCAAATCAATCTATGATAAGCTATCGATGCAAGGATAAATATGACCTTCCAGGGGAAATTTCTTCCATATTATGGTTCTTGTTTCCTATAAATAGAGGTTATATAACTCAAATTAATAGGGGTAAACTCACCATTAAGAATAAACCTATTGTACGAGAAATTTTTCATGTCTTTTAGTAAGATAATTTAGGTTTTCCACAGAATCGTGAAGTTGAGTTTTCAATAGAACTCATATTGGGCGCTATGACTATTTCAAAGGCATATTATAGAATGACCCCAATTGTGTTGTAGGAATTGAAGATGAAATCCCAAGAGAATATTGAAAAGGGATTCATACACCCTAGTGTGTCACCTTGAGGTTCACATGTTCTGTTTGTTAAGAAGAAAGATGGATCAATGAGAACTATTACCCAACTCATGATTTAGAGTTATATGTGGTAATATTTGCATTAAATATATGGAGACATTATATTTATGGTGAATGGTGTCATATTTATACTAATCATAAAAGTTTAATGTATATTTTCACACAAAAGGAGTTGAATTTGTACCAAAGAAGATGATTTTCATAACGGCCCAAAACTATATCAATGAAATTTCCATTATTGTGTTTATTTAATATAGTATATATCACATAAAATCACTTATATTACACAATAAAAACTTTATAATTGAATAATGAATGAAATAATAGATATTTCTAGAAGTTAAGGAACCTATACCGATGAAACAGTTACTTTAATTTCGGGATAGTAATATGAACCTTATGATTAGTAAATCATCAAATTGAAAAGTAACCTCACCCATGTTTTTATAAATAAAATTTTGGAATATTATAAATGAATGTATGATATAATTATACCATAGTATAAGTAAGTGAATATTTTAAGAACTAATAACTAAGTGTTAGTATTTTTGTATGTCATAAATTTTTAATTAAAATATTATTATCAATAAAATTATATAAATAAAATAAATTTTTATAAAATTAATTCATAAATCAATAATTTTTTGTCTTATGATTTTGAGATAAATTTATGAGACATTAGTTAATTTTTGAAAGTGTTATAAAATCAGTTATAAATTTAAAAGATGTACTTTTCAAGTAAATGATGGCTTTAATTAAACATTACATTTCTCATATTTTGAAAATAATTTTCATAAAATGGAGTTCATTTCTGAATTCTGCATGTCGAAAAATAGTTTGGGTCATTTTTTGGGATTTTTCTAACATACGGGATTTTTTTATGAATAATAAAATACGAGAATTTACAGTTTAAATACATTATAAGTTAAACACACTATTCATTGAATCATCACTGATGTAATAACCATAATAAAAAAATTCCATTCATTATATAAATATATTTGATGATAATGATCAAACTATTCATAGTATTGAGCCAAAATAATAAAGAAATGAATAAAATATTCAGAAATCATCCCTCTTCTTCACTATCAATACCGCCCCTCAGCACCCCTTCTCCTCACACCTTCAAAGCATTGATCATTTTAAAATTTCTACACAATAATCTTCCCAATAACCCCCATGTCCAATATCTCTTGTTATTATAAAAATACAAAAATTGAAAATCCATGAGAAATATTACCCAACTCATGATTTAGAGTTATATGTGGTAATATTTGCATTACATATATAGAGACATTATATTTATGGTGAATGGTGTGATATTTATACTAATCATAAAATTTTAATATATATTTTCACACAAAAGGAGCTGAATTTTTACCAGAGAAGGTGATTTTCATAACGGCCCAAAACTATATCAATGAAATTTCCATTATTGTGTTTATTTAATATAGTATAGATCACATAAAATCACTTATATTACACAATAAAAACTTTATAATTGAATAATGAATGAAATAATAGGTATTTATAGAAGTTAAGGAACCTATACCGATGAAATAGTTACTTAAATTTAGGGATAGTAATATGAACCTTATGATTAGTAAATCATCTAATTGAAAAGTAACCTCACCCATGTTTGTATAAATAAAATTTAGGAATCATATAAATAAATGTATGATATAATTATACCATATTATAAGTAAGTGAATATTTTAAGAACAAATATAGTATAGATCACATAAAATCACTTATATTACACAATAAAAACTTTATAATTGAATAATGAATTAAATAATAGGTATTTCTAGAAGTTAAGGAACCTATACCGATGAAATAGTTACTTGAATTTAGGGATAGTAATATGAACCTTATGATTAGTAAATCATCAAATTGAAAGGTAACCTCACCCATGTTTGTATAAATAAAATTTAGGAATCTTATAAATGAAAGTATGATATAATTATACCATAGTATAAGTAAGTGAATATTATAAGAACTAATAACTAAGTGTTGGTATTTTTGTATGTCATAAATTTTTAATTAAAATACTATTATTAATAAAATTATTTAAAATAAAATAAATTTTTATAAAATGAATTCATAAATCAATAATTTTTTGTCTTATGATTTTAGGATAAATTTATGAGACCTTAGTTAATTTTTTAAAGTGTTATAAAATCAGTTATAAATTTAAAATATGTACTTTTCAAGTAAATGATGGCTTTAATTAAAAATTAAATTTCTCATATTTTAAAAATAATTTCCATAAAATGGAGTTCATTTCTGAATTCTGCATGTCAAAAAATAGTTTGGTTCAATTTTTGGGATTTTTCTAACGTACGTGATTTTTTGTGAATAATAAAATACGATAATTTACGGTTTAAATACATTATAAGTTAAAAACACTATTCATTGACTCATCACTAATGTAATAACAATAATCACAAAATTCCATTCATTATTTAAATATATTTGATGATAATGATCAAAGTATTCATAGTATTGAGCCAAAATAATAAAAAAATGAATAAAATATTCAAAAATCATCCCTCTCCTTTACTATAAATACCGCCCCTCAGCACCCATTCTCCTCACACCTTCAAAGAATTGAGAATTTTAAAATTTCTACACAATAATCTTTCGAATAACCCCCATTTCCAATATCTCATGTTATTATAAAAATACAAAACCAAGGTTCCTTAAGGAGGTTCTCAAAGAGAAGGATTTAAGAGGTAAATTATCTTGCCTTTTCTTTTGATTTCCTTTCAATTTCCTTTTTCATTTATTTTCCTATCCTCACCTAATCTTTCCAAATGAGATTGATAATTCCATTATAATCTATAAACTATAATTATATCATGCTAATGTAATATCCATCATCAAACTCCCTTCTCTCTCAATTTTATTTTAAAAATGAAATCATTGTCTGTGAGGTGCCAATTTACAACCTTCATTGATGATTGATTATCATTCTAAAATTTCTACTTCAAAGATGGTAATGAAACCATTTTTATAGATAAAAAATAATATAATATATGTATTAAAAATTTTATTATGTTCTTGAAGTAACATATTTACATAATACTAAATGATAAAACAAAATCAGTTTGTTATGATCAATAACTGCCAAAATAACCTAAATGATTATCACTAATGTTTTATATAAGGAGTTGTCCTCATACCATATAACCAAATGAATTATATAACCATTTAAGATTATGAATTTTAATATAAATTAATTTCTAGATAATTATACCCATTCTACATGAACATCTATACTCATATACAGGTATACCGATCATGAAAACCAAGGAAAGGAACGCTCCCGAGAAATAAAATTGAATTTTATAACTCATCAGAAAGGACATAAATAAACTTAATAAAATTATACTAAATAAAATAAATATATATATATATATAATTTTTTTAATTAATTAATTAATTAGATTAATCTTCTTATTTAGTACTTTGAGTTCATGTGAAGAACACATTAAGACATATGGTAAGGGTTTTCTTCCCAAACCTCTATTTTCATTCGGGTTAGGCTTTCTTCCTCTATACACCAATGTAATTATTCATTATTTTTATATATTGATTATAATATATATATATATATATATTCCAAAATCATATATCTATAGAAATTCATTCTTTGATTGGATATTAAATGTTTTACCAGGTTCCCTTGCCATTTATTCCCAATATGTAAGCTTGATTAAAGGGAATGTCTCAATTTCTTACCCATTTTCAAGTACTGTATATAATGTTTTTTAAGAAACCATTATTTTTCTAAATCACTAATTTCATACTGAAAAATTATCTTGGTTCATTTATGATTTTATACAAATAATTTTCCAAAAGAAATCTTATTTTCTAAGTAAAAAGAGTAAATCTCCCAAGAATTTCACAATAATTTTATAAGAGTATTTCCATATATTTTCAAAACATTTCTTCATTGATATTTTTAATTGGGATCAATATTTTATGATATCATATACAATATGACCTCCTTGTAATCATACCAATGCAATAAAGTAAGGCACTGTATCTGGGCTACTGGGGTCGAGGTATTTATAGTTCATATCAGAGGAAGTTTAGTAGAAAACATAGAAACTAGATGTAGAAAACCAAGATTAGTGAACATAACCCTAAGATGGAATTTGAGAATAATAATATAAGGACATCATATGATTTTAGTAAGGAAGAGATTATATGGATATTACTATAAATGCATCTCGGTCTATATACTATAAGCGGATGTGGTTATTGGAATGATGTACCTAGGGTTAACAACTCTGAAAAGGTGTCTTGGACATGACTCAGGGTAACCCGGTACATGACAGCGGGCCATACTGTGCACCTAGTTTGACACTCCTAGGGGATATTCTTAGGATTATTCACATTTTCATTACAAACCATTTTGAAGGATTTAAAATTTAATATGTTCCCAAAGAATCCATTATTATGATTTTGATATTATCTATGCAGAAAATTATTATTTATGTCAAGTGTTTTGCTAGTTTGAATTTATCCATTATGATTCATATCCGAATTCAATGTATAAAAACATTTATAAATGAATTCTAGTGGAAATAATGGAAAAATTTTCAATGTGAGTATCCCATGTAGGTAGTTCCCTCCTATGAAAAATAATGATATTTGTCCTAGAGTTGTGACCGGTGTTGAGCAACTTATAACTGTACAGGGATAGTTTACTTGGGTTATGAACTATAACCATACCCATATAGAGCATCTTGAACCAAAATGTGCAAAAAAAGTTAGATATCTTTATGTGACAACAACCTCTATCATTCAATGGGACTACAAAACCATTTGTAGTGGATCAATGGATAAGTTCCTTAGATAATATATTTTTCTTTTTGGGAAGTAATGAAAGGGAGAAGGTTTTCATGGCAGTTTATCATCTATAGGGACATACAAATAAACGGTGGTCACTAATTCAAAAAACAAAGGAGGAGAAAGAAATTAAAAATATGTAATGGAGGTATTTTAAAAAAATTCCTAGAAAAATATTTTCCTTGCGAACAATGAGCGAACATGGAAAGACAATTCTTGAATCTGAGGCAAAAAGAGGATGAGAATGGTTCCAAGTATAAAGACAAATTTACAAGGATATAAAGGCATGTCATAAACTATATTCATAATATAATGAGAAAAATTTATAGATTATTTGATTTTTTAAAACAATTACTTCAAAGGGAACTGGTCTCCCAAAACATCTCAAAATATGGAGAAATAGTCTCATGTGTTATCCAGATAGAAAAAATAATTCTCTAAGTGATGTGAATTCAAAGTAAAGAAAGAGAAGAAGAAGGATGCTGAAAACTTTGGAAAAGGAAATAAGGAAATGGTGATGAACGAAAGAATTGACTTTATATACTATAGTAATTATGGGAAGAAACACCCCAGTACTTTCCGGAAGGGAATGAGAGTCTGTTACAAGAGTGGAGAAAACTGCCACCAAGACCATGATGGCAAGGGAAATAAAGAATCTGCCAATTTTCATTGTTATTATTGTAAATATATGGGATATTATACACATGAATTTCCTATACATCTAGTAAAATTTCACCAGATAGGGACAATATAGAAAGGCCATGCTTATGCGGTCACAACTACCGAGGTTGAAGTTCTTAATGACGTAGTGGAAGGTACTTTAATCGTTTCCTCAAACATACCCAATGATTTATTTGATTATGCATCATTACATTCCTTTATATATTCCATGTTTTCCATGAAAATTAGACACTTCCAATTTGATTTAATAAATGAGTTGTCAGTCAAAACCCCTAAGGGAAGTATCATTGCAACAAAGATATGTCAATATGTTCCCTTTATGAAACATAAACGTGCTTTAGTTGCTGAACGTTTCATCATACCCATGATTTATTTTGATATAATAATCTGTATGGATTTGATTTCAAATTATTATGTGAAAATATATTGTTAGAAGAAGGAAGTTACAATTTTTGATAATGATGTAGAGTCCCTTATCTTTAGAGAAGAAACCTCACCATCTGATTCTTATCTTGATCCACCCCCTATAAAATTACTAAATTAAATTATTTGGTAGGAAGAGAATGAAATATCTATGGATGAGGAAAGAAATATTCAAATTTAGTATGTACCTCTTATGTAATAATATGTTGTTGTATTTCCAGAGGATTTACCTAGAAATCCTACGAAGTGGGAAAATGAGTTTTAAATTGATTTAATTCTCAGTGTAAGGTATATATCAAAGGCTCCTTATATAATGACCATAGTGGAATTAATGGAGCTGAAGAAACAACTAGAGGAGTCAAGTAGTAAGGGGTTTATTTTCCTTAGTTTTTCTCCATAGAGAACTCCTGTTCTTTTTATTAAAAAGAAATATGGATCTATGAGTCTATGAATTGACTATAGAGAGACCAATGCTATAAAAATAAAGAACAATCATCCCCTACCTCACATTGAGGGTTTACTTGATCAAATTCATGGATATCTATACTTTTAGAAGATTGAACTTCGATCTGGATATCATCAATTTCATGTGAATAAAGAATATATTCTAATGATAGAATTTCAAACCAGTTATGGGCATTATAAGTTTACATTAATGCCTTTTGGACTGACTAATTCTCCCTCTATTTTCATAGATCTAATGAATAGAGTTTTCAAGGAATACCTTAATAACATTTTTGTGGTATTTATTGATGACATCTTGATATAATCCAAAAGCTATAGAGACCATTAGAATCACTTACATAATGTTCTAAAAACTCTCTGAAGAAATGAATTAAATGAGAAATTTATAAAGTCTGAATTTTGGCTCCAATCGATTTATTTTCTTCGGCACATTATCTATAAGGATGGAATCTCAGTTGATCCTGTGAAGAAAAGGCTGTTCAGGAATGGCCAACACCAACGAACATAACTTAGGTACGTATTGTTGTTGGTCTAGAAAGTTGTAATATGTGTTTTGTTAAACAAATTTCCCTATTAGCTATCCCATTAACCAAGATTACCTATAAAGGGGTTATGTTCATATGGAAAAAAGAATGTGAATAATATTTTGAAGAATTGAATAGTATATTAGTGAATACCCTGATCCGGAATCTACCATTGAGAAATGGTGGATTTTTTTATTTATACTAAAATGTCAAAGAAAGGACTCGGGTGTGTCCTTTCGTATAATGATAGAGTTATTTCCTATGCATCAAGGCTATTAAAAATTCATGAATAGAAATATAAAACTCGTGATCTTGATTTAGCAGCTATATTGTTTGTTCTGAATATATAGAGACATAATCTCTATAGTGAAATATGTGAGTTATATACAGATCGCAAGAGTTTGAAATATATATTATCACAGAATGAACACAACATGAGGAAAAGGAGATGGATAAATATATTTAAGGATTATGATTTTTCAATACACTATCACTTGGGAAAGTAAAATAAGGTAGGTGATTCATTGAGTATGTAATATCTTAGAGTTGTAAATAAAATGAGGATTGACAAATATCTTGTGTACATAGATCCCGAAAAGAAGTATATGTTAATTATCAAGGAAGATGAAACATCATTAATTTTTCAAATGGTTTCCCAACTATATTTATTGTAAATAATAAAAAATTAAAGTGATAATGAGAATCTTACAAAGAAAATTAAAGTTGGTAATGATGGGACATTTCTAGACTTCATGTGTGAGGATGGAATTCTAAAATTTGGGAGGAGGCTATATGTTCCCTCTATACCCGAGCTAAAAAATGTGTTATTGGATGATTCCCATAGTTATAATTTCTCTATACTCCATGGTAGCACTAAGATGTATAGATATCTGAAGGAACATTTCTGGTAGGATAACATGAAGCGGGAAATTGATGATTATATATCAAGATGTTTAGTCTATCAACAAGTGAAGGCTGAATGACCACATCCTAAAGGAGTCATGAAACCTATGACTATTACTATATGGAAATGGGATAAAATAACTATGGATTTTTTTCATTAGATTACCAAAACCCCCAAGAAATAATGATGTTATATGGCCGATTGTTGATCAACTTAAGAAATCTGCACATTTCTTCACTATAAGGGAGGATTTTCCACTGGAGAACCTTGCACGACTCTATATTAATGAATTTTTAAGACTTCATGGAGAACCTCTCTCAATTGTGTTTGGACATGATCCAAAATTCACATCAAATTTCTAGAAAAGTTTCCATAAATATTTGGATACTGAGCTTCATTTGAGTACTGCATATCACACTCAAACTGACGGTCAGTCAGAAAGGGTGATCAAAACTTTAGAAGACATGTTGAGATCATGCTCACATGATTTTAAAGGTATGTGGGGTCATTATTTACCTCTGCTAGATTTTTATTACAATAATTTGTTCCATTCAAGTATTCAAATGGTACCATATGATGCATTGTATGGAAATAGATTTCATACACCGACTTATTGGGATGAAGTTTGTGAAAAGAATCTAATAGGCCCAGAGCATGTGGAGTAAAAAATAGCAAAGGTAAAGACTATTAAAAACCATATCAAAGTAGCTAAAAGTAGAAAATAGATATATGTCTATAATATAAGGAAGGTTTTTTAATTTCAAGTGGGATATCATGTTTTCTTAAAAGTATCTCTATAGAAGGGTTGGGAAGAAAGGGAAATTGAGCCCCAGTTATATTGGACCTTTTGAAATTATGGAGAGAATTGGAGCTATGTATTATCATTTGGTAATGTAACCTAGCATTTATAAGGTACGCAATTGTTTCCACATATCCTTGTTAAGGAAGTACATGCTAGACCCAACACATGTATTCACTTATAAAGGAATAGAATTGGAACCTGACTTATCTTTCTGTGATGAGACTATCCAGATTCAGGACAATAAGGAACAGGTGTTGTGTAATTAGATTACTTGGCTGGTAAAGTTACGTTGGAAAAATCATAAAATTGAAGAGGTGATGTGACCACCTGAGGATCTTAGGATGACGAACTACCCAAATATTTTTGTGGGTTCACAATATGAAAATATTGATGATGAATGTTTTTATAGGAGGGGAGAATGTAATGACCCAGAACTCTATCAATGAAATTTTCGTTCTTATGTTTATTTCATATAGTATATATCACATAAAATCACTTATAGAACACAATAAAAACATTATAAATATAGAATGCATGAAATAATAAGGATTTCTAGAAGTTAAGAAACCTATATTTATGAAATAGTAAAATGATCTTAAGAATAGTAATATGACCCTTATGAATTGTAAATAATCTAAATGAACAATAACCTCACCCATGTTTGTATAAATAATATTGAGGCATCTTATAAATGAAATTATGATAAAATTATACCATAGTATAAGTAAGTGAATATTTTAAAAACTACTAATTAAGTGTTGGTATTTTTGTAAGTCATAAATATTTAATTAAACATTTATAATTAATAAAATTATTCAAAAGAAAATTCATTTTTATAAAATGTATTCATAAATAAATATTTTATTGTCTTATTATTTTATGATAATTTTATGATACCTTAGTTAATTTTTGAAAGTGATGTAAAATCAGTTATAAATTTAAAATCCCTATTTTTTGAGTAAATAATGTTTTAATTAAAAATTAAATTTATCATATTGAGAAAAATATTTTTGTAAAATGGATTTCATTTTTTAATTATACACATTAAAAAATAGTTAGGGTGATTTTTTGGTATTTTTCTAAAATACTTGATTTTTTATGAATAATAAAATACAACAATTTAAGTTATAAATACATTATAAGTTAAACACACTATTACTTGAGTCATAACTGATGTAATAACCATGATATATATATATTACCTTAATTTATTTAATATATTTTATGACAATACTCAAACTATTCATAGTCTTGAGCCAAAATAATAAACAAATGAATAAAATATTCAAAAATCACCCCTCTCATCCTCTATAAACACCACCCCTTTCCTCAAACCTTCCAAAATTTGATCCTTGTCTAATTTTTTCCTAATACTCTTTACAAGTCCCTCACCCAAATACAAGATATCTTGGTCTCAACAAAAAACCAGACCAAGGTACCTTGAGGAGGTTCTCAAAGAGTAGAATTTAGGAGGTAAATCCTCTTTTCTTTTCTTTTGATTTCCTTTCAATTTTTTTTAATTTCTTATCCTCTCCTAACCTCCTCTATGAAAATGAGCATGATAACTCCAATATCATCTATATACTGGAATTATATCATGTTAATGGAATATCCATCATCAAACTCACTTCTCTCTCACTTTTATTTTAAAAACGAAATCATTGTCCATGAGGTGCTAATTTACAACCTTTGTGGACGACAAATTATAATTATAAAATTTCCCATTAAATTACGGCCATGAAATAATTTTTATGATTAAACTAGACTATAATATAGTTATAAAATTATTTATTATGTTCTGTAAGTACCATATTAACAAAATACTAAACAATAAAACAAAATCAGTTTGTTATGATCAATAACTGCCAAAATAATCTAAATAATTATCACTAATGTTTATTCTAATGACTCATCCTCATACCAAAAAACCAAATGAATTATATAAAAATTTAATATTTTGTATGTTCATATAAATTCAATTCTTTATAACTATACCCATTCCACATGAACTTCCATACTCATATACAAGTATACCAATTGTGAAAACGAAGGAAACGAATGCTCCCAAACAATAAAATTGTATCTTATACCTCATAAAAAAGGACAAAAATGATCTTAATAAAATTATAACAAATAATATAAATATATATAATGTTAATAATTAATTAATTAATTGATTTAATTTGATTATCCTGGACTTTAAGTTCAAGTGAAGAAAAAATTCGTACATAGGGAATGGGTTTTCTTCCCGAACCTCCATTTTCATTCGAGTTATGCTTTCTTTTTCTATACACCAATGTAATTATTTATTATGTTTATATATTTATTCGAAATTATATATATATATTCAAAAATCATATATCCAGAATAATTTATCATTCTTTTATTTGATAATAAATGGTTTACAAGGTTCCCTTTTCATTTCTTCCTAATACGCAAGCCCGATTTAAAGTAACATCTCAATTTCCTACCCATTTTCAAGTACCATACATAATCTACTTTAAGAAAACATTATTTTTCTAAAATAACTACTTTTATCCTAAAAAACAATCTTGTTTCATTTATAGTTTTATACAAATATTTTTTCAAAATAACTTATCTTTGAAAAGTAAAAAGAGTATTTCTCTGAATAATTCCTTGACAATTTTATAAGAGTCTTTACAACACCCTTACGAATTATTATGTGGGATTAATCTTTTATGATATCATCTACCATTTTTATTGAATTGTTTATGACTATTTTTTTTTCTGTTGATGTACTATCTGGGTACCATTCACCATATTACTCTGAATGGTTAGTGATTATGTTTACGGATTGAGGAAAGTAATCTACATTTAATATGTTAGTTTTAGTATGAATGTATATGTTGATTATTTTTGAACCCTTTCGTATCAGGAAATCATTGGACATAGAATGTTTTTGGTGGGTCCCACTAAATCCCCTCGGTGCTTTGGTAGATATCGTGAGACAAACTAGTTTGGGTATGGGCTAACATATTACCCAATTATGTATGGTGTCTTGGACGAAGTCTTAACGATATGTTTATGATACCCTGCATTATGAATTCTCTCACTATGAGATTAGTATCTGATATTACATGTTATTAATTTACTAATTAAATATACATGGGTAAGTATCATTTTCATGTAATTATTTATATATATTTTTCAGTTTTTATTTCTGCCATATTATGCTCAAGTTTTTGTTTTAATAGAATGTGTTTCTAGTTATTCACCATGCCTTATGGCTTTTTTAGATTCTATTGAATTATCACCCTTAATGAGAAGCAGATATCACCCCTTTACTATGTTTATTATCCCCAGGATTCCAAGATGAATAGTATGAATGAAATGAAAAGACAATCTAGAAGAATAAGAGTGTTTCCAAATGAGTCTCTAGGATGTATTTTTTTTCAAGTTGTAATGTTTAACTTATGTATGTATATTATTTTACAAAGATAATAAACTATTAGGTCCTTCAATATATGACCTAATTATAATCAAACTAATTTAATAAAGTAAGGCACCATATCTGGGCTAATGGGGTTTATGTATTTATAGTTGGAGTTGATTAATGATTACAACTTCTCAATACATTACCACTCAGGGAAAGCAAACAACGTTGAAGATGATTTGAGTAGAAAGGATCATCCTAGCCTATACATGATAAGGATCACAAAATATCTAATATATATGGATTTACGAAGGATGTATCTGAAATTTTAATGAAAGGGGAGAAATATTTTCTATATTAATTGAATGTTCAACAATATATACAAGTGAAGATTAAAGAGGCACGAAATAAAGATGTAGAGCTATAAAATTAGGTGAGAAATGATCATGAATTCAACCTTGATTGTAAATGAATAATCAGGTTGAAGAAGCATTTTTTTATTCCTATCATATAGAATTGAAGAATTAGTTATTGGATGAGGCTCATGGTTCTTCATTCTCTATTAATTCACGAAGAACAATGATATACAATGATTTGAAAGAGTATTTCTAGTGGGATAGCATGAAAAGAGATGTTTCTGAATATGTATCTTAGTGCTTGGTTTGTCAACAAGTTAAGCCTAAGAGATACAAGTCTAAGGGGATGTTACAACTATTACCAATACGAGAATTGAAATGGGAAGATATCACTATGGGATTTGTCATCAGAGTTCAAAAAACATCTAGAATCCATAAATCAATATGGGTTATATTTGACAACCTTACGATGTCAGCAGACTTCATTTCCATTAGAGAGGATTTATCTCTTCATAATCTTGACATTATTTATGTAAAGGAAGTGGTAATATTTCATGGAGTACCAATTTCCATTATATCTAATCAGGATTTGAGGCTTACCTTGAAGTTATGGGGATGTCTTCAACAAGTTCTGGATACAGAGTTAAGTTTCAACACTGCTTATCATCCTCAGATAGATGGAAGGTCTAATAGGAAAATTAAAACTCTAGAAGATATGTTTAGAGCTTTCTATATGGATTTTAAGGTGGTTTGGATCAGCACATAACATTTGTAAAATTTTCTTACAACAATATATTTCACTCCAGTATTCAGATGGCTCCTTATGAATCCCTTTATGTAAAAAAGTGTAGAAATCCAACTTGTTGGGATGATGTTGGGGAAAGAAATCTATCAGGACCTGATCTTGTTGATGAAATGGTAGAGAAGGTCAAATATATTCAAAAACACATAAGAGCGGCACAAAGTAAGAAAAAGTTATGCTAACAACCGATGAAAATACCTATTGTTTGAATAGGGTGAGAAGGTGTTTCTAAGAATATCTCCCTAGAAGAGAGTAATGAGATTTGTAAGGAAGTGAAAGCTAAGACCTAGGTATATTGTGTAGGATCGAAATAATGAATGAAGATACTGATTGTAGTATAAAACTATGGTGTAGATACACAATATACAAGAAAGTTAATTAACGTTGAGATAGTTCAATCACTTTTGAAGGATGCTGAGAAAGCTTCTGAAAATATTCCTGTACAGGAATCCTTTCTGATAGAAGCTTTACCTGAAACTCTGGGGAAGAAATTTGTGACTCCAGAAAAATCCAAAGAAGTAAAATAAGTTGAAAAAGAAGTAGAAAGAAGTGGTGACACTACAAATTTGATTAAGCAAGTAGAATATTTCATGAGAAAGAAATCCCATCCGAGAAGCTCTCAATCTGAACTTTTGAAGCAGAATCTTCAAAGCTGGCTACACCTGGGAAAGATGAGAAAGGAGAAGATGACAAGGTTGAAGAAGAAGTGAATAAGATATCTGAAGAAGAATGTTATAATCATCATTTTATACACCCATAGGATGCTGAGGCAGGAGATCATAAAGAACATATAGATGACGATAAATTTTTTTAGCTATCTGATAGTGAACATAAATCTCCAGATGAGGAAGCCATTCTAAAAACCAATAAGGGTAAAAAGGTGGTTGTTGATACACCTGGTAAACTTGTTGTAAATAAGAAGGAATCTGGTGGATCTTCAAAGAGGAAACTTGCTGAGCTAGAGGAAGAACCCTAACCTTAAAAAGTTTCAGAATCAGAATCATCATCCCTTGGACATGATTTCATTGTTCAGTCGCTGAAGAAGCTTGTTGGGAATATTCTGACTTTTCCAAGCATTGACTCGAGATGTCAGATGCTTCAACACAGATTTAACCAAAAATTAGTTTCAGTATCCATGGTGATGGATAAGTGTGTAAAGCTTGAGGCTGATTTCAAGAATTTTTTCATCAACTATGAAGCCCACATAATATCATGTAATAAAATGACCAATTTTTCAAGAAAAACCATACAAGACATGAAATGTATTGATGAGTTCCAAGATAGTTTCAAGGAGAAATTTGAAATTGAAGATGGTAAGATCAAGGATCTCACAAGCAGTCTTGAATAAAAGCTGATTTTGGAACAGAATTCTCGGATTAAAGAAATGAAGGATTTAAATGGGAAACTATATTCAGTGGCTCAAAGCAGGAAGAGAGAAAGATATCTTCAGATTGAAATAGAATAAAATCTTGTCAAGCAGGAAGAAGTCCTTAAGGCTTAGGAAGAGGATCTTAGAGCTCAAGAAGATAGAATCAAAGCTTTAGAGAAGAAATCTGAGGATCAAGAACAGATTATTATGTGATCATAGGAATACCACAAGGAGCTTAAGAAGCTCAAAACAATAGTGAAGAAGTTAATTCTCAAGGAAAGGGAAGGGTAACTTTGTTTAAATTTGATCTTTTGTTGTATTTTTCTTCCTTGTATAAATTTTTCCCATCATAATGAAATGTTTGGTTGATTTTCTTTAGGATGTGTTGTACTAATATTTCAGGTACCATAATTTCTTTTCCATTCCCCCAATTTTTTTTGAAAATCTCAAATGGGGATAATGGAAAAAGAATACTGAGTAAAGAATAAATGTCACTAAGTAAGGGTGAGTACATCTAAGGTGGAGTTTTCATTACAATTATTTCTGTATTCATGATAATGAAAAATCTCATTCCGGAAATCTATAATACAATCCTTAGTGTTCCAAATCCTAAGGGGGAGTTAGTTGTATTCATCATTTCCCAATTGATAAGGGAGATAAGTTTTGTATTCAAAGTCTAGGAAAATATTTTCTAAGTCCTTATATTATTTTTCATAAGGATGTTTGTGCTTTCCAAAAAGGGGGAGATTGTTGAGCATTAAGGTTTCCTCATGACTTTTCCATTCCTTTATGTTTGGGGATATTGTTGAGTCAATAAGGTTTCCTTGTGAATTTTCCATTCCTTAATGTTTGGGTAGATTATTTATTCAATAAGGTTTCCTTATGATTTTTCCATTTCTTCTTGTTTTGAAAATCACAAACACCTTATCTTAAGGAAAGTTACATTTTACACTATGTTTTACTTTCATAAGGAAAATTTTCATTCCCCAAGGAAATTTATCCTTACCATGTTTTTCATTGTTCATATTGTCTAATTATAAAAAAAAATTCATATCCAAAACCTCAGAATCCCATATATACTGAGATATAAAGCATTCTATTTTCAGGATCCTAATTCAGGTTCCGAACTCTCTGAATTCAGACTCCAAACTCTTATGAGTTCTAACTCCAAGTTCTCTGGATTTAGACTCCGAACTCTTATGAGTTCTGACTTTGAGTTCTCTGAATTAAGACTCTGAACACTTATGAGTTCTAACTCCATGTTTTCTGAATTCAGAATCCAAACTCTTATGATCTATGACTCTGAGTTCTCTGAATTTAGACTCTGAACACTTATGAGTTCAGACTCCAAATTCTTATGAATTCAGACTCTGAACTCTTCTGAGTTCAGGTTCCAAATTCTTTTGAATCCAGATTCCAGATTTCCTTGAAATTCAGAATCCATAATTCTATAGAATTCAGGATCTGAATTCCTTGGACAACAGAATCCGAATATCCTTGTATTATAGACTCCGAATAGTTTTTTGGTAGACTCTGAACTATCATTTTTTCTTACATTCGAAAAAATTAATTTTCTTATGTAACCATATTTTTTCTTACTCATATTTTTGTTATAAAACTATGTCATGCATTCAGTTACTAACTAACCTTTGTTTGAGTGACATGTGTACAGGTCCCTCCGAAATTCAATGAAAAATATGACTGTTGGAGGAGGGAGATGACCATTGAATTTGTGCCTATAAATAGGATCTCATTTGAACGAGATTAGAACTTTTCCAGACCAGCTTTTGGTAGAACTTACTTACATGTTGTTGAAATGATTTATAGAGAGAGAGAGGCTCTTATAAACTCTAAGGATTCGTGTAGAAAGTTTCAACAACTTGTTCAAACTTTTCTTGTTGCATAATTTCTTTGTGAAGAGGTGCAATTTCCTTAAAATCAGAGACTTTGGGTTGTGAAGTCAGAGGTGCCAATTTATTTACAAATCGAGGGCTTGCGGGGATAGCAAGACAGATACCGATCTTCATATTGAGGGCATACCCAGGTTTGGGTAAGATAGAATTTCTTGAAATTATAAATCAAGGGACCTTTATCCAAGGTTGTTGGATACCCATCTCTTTGGGTTAAAAGATTTACTACTTGTTACTTTTAGTGTTTCATGTTTTTTTTCTTCTATAATTTTGGTTTTTGACGAAAGTATAAATATATTATACTTCATTAGAATTATACTAAGATTTAGTAAGATTCTATACGATTTAAGGTATAATCTTTATCTTTGTAAACTTTTTTTATGTTTAATTTCTGGATTCACTTTTTCGGAATTGCACTATTGGAATCATATTTCTGAAATCAAGAAAGTTATTAGAACTTAGAGGTGTTGTGAATTTTTTTTATAAAAACAATCCTTAAGAAAATTTTAAAATATATAATTCACACCTCTCTTTAATATTGTGTATCTACACCATAGTTTGATACTACAATCAGTATCTTCACTCATTATTTCTATCCTATATATTGATCCTTTTGAAATTTTTGATTGTGTTGGGAAGGTAGCTTATCGATTGGTGCTTCCACCAAATCACTCTCAAACTAATGATGTGTTACATTTATCTCTCCTAAGAAAGTACATGCTTGCTCCTTCACATGTTCTAAATTTATAATTCATACCGTTGGATAAAGATATTTCTTATAATGAACAACTGATATAGATTCTAGATTGTAGATAAAAAATTATATGAAACAAGACCATTCGTCTGGTAAAATTTTTATGGAGGAACCACCAATTTGATGAAGCTATGTGGGAACTCGAGGATGTGATGAGGAAGAAGTATCCTTATCTATTTTTATCCTATTGAAGAATTTCAAGAGTGAAATTTAGTTTAACAGGGGGAGAATGTAACACTTGGATGTTTTTATAAAATATTTTCTTTAAAAAAATTTAATTATTAAATATCTTTCATTGCATTAAATCATGAGTGTAAATGAACCGCGAGGTGCCATAGTATAAAATGACCATTGTAACCTAGATATTAAGTTAGTGAGAATAAATATGACTAACTTATGAAAATTTATTGTGAATTCATGGGCTACTAATTATTTATTAAAATTTAAACCAATTAAATGTAAATGAATATTTCTATATTTGTATTAATAAATTAAGTGAATTACAATTAGTAAATGAAATTAATGATATATATATATATATTATATTTAATAAAATATTTTTTATATTCATCCAATAGATATTTTAGTCATAGGCTATGAGTAAACCCAATTTTATGTATAAAAATCTATATTTTTTAAAAGGCAAATTTTACCTCCTTTTAATGGAGAACCCATTTTGAAATAAATTTCATCACATTAATAATTTTTATGTAAAAACATAAAATTATTATTTTGAAGTAGGATATAAAATTTTACTTATGGATGCATTTTTAATATTTTCTGATAACTTTCAAGTATTGATCAATAGTAAAAATATACTAAATTTTAATTAAAAACAATTTGTTTTCATCAAAATAATGTATATGGTTAAATTATATTATTGAATGTTTTTAAAATATAAGTAGTTTATATTTTTATAATTTTATATAGTAAATGTAATTTACTTAATTTTACATTGAATTTAAATGTAAAAATATTTCAATCTTTTGTAATGTTTTAACTTTTAAGACTCGTCTTCTCCTTCCGAAAATGAAATTAATTTTAAATTAATTACTACAACTTCTATATTTTAAATTGTGAAAAATGGATTCCATATTTTTAATCAGTATGTCCAAATTATTTAGATATCTTTCTTTTATTTTTGGTTATTTTGAATAGTAATTTCAGTAATTTTTATTAATACGGTAAAAGGGTAAATCAGGCAATTAAGGGTAAAAATAATATTATATTGTTACTATAAAAACCTGTAATAATATAATTGGATGATTTTTTTCTGACCTAAACCATCATTGTGTAAAAATGGTATCATATGGAATCCACATGAATAAGATTAGAACATTTAATTTATTTTATTTAAAGAAAGGTTATATATGTCTTACATAAATTTTAATAACTATATCATTTTTAATATATGGTTATAAAAAATATAAATTTGACTATAAATACTAATTTGAAATAAAAAATGTTTTTATTTATCATGGTGATTTATTGGTAATTTTTATGAAATAAATAATTACCTTAAAGGCTTATAAATTGATGATAAAGAAATTATTTAATTGATGAAAAATTAGTAAAAATAATTTTTAGTAAAATAAAAATAATCTTTAAGATACAAAAAAACTTGAAAAAATCTTATTGGTAAATTATATATCGACCATAATCATCCAAGGGTCTAGTTACTATCCATTTGGATCCATATGTAAAGGATTATGACACTTATAATATATTATTTAAAGTGATGTTAAAGTTGCCACATTCATGTTTTAATATATATAACATTTTTAATGTTGGAATTTCCATGTGATATATTCTACTATAATAATTATTATGAAATATATAGGATTTATCTTCATCATCGTATGTTATTTTTAATTTTAATTAAACAAATAACTATATTAAATAATTACTCAAAACAAATTTGGTAATTATTTAATTAATGGAGATAAAAAATAAATGTTATTAAAAATATTAAAATAAATATACTTTGGGATAATTAATATCTATATATATATTTAATTTTATAGATAAATTTGAACTATTAGAAATATAATAAAATTTTTTGTTCAAAGAGAAAATGGTTATACTTAAATATTTAATAATCAATGAATTGAATAGTGTCAAAATTGTCACTATTGTTTGTTTATCAAAATAAGGTATTAATAAATTATTTAAAAATATTTTTTTTAAAATAAATAAATAATAATTATAAAATGGCATAATATGTTCTAAATTATTCATTTATGGTCTAATTGACATAAAATAAGTTAATATTTCACCATTTTAATATTGAAATATTTGTTACCTTAGTTAAAAAATTAAACAGAATAACTAAGTGTTAATTAAAATGATATGGTTTAAATTGAAAAAAAAAACTTTTCTAAAATTTATTGGTGGATAATATTAAAACCATATTTAATATCATCTTCTAAATTAGGACATTTTTGAGGTTTTTGGATGTGGTTTGATTTTATTATAAATTAATATTTTGGGAGATTCCAAAAGTGCCCCTCACCTCATTTATAAAAGGTCACATCCGCCCTAACATTGTTACTTCAATTTGAGCCTTCAAGCTCAGACATCCCCCAACTATTTATATTATCAACTTCTGTAGTCACATTCTTGTGTTTCTAGTCTTCTCCAAATACTAACTCTAGTGCTTTAAGAGGAGATCTAGAGGGAGCATGTCGAAGAAGAGGTAATCTTCTCTTCCAATTATTTCAAGTTTATTTCTTCTTATACATCATCTTCCAGAGTTGTTTACATTATAATGTAATAAATAAAGTATTATTTATATACTTATATGTTATTATGATTATGGAAAAACCATATTTCACTTTTTATCCATCCTACAAAATTTTAAATCACCACACATGCGTATGTATGACTTAACGTCTCCACACTGTGGTTTAATCTATTTTTCACCACCACCTTAAGTGGATGGGTGTATTGATAGAAATTATAATATATGTGATTATTATAACATGATATAGATTATATAACAAAATATATAACATCCACTTCCATACCATTTCACAATTATGGGAATGACATTTTCGCTCCTGCATACGTACGACCTACCGTCTCCATGATGCGATGTGATTCATTATACATGATATCCATTAAATCATGATTATATAAATTTATATAATGAATAAATATGATATATATTATCTTAATATTATTTTGGAATGATATAACTATGACCTAAGAAGGATAACCAAAACTTATTCAAAAAACATTCATAATAAAATGAAGCAGTTAATACCCGAATTACAAGTAATAATGAAATGTTATTAACAAATGAATGATAATATGATCATAGATGATATCATAAAAATGAATATGATTCTAGAACAATTCAATGAAATTATTTAAATCATTATAAAGGAGTTTCTGATATATACAAAGGTTATCAAACCTATCTTAAGGGATAATTTTACAATCTCATTATTATCTAAGATTGTTTTTACTTAAGTATTTACTGGGTTATATTTATCATCCATGTTCATGTTTCCTAAATATGTATTCTAAAATATTCCTTCTATTATTAAATAATTGTTTAAAATAAATATTACATGTTGGTTAATTTTTATTAAATGGTATGAAAGGAATATTTTGTCGTTTTTGATATAAGGTAATTTTTGAATTATGCAGAAAAGGTATGAGAAGAATGTTTTCTTTTAACATATACGACATGAATTGTTTTTTATGTTTTTATAAAACATCATTTCCATGAATATTCATTTACAGTATTTCAAGGTTATTTTCAAATAAATTATTTTCTTTTAAAATTACAATGAATTTTTGGAAAAGAAAATGTTTTGGAAGAAGAAAGGATATTTTTTCTCAAGAATTAATTTCAAGTGTTATACCAAAATAATTTTCCATCTAAAATAGAATTCTTTAATAGGGTTATGTTTCAAGTATACTATCCATATTATTCATGTGGTTTAATTGTGTTTATAATGGAATTCTATTAATGAAATCCATTTATTTTACATGGATTATGTTATGATGGAATGATGTTTAAGAAACTAATTTTATTCCATCAGTTATGCTATGATGAATGATTTATATTTTTGTGGAACATGTAAGAATGATTTCATTATGAGATGGGTGGGAACTATATATCCCTCTAATTCATTGGGTGAAGATATTTATCTCATGAGATAGATAGGTATAGAATGGGAAATGATCTTGGTTTAGTAATACAGGGATAGAATGGGAATTAAACTCAGTTAAGTAATACAGGTCTAGAATGAGGAGTAAACTCGATTCAGTAATGGAGTTTTCTGCTATGATGGTCTTCGTAATGGGACTTAACTAGTATGAAATAATTTTGTATGCTTATTTGTATTCTAAAAATTCCATGTCGTATGTTATGAATTTGAGCATATGTTAATTGATTCTTTATGAATTTTTATGATTTATCACATTACATGATATCATGATCTTTCATATACAATATAAGAATTTCAAAATTTATGTTAATATGTAATATGATTTTGATATGATTGATATATCCCTTGTTTACCCTTACTAATCATCTTATCTCAGCCTTTCTTATGTTTCTTTTCCCCATGTTATGAAGAAGGTTATTAAGTAAGATTTGTCAAAAAGGGGTCTAATTATGAAGGAATAAGTGGGAGACAATATAGATGTATTAGGAACAAGTTGTTTATATTTCCCAGTTTTTAAAGACAGTAAACCTATATGGTCCAGGTGTGGTTTTTTTTGTAATGAATATTATTCAATTTTGAAGTAATATCTATGTATGTAATGTATTGTTCATTATAAGTTACCTTAAAAATGACCATAATCCAAACGTCTTTCTGTTCTTGATACAAAATTGGTTTCTACCAAAAAATTACAATAGGTTAAAACTATATTATAAAAAGGGGAATATTTTAATGGATCCATTTTTATGTATCTAAGTCTCTTTATCCATTTTTTCCGATGGTTATCTTCTTTTATATTGAATCTATATATCTAGGTGCTTCTTAATTTCATGCCACACAGGGAGGCGTTTAATATGTTGAGGATGAGATTGAGCCATTATGAGCTTCCTATTTATTTTTTTTCTAGAAAAAATCAAATCCCACATATTTCATTAAACTAAGGCTATTTAATTTAATGAGTATAGGAAATATGTGTGGGAACTTAGGAACTAGGTATTTGAGCTCGAGTCTTGAGGATACATGCTACATATCCAGATGATGGAAGGAATCGGAGTTATCATAGTTCGGTTACACCCTTAGGACTAGGCCCAAGGTATATGTCCTTATATGGAGGGATTCATATCAATCCACTCATATGGTATTACACAATGAGTTTTCCAAGACCAGTGGATATTCATTATGCAGAAGATATGAATATTACAACTCCCAAATCTCATGCCATCCATGCTTAGTGCGAGAAACAAGGGATAGAAAGTAGCTTGTCTCATTAATACAGATGCGAGACTTATGTACTGGGACATCCCTTTGGATATTTATTATAGATATCGGTCCTTAGTAAGGTTTCCTATGTATCCTGGTTATAGAATGAATCAAAATTTTCACATTTCAATTGATTTCTTAGTCTGTAATGGATGAGGTAGAATGATCGACCCATGAGAATGATTGGGTCCTGATGGTTAAAATATCAGAGATATGGTGGGACTTAAACTGAAGTGTATTCCCATTAAATATCGATAATTTGAAAGGAATCATATATATCCTCATCATTGAAGGTTTTAGAGACATTTTAGTTTATCATATTAGGGCTTATACACCAAGGTTTTCCTAATACGAAGTCAATTATATCATGCCACAGATCGGGGCTTACACACTTTGGTTTCCCTACAAAAAATATATGATCACTGAAACTCCCTTACCCCACATGATCTATGATCAACGTGATAAAAAAGGGATAGAAATTAATGAGTCTCATCACTTATAGATGTGTGACATATATACTGGGACTACCCTTTGGAGGATTAATATGGAGCTCGGGCCTTAGGAAGGCACACTATGTATCTTGGTTATAGAAATAATTAGAGTTATCATAGTTCAATATAATAGGGATCAAACATTGAGGTAACCCTAATATGGTGGTTGGAAAAGTTTATCAAGTCCTGGGATGCCTGTTTGGCCTAGCCTGCTTGTCTACCTAACATGCATTGATTGTCTTCCTGACATATATTTATTGTCTTCATGACATGTCGAAGGATATATACATGACATGTCCAATGAAAATCACACGATATAGTTGAATTTTTTAAGGGAAGTCACATAATATAGATGGTATGTCTATATGGAATCACATGACCAAGTATGACTTATCTATAGGACATCTCAAGACCTGGTTGGATAATCCTAGAGGTCATCACATGATCTCTAATGACATGCTTGGAGGGAGTCACATGATCCAAATGAATTTCCTTGGTGTCATCATGAAATCTGGATAAAACATTTTTAAGGTGTTGTGAGTGTGTATTTGTGACATGTATGGAGGGTATTTCATGTCATATATTACTTGTTTTATGTGTCATTGTGAAATATGGGTGACATTTCTAGAGGATGTCACAAGATCTGGATGGACCGTCCAAAGGATATCCTGAGAGCCAGTTGAAATGTCCTGATGCCATCATGAGACTTAGCTGACAAGCCCTGGTGCCAATTTATGATTTGGGAAACATGTCTAGAGGACATCACGAGGTCTGGATGGAAAGATCGGAGGGTTTCACAAGACATGGGTGGCATGCCCGGTGGACACCATGTGACTTGATCATACATATACAAGGGACTTCGTATGATCCAAATAGTTTACCAATGGAGTGTCACATAATCTGGGAGAAATTCCCTAGTGTTGTTTCATGACCTAGGTGGTTTATGTGAAGTGAATAATGATAGGTATATATGTTCTCCACATAAGTATCTCACCTTTTTAGTCTTTATTCCAGCCTTTTATTATATATTTCTTTGATTTGTTCATTGTTAGCTTGTTTAAGTCGCGTATGAATTAACAGGTATGTGGGATGTCCATCGCATAACCCAACTTAAGTATTTATTGTGATCTATGAGTGATCACATGAAGTGACTATTCATGTCATATGATCACATAGGTTATTCCCTAGACATTACATGATGTAAAACCTTTCCATATGTAAGTTCATCCACTCTAAGAAATCTACTCTGATTCTTTGGTGCATTAGTACGAGGATCCAAGGATCTAAGACTTCATTTTTTAGGATGGGATGGGGGATTTATAGGACTCACCACCCCTTTTATATGAAAATTTTCATGGAACATATCACAAAAACCTAGGCTCGAGTTTGTAGAGGGTTTTGATGTCATGCGTTTTTCGAGATCTTGATGTAGGTCATTCCGAGAGCATCACATGATTTTCAGTGAAAAGGAGATCATCCCATAAACACCTCATTTATTGGATTATAGAAAATTAATGGGTTATTGGGCATGAAAATGGATTTTTCACATTGTTAGGGCAACATTTCTAGGGCCCTTCACGGAATTAGGATTCATATTGAAAGTCTTTCGCGTAACCTGGGAAACCTTATCGAAAATATTCTATGAGACAATGATGGATTTTTAGGGGGATTTTTGAGATCATTACATCATGTATAAAGGAGTTTTTGAGGTCTTTTGCAGTTCATGAGTGTTTTTATCTATTTGACGACCATAATATGCTCTCACATTTTCAACTTTTTATTTCTTTTCTTATTTTACAAGGGAATGGGGTCTCACAAGTTTCTTATAGTGTTTTCAATGGCTATTAATCTCCCCATTGGTGGTAAATAATGTGACCAAAAGATGTTCCAATGGTGATGTGCAAGAATTATCATGGAAAAACCCTCATGCTTGTCTTTGGATCCAAAAGGGGAGTATATGACTCACAGAACAAGTCGGAATCATTTAACATGATGAGGGTGAAATACCAACGGGCTCTCATGTGGAAATGAAATCATGTCATAATGGGATTTGGGTGTCCTAGGAAGCACCTGAAAAATTCATTATAAGTTTAAAACTATAATAGGTTCCAAAAATTTGGAGATTTTTCTTTTTATTTTACAATTATTTTTGGTTGGTTTTTCAGGCATCCACCAGTTGACAAGTTGTGTGACCTGGATGAGCTTATATAACTTCCACCGCATGATCAGAAAGTGCTATAAGCACCTTTGAGAGAGTATAAGGATCTATAAAAGGGGATCTATGATATCTACCATTGGTTATGTTCTACACATGATAATTCTCATGACTTTTGGAAGGTCATGCGATCATTAGTCTTTTGGAGGCTCACACAATCCATGTGATTTTGGACACATTCTTATTCCATTTATTTTTGGTGGAAATAATACCCATATTTAGGTATTTATTCCCTTTTGGATTTTTTAATTCCCACTAGGAAGGAATTAACAGAGTTCTAGATCAATTCAAATAAACCTTGACTATCTTGATGAATCATGAACTCCTTTTGGATGAATATGTGCTCTAGGAGAAAACTTTTTAGCCACAAAATATCATTTTCAGCTTTTGAAGAAGATATGACCTCTGATTCTATCATTTATAAAGTGGAATAACTTTTTTACCTTAATGTCCATGATACAACTCCTACTATAAAAGTATAAATGCATAATTATGTAGACTTATGACTATTAAAACCTCCAACCATATTATCGTCTTTATATCCCACCAAGAGAGGTTCACCTCCCCTATATCACAAACCTGAAAGTACCTTTAAGATACCTCAAAATCATAATGAGTGTATCCCAATGCTACTTCCCAATATTGGATAGAATTTTTCTCACAATTGTTACTCCATGGGCATTTTCTAGCCTCATACTCACCATATTGTACATAAATCTTCCAACAGTACAGGAGTACGGAATCATCATCATTGCATCAATTTCTTACTTGGATGATAGAAATGAACTCTTTCTCAACTTCAAATGGCCTGGAATATGAATTCTCACTAGTTTTTCTCTATCCATGTTGAATGTTTTTGGTACATATTCAACATACTTCTCTTGAGGTAGCCATGAAAACCTGCTATTTCTTTCATTAATTATCTACATCCTTAAAATATATTGAGATGTCCCCAAGTCCTTCATATCAAAAGACTTGGATAAATACTTATTCAATTGTTTTATCTTTTCTATATCCTTTAAAATGATTAAAATTCCATTAACATATAGTAGTAAGGAAATTTTTTTACCATTTTAAAATCTTTGAAAGTAAACACATTGGTCTGACTAGGTCCATTTGTATCCACGACTCCCCATGAATGAGTCAAACTTATTGTACCACTATTTAATAGTGTGTTTCAGTCTATAAAAGCTATTATTAATTTTTTATTTGAGGTTTTCTTTTCCAAAAACCTCAAAATATTCAATTTGATTCATGTAAATCTCCTCAGAGAGGTCACCATGAAGAAAAGACATATTCTTACCTGCCTGTTCAAACTCCATGTCAGAGTTTGAAAATGTCTTGAATTGGATCCATCACCACTATGGGTGAAAAGATATCATCAATTTCAAATACTTTATTTTTAAGGAATACCTTGACCACTAATGGATCTTTGTGCTTGAACTCCATTTTCTTCCATCTGCCTTTATCCTAAATACCCATTTATTTGTTAGTTCCTTCTTACCTTTGTGAAGTTCCACAAAATCATATATATGGTTATCTATAAAAGACCCCATATCATCCTCAATTGAATTTAGGATCTTGATTTTATTAGGATTATACATTACTTCATGGTATCCTTTTAGATTCCCCTCATCAGTTAGCAACAGGTACTCTGAATCAAAATATTTTTTTGACATAATCCCTCCTCGTGAAGATATTTGAACTTGTGAATTTTTTGATTCGGAGGCACTACATCACCTATCTATTGTGATGGTTATTAAATATACCAATGGAGTGGAATGATTCTCCCCTTTCTCAATATCCTCCTCCACTACCTCATAGTCCGCTATTGATGAGTATTCTTTCACTTCCTCCCCTTTATTTATAGATCGTTCTGGTATAGGTGTTAGATCAGTAATTGATTCCTCAACACATTCCCTTCAATACATTTTGGGATTTAGTCTTTCCTTGATCATTTGGTTCTCACAGAACACACCATCTCTAATTCTAATCACTTTATCTTATTTTGGGTCCCAAAGCTTGTATCTAAACTTATCATCTTTATAGATGATGGAAATTCATGTATTAGATTTCCTATCTAGCTTCTATCTGAGTTACTTGGATACATGTTAAAATGAAAAACACCCAAATACTCATAAATTAGAGTAATTTAGATGTTTACCAGACCATCTATTCTATAGAATCATGAAATTAAATGGGGATGATGGTGATCTATTGATATGGGAGCATGAAACCTAAACTTATTCTCCCCATAATATATTAGAAAACTTATCCAAACACATCCTGATTCCAACCTTCTCCATGAAGGTTTTATTCATTCATTCCTAAACTCTATTTTATTGTGGTTTTCATGGGATTTTCATCTCATGTTGGATTCCCTGACTCTTTTAATGGGATTGAAATTCCCAGGATGTGTACCTTCCTCCATTTTATAAATTAAGATACTTCATTTTTCTTCTAGTTTAATGCTTTGTAATAGTGTGGAATGTCTTTAAGTAGTCTAATACTTGGTCCTTTATCTGCAAAATGAACTCCCATACCTTTTTATATGCATCATCTATAAGGGATATAATATATTTTTTTACCTCCGAGTGAATCTATCTCCATGGGACCACATACATCAAAGTGAACTTCATCTAGTAACTATGATCTCCTTGACAAAGAAGTATTGAATGATACTCTATTATTCATCCCATATAAGTTTTATTTGTAAGGATAAAGTGATTCATCCTTGTCAATATTGGTGTACTAATTCTTTAGCAGTGAAGATAAACATCTTTCACTCATGTGACCCAGTTTCTTATGCCACATATTGGATGAAACTTATCCTTCCACCATGTTGAGTATGTAAATACATATTTTCAAATGATTTTTGTACAAAATACTACTTATGTTTCCTCAGGAAATGAAAATGGATCTTTTTTCATCTTCTATACTCTATTCTTGATGATTTTTTCATAGCCTTATTGATGAAAGACTATTTATGATAACAGGTTGAGTGGAAGGCATGGAACATGTCGAACATCCTTCAAGGTGATTGTGTATCCAACACTTATCTTGACTTGGATATCACCCTTGCTAATAATATTTATTGAAATGGTATTTCCCATCTTAACTGCACCAAAATAACTAGCTTGAAAAATCAAGAAATACTCATGATGTGGAGTTATGTGGTATGATGTTTTAGTATCGACCAACCATTTTGTGTCTTAGCCTGATGTGTAAAATCAAGTCACTTATTCATCTTTGGAGTAAACTAAAACTTCTCCGATAATTATCATGTGCACAGATCCATTTCTACTTGGTTGGTTTCTACTTGGCCCTTTTATGGAAGCATATCTATACAGTTTTTCTTCATATATCCCTCCATGCCCTAATGGTAGAATTTATATGTTGGCCTCTTATCATTTTTGGATCTTCATCTTCTCTTGCTTCAGACTCTACTTCCTGCCCCTCAACCACCTGCTCGTTCTCTCCCTCAATTCTCTAGGACGATATCTTGTGTTTGGTTGTAACTCACATCCTTCCTCCATGCCACCTCATTAAATAGTTCATAATTTACCAGTAAGTTAGTAGTTTTTCATCTATGTTCTACATTAATGAGTGAGACCAAAAGAGTATCCCAACTATCATAAAGTGTACATAGTAGGTAGTTCCTAAAATCCTCATCATTCAAAGTATTACATAAAACCACTAATTGATTCACTAGGCTTTCAAATTCACTGGTGTGTTTGGCTATAGAGTTTCCAATATGTAGCCAAATATTCATCAACTGATTCAACAATAGTAGCTTTTTATATGTGGTAGTTTATTGGTATGTATTTTACAACATCACCCAAAGTTTTCATGCTCTAGTATCTTGTGAAATGTGGTTATAGGATTCTATGATCGAACCATTGGTGGATTTAACCAATCCTCTTCTTATTCAGATTCTTCCACTCAATTTTCTTAGTGACATTGGGGTTGACTCCCTTATTCTAAATGGGGTAAAAATATCCATAGAATTATGTAGATAAACTATTATATACTTATGAATGGATAGGTTTGAGGAATTAAACATAATAATCCCTCCCATGTATGGTCCCTCCATTTCATTTCAATTCTGAACAAATTGGAGAATAATTTTGAAAAATGAAGTTTTTCATTACATCCATAATGGTTGAAAATGGTGGAATCAACTCCTAGATCATCAAAATTGGATTATGATTGATCAATATATGACCAAATCAGTGTTAACGGACAAGATCAATTGATGATGTTACTATAACATGGAACACTAGAGAATCTACATGAATCTCACTAAAAATATCACTGGTTTCAGAACAACGACGTACTCTCTAGAATGGGAATAATATAGCACCAAAAATTTGATGAAAATTTTACCAAACCATGGGAGATTATTTTAGATCCATTTATGATTTCATTTGTGTCATTGGAATCACCTCAACATGAAATTTCAGAATTCTCCTTCAAAACAAAATTCCAAGAAACATTAATTTTCCAGCCACTGGAAAATCTCCACTACTCACCACCATTTTGCTGCAAATGCGTCTAATACCACTTTTTTGTGATTCAATGATCACCAAGAGAGTTGAATTGAGGGAAAATAATTTATTTCAACTCTAACATATGTTCTGAAAAGATCCCTCCCACAACTCCCTTTATTTGTCACATATGGAATTCATAAGGTTATCTACCAGTAACAAGAGCTTACCTAGCTCAGAAATAATTAATATGGAAGACTCTCCTGACCCATATTTTATAGCCATGGTGGGAGGTATAAAGTTTGAAAAATCTCCCAAAAATCTCTCACCTACCAAGGGCATATCCCATAGGTACCAAAGGATTAGGGGCTACAAATGTAGAATGTTCAGAAACCATGATGGGATTCTTCCATGGTGGGTGTGGTTGGTGAATCAACCACCAACCAATGCAACTGAAAAAAACTCAATCAAATCAGTAGAAATAAAATAAAAGTTTATGAAACAAATTAAATTATTGATTCTATATTCGATCAATGAATCTCATTTAAGTAGAATTGAGATTAATGATCCTATCTCAAGCTCTAATAATAAATCACACCAATTCCAATCGCATAAAGCATTGAATATGGGAAGAAAATTTGATTTGAAATTGAATACCTTTGATTACTGAGTTTATTCCCCATCAATATCCTATTTAAATAATAGAGGTTAAATCAAATATTTTGATTTATATGGGTTTAAGGAAGAATATTCACACATGACAAGTGCTTAAATGAATGCCCCCAATGAATTTATAAATGTTAGGAAGAAGGTGAACTAAGATTATAGCGATTGAAGTAGGGTACAATGATATTTTATAAAGATAATAAAGTCTATGTGATTTCCAATCTATGGATTCCGAAGTTTTGAACAAATGATGTAATACCACTGGCTGAGTTAAGATCTACTGATACCAAATTTTGGATGAATCTCAAAAATAGAGAATCAATTGTGAGATTGAATGAAAATAAGATAATATATTGGGGAATTTTTTAATTTTCAAAATTATTTTACCAGGACTGATTAACTAATATGAGTTTAGTATTTTGAAGGAGATAAATCCATCTTGAAGAAATTTTATCACTATATAATTGTTTATAGATGTTCATTTAAATAATGTTGAAAGAGAATGAAATCTGAGACCATGTATACTAGCTGTGATAAAATGATGTAAATATAATATGAAAGTAGGTTCAGATTGATGGATCAGAATTCAAAATATTATAGAAATTTTGAATTTGATTCAAAGTAGTTAAACTAGTGGAGGAAATGTGAAGTTATAGATATGGATTTCATATGACCTTTCCTCAAAAAATATAAAATTAAAAAGTTCTATAAAAAAGGATGTGGTATCCTAACATTCTCAAAACTACAAATCTTAAGAAATAATGGGTATGTTTTGATACTTGTAGAAGAATCATAGTGGGAGTTGAATAAAGAAGCACATATTAGTCTGTTGAAAACTACATGGGATCTTAGCTCAATTCATGGTGATGGTGATTATCCACGGTAACCCATGATACATGGAGATAAGAGATTAAAAATGGTTTATCACTGGTGAGTTGTGGATTTATATTCATCATGTGATTACATTAAAAATGAGAATAACTACATATTCATGGGATTCAACACAAAAATATTTTTTGGGAGTTTGAGTTATGAACTGGCAGATTGTAGCAACAAAAAAAGAACAAAGTAGAGAAATTAGAGCTTCTTAATAGGGTACAATCATCCCTTAATTTTCCATTTTAATCCCATACTATTGATATGGAGTTTTTGAATATAGATATTACAAATGCGATTTTTGGATAAAAACTTATTGAGGGAAATAAATTTATTTCATCTTCATTATTTTACTCTCTTTGATTCATTTTATAAAATGGGTTGCAATTTTTTAATATTCTCATATAGTCAACAATATTATAACCTTGAGGAATCAATACCTCTTAATCTTGATTTATTTTTTCTACCATTAATATTTTATTTCTCAAAATATTATAAAAAAATATATTTGAATCATTTTAATAAAACACAAATATCAATGAAAATATGATCTTGGGGGGAATGACTTTTTTAATCACTATGTGTATTCATTTGTAAAAGAGATACCAAACATATTGGTTCAGAGCCACATCTCTTGAAAGTTGGGTTTTGACCATTTTAATATAAGTAGTTATCTGGAATAATCTCTTATTTTTAATGGATTAATATCAATTTTAAAGGTAGAAAATTGAATTTTTATGACTCTATCATCCTTGGTTACTAGTGTTTTTTGCTACTACTCTTTCATTCCCACATTACACTTCATTATTGCACCATTTCTCCCACTATTTTTTGGTGTTTATTTATTGCATTATTATTTTATGTGTATGTTTTTCTTGTATTTTCATAAACTTTTTTACCACTTATTACTCATTTACTAGTGTTAATTAGGAAAAACTAAATAAAAATTTGACTTATCTAATGACAACCAGTGAAATTTAAGTGTTTCTACTAAATAAGGCTTCATGTGACTAATTAATATTTAAAATCACAAAGAAAATAAAAAATATATATTTTCAAAAGAGTGTATAAAAATCAAGAACTAAAACCTATTAAAATAAAAAAAAGGTTCATGTGCACTAATTCCAAGAATAAAAAATTATATTCTATATTCCCTGAAATTAACAGATTCCTAAATTCTCTAATAAAGAAAAAATTGTAATGGAAGAGATGAGAAAGTGAATCCCTATTGGGAATGAATAAATTCTAGGAGGCGATTTAGTACAACACTATCTAGAGAGACCTAGAATGAGGGATTTTAAACTTCTTAAGTGTCAAGGAGACCATATAAAAATATGCTATCCCCAAGATCTAGAAATTATGAGCTTAAACAATCATACCTATCATTACTGCATGAATTCAATAGAATTCCTTATGAGGACTCTCTTTCATTCATTAGAGATTTTTATAACATTGTGAAGAAGTTTAAACTTTAGGGGTTAAGTGACGAAAAGATCAAAATGATAGTTTTTCCCTTGTATTTAAAAAGAAATTCTAGGAACTGGTTTCTAGCTTTAAATGAGAATATATTTAAAACATGAGAACAACTCTATGAATTATTGTTTAAAAAAATTATACCCTAGAAGTCTTAAAATATTGTTTAGAAACAAAATTACAAGCTTTTATCAAGAGGATGGAGAGTCTTTTCATGATGATTGTGATAAATTTAGGGACTTTATTAGGCAATTTCCACACCACCATCTTGATTCCCATATTCTTATAGAAACCTTTTATGAAGGTTTGTCACATTAAAGATATAATTTGGTAGACCAATCCACTAGAGGAAACTATAACGGTAAAATAGGTGATGAACATTGGAAAATCTACAACACTCATTCCCTAAACTCACAACATATTGATTATAGGAGGAGAAGATTCAATTGGGGAGAGTGAACCAATGGATTTGGGATGGGAATTTAATTTCAAATTGTTGAAATAAGAACTAACTTTAATCCTTAAGGAATCAAAATTTCACTCAAAGTGTAAAACAAAATAAAATTCAAAGTGTAAACCAAATACTTAGAGAGAAATGCCAATAATGTGTCATGTTTTGTCAATTATTCTTCAGATATAAGTATAGGATGATTACCCATGTAGCAGGGAAATAATGGTCTGACACTTTGACTGTAGGGGGGTTTATGTTTGTAAAATCATCCATATTAGGTTCATTATTAGTTTTTATATTATATAGAAACTCCCAATGGTTCCCACATCCATAACTAAGTACATAACTACTTTCCAAAGGAAATTGGATGATTGGGGTTTCATACCCAATGGTACTTGGTAACTCACATTGTTCAAGAGGATGGGAGGTCAAGCCTATCAAAAAAATTTGGGGGAAATTGATTCCTACTCTGGGACTCACTTTTAGATTTAAGATTTGTTCAAGAATATCTTCCTAATCCCATTATGGCACCAGTTAACCAAAAAAATGATTAGGTTTTGAATCTCTCTATATATAAAGGTTGGTTTATTAATGATTTCATTTGTATGTATATAAGGTTATTCATCCACTTCTCATTAATGGGTATATTGTTATATGTTAAATCTGTATAACAAAGAACTTCAAAATTTGTTTTCATCCAAGAATGTGATTAATTTTTTTGAGGAGGGGATTAATCCATTATGAGGCATCTTATGTATCATGTTTATAACATGAATCAAAGCCCATATATTTTTTTTAATCCCATGCAGTTTAATTTCATGATTAAAAGATATATATGGTTTCACTTAGGAACAAGGTATTTGAGCTCAAGCCTCAGGGAGGCATCCTATGTATCTTGGTTATTGTATAAATCAGAGTCATTATAGTTCAATAACACACTTGGTATGTCTCGAAAGATGGGCTTACACTCTGAGGTTTCCAAAACATGATCACCATAAAAAGTTATCATGTCCCAGTGCACCTGCTTGACACATCTTGATTGTCTGTATAACATGTTTGATTGTCTTCATGACATGTATAAGGATGTCTAGACATATCCTATCGAGACATACTTGAATACAATAGTGTAATATAGTTGACTTATCTATAGGACATTGCATAACCTAAATGACATGTCTAGAGGGCATCATATGATCAAGGATGAAATGTTGTGAGGGTGTCCCATGTACTGACTAACATGTCTAGAGGGAATCATATGATCATAACTGACAAGTCAGTAGGGTGTCGCATGATATGGATAACATGTCCAGAGTTCATTGTGAGATCACAGTTGACATGTTTATAAGATGCTTCATGACAAAGGATGAATTGCTCTAGTGTCATCAAGAGAGTCATTTGACATGTCCTGGTTACATTGAGAGACCTAGAAAACATTTCACAATGTCACCACATGATTTGGGGAGACATTGTTTGAGGCCACCGCAAGGTTTGGCTGGAAATCCGAGAGGAATTCAAGAGACTTGGGTGGCATGCCCATAGGTAATCATGTGACTTTCTTTGATATTTCTAAGGCATATCACATTATCCAAATAGTATACCCAGGGGGTATTGCATGATTTGATTGACATTTCCTGGTGTTTTTGCATGATCTATGTGAGTCATGCGATGCACATGAAGATCGTCATATATTTTCATCATTTAAGTATCCCGACTATTTTACTATTTTTCTATCCTTTATTGCACATGTCCCTTAGGGTTTTTTAATTTTTCCTTATTTTTTAGGTTTTTTGTGACCAAGCTAACATTCGGGGCCTCCATCACATAATTTGGTTGATAAACTAGAAGTCCTTCATGTGATATTTAGTGATCACGTGATTTAATTATGGCTTCCCCATGATCCTTTAGGTTATTCATAGAATTGTATCTAGTGGAAAGCCTTTATGATATCATGATTGGCCACTCCAAGGAGTCTTCTCCTACGATCCCATGTGTGATCAATTGATGGATGCTAGATATTTTTTATTGTGCTGAGGGTGAGGGTTTTATAAGCCTTTCCACCCTAGTTATACACCACTTAGTGTGGCACATATCACAAAGATTTGGGTTTGATTTAGGGGAGGGTTTTGGTGACACTTTCTTTGCGGGATCCTATTGTGGGTTATATAGGTAGAATAGCATTATTTTAAGTGACCGCAAGAATGTCCCGTCGGTGCCCCATTTATTGGTCCTCGGTCAATCGAAGGGATTTTTCATAACCATGTGGCCATTTCAGGGAGATTATACAAGGTCAGGTCGACATGTATAAGAGTCTTCATGAGATCAGGGAACCCATGAAAAGGCTTTCACATGATTGAGAATGAATAATTTGGGATTCTCCCCGAGGCAAAGGTGACTTGTTTGGGGTCATTTGTGAGACCAAAGGTAGCTTGTCAAGAGGGATTCTGTGGGATCATGTTAAGATATCGAGGGGCGATCTGCATGATTAATGGTTATTTCCTAAGGTCAATAACCCCTTTCTCATGATGATCAAAAAATCTTAGCTCCACAAGAGGCCTCCATCTTTTCCCCTTTTTATTTACTTCTTTATTTTACAAGGGTCAAAGATCTTGTAGAGTTGTGTCAGCGTTATCGAATACAATCACCCTCCTTGTCTGTGATGTGTTGCATTACCAATAATTGTTCTTTAGGTTATGCACCAGCATTTCCATGGAAAATCATCATGTTCATCTATAAATCTAGAGGTGTAGCATAGAATTCAACATACTTGTCTAGGACCCATCATATGATGAAGGTGAAATGCTAAAAGGCTCTTGCGTGACAAGGTGGACATGTCACCAGAGGTATTATGGTGTCTTTCTGACCATATGAGTGTGTCATAAGAAGATCAATGATTTCATAAGGTCTCCATATTCTGAAAATTTCCCCCCTCTATTTTACAAGTTTTTTGGATGATTTCCCAGTGTCTTCTAGTTTGGAAAGTCACATGGCAAGGAGGAACTTGTCTGGAAGCCTCTACATAATCAACGAGTGTCTTAGAAACCTTCTCAATTATAGGGGAGTTTCCAAATGGGCTATGTGTGATCTCAAGTAGATCATGTGATGTGTATGTCCAATTATCTTGACATTCCAAAGGTCATGCGATCACGTATCCCTTGGAATATTACATGATGTTCATGATTTTGGCTATCATCTCTTCATGTTTTTTGCGGTGAAAATAATACCCACACTTTTTAGTATTTTATCCCTTATAGAATTGATGGTTCTCATTTGATGGGACCCCCTCAGGAGTGATGTACATGAGTAAAAGGGCTTAACTATGAGGAAAGTAAATTTCCACCTGATTCATTGGGGCTTCCACCAATTTCTATCTTGTGAATCGTTTGTTATTCCAGGAGATAGTTGGTATTCAACAAAATTCCCTATAAATAGGGTAATGAAGGATATATCATTCAATAGATACTCTAACTCAATAGAGATATTTTGGTGTGATCCCATCATATGACCTATTTAAAATATTTTCCATGATAACTCTTTTGAAGACCTGTCTCCAAGACCAATTTGTGACAATTAATTTGTGAGGACTATCCACACAAACCTCTTTTCCTTAGTGCTTTTTTGAATCAACCAATAATCCACCTTTTATAATTTCTTAAACCTTATTTATTTGGATATCTTTCTGTTTTCATACAATTCATCATCTTGGTCACATGATCACATGATTATTATATTAATTGTGTGACCATGTCAGGGTCACATAATCATCAGTCTCATGAATAGTCATGTAGTCGTGAGATGTCATGTAGGTTTATGTGTGATATGAGATCTTCAAGGGATGGTTTGTGAGACCTATATCTGGTCATGTGATAAAAAAATCCCCTTATGTTTCATGTGATTTTCAGGATGTTGTCTTATTTATACTTATCTTTTGATGGTATTTTGTTTTCATTTTCCAAACATATTCTACATAGTTTTGTTCAAATGGATTCCATATCTCATTATAGTTCTTTTTTCATGGATAAACAAAGGTCCATGATTTCTGGGAACCATAGTATTGACCCTTGGTACCTTGTGTCCTCTAAAAATGAGGTTCTAAAAAGGCTTCTCCCATCCGAACTCCAGAACCATCCTTTATCACATCGACTTCCCCTATATGGATTTGGACTGCCAGATGATGCTTCAATTCATTCTCTTGACTAAAATATTCCATATTTCTAGGTATCAACTTCCCTTGATTTCATTAAGATGATGGTTTTTGAGGATGTCCAACTAGTTGTAGCACAATCCCAGTGTTTATCCTATATGTTGGTGAAATACCCTTTGGATCCAGATGGTTGTGATTTCTCCCATCATCCCATTTCTCAAATCTATTCAATAATATTTATATCTTATTTAGGAAATGAAAGCAGAGGATAGATCTTGAAATGGGAAATGATCCCTAGTGTAAATTTATTTGATGAATGGGTGTGGCCATTCTATATTTGATAGAGTTGTTTTGAATTTTCTGACCACCTACATGATGTCTGTCTTTACAAGACCAAATGAGTTTCCCAATTCATCATCTACCATTAGTCAAATATTCTTAGAGAACAATTTAGTCATTTTTCCCTAGTACCAATTAATTATATCTGTCCCATGGTGAATTAAGAATAATTCTCTGGGATAACTACCAACTAGATAGGATATACCCCCTTGGGGAAATGTATGATGAATTCCTTCTTGCTACGGATGATTGGGATGACCCTACACAAAATCTAGTTTTATAATGGTACATGATCAACATTGTGAAAGAAAATTTAAGAAATGATCTGAATATGTGCTCGCTCATCTCTTTTAAGGATTGGATCAATATTTTCCTCTATCACAATGGAGCTCATCCAAATACTACACCCCCTCCCTAGTTCCCTTATTAGATGGTCTGTGATAGCACTAATTCATATAGGGAAATCTTAGAATCCAAATAATACTCCACATGTGGATACTAGGTGAGGATAGAGATATCCTTGAGCCTTAGGCTGGTGGGTTTTATGGTCATGTTCTAGAACAAATGGCTCCTTCTGGCTAGAGATGGGTGTTTGGGAATTTGATTTGGCACACTGGTGATGTCTTATCAATTAGCTGAGGGATGGACTATTAATCTAGTTTTACCAAATATTTCATGCCTTTACCAGATTCTAGACCATATGTAGTAGGGTAAAATCCCTTATAGAATCAGTGGTCCTTTCTAGTTTTTATTTGGCTATATAGGGCATCATTTCCACTGTTACGAATAACAAAACAATATCGGGATTCCTGATGCCTTGTTTTTTCCTTGGTATTTGGAAATTTCTAGGATCAAGGACATTCCATTAGCCCCTGATGAAGTTTCTGACATGTTGATATGGTCTTCTCACTTCAACTTCATGCCTTATCCTACATCGTTCAGGCCAATTATTTATAATGGTGGTAGTTCACTAAATGAGTGGTTGTAAAAGATCTCCCTTCAGGATGGGGTTCTCATATCCATGATGGAAGATTTGATTATTTTGGATTTATATAACCCTCATAAGTTTTCTCTTCAATTTGGTTTCATCCATAGGTTTTCTCCTCTTTCCTTAGCTGGTGTGTGGGGATAACGACATCCCAAGATTATCCACCAGTTTTGGATGATATTTGTTTGTGAGGATGTCAACATTGATATTATACTCTCATATATTGAAGCACATTTCTTCATATCTTATGATTACACCCTAGCTTATGTATAAGCCTACCCAGGCGGTATGCTGAACAAACAGGTCTATCAGGTGGATAGACCATTTTCCTCACCAACCCTCTGTTAATAGCAATGATGAAGATGCTTCAAGATTTGGGTGATTCTTTGAGGAAGTGTTATCATACTATAAATGGCCATCTAATCATTGGGGAATAGTTCATTGGGGAATCTATACCCTCAATACAAGAAACATATGATGAATTATTTTAGTGAATAACACATGAATCTTCGGTCATTCATCTTCATCATCTCATATAATTATTACCCCTTCTAATGTACCCACTCTAGAAGATATAGAGGATAAAATATAGAATAGAATAATCTAGAATTAGATCCACACCTTGATTACTAAGACTCCTATGGGAATATTTCATGACCAATAAAAAAATCTTTGTTAACTCTTTTATGATTTGGGGGTGGGTGGATTTGGCCGCCAACCATTATATGAAATCATGCAACAAATCATCATGTCATAGAAAGAGTTGGATACTAGTGAGATGGGATTTCATGATCTTCATAATGGGACTCCCCTTGATGAAATAATGAGGGAAGAAGTAGAGATATTGGGATAAATCCATTAGTTCATATCTGAGCTACATACCTATATGGATGTCTTGACCACACATATAGTGAGATATGATGGGATCTTAGATCACTCAAAGTATGACCTTTTTCATCATATTCCTCTCTAGAAACCATTAAGAATAGAGTTTAAGAGATATCAGATCTCATAAATACCCTTCTCTATTGAGCATCAATAAAATAAGAGGGGTGAGCAATACTTCAGTGCTTAATCAAATCTTCTCATCAAACTCTTATCGACTCGTCCAGCTCAGCCAATCAAATCTTATTGTTGTTTGATCATTGATGTGTTTATTTTCGAAATCCATAGAGAGGATCTAAAATGTGTAGATCCATCCTTTTAATTATATCAATGAACATATATTCCATACTTTATATGTATTTGTTCATATTTCATTCATTCATGATGTGCATGAAATTTCATTGATCTGATGTTGCATAAATCATCAAACATACCTATACTTTGTATAATATCAAGTAAACCTAAATTACTGGATTTTGATGTTTAAACCATAATATATTTTCATTGAGAAATGATTATGAATTCCCACCAACATGATATTCCTTATTGATTTATCTTCTCTAGTTATCTTGAGATTACCTTATTGAAAAAAGGACAAATTGGGTAAAATATATGTCTCGATGGTAGAATTATCTATCTTTTAATGAAGTCAATAGACTTAGTGATCAAAGATTAATTTTTTCTAAGGTCATATAGTGATACCAACAATATTTGTATATTTTTATTTTATATTTCTCTAATTTTTTACTAAACTTCTTATAGGGGAAGTCTTAGCGAGCATGGGATTAACTTTTTCTTAGGACTCCATCTTATGGGTTTTTGGCATGATAGATTTTGTTCCTTTTTCCAATATTTAAAGATAGATCATATTTGTGATGGATCAGACATTATATTTTGGTAGTTTAGTTTCTTTTATCATGGAACTTCTATTGTTTTTGTTTAGGTTATTTTAGCTCAGAATTTCTGTTACTGTAGTTTAGGGGTCTTTTACCTCACACCTTATATCATTATAGTTTAGGGTATTTTAGATCACACCTTCTATCATAGATAATATATTCTTTGCGGAGTAGTATTCTCTATACAATATAATGTCATCAAGTAAAGACATTTTATGTTCATTTTAAAATCATGCAGTAAGGATATAGATATACTATGCAATTTAATATATTTCTTTCAAGACATAAAATACTATCCAGTTTAATGTCTTGCTGATATGAAACGACTGGTGAATATAAAATATGGGAATGACGTTCTATGGATGACCCAAAACACTATGGGGTTGCTGAGTTCCTATGTGGTGTTTCCAAGGGCCCACAAAGATTATAGCTCCTTTCTTTCAAGGAGGATATGCCTCTGGTTGGCAGGCAGAATCCATTATGTGTCAATATTATGGTCAAACAAATGTGTCCCCATTATTTTCGAAGGGTCATAAAATATTTATGGGGGTATCATTGGTTGAGGGTGAAATACTAGGGATGTTAGGTCCACCTAGATAGTTATAAAGTGGATTGAGTAATTCATAACCCAAATCATGATTCAATGAAAATAGAACGGGGAAGACATACTGGGGATGACCCATAACACCCCAAGGTTCTAGGTTCCACCATGATGTTACTAGGAAATAAAATGACCAGAATTCCTTTCCTGTAAGGAGGATATTCCTCTACTTAGTAGGTAAAATCCCTTATGTGTCGATAGAATGGTCAAACATAGGTGTCCCCTCTCTTTTCTTATGGCCATGAAATAGTTTTTAAGGCTCAAACAACAGATCAATGAGGTTGGGTATAGTGGAAAAGATATCCAAGAAGGGTTCTGCGACCCTAGATAATTTTAGATCTTATGTGAACCTCAATCCCTATGCCCTGTGTTTTTGAATCATGGGGTGCAGGCAATAAAAATTTTTGAGAATGGAGTTTCACATTCCTACTTTGATAAATGGTACAAAACATGGTGACATAATGTTGATTCTCCTTTTCATCACAGAGTCCAAACAAATGTAAAGGGAAATGACATAGCACAAATTGATTCATCCTTTGAAGAAAACATCAAAAATCCACAAAGGGATGAACAAGGAGAACATTTCCCATAAGTCGCGCAAGTTTCCTCATAGTCGCACAAGTCCACTTGTGTGACGTCTAATGGTTGCGCAAGTGACTTGCGCGACCTATGTGATAACCACCCGGGGTCTTCTCCAGCCTATAAATAGACCATGTGGGCCCCCCATTCGAGGAGGAATTTTTCCAGAAACTCAGATTTAAGCTCCCGGCGCCCTAGTCTCTTCTCAAATCTTCCGAAACAATTCAAAGGTAATTTCCTACCTAGAACGGAAGATCTAAAGAGAGGGGGGGGGGAAGGCCTAAGTGTTGAAACTCATCAACACTTGCGCACCTGAGTTGCTAGCTCTTAAGGGAAATGGCCACACTTGCACGCCGCCTTACTCCTTCAAAAGAAATTGCACACCCCTCTTCTGGAAGAACCTCAAGATGATTCTAAAGGCTTTAACCAAGAGTCACTCAAGTATTACCATGCTGGTTGACCATCGCGAAAGTACCCATGTGTGGCGCAGGTATACCTGCGCGACCGGAACTTGCGTGCCCACGCAGTACCTGCGCGCCTTCCAGGACTTGTGCGCCCCTGCCTTTTTTGGTACCCTTCTTGCCCATTTCACCCCTCTTATGACATTCCACCTCTCCTTTTCAAGATTCAGTCTTCAAGACACTCTTCAAAGCCATTTATGGCATGATTTCATGATTTGGATTCCTTATCTGAATGGAACTATGTGGAATATCTCTCAAAACCTAGTGATTTACACATCTTTATGTCACTAAAGATTGAGATTTCAATCATTCAACGTCATCCTTTAAGATGAGAGAACCCATAATCTAGGCATCCTCCTCAGGAGTAAGCCCCAACCATAATTCTCAAATTTGGGCATCCTCTTTAGGAGTAAGCCCCAAATATTAATTCCCTTAACCTGGGCCTCCTTTTCAGGAATAAGCCCTAGTATCAAATCTGGGCATCCTACTTAGGAGTAATCCCCAAGTCCCATAATCTGGGCCTCCTTTTCAGGAGTTAGTCCCAGTCATAATTCTCAAATCTGGGCATCCTCCTTAGGAGTAAGCCCCAGTCCCCTAATCTGGGCATCCTCCTTAGGAGTAAGCCCCAGTCCCCTAATTTGGGCATCCTCCTTAGGAGTAAGACCCAATTCTTAAAGTTCCCAAATCTGGGCATCCTCCTCAGAATTAAGCCATAAACCTTAATTCCCTTAACCTAGGACTCCTTTTCAGGAATAACCCCTAGTCATAATCCTTAACCTGGTCCTCCTTTTTAGGAATAATCCCAAGTCATAATCCTTAACCTGGGCCTCCTTTTCAGGAGTAAGCCCCAGTCATAATCCTTAACATGGGCCTCCTTTTCAAGAGTAAGCCCCGGTCTCAAATATGGGCATCCTCTTCAGGAGTAATCCCCAAGTCCCTTAATTGTTCAAGTATCTTAACATGGGCCTCCTTTTCAAGAGTAAGGCCCAGTCTTAATTCCTCTTAACCAGTCCTAATTTACTTTTGATCTGGGATTCCTTCTCAGGAGTAAAACTCAATCATACGTCCTCTCCTAATTTGGTCCTCCTTTTCAAGAGTAAGCCCCAAGTTAGAGTATTCAAATCTCCATGAACCACATATACCTTTATGGACCCTGTTCCCGGATTTCTTCCCTGAATTAAATCCTAATATTCATTTATCTAGGCAAGCAAACATACATAAGTCCCACATTATTTCTTATGATTGCATCTTTCATGGCCCAATTGTCTGATTTTTACCAATACCTCTTGTTTCTCACACCGAGCATGAATCACGTGATCTTAGAGTGTAAAAGTAATTATGAAATCCTTCTCTGAGCCATCAATCAAAAACATCATACTACCTTACTCGAACTACATGGGTTCTGATTCCTTTTATAAACAAAGGATACGTAGGTAGCCCATCTGTGGGTTCGATCCCAACTCTGAAATAAGCTATGTCCTTCTGAATGACAATAAACTTCAAGTGCCCCACTGAGTGGCTTTAAAACCAGCATGGTCATAATAATGACCAAGAGAATTTTACGTATCAAAGGATATCATTGAATAAGAATCTTTAACAAATACAGATGATTCTATATCAATGAAGAACCTCGAATACATATAAAAGATTATCTAAAATTCCTACATATCGATCATTGATTTTCAGATCTAAAGAAAAGCACATTTTGTACTTGGTAATGTAACAAGGATTCACGAACATAACTTAAATCTATAAAGAGAGTCCCGAGGAAGACAATAATTCCCCTCAAAATGGTGTGATGAGTCCGACCTCCCATCCTATCGACCAATACAAATTCCTAATCCTCGTCAGTCCACAAACTAATGAGTGCCTATATTTGAAAAGTGGGTCCAAATGGATGTGGAATCATTAGATGTTTCCAGTTCTAAGAACAAACCCGTTAGAAACCAATCAGAATGTTTGATCCTCCCATCAAGGAGGTCATCCCTGAATTCCGAGGGAAACAAAAATGGTGAAACTGATATGAATCCTTAACCAAGTTAAAATGATGTTTTACCTATTTGTTAGGACCCTATTTAAAACTCAATAAGAGGGCCAACAAAAACAATCATTGATAGATGTGCTCATCCAAAAGATTTAGTGGCTGAATTTATCTTGATCACGTCTATTATATCAAACAGGCACTCTTTTCCAAAGATCTTCTGCATTTCCAAAATGGCTTCTCTCAAGTTCACACCTGTGAATACTGCTGCTGCAAATGCCACTACTGCTACTCCTGCTGGATCATCATCCACTCTGAGGACGATATCACCTACTCAGTGTCTTCAATGCTGGGTATCAAATACGCTGGTTAAGGAGTACCGTCAACACGATACCATTCCAACTCTGGAGGCTGCCCGATGAGCCCTCCAAGTGAACAACTCACACCGGTCGTCCGGAAAATGATGAACAATGATCAAGAATTAGGTGGTGTTGACTACCTTCTCCAACCGTTTCGGGTCGTTATCCCCGGAACGCAATCACCATTCGCTCCCTTATTCTAAGGAGGTGAATGAGCAGTTCCCTCAGGGCCTTAATTCAAAGAAACAGGAGTCCTTCTCGAGGTCTCCCACCAAAAATCGCTGCCAGACTTGTGTGGTAGTGCGCCATCAACATGATGAGGGTACCGACTCTAGGAATTCGGCTCAGGTTCCTCGAACCCGAGCAGGAAAGATGAATTGCCAAAGGTGAAGTCCGGTCAACAGTGGGCAGGTTTTCATCTCTGCCATCTCCGGAGAAGTCCACCAACCTAACCTGGTGGCAAGCAACGAGTAGGCACACACACCTGCCCATTTTAATTCCACTGTCTAGCAGACTCGTCTGGCAGCATCATGCCAATCCCGCCAGGCAATTCCAGTAGAGTAATATAGGTAGGAACATACACCTGTTTATACATCATCAGCTAGTTAGAAGACTCATCTGACTACATATGATGGATCTCGTCAACTACGTTCGGAAAAGTGTAATCAGAAGGCACATACACCTGCTAGTACTAATCAAGCCTACCAACAGTCTCACTTGGTAGCATTCAGAGAAGTTAGTCGGAAAGCCCCGACAAAAAATAGGAGGCAGACTCAACTCTCTGTCCCCCACACTTGATTACTGTCAGGATTCAATGACAGGAAAAGGAGGACAGAAGTAGGCACATACACCTACTCCAAGTCCGGAATGGACATATATTCCCATTCCGGCAGTTGAAGTCACCAAGCATTTTCTATCAATGGTGAAAAAGCAGAAGCAAATCCCTGCTCATATTCTGGATGTCTGCCAGGATATTATAATAGCTTCAGCAGCATCTTAGGGAAAGACACATAAATCTATCCCTACCAGTGGAGTGACAAATCAACAATTCACTCCAGAACAGACACACACATCTTTTCCAGTCTAAGAGGGTTGTAGGGCATACTCCCCCATATCATACGGACAACCAAGCCAGGCAGATACACCTGATTTGAGTGGAGATCGTCATCCTAACCTGTCGATCTTTCCTGATAAGGCACACACACCTACTCAGAGCAGCCACTTTCGTCAACATGTGGTTTCCAAATTGAGTAAGAAGGCATCTAAGAAAAAGACCTTCACAACACAGTCAGGAGATCAAGAGCCAATCTGTAACAAGGCCTTGCTCGATGCTGGAGTTCTTGAAGCCCTCAAACAGTTATCTATTGAAATTCCAGATTCTACTCCCTCATTTCTCAATAGTGGGAACATTAATTCTGAAGGTCTTCAATAGATGCTTCCTCATGAAGTCTTGCTTCATGACAATTCGGTAGATCTAGAAGTTTCATCTTCAGATGAGAGCCACAGGAACCCTCTGTGTGGTCATAAGACAAAGGATCAAGAGATATCATCTTTTGTTGTATCCCATTAAGTTGGTCATCACCATGATGATGAATTTCTCTGCGGAAGTCCTCTCCACAGTAGTGATGCACATTGCCCGGAAAATGCTCTAGTGGACAATGTAGTTCCGAGAAAGCCCTCTTATCTTGAGGCACTTTCAAATGTGAAACCAGTCATGTCTGATGCTTCATTTCTAGCAGGTGAAATACTTTCTTAATCAAAAGATATCCTAGGGTGTAGGTCATTCTCCGAACCACCCCTAAGTCATGCATATTCTAGTTTGATCAATGATTCCTCTATCAATCTTGTTGAATCCGATGAAGCAACAAGGAAACACCAACTCTGGTCAAATCAGGTAGAATAATATTCATTGAATGATAAAGAGGAAATGTTGAACATGAGAAAACAACTAGAGAAAGGTGACGTTCCAGTCATGTTTTTCCCTCTGGCTGATTCTCAGTATGACATTCCAGAAATGTTGACGGAAGATGGAATTCATGATATTTGTCTCAACATATGTAAAACTCTTTGTAAGTTTAAGAATAAAGTATTATCTTATGATGAATATGATAATCATGTTAGGATAATAGAAGGGTTACAACACCTAGTTGACTTGTCATCTCTATTAGTATCTCGATATCTAAAGGCTGAAAAGAAGCAGAGAGCCCTTCAACGTTCATGCCTTGGCACACTAAGAAAGTTGTGCCGGTTAATTGCCAATTCCCCATCTGGTATTCATGTGATAGGATGGGGTGTTCATGGAGAACTGCATTTCATGGTGCTCTCCAGTTAGCAAAGCCCGCAGAAAATGGTCTCATGCAATGTTATTGACCATGGCCGGCCACGGTCAATAGGCTTTGTTTGTAATCAAAAGCTTGCCCAAGAACAGGCCTCAACTAGTTCCTCTAGAAATCAAGAATACAGAGAACAAGTTGTTGAATTAATCCTGCATCAAGCAAACAAGAATATTGGACATGCCTCTCGTTTGGAGCAAGGACATCAACAAGTGACAGAAGTGTCAGAAATCGTCCAATGGTCTTTTGAACCGGGTGATAAAAGCAGATACAGGTTAATGCATCCAGTTAATTTCTGGACTAAGGTTCGCAAGATCAGGAGTGCTTTTAAGAAAGTCTCAGACATAGCATGTCAAGAGCCACCCCAGCTCACCAGACTGGGGACTCTTTTAAACCAACCCTCAGAATCAACAAATAAGATTCGAGGAGTTGAGAAGAAATATCGCCAATCCACTGGACTAGGGACTTTTTCATATCATCAATCCCCTCCTCAGAGAAAGTCAGTCTTTGCTCGATTAGGGAAGAAGCCTTAAGAAGAACGAAGAGCCAAATTATTAGGATATTCCCTCCAAATTACGGTTCGTCAAGAAGTTCTTGAGGGATCGAATCAACAAAAGGCAATGTCTCATCAAAGACATGGAAGAAGACAATATCACCGAAATGATGATAGAAGGGATGCGATGAGTTATGCATCAATCAATGTCATCAATGCCATTTTTTTTGATCCACCAGATGAGGCTCACTCAGGGGACTCAGATGAAGGGGTTCCTGCTCAAGAAGATGTGTGCACCGACACAAATGAAGAAGGTGTGCATACATAAAATCAAAGGATTACTCAAAACCTAGGTAATCCTTCGAGTAACCCACTTCCCCCTCTCCGAAAAGGATCCAACAAAGGGAGGGGAAAGAACCAGGTTACATATCATTCCTCTGGAGAAGGCTAATCGCTCTCACTAGAGCAAAGGTTTGCACAACAGAAGGAAGAAATGAAGGAATTAAGGAGGTTGAATGCAGAGCTACTTCAGGGTAGTCTTCCTCCTAAGCGAGCTGGATTCAGTCAGCTAAGGGAATTTTTATAGCTACTGAGAGGGATCAAAAATATCCTCCTCTATTAGTACACCCTCACAGGTCTAATCCTACGGGTCAAGTGCAACAATAGTTGGCAGTGCTACCATTAGTTGCAGCACCAACCACCACATCTGTCCAAGCTCCAGTCATTGCACCTACCCAAGTCCAAGTTCAACCAGATGTTTCTCAAAAGTTAATAACTACCATTGAGTCATTAACACCTCGGTTAGAAACTATGGAAGGGAAACGTGCGCAGGTTCAACCAAAAAATAATGTTTACCCTAAATGGGTAGATTCAATCTCTCCTCCATCATGTTTTGGAAACCCTGTATTCCCTATTTTCAATGGATCAGGCGACCCTAAACAGCATTTTGACGCATTACGTGTCTTGTTGTGATCCTATGATGGGAACTCCGAAGCAGTAAGAAGAATTAAAACTCAGATGCTTCGTACGGACCTTGCAAGGACCATCCTTTTTCTGGTATACAAGCTTGCAATCCCGGTCAATTACCGGATGGGAGGATCTTCACCAAAAATTCCTTCTTCAGTTCAGCTCAACTTTGCCAAAGACAACAGTTTTCGATCTTACAAACTGTAAGAAAAGGGAAAATGAAAGAGTCTATGATTTCATTGCTCACTGGAAGTGGTTAACATATTCCCTGGGCCTAGCACTCCCTCAAGAGGAACTATTGCCAATCTGTGTGGGAAATCTGTGTGACGAATTACGCACACCGTTAATCCTTGTGAAATACACATGAGGGTTTCAAGACCTTACATCAATCGCTCAGTAGATTAAAAATTCCCTTATACAGGCTAAGGCTAAATCTCTTCTAATTCCATCTGCTCCAGGAAGGAGAATGGGTAAAGCAGAAACTGCTATAGTTATGCTCAAACAAGCACTTGTACCTGTTTCCACTTCAAAACCTTCATCTTCTCGAAGGGCTCCACCTCCTGAGCACCAACATCAGAGGCCGTTTCGTCAAGATGATCAAAGATATCCAAGACGAAAACAATTTGAGGATCTGAAGAGCAAAACATACTCTTTCTGAAATGAACACGTTCCTGGTTATTTCATTTCTGCTCTGGAAAATAATTTGGGTCAATTGCCAATGCCCAAGAGGACAAATAAGAAAGGAGATGAAGACTATCCCAATTATTTCCCATTTCATCAAATGTTGGGGCATCCCATCCAGGAGTGTTTTGTCTTCAAGGACCTGTTGCAAAAAATGGTCGACTCGGGACAAGTCAAAATGAAAGGTTTTCAGCACAGGTAGCATGTGTTACTGCTACAGTTCCATAGGAGGAAGGTGAGTGGAAAGAAGTGAAAATAAAAAATGCACAGAAGTATGATGATTGGATGGTTAGAAAGATAATCAACCGAACTCATGCTATTTTGAGAACACAACTAATGAAACCGATTGTGTCTTCTTCCATGACTGTTGCGGTAAAACCCTCTTCATCAGAGGTAAAGTCCTCAAAGAAACGACATTATTCAAAGAAAGAAAAGGAATCAGAAGAAGATGAGTGTGTGTCAAAGCCTAAGTTTTATTTGACTCTGGAAGACTTCATGCCATCTATTTTAAAGCCACAGGCACCACCCCGCCAAACGGCATAGCCTAAACAGGCTAATCCGGCAGAGTCTTCATCAGATGAAGAGTTAATCTTCAGTTCTGTTAATATGATTCAATTAACAGATCAATATGTCGGTTGTAGTTTCAATTTTGATGAGCCTGAATTCCCTGTATCAAACAAGGGAATCAGAGGAAGTTCCAAAGGCTCAGGATACAAGGGAAGACATGGATCTTTTAGAAGCCACTACTCCAATTCTACCACTGCTAGAACTGTGTACGTAGTAGAAACTCGTGGTAGATCCCTTCAGCATGCTCAGCAAGAACAAGCAAGTTCTTCTACCAATAGAAAATTCAGTCTTGGCATAGTTATTTTGGGAGACTGGTTGAAAGTTCCATCTTCTTACTCTCAGAAAGTAAATGGATCTAATCAGTCTAATCTTCCAAAACCAGGAATATTGCCAACTCCTATCCCTATACAAGATGCATCAACTTCCAAAGCATCTGCTTCCAAGGTACCTGCTAAACCACATATTCCTGTTGGGAAATGCAGACCTCTGAATCAAAATTATGATGTATTGAAACACTTGTCCCATGTACCAGCCAAGTTATCAATTTTGGAAGCTCCAAATCTATCAAAAGATCTTCGGGAAGCATTCATCGAGGCTTTGTCAAATCCTTAGGAGTTTGAAACTGATATTGCTGCAGCTGAAGTCTATCACATAGATAATAATCCTGCAGAATTCCCTGCAATAATATCTTTTACTGATGGAGATGAAGATGATATTGTGCATGGACATATTAGACCTTTGTACTTATCTGGAAAGGTCAATGGCGTAGAAGTCCGAAGAGCTTTAATTGACAATGGTTCAGGAGTCAACCTCATGCCCATTCGTACACTTCATCAATTGGGCCTCACAGAATCTGATTTATCTCCTTCTACCTTGATGTTACAAGGATATGATAAAAATGAACAAGTACCACTGGGTGAAGTTACACTCAGAACTCAGTTTGGAGATCTTGTATCCAATTTAGATTTCATGGTTGTTGATCAAGACTCGGCCTTCAACATCTTTCATGGAAGACCCTGGCTACATCAACATGTGGCTATCCCTTAATCCTACCATCAATGTCTCAAATATTGTTTCGATGGTTAAGTTGGGACATTGTATGGTGATAAGGCCCTGTTCAAGACATGTGAGTCTCAATAAATTGAGGCAGAATTCTATCACATGAAGGGAAGGGAGAACTCCACAACAAATGAGATTACCAAAGTTAATGCTCCTTATGGTTTGGAGAAAATTACAGTAAATCCATTTACACATGTGAGTACAGATTATGTGTTGCCTATCAGTCAAATTGACAAGATATACCCAAATCAAAATACTCTTATGGAAAGATCCATAATGTCAATTACGATAATCGAGCCAGACAACATGGGAGAAATTGGTAATCTACCAAGTAGTGATGAAAGCACAAATGGAGACATCTTCATTTAATCTGCTGAAATCCAAAAAGTCTATGATTTTCCAATTAGTCTAGAAGAAGTTATGGCAACATATTAGGTGAAAAATGATGTCGATTCCCAATCCATAATCTCCTCTTTATTACCCAAAGAATACCCTTCATCATTAATCGGGTCGGAAATGGAAGCTTCTTCTTCAAGATATAAAAATTTTGACATCTCTTCTGATCATGAAAATTCTACTTTATCATCTACTATGAAAGTAGAAACGAAAGAAATAATACATGATGAAGAATAAGAAGAAGATCTCAGAGATGCTCCTCCAGCATTTGAAGAGGGTATCTCTACCACTGTGGATGAACTCAGAGAAATAAATATGGGTACAAAAGAAGATCCACACCCCACTTTAATCAGTGCGGCCATGAATCTTGAAGAGTAAGAGATGTATATTTCTTTTCTAAAGAAAAATAGAGATATATTTGCTTGAAACTATACAAAAATTCCCGGGATTCATCCTGATGTTGCCACTCATCATTTGGGTTTACCAGAAGAACATCGCGGATTTAAGAAAGCCGCGAGAAGAACACAACCCACTTATGCTTCCATAATTGAAGTTGAAGTGGATAAACTTATCAAATCTAACTTTATCAGAGAAGTTCAATATCCCAATTGGTTGGCTAATATTTTCCCTATAAAGAAGAAGAACAGACAAATTAGAGTTTTCATCGATTTCATAGATCTCAATCGGCATTGTCCTAATGATGATTTCCCAGTTCCGATTACAGAACTTTTAATTGATGAAACTGCTGGCTATGAAGAAATTTCCTTCAGGGATTGATATTCTGGATATAATCTGATCTGAATGGCCCTAGAAGACGAGGAATCTACAGCCTTCAGAGCCCATTAGGGTGTGTTTTGCTACCGGGTAATGCTCTTTGGCTTAAAGAATGCAGTTGCAACATATCAACGTGCCATGCATCGTATCTTCAAGCCCTTCTTAGGGAAGTTTGTTGAATTCTATGTAGACGATTTGGTCATTAAATCCAAACAAAGTTCCAATCACTTGTCTGATTTGGAAGTCATATTCCGCAAGCTTCGACAACATAATTTGAATATGAACCCCTTAAAATGTGCTTTTGGGGTAACCTCAGGAAAATTTCTCGGCTTTGTTGTATGCCATAATGGTATTGAAGTTGATCCTGAGAAGACCAAGTCAATCCTTCGTATGTCACCTCCTCAAAATTTGAAAGAATTAAGAGGACTTAAAGGACACTTAGCCTATATTCGGCATTTCATTGCCAATTTAGCAGGCAAAAGTTTACCCTTTACCAAATTGATGAAGAAGGGAGTCACTTACCAGTGGACTGAAGAATGTCAAGAAGCATTCGATATTCTCAAGAAATACCTCTTGAGTTCACCGGTACTCATGCCACCTGTTGAAGGAATACCAATTATCCTCTATGTGATAGCTCTAGAGCGATCATTGGGTGCCTTTCTTGCTCATAAGAATGATGCTGGGAATGAAAACAGCCTCTACTATCTCGGTTGAACTATGCTTGAAGCAGAAACCCGGTATTCAAGTATTGATAAGTGCTTCCTGGCATTAATCTTCACAGTTCAAAAGTTAAGAAACTACCTGTAACATCATGAGGTCCAATGGATATCTCTCAATAACCCACTCAAATTCATCCTTAGTCGTCCAATGCTTATAGGATGTCTGGCAAGGTGGGAAGTTATTTTTCAGCAATTCATCATTCAGCATGTGTCTCAAAAGGCGATAAAGGGCCAAGATCTGGCTGATTTCTTGGCTGAACACCCTTCAGTGGAAGACACGTCTTCAGATATTGAACTCCCTGATGAGGAAGTCTTCTCTATTCATGAAAGTCCTCAGGCATGGGAAATGTATTTTTATGGTGCTTCCAGAAGTCCAACAGGGAGGAAAATGGGAAATCCTAAATTCAACAAAGTTGGCTTAGGAATTGTGCTCATTTCTCCAGAAAAGGCAGTGTTACCTTATTCCTTCTTATTGCGGGAAGGTGGTACCAATAATGAAGCATAATACCAAGCTCTCATCGTAGGCTTGGAATTAGCACTTCAAGCACAAGTGAATCACTTAAAGGTGAAAGGTGATTCAGACCTGGTAATCAAACAAGTCAATGGGGATTATGCCATCAGAAAAGAAGAACTAATCCTTTTGTATGATTACGTCAGAGAGTTAATGGTGGAATTCCCTTCGGAACCGACATTTTCTTATGTCCCATGATCACAAAATCCTCATGCTGATGCACTGGCTAATATAGCCACAGCTCTGGTAGATCCAAATCGGGACAAGACAACCATTAGTATTGCCCACCGTCGTGAAATTTCACCATATGTTCGAATCAGAACAGAGAAAATTAATGAAATTAGTCCCATTCCTGAATCATATGGTGATACTAGATGATGGATATCTCCTATCAGGGAATACCTTCAAAATGGAACACTTTCACCTGATAGAGCTGAGAAAGAAGAAATCCGGCGACGTGTGGTCAATTTTACTCTTTATTATAGCCCAGATAACCTAGAGAAAATTCTCTACAAATGTGGTCTTGATGGAGTTCTCTTCAGATGCATTGATGGTGAAGAGATAATGGCTATCACGAAAGAAGTGCATGTAGGAGTCTGTGGTGCCCACCAGTCTGGACATAGAGTGTCGGATCAGATTCGAAGGCTTGGATACTTTTGGCCTTCAATGATACAAGATTGTGTTGATTTCACAAAGAAGTGTCATTCATGCCAAGTACATGCCAACTTTATTCATAAACCTCCAGATTTGGTTCATACAGCTAAATACTCATGGAAATTTGCCACATGGGGAATGGATGTGGTGGGACATTACCCTTCAGCTACGACCAAGCAGTTTAAGTACATTCTTACTCCTACTGAATTCTTTTCAAAATGGGCAAAGGAAATATCTCTCAAGGAAGTCAGTTCTAAATGCGTTTTTAGCTTCATCAAGTCTAACATCATTACCAGATTTGGTGTCCCTCATACCATATTGACGGGCAATGGCACCAACTTCTGCTCATCTAAGGTAATGAAGTTGTATCAAGAATACAACATCAAATCCAACCATTCATCTCGGTATCATGCAGCGGCCAACGACCAGATAGAAACCTTTAATAAGACTCTTTCAAATATACTGCAAAAGATGGTGGATAAAGATAATAATTCATGGCCTGATAAACTCTTTCATGCTCTATGGGATTATCAGACTACCACTCGCACTGCAACTCGGTCAACTCCATATTCAATGGTATATGGAATGAAAGTCGTCTTGCCCATTGAAGTTTAATTTCCTTCGCTCAAAGTATCCATTTTTGATCATTCATCTATATATCAACAATCTCAAAAGAAATTGAATGAATTGGAACGGTTAGATGAGAAAAGATTATGTACTTTGCACCATTTGGAAGTCTATCAGAATCGAATAACACGAGCTTTTAACAAAAAAGTTCGTCTTCATTCAGTCACTCAGGGAGAATTGGTATTAGTTATCAGAACTCTAATGATACCAGGAAAGAAACCTCCTAAGATTGATCAAAAATGGGAAGGAACTTATTCAATACATAGGGTCTACTCCAATGGAGCTTATTCATTAATCTTGACGGATGGATAACTCATCACTACTCCAACCAATGCTAGATTTTTGAAGAAGTATTTTGTATAAACACAAAATATTCATCATCCTTGATATATGACGTTAAACTATACACCAATGGTTGATACATATGACCTTAAACTATGTGTACTTTCATTCCACAAGATGTTAAAGTGTGTCCCCTTCATCATCCTTGCTATATGACGTTAAACTATACACAAATGGTCGATACATATGACCTTAAACTATTTGTACTCTCATCTCACACGACTTTAAACTGTGTCCCCTTCATCATCCTTGCTATATGATGTTAAACTATACAACAATGGTCCACACATATGACCTTAAACTATTTTTACTTTCATCCCACATGACGTTAAACTGTGAAAAAGTTCCCTAAATGGCCCAGTATGACCTTAAACTGCATCATCAATGGTCCATGCATATGACCCTAAACTATTTTCAAGTCCCTTATGTCCAGAAAGACGTTAAACTATGATGTCCTAACTACATGATGCTAAACTGTATAAAAGTCCCTTACATTCAGAAAGATGTTAAACTACATAATCATCAAAGGTCCTGTATGACCTTAAACTACACCACCGTCCACCATGACATTAAACTGCACCATCCATGGTCCATGCATATGACCTTAAACTATTCGCACTTTCGTCCAACATGATGCTAAACTGTATCGTCCCTAATTCATCCAACATGATGTTAAACTGTGAAAAAAAATCCACAATACGTTCAACATGACGTTAAATGGTGTACTCTTTTGTCCTCACTACATGACATTAAACTGCACAGTCCCCCTTTCATCCAACATGACATTAAACTATATTGTCCCCATCATCCTAACTACATGACGCTAAACTGTAAAAAAAGTCCTAGATATGTCCTACATGACATCAAACTGTGCATCGTTAAGGTTTTTGTTACCTCTTGTTTCTCACACTGAGTATGAATCATGTGAGATCAGAGCAAACCTCAACCATAACACTCTCTTTGGGCTACTAACCATGTGTAAGTCCCAACAACATCATTTTTTATGTCGTTGTCCCCAAGAACAACTTGATCATTAATTCATTCTTTAATTGAAATACGTGGACTTTGATCCTTGCCTTCCAGGCTGGGTACGTAGGAAAACTCTCAAGGTTCAAGCCCAAAACCAATCTCTTCACATCGGCTCACCTCCATCTCATACGATGTTGATTCGTGGAACCGCCCCAAAAATCAATATCTTTACATTGGTTCACTTTCATCCTTGCTATACGACGTTAAACTATATAACACTTTTGTCCAGTATGACAATAAAATAAAATATTCTTTGATACCCTCACCTGAGAGGGAACCATTATTTACATTGATTTTTTAAATCATGTTTCATTTCAAAGACTACGTGCATACATGGCAACGCCCAAACATTTTATCTTGGGTTAAAACATGATTGTACTAAAGTCCCCTTTCACCCTTCACATGTATGAACCAAATTTGTACAGAGGGTATTTCTAGAACTACGTGGGCTTGATTCCCATCCTTATGGGATACGTAGGAACATTCGAGTGTCCCTCGAATCCAGCCCCAAGTCTTTGTGCCTAACCCCAAATTCCGCTTTCAGTCCCTTGGTTGAAAAGTCCCCATTAAATCACACACTGTGTATTTCTTTTAATGGTCCAAGATCTATGACCCTAATCTAAGATCTCTAATCCTTTTGTCCCACACGACGTTAAACTATAGTTCAAGAACTATGTATGGCTTGATTTCCATCCTTATGGGATATGTAGTGAAGTCCAACATTTCAATTTAGGACCCAGCCACAACATGATTATGGTTAGCATTGATCTGTGTATCTATGTATACATTGAACAATACCCATATTTATGTGTCATTATCCTAACCTTAAATATTTTCATGTCTTCATAAACCCTTTTCATGACTTCTAGTCACAAAAATTTCAAAGTTCTAATAATTCTTTTGCTTGACTATACAACACGTGCCCATAGGCGGCCTTGCATAAACAGTCTACATAACATATTTTTCAGCCAAAAGACACTATTATTTGACTATGTAGCCAATTCCCTTAGGTGGCCCTACATAATTCAACCCCCTAACAAGTTTTTCGGATAGTGGTAACTTCATTCTTGGTAGGAATGCATATTTTGTCCTTATTTGTCTTAAATGACAGTATGTAGGGATCCAAAAAAAACATCCATCCTTAACATATTTGTCCCATATCCTTTTTCATGATCTGAATGTATTCAAGTATATGGTTTATATTCTCCTTCCCTATGTTTGGGTCAGACCTTCATAGGAGAAATTTCCATCCAGTTCTTCAATAATCTTGTTTGGAAATATCTTCTCCATATTCAAGTACCTCTTTCCATATAGCAAACTCTATACATTGGAAAATTTGAATCTCCATAAACATTCACTGGATTTTAGCACTAGGAAAGTAAATTTCTGAGAGTTATTTTTCCTGACTATGCAGCACGTGCCCATAGGAGGCCCTGCATAAATAGTCTACATAACAGACTTGTTATCCAAAAGATAGTATTTATTTAACTATGCAGCCAATGCCCTTAGGTGGACCTGCATAATTCAACCCCCTAACAGGTTTGTTAAATAATGGTAACTTCATTCTTGGGAACTACTTATTCTAATTCCTTTTATCTCGTATTCATGTCATTCCTCAGATTAAAATATTCTTAAGTCATATCTTACATATTTTCCCTCATACATGAGTATGGTAATATGTTTTTAGATGAATTTTCAAGGAATTGAGTCAATTCTAATTCATTCGGTCAAAGATATTTTAACCTTAAACATTAGCTTCTTTATATCTGATGTGCATGACTTTAAACTTCCCACAAAAGACAAAGTAAATATGAATAAAAGTCAAGTTCAAGCTCACTAAACATACATTTTGTTTGATTTAGGTAACATTGAGCAATTAAAAGGTTCAAGTTTTTAGGGTTATTTACATTAATCCTAGTAAAAATAAAACTATGTTTTCTAGGACCATTGGTTTAGGTAAAATTTAAAGCAAGTAGCAAGAGAGTGCAGGTACAAATGATTGAAGGTGAAAGTGTTTTTCATTGATGCACAAGAGTTAGAAGGACATCCACAGACTAGAGTCTCTTCTCTTTTTTTTCAGGAATTACAAAAGACTATTAACATAACTCTTCATTTGATTTACGACATCTCGATCTTCATCAGTAGCCACCTAGAATTCATTCATTCAACTGGATACCATAAGAGATTCAGTGATACCTTCTCTTCTTGGAACAATTGTAAAAGAATGTTCTTGAGTGTGGTTTTAGAAAATTTTCTGCTGATCAAACAGTGACTTTGTTTCTGTCCAAGAGACTTGGAAGATGGATACATGGATTTGAGAATGAAGCATTGGAAGTAAAGAGCCATTTGGAGAGAGTAGTATTTTCAGATATTGATCTAATGCTATGTTTTTCTTCTCTCTACCAACTGGCAGTTGAAAACATTTCATCCCATGGGTTTTCCATTTCCATATCTGTAAGGAAATGGCATGCAGGAAAAATTTGAAAGTTCATGCCAATGTTGTTGCTCTTAATTCACAGTATAACCAAAATAGAGGAGTAGTAGTGCAGCTGCATCTCAGGCATATAGTTCTTTGCATCAGTAACATTTAATCCTTGCAGATGACCATGACCATATAGAGGTAGGTAGATGCTCTGTGGGGAATTAAGATGATATTTATTCAAATACTTATCCAAATCTAGGAGAGTGGTGTCGTAGATATCATAGTAATCATGGCCAACAATGTTCATCATGTCATCAATCCGCTTGCTAGCCAGTTCATCAGCTATTCCAGTTCTAAGAGCCATTGATTCTACACAAAAGTAGAGTAAATTAACTTTTAAGTAAGTTGATTTTTCATAAAATTTGTGAAGGAATTTCAGAAAAAATGGAAACGGCATTAAGGAACGCAAGTCTAAAATTGGCGTGAAAGTATGGATGTGTCGCACAAGTGTTAATGTTCCGCGCATGTTTGGGGCGCGCAAGTATCACCGCACAAGTCCAAATACCTATACAGTAGCCCGACAACAAAGAAACATTGGAAAACAGAGAAACTTGTGCGGTGAAGGTGACCTGCCCGGCGAGATCTCGAAGGTTTGAAATTCGGATGCTTTGTACAGAAGTGAGGCCCTCTATTTATAGACGTGGCCAGAACACTTCACGTTGTACCCTATGCGAGTCAAGGTCGTACCCCTGCGTGCCATGCCCTGTACGACTCACACTTGTGCGCCACCCTCTGCACCCTCAACACTTGCGTGCCACCTTTCCTTTTGATTTCTTCTTTTCCTCAAAGTCACATCCACATTTTCTTTCGGATCCAACACTGAGGGGGGACTTATGTTGATGCTCCTTTTCATCACAGAGTCCAAAGGAATTTAAAGGGAAATTACTTAGCACAAATTGATTCATCCTTTGAAGAAAACATCAAAAATCAACAAAGGGATGAAGAAGGTGAACATTCCCATAAGTCGCGCAAGTTCCCTCATAGTCATGCATGTCCACTTGCGCGATGTCTAATGGTCACGCAAGTGACTTGCGCGACCTAAGTGATAACCACCCGGGGTCTTCTCCAGCCTATAAATAAACCCTATGGGCCCCCCATTCAAGGAGGAATTTTTCTAGAAAGTTAGATTTAAGCTACCGACACCCTAGTCTCTTCTCAAAGCTTCCGAAACACTTCTAAGGTAATTTATTACCTAGAACGGAAGATCTAAAGAGGGGGGGAGACCTAAGTGTTGAAACTCATCAACACTTGCACGCCTGAGTGGCCAGCTCTTAAGGGAAATGGCCACACTTGTGCGCCCCCTTACTCCTTCAATAGAACTTGCGTGCCCCTCTTCTGGAAGAACCTAAAGATGATTCTAAAGGCTTTAACCAAGAGTCGCTCAAGTATTACCCTGCTGGTTAACCATCGCACAAGTACCCATGTGTCACGCAGGTATACCTGCACGACCGAAACTTGCGCGCCAACTCAGTACCTATGCACCTGCCAGGACTTGCGCGTTCCGGCCTTTTTGGGTGCCCTTCTTGCCCATTTCACCCCTCTTATGTCATTCCACCTCTTCACTTCAAGATTTAGTCTTCAAGACACTCTTCAAAGCCATTTATGGCATTATTTATTGATTTGGATTCCTTATCTGAAAGGAACTCTGTGGAATATCTCTCAAAACCTAGTGATTTACACATCCTTATGTCACTAAAGATTGAGATTTCATTCATTCAACCTCATCCTTTAAGACGAGCGAACCCCTAATCTGGGAATCCTCCTCAGGAGTAAGCCCCAACCATAATTCTCAAATCTGGGCATCCTCCTTAGGAGTAAGCCCCAAATCTTAATTCCCTTAACCTAGGACTCCTTTTCAAGAATAAGCCCCAGTCTCAAATCTGGGCATCCTCCTTAGGAGTAAGCCCCAAGTCCCTTAATCTGGGCCTCCTTTTCAGGAGTAAGTCCCAGTCATAATTCTCAAATCTGGGCATCCTCCTTAGGAGTAAGCCCCAGTCCCCTAATTTGGGCATCCTCCTTAGGAGTAAGCCCCAGTCCCCTAATTTGGGCATCCTCCTTAGGAGTAAGCCCCAATTCTTAAAGTTCCCAAATCTGGGCATCCTCCTCAGGAGTAAGCCCCAAACCTTAATTCCCTTAACCTGGGCCTCCTTTACAGGAATAAGCCCCAGTCATAATCCTTAACCTGGGCCTCCTTTTCAGGAATAAGTCCTAGTCATAATCCTTAACCTGGGCCTCCTTTTCAGGAGTAAGCCCCAGTCATAATCCTTAACCTAGGCCTCTTTTTCAGGAGTAATCCCCAGTCTCAAATATGGGCATCCTCTTCAAGAGTAAGCCCCAAGTCCCTTAATTTTTCAAGTCTCTTAACCTGGGCCTCCTTTTCAGGAGTAAGCCCCAGTCTTAATTCCTCTTAAACAGTCCTAATTTACTTTTGATCTGGGATTCCTTCTCAAGAGTAAAACCCAATCACATGTCCTCTCCTAATTTGTGCCTCCTTTTCAGGAGTAAGCCCCAAGTTAGAGTATTCAAATCTCCATGAATCACATAAACCTTTATGGACCCTGTTCCCGGATTTCTTCCCTGAAGTAAATCCTAATCTTCATTTATCTGGGCATTCATACATTCATAAGTCCCACATTATTTCTTATGATTGCATCTTTTATGGCACAATTGTCTGATTTTTACAAATACCTCTTGTTTCTCACACCAAGCATGAATCAAGTGAGCTTAGAGTGTAAAATTAATTATGACATCCTTCTTTGAGCCATCAATCATAAACATCATACTCCCTTACTCGAACTACATAGGTTCTGATTCCTTTTCTAAACAAAGGATACATAGGTAGCCCATCTGTGGGTTCGATCCCAACTCTGGAATAATCTATGTCCTTCTGAATGACAATAAAATTCAAGTTCCCCACTGAGTGGCTTTAAAACCAGCATGGTCATCATAATGACCAAGAGACTTTTATGTATTAATGGATACCATTGACTAAGAATCTCTAACAAATACAGATGATTATCTATCAATGAATAAACTCGAATACATATAAAAGATTCTCTAAAATTCCTACATATTGATCATTGATTGTCAGATCTAAAGGAAAGCTCATTTTATACTTGGTAATGTAATAAGGATTCACGAACATAACTTAAATCTATAAAGACAGTCCCGAAGTAGACAATAATTCCCCTCAAAAAGGTGTCATGAGTCTGACCTCCCATCCTCTCGACCAATGAAAATTTATAAGCCTCATCAGTCCACAAACTAATGAGTTCTTACCTTTGGAAAGTAGGTCCAAATGGATGTGGAATCATTGGATGTTTCCAGTTCTACGAACAAACCCATTAGAAACCGATCAGAATGTTTGAACCCCCCATCAAGGACGTCATCCCCGAATTCAGAGGGAAACACATAACATTGAGGATGTAAAATATGATTGAATTGTATAGTTATGGGGATTGTAAATAAAATTCCATAGTGCTTGGGTCATGAGGATGATATAGGAAAGTCATGTTAGGGATGACCTTAAACACCCTAAGGCACCACATTCCAGCACACTGATGTTAATCTCACAAGAACTAGAAATCCCTTCATATAGGTCCAAGAAATCTATGGTTGGTAGGATTTTATCCTTATTCATCAATATCATAGTCAAAAAGAGAGATCTCGTTTCCTTTCCAAGGGACATGAAAGGGTTACAACCAAACAAGGTTCTCAAATCATGAAGTTTGATTTAGGGAAAATGTATTATTAAATAAGATTTTGAGCAACATAAAAGTTTTTCACCACCTAGTGAACCATTATCATGGTGATGAGATGTTAAAAACCCTTAATTTAACTTTTTCCTAGACTAGGGGGTCCACCGAGCATGGATCAACTATTAATAAGTATGAAAAGTAGGCCCTGTAATCTTTTTCACTCATTTATTTGTACCCTATGTTTTTTATTAAACTCTGGAGATGATGAGATTAGAGAGAGAGGACTTGGATCTTACTTAGAACCCCCCACCCCCCTTAAGGGTTTTCAACCTGAAAGGTTTTGTGTATCTTTTTTTATCAATTTAAGTTCTTTTGATTTGGACCATCAAAGGATAAATTTTAAGGTCGTACAGATTTGACCAATGTGTAGGTAGTTTAAGGTCCTCATGCACATGTACCTAGTATGAGGGGAATGTTACAAATGATCCTAATTAGGATACCTAGGGTCAAGAGTACTCCAACATCCTTCAGAGTAGGATATGAGTAAATTCTAAATCATGGATTGGGGTTCTCAGGTTATGAGTAATGATATGGGACAATCATAATGGGAATGAACCAGAACACCCTATGGTGTTAAGTTTTTTTGGGGTGATGTTAGGATCACATGGATCATAAATCCCTTCCAATAGGGCCAAGATATCTCTATTTGGTAAGTATGAGCCCTTAAGAATTGATAACATGGTCAAACAAAGGGAACAATTTTCATTTCCAAGAGCCATGAAAGATTTATGGTGACCTTACGCGCTCAAAACATGAAGTGTGATTTATGGTCCAAGGAATTAAAAGATGAAAGAAGCACCCTATACTCTGGTTTAACTAGGTCAAGCTCTTGTGGTCCTTTGATAAGTAATGATAATGGGTGATGGACTGCACCTTTTAATGTCATGCAGTGGGGACTTATGCATTGTTCAATTTATGTTTCATGAAACCAATATGTTTTCCTTACATTTTAATGTCATGTGCAAGGGACGTGGGAAACAATATTAAAATTTGTGTGACATGTCCTTGGGGACACTTTGTACTGGTTGGGGGAATTTATAAGCACAATACATCTTTTATCCGTGCATAGTATTATTAGTGAATGGTCATATGTTGGATCCCTTATTTTGTAGATTTATCACATGCATAAGAAAAATATACTTAGATCTGACCCGTGCATAGGAAAGATGAGATTCTATGACTTTGACCTCTTTGAAGAGAGGTATATGCTGCTTCCATTGTATATTTTAATGTCACATGGCTAGGAAATTCATTGTATTGGTCCATTATCTATTCATTTAGGGGTGCATTCATATTATTTATATGTTGAGGATGAACCCAGGATTGGAGATCTAAGCATCGCTACATATCCTGTGGTGTTAGAAATCATGGAATACGTAGTTCTTTCAAGAAATTTCCAGGTGAAAGTCTAACCTATACCTAAGGATGGGGGATTTTTGTTTTATCATAGTTGGACCCAAGAATAAAAGATCTAAGTGTCACTATGTTTCTTGTGATTATAGGAATCAAGATGCACATATTTATTGAATGGAAATCTCTCTACACAAGTATGACCTATACACAGAGGGGGGAAATTTCCACACTGATTATTATAGATGGGACTAGGATTGAAGATCTGGGTGTCATTATGTATCCCGTGATAACATAAATTAATCTATGCCTATTTATTGAGAGACCAAAAAGTTTAATTTTATGTGTCAAGGACATAAAATCCCAACATGAAAAGGGAATATTATGACTGGGCCCAATAATGGAGGTCTAGAAATCACTATGTATCCTGTGATGACAGGAATCAAGCCACACATATTTCTTGAATGGGAAACACTCTATGTAGGTCTGCCTCATATGAAGAGGGGGGGAATTTTTATCATTGATTATTGTAGCTAGACCTAGGATTATAGATCTCGACATCACTATATATCTTGTGATGATAGTAATCTAGACAATCTAGACATAAATAGTTCTTGAATGGAGGTGTGGTGGGAGACCAATGACAATGATAGTGGCCCTCACAGGTGAGGTTCATAGTAATGTGTAGTTTTTTTATGCAAGATACATCAACTGTGTAGTTTAACGTCATACAGTGAAGAATCATGGTGTTCTTTTAAGGTCTTGAATTTAGGACCATGATAACCCTATCATGAGCTGATATGTCTCAATCATGTGGGTAATCCCTTACCAAATTTCCTATAACCATATGATCAATGATTAGTGTGAGAAACAATAATTGGAAATAGTTATTTCACTATATAGATATAATTAGGGAAAGTATTGGGAATTTTGTATCATGTGGTGGTTGTTCCAAAATATAGGATTTAGGCGTCCCTATATATCTAATTAGAATGAGAATAAAGACATACATTGTTCTGGAAAACCCGTGCAGTTTAGTGTCTGGTGGTGAGGACATAAGCTATGTATTTTAACATTGTGCAGTAAGGATGATATTGACTTGACATGAAAGAAGAGGAATATTGTTGTTGGGACCAATAATGTAGGCCTATGAATCACTACATATCTTGTGATGGTAGAAATAAAGACACATGTAGTCCTTAGAAACCATGTAATTTAGTTTCATGCAGTGAAGACATTAGTCATGCAGTTAAACATCTTAGAGTAAGGATTAGGGTCAACTGACATAGAAAAAAAGAATGTTGGTGATCCATGTATTTTTTCATCATGTGGTGAGGATGAATTTTACTTCACATGAAAAATAAATATTATGTATAGATCCAAGACCAAAGGCTTGGGGTATCACTCTGTATCTTTTAGGGGTGGGAGTCAAGCCACACATAGTTCTTGAAAATGGAGATTCTCTATGCGGATCTAGCACACACACAAGGACATGGGAATTTCATTTCTATTTTTCATAGATCTAGCTCTTGTTTGATAAATAATTGGTGAGAATATTATTCCCATGTATTTTAATTTCATGTGGTGAGGACACCTTCCATGCAGTTTAATGTCATGCAATCAAGATGTGTTCCATATAGTTTAATTTTATATGGTCAATATATCTTCCATATAGTTTAACATCATGTTGTTAGAATTTATTCCATATAGTTTAACTTCATATGTTCACGAAGTATTCTTTATAATTTATCATCATATGATTAGGATGCATTCCACACAGTTTGTCATCATGTGATTAGGACATGCGATTCTTGATATAAGTTATGTGAAATATTTATTATGAAACTTTTCATTGGTGGGGGGATTAGTCATTCCACGTCCATTTTGGAAAATGAATAATATCCATTATGATAGAACTTATTTATAATATAAGGTCCTTCCTATTTGGGTTACAACATTATTGGTTTCTTATATGATTTCATTGGGGTTCTGAGATCCAACTCTATCTCTCCTTAAAAAAATGAATGAAGGAGAACCTTTTTATCGTAGGCTCATGTGATCCTATTATGATGGACTTCATGGATGTGAAATGTTCACAACCTATCCTCATAGAGCCAATCCAACTCATCCAAACACTTTTGTGATTTCCCATAATCTGAGAGTTGCACATATATGGCTATTCAATGCAAGGGAAACTGGAATTCTATGGGCAACACTGCCTCAGTTTCGTACACCAATGAATATGATGTTTCTTGTGTAGAAGTATGCATGGTGGTATGAGAGGCCTATGAAACATGGAGGAGTTTGTTCATTCAAGACTTCTTATCCTTTTTTACAATATTCTTGAATATATTTGATGGATTCTTATTGAAGGTCTCTATCTATCCATTTACCACTACATGATAGCAGAATGTGATATTGGAATTGATGTTGTAATCCTGGTACAATTTCTTCATTGTTGTATAACAGAAGATGGTGTCATTGTTTGTAAATATCATGTGATAGACTCCAAACCAGGTGATGATACGGAACTTCACAAAGGTGATGTTTTTCATATCTAATTCAATGATGGGTATTGACTTAACCCAATTGTAAATGAATTTGGTATTAGTAAGGATGTACTTCAAATTCTTAGCTAAGGCTGGGGGATATGGCCCCACAACATCCATCCCCCATATTGAAAATTGATCGAAATTTTTAGTAGAGTGTATCAATTCTAGGGATTTATGGATGAATATTTCATGAATTTTTCATGTGTGACATTTCCCAGTGAATTTCACATAGTCATGTATCATTGTTTTCCATTAGCAACCTAGCCTCTTGATTTGGTGGGAGAGACCAGTCCCAGCCTGATGAGAACTGGAGGATCCTACATGGACTTCTTCCATGAATGTGGGAATCTCACTTTATTATATTAATATGAGAAGGATTCCATCAAATCCTCTCTTCAAGAGAGATTTCTTCTCATTTTTACTATTAAGTTGGGTAAAGATAATTGCTCGATGCCAAATATGTCCCCTATTATCTTGGTCTTCTGGGAGGATCCCATTCTGGATATAAAAAATTATTGGCTCCACCCATCTAGGGGTGTATATCAGTTCATAATGATATGGGGTGTTGTTGACCTAATTGATTTATTTAATTTCATAGATGATGATCTATGAGACCATCCTTTAGTTCATGATGCAAAAGGTTTCTTCCTCTTAATCAGGTTTGGAAAAAAATGTGGTTGTATTTCCCAACACATTGGCATGAGCATTCTATTATTGGGGAACACGATGTAATTTGTGTTCAAAAGAGAACTCTTCCATTAGTCTCCTGATGTAGCTAGTGAGAGGGGGAAATTATTCCTTTTTTATTTCATATTCACCATTGATCTTCTTTATCTCTAGATCTAAATCCCCTTTGATGTCCATGTATGCTATTTTCACCTATAGAGCTAGTTCCAAGCCAATGATGAGGTCTTGGTATGCATCCTTATGATTGATGCAGCCATCAGATAGTGGTAAATAGTAGGAAAAATTTAATTTTTACAGAGAAACAAATGTAATCCCTTATCCAACCTGATTGATCGTTAGGTTTACCAGTTTCTTTCAGATAGTAATTTGGGAGGATCCGGAAAAATACATCTTCTATGTCTAGGGAGTTTCATAGGAATAGAAACCCTCATTTTCTAGAAGCTCGGTGCCCACTTGCGAGATTTTTGGGGTGGGATGTTTATCGAGGAAATAATCTTGGGACTTCCCTTTTACTGACTTCTATGACATGAATTGAATTTTTTATTGTTTCAGAATGGCCCCCATTGAGCCAAATGCCTAGTCATCATGGTACGTAAAAGGATGCACTTGAGAGGGTCAATATTAGAGACTTTGTGGACTTCATTGTGCTTCAAGTAAGGCCTCATCTTTTACTCTAAAAATATGAGTGTGAGGAAGTTCTTCTCAACATCAGAATATTGGGTATCAGTACCTATCATTGTTCAAGTAAACTAAAATAGAATTTCATCATTCCCTGCATCATTTATCAATGCTAGGAGAGCACCAAGTGATCATTCCAGGGTGGACACATATAAGATGGGTGGCTTTCCTTCCACCGATGGTGTCAGAACCAGTGGGTGTAGCAGGTTCTACTTGAGACTCTCAAAGGATTCTTGGAAATCTCTATCCCATCAATAGGTGATTACATTATACATTATATTGTTATAGGGGTGACATTTTTTGGCTAGGTTGGCTATAAAAGGCTGAATGTATGATGGGTTCCCTTGGACCCCTCAGTTTTTTGGATTATAAGGGGGTGACACTACCAAGATTATGTTATTCTTTTTAGGATCAACTTCAATTCCATGGTGGTGTACCATGAATCCAAGTAACTTCCCTAATGTTACCCCTAAAGTGAATTTCATTTGATTCAACTTTAGACAATGTTTTCACAACTAATTGAATACTATTGGGAGATCCATGAATTGATCGCATCGTTGTTGATATTTTACCACAAATTCATAAAACTAACATTCATAAATTCATCCCAAGAAGGGTCTAAAGATATGATGCATGGAGTGTTGATAAGTAATGCCTTAATTCAAATGGAATGAATTGATAGAAAAATGTTCTCCTATGGTTCTCTAAAGGCAGTGGCTTCCTTATCTTTAGGGGTCATATTTATATAATTGTACCGTAAGTATCCTTCCATAAAGAAAAGTGATTGGAATCCTTTGGTTTCATTTATTAATAGTTTTGTGATCGGTAATGGGAGGTCATGCTTTGGGAAGTTTCAATTAAGGTCTCTGAAATTGATGCAGACCCTATTCTCCCAATTCTTTTTCCTAGAAGGGATGATGTGGGAAATCCATCTTGGTTATTTCAATTCTCGAAAAAAATTATATTTGATCAATTTTTCAACTTCCACCACTAAATTAGTATCAAGAGAGGGGTGAATCCTCTTGGTTTCCTACTTGAAACCTTGAAGGTCATCAGGTATGCCAAGATGATGTGTAACCACATCTTGATTCAGTCTGGGAATTTTTGTATAGTTAAAAGCAAACACATATCGATGTTTCTTTAGAAATAAAATGTACATATCTTTCTATATTAGATGCATGGAGTTACTAATGAGTGTAGGCCACATATCTTCTTCTATTGCTAGATTTACCTGCATTATCTCATCAATGGTTGTGGATAAACCTTCCTCAAATTGGTGAGGGGAATTCCTAAGGTAATAATTTTATTCTTCTACCTTTTATTTTTTAGATTCATTTTCATATGGGGTAGGAATTCCATGGGAATATATATCACTTTTGAGGTGAAAGAGGCCATGGGTGGAGACATTATCATCTCCTACTTTCAGAGTCATTGGAGAGAGATTCGAGAGCCGGTTGTCTTTTACACTATCATTGGGGATAGAAGGGTCTTCGACATCTGGGATTAGGTTTATTGCCTCAATCAGATTTATGGGTAGAACATAATAACTAAGGATCATACTCCCAGGATTTTCAGGTGTAGTCCCCAAGACTTTAGGGGATACAACATGTATATTTTCATATACCATTATTTGTTTTCCTTTCCTTTTAAAGAAACATGTCTCAATATATGTGGATTCACAAGTCTCAAAGGAGGAACTTTCACCATGTGGTATTCCAACCTTTCCATCAATGGGGTATTTCAAACACTGATGGAATGTTGAAGGTACCATGACATGATTGTGGAGCTAGGACCATCCAAGATGGACACTGTATGTAGTGTCATGCTAGAAAACCATAAACTCAGCATTAGATGTGAGATCCCCAAAATAATATTTGAGATTAATATTTTTGAGAGATATTTGCTCATGCTTTTTATACAGTTAAATGTTCATCTCTGTGGGAGATAAATATCATTTTCTATTTCCCAAATTTTGAAGGGTCTAAATCGGAATGAGGCTGATCCCTAAACAATTTTCAATTAGAGCCCTTCAAATATCGACATTATCAAGTCTACTAGAAACATATAGGGGTGTAATGTGTCATTGGATAACTTATTCTTAATCCTACTCTGTGAATGAGATAGATACATTTAATTCTAAGGTAATGGTCCACTAGATAAACCTCGAATGTACTGACTTCGATCTCGAACTCTTGTAGGATCTGAATGGATTTAAAAAAGTTCCACCTTGATTTATTTTGAAATATGTAGTGCATCTAGGATTGAGATCTTGGCTGGTAAAGCCACCAATTGTTTCATAATGTTGTAATTTTGTGCCATAGGTTGGTGTTTCCTAATTTGGGGTTTCTTCTTATTATATAGAATAGGAGCTGAAATATTTGAGGCAGATGAGCCTGGTGTTTTTGCAGAGGTTAAGAGAGAATCTTATAATAATAAAGCATGACTTGTTTTCCTTTTCCATTATCTGGGTTGATCGGAAAATCGAACCCCTTCTAGTTAGTCATGTAAGATGAGTGGACACAGATAACCATTGGAGGGTTCTGGGACACCTTCATGTCTCTATTGGGTTTTCTGGAGTGCTTTCCTATGGGTCTCAGCTGCATATATGTCCTTTGTGGGGACATGACTAAAATATTGGTTCTGACCATGCTTCTCATATCCTCTTTATCATTTATTCTTCTCATTCGGCCTCCAGATCCCCAGTAATGTACACAAAAATCATAATAGAATTTATATTCATCATTGTATAATGGGTTTACCAAGTGTTTCACATTAACAGAACCAAAGATGAGTTCTTCATTCAATGAGGGTTCCATTTGGTATGACGGTTCTCCAACTTTAGATTTTGCAAGGAAGAAATATTCATGATTTGGAGCATGCATCAAAGATGAATATAAATCTTCCTATTAGGTTTAATCATATTTCTAATGGTCACATTCACCTCCAAGAGAAATATCTGATGCATCCTCCCTAGGTGAAATAAATATTATGGGTCTGTGAAACTATTATCTCAAGGTGGCATGAGCTCAGTCAACTTTCTTTCGAGTCATGTAGTTGTTGAACTTATATCCATTCATGGTTGGAAATTTTTTCCAATCACCTTCATCTCATTACTAGGAATCAATTATCAAATTCACCTATGCTCAAGATTTTTCCAACATCATCTGTCCAGAATCAACCATGATTTGATGGAAATGTTTAAAGATGAATCAATCCTGGATGTTATAGCCCAAAATTATATGAAAAAATTAGTAGTCAGGATGATCGGTGATGTTGAACTAATTGGGCTTCCTGGAATGTTGAAGCTTGAGTAGGTTATTATCCATAGCTATAAGTAAATAACTGGGGACTTTCTCATATCATAAGGTGTATATTTTATTCATCCATTCTGTGAATCCTACGCAACCCTGCTATCTTTAATGGGAATTGTTACTAGATGAGGGTAATAATGAAATTTTATACCTTGTTTAGCTTTTTATTCTGTGCTAAGGACATGAGTCGAGAATTAGTTCGAGTTTTCTGAATTATGTCTTCTATACTTTGTTCCATTTCTTTAAACTCGTGAAATCTGCTTGGATGTTCCATTCGGATCATTGGTGTTTTAAGCTCATCCTGAATATTTTCATCATAGAGTTCCAATAGTTTCTCCTTTGAGATAGGTTTGTTTAGTATGTATGTTAAGCCTTTCCATATTGATATGAAGTCATACACCCTTCCATTTTCACATTTATTGTAGTTTTTAGGTCAAAAATTTTCATTTTCATCAGTGTGGAGCTGAACTGGTAAAGTAATTGATAAAGAAAGTCTTCCCAACATGTAACTGATCCTGATGGAAGACTATTGTACCAAAAAAAAGTCTAGAACTATCAGATTCTTTATAAAACATTTCATCTTGGTTGCCTCTTGTAGATCTCTAGGGATCATCATCGGACCACATCAGGACACAAAGTGGATGAGATGTTGTTATGGGTCTCCCGCACCATTGATAGTGGAGAAGGTAGTATCGTTGAAATTGGGTTGGGGAAAAGTGTCATCCACCCATTCAGGATATGGATTTTTCTTAGGTTTTATTTGTGCATATCTCCCTTCTGTAGATTCCACTCGGGTAGTTAGGGACTCGATAGATTTGAGAAATTCTCAGGGTATTACTATCTGCTATGTCTCTTGTCTATAGGGAGTGGGAGGTGTTTTATTAGGTGAACCCATTTTCATTTCCAACTTATTCTCAATTAATTATAATATTAAATGATCACCCTATAGAGGGAAAATATGTTTCCTTAATGGAGTTAATTCACAATCATTTTAGGCTTCCTCATTTATATAGACTAGCTACCTAGATTTGGAACCATTTTTACACTTATATGATTCTATTATAGGAAGATTGTCTCTTTTCTGATATGTGTGTGGGAAAGGGGGGATATTCACCTCTGACTAAAGACTATACCCAGTGGGAATGTTTCCCCTAAGAAGATCTTTATTGAGTTTTCTGAGTGTTTGTATCTAATTATCATATTGTTCCATATGTTCCTCCATAGAAAGAATTTAGGATATTTTTCCTGATGATTGGGATGTGACCACTCCTTTCCCTTTATCCTTGTTAGTGTTCTGCAATAGTGGTGGAAGCTCCATATTTGGAGGTGCCATGTTTTGGATTCTCCTCTGGTTCCAAGTACATGAAACCTCATTGGGTACATTCAGATCCTCCTCTTTGGGGTATATTTCCTATATTGTGTCTCTCTGAATCTGCCACTTGATCCACATTATCTACTATATTTATGGTGATGACATTTATAGAGGTGTATCAGGAAATAGTATTTATCCCATTACTCTCAACACAACATGATCATTCTACACATCCTGCTTCAAGTTTGTTTCTCAAACCCTTGTTCATATTGGGCCATTTTTTCTTGTGACCTCAAAAGGGTCTAATTGACTTTGATGTACATTACTCCCATCTCTACTTGTGAGTAGTGACCTTGAGAGTGTTTTTGATTGTAATTTATAAACATGCCCTAAATATCAGAGGTTTTTATTATGGTAGGATGAATGGATGAGATATTGTCCATTAATATTTATATCCCAACCTGGAGAAGTTTGATTCCCTCTATGGGGATGATGATGATGAAAATTCTACAAACCTATGGGCTGGGAGAAATCTAGGGCCAAAAATTGGCATTTTTTGATCCTGTTATTTACAGTTCAATGATTCCAATTAAATATTTTATGATTATTGGGATGGATATTGTGATATAAATGCCCCAATCCCAGTGGGATGGGGTTGATCTAGAACTTTTTTTGATTTCCCTAGGACCCCCTCGGGGGATGATGAACATGGTAATAAAGATTACAATAAAAAATTCCCCCAGCCTAGTTGGATGGAGTTGATTTGCAGATACTCCCAATATGACCTAAATCCTCTTAGTTATAGAATATCTGAAAGGTATAGGTGGTGGTAGATATTCCCCAAGATTGGGGGGATGGGTTCAGTCTTGGATGGCTACTATGGAATCTTCTATTGCAACCTATTTGATATGGTGCAATTGTACTTGTGTATGAGTTGTGTGTAATGGAAACCCATGATGAGATTCAGTTTTAATGTAAATTTTTTGGTTTGATCACAACATCAGATTCCGTGTCTGAGATTTGTTCCCTTTGTTTCGAGGGTCCCATCCCAAAGACCTATGGGCTTTTCACTCCCCTTTTTTCGTGATGTATTTCCACCATTGAATCAGGGGAAGTCTAATATAGTGACCAAATGGATCATGTGTTACCTAGTCCACTTATTTCACTAGAGGATATGAAATTACATGATGTTGTATCTAGGGTATTTTTCTATTATGGGGACATAGGGAACTAAAATGATCCATATTTCTCCGTCCTTATATACGTATTTCTGATGGTGCTCCAAAAATCAATCGATATAGAGTTTTCATGATTTAGAGACAAACACTAAATTGGCGTTTGTCTTGATCCTTAATTCATGGGTTCAGGACCACAGAAATGGTGGCCATATTGAGCTGACAACATAGTGTATTGATGATTTGAAGGTGATACTCATATCCTAGATAATGGATATGTATAGCCTCAAATCGCATATGAGTTTCCCATGTATTTTGACATAGATAAGGCACGCTCACATTCTCTATCTTTTCGAGGATGTCATTTTTAGAATTGTAAAGGGGAAAACCATGATGTGGAGGTTGTTTCTAGGTAACTCTCTCTATATGTTGATATTGGACTCCCCCTCACCAAAATTACACACATCTATCTAGTAATACCACATAAGGTTATTCCCGAGGTCACCTGCTGACCAGATTGGAGTCTTTCTAGAATTTGATAGTAAGCTTCATAAAATTTACCATGATGTTTCAACTACCTCTCTATAAAAAGGAATCTATGTTTTTATTACCTCTGTATACATAGGTTTCTATGTAAGGGATGTATTTCAATGTCCATGGGAGATATCACCATTTAGAGGTTGGAAACAATGTAATTTATAAGTAGAGTCTATTTGATCCATCTCCACTCTACCACGAGGAGAACTATTGTGGTAATGATAGAATTTTTATTTAGTTAAAGAGTTGAAAGATCCATGGGGTTTTGATAATGTGTCTCAAACAACCTGAAGGATACTGGAATTGATCATATTAGGGATATAAGGCCCATTTCGCATCGTGGTTGGAATATATCATCCTACAATTTGGAATTGTGCATGGATATGAGCCTACTGTATGACACCTTTTGCACTATGTTAATAATAGTCTGGTGCTGCGGGAGTATGAACCCACTAATGAGAAGCTACTATAATATTCCAAGTAGCTTAGCTGATAGGAATATGATATTTTTCTTAGGTATGTGCCGCTCTTATCTAGTGATCCTTGGTCAGAATAGGGATATGAGACTCATCCTAATCCTTTGGAGTATTCCACTGATATTTTTCAATAAGAATATGAGCTTTTCTAGATGCATGCACTATTATCAGTTAGTGATCCATGGTTGGTACGAGAATATGTTCTTAGTCTGAATATAAATTTCCTATCAAAATATGATGATTTACCACCATAATGGGAGAAGGGATATGAGCCTCATCATGTATGGCCTCTGAAGGATTCTAATGAATTCGTTCATTAGCGAAAGTAGGGATATGATCTTGTATTCCATGCGTTACTGGAATATACCTAATAGCTTTAATGATAGGAATATATTCCTATCATGAGGCATGTTCCACTCTCACTTAGTGATCCTTGGATAGAATAGAGAAATTTGATCTCAATTGTGAGCCTTTGGAGTATGGCGCTAGTCTTTTTCAACAGTAATAAGGGTCTGTCCCGAGGCATGTTCCACTCTCACTTGGTGAGCTCTGGTCAGAATGGGTATATGTTCCTAATCTAGATCCTTTAGAGTATATCTATGCACTTTTTTGATAGGAATGTGTCCCCATCGTGAGGATTGTTCCACTCTCACTTAGTGAGCCTCCGTTAGAATAAGAATATGAGCCCAATCTAGTGCCTTGTCCATTACTAGAATATGACCATAATCATCCTAGGCGATAGAAATAATGTTACATTTATCTAGATAAAATAATTGTTCATATTTATCAGAATGTTGTGTTACCCTATCTATAGGTATATGAATAATCACAAGTCCCAATATTTGCACCAATTCCAGAATATGATGATAGAGTTCTTCAGATATTGCTAAGATGTAATGTCACTTTATAAAAGTGTGTGTATGAATGTACGCCTGCACATTTTTTTTATCTCCACTACATATTGGAAGATGTCTTCAATTGAAGTAGGGATATGGTCCCATTTTTTCCTCCTTGTTCCACTAGAATATGTTGATGGACATCATGCACGGGGGTATGGATATACACCTCTCCCATCCTTGATATAAAAATTTTCCTATATACATCTTCCAAATGAGAAAGGATTTGATTCTGCTCTCTCATTACCACCATAATATTCTAAAAGTCTTCATCAGTGGGAGTGAGGATATGATCATACTCTTGGTTATATAGAGATTGTCATGCCCAATGTGTCTTCCTTGTTTCCAATTCATAGGTGTTGGAGGTGGCAATGTGTCGGGTGGTTCCCTCAGTAGGTGACTAAGGGGTACTGCTGGGATATACTGAGTGACGGTGGTTGAGAGGATCCCTCCCTGACAGATTATATGCCAAAAGGGATACATGGAACACTCCTTGATCCACCTTCATTAGATACTAAAGGTGGTGATTTTCGAGATCCGTGGATATGCTTTTGAAGTGGTTAGTTGTGCAAACAAGTTCCACTAGATTTACTACAACTTTCTTTGGATGATTCATACTCATTGTTTTTAGTATTTGGAGACCCTCATGGGAAGACTCAAGGGTCATCAAACTATGTCAATGGTATTAGAAAAACATTTCATTATCCACCCGAAACTAATGGTTTTGAGTGTGTAAGGTCATTATGAGACCCGTGGGGGTTGTAGTTGTAGCTGATTTTCCATAACAGTCACTAGATAAAGACATTATATTGGTTTAAGGTGTGGTTTATTATAGTACCATCTACAGTCACAAAGAAGATAGGGAACAATGAAACTTATCTTTTTATCATCATAGGAATGATACACTATCAAATATAGATGGGTAACACAATTTTCCTTTCTTATTCTCGAGCTAGTCATTCTACTCCCACGGAATATTTATGGTGAGGGTAGAATTATTTTATGAGAACCCCAACTATAGTGAATTATCCAATAATTTTTATCATTGGAAAGATTCATGTCAAGTTACCCACTTTTTTTGCATAGGATATGAAAGAAAAATAACATGACACATGGTTAACTGATCATTTTTCAATTTGAGAGATTCACTCCAGCTTCACCATTTTTATTTATATAGGATATTCAAACAAAAAATATTGATGCATCAACATCGATCATTTTTTTATTTGATATATTCAATTTAGGTTAACCATTTTTTTCATAGGGTATACAAAAAAAATTTATTGATACATGGCCAACCAATCATTTTTTTATTTGAGATATTCACGTCGGGTTCACCATTTTTCTTGTTGGGAAGAGGTATATATTAATGCCCCATGTGGAAAGGGAAAATGGTATAACAATTTTATTATGGGGGTTTTGATGTCTTTATAATCATCTATATTGGGTTCACTATTTATATTTATCTTCCATAGAGAGTCCCAATGGTTTCAATATCTATAACTGAGTACAAAACTGTGTTCTAAAGGCATGTAGATGACTGGGGTTTCACATCCAATGGAACTTAAGAAATCACATTGGTCGAAGGGATGGGAAGTTGGGCTCATCACACCCTTCTAAGGGGGAGGATTTTTCTAATTTTGTAATCTCTTATAGATTTATGATATTTTCAAGAATCTCTTCTTAATCCCAATACGAGATAAGTTTCCCTAACTAAATGATCAAGTTTTGAATATTTCTATCTACAAAGGGAGGTTTATTAATGAGTAAAATTATATATATATGAGGTTCTTCATCCACTTTAAATAAATGGGTATATTCTTATATGTTAAATCCGTATAACCAAGCACTCTAGAACATGATATCATCCTAGGAGGTGGTTAATATTTCAAGGACGGGATTAAGCCATTATGAGATGTTCTACATATCATATTTATAATATGAATCAAAACCTATATAGTTCATTAAACCTGTGTTGTTTGAAATTGTTTGGAAATGATATATATGGCGACACTTAGGCACTAGGTATTTGTGATTGATCATTAGGGAGGAGTCCTACATATCCTTTTTATAACAGGAATCAAAGTATTTATAGTTCGATCATGCACTTGGGAATTTCCCTGAGGTAGATCCCCTTATATGGGAGTATTCATATCATTTCACCGAATGGGTATTACAGACTAAGGTTTACCTAGCTAGCAAAAATTCATTATTCAAATGATATGATCATTGCAACTCCTTAATCGCATGTGATACATGCTTGGTGTGAGAAACAAGGGATAATAAGTAATAAATTTCACTACATATGGATGCATGACTTATGAATTAGGAAATCCATTTGAATATTTAATTTAGGGATATTTATTTAGTAATTAATCCTATGTATCATGGATATGGTAGGAATAAGAGTCATCAAAGTTTAGTTTCCTTCTCAATTCACTGGTGCATGAGGTAGCATGATCAGCTCATGGGATTAATTTGGTCTCGATGGTTGTAATTTCAGATAAATGGAGGGACTCACACTAAGGTGGATATCTATTTGTGCTCAGGCCATAATAAGTAATCCTATGTATCCTGGTTATGGTAGGAATTAGAGCCATCATAATTTAGTTTGATCGAGGATTACACTCTAAGGTTTCTCTTATATGGTGGAAGTCATATCATGCCATTGATAGATGCTTACATGATGAGTTTTACATGTTAATATTGTGGCATAAGAAGGTATCCTACATATCATAGTTATAGTAGGAATCAAATCCATCATAGTTAAATTTCTTTCTTAATCCGTTGGTTAATGAGGTAGCATGATCATCTCATGGGTGTGATCGGGTCCCAATATTTGGAATGTTAGAGACATGGTGGGACTTACACTAAGGTGGATGCCCATTTGATCTTATTCCATAGTAAGGAATCCTATGTACCCTAGTTATGGTAGGAATTAGAGTTATCATAGTTCATTTGACCAGGGATTGCACTCTGAGGTTTGTTTAATATGTTCACTGGACAATGTTATCATGTCCTGAGATGCCTGCTCAACTTGGCCTGATTATCTGCCTGACATGTCTGGTTGTCTTCTTGACATGTTTCACGTTGTCTGTACATGTATTGGTTTTTTAGTAGACATGCATGAACATAATCACGTGATACAGTTGACTTGTGTAGAGGAATTTGAATAACTTGAATGAAATGTCTGGACTACATCATATGATCATGGATAACATGTCGGGAGGGTGTCACGTGATCTAGATGACATGTCTAGATGGAATTGAACGATCAATGGTGAAATGTTTGGAGGGTGTCACATAATCTAGCTGATATTTCCATAGGACATCGTGAGATCATTTCTGACTTGTCTGGAGGATGTTTCATGACTATGGCTAATTTTTTTTGGTGTCATTGTGAGAGCCGGTTATCATGCCTTGGTGCCATTATGAGACCTAACCAACATATCCTAATGTCACTGTATTTTGTGGGGAAACATGTCTGGATGCCATAAAATGGTTTGGTCGGTAAGCCTAGAGGAATTTGTGAGACTTGGGTGGCATTACCAGATGGTATCATGTGACTTTCTTTGATATGTCCAATTGACATCACATGAGCCGAATAATATGTTGAGGGAGTGTCTCATGATTTGAGAGACATGTATTGGTGCTATTGTATGATCTAGTTGAGTTATGTAAAACTCATGAGGATAAACTTATATGTTCTTTGCATATGTCTCCCATAATTTTTAGTATTTTTTAATCCTTTATTGAATATCTTTCCCACATTTTTCCAGTGTTAGATTATTTTTGAATTTTCACATGACCCATTCGACATGCAGAACCCCATTCACAAAATTTAACTGAAACATTAGAAGTTATCTTCATGATATCAGGTGATAAAATGAAGTGACTATTATTTTCCTGTGATCTCTTAGGTTATTCTATGGAATTTACCAAGTGCGAAACCTTTTTGATCATGTGACTGGCTTCTCCAAGAGGTCCGATCCTACACTCCTATGTGCTGTAAATCGATGGATGTTGGATTATTTTTTATATTGAGTAGGCGGTTTATAGGCCTCTCCACCTTGGTTATACACCACCTTTTGCAGTGCATATCTCACATATTTGGGTTAGAGTTGGTGGAGGATTTTGGTGTCACGTCCTTCATTGCATCCTATTGTGAGTCCTCCAGGGAGAATCACTGGATTCTTAGCAACTAAAATAATTTCCTTTCATCTCCCCTTTTATTTTTCCTCGACCGATCAGATAGATTTTTCCTAAACATGTGGGAATGTCATGGATATTTTACTAGGTTAGGTAAATGTTTCTAAGAGTCTTCATGAGATTATGGTGCCCATGAATAGGCTTTCAAGTATATAAAAATGACTCATATTGGGTTCTCTATAAGACAAAAGAGACTTGTCTGGGGTCATTCATGGGAATAAAAAAAATTTCAAGAGGGGTTCTATGGGATCACACTAACATGTTGAGGGGGAATCCAAGGGATTAATGGAAATTTCCTAGGGTGCATAACCCCTTTTGAGTGATTATCATCATATCTTTGCTCTGAAATAATCTTCCGTTTTTTAATTTCTTATTTTACAATGGAAGGAGATATTGTGAAGTGGTGTGATCATTATCAACAACAATCACCATTCTTGTCTATGATGCATCATGTGACTAATAACAGGTCTTGTGATGATATACGAGAATTTTCAAGGACAATTATTATGATTTTCTATGAATCCTAATGAGAAGCATAGAATTAAATAGACATGTTAAAGACCCTTCACATGATGAAGGTGACATGCCAACAAGCTCTTGTGTTACAAGGTCAAAATGTCACCAGAGGCCTCATAGTGTATTGCGAAACATATGGGTGTGTCGCAAGAATATCAATGACCACTTAAGGTCTTCATCTTCTATATATTTTCCCCTTTATTTTATAAGGGGTTCGTATTATTGATTTGTGTCTTCTAGTTTGATAAGTTCCATGGAGAAAAGGAACTTTCCAGGTAGCCTCCACATTAACATAGAGTATCTTGGATGCCTTCTAATAAATAGGGGAGTTTTCAAAAGGGATCCATGTAATCTCAAGAAGATCATGTATTGTGAGTGACCCAATTTCATGACCTTATTAAGTTAATACAATCATATTTAATTTGGTATATCATGCGATTTATGTTATTTTTTCCACCCTCTCTTGCTTTTTTTTGTGGTGAAAATAATACCCATACTTTCTGGTATTTATTGTATTTGCGATTTTTCAATGCTCACTTGGAAGGTTTAAACAATCAATCTATCTACTATTTTCACAATTTCGACATTTGATACCAAACAATATGAATGAAAATTTTGTATGTTATGATTCTATAATACAAACTAGAGATGGCCCCTATTTCAATAATTATAATCATTGGTATAGGAACCTCCCTAATTTATCTTAAAGAGAGTGGAGGATATTAAAACAAACTTCCCCTAGATTCCTGCATCATCCCAACCAAAAATTCAAACATAAACCCATATTTAAAAACTTTAATCCCCAAGGGAATATAGAAGTACTCATACATCAAATTTTTAGAAGGATGTATGCTCATAATGCTAATAAAAAATCCCAATATGAATCTTATAAAGACAAATCAGATACTAGGATGAAAAATTTAGAATTACAAATTAGAAATTTAGATATGGTAATGAACATAAGAGATAATAGTAAGCTTCCAAACATAACTAAAATAAACCCTATGAAAAACGATATGGATATAACCATGGTAATTGGTTTAAAACCCAATAGGAAAACAAAAATGACTCTAGTATATCAGAATATGGAAATCTATACATGATTGAATAAATTAAAATAAATCCATATCTATTACCTAAAAAAGTTCAAAAGGATTTAAATATTATAATAATAAATGTAAATAAAAGTGTGAGGAATAACCTAAGTGAATTCCAGTAATTATGAAGAATCTGATCTAAAAAATCTATTTTCCTTAGATAAGTAATAATAACATCCAACCAAAAAACTGATCATATTTATTAAGATGATTAAAAATATTTAAATTAATATCCCATTCACTCAAGACTTATTTTTTGTCCCATAATATATGAAAATTCTGAAAAAAATATTTCAAATAAGAAACCTTTAGAGTATTTCTCAACCAATATACTTCTAGAGGAGTGAAGTTATGTTGTTTAAAATTTAATACCTAAAAAGCTCAAATTTCTAAGTAGTTTTGTGAACTCACGAACCTTTATAAATAGTGGAATGTCCAATAGCCTTTCTTAATTTGGATCCATAATAAATAGTGTCCATAATTCATTATTTTTATAGCAGAGATTAAGAGACATTTTTTCCACCATAGTGGCCATATAATTGACTGTCTACTCAATCACAAACCCAATAAGAGGAGTTGATGATTTGATAATGGCAGTTAGAAAACTATTCTTGTAAATATCCTGTCCCTATTGGCCTATATCCAATGGTTACTTTATTGCATTATCACTAGATATAAGCAATCACAACCAAAAGAACAGAATAGGTTACTAGTCTTGGTAAACTAGACATACACTTGATTCTTATATTACATTGAAAATATAAAAACATAAAATAAGAAATATTATTTCATTCTTGAAATCTTTCACAATATCCTTATTTATATCCTAGAAAAAAATAAATAAAGGTTGATCTTAGATTCTCAGTAAGGGTTACCTATAGTGGAAGATAACTTGAGTAAATAAGTCACAATCAATAAGGAAAGTTAATTAAATAAAAACAATGAAGAATAATATGGAAGGAATAAATGAAGATCCAATAATTCTATTAAATTAATCACACGATCTTGAAACTTATCCATGGATATCATGACAATTTAAATAATCACATAGACATCAATAAATGATTTTATAATTATGGAATTCACAATTCCATACACCTAAACTTACTATCAAGGCCTCATGCCAATGCAATGTAAACATACCATTGAGGAATAATTCCTAGAAATCATACATAAATGGGTATGTACTTAGCCAAATATCCAACTTATTTTGTCACATGAGATGTACCCATGCATCGAGGGGCTATGTAATTCTGGTCCCCAAACATTGTTTCGGTATCTTGAGTACTTAAAGAGGGGAAAATAAAAAAGAAATTTTTTAATTTACATAAATAACCAGAGGATAATAAAATAGATTGCATTTAATATCAAAATATCTAATTATTTCTCCAATAAATACTTAAACCCAAACAAGCCTGAATAATGACGAGATTGTGAAATGAGCTCTTACAGATTTGGTAACATTGGAATCATAACCCAAATAAAACTTAAAATGAAACTTCAAATTCCATGAATATAATAGGATTCATGATATAACATATAAAATGGGAATTATATACACCTCATGAAATAAATAAGTTGTAAATATGGCAGTTGTCTCATGAAAGAGAAATGAGATGAGAAAACCCTTACCTCAAGTCTGATTTCCTCTGAATGTGTTTGAAGCTCCAATATAATAAATATATATTTATTATAAATATATTATAGAAACATAATATTATATATTTAATACCATATATTTTTTACTTATAACCTTTTATCACCCATTTATTAATAATTATTTATTAAAATCATTTTTCTGCGTGATAACTACAACGTTTTTCATTTATGTTTTGGTTTAGTAGTTTTCCTTGTACTTTTATTATGTTTCCATCATCTCCAAAATGTTATTAATGATATAAATATCATATTAATTCCTTATATATTTATATATATATTTATAATCATCCATAAAAGGTATATATAGAAAAATAAATTACATTATTCATGGATTCAGTAGGCCATACGTACACGTGGACGCTATTTTCACTTTTCAAAAGATAGAAAAAAGAAAGGTAAATAATAATTTACCTTTAAAAACATTATTATATCATATATATCATATATATCATATATATTAATTAAATATATCCTTATTACCATCAATGTAAATAGTAAACAAAAAAACCTATCACATCATTTCGTAGAGGTGGTAGTCCACACATACGCACGAGCGACATTATTGTTTTCAACTGACTAGATAGTAAGAAGGTAGATATGATATTATAATTAATGAATCATAATTTTTTGATAAATATAATGTATATTCATTATTTCTATCTTTATTACCATCCAATTAATGTGGTGATGAAGGATGAATTACTCTGTTACGTGGAGATGGTAGGCCATATGCACGCATAAGAAATGTTTTTACTTTTTATATGATGGAAAAGAGATGGAAAATAGTTGTTCCATAATCATAATAAGATATCAATATATTTATTATACAATAATTATTATCTTATTCTTATTACAAAAAATTTATTATAGGTAAAATAAGAAAGAAATTTGAAGGAGTTGGTAAAGACGACTACCACTTCTTCAGTAGGCTTCCTTTAGATTCCTTCTTCAAGACCCTCAAAATGGCCTTTTAAGAGGAAAAATACCTATTATTAGTGACTATAGAAGTTATAAGAGAAATGGGTAGGGATTTTTGAGCTATAAGGCTAAAAATGGTGTGAATAATTGATTGAAATGGGCGTCCTTTCATAATGTAGGGGAATGACACACTTAGAATTTCTAAAAAGATTATAATATAATTAAGTCATTCTCAAGAAAAATGATTAAAACTGGATATATATTTTAATAAAAATAGTATATGATAAATATATACTCATCCAATGAAATTTATAAAAGTTTTGGTGTCATTTTAAACTTTATATTTGGGTTTAGCCCTTTGGTTAACCAATTTTAACCTTAACAATGGTAAGGATATATTTAATCTTGGCAGTTTATAATTTTACTTATAAGGTACCTATTGACTCATAAATGACCAAGTTATTACATTCTATACCATTTAACATCCTAATTGCCTTATTTTAATATATTTTTTGTGTTTTTGAAATAATTAAATAAATTATTTTTTCATAAAATATTTTTAATGTTATTTTATGAACTATTCATATAATTTGACTTTGAAAACAACATGATAGAAATTAAATTTGAATATAAACCTTTGAAACATCTAAAATATTTTATTTTATCAAAAAAATCATGGAAAACAATAATTCACCCAAATAATACAACTTTTATTATTTTTATAATCATATATTTTACTTTTCTATAAATTGAATAAATACTATATCGGCGTTGAGTAATCATTTAAGGTAATTATTTAACCACTAAAAATTATAAATAAATTATCATTATAAAAAGTAATTTATAATTGAAATAAACATTTAGAAGCAAATTATCCTCCTTTTATCCTTATAGAAAAACTTTATATATATTAAATTCAAGAGAGTGGCATTTTATGTTTATTAATTCCTTAATTTAAAATAAAGGTTATAATAAAATAAAAATGGCATGAAGTGGACATATATTCAAGAATTGTATGTAAATGGATGAAATACACCCATATAATAGGATAAAGGAGAGTGGAAGGTTGATTTTGAGACCTTATCTCACCATTTTAACCGTATTTTACCCATTTTACCCTTACTAAGTTGATAAGTATTTACCATGGTTAGTATTCATAACGACCAAAAATAAAAGGGACCTATTTACCACTATTCACTCTGGGAAAGATACCATGGGGGATTTTTGTCCAAGAGGTTCTTCAAGTTGGATTTTAATTGTCCACACTTTTTAAGCATGTTATAAGCCTTGTTGTTGGCTATAAAAAATAACAAATAATGGGTAATGTTGGTAGAAAATAAAAACATACTCAAAAGTGAATTATAGAAATTGAAATCATTGATTTGTGGGGGAGGGGTTGATTTTATGTGACAATTTACATCTTCTCATAGGAATGAATATTTATTATTTTTAAGGACTATGTTTTGAAATGGGTTGTGACAGAAAGTCTTCCAAAATTTTGAAAAAATATTGTGGTGAAATTCATTAAAAAGAACATTTTATCAATATTTGGTATGCCTGAGGCCTTTATCACTGATAATGAAACACAATTAAAAAATTTAAATTCATGTTCTTGATGGAAAAGTATCATATTTTTCATAAAACTATAATAACCCATCATCTAGAGTTTGATTTGGAAAGCTGAAGTATCAAACAGAGAATTAAAATAGATTTTAGAGAAAACTATGAGTAGCTCAAGGAAGGATATTGGAGTCGGTTACCTAGAACTAACTTCTATGTAATTTATGATAACCTATATTCTTTTTTTCAATATTAATAAAATCCTTATCATATCATGATTTCTTTTCTCTATGACACCATATGTGATGATTTTCTAAGAGTAGTTGTCACACATAATGGTCATAGTTGTTCCCCACTATGATGGAACCCAAATGTGCCATGATATTGTTCTTAAATTATGTTATATAGATGGATGAAACCATTTTATAGATAAAATGACATAGACTATCAAGGGTGTAGAATCACAAGACATCGAGGCACCTTCTCATGCTGCACATCTTTAGTAATTTTTAGTGTAAGAAATTATGAGAACATGACCAAACAGTAAAAAATACACATTTATATGTTTCATTAGATTTTCATATTTTTGGATGCATGTATTGGTTCTTAGAATTTAAGATTATTATTAATGAATGATATGAGTTTTATACTTTGATGTATTGATTAAAATCATGATGACATATGTTCACAGTGAATTAGGATACATTGCGTGTGTCACGAGTAATATTTCATTAATGAATAATGTGAGAAAGGATTTTTTAACTTCTGTTCTTTAATATAAGTTGATATATCAAGTGCTTTGATAGAAATTATATGGCCTAAATAAGTTAATGGCCATGGTTCTCAGTAAGTAAGTTCAATTTCTAGAAAATCAAAGAAAGAGACATCGAGCACATAAGTAGATGGAACCAGTATGCAACCTACTTGATTATAGATATCAAGATAATAGGGTTTTTATTACATAGTAATAATTCATATGTTGTTTTTTGTTATTGTGAAATTAACTTCTTTCTCTATGGGTTCCTTAGAATACTTCTAGATGCTAACCAAAAACTTTGGGATGCATTTTCTAATCCCACATAGAAAGAGGCCTATAGGGTCACATACTAAGTATATCCAGGACCTCAGTTAAATAATATTATTATTTTTTATTTAAAAAGTTGAATAAATATTATTCCCACATATGGTTTCATAATTATTCATGTTTGGTTGATCATATATATTCCATCACCAGTTATTCGAGAGAATATTTTTTTAGCAGAATATTTAATGAATAGTTATTTTATATTTAGTATATAAAATATTAATTGATTTATTAGTGAATCATGTAGTGATATTTATTTATTAAATAAATATTCATTGTTCATGGTCCAATAAATATTGTGGAGGAATAGCATACCAAAATTAAGGTTCTGGAGATAAATAATATGTATCGAATATTATTTAAATAAATAATATTTAATTTAATTCAAAAGTTTAGATCATGTTAAAAAAAATATTCTTATTATTGATATGAATTTTTGTGGGAATTAATAAAAACAGTAAGGTTGCATGCACAATTGTTTTTTGTCACCCTAGCGATATATAAACTAAATTATATTATTTTCTTTAGGGGTTGCCAATTTCCTTTTATTTTGCACAATGACATCTGGAGATAATTCTCTCAAAGCCCTAGAGATCTCTCCCTCTAAGAATGATCTCATGAATATAGAGATATCTTACTCCACCACCACTCTTGATTATAGAGATATCAAATAGAATCCTTCTTCAAGCGATTCCCAGGGCGATCAATGGTGAATGACACAAGTATTAGGATCTACCATGCTAGCACCCAGATATTCCTATGGCAACATTCAGAGGTTCATGGAACACGTGTGGCTCACCGATGGAGTTAATATAATCTTGATTCCTAAAATTAAATGATGTTATGATATAGAGACATTGTTATATCCATCTAAGAAGAAAGAATTAAGCAAAAAGTAATTATTTAATTTTTTAAATTAATTGTAAATAATATGTGATGATCCTTCATCTTGGTTCTCATATTAAATAATCAATATTTATTTGACAAAATTCCATTGATCATGACATTTATCATCATGTAAATATTATATTAATCATTAATTACAATAAAAGGTTGAGTTGGGCATGCCCCATTCAAAACTTCTTCTTCACCAGAAATATTCAAGTGGTATCAGAGTGGTCATATAATTATTTATAATTATTTAAATATTGTTGATTTATTTATACATTTATCATTAGATTTCGATTATAATTTCATTATTATTTAACATTAATAAATAGATCTTCTCTTCTTCTTAATTATTCTCATAAACCTATTCAAATCTATTTATCTTATGAACAAAATGATGTCAAAGAACTCATCAGGAGGTGTCGAGGATTCTGGTCGAATAGCATAAGAGTACACACCATGTATCTTGTTGGTACATATCACATATACATGATCAATACACCAAGAATTAATTCAAAATTAATTTTATTCATGTGAATTTATTACATGCGGTGTGTATTTAAATATACCATGAGTTTATCAGACCAACCTAGTGCACATTCAGCCAGACAACATGCTGTGTAACATCTATACACGATGTGAAGTCCATCAGTCAAAGATGGGTCACATATTTCCATACACAGTCCACATGAGTGGTGACCATGTAACTTGGAGAACACACGCTGTGTATCCCATGTTCATTCCATGTACTCCATAATTATTTGTGACAAATTTACGCACTATGTACCTTGGTGTGTGAAATGGATGGATGGTGAGAACAATACACACTGTGTAGCTAGATTGTACAACATGACGTTAAACTATATTGTCCCCATCATCTTAGCTATAGGATGCTAAACTGTACAACACACTTATTTTCCAACATGACGTTAAACTGTGTCCCTTTAATATGTCTTACATGACGTTAAACTGTATTTTTTCCCTGTTACATGACACTAAACTGTACAACACCAATAGTCCTCATTGCAAGACTTTAAATTACATTGTCCCTTCATATGTCCTACATGACATTAAATTGTGCATCGTTAGGGTTGTTTCTACCTCTTGTTTCTCACACTGAGTAAGGATCATGTGATCTTATAGTAAACTTCAACCATATCACCCTCTCTGGGTCGCTAACCATGCGTAAGTCCCAACACCATTTTTTAGGTTGTTGTCCCCAAGAACAACTTGATCACTAATTCATTTTTTTTAATTTAACTATGCGGACTTTGATCCTTGCTTTCTTAGATAGGTACGTAGGGAACCTCCTAAGGTTCATACCCAAAACCAATCTCTTCACATCGGTTAACCCCCATCTTATATGATGTTGATTCGTGAAGCCTCCACCATAAACAATATTTTTTATTTTGGTTCACCATCGTCCATGTTATACGGTGTTAAACTGTACAACACCTTTGTCCTGTATGACAATAAACTACAACATTACTTGATACCCTCACCTGGGAGGGAATCATTATTTACATTGATCTCCAATCATGTTATATTCCAATGACTATGTGCATGCATGGAAATGCCCGATCATTTTATCTTGGGTCAAACCATCATTGCACTAAAGTCCCCTTTCACCCTTCACATTTATGAACCAAATCTATATAGAAGGTATTCCTAGAACTACGTGGGATTGATTCCCATCCTTATGGGATACGTAGGAATGTTCAAGTGTCCCTCGAATCTAGCCCCAAGTCTTTTGGGCCTAACCCCAAATTCCACTTTATGTCCCCTAGCTGAAAAGTCCCTATGAAAACACACACTGGGTATTCATTATTATGGTCCGAGATCTATGAACCTAAACTAAGATCTCCCATATTTTCGTCCCAAATGACATTAAACTGTATTTCAAGAACTATGTATGGCTTGATTCTCATCTTTATGGGATACGTAGTGAAGTTCGACATTTCAATTCAGGACCCAACCACAACATGATTATGGTTAACATTGATCTATGTATCTCTACATACATTGGACAATACCTGTTTTTATGTGTCATAATCCCAACCGTAAATATTTTCATATCTTCATAACCCTTTCCTTGACTTCTAGTCACAAAATGTCCAATTTCTGAGGGTTCTTTTCCCTGACTATGCAGTACGTGCCCTTAGACGACCTTGCATAAGTTGTCTACATAACAAACCTATCAGCCTAAAGATACTATTATTTGACTATGCAGCCAATGCCCTTCGGCGGCCCTGCATAATTCAACCCCCTAACAGGTTTGTTATATAATGGTAACTTTATTATTGGGAACAAAACCTCTTTTTTCCTTAGTTGTTTTAACGACAATATGTAGGGATCCACAAAAATAGGAATCCTTAATATATTTGTCTCATAATCTTTTTCATGATCTGAAAGTATTCAATTCTATGGTTTATATCTTCCTTCCCTACGATTAGGTCAGACCTTCATAGGATTGACGTTCATCCAATTCTTAGACAATCTTGTAAGGAAATATCTTCTCCATATTCAAGTACCTCTCTCCATACAGCAAACTCTATGCTTTAGAAAATTTGAATCCCCATAAACTTTCAGTGGGTTTTTAGCAGTAGAAAAGTAATTTTCTGAGAGTTCTTTTGTCTGACTATGCATCACGTGCCCTTAGGCGGCCTGGAATAAGTAGTCTACATAACAGACCTGTAAGCCAAAAGATGCTATTATTTGACTATGCAGCCAATTCCCTTAGGTGGCCCTGCATAATTCAACCCCCTAATGGGTTTGTTAAATAATGGTAACTTAATTATTGGGAACTACTTCTTCTAATGCCTTTTATCCCTTTTCATATCATTCCTCAGATTCAAAATTTCTTAAGTCATAGTTTACATATTTTCCCTCATACTTGAGTGTGGTAATATGTTTTTAGATAAATTGTCAATGAATTGAGTCAATTTTAATCCATTTGGTCAAAGCTATTTTGACCTTAAACATTATCATTTTTATGTCTGACGTGTATGACTATAAACTTCCAACAAAAGACAAGGGAACTCTTAATAAAAGTCAAGTTCCAACTCACTAAACATACATTTTTGTATAATTTTAGGTAATATTGAGCAATAAAAAGTTTCAAAAGTTTGTAGGGTTATTTATAATAATCCTAGAGAAAATCAATCTATGCTTACTAGCCCCATTGGCTTAGGTAAAAAAAATTAGCAGATAGAAAAAGAGAATGTAGGTACAAATGATTGAAGGTGAAAGTGTTTTTCATTGATACACAAGAGTTAGAAGGACATCCACAGACTGGAGTCTCTTCTCTTTTTCAGGAATTACAAAAGACTTTCAACATAACTTTTCATTTGATTTACGGCATCCTAAGCTTCATCAGTATCCAACTGGAATTCATTTATTCATCTAGATACCATAAGAGATGCAGTGATACCAGCTCTTCTTGGAACAATTGTGAAAGAATTTTCTTGAGTACAGTTTGAGAAAATATTCTGCTGATCAAATAGTGACTCTATTTCTGTCCAAGAGACTTGGAAGATGGATACATGGATTTGAGAATGGAGCATTATAAGTAAAGAGCCATTTGGAGAGAGTACTCTTTTCAGATATTGTTCTAATGCCATGTTTGTCTTCTCTCCACCAACCGGTAGCAGAAAACATTTCAGACCATGGGTTTTCTATTTTCATATCTGCAAGGAAATGGCATGGAAGAAAAATTTGAAAGTTCACATCATTGTTGTTGCTCTTAATGCACAGAATGACTAAAATATAGGAGTAACCGTGCAGCGGCATCTCAGGCAGATAGTTCATTTCATCTAGAACGTTGACTCCTTGCAGATGACCATGCCCATACCAAGCCAAGTATATGCTATATGGGAAATTGACATGATATTTCTTCAAGTACTTAGCCAAATCTGGGAGAGTTCTGTCACAGATATCATAGTAATCATGTCCAATGACATTCATCATGTCATCAATCTACTTGCTAGCCAGTTCATCAGTCGTTCCAATTCTTCTAGGAGCCATTGAATCTCAAAAAGGTCGAATAATTAACTCTTAAGTGTGTTTATTTTTCATAAAATTTGGGAAGAAAAGTGAAAAAAATGTCTAAGGAATTAAGGTGTGCAAGTACCAATGTTGGTGCGCAAGTATCAGTGCGTCGTGCAAGTTTTGGCGCGCAGGTATCACTGCACAAGTCCAAATATGTCAACAACAGTGCGACAACAAAGAAACAATGGAAAACAGATCACTTGTGTGGAGAAGGTAACTTGCGTAGCGAGAGGTCGAAAATTTGAAATCTTGGAACTTTGCGTGAGAATGGCCGCATATATATAGGCCAAACCTCAACCCTGCGCACCTAAAATCCAGCGCGCTCTAAAGCCAGCGTGATCAACACCTGTGTGATTCCATCTGCGCACTCAACACATGCGCGCCAAAGTTTCCTTGGTTTTCTTCTTTCCTCGAAGTTACATCCTCATTTATTTCGGATCCATCTCTGAGGGGGGAATTTTTTTGATGCTCCTTTCCATCACAGAGCCTAAACAAATTGAAAAGGGAAATACCTTGACCCCAAAGTGATTCATCCTTTGAAGAAACATAAAAAATTGACAAAGTCATGAACCAAGATTCAAATGCACTTGGGTCACACAAGTTCCACCAAGGCCGTGCAAGTATACTTGCATGCTGCCCATTGGTCACAGAGGTGACTTGCACGCCCTCTTTGAAATTCGCCCAGGGTCTTCTCCAGCCTATAAATACCCCCTGTGGGCCCCCCATTTCAAAGGGAGAAAAATTCCAGAAACTCAGATTTCAGCTCCCGGCACCCTAGTCTCTTCTCAAAGCTTCTGAACACTTCTAAGGTAATTTCTTACTTAGAAAAAAATATCTAAAGAGAGGTAGTAAGGCCTAAGTGTTGAAACTCATCAAAACTTGCCCGCATAAGTGGAAAACCCTTAAGTGAAATGGCCACACTTGTGTGCCGCCTTACCCCTTCAACATAACTTGTGCACCACTCTTCTGGAAGCCTATAGGGATAATACTAAGGGCTTGAGTCAGGCCTCACCCAAGTATTACCCTAAGGGTTGATGGTCGCTCAAGTACCCATGTGTCGCGTAGGTACACCTATACGACTAGGACTTGCACGCCCACACTGGACTTGCGCACCCCCCTCTTTTTGGGTTCCCTTCCTATCCATTTCACCTTCCCTATGCCTATCCACCTCTCCTATTCAAGATTCAGCCTTCAGAACCCTCTTAAATGCCATTTTCTTCAACATGGTTCCCTTATTGGATTTCTTATTTGAATGGAATTCTATGGAACATATCTCAAAACCTAGTGATTTACACATCTTTATGTCACTAAGGTTAGAGATTTCATTGATTCAACCTCAAAATTTAAAATGAGAGAGTCCTTAACTTGGGCCTCCTTTTTCAGGAGTAAGTCCCAATCCAAAACCTACAAAATGTGGGAATCCTCTTTAGGATTAAGCCCCAAGTCCCCTAACCTGGGAATCCTCCTTTGGAGTAAGCCCCAGTCATAATTTCTCAAGTATGGGATTCCTTTTCATTAGTAATCCCCAGTCTCAAAGTTCCAAAATACGGGCATCCTTCTCAGGAGTAATCCCCAACCATAATTACATTAACATGGGATTCCTTTTCTTGATTAATCCCCAATCTCAAAACCTACCAATGTGGAAATCCTCCTTAGGAGTAAGCCCCAAGTCCTTTAATTCTAAAATTCCTTTAACCTGGGGCTCCTCTTAAGGAGTAAGCCCCAGACTTCAAATCCCTTTAACGTGGGCCTCCTCCTAAGGAGTAAGCCCTAGTCTTAATTTCTATTAACTAGTCTTAATCGACTTTTTGATTTGGGCTTCCTTCACAGGAATAAAACCCAGTCCTAAGTCCCATTTAACTTGGGAATCTTCCTTAGAAGTAAGCCCCAAGTTAGAGTATCCAAATCTCCATAAAAGCACATATACTTTAATGGACCCTGTTCCCGTGCTTCTTCTTTAAAATAAGTTCTGATCTCTATCTATTTGGGCAGTCATACATACATAATCCCCACATCCTTTTCTATGATTGCATCTCCCATGGAAAAATTTTCTGGTTTTACCAATACCTCTTGTTTCTCACAATGAGCATGACTCACATGAACTTAGAGTGTAAAAGTAATAATGACATCTTTCTTTGAGCCATCAATAATACATAAACATCATACTCCCATACTCGAACTATGTGGGTTCTGATTACTTTTCTAAATAAAGGATATGTAGGTAGCCCATCTGCAGGTACGATCCCAACTCTGAAATAATCCATGTCCTTCAGAATGACAATAAACTTCAAGTGCCCTACTGAGTGGCTTTAAAACCAGTATGGTCATCATAATGACCAAGAGACTTTTATATAATGTTTTAAAGGATACCATTGACTAAGAATCTCTAACAAATATAAATGATTATCTATCAATGAAGAACCTCGAATACATATAAAAGATCCTCTAAATTTCCTACATATCAATCATTGATTGTTAGATCTAAAGGAAATATCATTTTATACTTGGTAATTTAATAAGTATTCACAAACATAACTTAAATCAACAAAGAGTGTCCCAGAGTAGACAATAATTCCCCTCAAAAAGGTGTGATGAGTCCAACCTCCCATCATCTTGACTAATGCAAATTATTAAGTCTCATTGGTCTATAACTAATGAGCACCAACCTTTGGAAAGTAGGTCCAAATAGATATAGAATCATTGGATGTTTCCGGTTCTACAAAAAAACCCATTAGAAACTGCTTGGAATGTTTGAACCTTAAACAAACGAGGTCATTCACATTTCCATAGGAAACAGTGCTTGAACAAGGTTATCTTGGTACATGACAATGAGCCTTGCTGCACTCTTGGTTATGAAACTCTCGGAGGATATGCTTAGAATGATTCAAATTTTTTTACAAATCATTACGATCGATTTATGACTATATACCTCCTCAAAGAAATCATTTTTAGGATTGTGGATTCTATCCATAAACTGTTCAAATTATGTTTAGTGTTTTACAAGTTTTGAATTTTGTATTGTTATATATAAACTAAAATAGTGTATTCCATTGTTTATAAATGGTGCCTAGTGGAAGGAATGGAAACCATATCAACACACATAATCCACGTAGGGATTTCCCTCCTACTCAAGATAATTAGAGTGGAGTTGGTGATGTAACTGGTGCTGATCAGCTTATCACCATACTAGGACAACTCACTCAGGTTATGAATAATAACCTTACCTGTATGGATCAACTTGATCCACAACATGGATGATCAATTTTAGACCGCTTCATGAGTCAAAAACCACCAAAATTCAATTGGGCAAAAAATCTATTTGTAGCTGAGCAATGGATAAGTTCCTTAGAGAAAATATTTAATGCTTTGGGGAGTAGCGAAAGGGAAAAAGTTGTCATGGAAGTTTATTGCCTCATGGGAGATGTAGATGAATGGTGGACATTAATTTAAAATAGAAAGGAAGATGAAGAAGTATCAAATATGGAATGGAGGGAGTTTAAAAATATTTTATTAGACAAATACTTTCCTCATGACCATTGAGCGGATATGGAAATACAATTTCTGAGTCTGAGGAAAAATGAGGATGAGAATGTCTCAAAGTGTGAGGCTAACTTTACAAGGTTATAAATGCATCCAAAAAATTATATACATAAAACAAGGAGAAAGATTGAACTATTTTTTATGGGTTAAAACCATTTCTCCATCGATAATTAGTCTCACAATCCTTCTCATCATATGAAGATATTGTCTCATGTACTATCAAGAGAGAAACGGAATTATCTAAGTCTTACTACTTTAAAGAAAAGCAAGAGAAGAAGAGATCTGCTGAACACTATGGAAATAGAAATAAGGGGATGAAGGGAAAAGTTGAATATCCATCTTTTGATAAATTTGGGAAGAAGCACCCTGGTACATGCCTGAAGGTAATGAGAGTCTGTTACAAGTGTGGTGAAAAAGGCCACCAAGCTCATGATTTCAAGGGAAAGAAATAATTTATCAATGTCGAATGCTACAATTATAGAGAAATGGGGCATTATGAAAATGAATGTACTAATCCCCAATGAAAATTACCTCAGAAAAGGCCAAGGGAACAAGGCCAAACTTATGTGATTACTACTGCTAAGGTTGAAGCTCCGAAAGATGTGGCGGTAGGTAATTTAATGGTTTCCTCAAGTTTAGCCAATGCTTTACTTGATTCTAGATCATCACATTCTTTCATATCCTCCTAGTTTTCTAAGAAAATTAGTTATTTCCAATTTTATTTAACAAGGGAGTTGTCAATAAAAACTCCTAGGGGAAGTATCATTGTAACAAATTTTTTTGAATCAGTTCCCATTAGGGAATATATATGTTCTTTATCTGCTGATCTCATCATCATATTAATGATTGAATTTGATATAATCCTTGGAATGGATTGGCTTTTGGACCATGATGAAAACAATTATTATAGAAGGAGGACGTTACAATTTTCTACGATGACAAGAAGTACCTTATCTTTAGAGAAGAAACATAACCACCTGATTCTTATCTAGATCCATCCTAGTAGATCTAATAAATTCAATTATTGAGGAGGAAGAGAATGAAATAACTATGGGTGAGGAAAGGAATGTTCAAATATAGGACATACATTTTGTGCAATAATATATTGATGTGTTTCTAGAGGATTTACCTGGACATCCTCCAGAAAAAGAAATTGAGTTTTCTAATGATTTAATTCTTGGTTCAAGGCCCATATTGAATACCCCTTATAGAATGGCCACTGTGGAATTAGTGGAACTAAAGAAAAAATTAGAGGAATTGAGTAATAAAGGATTTAGTCGCCTTAGTGTTTCTCCATGGGGAGCCCTTGTTCGTTTTGCTAAGAAGAAAGATGGATATATGAGTTTGTGCATTGACTACTAGGAGATCAATGCTATAACAAATAAAGAACAAGTATCCCCTACCTCACATTGATGATTTATTTGACTAACTTCATGGAGATAAATATTGTTCAAAGATTGAACTTAGATCTAGATATCATCGGTTTTGTGTGAAGAAGGAATACATTCCAAAAACAAAATTTAGAACCAGGTATGGGCATTTTTACACTAATTCCCTTTGGACTGACTAATGCACCCTCTATTTTCATAGATATAATGAATAGTGTTTTCAAGGAATATCTTGATGACTTTGTAGTGGTATTTATTGATTCTATCTTGGTATACTAAAAAATATACGAACATCATGAAAATTAATTGTGCACTATTCTGAAAACGCTCAGAAGAAATGAATTATATGGGAAGTTTAGAAAGTGTGAATTCTGGTTTCTGTAAATTTCTTTTCTTGGAAATATTGTCTCTAAGGATGGAATCTGTATTTATCTTTCTATGACAAGAGTAATTCAAAAATGGCCAGCACAGATGAGTATAACTGAGGTACGTAGTTTTATTGTTTTAGCAGGTTATTATCGGCGTTTTGTCTAGAATTATTCCAAATTGGCTAACCTATTAACCAAGACCACACATAAAGGGGTTAAATGTTTTTAGACAAAATAGCGTAAAGAATTTTTTGAAGAACTGAAGAGAATATTGGTCAATTCTTCTATCATGACATTACCATCAGGGAACGATGAGTTTGTTATTTATACTGATGCTTCAAAGAAAGGACTTGGTTGTGTTCTTATGCAGAATGATAATGTTATTGCCTCTACATCACGGTAGCTAAAATTTCAAAAAAAAAACTATCCCACTCATGATCTTGAGTTAGAAGCTATAATATTTTCTTTGAAGATAAGGAGAAACTATCTCTATGGTGAAAAATGTGATATATATACTGATCACAATAGTAGGAAGTATATTTTCCCACAAAAAGAACTCAATATGATGCCAATGTGATGGACTGAACTACTCAAGGATTGTGATTGCACTATACACTACCACCCGGGGAAGGGAAATAAGGTGGAAGATGCTTTGAGTATAAAGGATCGTAGAGTTTTGAACAGGATGATAGTTTAAAGGGATATTATTTTCATGGATCTAGTAAAGATGGATATGGGTATAACCATAGAAGGTGAAAGATCAATAATTTTTTAAATGGTTGTCAAACCATCTTTACTAGAAAGGATAAAGAGTTCTCAGACTGATGATGAAAAGTTTAAAAAGAAAATTAAAGATATGAATTATTGGAGATTAATTGACTTCATATATGAAGATGGGATTTTGAAATTTGGTAAGATACTACGTGTTCCTGACATAACTGATCTAAAAAGGGAATTTTTGTATGATGCTCATAGCTCCAATTTCCCTATACACCTTATTAGCACTAAGACGTATGGAGATTTGAAGAAACATTTTTTGTGGGACAACATGAAGAGAGATATTTTTGATTATGTGTCAAGATGAATGGTTTTTCAACAAGTGAAATCAGTAAGACAACATCTTAGAGGAGTCATGCAACCTCTTCTCATACCTGAGTGGAAATGGGATGATATTATGATGGATGTTTTCAGGGGACTACCAAAGACTCCTAGAAGGAATGATGCAACATGGGTCATTGTTGATCGTCTAACCAAGTCATCACATTTTATTTCTATAAGAGAAGATTTACCACTTGGATGTTTAGAAATACTATATATTAATGATGTTGTTAGACTTCATGGAGTACCCCTATCTATTTTTTCTGATCATAATACCCATTTTACATCAAGATTATGGAAAAGTATTCAGAAGGCCTTGGATACTAAAATTCGTTTGAGCACTACCTACCACCCTCAAACTGATGGACAATTAGAATGGACTATACAAACCATACAAGACTTGTTGAGATCTTTCTCACTTGACATTCAAGGTATGTGGGATCAATATTTACCTATGGTAGAATTTTCCTATAAAAATATATTCTATTAATGTATTCAAATGGCACCATATGAAGCGTTATACAGAAAGTGATGTCTCACACCAACTCTTTGGGATGATGTTGGTGAACTAAAACACATAGGCCGGGAACTTGTTGAGGAAACAATGAAAAATGTGAAGATTATCCAAACACACATCAAAGTAGCTCAAAGTTGGAAAAAGAACTATACCGATAACCGAAGGAAGGATTTGGAATTTCAAGTTGGTGAACATGTTTTCTTGAAGGTATCTCTGTGGAAGGGTGTTATACGATTCAGTAAGAAGGGTAAATTATGTCCTAGGTACATCGGACCTTTCGAAATTCTAGAACGAATTGGAGTTGTAACTTATCATTGGGAAATTCTGCCAAGTCTCTCCAAAGTTCATGATGTTTTCCACGTATCACTGTTGATAAAATACATTCCTGACCCAGTGCATGTACTCACCTATGAAAAAATAGAACTGGAACCCAACTTGTCTTATAGCGAAGAGCCTATCAGAATTCTTGATAGTAGAGAACTAGGGTTGAGAAACCAGATGACTTGTCTGGTGAAAGTTATATGGAGAAACCATAAGATAGAAGAGGCAACGTGGGAACCTGAGGAACTTATAATGAAGAACCACCCGAATATTTTTATGTAGTAATATTCTAGAAATTTCTAGGATGCAATTATTTGAAGGAGGTAAGAATGTAACCCCCCAAGCTTCCATGGTACGTTTCCCTTTGAATAATGCAATAGCTTGCGTTGTACGAAACTTGGAGTTTTACCACACCATGAAAAATCAAAATAGACGTTATTAATAGTAATACCCACTTTTTAAAATCTTATAAATTTTATTTTTCGAAATGGACTTCATTTTTGGATTCATAATATCAAAAATTAGCTTTGGGTGAATTTTTGGAATTTTTCTGAAAACTTTCAATTTTTTATGAGTAGTGAAAAACACTGTGTTATTATTTATAACCAAATTTTTATTTAAATAATTATTTAATTTATTTAAATTTATTTTAAGTCAGAATATATACATAATACTTATATTAGTTCAATGCAATTCATTGAAGTCGTTTTATAATTAAATTAGATGTATAAAATTTTTTGGAATTGTTTAACGACTTTTACCCACCTTCTAGGAACGTTAGCAAATTTGCATAAAATGTAATTTTTCCACTTATGGGAATTGAATTTCAAAAATACAAAAAACACAGTTGATATCAGTAAGTAAAATGTTTTTTAATAAGATGAAAATAATTTTTGGTGAATAGTAACTTTTGAATTTTATTTACCACGGTTAAAAGTAAATAGAGTAATTAAAGGTAAAAATGATTTTATAATTATCCTAACACATGTCCTAATTCTATTGGATAAGTTTATTTCGACCAAAATCAACCTTACGAATAAAAATATGATCCTTTTGGTCCACTTGGATTAGATTAGGATATTTATTATTATTTTATTTAAACATGAGTTAAAAGTGTTAAATTCAAAATATAATAAATAAACCATTTTTAGTATAGGGTTATACATAATATATATTCTAATATAAATATTAATTAGAAATATAATAATAGTTCCTAAATAATGGTATTTTATATATAATTTTTAGGCATTAAATAATTAAATTTATTTATGATACAAGGATGATGCAACAATTACTTATTTAATGAAAGAGTAATATAATTGATATTATAAATATCCAAATAAATGTAAATTGAGACTTATGATTAATTCCACTAATTTTATAGGTTAATATGACATATAATGGCAGATTAAATATTTTTTTTTCAAAGTGATAAAGTTTTTATGACTTTCACAAAAATAAAATACCAAATAGTGTCAAAATGGACATAAATGAGTTTAAAAAAAATACTATATTATTAATTGATATAATATTCATAAAATTATAAGGTTTAGCCAAATGACTTAGATAAGGTTATATATATCAATAATTAACCACTTTGGGTTCTCTGGAATTTTTATAGTATGTTTATTAACCATTTATTATAATAATACAAGAATACATGGTAAAAGATAAACTATTTAACTAAGTGTTAAATCTAAAAGATATAGTTAATATGGTGACTTAAACCTGTCTAAAACCTATTGGTTGAGAGTTTTTCGAATGATACCCACCTTATCCTCTAAATATATCCTTTTAGAGCCATTATAAACCAAATATGATTGTATAATAAAATAATATTCCAAGCTTTCCCTAAAGTGACCCTCACCTCTCTGATAAAAGTGTACTTCCCCTTCTCTCAAAATCACACCTCCAAATCCATTTGGAGCAGCCAAAACCTGGTCAAATATTCTACCAACTACCCTCACTTAGACTTTTAGGACTTACTTTGACCATAAAGGCTACCTAAGGAGCCCTTTTTATCAACTCAAAAGAAAACACCTGAAGAAGAGGTAATAATTTCACCACCTCTTTCAAAGTTATTTTCTTCTTCCACTTCCTATTTCATTGTTGTTTCCATACCAAAATAATAACTTTAGTAACTTATAAATACTTTGATTTTATTATAAATATGGTATAACCATATTCATTATTCTATCTATCCTATGAATGAAAATTCACCATACGTGAGTATGTACGACTTACCGTCTCCACATTGTGGTGTAGTTTGTTATTCAAACAGTTCATCATTTGGATGGGTATAATAATGAGTATAACTAATGTAAAAAATTAATATAACATGTTAAGGAATATATATATTATATAAAATCTAATTATAGAATATTTCACCATCAATAGAATGATATTGTCGCTTGTGCGTACGTACAGATTACCGTCTCCACGAACGCAATGAGATTCATTCCCCATCGTAATCCTTCAGAAATAAATTTCATTTTATGATTACAAAATAATTTTTAAGATATTAATATCATTCTGATATGAATCAAATACTTCTTATCTATAACAAACATGACTTACATAACAAAACATATAAAGGAAAACGAATCTATTAACACTATAAATGATGATACTGATGAAATATTATTAACGAAGAAATATTAGAAGATCATATATGATATCATATTTATGTATGTGGTTCCTTTATAATTTAATAACAATTATTTAACTATTATACAGGAGATTAACATACCCTTGACCAAGGAAAAGTAAAAGGTAAGGGTTAATTCTACAAAATCGTCATTAACTGAGGTTGTTTTTATGTGAGTATATACTAGGACCTCTTTATCATCCACATCCATGTTTCTTAAAAATGTATTTCAAAAATTTATTTTTACTATTTCTTAGAATATGGGTAAAATTCATTTATACCCTTTTTTACCTTCTATGTTTTGAAATTAATCTTTCTGTCATTTTCCAAACAAGGTACTTTATGACCTTTTTGACAAAATTAAGGTAAGAATGTTTTTCTAACATATACGGAGGGTGAAGCTATTTTCTGCCATTATTACATCATTGAATATTCCCTTTCAATATTATAAGAATATTTTAAAAATTATTTTGTCTTTTATAATTATGTTTATTTTAAATGATTTCAAAAAATAAAGAGGTATTTTTCTCAAATGGTTTTGATTTCAACTATGTCAACATCCTTTGATGGATTTTACACTAGTTTGAAGTTGATTCACAATGATACAAATCTTACATATTGTATTTAATGTTTTGTGATATTCTTGACTATGGATGTGTTATTTTTAAACCATTCATGGTTTATGTTTGTAGTATTAACATTTTCTATGCAAGTTTTAATATGAATGTTTATGTTATGTTTAAACCTTTTCATATGAGGAATGCATTGGTCTTAGTAAGGTACGAGTGGAGACCGCTATAGCTCCTCGATGCATCGGTAGGTCTCATGAGACAAACTAGTGTCTTGTCATAAGGCTTTGACAAAATCTTTTTTGTGGTCTTGGCACGAGGCCATGACTATGTGGTTATGATGTTTGACATTATGCATTCCATCATTATGAAACTGGATATTGATATTGCATGTGATTATTCAACTAGTAGAATATCCACGTGAATAAGTAAAAGACATTATTTGATTTATATTTTCCATATTATACTGAAGTTTAAGTTTAAAAGGATTATGTTTTATTCTTATGCATTGCCTTAAATGTTTATGCTTATTTATGAAAGTTTCTGCAATATTTTTATCCTTGATGAGCATCTGAGATCACCCCTTTCTATGTTTTATTTTTCATAGAATGTGAAGATGTATTCTATGGTTGACCTGTAGGGATAAGCTACGGGATATAAGTGTGTTCAAAGGAGAAAAATGTTGTTGTTGTTTTTATCTCATGATGTAATGTAAAACTTATGTATGTATCAAGTACTTCCAAGGCTACTAAACTAATCAATATTTCAAGACTTGATCTCTTGTGATAATGCCAATGTAATGTAATAATGAACCGACTCTAGGTAACTAGGGTTGGGGCGTTACATTTGATGTGTTTGAGCAAGAACACCTTACTTTTTGGATTTTTTTGGGGGAAATTTTCTTAGAAATTATCACATAATTACATGATACATTGGTGGATTCCCAATATTTTTTCTCATTTAATATTTTAAATAATTTAGGTTTTTTCATGAACTTCTCGCAAAAATAGATTCAGTGAAAATAGATGAATCTAAATAGTGGGTCGACTTTTTCAATAAGAATTAGGTAAAGTCTTCTCTAGATGATATTAGGAAATATTTTCCATAATTTAGAGTCTTTATTAAAGCTAAAATCTCAGCAAAAGTATGTATAATAGAAGAAATATTCTCAATTTTTTGGAATGTTTCAGGTTTTTCCACTTCCATATTTTTTAATTTGATCTTCAGCTCAAGAAATTTAATGTTGAGACCATTTTTCTCATCTTCAACTGATCTCATCTTTCCTTCTCATTCAATTTTCAACATCAAAAATTGATCCTCGTGAATCTTTCTTATTTAATATAAGGAATTATTAAGATCCTTTACTCTCTTTACATTGGCTTCCAGCTGTGTATCACTGGCATTCATAGACACTTGATGTAGCTTCTCCAATTCATGTATAAGTTCCTTAACTACTTTATCAAACAATTATTTCTCACCTAAATATTTTGGAAATTCTTCATCAACTAGAGAAACTTTTATTTTATAGTGTGGTAGTATCTTCCTTGGGTTTTACATGATTTTTGAGATTGTTATATTTTCTTACATTTTCAACTAATTCTTAATCCATGGAATTTGTTTCACTTTCAAGCTATGAATTATAATTATAAAGTCTCTTGATATAAGAAAATATATACGTGACCACTTCAATGGGATATTTCTTGAAGTAGTCTTTAATTTTAGAATTAAAGCCACTAAGTGACTCATAAAAATCATCTAATTCATAGTTTGAAATTCAATAACTTGAGAAATAATTTTCAATAGATTTATCACTACAATTATTACTTAGAATAGCCTCATGTAGTAGTGATTACTTTTTCACTTTTGATACTCTTCTTGTTTACATCCAGCTTATTCTTATTGCTTTTAATGACTTGGAACACACCTCTAAATTAGTTCAGACAAAGATTAGAACCATATTTTCCATATGAGGATCTTCAAACTCAAATATTCACTTCATATATATTTATTAAAATGTTCAGATGAAATTTCAAAACCAATTAGAGATGTCCTTTGCTCGAATACCAGTTGTGATAAAACATTCGATCAAATTAGAGGGAACCCAGGATTTGATACCTGATTACCTGAAATTTTATATACATTTGGGATACATTTTCTTAAGGTTTATTAATGAATTATTTTATAATGTAATGTGTTTTTGTTTTTTTGTAGGAATTAGGGTTTATTGACTTAAAAGAAGAGATGCTGAAAAAGTTCCAAAAATAGCCTTTACAAGCCATGTATTGCATACAAAACGTGTAGAATCCATTCCTTGAATACCGATAAGGCCACATAGCAACCCATGAATATTTTTCATGAGGTAAATAAATTACATAGATTGTAACTTAATTACATAACATGAAACTTTCAAATTTCACAATCCCACCAAAAGTGAATTTCATACATGACGTGTGGAGATTACATGATGTGCAAGCATAGAAGGCTCACCTGGTTAAATATTTGAGTAGATTATTTAGTGTTAAAAGAAGAACTCAGTTACACGACAAGAAACCCACTTACACGAAGTATAGATTTTGAGACCCGACCCATTTAAGCTAGTACACGATGTGAAGGATGTGCATGTTTTGTACTTATTAGGCCTATTTATATTTTATAGTGCCTCCACGCACTAGAGACATTCACACTTTATTTTCTTCTCTGATTTTTCTTCGAATTATTCATTGGTTATTATTCTAAACTAGTTTTCTTTCATTACATTCATTGTTTCATTAAATCAATGTGATTTTTTAAACATTCCTTCATCATTATTCTTCCGTTGCAACACTTCATTTGTTTCCAACATTTGTTTTCAATGCTGCACTCCGTTATTCCTAAACCCAAACATGTTTCTTCATATGTTCTTCATAAAAAGTAAGCATGTGATTGTTTCTTAATTATTTCGATTTTGGATTGCTTATTCTTTATTGTTTCGTCATGTGAAGTAGGTTTGTGATAAAATTTTCATTGTTTCCATTTGTTTGATATTCATTCTTTCTTGTTTAAATATGGATTTTCTTTGTTGCAACTACTTCTCAATTATACACAAAATTCTTAATACATCCTTCCTTTTGATAATCTCCACCATGTGCAGGTAATCCACCGAGGTTTAGGGGTCGAGACTATGGTTTTTTAAAAACCTAAAAAATATTTAGATTAAACCTTGGTAACCCTATGACTAGTAATTAGGTTAATAATAATTGTTCACCACATTCTTTCACACAACCTTGTCCATGGGAAGTGAGATTGAATGAACCTAACATAATTATAGTTAAGCAAGATTATGACCATTAGCCTATGAAGATTTTTACACAAAACCTGTGCATAATTCACTAAGGTTGTTGGTCAGAACCTGACCACAGGATAGATGCAACATATGTAGATCTAATTGGTTTGACCAAAACCAATTGATGAATTTTTCACAATTTCACAGGCTAATCCATAGGACCATTCCAAGTTAATTCTTGGATTATATTTTTTAAAAAATATTAAAATTGACCTTGATCCCTTCTTTAAATATCTAAATTAAAACTCTAAAAAACCAAGTCTTACATAAAACCCAATCTTGAAGAGTGAAAGGGATGAATCCATCCTAGGGTTTTGTTTGAATGGTCATTGACCTGACAGTGGTCCTCATATGATCGGTCCTTCACTATCACTTTAATACACCTTTTAGTAAGTTTATTTTGGGATTATAAATATTTAATCTGACCTCAGCCTATAATAATTGAATGATGTCTGTGGGAAAGTCAAAAATATCCACCGTTTCTCAGGAAAATTGTTTTCTAGGCACAATTACCTTAAGATCGAACCCAGATTAACTCACCCTCCCCCATTATTCTTTTCATTCCCCTTTTCCTTTTTCATTTTTCTCCTTCAGGTGAACTTGCATCATATCTCTCTCTCTATCTACTTCATAGCTACTGCATGCTCCAAGGTCCCTTAACTCCCTCAAGAAGTCTGGACACACAACAATAGATTCTATTTGATCCCAAGATTGATAGAACCATTGTTTCATTCCTCCATTACACAACAGCTGAGAATAATATTCTTGAGCCACCACCCCTATAAGACCCCCAATTTTCACCACCATCTAATCATGGTGAGCGACCAACACTATAGGAGCGCACCATCGTGGACTAGGGTTTATTTTCCATTTGCGGTGTTGTTCTCAACATTGTGTGCCCACACATTTAGCACTCATGCTTGGAATTAAACTTGGACTCATTAACATGATCCTGAATATGGGGATGTTAAACAGTATTCAAAACAATGATCCCCACAAACACATCTCAAACATTGTTGAGGTTTGTGATACCTTTTGTAACCAAAGTGTATCATCAAACACTATTCTCTTAAAATTCATCCCATTCTCCTTATGTGATAGATCCAAGGACTGGCTAAAAATTCAAGCTCCCGAGTCAATAATGACTCAAGAGGATTTAGAAAAGAAGTTTCTCAACAAGTAATTCCCATCAATCCAGACATGGAAGATCTATAATGAAATTCAAAACTTCTCCTAGGAAGACAATGAATTAGTATGAGAATCTTGTGATATATTGAAATAACTTACCCAAAAGTTCCCAGATCACAGAATATATGTGTGGCTTCAATTACAAACATCTTATCTAGGAATTCATCTTACTACCTGATTGTAGTGGATGTCACTTCTAATGGAAGACTCATTCTTAAGACACCATAAGTTTTCCAAAAAAAATTAGATGAAGTATACCACAAGGACAGTCTGTGGAAAAGTGATCAAGGACTACCTCGACATGGAATTCATCAGTTTGAAGAGACCACAAGCCTTATAACTCAAGTTGAGGATCTAATAAAGAATATGGAATCATTCCAGTTACTTGTTTTTCTACCACCCTATCCTAATCAAATAATGGAAATACAATCCTATGAAATGTGCAGAGGCCCTCATTCATACCAAGATTGTTTGGAAGGGATGGAAGATCGCTAAACTCAAGATTGTAATTACATAAATTACAATCAATAAGGGCAGAAATACCAACAACCACAACAATATCAATAGAAAAAAACTACCGGTAGAGGCCATATCATCCATAGAAAAATCAAGGTTATTTTCAGTAGAGTAGTGGACAGGGGCCACAAAGAAATCAAGGAAAGCATGTGTACGCATCCCAAGGTCTATATCTTCATCCCCAACAACAATTAAAAAAACCTTTCCCTAGAGATCAAAAATATCCACCAAAAACACAACATAAATTCCAATAAGATCCCCAAAGACTACCACCGTAAGCCTAAACTCTCCAACCTAATCTTGAAAACCTACTCACTACCTTCATACCGAAACTAGATCAACGGGTAAAAACCCAATAAACATATATGAAAAATAATAAGGAATCGTTTCGCAAAATGGATAATTAAATAAGAAAATTTTCAAAGACCTTATCTAATCAGTTATTAGGTACTCTACCTGGTAATAAAGAGTCTCATGATAGAGAGGAGGATAAAGCTATAATGGTTAAAAGTGAAAATGTGATGGATTTATAACAACCATGTGTAAGTAATAAAAATCGGTTAAAATATTCTAACAGGGTTGGTTATGTGGAAAATCAAAATTTATAACCATATAAAGAAGATCCAGATGATGAACAACATGAAAAGAAAAATGAATACTTGGAACCACCTTCATACAAACCCCATCTCCCCTTTCCTGAATGAATTCAACAAGGTAATGATGAGGGGAAATTTAGAAAATCCCTAGAATTGGTTAAACAAATGCATATGAATTTCTCTTTTGTAGAGGCAATTACACAAGTTCCTTATTGTGCACTATTCATCAAAGACATTATATTGAATAAAAAGAAAATGGATGACTTAGTAATCCTCTCTCTGAATTAATAATTCTATGAAATTGTCCAAAGAAAATTGAATCTTAAAATGTGAGACCCTAGAATTTTTTCAATTCTATGAACTATTGGGAGATGAAATTTTTTTAAAATCATTGTGAAATATAGGAAAAAGTATCAATATAATTCCATTGAATGTATAAAAGAAGTTGGGGCTCAGAGAACTAAAACCAACAATGATAGCACTCCAACTCGCTGACAATTCAGTTAAGCATCCTTGCGGATTTTTTGAGTACATCCTAGTTAAAGTTGAAAAGTTCATTTTCCCCATTGATTTCCAAGTTTTGGATATGGAAGAGGAATGTTACATCCCCTTCATCCTTGGAAGACAATTTATCACCACTAGAAAGGTGATGATTGATGTAAACCTAGGGAAATTTAATTTAAGAGTTGGTGAAGAGAAGGTTGTATTTAACGTGAAAATGTCCATTAGAAAAGTGTCAAAAAATTGTCAAACCATCTCTCATGATAATGAAAAATATGATTATATAGAAATTAAATATGAAAATAAGATACCACATCTTGTTGAAAAGGGACCAAGTGATCTAAAGAATGAAATTTGTGATACACCTCTGATGAAGGAGGTTATCCCAACATTCGTCGCCTCTATTTTCAAGAAACATTTAACAAGTGGAGTCAATTAAAAACTAATGTCTTATTCTTATGACAATGTATAACTCTAGAAAATAAATAAAGTGCCAACTGGGAGGAAACTCAGGCTAGGTTAGGATAGGTTATATTATTTTTAGGATGTTTTTTAGGGATACTATAACAATGTCAAGATGTCATATTGAAATGGGGGGAATGAAACAATACACACCATGTAACTGGTACATATCATGCTAGTTTCGAGCATCTTTAATTTGAAAAAATTCATGATTTACACACAATGTATTAAATACAAGTCTTATAATTATATAATGTAGTTTTTAAATAACTATGAACCTAGGGTTCATGGTGACCCCCTCCACTCTGTTACTCCCTCTATCACATGATACACCCCTCCTCTCTTCCATGCTCCCTCAACATAACCCTTCCCCCTCCATCCACCTCCCCTCATAGATGATTGTGGCCCTCCCTCTCTGAGATCCCTCACACCCACCTAAACACCCTCTCTAATATCTCCCCCTATCCTTAGCCAATATTTTTTCTACACCCAAGATGGAACACACAAAAACAATGCACACCCGACCTGATGATTGCACTTCCGAGCATAGGGACACCCCTCCACCTCCCAAGCCGTGAAGGAACACACCTCCTCCACCACCCAAAAATCAATCTTCCTCATCATATTATTCATCCACTGCATCCGCATCGACTTTATGTTACTCCCAGTCATCCTATGGTGGATTTCATGTCCATGCATGTTCCCACCATCATCATTTACTTCATTTTTCAGACCCCACACACCAAGTTTTCTTGTTCCATATCCAAACCAAGGCAATGAAAATGAACAAGTCACTGGATCTCATAGTCTCGGTGTATATACACACCCACCAAGAGGTCCTTAACCTCATGGAATTCCTACACATGACTCCAATCACAAAGGTTTGAGAGGATACTTATAGAGGGAACTTCCTATAGTTTCTTGTAACATTAGAGATGGGAATCAACATCACCTTCATTAGAATCGGCATACAACCATGGGTGCTCAGCCTAGGAGACTTTGTAATCAGACTCTAGATATATTTAGATTACTTCATCACATCCCCTATATTTTCTAATCAGAATATTGATCCTAACAAGGCTGAAGTTATAAGACTCTGTACTCAGATTTCAAGAAACTACCAGAGTGTTTTCAACCCCACACCACAAAAAGCACAACACCCCACAGTGCCACCCTCTAGATCCTACATAGGTACCTCACTAATTCTTGGTGGAATTGGGAGATTCCTAGAGTGGGGTAACTTAGATCGAGCTACTTATTATAGCATCATCCACAAGTGTCCCCATCATCAATATGGTGTGGTAGTTCTTATATTTTTATAAGACTTTAAAAAAAACCCATGAAATACTGATGGGTGGATTGTTTATCAATCATTTGAAAATTCACCTTGATTCCTTTAAGGAATCCTGGCCCCACACATATCTTTTCCATATGATGGGAATATATCTTTTTTTATCCAAAAGGTGAGCCTTCTCACCAAGGATGGAGATTTCTAGAATTGAGCACCAACATATATAGAGGATGATGATAAATCCCCCGTTAAGCATGTTGTTGATCCTCCAACTGCCCCATCATCCCCATATTGTGCTCCTACTCCCACCCCATCCTATACTACCATCACTTATATCCCACCAATGACCATTCCCCATACCCCTTACACCACCCATATCTATTAAACATCCATCACTACCATTCCCACTCCACCACCCACCACATCATACCCAGCAGATCTCTAGGCCATGAACCTATTCATCCTGGAGAATCTACGATAGATTTTTAACACATACACATCCTTTTCATAGAGTTTCCATTTTTAATACCCCTACACTTACAACAACCACCATAGCCTCTTATCCACTGACCTGAATGGGACCTTCATCTTCTCCAATGCCCTCGCCATCTCTTTCATTGGCCGACCTACCCTTTGAGTTGATAGACCATACCACCCAACAAGAATTTTTTCCATAGAGAAGTCCTGAAAATGCATGGTTCCCACTCCTCAATCATCTTATGAGGTACATTTCATAGATCCTACTTCTAGATAGACAACCACTCTTAGGATTCATACCTCACCTCTACAATCCACTAAGATAGCTTCCAGCACCACGACACCAGTCACAATAGTTGATCCTCTGAACCCTGCCTCCATTACTAATATCAATAGGACTAGTCAGCTACAACCACCCTATATTTGAGTGATCACTCTAGATGAGAAGATCAATGATTTTTATTATACTTAGTTTCCCATTTTTTTCCTTCCCTGTTTTTTTACTCTATCTAGATGGTGACTTTTGTACTGATTGTTTTTCAGTTCCCATTAATGTATCATTGCACTTATTATATATATCAGATAAAATTTTTTAATCATAATTTCTTGGACTATTTTTCATTTCATTATTGTATTATATTATCCATATCTAGACCGTATTCCACTTCCATGGACATCGATGCACCTATTCCACCCCGATCTTCCTTCTTAATTTGAATGACTTAGCATCTGACTGAAATTGACCACTAGCTTGAGGATATATCACAGGAGATCTGCGCTTAGCATTGGTCTCCACTATCACAAGGACAAATTATTTTCTTACGGTAAGAGATTCATGCACATTATGTTCCAAAGGTGGTTAACCCTACCAAGAATCCCCATGATCTTGATGACACCACTTCTAGTTCTTATAGGTAGGAGAGGACTAGTGAGTAGATGAACGACACTACCTGATTCTTTTTTCCATCTGTCTAGATGATGAAAACATTGTTAGAACTTTAGGTGAGGCAACCCATATTTCGTTTGTTTTATTTATTTTCATTATTTTTGCTAGAGATTATTTATTTATCTTATTATCATTTTTTTCGGTCTTTATTGAACGTCATTGTACTGACATATCTAATTGTATATAAGATGCTTTTCATTACTATTTATTGTGTGCACCAGCCCATTTCACCATTTTTTTAAATGTTTAAACTCAATGAACTAATAATTTATCTAGTGTATGATTTTTCTTTCTAACACATTATATAGGTGTCCTAATTTAAAATCAATTTCCACCAATATTCCCAATGGAAAAGCACTCATTACAGGGATCTATTGATTCCCTAAAATCAATTTCAATGTTGAAATTTCAATTTTTCTGTGTTATATCTATGATACCCCTCCCATGTTACTTTTTAGGATAGTGTAGAAAATGTATCATTTTAAGTGTAGAGGAGTCTTTCTTGAGATTTACTGTCGATGCACTTTAATTATTTCTTGTTTTTATTTATATAGGAGACATTTTTCATTAAAAACATGCTTTAAACATGGAAAATCATTTCACTTGTTTAAATAGAAGACAAATTTAGGTTAGCATTTATTGAAATACAGTATTAAATACTGTTTATATTTTTAAAATGATTTATTATTTTAATAATTTAATTCAAATTCAAATTTTTTAAAATTTCTTTCGATTGAATTATTACTTGATTCATATACACTAAGTGATTGCCAATATTTTTTGTATACTCCCATTTTCAAGAGGATTGTGATTCCATGATTTCATATCATTTTCAAGAATATTACAAGATATAAACCTAGGGAATATAAACCTATCATAACTTTCATTAAGATCTTATTGAGGCTATGATTGAAGAAATACAATTTTATTTTGTTTGAGGCAATCTTTGTTGAGGCACTTTTTCCTAAGACCCGCCTTAATATTTTTCCTTCTGTATCCCTTAGTAGTCATGAAAAACCTTGTTAGGATGAATCCATTTCATGTAGATTATCCCATATTACCTTTATCTTGTTATTATGCATTATTATCCTTTGAACAAGTGTGGGGGAATTTTTAGATGGTGGACACAGGATGTATTTATTGACTAGTTGTATTGTGAAATCTTTACTAGACTGATATAATGAGATCAGTGATTGATTTTGGGATTTTATGCAAACGCCGCTCCTTTGAAATATATATATATATATATATATATATATATATATATATATATATATTTTGGGTTGTGTATTAGGTAGGTTAAAAATCACCATTTCCATAATGATAAATCCTTTGATGGATCATTTGTTCTTAGGAGATGGATGTGAGATCTGTCCTAAACATGATTTTCAAAAAAATTAAACAAAATAAAAATAAAAATAAAGGATCATGGTACATTATTTATACATACTTGATACAATCAAGGATCCACTAAATCTATTTAGAGTATGTATTTATTTTTATCTCATAGCAGACACACCATTGCATTGTTCCTATTTATCATGCATTATAATTTAGAGCTTACCCACCTTTTAAGCTTGATTTTCACTTTCTACCCACTTGATCTCAGCCTCAGAGTTGTTTGAACCCTTTTCACTAATTCCCACATGATTAATTTTATATTTTTGTTTATGAATTGAAGTTGATAGAACCAATTCAAGCCTATAGTTAGGAACATGAATTCGGAGTACATGTATAACTCTACTTACATTTTTCCTTAAGTGATGAGAGAAAATTAATTTTGAGGTAAATTGAAAAAATGGGTATAGAATTTAAGAAAAAATTATTAAATAGTAATTAAAAGAATAAGAATATAGATAAAGAATTTAACCATGAGAAATTATTGATTTTCTCTATAGGATTTATTCTAAAGGACTGAATTTTTCTTCTTACACTTAGTTTTATTTTCCTAGTTGTAATGCATGTTTTCTGTTTTAAAAATTGGTTCTTTTGGAATCCCCGTTGAGATATTTTTTCTTAAGGACAAGTAATTTTCCAAGTGGGAGGGAAATTTGATTATATAAAATTATATATACATTTTGGATACATTTTGTTAAGTTTTGTTGATGAATTATTGGATAATTCACTGAGTTTTGGTTTTTTAATGAATTACGAATTCTAGACATAAAATAATAAATGTTGGAAAAGGTCCAAAAACATCCTTTACACACAGTGTGTCACATACATGATGTTTAGGCGCCATTCATAGCATGCCTGAACACCAAAAACTAACTCATGAATACTTTTCATGATGTAAAGACATTACATAGTGTATAACTCAATTACATGATGTGCAACATTCAAATTTTAGAATACCTCTAAAATTTAATTTCAAACATGAAGCGTGGAGATTACACAATGTGAATGCTTCAAGGTCTTTCCTAGTTAAAGGTGTTATCATATTCTTCAGCAAGAAAAGATTATCTCAATTAGATGGTGTGAAACCCACTTATACATTGTGTAGATGTTTGTTCCCAAATCATTTAAGCTATTACACAATATGTAGGAATTTCACAGCATGTACTTCTCAAGCCTATTTATATTTTGAAATGGCCCCACACACTTGATACCTTCACACATTATTTTCTTCTCTTTTTTATCTTTTTCCTTTTCAGTCCTTGTTGTTCTAAACTAGTTTTCTTTTATTCTTTTCATTGTTTCATTTAATCAATGTGTGTTTTTAATCATTCTTTCATAGTTCTTCTTCCATTACAAAGTCTCTTTTGTTTCCAACGTATATTTTCAATGCCACACTAATTTTTTCATCACCACACACATATTTATTCATTTGTTCTTCATCCATAGTAAGTATGTGATTGGTTTTTAATTATTTCTATTCCCAATTGTTCATTCTTAATTGTTTTTTTGTGTGAATCTAGTTTTTAATTAATTTCTCACTGTTTCTATTTATTTGATACAAATTCTTTCTTTTTGAAATCTTGATTGTCTTTACTATAACTACATTTCAATGATACACAACATGCTTAATACTTCCTTTATTTTGATCATCACTACTATGTACAAATAATTAATATAGGGTTTGGGGTTGAGAGTAGGGGTGTTTTCAAACCTAATGAATCTTTATATTGAACCTTGATAACCCTATGACTAGTAATTAGGTTAAAAATAATTTTTTATCACATTATTTCACGCAACCTTGACCATGGGAATTGCGATTAAACGAACCTAACCTAATTAAATTTGAGAATGACAATGACCATTATCCTATGACACTTTCTGCATATAATTAAACCGTAATGTACTTATATTGTCAGTTATACCCTAACCATGGGATAACTGCAACATAGGTAGATCCAATTAGTTTGACCAAAACCAATTGGTGACTTTTTCACCACTTTTCTGCCTAATCCATAGGATTATTCCATGTTAAATATAGAATTATATTTTATCAAGAAACCTGAAATTTAACTTGATACATTATTTAAATATATGAATTAGAACTCCAAACTACATAGTATTAGTTAAAACCCAAACATGAAGAGTGAAAGTGAGAAATCATTCCAAGGGTTTTGTTCGAATGTTCGTTGACCTACCAGTATTCCTTGTGGGATTTACCCCGCACTACCAATTTACCATAAAATTTTATTAAGTGTATTTTGTGATAAAAAATATTTAATCTAACCTCATCCTATGAGTATTGAATGATGAGTGTGGGTGAGTCAATACAACTTGTTATTCCTATTACAAAGGTGTAGACAGACTTGAGGGCGGGTGAATAAGGTGTGGTCAAATTATTAAACATAAAAATGAATTGTTTTGGAAATACACAAAACCCCCATTATTATGGTGAAATCATAAAGAATGTTTATTCCTATATAGGTTAAATATAAAAACTCGAGTGGGAGGGGGGGTAAACTGAGTACTTTAAATAATTTCACAAATTTAAACCTACCTCTTAATGTTATTAGAATATTTCATTCTATTTCATGTAAATTATATAGTAGAAATTAAAAGTAAATAAAGAGGAAGACACATAATATTTTAATAGTTTTTTGAGGCTATAAGAGAAATCCTTAGTCTACTTTACAAACACCCAATTCAGTCTTGTTGATTTTATTCATGTCATTTTCCTAGGGATATTACAACTAAGTGGAAGTGTTTGACACTTATTATAAGGCTTAAAGAGATTTTACTAGGCTCTCACTTATAAATATTTTACAAGGATTCTCTCCCCCAATTAGTATAATAAGTGTGCACTTAAAATTGAAATGAAATAAGTGTAGGAACGAAATAATGATGTAGATGCTCAATATACAAGAGGGGGTGAATTGTACACTTTAAAAATTTCCTTAAACAAGGAAAGATCTAAGTTTAATAAATATAAACTAAGATAATTCACAACACCTCTAACACCAATTGGAGAATTGGAACAAGGTATGAAGTTATAAACTTCTAGTTCTACACACTTGCTTAAATCTGGAAAGTGATTCTGAAAAGATGGTTCCGGAAATATGATTTCGAAAAGATGGATCCGTAAATATTATTCCGGAAAACTGAAACTTAATGAAAGTTTACAATATGAGATTCTAACTTAAAGTGTATAGAATCTAACTAAGTTAGAGTACAAGTGTAAGGAAATATAAGAACGTTATACCTTTCCTTACAATACAAAATTCAGCAGAAAAAAACTTGTAACAAAAACAAGTAACAAGATATAAATCTTTTAACCCAAAGAGAAGGGTATCCAACAACCTTGGATAAAGGTCCCTTGATTTATACTTTCAAAAAAGTATGTCTTACCCAAACCTGGGTAAGCCCTCGATACGAAGATCGGAGTCTCTGACTTGCTATCCCCACATGCCCTCAACTTCAAGGTAGTTGGAACCTATGTCTTCCTCAGCAAGGAAGCCCTCGAACTTCAAGGTAGTCAGAACCTCTGTCTTCCTATCACTGGAAGCCCTCAAATGTAATCATCAACATTCATAGTTGCATGAAGCAATCTGAACGAGCAGTTCACTATGCACAAGGCATGAAAATATTCTCTCTCTAGAAATCACCTTAACAGCGTGTGGTGTCTAGAGTGATCAACCTTTTCAATATTGAGCTCCTTCAAATGAGCTCCCATTTATAGGCTCGGTTGGAACGGTCAGCTCCCTCCTCCAACGGTCATATTTTCCTTAAATTTCGGAGGGACCTATACACGTGTCACTAAACTAACGGTTAGTTAGAAACAGAATGGGCGACATCGTTTTATAAAAAAACATGTGTAACTGAAATCACAAAATCCTTTTATAACAAACTTAACTAATCAGAGTGTAAGTAAAAAGTTCATAATTTAAGAAAAATAAAAGTCCAGAGTCTAACCAAAATAGAATTCAGAGTCTATAATAAAGAGATATTTGGATTCTGTTTTATTGGAATTCGGAACCTGAATTCTATAGAAATCCAGAGTCTGATCTTCTGGGAAATTCGGAGTCTGGTTTCATCAGAATTTGGAACCAGAACATACAAAGTTCGGAGTCAGAGATCATGAAAATTCGGAGTCAGAACTCATAAGAGTTTGGAGTCTTAATTCAGATAACTCGGAGTTAGAACTTAGATATGTTCGTAATCATAATTCGTAGTTAAACTACAAGATAATTAGTATCCAAAATTCGGAGTGGAACTTCATTAGATTTCGTATCTAGAATTCGGAGTCAAACTATAAGAGAGTTTGTATCCATAATTCGGAGTGGAACTTCATTATAGTTTACATCCAGAATTCAGAGTGAAACTTCATTACAGTTCACATCCAGAATTCGGAGTGAAACTTCATTACAGTTCACATCCGGAATTTGGATTGGAACTTCATTATAGTTCACATCCAGAATTCGGAGAGGAACTTCATTACAGTTCATATCCAGAATTCGGAGTGGAACTTCATTACAGTTCACATCTAGAATTCATAGTAGAACTTCATTAGAGTTCACATCTATAATTAGGATCCTAAAACAGAATTCTTCATATCTATGTATTTATAGGTTTCCAAGGTTGAATATGAATCTGAATTTTATACTTATTCAAAATATGAACAATGAAAATACAGTAAGGATAAATTTCCTTATAGAAGGAAATTTTCCTTATGAAAGCAAAGCATAGAATAAAAAAGATTTTCATAAAGATAAGGTGTTTGTGATTTTCAAAACAAGAAGGAATGGAAAATTCATAAGGAGAACCTTATTGACTCAATAATCTCCCCCTTTTAGGAAAGCACAAACATACTTTCAAAAAGAATATAAGGATTTAGAATAAATTTCTAGACTTTGAAATTAAAGCATATCTCCCTTTGTTTATGGATGATAGTGAATACAACTAATTCCCCCTTAGGATTTGGAACTCTAAGGATTGTATTCTGGATTTCCGGAATGGAATTTTCCTTATAAATGTGGAAATGTTCTTTAATGAACACCCCCTTAGATAAAATCCCCCTTAGGAAATTTTATTCTAAGTTTTAGAATTTTTCCTTTATCTCCTTATAATTCTTTTTTCCTTTCTCCACCTTTGTGATTTTCATAAAGAGTTTGAGGGAATGGAAAAGATAATAAAGTACCTGAAATATTAGTACATGAAACCAACCAAAAGACAGGTAACCAAAATTTCATTACTATTAGAAAGAAATAGTGCAAGGAAAACAGTACAACAAAATTTCGGGTTGGATTCTATTTGGCTTCTTTTTCCTTAAATAACAGGCTTTTCATAATGGTCATCATTTTCTTCCGCTACTTATTGTCATCCTCAACATGCTTCTCTAAATCAATGATTCTTGCATCTTGAACCTATATTTCCATTGCATGAGCTTTAAGTGTTTCCTCTTTCTTTACAACTTTTTCTTCCAACTGAATCTGAAGATCCTTTTCTTCCCTGTAGTACTGGACAAGAGAACTTAGCTTCCTATTCAAATATTTAACCTCCAAAATCCAAAAATACTGCTGAAGAGTTAACTTCTTCTCAAAATAATTTGTAAGATTCTTGATTTTAGTGTCTTCGGTATCAAAATCATCTTTAACATCTACTTGGAATTGATCAAAATCTGCCATGTCTTGAACAAATTTCTTAGACCACTGGGTTATCTTCATGCAAGAAAATATATGAGAATCATAATTGATAAGAAAGTTTTTATGATCAGCCTCAAGCTTAACACATTTATCCATCACCATGGATACAGAGTCTGATTTTTTATTTATGCTATGCTGAAGCATCTGGCATCTGGATTCTATTGCTGGAAAAATCGGAATGACATCCACCAGCTGCTTTAGGGACTGTTCCACAAAGTCATGTACAAAGACAGATGACTCTGAATCTGATAGTTGTGTAGGAGATGGTTCTTCCTCTATCTTATCCAACTTTCTTTTAGATGAACCAGAAACTACCTTATTTTTTACATTAAGCTTTCTAGGTGTAACAGAAATCACCTTTTTTCCTTTGTCAACTTTCGGAACTTCTTCCTCATTTAGAGATTCTTGCTCACTGTTAGACACTTGAAAATTTTTATCTTCATCATATTTTTCTTTTTAAGGTCCTTGTTCAAGGAAATCATGATGATAACTTTCTTCCTCAGAAGGCTTGTGGAATTGTTCTTGACCTTTCTCATCATCTTCAGGAGTAGCTAACTTGGAAGATCCGGCTTGAGAAGTCCGGAGTGATATTTTCTCAGATGGAGTTCCCTTGTCATGATAGTCTTCGATTTGGCTTATTATATCATCAGAACCTCCACTCCCTTCATCTTGTTGGACTTCCTCCACAACTTGATGAACTATTGTATCTGTTTCAACATCCCCTTCTTCATGAGCTATCTCTTTAGAATTTTACAGAGTCTTATTTCCCGGAGTTTCAGGCAAATCTTCAACCAGAAAAGTTTTCGGAACAAGAGTATTCTCTAAAGTGATTTCAGTGAATTTCAAAAGTGTTTGAACAACCTCGTCTTCGGACATCCTATTCTTCAATTTCTTCTCTTTTTCTTTCTTTTCAAGTTCTTCACTAGATTTTTCCTTTAGGGCCTTATCCTGAGCAGGGTCCAATCCAAACTGTGGCTCCCCTTCTTTCCTTTTCTCTTTTTCATCCCTCCACTTGGCAACCACATCATCAGGATATGATTTTTGTTTCTTTGTCTTGGGAGGTTCGGAATGGATTTCCTTATACTTAGGAGTTTTTTCAGCATCAACCACTTTCTTCAACTTCCTTTTTTTCTTAGCTTTCTTAGTCAATTCCGGAGCTTCTTTCTCCTTCTTAACAGCTTCAATCTCTTCCTCAGGTTAAAGATAGAATTCTCCGAATTCATCTGAAAAACCCATTTTCATCCTTTTTAATGTGTCATCGCTGACATACATTACCTTACAATTCCTTTTCTTGGAGGTGCAAGCAATATTGAATGAATCAAGACTTCGAACAATCATCTTTGAGAGAAAAGCTGGATACATGATGATTTAAGACTTCAAATTCCATTCTTTGATATTCTTAACTGTAATAAGAATGTGCCTCATCAGATTTATATGCCTTAAATTTACCAAGAAAACTAGGATTTAAATGTCACTCTTCTTGAGATTATCCTTGTCTCCCCTTCTCGGTATGAAAAACCCTTGCACCCAAAGTTGTAGAATCCGATTATTCGGAGAGAGATGAACAATATTTTCTGTTATATCATTTGAAAGTCCAAGGAATTCCATGGCCTTTGCTTTGTTGAAACTTCCTTGCTCATCGAGCAGCTTGTGGGAGCTAAACTCAGCTTCTCCCTCATAAGATAAACCCACTAATATTGCAGCCTTGGTGTAAGAAAGATTGTAGGTCTTCCCATAAGACTTAAATGAAAACTTCTCTCTGCCATCTTCCTCACAGAAGGAAACAGACTCATAGAACTCAATAAGAAAATACAAATAAACCAAATCCGGATCCCCTGGCTTAGATAAGCAAACATCTTCCCATAAATTGAGCTTGATGTTCTTGGAAATAAGAGAATTATACTTATAAAAATTTTGATGCAGTAACCTCTCCCTATAAATCAACCACTTGGAGATAGGCTTCACAAATGACATTTCTTGAGAGGTGGATTCTACATACATTTAAAATTGAAAGCTTCTTAAGAATTCGGAACTGTCTTGAAAAAGATTGGAATGGCCTTAAGAAGAGAGGCAGGGCTTTGAGACGCGAGAGCTTTGAAAAACCAATGTGGGAGGACCCTCGGGGGTCCCCTTTAAATAGGCGTTGAGGCGGCGGTTCATCTTCCATGGTTGATCGAATGATTGATATTCATTCAGATTTGATCTGACGGTTGAGAAAAACGCCACAAGGAAAAACTTGACTCCGATCTTTTGAGGTTTTAAGAAAAACAATCAGATTTAAGAAAACTAGAATCCGAGAAATTTTAAAACACATAAAAAAATACCAGCAAGTAAAATATGATTACAAAAACTAGAGTAAGGAAATCATACCTTTCGGATTAGCTAGGAAGATTGTTCTTAATAGGTTACATTCTTCTTGATGAAAATTTGACTATGAAAATCTTACAACGAAAAACATAAGTACAAAAAAGTTCATTATGAAAGAACTCAGTATGAAAATTTCATTATGAAAGTTCCAGTACGCAAATTTCATTACGAAATTTCCAATACAAAAATTTTATTACGATAGTTCCAGTATGAAAATTTCATTACGAAAGTTTTAGTACGAAAACTTCATTAAGAAAGTTTCAGTACGAAAATTTCATTACGAAATTTTTGAAAAACTCATTAAAAAAAGTTTAAGAACTCATTACGAAAAATTTTGGTTACGAAAGTTAAAAAAAATTGACTATGAAAATTTTTGATTACAAAATCCTGAAAAACTGACAATGAAAATTTTGATTACAAAAGCTTGAAAAACTGACTACGAAAATTTTGGAAATCTAACAAACAAATGTACTCCCCCTGTAAAAAGGTGTTTATTACTGTAAGGTTATTGTTTCAATAGGGAGTTAATGAAGATATATTACCTTACAGTTATCATTCCTAACTTCTGTTTAATGTACTGAAATCTATCGGAAGGTAAAGATTTAGTGAAAATATCAGCAAGTTGATCTTGCGTTCTAATAAAATGAAGAATGATATCTCCTTTTAGTGAGTGATCCCTAAGAAAGTGATTCCTAATATCTATGTGTTTTTCATGAGAGTGGTGTCCAGGATTTTCACTAAGGGAAATGGCACTTTTGTTATCACACATAATTTGACTCTTAGTAAAAATCAAGCCACCGTCTGTGAGTGTGTGTTGCATCCACAACACTTGATCACAACAACTTCCAACTGCTACATATTTAGCTTCAGCAGTGGAAAGTGCTACTGAGTGTTTCTTCTTGCATGACCAAGAAACTAATGAATCTCCTAAGAAATGACATGTTCCAGATGTACTTTTTCTATCCATTCTACACCCACCAAAGTCAGCATCCGAAAATCTTTTTAAAACAAAATCATTTTCAGAAGTATAAAAGAGTCCTAAATCCATGGTTTCCTTTATGTAGCGAAAAATTATTTCACTACCTTTAAATGAGATTCCTTAGGATTGCATTGGTATTTGGCATATAATCATACTAAAAACATCAAGTCTGGATGACTAGCTGTCAAGTATAGTAATCTTCCTATCATACCTCTAAAAGATGTTTGATCCATTGGTTTCCCAGCATCATCAAGATCAAGTACGTTTGAGGTACCAATGGGAGCACTAATACTTTTAGTGTTGTCAAACCCATAATTTTTAAGAAGATATTTAATATACTTAGGTTGATATATATAGGTTCCTTATGGTTTTTGAGAAATTTTAAATCCAAGGAAAAATGTTAACTCACCCATCATACTCATTTCAAACTCAGATTTCATTAAATCCACAAAGGAATATGTTAAATATTGCTGAGTTAAACCAAATATGATGTCATCAACATATATTTGAACAATCAAAACATTTTTCTTATCTTTATTTATAAAAAGTGTTGGATCTGAATTTCCCTTAACATAGTTATTTTGAAGCATAAATCTTGTAAGTCTATCATACCAAGCTTGTGGGGCTTGTTTAAGGCCATACAAATCTTTGGTAGGTCAAAAAATATGATCAGGATGTTTTGTGTCTTCAAATCCAGGAGGTTGTTCAACAAAAAATTCTTCTTGAACATAACCATTTAGAAAAGCACATTTCACATCCATTTGAAAAAGTTTAAAATTTAAGAATGCTGCAAAGGCAAGTAAGATACGAATAGATTCAAGTCTAGATATTGGAGCATAGGTTTCTTTATAGTGTATTCCCTCTTGCTGATTATATCCTTTAGTAACTATTCTATATTTATTTCTAACAATGACTCCATTTTCATCACACTTATTTCTGAAGACCCATTTTACTCTAATAACAGAAGTTTCCTTAGGTATTTCAACCAAGTTCCATACATTATTCCTTTCGGATTCATTTAGTTCATCTTGCATGGATTTTATCCAATCATTATCACCAAAAGCTTCATCAGTGCTTTTTGGTTCTAATTAGGAAAGAAATGCTAGATGTTTTACTTCATTTCTTAAGGAACTTCTTGTCCTTATAGGTTGATTCGCATCACCAATGATACTATCACTAGGATGATTCTTAAGAAATGACTGGTTTGGGTTTTGTAAAACTTGTTCATCAACATAAGGTAGGAAATCTTTTGGGGTAAATGTCTTAGAAATATCTTCTTGAACATTTTCCTTATCAAAAGGATTTTCTATCGAAGGTTGATAATCAGTTTTTTAAAACACACCCGAAGATGTAGGATGAGGTTGTTTAAAAACAAAAGTATCAGTTTCATCAAATTTAACATGTACTGTTTCTTCAACAGTACAAGTGTTTTTATTGAAAACTCTATATGCCTTAGAAGTTGTGGAGTAGCCTAAGAAGATTCCTTCATCAGATTTTGGTGATAATTTGTGTAAATTATCTTTGGTATTTGGAATGAATACCTTGCAACTAAAAACCTTAGAGTAGGAAAGTCTATGTTTTCTACCATTCCATAACTCATAAGGAGGTTTATTAAGAAAAGTTCTAATCAAAACTCGATTTATAGTATAACAAGAAGTACTTACAGCTTTAGCCAAAAAAATGTTTAGCTACATAATATTTACTCAACATGTTTCTAGTTATCTCTTGAATAATTCTATTTCTTCTTTCAAAAACACCATTTTGTAGAGGTGTTCTGGGTGCTGAAAAGTTGTGAGTAATAGCTTTTCTACTACAAAAAGTTTCAAAATCAGAATTTTGAAATTCTCCTCCATGATCACTGTGAATAGTTTTCAGTGGATGGTTTTTCTCATTTTTAACTTGGGCTCTAAAAATTTTGAAATAAGAAAAAGCTTCAGACCTCTTTTCTAGAAAATAGACCCATGTAAATCTTGTGTAATCATCAACTAGAACAAACACATAGTATTTTCCACCAAAGAATCCCGTTTGTGTTAGGCCAACAAGATCCATGTGCACCAACTGTAATTCCTCAGTTGTTGAGACTTCACTAATTTATTTAAAACTAGATTTATGTTGCTTTCTAAATTGACAAGGATAACAAACTTTAGAAGAATCAAATCTAAGCTCTGGTAGATCCTTAACTAGTTTCTTCTTAGAGAGTTTACATATGTTTCTAAGGTTACAATGACCTAGTCTTCTATTCCATAACCAAGAGTGATCTTTCATTTCACTTAGGCAAGGTAAGTCTTGGATCCTAAGGTCTTTTGTGTTTAGTGTGTAAACATTCTCTTGCCTATTGGCAGAAAGAATACATTCTTCCTTGGAAACTAAGCACTTATCATTCCTAAAGTTCACTAGGTAACCTTCATCACCTAACTGACTTATGCTAATGAGGTTGTTCTTAAGACCCTTAACAAAAAAAACATTTGAAATCAAGGTTTTACCAAGAATAAAAGTATTACCTATACCAACAATTTATCCCTGAGCATTATCTCTGAAAGTTACTTTTCCTCCTTTCATCTTGATAATTTTTTTAAGATAGTTTTTTACCAGTCATATGTCTGGAACATCCACTGTCCATGTACCATGTATTGTTGTTGGTACTTCATTTATCTTCCTGAACATAAGAAAAGAATTATACTTTCAGAATCCAAACTTGTTTAGATCTGAGATTTTCAGATAACAAAATTTTGGGCACCCACATCTTCTTAGAAAAATACGCCTTATGAAAACCTAAAGACTGGGTTTTGTTTAAAGAACAATTATTTGCCAAGTGACCACCACATTGACACTTGTTACAAAATGGGGCACTTTGAGGAACAAAATAATTGTTACTAAAAGTTGGTTTTGCATGGGTATAACTAAATCTAGATTTATTTCTTAAAGGTTGTATTTGTGAATACATCTTATCAAAATTTTCTTTACCATGAGTAATGTTTGAAAAAAAACTTATTTAAGGAAAATATTTTGGACTTGAGTTTTATAACCAAGTTTTTATCTTCAAAATCATTATATTTGGAACTAGATCTAGGCTCGAAAACACTTTTCTTAGAAATTAATTTTTCTAGATCTTTAGAAAGTTTATTCTTCTCAGAATTCACTTCCTCAAGATTTTTTGAAATATTTATAAAATCAGCATATTTCTTATCAAGATATTTAGAATGATCAGATATATCTTTTGTAAGAATAATATTCCTAGAGTTTTCCTTATTAATCTTTTTATTGAGTTTAGAATTCTCAATCTCAAGAAGTTCAGCAAACCTAGAAACTTCTTCATAGGTAGGTAAAGTATTTTCTTCATCAGAAAAGGATTCTTCTTCTGAAGAGTTATAATATTTAATGTCATTAGAATTTAAAGAAACATTGGTCAATGATTCAGCATTGTGTACCTTAGCCATAATGCTATGATTATTAATAGGTAGTCTGGTTATAAGACCAAGATTCTTCTATCCAGAAGATTCATAATCTGATGATTCATCTGAAGAGTCACCACTACTGGCACTCCAAGAATCATTATCTTTCAGAACATTCTTAGCTTTAGCTTTATAATAATTCTTCTTATTCCTTTCAGAATTCATTTCTTTTCTCTCTTTCTTCTTGAGCAAAGGACAATCAGGTCTTATGTGTCCAGCTCTCTTGAATTCGTAGCATGTATCTTCTGAATCTTTCTTATCTTTCCATTACTTCTTCTTATACTTGGATTGGAAATTTCTTTTAACAACTATCTTGTTCATCCTTCGAGAAAAAATTTCTAACTCATTATCTGAGACTTCACTCTCACTAGATTCGGATTGGATAACAACCTTCTTAGATTTGGATCTAGTTACTCTCTAAGGAGTCTTAGCTTTCATGTGATTTGATGTTGTATTAAAAGCAACAGTACCATTCCCATTCTTCTTTTTGATGTTGCCAGCATCTCTCTTCATCCTAGTTTCATGTTGGAGAAGTGTTCCAAACAGTTCATCTATGGAAATTTGAGTAACCTTCCTGTTCTCATCAGTAGCAGTTCTCTTTGACTCCCACTCATTTGGAATAATATCAATGATCTTTTCAACAAGAGCTTCATTATCCAGACCTTTTTCTCCCATAGATTGTAATATATTCACAATAGTCATAAATCTTTGTGGCACCTTAAAAATGGGTTCTCTATTAAGGAAAATTAAAACCATGATACTCAGCTCTAAGCATGACTCTTCTAGTCTCAATCACATTAGATGTTCCAAAATGAGTAACTTCAAGTTTCTTTCATATACAGTTAGTTTCTTCACAAGAAGAAATTTGGATATATATGTTCCTAGTCATTGAACAATGTAAAGTGTTGCGTACCTTATAGTTTAATTGATAATCATGCTTCTCTTGGTTTGTGAAAGTACTAACTTCCTTATCAGGCATTTGATAACCTCTAGTAAGCATAACAAAATTTTATACTCCAACATTGATAACAAATGTCTTCATTAGATATCTCTAATACTCACAATCATTACCATTAAAAATTGGTGGTCTTGTAGGATTTAGGTTGTTGATGGAACCAACATTGATTCCTGCCATCCTTAAGAAAAACTTTCTACACAAAAGTTTGTTAATAACAAAATCTCGTATTCAAGGAGAATATTCCTAATCAAGGAAAAATATAGAACAATGAAAACATGAGCAAGAAAAACTTATATGTCAGTATAAGTATTTTAGAGACCTCCTCTGATACCAATTGTAGGATCGAAATAATGATGTAGATGCTCAATATACAAGAGGGGGGGTGAATTGTACACTTTACAAATTTCCTTAAAAAATGAAAGATCTAAGTTTAACAAAGTTAAACTAAGAAAATTCAAAACACCTATAACACCAATTATAGAATTAGAACAAGGTATGAAGTTATAAAATTCTAGTTCTACACACTTGATTAAATCTGGAAAGTGATTCTGAAAAGATGGTTCCGGAAATATTATTACAAAAAGATGGATCCGGAAATATGATTCTGGAAAACTGAAACATAATGAAAGTTTACAATATGAGAATCTACCTTAACGCATATAGAATCTAACTAAGTCAGAGTACAAGTGTAACTAAATATAAAAAGGTTATACTTTTCCTTACAATACAAAATGCAGCAGAAAAAACTTTTACCAAAAACAAGTAACAAGATATAAATCTTTTAACCCAAAGAGAATGGTATCCAACAACCTTGGATAAAGGTCCCTTTATTTATACTTTCATGAAAGTCTGTCTTAACCACACCCAGGTAAGCCCTAGATACGAAGATCAGAGTCTCTGTATTGCTATCCTCGCAAGCTCTGAACATGAAGGTAGTTGGAACCTCTGTCTTCCTCAGTAAGGAAGCCCTTGAACTTCAAGGTAGTCGGCACCTCTGTCTTCCTATCCCCGGATGCCCCCAAATGTAATCATCAAAATTCGGAGTCACATGAAGCAATCTGAACGAGATGTTTAGTACGCACAAGGAATGAAAAGATTATCTCTCTAGAAATCACCTTAATAGCATGTGGTCTATAAAGTGGTCGACTTGTTCAATATTGAGCTCTTTAAAATGAGATCCTATTTATAGGCTCGATTGGAACGGTCAGATCCCTCCTCCAATAGTCATATTTTCCTTAAATTTCGGAGGGACCTGTACATGTGTCACAAAACCAACGGTTAGTTAGAAACAGTATGGACGATATAGTTTTATAACAAAACATGTGAAACTGAAAGCACGACATCGTTTAATAAAAAACTTAACAAATCAGAGTGTATGTAAAAAGTTTGTAATGTAAGAAAAATAAAAGTTCGGAGTCCAACCAAAATGGAATTTGGATTCTATAATAAAGATATATTCAGATTCTGTTTTATTGGAATTCAGAACTAGAATTATATAGAAATCTGGAGTCTGATCTTCTGGGAAATTCAGAGTCTGGTTTCATCAGAATTCAGAACCAGAACTTACAAAGTTCGAAGTTAGAGTTCATGAAAATTCGGAGTCAGAACTCATAAGAGTTTGGAGTTTGAATTCATAGAACTCGGAGTTAGAACATAGATAAGTTTCTAATCAGAATTTGGAGTCAAACTAAATGAGAATTAGTATCCAGAATTCGGAGTAGAACTTCATTAGAGTTCGTATCCAGAATTCGGAGTCAACTATATGAGAGTTTGTATCCATAATTTGCAGTGGAACTTCATTACAGTTTACAACCATAATTCAGTGTAGAACTTCATTACAGTTCACATCCAGAATTCGGAGTGGAACTTCATTACAGTTCACATCCAGAATTTGGAGTGGAACTTCATTACAATTCACATCCAGAATTCGGAGTGGAACTTCATTACAGTTCACATCCAAAATTCGGAGTGGAACTTCATTACAGTTCACATCCAGAATTCGGAGTGGAACTTCATTACAGTTCACATCTAGAATTCGGATCCTAAAACAGAATGATTCATATCTAAGTATTTATAGGTTTCCAAGGTTAAATATGAATCCGAATTTTATACTTAGTCAAAATATGAACAATGAAAATATGGTAAGGATAAATTTCCTTAGAGAAAGAAATTTTTCTTGTGAAATAAAAGCATAGAATAAAAAAGATTTTCTTAAAGATAAGGTATTTGTGATTTTCAAAACAAAAAGGAATGGAAAAGTCATAAGGAGAACCTTATTGACTCAAAAAAATGTTTAATTTAATAGAGATTGATCAGATAGATGAAAACTCCAATCAACCAATGGGTGGTAAAATTTATTCTAAAGCGTGTGAAATTATTCAAAGAGAAGTCCTGGAAAGAAATATTTTATTTTTTTACAACATCAATAGTAGTTAATATTATTCTTCTTCTCATTATTCTTTTTTGATCATAATTTATAATGAAACATCTGCAATAGAGTTATATAAATCACATTATTAAGTCAGTATGATAATTTAATTAAGTAAGAGCATTTTTCACTTGTATCACATGTATATAATTATGAAATGTTGATTATCCTTCACAAATTTTACTGTAATAATATTCATAAATATATATCTGTAAATAATAAAGACCATTATTAACTCCTTAAATTGTTTATGTATCCATTTTAGACTTTTTTCTTTTGATAACAAACTACATTATAGTTGTATAATCATTCTTTAAGGATATTAAGACTAGTTGGACCTTAAAATAGTTTATATAATTTTATAATTGATAATTTTAAGTATTTATAAGAATATGTTCTTTACTTTCAAAGAATTTTTTTAAATTTTAATCTATTTTTAAATATTACAACTCAATTGAAATTTAATCTATGATCAATCCTTGAAATATCATGAATTAGCTTCCTTTAAAAATTCAAACACATGAATTTGAATACAAATCTTTTTCCATTTTTAAAATCATAGCCTCTGGTAAATAATCCTCCAGTTCTTCATAGTGTGGAAATCTTATTCATGGTTTAAATTTTTTCTTCTCCTATTCAAGGTATACATGAATATAATATGAAAACTAACCTAACCTAATGATCATGTCCATCTAAACATACCCACTAAAATCCACCTTAGTCTCATTATATCCTAAAAAACATTATCACATTTGCGATATAATCTTTTTCTCAAATGATAAAGGAAACATTCTTAAAGTTAATGAAAAAATTACTTATGAAAAATTTACTTTTGGATAATTATCTTCATATCAATACATAAGATATTTCTTACTCTAGATAAATGAATATTATATTTTCTTGACTCCAGTGATGATATGTAATATATTTTACATTTCTAAATCCTAATATGTAAGAAATTCTGTAACACCTCATGATTTTGAAAATAAATTTAATATTGAATGTATGAAACCCCAAGTCTCTAAAAAACATCAATGAGTTATAACCTAGTCACTAAACATAATTTTACCACCTTTGTGATTTGAATTTTGAAAAACTGACATACATAGTTGCATTTAGTAGGATATTTAGAGTATGATAAGACAATATTAATTTATGGTGAATAGTAATGCACCCTTATGAATAGTAATATGAATAGTAATATGTCCCTTATTAATAGTAAATCATATTATTGTTTTATTGTCTTAAGGTTATAATATAATGAGATATTGATTAATTTTTCAATGTGATATAAAACAAATTATATTTTTCAAATTGTTATTTTTCTGAATAAATTAGGATTTTATTTAAAAATTAAATTAATTATATTGAGAAAATTATTTTCAAAAAATGGACATCATTTTCTAATTATACATGTTGATAAATGGTTTGGGTGAATTTTCGAGATTTTTCTAACATACCCGAACTTTTTATGAATAGTAAAATATAATAATTTTCCATATATATACATTATCAGTTAAATTCGCTATTCCTAGCATCATGGATGATGTAAGAACACTTGGTTCGAACTCACAGACCCTTATTACTATTATGGGTCACATTAATCAACATAATTGATTGTCATGAGGGAAATAATAAAACAATGAATAAGATATTCACAAATCACCCATGTCCTCTACTATACCCCCCTCCCCCCTCACTCCCTCTTCTATTCACTCTTTTCACGCATTGTTCCTTGTCAAAATTATACTCAAATATCCTCCCAAGATCCTCCCCTATGTCCATCATCCATTTGTATTATAAAAAGACCAAAACCTCTCCCCTAAAGAGGCTCTCAAGGAAGATTACTTCCAGAGGTAAATTCCTCTTTTCATTTCTTTTATTTCAAGTTCCTTTATTTTATTTTTCTTTCCTCACCTCCTTTCATACAAATATTGTTATGAATATAGTAACTTACATGTACATTAATTTTTTGGTGATAAAGGAATAATTCTTCATCATCTCTTCATTCCACTTCTTTTATACTAGAAATGAAAACACCATCCAAGATGTGTTAATTTATCACATTAAAGGGTGATAGGTTTTTAATTTCAATTATTGTCTTCATTTATGGTCATGAAACTATTTTTATGGTTTAACCTGACTATATTATATGTATTATAACTTATTTAAGGTTATGTAATCATTTTTTACATGTGATATTAATTTATTGATCGAAATGAGTTCGTTGTGATAAAAAAAACCGCCAATTAACCCAAACAATTGTCATTAAAGTTTTATAAGATGATTCATCTTCACTCCCAATAACCAAACACATTTTATGACCATGTAATATTATTGTTGTTCAATAATAACATAAAAATTATATTCTGGATAACCATTTTCATTCTACATGTTTATCCAAACATGAGTATAAGTAAACCAATCATAAAAACCAAGGAAGAAAACACTCCCAAACAATGAAATTGAATCTCCTAACCCATTAAAAGGCCATGAATGAACATAATAAGGTTACAATAAATAAATTAAATTTATATGATGATCTGGACTTATTAATTTATAAACCTAAATTTTATTATTCAGGCCATTAAGATCAAGTGGGGAGTACATTCGAACTTAAGGTAAGGGATTTCCACCCGAACCTCCAGTTTCATTCGGGTTACTTTTATTTTCTACTTACCTCAATTAAATTATTATTAATTAATATTTAATCCTCATAATTTCTCTTTTAATGTTCTATATATGTTTACCAACTAGAATCAAACCTTCATTTATGGGGAGTTATATATTTTAACGGGATCTTTCAAAAATTCTTCCTGAAATACAAGCCCATTTCAAAGGCATTTCCTGAATTCTTACCTATTTTCAAGGGAACTCAATAATCTGTTTTAAGCAACCATTATTTTTCTAAAAACACTCATTTTACTATGAAAAAACTATATTATTTCACTTCTATTTTTAAAAAACATTTTTCCAAAATAACTCTTCTTTTTAAAGTAAAAGAGTGGTTATCTCATGAATTACTCGATGATTTTCAAAGAGCATTTTCATTTGTTTCAGCACTCTTATTGACTCTTATGTATAAATGGGTCTAATCCTTTATAATATCATCTACAATATTCTTTTGATGTTTTTATGATTAGTTTTACTATGGATGTTATATCTTGAAACCATTCATCGTATTACTCTGAATGGTTATTGTTTATGTTTAATGATTGGGGAAAGTTAGTTACATTTCATATGTTTGTTTCAATATGAATGTATATGTTTTTTATGTGTATCACTGTTCATATGAGGAATTAATTAGACTTATTAGATGTTAGGTGGGACCCTCTACATCCCCTCTATGCATAGTTAGGTCTCATGAGACAAATAGATATGGACTTGGTCGAGGCCTTTCACATTTTTAGATATGGTTTTGGTTGAGGCCTTAATTGTTTTTCTATGTCTTGGATGAGGCCTTGACAGTATGTTTAAAAATGTATGGAATATGTATTTACCTCATTATGAATCAATAAATTCATAGTTCATGAGGTTATTCTACAACTAGAATACCCAAGATTATGTTATATTATGGAAATATTTACTCCACTCATATTCTAGCCATATTATGTCAAAGTGTATTTTTAATGGAATGTGTTTTCAATTATTAACCATGCCTAATGTTTATGTTATCTTCTAATGTAATTTTTACCCTTAATGAGCATCTGTTCTCACCCCTTCATAAGTTTTATTTTTTCTATGACATGAATATGTATATTATGATTGAGTTATAGGGATAGTCTTAGAGTGGTGGATATTCCCAATAGAACTTACATGTTGTTTTTCTTTACAAGTTGTAATGTTGAAATTATGTATGTATCTATATTTCCAAATATATTAAACTATTCGTTCCTTTAGGATACAACTTTTTTGTAATCATGCCAATGTATTTAAATAAGGCATCGGCTCCAGGAAACTGGGGTTGGGTCTTTACAGTTGGTATCAGATGAAGTTCAGTAGAAAACATGGAAACTAGATTTAGAAAATATAGATTACTGAACAAACCCATAAGATATTATCCGAGGATAAACATACAATAACATACCTGAATTTTAATAAGGAATAGATAGTGTGGACCTTTTTATCAAATACATCCCTATTTGGATACTACAAGTGGGCGTGGTTCTGGAAAAGATGTACATAGGAGTGAAAAATCCAACAAGGAGTTTTGGGCTTGACCCAGGGTATCCTGGTACATGACAATGGGCCTTACCGTGCATCTAGTTTGACACTCTGAGGGGATATTCTTAGGATAATTTTCATTTTCATTATAAGACATTATGAAGGATTTAAATGTATATTTTTCCTCCAAGAAACCATGTATATGATTATGGGATTATCAATGCATACAATTTTAATTTACGCTAATAATTTTTCTAAGTTAAGATTATACATTATGATTCATAACCTAATCTAGTGTATTCCATTATTTAGAAATGTGCATATTTGAAACAATTGAAATTTCATGAACGTGTATATCCCATGTAGGGATTTTACTCCTCTAAGAAATAATGATGTTGGCTCTAGAGCTGCGACTGGTGCGGAGAAACTTATAACTATACTAGGATACTTTACTCAGGTTATGAATAATAACCTTACCCATATGAAGCATCCAAATCCACAACATGGAAGAGATATGTTATATCTCTTTATGAGACAAAAACCTCCATCATTTAATGGGACTACAACCCATTCTTAGTGGAGTAGAGGATAAGTTCCTTAGAAAAAATATTTCTTGCCTTTGGAAGTAACAAAAAGGAGAAGATTTCCATGGTAGTTTATTGTTTTTCAGGATATGCTGATCAATGGTGGTTACTAATTCAAAACACAAAATGAGGAGGAAGAAATAGAAAAAATGGAATGGAGTGAATTTAAAGATTTTTTCTTAGAGAAATACATTCCTCATGAACAACTAGCGAATATGGAAAGGCAGTTTCTAAATTTGAGGTAAAAGGAAGATGATAATGTTGAAAAGTATGAAGCTAACTTCACAAGGTCAGTAAGGCATGATTTAGACTATATAAAAGATCTAAAGAGAAATATTTATCGATTATTTTATGACCTAAATCCATTCCTATGGTGGGCGATGGTTTTTCAAACTTTATCATCATATGAAGATATAGTGTCATGTGCTATTAAGATGGAAAAAGTGTTCTCTATGTCTTATGACTATAAAGTAAAGTAAGAGAATAAGAGGGATGCTAAAATCTCTAGAAAAGGAAATACGAAAATGGGTATGAATATAAGGTTTGACCTTCCACCCTATGATAATTGTGGAAGGAAACACCCCGGTGCCTGCTTAAAAAGAAAAGGGTTGTGCTACAACTGTGGATAGAATGGTCATAATTTTGGTGATTGTAACAGGAAGAAAGAAGATATTAATGTTTAATACTATAATTTTAGAGAGATAGGACACAATTCGAAAGATTTTTAAAGCTTCAAGTAAACGTTCCTCAGAAAAGGCCAAGGGAGTAGGGACAAGCTTATGCGATCCCAACTACTGGTATTGATGTTCCTAATAACATGGTGGTAGGTACATTAATTATTTCTTCAAACATAGCCAATTATTTATTTGATTCTGGATCATTGCATTCTATCATATCTTCTCAGTTTGACAAGAAAATAAGATATTTGAAATTTGATTTAATAAGGGAGTTGTCAGTCCAAACTCCTAAGGGAAGTATCATTGCAACAAAGTTGTGTCAGGAAGTCCCCATTATGGCATATAAACATGCTTTATATACTGATTTTACTATTATAACCATGATTGAATTTGATATAATCATCAGTATAAATTGGATTTCAAACCATGATGCGAAAATTTATTGCAAGAAGAAGGAGGTTACAATTTTCGAGGATGTTGTGGAATCTCTTATCTTTAGAGCATAAACATCACCATCTGATTCTCATCTAGATCCACCCCCAGTAGCTCGATTGAATTCAATTATTGGGGATAAAGGGAATGAAATAACTATGGGGGAGTAAAGGAATTTTCAAATAGTGTATGTACCTATTGTGTAAGAATATGTTGATTTTTTTCCGTAATATTTACTTGTACATCCTCCAGAGAAGGAAATTGAGTTTTCCATTGACTTAATTCTTAATTCAGGGCCCATACCAAAGACCTCTTATAAAATGGACATTGTGGAATTAGTGGAACTGAAGAAATATCTAGAGTAATTGAGTGATAATGGATTTATTCTCCCAAGTGTTTCTCCATGGGGAGCCCCTATTCTTTTTGTTAAGAAGAAAGATGGATCTTTGAGGTTGTGCATTGAATACAAGGAGATCAATGCTATAACAATAAAGAAAAAGTATCCCCTACCATTCATTGATTATTTATTTGATAAAATTTGGAGATCATAATATTTTTTGAAAATGACCTTAGATCTGGATATCATCAGTTACGAGTACGGAAGGAAGACATTCCAAATATAGCATTTTGATCCAGGTATGGGCATTATGAGTTTACATTAATGCATTTTGGACTAACTAATGCACCCTCTGTTTTCAGGGATCTAATTAATAGAGTTTTCAAGGATTACCTTGATGAATTTGTGGAGGTATTTATTAATGATATCTTGGTATAATCCAAAAGTTATAAAGATCATGAAAATCACTTATGCACTATTATGAATATTCTTAGAAGAAATGAATTATATGGGATGTTTAGAAAGTGTTAATTTTGGATTCAATCAGTTTACTTTCTTTTCAAAGTTTTCTATAAGGATGGAATATATGTTTATCTTATGGAGATAAATTCTGTGAAAGAATATCCTACTCCAACGAACATAACCGAGGTACATAGTTTTATTTATTTAGTAGGTTATTATCAGCGTTTTGTTCAGAAATTCACCTTTTTAGCCAACCCAATGACATTTCTTAAACATAAAGGGTTTTAGTTCATATGAAAAAAATAACATGAGGAATTTTTTTAAGAATTTAAGAGGAGATTATTGAATGCTCTGATCCTGACTCTTCCATCGGAGAATTATGGGTTTGTGATCTACAGTGATGCATCAAAGAAAGTATTTGGTTGGCTCCTTATACAGAATGATAGAGTTATTGACTATGCATTAAGGTAGTTAAAAATTCCTAAAAAAACTATCTTATTCATGATCTTGAGTTATCTTCTATAATATTTTCTCTAAATATATAGAGACATTATCTCCATTATGGTGAAATATGTGCCATATATATGGATCACAAGAGTCTAATGTATATCTTCTCATAGAAAGAACTCAACATGAGAAATTTGTGATGGATAAAACTACTCTAAGATTATTATTTTTCAGTACACTACCACCTAGAAAAGGAAAATAAGGTAGCTGAGGCATTGAGTATAAAGGGTCATGGAGTTTTAAACAAAATAAGAATTGAAAGGTATCATGTATTCATAGATCTAATAAGGATGGACATGGGAATTATCAAAGAAGGTGAAAAATCATTACTTTTTCAATTGGTTTCCAAACCATATTTATTAGAAAGGATTAAAAGCTTTCATCCTGATGATAAGAACCTTCAAAAGAAAATTAATGGTGTGAAATATGGGAATTTGGCTGACTTCGTATGTGAAGATGGAATTCTGAAATTTGGGAAGAGGTTATGTGTTCCCTATATACCTGAGGGGAAAAGGGACTTATTGGATGATTCTCATATCTCAAATTTCTATACTGGTAGCACTAAAATTTATATATATTTGAAAGAACATTTTTGGTGGTAAAACATGAAGAGGGAAATTGCATATTACGTACCAATATGTTCTATCTGCCAACAAGTGAAGGCCGAACGAAAACATCCTATAGGAGTCCTAAAACCTTTTCATATTCCTACATGGAAATGGGATGATATCACCATGGATTTGTTTCACTAGATTACCCAAAACACCATGAAAGGATGATCAAATATAGGTAATTGTTGATTGAATTATGAAATCTACACATTTCTTCTCTATAAGGGAGGATTTTCCACTAGAGAACCTAGCATGACTCTATATCAATGATGTTGTGAGAATTAATGGAGAACCTCTCTCAATTGTGTCTAATCATGATCCATGATTTACATTGAAATTATGGAAAATTCTTCAAAGTGATTTGAATATTGTGCTTTGATTGAGTACTACTTATCACCCAAAAACTGATGGGAAATAATAATGAACGATCCAAAATTTTGGAGACATTTTGAGATCATGATATCTAGAATTTGAAGGTATGTGGGATTAGTATTCACCTTTGGTGGAGTTTTCATACAATAATATTTTCCATTCCAGTATTCAAATGGCACTATATGAAGCATTGTATGGAAAGAGATGTCATACACCAACATGTTGGGATGAAGTAGGTGAAAGGAAGCCAGTGGGCTTAGAGATTGTGGAGGAAACAACAATGAAGATAAAGGCAATTCAAGGACATATCAAAGCATCTCAAAGAAGACAAAAAATAAATACAGATAATTGAAGGAAGGATTTGGAATTTCAAATTGGAGATAATGATTTCTTAAAAGTATCTCCTTGGAAGGGTGTTATATTATTTGGGAAGAAAGGGGAACTAAGCCTTAGGTACATAGGCCATTTTGAAAATATAGAGAGAATTTGAGTTTTTTCATATCATTTTGCGATAAAACCTAGACTGTATAAAGTACACAATGTGTACCATGTCTCATTGCTAAGGAAGTACATGCCATACCCAAAGCATTTCCTCACATATAAAGGTATAGAATTGGAACCTGACTTATCATACTATGAAGAGCCAATCTGGATTCTGGACACTAAAGAACATGTTTTAAGGTACCCTATAACTCAACTGGTAAATACACTTTGGAAAAATCATAAAATTGAAGAGGCAACATGGGATCCTGAGGAGCTTATGAAAAAAGAACTACCCAAATCGTTTTGTGATGTAACATTCTAGTAATTTTGAGGATGAATTTTCTGTAAGGAGGGTAGAATATAACACTAAAATATTTTGAAAATAAATTTAATATTTAATTCGTGAAACACTAAGTCTCTAAAAAACACCACTTTTTTATATCCTATCCAATAAACATAATTTTACCACCTCTGTGATTTGAATTTTTAAAAACTAACATACGCTGTTGCGTTCAGTAGGATATTTATTGTCTAATAAAATAACTTAATTCTTGGTGAATAGTATCATGCCCTTATGAATAGTAATATGAATAGTAATATAAACCTTATTAATAGTAAATCATAATATTATTTTTTTGTCTTATGTTTATAATATAATGAGATGTTGATTAATTTTTCAATGTGATAAAAAGTGACTTATAGTTTTAATTTTTTTAATTTTTTAGAATATATTATGATTTTATTTAAATATTAATTTAATCATATTTAGAAAATTATTTTCAAAAACTGGAATTCATTTTTTAATTCTTCACATCATAAAATAATAGGGGTGAATTTTTGGGGTTTTTCTGATATACTCAAATTTTTGATGAATAGTAAAATATGGTAATTTACCGTATATATAAATTATCTGTTAAATTTTCTATTAATAACATCATGGCTGATATAATCATACAAAGTTAGATCTCATATGAACTTATTACTATTATGGGTCACATTAATCAAAACTATTGGTTGTCTTGATAGAAATAAAAAAATAATGAATAAGATATTCACAAATCACCCCTCTCATTCCCTATAACCACCCCTCACTCCCACTTCTATTCACTCCTCTCAAGCCTTGTTCCTTGTGTAAATTATATTCAAATATCCTCCCAAGCTTCTCACCCATGTCCATCATCACTTGTTCTCATAAAAATAACAAAACCTCTCCCCTAAAGAGGCTCTCAAAGGAAGATTACTTCAAGAGGCAAATTCCTCTTTTCATTTCTTTTATTTCAGGTTCCTTTATATTATTTTTATTTCCTCAAATACTTTCATAAAAATGTTGTGATTACTACAGTACCTTATATTTACTATAATTTTGTTGTGATAAATGAATAATTCTTCATCATCTCTCTGTTCCCCTTCTTTTATACTATAAATGAAAACACCATCTAAGATGTGTTAATTTATCACATTCAAGGAGAATGGGTTTTTAATTTCTATTAACATAATATGTTCTGGTTGTGACACCATTTTTATGGTTCAAAAAGAATATAATATATTTATTATAACTTATTTAATGTTCTCAAATCATTTTTTATATGTTATATTAATTTATAAATCGAAATGAGTTTATTGTGATAAAATAACCGACAATAACCCAAACAATTGTCATTAATGTTTTATATAATGACTCATCTTCACACCCAATAACCAAATTAATTTTAGGATATAATCTTATTTTTGTTTACTAATAACATAAAAATTATATTTTTGAAAACCATTTTCATTCTACATGTTTATCCATATGTGAATATAAGTAAACCGGTCACAAAATCCAAGGAAGAAAACACTCCCAAATAATGAAATTGAATCTCTTAACCCACAAGAAGGCCATAAGTAAACCTGATAATGTTATACTAAATCAATTAAAGGTAGATTATTTTTTTGAATTATTAATTTATGAACCAAAATTTTATTATTCAGGTCGTTAAGATCATGTGAGGAACACCTTTGGACTTAAGGTAACAGTTTTCCACCTAAACCTCCATTTTCATTCGGGTTACTTTTATTTTCTAATTACGTAAATTAAGTTCTTATTGAAGCATATGTAATAATAATAAATTATGTGTCAATTTTCTATATTTGTGTACCAACCACAATTATACCTTCATTTATGGGGAGTTATATGGTTTAAAGGTATCTTTCAAAAATTCTTCCTTAAATACTAGCCCGTTTCAAAGGAATTTAGCGAATACTTACCTATTTTCAAGGGCACTCTATAATCTGTTTTAAGAAAACATTTTTTTTCTAAAAATGAACATTTTATTATTAAAAAACTCTATTATTTCACTTATAATTTTAGACAAACATTTTTCCAAATGAACTCTTGTTTTCAAAAGTAAAAGAGTATTTATCTCGAGAATTACTTGATGATTTTATAAGAGTATTTTAATTTGCTTCAACACTACTATTAAATGTTATGTATAAATGGGTCTAATATTTTATGATATCATCTACCATATTTTTTTAATCGTTTATTATTAGTTTGAATGTGGATGTGTTATCTTGAAACCATTCACCATATTACCCCAAATGGGTAGTGTTTATGTTTAATGGTTGAGGAAAGTTAGATACATTTCATCTGTTTGTTTCAACATGAATGTATATATTATTTATGTTTATCCCCATTAATATGAGGAATTAATAGGAATTATTATTTGAAGGGTGGGTCCTACTATATCCCCTCGATGCATTGGTAGGTTTAATGAGACAAATAGATATGGACTTGGCTGAGGCCTTGCCTATTTTTAGATATGGTTTTGGCCAAGGCTTTAATAAGTTTTAGATCTCTTGGCCGAGGCCTTGACGGAATTTTTAGAATGTCCAACATATACATTTACCTTCTTATGTAGCAATAAATTTTTAGTTCATGAGGTTATTTGAATAGTATAATACCCATAATTATATTATATTATGGAAATATTTAATTAGCTCATATTCCTGCCATATTATGTTCAAGTTTATTTTTAAAGGCGTGTGTTTTAAATTATTCACCATGCCTAATGATTATGTTATCTTTGGCTATAATTTTTACCCATACTAAGCATCTTATATCACTGCTTCTTATGTTTCTTTTTTCCCAATACATGAAGAGATATATTATGACTGACTTGCAGGGATAATCTTAGAGTGGTGCATGTTCCCAATGAAACTTCAATGTTATTTTTCTTTTCAAGTTGTAATGTTGAACTTTTGTATGTATCTATATTTCCAAATTTACTAAAATATTTGTTCCTTCAGGATACAAATTTCTTGTAATTATTCTAACGTAATGTAATAAGGCACCGACTTCGGGGAACTAGGGTCAGGTCTTTACAAATTATCCATAAATCTTGATCTATATTTTTCCCAAAATATCATGTCATTCACTCTAGTACATATATATAAATATAATATCTTAGAGTAAATAGAGGTAAATTCTTGAAATGTAAGAGTCCACGACTTAGAAAAATCTATATGTTTCTTAACTTCTGATGGATATGTAAAAGTAAACCTCCTTTGTTAAAATCAAATATCTAAGAGTCAATTATAAAATTATCCTTGTATATATAAATTCAAAACATTTTTCTAAATTACAATGGAACACATAAAAATAATAAACATAATAATGAAAAATCCATGAATTAAGAAAATTTATGAACTTTTAAATTCCCATAGAATACATAATGGTCATTTCCTTAGATTTATTACATAAAATTACCACCATATCCAAAAGTGTAAAATCCCCAAAAATTTATCTCTTGGAAATCCAAAATATATAATTTACAATACATATGAGTCCTATACTTAGGATAATTATTTTAGAATATTAAAAACTCACAAATTGATTCAAGAATAAAATTCTTATTAAGTGACATAAATAAATAGCCAATTAACCTGAAATCAATCAAACAAAAATATCAGTAACAAAAAAATTAGTATTTTTTAGAATATAAAAATAAAGTAAATATGATTATACTAGATTATAATATGTTCAAAAATCATATTCCAACAACCACTCCCTTTTTTATGATAAAAAAACCCATAAAGTCAAAAAATAAATTTTTTTAGAATAATAAATTGAATTGAAAGGTAAATAAATAATATATAGAAATGATTTTTTATTTCCCATTTCCATAATCCTTTGATATCAAAATGAAGGCTATATAATAGGGTATAAAACATCACTTGTAAACACTAAAATTAACAAAATATGATATTATAATACTAAAAATAATAAAAAGTTGGTAGTTTTCTCTAATGAAAAAACATGCGTGGTTTCGCCGGATGGTTGATTGTGTGTGTGGGGGGGGGGAGGGGTAATATAGTGACCCAAACATTAGAAACATGTATATGACATCATTTTAGATGAATATTAATAATATTAAAAAAGTAAATTCCTAATAACCATAATAGTTTAGTGTGTTTGGAAACACAAATAATATCTTCTAAATTGGTGAAAGATCTTTAATGTTTCCCATAAAGATATTCTCATTTAGTAATTCAACTTAAAACCTTTCTTCATAACCTGATGAAAGGAAACATAATAAAGGGTGATATATATTGCTCGTTAAGGGTTAATAAAGAATATATGTAAGCAAAACATGAGCATAAGGGTATGAGAACATGAAAATATCATTTAAAGATCATACTCTGCCTATCAAATATCATATTCATGAGTCAGGGCATAACTATTACCAGTTCACAAGACATAAATCATTAAAGAATCAATAGAATAATACATGAGAGCATAATATAGAAATAAGTCATATAATATTTTGTATACACACAATAATATAAAATTATTCCCTATAATTCAAGGATTATTACCAAAACCTATCACGATAGTTCATGGAGGCTATACCTACTAGGCAGAGAACACCACCATCCCCATTCACAACCCTTTCCTTTTAGTGGAATTGTTTCACTTACCAAACCATCTTAGTAATCAAGGTTCACTCCCAAAACCATATTATTAATCAAGGTTTACTCCCTATACCATCTTAGTAGTCAAGCTTCACTCTCAAGACCATCTTAGCCGAAACATTCCTTTACTGAACTGAGTTCTCCCCCCATTCCATTCATGTCAATATAATGAGATATAAATAATTACTTAATGCATTGGAGGGAGATATAGGTCTTACCCATCACATGATGAAATCATACATATGTGTGACAAAAGATAATAAAACATACATCATATCATGACCCATAAAAGAGATGTGTTTCATAAAAATCACATCAAAACCAATGAAATTAAATGGGTATCGTAAACATGTCATCATATCATAATATTTTGAAAAATTAGAAGTTTTATAATAATTTCATCAAATCATAACCCATGAAACAAAGTTGGTTTCCTAAGAATATAACTTGTATAAGAGAAATAAGTGTCATAAACTTATAAATCATGAAAAATAAATGGGTTTCATAACCATCATGCCATCAAAACATAAACGTTTTTTGATGATTTAGTTGGGGAGAACACATCTGTCTATCGAGGATGTGCTAATTGTTGCCCCGTATTCCCGCATTCCAAAGGTGAGCGACATCCGTCGCTTGTTCAGGGATGTTTTCTCCATGATCCAAATGGGACGTCAGTTCCTCCTTCTGTGGGTTCATCTTCAGAACTCATTACCTAGTTCGGGTATCCCTTAAAGAATAAGTAGTGGTTGGTGAATATCATTCCTGGTGCCATATCTTTGTGGACACCGATTAATTGAACTGCTTCTGTCTAGAAATTACAAGGGGTCTTGATAGGGCGGAAACCTTATGTTGGAATAGATGACAACATCAGTCTTGTTGGGGAATATATGGATGAATGGACATTAGGGAACCTGTATTCTTCCTCATAATAGGACATCTCAAGGGTGCAAATCCCAAGGAATCCCACATCAGTCAGAGGGTATCTTATGCGGGAGGCATGTATCTGAGTTTTTCCTCAACTTACCATGTTTTATATAGGGTATGCTACGAGTTTAATATCTTACGGAGACGGTTACGCCGAAGGCGTGTCTTCTGAGGTTTTCCTCATGCATATCATGTTTAACACGAGGTATGCTGTGAGTTTAATGTCTTGCAGAGATGGAATGGGGGTGATCAGAACGTCCCATAGAGATGGATCAGATTGTTACATCCCAAGGAGGGAACAACTGGAAGGTTTACCAGGTGGATGGATCAGAACACTCAATAAGAGCAGGCCCAATATGGTGTGTCCAATAGATGGAATATTTCATACCGTGAAGGCTGATCTGGACACCACTGAGGACGGATCAAGAAGTGTGCACCCCAGAATGGGGGAACACCATGGTTTACCATTGGTTGGGATTGAACCTCGTGGAGGTTTCCTCTGTACCCTGTGTAGACGACACAGATTAAAACCCATGTACTTCGAAGGGGTGATGAATAGGGATGTACAAAAAGCACAACAACCCGGATACATGTTGGGGCTTACGCATGGAAAGTGGCCCATGTACTGCTAGGAGTAGTGAGGAGGTGGATGACATGATCTTACCAGGATGTAGTGGCCCGGGTAAGAATCAGGATGGATGATGAAGAGTTGAATTAAGTGGATAGATAATGAGATGGAACCGACGTGAGGATGACGGTGATGTTGGGCTTGGTCCTCAAATAGACGTCATACCTATCCTCGTGGTAGGGAATAAAAGTCCTCATAGTTTGGTAGGACAATGGGACACTAGAGGAGGTGACCTGTGAGAATGGATGCTTGGATGGGATCTGGAGGAAATAGAACCTTCATGTTGGGTCAGGTCCTTCCCGAAACACATAGGCTCGAGGGAGATAGTAGGAGGAGACATGAGTTATGGGTTTGAACCTTAGGGAGGAATCCGACATATCCCCATGGCAGGGAATCAATGTCTATATAGTTCAGGCGGAGTGTTGGTGAGCCGACGTGAAGATATTCGGGACCAATGTTTGTTGGGCTTGAACCTTTGGGAGGCTTCCTATAGACCTTGCCTTGGCAAAGATCAAAGACCACTTAGTTAAGAATGGATTTTGGTGAACTGACGTGAAGATGGTCGGGAACAATGGGTGTTGGTCTTGAACCTCGGGGAGGCTTCCTACATACCTTACATTGGAAAGGATCAAAGTCCACATAGTTTAGAATAGGTGGGAATCGACGTGAATGGGGTCACAACCAATGAATGGTGAGCTTGATCCTCTGGGAGGCTTCCTATGTACCATGCATTGGCAAGGATCAAAGTCCACGTAGTTTGGGATGGTGTTTGGTGAACCGACATGAAGATGGTTAGGACCAATGGTTGTTGTGATTGAACCTCAGGGGGGCTTCCTACTTAGCTTTCCTTGGCAAGGATCAATGTCCACGTAGTTCGGGATAGAGTTTGGTGAACCGATGTGAAGATGGTCGGGACCAATGGGTGTTGGGCTTGAACCTTGGGGAGGCTTCCTACGTAGCTTTCCTTGACAAGTATCAAAGTCCACACAGTTTAGAATGGGGTTTGGTGAACCGACGTGAAGATTTTTGGGACCAATGGGTGTTGGGCTTGAACCTCAGGAAGGATTCCTACGTAAATTGCCTTGGCAAGGATCAAAGTCAATGTAGTTCAGGATGGTTTTTGGTGAACCAACATGAATATGGTTGGGACCAATGGTTATTGTGATTGATCCTCGGGGAGGCTTCCTACGTACCATTCCTTGGAAAGGATCAAAGTCCATGTAGTTTGGGATGGTGGTTGGTGAACTGACATGAGGATGGTTGGGACCAATGGGTATTGGGATTAAACCTTGGGGAGGCTTCTTATGTACCTTGCCTTGGCAAGGATCAATGTCCATGTAGTTCGGGAGGGGTTTTGGTGAACCAACGTGAAGATGTTAAGAACCAATGGGTTCTAGTCTTGAACCACAGGGAGGCTTCCTACGTAGCTTGCCTTGTCAAGGATCAAAGTCCACATAGTTCAAGATGGTGTTTGGGGCTTTCACTATAGGCTTCCTATAGAGGATATCATGGTCGATACTTCCTCTAAGCCCACGTGAGTCATGCTCAGTGTGATAAAAAAGAGGTAGCAAAGACCTAAGGATCATGGCACAAAGGTGCATCCATGAAGGGTGGTGAATGGGGATTACACAAGGAAGCTGTTTGGGTGACGCTATGGAGAGACAACAGTGCATGGGGATTATGCGAGGAAGCTGCCCACATGCCGCTATAGAGTAAAAATAGTGAATGGGGCTTACACAAGGAAGCTTCTCGAGTGCCACTATGGAGCAGAAACGGTGGATGGGGCTTACCCAAGAAAGCTTCCTGGGTGATACTATGGAACGATAACGGTGAATGGGGATTACACAAAGAAGCTGCTCGGGTGCCGCTATGGAGCAGCAACAGTGGATGGGGTTTATGCAAGGAAGCTACCAGGGTGCCACTATGGAGTGACTACGGTACATGGGGATTATGCAAGGAAGCTGCTTAGGTGCCTCAATGGAGCGACAATGGTGAATGGGGATTACGCAAGGAAGCTGCTTGGGTGTCGCTATGGAGCGGCAACAGTGCATGGGGCTTACGTAAGGAAGATTCCTGGGTGCTGCTATAGAGCAGCAACGATGAATAAGGCTTATGCAAGGAAGCTCCTTGGGTGCTGCTATGGAGCGACAACAGTGCATGGGGCTTATGCAATGAAGCTGCTCGGGTGCCGCTATGGATCGACACTAGTGAATGGGGCTTGCACAAGGAAGCTGCTCGGGTTCCGCTATGGATCAACAATGGTGGATGGGGCTTAGGCAAAGAAGATTCCTGAGTTTCTTCCTCATGTATGTCCATGAGGGAAACCCATCTCATTGATGGGTTGAGACATATAATGGAGACCTACACCTACGCGCATGTTCATAAGCGGGATAACACCAAGGGCGTTGGAATCAGTCCGAACAAAGGGAGATGACGTGTGTGAATCACATGAGAGACATTCAGAACATGCTGAGGGTGGCATGACTATGGAGTATAATTGCTGACCATGTTTGAAACACAACATCCATATCATGTTAGCTTGAAATGGGAACAAACAAATGAGGGTCAACTATTGACCATGTTCCAAACATAGGACCTGACTCAAAGTGTCGTCCAAAGTCTTCTCGGGCGTTGGCCCAGGATGGTTAGTGAGCTGATGCAGCATGGGACCAGGTCGTTAGGGGGTCCCTTCAAACATGGAGGATCATGAAGATCCGAATGAAGGACACACAAAGCGTGAGGTGGAGTGATGGAATGTTTGAATGGATTCCAACTCTCTTGAAATTATTCCACTATAATCATGGCATGAGTTATCTTATAATTTTAACATAATCCATCTCTTATTTGGAACAAGTGGAATCTTATTAATGAGTGACAGGCATAATATAGTTTAAAGTCATTTAGAGAGGACTGTTGGCATCTTATGGTTGGCGCATAAGGCATCCCTTTCTTGGAGCAGGAGGCATCCTATATTTGTTCATATAGGATTTACTACATTTTATAGTCAAGTAGATAGGACTATTGGCATCTTATGCTTGGTGTATAAGGAATATCTTTTTTGGAACAAGTGCCATCCTATATTTTTAACATAGGGTGTACTACATTTTATAGTCATGTAGAGATGACTATTGGCATCTTATTTTTGGAGCATAAGGCATCTATTTTTTGGATCAAGAGGCATCCTATATTTGTCATATAAGGTACACTACAATTTATAGTCATATACATAGAACTATTAGGCATAAAGTTTCTAGAAATGGATGGTTTTGGGACTTACGCAAGGGTGGCCCTTTCTTGTTCAACCTGGCATAGGAGCCAAGTGATAGGGTTTGCAAGAGTTTCTTGAGGAATGGTCAACTCAAGGTGCTCGAGGAATTGATGATGAGACTATCAACTCACAACATGGGAAATGAACCAAGAGGATAATATCAACTCAAGGTGTTTCATGGTGTGTATAGGAGTATCTCAAATCATGGTACTTCATAAGTGGAAGGTGGGTGTGCATAAGGGCGCAATGGAAAATCCCAACATCCCAGCCTAAAAAGCTCACAGTGCAACTCTCCGTTTTTCATGGGGGTCAGCGATGGAAGCGAAGGGACTTTGTGGCATAGGTGTGCACAAGGTTCATCACCTTGGCACTGTGGCGCACAAGACTTCTGTCTTGCGTGCGAGATTGAGGTACTGCACACAATATTGAAGTCTTGCACGCAAGATTGGATGTTTTCACCAAGCATGGAATCTTGCGCGCACATGACATAGGTAGAAAGTATGCCAAGCGAGGTTCAAACCACTGTGCCCCCCCCCCCCATGACAGCGGACCCATATGGGACCTGTTGAAAAATATATCACATGGAGGGTCTCATTATTCTACGTAGGCATGGAAGAGGCGGTATTACGAGCAACGGGGTGGTGGCCGTCCTCTAGAGAGATCTCTCGAGGGGTGCAGTTGCACTTGTATTTATCGATAAACCCGAGAGTGGTTACGCATAAGATTCCTGGTGAAAATATTATCTTACGTTCACCCTGTAGCGGGTGTTCATGCAAAGGGGAATTTGACATCACATTGGGCGCATATGAATCTTGCGCGCACCTCTTAAAACTTGCATGCACCTTCCTTATATGTTTTTCGAGTGGCCTGGGAAGAATATGACATCTCATTGGACGTGTAAACGGTTTGCGTGACATGTTTCACACAAGATTTTATTGTTGCGTGCATGATTCCATTTTTGTGTTAAAAACATCCATTCTTGCGTGAAAGATTTCAATTCTTTCACGTGAAGCCATACTTTGCCCCAAAATCGTTCTGGATGGCCATTTCCATCAGCCTCACTTCGAACGACCATAACTTATGATCCCTAACATTGTCCAGGCTCCAAGACCAGTCAAATCGAAGCTTTCGGAACGCACTACGCTCCAGGATCATGCATAGAAGCATTAGGTGAATTACATGGACGTGTTTTCCAGTGCCAACTTAAACCATTAAGAGAAAGAATATGAATGGAATCCTTGGATCATATCCTCAAAAAGGAAAAAGTGACACAACAGATATCATCTTATATGGACTGTTATTTTTAAATATATTTTAAAACAATTTCTTGATGAAAATGTCTACTCTTATTTGAAATATATTTTTTGCAAAATAAAACCTTTTGAAAAATATTTTCTTTTAAACTAACTGTGAAAACTTATAATTGAATCTTGAAAATAAATTAAAACATTTTTTCTATGAAAATAATTAGAAAACCTATAATGAAATATTCAAAATGTTTTAAAATAAATTTTCTTTGAAAATAATTTTAAAACATATAATCAAAGCATGAAAATATTTTGGAAAAATTTTCATTAAAAATACTTTGAAAACATACAAAGAAGTCCTGAAAACATTTTTTAAACCTTCTTATTTGAAAATAATTTGAAAAATTATAAATAAATATCAAAAATATTTTGAAAATAGTTTTCATTGAAAATAATTAAAAACTTATAAGGAAAAATTGGAAACATTTTGAAAACATTTTTGTTTGAAAATAATTTTAAAACTTTTAAAGAAATATTGAAAACCTTTTGAAAATATTTTTATTTTAAAATACTTTTCTAACATATAAATAAATATTTAAAAAAATTAAAAAACATTATTCTATGAAACTAATTTGAAAACTTATAAAGAAATCTTGAAAACACATAAAATATATTTTTCTTCTAAAATACTTTAAAATTTTATAAATAAATATTGAAAACATTTTTAAAAACTTTTTATTTAAAAACAACTTTAAAAAATGAACGTATAAAATATTATGATTTTTTTTCATAAAAATAAATATTGTAAATTTTTAAATTAATATTCCAAGGAAGGATGTTCATGGTGGGGAATAAATTTGTATATGCTGAACATTTCTTTTGCATCGTAAAAAGTTTGAAAAGTTTCTTGATCATATAATTAAAAGAATATTACTTTTAAAAAAACATTTTAAAAAAATATGAAACATGGGAAACATTTATTTTAAATAACATTACATAATAATATAAAAAAATTAAAACAATTTTATAAAATATTTTTTTGTAAGAACATAGATTTCTGACTGAAAAGTGAAATAAATTTGAGTTTTCTTAAAAACATTTTCTTAATTATCTTAAGAACCAAATAGGTTAAAAATGGTACCATTACTTGAATATATCGTAAATAAACATAGGAGAATAAAATTCATGAGTTTATTAAGATATGTATCATAATATTTCATCAAAGGAAGCGTCATCATTAGCAATCCTAATAAATGATGAGATTGTATTAATAAACTGTTACCACATTGGTAACTTTGAATCATAATACCCCTGAAATAATAAAATTAATTTATTCTTAAAATATCACAAAAACAAGTATATTAATGATGTAATGTGTCAAATGGTAGTATATACTCCTCATAAAAATATAGGTTCACAACATGAAATGTTTCTCAAAGAAGGAAAATTGAGAAAAATTACTTTATTGATTTGGTAACTTTTGAAACCATATGAAATAAAGATCCTAAAATGGATATGTAAATACCAATAAATTTAATTATAATAATCAAAAAAAATTCATGTGTAGTATATAAATAATGAAAAAAAATGAGTGGGGAATAAGGCATAAGTCTCATAGAAATAAAAGTGAAACGAGAAAAACCTTACTTTAAGTATTGACATTATTCATACTTATTCAAAACTTCTGTATAATAAATATATGTTTATTATATGTCGTAAAAAGAACCATATTATTATATATATTACCATATATTATGTTATAGTGACTTTAAATTACCCGTTTATTAACAATTCCATGTTAATGTTACTTTTCGGGTAATATCTGCATTGTATTTCATAGATGTTTTGAATTTTATTCTTTATACCATTAGTTGGATCATGATTTACTTATTTACATAATTTAAAACATTATATAAATATCATATATAATTAGTATTTACATATTTATAATAATCTATAAAAGATAAAAATAAGAAATGGAATATATCGTTCCTGGAGATGGTAGGTCGTACATACGCATGAATGCTTCTTCCATTTTCTTATAGTATTGAAATAATGAAATTAAATGAAATATATATCATGAGGTAGTAGTCTACCGCACACATGAACAGTAAGTTCATTACCCATTTTATTGAAGTTTGTGTAGGTGTGGGTCGAATCCTTATAATAACAACCTCTTAATATATTTAGGATAAAAAATTATCCTATAATTATGGAATAATAAAAAATTAATTGGTGGATAATGAAATAAAATAGAAATGTACATTGAATTACATTACCTCTTTTTTGGGTAACTCCTTTTGGTTTACACCAAAGGGCTTCCTTGGTTGAATTTATGTTTAAAGTATTGCTGCTAAAGGATATGGATTTTGGGGTCTAATTTGGGTAGGTTTTGGATGATCCTAATGGATTTATAAATATGAATAAGTGTGTGGGGGGGGGGGGGTGAGTGCCCTTTTATAGTGGAAAAGGAGTGTCATTCTTATAAATACAAAATGGTAAATATTATTGAGCGGTATCCCTTACATCATGTTCCTCCAATAATTTTAAATTTTTGATAAATGATGGTACTTGGTTGAAATATGTCCATAAAATGGCTTTTGGACATGTTTATAGGTTATTTGGCCCCTTAAATTAAATTTTAACCACTAAGTCATCTTGTTTTTAACATAATTGCTGTAATTAATTTTAATTAATTAGAAATATATTTTTGGTAAAAAACTAAGTCGATCATATTATAAATTATTTTTTATTCTAATTCCAAATATTGAATCCATTTTTATAAATTATAATCACATAATTGGAACAAACTAATTTAAAATTAATCTCATAGATGTGTTGTGACAACAAGTTTTTTAAGCGAAAATGTTCAAAAGTTTGAAATGTTTGTATATCCAATTTCAATGTGAAATTCATTTCAACTAACTAAATTGGATTTAATGATATAAAATTGATCTAAATTAACTTTAAAACTAATTCAAAATATAATTTAACTATTTAATTAAATTTTATGAGAATAATGTTTTCAATTAAAATTCAGTATTTTTCACTATTCATCAAAAAATGAAACTTCTCAGAAAAATAACAAAAAAAATCTCCAAAATTAAATTTTGAGATCCTGTATTCAAAAATGATGTTTATTTTATAAAATAAAAAATATAAAGGTTTCAAAAATTATATTTAAAATGTGGTCACCATTAAAAGATGGTAAAATTACCTTTTATAAGAATACTTCTTTTTTATTTATAAAATTGGATTTATTCTTATCTTGTACTGATAAAATATATTGGATTAGTATCAAAAAAAATTTATTGAATTTATTATATATAAATTTTATTAGAAACATTCATCAAAAGTGGGTTTTTTTAAATTTAATGATATAAAATTGTGTTTTTACATAGAAAAATAGTTTTCTTAGAAAAGGAACTTATTTATTTTCAAGTACTTATTAATTTCATTTCTAACTAATTAAAAAACAAACGATTCATTTTATATACATTTTTTCAATTTATTTAATCTTATTCTTAACATCCCTTCTAATGACTAGGTGGTAAATATAATAATATTTAAATAACAATATAAATAGTATATTGTAGTTTGTAAAACTCGACCTTGTCTGTAACGAAAGCTATCAAAGGAATTCAGTATTGTGTGTAATAGAAGACAAACACAGTGTTGCATGTACTGAAATCTAATCTAAGTGTTTTATGTAGTGAAATCTTAACTTGGTGTTTTATTAAAGGAAATATAAACATAGTTCTTTCATATAACAAAAGCTATATATAGTGTTGCAAGAAATTCAGAACATTGAAAAGATTAAATTATTTTGAAAAAAATATATTTCACAAAATCTTGGGGTGTTACATTCTACCCCAACTTAAAATGAATTTCTCCCTAGAAATTTATCTAGGTTATTAAATTTTTAATAATTAAAATTTCCTTTCATATAAAACAACATCATAAAAATGAATACTAAAAATTTCTTTAAAATGGGATATTTGGAAACATATTGGTTACCCAAAGTTACTAATACATAGGTTTCTACATAGAATAACATAGGTGGAAAGTGAAAACTAGGTCATTGAAGATAAATATAACTACCAAGTTCTTATGGAGTGTGATAGAGAATATGGTTAGGATAAAGTTAACGATCATAAATCCATAACCCATAGAGGCTTGAAAAAGGTCATTGGTATCATAAAAATGATGATAAAAGATAACATTTTATTTCAAGAAACATTTTGAAAAAGATAAATAATTTTTATGAGAAGATATACTTACATGATTTCCGGACAACCTCACCCTTTTTTGTGCCTTGATCATTTTCCACATCATATCTTATTACAAAAAAATGAAGCTGAATTTTTCATTCCAGAAGCATTAGCTGATAATGAGATCTATAAATAGAATGAGAGGTCATTCCATCAATCTTTATCACAAAAAAGGATTCCACAAGTTATCAAATATTCATAAATCCTCATGTGGATAGATAATGATTTAATATCTAAAACCTAATCCAAGTTTTACATGAACCATTCCATAAAAGATTAACCTTATAACCCCTCTAAAAGAAGAAAGTCCATAAATTTAGAAAGAAGTTCACTATAATTAAAATTAACTTAACATTGATCCCACATATATCATAAAGTAGATCTTATTTTTTACATACCAAATATGTTAATACATTCATCAAGTATTATCTTGAAACATGGTAATGACCTGAATTACCATAAATCCTTATTAAAAACTTTCATGTTTTCTTATTCCAATGTTTATTTGATATATTCCTTAAATCCAGAAAAAATTTGTAAACTCCATTCATGATAGCATAAAACAATTTACCAAAAAAATGATAATTAGATCCATGGTAATAATTAGTATCCAATTTAATTTATCCAAATTCATCTCTTTATCCATGTAAACACCATTTTCTCAGCACCAGGAACACATTAATGGTTACCTTAATTTAATAAAAATATTACCTTTAAATTAAATCATTTTTATAGTCCATCAGTACCATTCTATATATTTTTAAAAATCCTTAATGGAAAATATGTATTCATAATTCATATAACATTATTCTTAAATTCATATACATATAAACATAAATCATAAAACTTTATTCTTAAACTATTACTTAGGATTCATTGACTTATTTATTAATACCCCTTTCCTAGAATATGACATATGAATAATTTCTTAAGGTTACTATAACTCAATTTTATCATGTAAAAAATACTGTTAGAACATCCCATACCTTTAACATTTCATTCATAATCTCCTTATCTTCAACGGTATAACCAATACTAATGCCACCTTCCTGATTCTATTCATGAGATTTCAACTTCAGGCATTAATTTTCATAATTACCATTCTTTCCATATATAAAAAATTCAATTTTAACCTAGATTATTCTAGTTTCCTCTTTTGATGAAGACTAGAAAACTTAGTGTGAAAAACACTTATCATAGAAAATAAACCACATAATCATGAAAAATTACTTATAGGATTATTAAATCATGACACCTTCTTTTAAATATACGAAACCATAGTCTTATCTATAGAAATATACCCAGGTATATCACTAAATGTTTCTCATCATAGTTTCCAAAGGCTGAATAAACCATTCCTTTGATACCAACTATAGTGACTCAGGCTTAACATACATGAATATTACATCATTTTAGATGAATAATCATCATATTAAAAAAGTATATTCCCTACAACCATAATAGATCAGTGTATTTGGAAAATTGGAAAACAATATTCTAACTTGGTGAGATATCTTCAATATTTCCCACAAATATATTCCCCCTTAGTACTTCAACTTAAAACATTTCTTCATAACTCAGGGAAAGGAAACCTAAGAAAGGGTGAGCTTCGATGCTCAGTAAGGGTAAATAAAAAAGATATGTAAGCATAACATGGGCATAAGGGTATGCGAACATGAAAATAAAATTTTAATATCATACCCTACATATCAAATATCATATACATGAGTCATGGAATAACGATTAGAAGTTCATAAGGCATGAATCATAAGGGAATCAAGAGAATAATCCATGAGAGAATAATATAAGAATAAGACATATAATCTATGGAATACATGTAAGCAGATAAAATCATTCCCTATAAGTCAATGCTTATTGTAAAAACCTAGTAGGACTCTTCATGGGGGATACACCTACTAGGCAGGACACACCACCATCCCCATTCATAGCCCATTCCTTGTAATGGAATGGGTTCACTCCCAAGACAATATTGGTAGTCAATGTTCACTCCCAATAACATATTTGTAGTGAAGGTACACTCCCAAGACCGTATTATTGGACAAAGTCCTTTACTAAACTAACTTCACTCCCCATTACATACATTTTTATCTCATGAGATATAAATCTTTACCCAATGCATTGGAGAGAGATATAGGTCCCACCCATCACATAATGAAATCATACATATGTGTTCTATAAGATAATAAAATATTCAAAATATTGTGACCCACAAAATTGATGTGTTTCATAAACATCATATCATAACACATTTAATGAAATGGGATCATAAACATGTTATTATAACATAACCTATGTAAAACAGAGAGGTTTCAAAATCATTTCATCAAAGAATAACCCATGAAAATAAGTGGGTTTAATAAGAATATAACCCATATAAGAGAAATGGTTTTCATAAACATATTACCCATGAAAGAGTAATAGGTTTAATAACCATCATGCCACCAAAATATTAACAATTTAGAGAAATAATATGAATGGAATCCTTGGATCACATCCTTTGGAAGGCATGAGTAACATAAAAGGATGTCGTATTAGATGTAAAATGATTTTGAAATATAATTTAAGAACATTTCTTGATTAAAATCTCCATTCTTATTTGAAAAATTATTTTTTAATCATAAAAGTTTTTAAAAACAATTTTTTTGGAAAATAACCATGAAATCTTATAGAGTAAGCTCAAAATTTTTTTGAAAGCATTTTTCTTTGAAAATAATTTTTAAAAATTATAAATAAATCTTGAAAACATGCTGACAGCCTTTTTATTTTAAAATACTTTGAAAACTAATAAATAAAGGTTGAAAAAATTGAAAACATATTTCTTTGAAAATACTTTGAAACTTAAAAATAATGATTGAAAACATTTTGAAAACCTTTTCCCATGAAAATGATCAAAAATATTATAACAAAATCTTGAAAATATATTTAAAACCCCTTTATTTAAAAATACTTTGAAAACATATAATTAAAGCTTGCAAACATTTTGAAAACCTCTTTCTTTTAAAATAATTTGGAAAATTATAAATAAATATTGGAAACTATTTTGGAAACCTTTTTATTTTAAAATACATGGATAAAATATAAATAAATATTTAAAATATTTAAAAAAATTCTTTAAAAATACTTTTAAAACTTATAAATAAATCCTGAAAATATTTTGAAAACCATTTTCTTTGAAAATAATTTGAAAACTTTTAAATAAAGCATGAAAACGTTTTCATAACATTTTTCTTTTAAAACCAATTTAAAAAAATGAAGGTAAAAATATTAGTAAATTTTTTTTATTTAAAATAAATCTTGTCAACTTGTAATGTAATATTACAATTAATGACAATCATAATGTCAGATAAATCCATACATGCCAAACATTGCTTTTGCGCTGTATAAAGTTTAGAAAAGTGCCTCAATCGAAAAAGGACAAGAAGATTCTGTTTTACAAAACATTGTTAAAAAGGTAAAACATGGGTAAAAATTTATTTTAATTAACATAGGAAAATAGTATAAAATTTGTAAAAACATTTTTAGAAAACATGGTTTTGGAAGAACACAGATTCCTGACCGATAAGAAAAATAAAGTCGGGTTTTCTTAAAAATGTTTTCATAATTATCTTAATTACCAAAGAGTGTAAAAATGGTAAAATTACTTGAATATATCATTAATAAATATAGGGTAATAAAATTTAAGATATTTCATGGGATATGGATCATAATATTTCATCAATGGAGGAATAATCATAAACAATCCTGATAATCGATGAGATTGTAGTAATAAACTGTTGCAAATTTGGTAACTTTTATTAATAATCTGCATGAAATTATAAAATTACATGAAGCTTAAAATATAATTAAAATAAGGAAATTATTTATATAACATGTAAAATGTAATTATATACACATCGTAGAAAAATATAGGTGCATAGCATGACATTTATCTCAAAGAAGGAAATTCGAGACAAAATTACTTTAGCAATTTGGTAACTTTTGAACCATAAAACATATGAAAAAATGATCATAAAATGGATATTTAAATAACCATCAGTTTAAGAATAATAATAATATAATTCATTAATGGGTAGTATATACACCACACAAAAGAAATGGGCGATGAATAAGGCATAAGTCTCACATAAGTAAAAGTGAGACGAGAAAACCCTTACCTTAAGTCTTGACATTCTTTGTACAAGTTAAAACCTCTTGTATAATAAATATAAGTATATTATAAATCTACCATGAAACAATATTCTTATATCTAATAACATATATTATTTTATTATGACTTTATAATATCTTTTTATTAACAATTCACAAGTTGAAAAAATGGTATTTAACACCATCATCTTAAAGTCAGTTCTTCAAGACTGATGTTAAAAGTATTTAATAAATAATTTTAATGTCTTTTATTCCATAATACATTTTAAAATAACAATTTTGAAGTCATTTCCATAAAAACCAATGTTAAATTCTCTCATCGAAGACTTTTAACGCTGGTTTTGTTCAGGAACTGACCTTATAAATCACTTTTTGGCATTGGTTTTTCAAATAATTGATGTTAAAAATCATTACCAAGTTGTTTATAAATATAATATTTGACTATAAATTCATCTAAAATGGTATTAAGGATCAAAATATATGGAGTTTGTAAGTTTAACATTATAAGACTTGACTTTTAACTTCTGTTTGTTTTTTTCAAGAATTGACGTTAAAAGTCACTTTTTGGCATTAGTTTTTTAAATAACTGATGTTAAAAATCAATAACAAGTTGTATCTCATTTACTACACTTCTAATTTACTATTATTATAGCTCAAATAGAGTTACCTGTCAAAATTTATAGACATTTTAAGTTTAACATTATAATACTTGACTTTTAACGTTGGTTTTTTTAGGAACCAATGTCAAAGGTTTGGGGTCTGTTTTTTGAATAAATGGAATAAAAATTGATTAAAAATTGTTATCAATTTTCTCAAGATTTGATTTTACTTTTCTTTTAACTAAAATGGAGTTATGGATCAAAAGTTATAACCTTTGAAATTTGGACTTCTCTAAGACTTTTCTTAGAGAATTTCAACTTCTGACATCCATTACTTTTGATTTGTAAGTCTGTTTAAGCTCCAAAACCAATCAAACAGAATAATGGGAAATGATATAAAAATTTGTAATAATTTTTAATGTTTTTTTATTTAAAAACCCAATGTAAAAAAGTGACTTTTAAAATTGGTTACTTAAAAAACACAATGTTAAATGACTTCTATGAGGACTTTTAACATCATTTTTTCATGAACTAATGTTTAAAGAAGGATTTTAACATCAGTTACTAAATAAATAAATTTAAAAATGTTTTGGTGATCTTTTAATATCAGATTTATAATAAAATGACATTAAAACCCCAATACATGAAGGTTTTTAACTTTAGTTATATATTTAATCGATGTTAAAAGTAGAATTTTAGATATGCGGGATCAGTATTTCAATTTTTTTCACAATACACATTTCAGTTTTTAAAATCCTGATTAAATTTTAATAAAATATGGTTGAAAATATTTTTTACCATATATAAATCCATATTATCTTTATTTTAACATTTTTTACCTCTTCAATTCAATGAAATTTCCAAGACTTTTTCAATCGATGATTTGAACAAGGTATCTATTCTAATCATGTAATTTATTTATTGTTATTTTCATTCATTTATAAACATAGTGATAATTTTTCTTTATAATGAGGATTTATTCTTATGATTGAGTTATGAAGATAAAACATTCATATGTGATTTATTAACTGAGGTGAAAAATACATCATCGATAATTGTTTTCATTGCCACATGAGTTGTACCCTAAAAAGAAGAGAAATGATGATAAAAACATGTCTATTTGAATTAAACTCCTAAAATAATTTAAATATGTTATAAGTATTTATTTTATTTTATTTTTCATGTGGTGTATGTAATTTTCATTGATGTTTCTTGTGTTTTCTTTGAAATGAGTTGTATCAATCGACACTTAGAGAAGTACAACATTCAACGGCCATTAATTTTGATATGTAACTACATTTTACATATAATACCAGTAAAATAGAACTTTATTTAATTTTATAAAACTCGGTAAACATATTTGACATCAGTTCTTTGAAAAACCAAGGTAAAAAATGAATTTTAATGTCGATTCTTGAAAAAAACAATATTGAAATTCTTTTATGAAGGATTTTAGAGTCGGTTTTTAATGAAACCACATTTAAATAAGGTTTTTGAACATCTATTAATTAATAAAAAATGTTAAAATACTTCCATTAGGTCTTTTAACATCATTTTATATAAAAAAGATATTAAAAACCATATATTCAGATTTTCGATGTCGTTTTCCCAAAAAACCGAAATCAAAAGGTAAATATTTTACTTTTTTACGTCATTTTATAAAAACCAATGTCAAAAGTACAATTTTTTACATTTTAGGATTAAAATTAATATAAAATCCAACATTAAAATTAAAAAAAACTAATGTTAAATACCATTCCTACACTAGTGATTCCATATTGATGTTAAGTTTCAGGTAATATATGCTTTGTTTTTCGAATATGTTTTTACTTGTTATTATTGATCCTCTTACATAGATAATGATTTACATATTTATATAATATAAAACATGATATAAATATCATATATATTCAGTATATAAATTTTTATAATAATCTATAAAAGATATAAATATGAAATGGAACTCACTGTTCATGGAGATGGTAGGTTGTGCGTACGCATGAACAATGTTTCTATTTTCTTGTCATATTGAAAGAAAGAAAGTAAATTACATGTATGTATATATATATATATATTATCATTCCATTATAATTATTATTTCATACATATCATACACATTTACTAAAGTCATCCTTAATACATTCCATTTAAAGTGTGAATGAATCACATCATTTTGAGGAAGTGGTAGTCTATACGTCCAAAAACAGAGTTATCATATTCACAAAAAAATGGAAAGCATGTATTTATGTTTTTTATAATAATTAAAAAATCATAAATACATAAAAAATATCATATATATCAAATAAAAAATAGTATTTTCATCATAATTTATTACTAAGAGAGGTGGTAAAGGCAAAATGAACGATACCGTTTCACGAGGCGGTAGTCTGTGATACACATGAATGGTAAGTTTGTTACCCATTTTGTGGAAGTGTGTGTGTGGGTTTAGGTTGGAAACATATAATTAAAACAATTTTTTGTATTTATTATACTGATTTTATCATATGCTAATGGAATAATAATAACATAATGTTTGGAGAAAGAAATAAACATAAATTCACATTGAAAAATGTTACCTCTTTTTCCGGTAACTCCTTTTGGTTTGCACCAAAGGGATTCCTTGGTTGTATTTATATACAAATTTATTCTTCTAGGATGATAAAATGTATGTTGGGAGATTATTTGGTTGGGGTTTTTATGATAAAAAGGACTCGATAGGTGTGAATAAGTGAGGGGGGAGATCCCTTTTATATTGGAGGAGAAGTAACATTCTTGTAAATATAGAAAGGTAAAAACTATTGAGAGTTGTACCTTACATAACCCACCTCCAATAATTGTCCATTTTAGATAAAATAGGGTAATTTGTCTAAATATTTCCTTAAAATGGTTTTTTACACATGTATATGTTATTTGGAACCTTAAATTAAAGTTTATCAACTAAGTAATCATGTTTTTACATCAATCATTGTAATTAATTTTAATCACCGCTACTAATATTTTTGATAAAAAAACTTTGTTCACCTTGTCAGATATTATAAATTATTCTAATTAAAAATATTGAATCAATTTTTCCAAATTATAATCACATAAGTGAAGGAAATTAATTTAAAATTAATCATGCATATGTTTCACGACAACGGGGTTTTAAGCGAAAATGGTTTAATGTTTTAAATGTTTTTATATAAAATTTCAATGTGAAATTGGTTATAATGAAATAAAATAGATTAAATGATGTAAAATTTATCTATATTAGCTTTAAAACAATTAAAAATATAATTTAACTATATAATTAAATTAGATGTCATGACCCATCCCAGTGGGTACCGTGTCATGACTACCCCAAGCCTACCACCCATAGGCTAGGGGCTGGGAACTAGAGCCAAGTAGACGTATCCCAAAAATGGGAGGCATTTTACTAAGTACCTGTATACATGCACATGTCTCCACGAAAATGTTTCGAAACTGAAAATATTAAATAATCAAACGGGCATACCAAGAAGGTTTAAATATATAGTACAATAGTAGAAAACTAAAAGTAAACAGGGTCAGAATAAAATCCCAAAAAATGTAAAAGTAAAAAAGGTAAAAGTCCCTAGAACTCTTCCGTAGAAAACTCTACCTAAAGGGTACGTATAGAACATCAGTTTGAAGCCATAGAAGCACACATCATTTGTCAGGTCTCTCTAAGCACCACCTGGCCCTAGTCCACTAAGGAATCTGTCAAAGCATCATTCGTCTACACAAGACCTGACATGTGTGGGAAAATCCCATGCAGGAGTGAGTAAAAAAATACTCAGTAGTACACCCTAAAACATGAAGTAAATAACCACAAAGGAAACATCACTAAGAGGATACAGTCAGCTCAATGCAAGTATATGTCTACAACACATATTACAAGAACATCTAGGTATACTCATAAAGGATTCCAAGACACGTGATCTACTCCACTTCCAACCATATGGTTCTGCTGTATAGTACACATGTTTCGAAATATCTCAATCCTTGAGTCATCAGATAGTAAACACATAGAATAGGTATACTAAAAGTATCCGAGAGAACACATGGTCTCAATATGTCATGATGATTCCTTGAGACATCCAGTCTCTCTAAAACACATAGTCTCAATATGACTACCAAACATTATTCACATGATTCTGCTCTAGGCATGCTCATTCTGGGAGAATGTACTCCTCGTGCTATGATGTCATCGAAGACTCTCATAAATAGGTCCGGCAAATTTGTCCCCCACCCAAATTGAACATACTAGTCAAAGAGCATGATATGTAGAGAGGGAATCCTTCCTAGAGAATATCGATAACCCAATATGTATTAACACACAACATAGAGGATTTTCCTCAGAGAATAATGACCACTTTAACGATGTGGCTCGTATTGTAGGGGATCCTCCATCGAGGATACGAACAACCTTATAGATATGTCCCATTGGATGGATGGCTATGAACCTACACTCAGAGGTCATGTCAATTCCCACAAAACTCCATCAAGGGTGATAGAGGATCACTCTAGTCCCATGGAGGGATACCACAACTCTATCTAAGACTCATCCTCTAGAGGGGATTACTATCCAGTGAAGTGGATGTAATGTCATACTGAACCCCCAAGGAAAGAACCAAGAGAAACTCACAATCTAAAATAGTCTATAACAAAAGCCACTAATCTAACTCAAAAGTACTACGTCATATCAAGGGTCCCAATGTCATAAATGGCTCATCAAACAGACCTTCCATTTGAAATTTATGGCCAATTCTGTGAAAATGGGTCTGAATCGGTCTGAGTTTCGTCCAAACCGGTCTACATAACCCGACTCGGTTTGTCCGACCCAACCTAACATGGTCATTATGTGTCGGCCTAAACTGGCTCGAGTCAATGGGCTTGGCCCGTTTATCCGCGGGGCCTCCGGATCACCCCGTTTTTTCCAGAACAACTAGTATGAGTGGGTCGGAACTTCTCCCTCACATAACCTAGCTGGGTGAGTTTCCTGTTCAGTGCGGCTATTGTGTTTCACCGATGGTGCACCCTAGATCCCGCTGTGTTTCATGCCCCATGGTTTCCACCACCATGGGGTCTACGTGGTCGGTTGTCGCATTTTGTGGCCACCGTTGTGTCCCGGTTGTTGAAGTGGACTCCTGTCATGTCCCAATAATCGCTCGTAGATCCTATTGCTACAATTCTTTTGTCGCGGTCCCATTGGAACGTGCCCTGTCACCATCACTGGTCGCCCTATCGACAACCTCTCCTGATCACTGCTCAGGGTCCCGCGTATACTGCAGGTTGTCACCGCTGCCACCTGCCGTCTTCCCTGGTCCACCGGGCCTAGCCTCCCTATCAGGATGGTGAAAACTCTTCCACCAGTAGCCTCGCCCCATCATGCTCCACCTTAAATGAATGGATTTTTCACCTCTGTCCACCCCTTCTGCCACCACTGCCTTATGTCGTTGTTGTTTCAGATCACAGTCTCGGATTGTAAAACAAAAGGAATAAGGAACATAGAGAGAGACAAGCACATGAACACCCAAAATGGATAGATCTAGTCCTAGTTCATCTTGGCCTCGATCCTTCTATGTTAGATGAAAAATGAATGGGAATAATAAACAATTTATATCATGAATCAACCTGATAAAAATTCCCTCAAAGAAATAAGCCCAACCCGCAATAAGAACAACCCTTGGGTTAATCCGTTCATCGATTAATACATGTTTGTCATAGGGATAAATAATGGGGAAGGAAATAAAAAAACTCACACCATACTGGGGGTTTGGATCACTTTTAGATGTATATTGAAGTTGCGTCATAATGTTGTTCGTGGATTCGTTGATGCTTGATCTGAGCTCCAATCTCCAAATCATCCTCACCAGTGAGAGAGCCTCTTTCTCCCTGCCTCAAAGAAACTCTAGGGTTATGAAGATCACCCTGGATTTATAAAGAGTCTTATTAAAAAATAAAACGGTCACTGCATCTTCATGTAATGTTAGATTTAAAAAAAAATATTTTTTAAATATTTTAATGATGTTCACGTCCAAAAATTAACTTTCACCTTCAACACACACCATTAAAGGTTAGGACCCATCTAAGTAAAACGCCCCATTATAAACTCAACAGTGGTATCATATTTTCAATCAGAGTAACCATTCATGAGTTATAAGGATTTGTAATATAAAATTAATTTTATTTAATTATTTTATTTACAATTACGTCCTTTTCATGTTTCTCCATAGTAGACCCACACTGACTAAAATTAAGTCATTCCTAGGGTAATGCCACTACTTTGAGCTGAAAAGTGCCCTTGTATTTTTTATCCGGACACTCATTTATACGTTATTCAACTCATTCAGAAAATCCACTCACATGTGTGATTAAAAATTGAACAATTTTTATTGAACCATTCCGAGCACATTGGGACTCAGAATCGTATGCCGTCTCCACACCTGGTCTCATAATTTTCCCATAAATCTTCTAAAAATAATAATAGCAAAATACGATTCATCACATTATACATAACGTAGGGCTTCACGTCCTCGAAAGCGAAAACAAATTCTACTAAAAAATGTTAGGGTACTGAGCACAAATTTGAGCCTCCCACTTCCAAGTGATCTCCTAGAGATTCCCATACTAACATTGAACGTGCACCATAGGAATTTATTTCCCATGAAGTATCATCTCTTGTCAATCCTCTTTTTCCATCTGGTACTCCACAAAAGTCACCCTAGTCAATGATATGGGATGAATCATGCATGTATCTCTCCAGCTAAGACCTATGGATGACGTCGTGTACTCGGTCCAACAATGGGGGTAGAGCCAAATGGTTTGTCACCTCACTAACTCTATGAAATATTAGGAAAGGAACAATGAACCTCAAAGATAGCTTGTCGTCCTGGCCAAATATATATATCCCATATCGAGGAGAGACCCAAAAGAACACATGGTCTCCCCCCTCAAAATCAAAAGGCCTCTATCTCATTTCAGCATAAGATTTTTGATGGCTATATGCATTCTACATCTGCTCTTGGATGACCACCACCTTCTCTGTAGTCACCTACACCAACTCTGGGCCCATGAGTGCTGACACTCTTCGGTCAGTCCAACATAGTGGTGACCGGCAGGGTCTCCCATAATAAAGCTCAAATGGCCCCATACTGATGGTAGAGGGGTAACTGTTGTTGTACTCAAACTCCACCAAAGGAAGGTGATCTTCCAAAATGTGACAAAAACATTAACATGAACCCCATATAATTCCCTCTAGAACTTGAAGGGTCCACCTAGTCTAGTCGTCCGTCTATGGGTAAAACATTGTACTCAAGGGCAGCTAAGTCCCAAACCCCACATCAAATCCCTTCTAAAACTTGGATGTATAATGAGTATCACGATATGAAACTATTGTCAAAGGGACTACATGGATTCAAACTATCTCATACATGTAGAGGCATCACAAGCTCTCTACTGAACTATGCTCCCTAGAAGATCAAAAGTGGGCCATCATGGTGAGTTAGTTAATGATCATGTAGATGGAATCATGTCCCCTAGATATATGTGGTAAACCCATCATGAATTCCATCAATATCCCATCACAATTCCACTATAAAATATCAAGGGGTTGAGTTAAATCTGTTGGAACCTAATGCTTAGCCTTCACTTGTCAACAAGTAAGGCATCACAACACAAACTCTAAAACTTTCTTCTTCATCCCTTACCAAAAAACTGACATTGAAGGTCCTGATACATCATTTTCACACCTGGAAGTATCGTTAAAGGGGATTCATGAACTCCCTTAGAACCTCCGCTCTCAATGACAATGTAGAAGTCTATCTCTCTATAGGGAGGTAATCCTAGAACATCTTTTGGGAAGACGTCATCAAACTCTGCCACTATTCCTAGAAACATGAAAACTCATAACATCTTCTACTCTGAGGGTAAGTCTAGTAAACTCATGATTGATCGCCCACACCCTCCAATACATGATTCCATCCCATGCTTCCTAGATTTCCTTTTTTACCGACCATGGAAAACCCTATTCTATCTCTATGGACATACAACAATCTTTTCCTAAAACAGTCTTTCTGGGCATGGACTGTCGATAACCAATGCATACTAAGAATGACATTGTAAGGCCTCATTGTTTCCACTAAGAGGGTCCAACCAAAACTCTCTCCTCAAGGTTCATATCACACTGTTGGAAAAAGTGTGATTATCAAGTCTCATCTCGTAGGTATCTCCAAACATAAGGGTCAAGTCAACAGTTTAATTGGAAACTCTAAGTCTCAAACAAGACCCATGATAAGAAATAATTATTAGCACCTCTGTCTATTAATAATACAACTAAGAGTATACAAAGACCATACATCGAATCATTCTTAGAGACCTTGGGTTATATGCCTCGACCACGTGAAGTTTTCCCCTCCCTTGTCCTCAAACTATTTGATCCTGGTGTGGACCACATAGAGGTGGTGGTGGTAACATGTCGGAATATATTCCATCTCTTACTGCTCTCCCAACTCCTCAACTACATATTAGGCCCTATATATACATCTACTCCTATCAATATCTCTTCCTCAGTGGCCCATACACTATTTACGTACCAGAATTATGACGGGATGGACAATCTCTAGTGATATGTTCCCAACCATCACATGAATAGAATTTCCTCTCTTCAGGCCGACTGGAGTCACCGTAAGAGCCCTGATCTATAGATACCCTATCTTGTGACCTACTCTTAGAACATCTCACACGTCCATTATCTCAGAATGATGTTGGTTTCCTTCTCCCAAGGTATATTCCCCTACTTGCCCACTACTGACATTAACTGGTTGTATCTGCTCAGCCAAGGGACTTTAAACCTAAAAAATATTATCTATAACCCTAGAATAAGTAAGAATGCATAGTGTAATAAAGCTAGCTTGGATGTCCCTAAACACATATTTTGCGAAGGTCTGAGCCCTGATGCACTTTTCATGTATCGTATTCATCATGTACTTGGAAATATCAGTATGCCTCAATGAATACTTAGATACTAACATGTCATCCTATCAGTGGTGTAGAAGCTCTTGGGCATACATAGACCTTATATTATATTGTGATAACTCCTCATCTCAAAAAGTTTATCAAACTCTATCCATGGAAGAGTCACCTCATCATAAGATCGGGTAATTTATACTCCACCATCGCCCTGTCAAGCCACATTGAAGGATCACTACCAAGACCACCATCTGATTTGATGATGCCCTGACTGGATGGAAAACTCGGTCACCACCTCAATCCAATCCTATTCCAATTGAGAGTTTGGCTTTCCTTAGAACCTAAGGGGTCTTGTTACTGAAACTCGTGAAGTTCGCTCCACCTGCACATTTCATCCACTGGTACTATGGGTACCATGTGCTACACTAAAGGTGGTGGTATAGTCGGTACACCACCCAGAGGTGATGTATTTGGTAAAAATCTATGTACTGAGATCTTTTTACCCCATATATCATTCATGTGATCATGTAATGTAATCCTAGAAATCTATCTATATAGAATCATCTTGAAGTAAAACAATATGTACCACGGTCAATAGAGTATACCTAGTGAGCTAACTCAAGAAGGACATGTAAAACACAACCCATTTCTATTTGATGCATGGACCATCATTTTTACCCTAAAACTAGTGTTTTCATTTACAAAGTAAAAAAAGAATTTAGGGTCTTGGTTTATGGATCTGTCAGCCACCGCACCAACACTGGATTCCCTATCCTGAAAGCAGAAATTGAAACATTTAACACTATTCCCCAAACCAAAATACATAGAATCTTGGTCCTTAGGATATAATTGACCTACCTATGATAATACTGTGTCACGACTCGTCCCAGTGGGGCCCATATCGTGACTACCCCAAGCCTACCTCCCATAGGCCAGGGGATGAAGACTAACACTGAGTAAGAATATCCCACAAATGGGAGGAATTTTCCAAAGTACCTTTACACACGCACACATCCCCAAGAAAAATTACTGAAATAAAAAAAACTAATTAAAAAATAGAAATACCACTAAGATACCAACACATAGTACAACAGTAAAAAACTGAAAGTAAATGGGGCAATAATACAATCCCAACAAAAATGAAAAGTAAAAAAGGTACAAGTCCCCGGAACTCCTCCCTATAAAACCTTACCTGAAGGGTAGGTACCGAACAACTGTCTAAAGCCATAGAATCACACCTCATCTTTCAGGCCTCTCTAAGAACCACCTAGCCTTGGTCCACCAAGAACTCCATTAAAGCGTCGATCATCTGCACAGGACATGACACATGTGGGAAAATCCCATAAAGGGGTGAGTAAAAAAATACTTTGTAGGACACCTAGAAAAATGATTAATGGAACAAAAAGGAAACATTAGTAAGAGGATATAGTCTTCTCAACACAGGTATATGTCTACAACACATATATCAAGAACATCTAGGTATACTTATAAAGGATTCCAAGACTCTAGGTCTCCTCCACTGCCATCCATATGGTTCTGCTGCATAGAAGGCTCGTTCTGTGAGATCTCACTCCTTAGACCATCTGATAGTAAGAACGTAGAAAAGGTCTACCAGAAGCATCAAAGAGAACACCTTCCTCTATACATCACAATGTTTCCTTAAGACATCTAGTCTCTCTAAGACATGAAGTCTTGATATCTCAAAAAAACATTAGCCACAGTATTCTACTTGAGGTACCCTCATTCTAGGAGAACGTACTCCTCGTGCAAGGATGTCATCGAAGACTCTCGGAAAGAGGTCCCACAAATTTGTTCCCCATACAAATTGAACATAGTAGTCAATGATCATTATATAACAAGAGGGGATCCTTCCGAAATAATACTAACAACCCAATATATATTATCCCACAATGTAGTGGATCCTCCTCATAGAATACCAATAACCCTGCCGATGTGGCTTGTAATGTAGGGGATCCTCCCTCAAGGATACCAAAAACCCTATTGATAAAACCCACTGGATGTAGGGATAAATCCATATGCTTGTAGGTCAGGTAAATTCCCACAAAACTCCATCAAGGGTGATATAGGATCGCCCCCTTCCCATGGAGGGATACCACAACTCTATCCGGGATTCGACATCTAGAAGGGATTATTATCCAGTGAAGTGGACGTAATATTGTACTGAAACCTCAAGGAAAGAAGCAATACAAACTCCCCAACTACACTAGACCATAATAAAAACCCACCAAGCCATCCAAAAATAAAATACTTAGAATAAATGACCCAACTCCACAGACGGCTCGTCAAACGGACCTTCTGTTTGAAAGTTATAGCCATATTAGTGAAAACAGACCTGAACCGGTCTAGATCCGGCCCAACCCAGTCCACGAAACCTGACCCGACCCAGTTGGTCTGGGTCATCCCAAACCCACCCAGCCCACTGGGCAGAGTAATCCAGCTCACTGGGTCACTGGAGAGGCCCGGTTGCTCCAGCCCGGCCCACATGACCAGGCCGACCCTTCTCCCGCATACAGCCCTCCCATGTGCATTGCCAGGTCAGTGCGGCCGCCATGTTTCATGGACGTTTCACCCCCCAATCTCCCTATGTAGCCTACCCCATTTCCACCACCATCTACACAGTTTCCACATCTCTGGACGCCACATTTCGCAACCTTCATTGCCTCTCGGTCACCGATGCGACCTCCTGCCGCATCTCGATCAACGCTAGCTGCTCCCGCTGCCATGAGCCCTTCTTCAGCGTGGTCCCACTGGACCACACCCCATCACTTCCATTCCATAGACCTCTCCTAATCTCCACCCATGGTCTCCACCACTATGGTTCATCTCATATCCATGGTCCCGCCTCGACCACAGGTTTCTGCCGCAGCCAGCCGCCCTACCAGCGACCGTCTAACTAAGTTCGCTTGGCCCGACCTCCCTATCGGGCTGGTGTTGCCTCAATCACGTGCCACCCTTCCGGTGGCCATGACCCATCACACTCCACCTTAAACATCCAGATTTTCCTCCTCTGACCACTGCCTTGCGCTGTCGCTGCTTTACGCCATTGTAGTTTTGGATCACCGTCTCGGATTGTATAACATGAGGAATGAATAATGGGAGGGAGAAAAGCACATGAATGCCCACAATGGAAGAATCTTGGCCCTTTTCATGTATTCCTCAATTATTCCATGTTATATTAAGAACTAAGGGGAAGAATAAACAATTTCAATCATGAATCAACCTGATAACCATTCCCGTAAGGGAATAAGCTCAAACCTACAATACGCACAACCTGTGGATTAATCCATTCGTCGATTAATCCATGTTCATCATAGGGATTAATAATGGGGAAGGAAATAAAACAAAACTCAAATCCTAATTGGGTTTTTGATTTCATGCATACATATATCAAAGTTGTGTCATCATGATGTTCATTGATTCGTTGATGCTTGATCTGAGCTCTGATCTCCAAACCCTCGTTGCCCGCAAGAGAACATCCTTATCCTTACCTCAGAGAAACTCTAGGGTTAGGATGATAACACTGGATTTTTTATGAGCCTTATTAAAAATGTAAATGGTCATTGTGTCATCATATAACATCAAATTTTAAAAAATATTTTTAAAAATATTTTAATAAAATTCAAGTCCAAAAATTAACTTTCACTCTCGAACCACACCCATCGAGGTTAGGCCCTTCATAAGGAAAACACCCCATTACGATCTCAACAGTAGTATCCAATTTTCAATCTGAGTCACTGTTCATGAGTTATAAGTATTTGAAAAATAAAATAATTTTATTTAATTATTATATTAATGGTTATGTCCATTTCAGGTTTTTCGACAACAAACCCGTACCGACTAACCATAAGTCGCACCTTGGGTGAATCCACTTCATTGAGATGAATGGTGACCATAGATATCTGATCTGGGAACATATTTAATATTTATTCCACTATTTCAAAAAATTTATGTGCACGTGCTATTAAAAACTGAACAATTTTCGCCGAAATATTCCGGGCACACTGGGCCTCAGAATCTCACGTCGTCTCAGCGCCTGGTCTTGGAAATTTCCCAAAACAATTTTTTTAGACAAAATTAGGAAATAAGAGTCATTACATTATATGAAAATTCAGTTTTCAATTTAAATCAAATATTTTTCACTATTCATAAAAAAATAAAACTTCTCAAAAATATAACAAAAAATCACCCTAATTAAATTTTGATATAACTCTTTCAAAATTTAAGTTTTTTTAAAAAAATTATAAAACTATCAAAATTAGATTTAAAATTAATTCTCTATTAAAAGGCGGTAAAATTACCTTTTAGAATAATACTTTTTTTATTCATAAAATTGGATTTATTCTTATCTTATACCTATCTAATATATAATATGAGTGTAAAAAACATTTGATTGAATTTATAATATATAAATTTTATTAAAAACATTCATCAAAAGTGGTTTGTTTAATTTATTGAGATAAAATTGTGTTTGTACATAGAAAAATAGTTATCTTAGAAAATTATTTTCTATATTTTCAAATTGTTCTATATTTCATTTCTAACTAATTGGTAACCAAATAATTCATTTTATGTGAATGTTTAAATCATATTTTCAGAATTTAGTTAATCTTATTCCTAACTTCCATTCAAACGGTTAGGTGGTATCTATAATAATATTTTAACTACAATATTAATAGTATATTATAGTTTCTAAGACTCAACATTGTGTGTAACACAAGCTATCTAAGGAACTCAACATTGTTTGTAACACAAGCCAAACATAGTGTTGTGTGTACCGTAAGCTAATATAATTGTTCGTGTAGTGAAATCTAAAATTGGTGTTTCATGAAACGCAAGACAAATTTAGTGCTTTCTTATAACACAAGCTATATACAGCATTGAATGAAATGAAGAATATTGAAAATATTAATTAATAAAAAAAATATTACAAAAAATTTCAGGGTGTTACAGTTATTGTTTGTACAATCATTCATGTCAGATTTACCACTTTCTCCATTAACAAAAACTCTCAATGGTTCCCATATCCATAACTGAGTATGTACCTGCATTCCAATGTAATATGGTCCTTTGGGTTTTAGATCCAATGTCTCTTAGAAACTCACATTGGTCGAGAGGATGGGTGGTCGGGATCATCACACCCTTTTTGGGGGAATTGTTTCCTATTTTGGGACTCTCTTATAAATTTAAGACATGATTGATAATCTCTTGATAATATCGCGATGAGAGTAGTTATCCTAAAAAAATGATAAGTGTTGAATCCTTCCATTTGTAAAGAGGGTTATATTAATGAGACCATCTGTATATATTCAAGGTTCTTCATCCATTTACCATCATTTCTTAAAAATGGTTAGTTGTTTATATTTTGAAGTCATATAACCAGGCACTTTGGAGTTCACTGCTATCCAGGGAGCTTATGTTGGAGTTGGTGGCCAATATCTAGTTTTTTGTACTTTGATTACATGAATATTTAATGTATTTAAATATTAAACATCTTATTACATATTTTTCATTTTTCTACATGACTATAATTTAATAATGTCCTAGAGTATTTGTTGAATTAATAAGGTCATAGCAGTTCCCCACTATGATGATAACCTTGAAGTGAAATGCCAATATTCTTAAATATAGTTCTATGGATTGATGAAATACTATGATGGGACACATAGTATACAAACCATTAGGTGTTAGTTATCATAATAATATGAGACTTGTTCTCTTGAAGTTCACACTTGGTAATCTCTATGATGGGAGATTATGAGAACAGACCAGCTAGTTGAAATTCTGCATGTTTTGGTGTCATTAGATATTCCTATCTATGAGCATGTGTAATGGTCATTAGAATTTAATATTACCATTAATACGTGTCACAAATCACGCACATTGATTTATTGATGAAAACTGTCACGCCATATGTTGGTGGGAAGTAGGGTACATTGGGTGCGTCACAAATGACATGTTATTAATAGATAATTCTAGGAAGGATTTGTCCCTTCTATTTATGGAAGTTGATATCTCATCCTTTTGATTGAAATAGAACAGTCACCCTAAATTCCATGTCCACAGTGTAACGAAGAGTTTATATTAGGTAGTCAAAGAAATATGAATCATGCATATAGGTTCATGACACTATCATGAAACCTACTTGATGAGATATTGTGATAAAGGGATTATATTTAACAGTGAATTTTTGTATGTGGATGTCATCATTGTGACTTGAAATTCATTTTCTTGGGTTCCTTGACCTATTTTTAGACAGTAATCTTGGAAATTATGCAAGCCCACCCAATGACAACGAGAAATAATCCTAGAGGGTCACACACTAAGTGTTTCTAATGGTCTCAATTAAATTTTGTTTGAATTTAATCAATGAAATAAATAGTATTCTCAAGAATGATGAGTAATTTTATTAATGTTAAAATGATCACATAAATTAAATAAATATTTATACATAGGATTGTGAATTATATATATATATTTATTTTATTGAACATTTAATAAATATTTATTTACTAGTTTTTAAATAAAAATATTTATTTAAAAGAATAAAATATGTTATTTAGGTGCTTAATAAATGGAAGAGGAGTTAAAACAGACCAAGACCGTGTCCATTGATAAATTAATTATTTAAAAGTCAGTAAATAATGTTTATCCATTTGGCATAAGAAATAATAATTATATTGTTATCATTATGTGGAACATGATTTCATTTATGGTTCCATTTTGGGTAAGTTGGAACACCACAAATAATGGTGTTATTATTATTATTATGTGGAATTGGTTTTATCTAATATTTATAATTGATTTTAATTATTTTTTATCAATTACATATTGTAACTGAAAACCCTTGTTGATTAATAGGATGGTATGTCTATTATGCCAAACCTGGGTGAATTGAGAATTTTTTATCCAAAATTTTTCTCTCTCGACTCCTCTCATCTCTCCCTCTCAAGAACGAGAGAAGTTCTTCAATATTGAAGAATGAGCAATCTAGAATGATCAGTTCAAGACATTTGCTTCACCGTGGTAGCACTCGGATAATGAGGGGCATTGTTCGGAGACCATTGGAGAACGTGTGGATCACAGCTAGAGGGATTCTACTTTGGATCCTCGTGAATGCAACAAAGACAATCCGGAAGGGTCATTCGAGACGATCAATGATCATCGATGAAGAAAGTACCAAAGACCTAGGTATTTAATTTGTTCAGAAAATAATAAATTATTTATAAATATGATGCGAAAGATCCTCCTTGAATCAGGTATTTTTCTTATCTTTTTATAAATCTTTGATTTTAATTTGTGGATACTGGCATTCATCGTCGTATTGATCTCAGATTCATCATCAATTATAGAAAATTCAAAGTTTGGCCTTCCTAGTAGTCATTCTTCCACTGTGTATGTATCCATCAAGTGGCATCAATGAGAGGTTCATCATCGTTTATAATTATTTAAATAATTCATTGATGATTTATGCTTTAATAATTTAGTCTGTCAATTCATGTTTAATCATTCTTGTAATCTAAATTTCGAGATCTGTTCTTCCTCTTTTCATTTCTTGTAGATATAATAGAAACAAATATTTTTTTTATTAAAATTAAATCAAGCATCTTATTGGGAGGTTCCAATGATTCTCTCCAGATAACACGACAATACACAAAATTTATTCGGAGTTACATGTCTTGTAATCTTCCATACACACCATGTAATCTGGATTACATACCATGAAGTTGTGTTCAATGCATCATGAGTAATTTGGAAATTACTCAAGCCATGTTCATTAATGACATGTGGTGTAGTTAATTGTTACACTACATGTTGACTTGGATAGACTGGTGCACGGTCAACTGGATTACGCACCATGAGGCCCATTGGATATGGTGTGTAGTCCCTTTGGGTCAGCGACCAAACCATGTATCCCATACACAACTATGATGACCGATAACCATGTAACCTAGAGACAACACGACATGTGGCCCACTATACATGCCACATACTATGAGATTTTTGAAGTATGCCACACACGCTGAGTCCCTAGGTGTGTACTTCAGATAATATAGTGAAGGTAGCACACACCGTGTACTTTACCAAATTACATAGAATTAAAACTTTAATGATTTTTTAATGTTAAAAATTACATGTTATGTAGATTTTATTGGGTTTTCTCTAAATTAACCCCAATTTTATGGATTAGAATCATAGGGAAATTCAGAAAAGGATTAAGATAAAAGGATTGATTAATTAAAGATAAAAATTAATTGATTAATGTGTGATTTATCTTAATAAGAATGATTAAAGAACTGAATGCTAGTTTTGTTAAATGCATAATTCTTTTCTTGTATGTAGATGATCATGAGTTAGACTAGAACTTTGTATGTTATTGGTTTCCTTTTAATTTATTTTAAATTTAATTTTTTGGTATGTGTACAATCTCTCCTCATTAATATGTTGGACTGATGTGCCGATGGTTTATTTTATGTGAACCCCCTTTTACCCCTCACCTGCATGTGAGTTAAAATGCATATATAATTAATTGAGCTCCCAATCATGTGGAGGTAGTTCAAGTAAGGAGATTAGGTGAAACCAATCTATGGAGTTATAAAGATGGACAGGTGGAAAGCTGTAGACATGAACAATAAATGGTTTGAGGTGTTTCTCCCCAAGGTTATTGGTTATTTTATCAACCACTAAAAAAACTAACCATTAGAAGATATCATGATCACTCTCTTTACTTGATATAATTTTTGTTAGTTTCATTATTTTCCATTATGGATGTATTGGCGTGACTACATAATTAATGAATTAACAAGAATGCGATATGGAAATAAAATAAACCCGGCTTATGCGTATATATTATCATGACATGGTTAATCACTTAAGTAAGTTCTTCTTAATATTAACATGCATGTGATAAAGATTATAAGGCAATTTACACATAAGAGATAAAAATACATCAATAAAATATTAAGTCAGACTAAACCTTCGACTACTTGATTAAGGGAAATAATCAATAAAACTAAGTGTTTCCCAAAGCCTTGTTGGAACACTTACTTTTATATAGGAATCTCTTATGAATGTTTTGGTCTGACTTAACCATTTTACATGAAGAGGACTAGACCTTGCTAGAATCGGTGTAAATTTGGATGAAAATGTTGAGGGAATCCTAGTCAGGATTTCAAGATCATGGAGTTTACTCAATGCATCAAGGAGCTGCAAGCCCATTGTTGGAAAAGACCTGCCTACCTAAACACCGTCAAATAGCTTGACCAACCCTTGTTGGGGTTATTTGAAGGGGAATATGGATCATTACCACTAGAGTATCCTAGAAACTAGACATTTCGAGTTCAATTGTGAGGTCCATTGGAATTGAAAAAATAGTGGGATATTTAAATTAATTTATTATTTCTCACAAAATGTAACCAAGGAAATACTAATAATCAGCTATTTTAATTTTAGAATAAGAATGAAAAGCTCTTCCACTACACTATCCCTACAATAAATAATGGATAAAGACAACATCCTCACCATTAATAACATCCAGGAATGGTTTAGATGCCTACAGGTCATTCTACACTATGAATATAAATCATACATGATGGAGTCATCATTACCTAATCCACCTTCCCAAGAGGCAAGTGATGAATAGTTCCTGGTACAGAAGAAACATATGAATTACGTGGTCAAAGTTCAATTTTTTATGTTATCATCAATGTCTAGTGCACTCATGAACTCTCATGAAAACATGGATGCCAATAGCATGCTTGAGAACCTCCATGGTCTTTACCAGGAGAGAGAAAGATATGAATGGTTTGGGATCTCCAAGGCACTCTTTCAGAGTAATCTTGGAGAGGGTGCCCTAGCTAGGCCTCACATAGTCACGATAATTACCAACATTAAGTGCCTAGAGGTTCTAGGGTTTAAAATACCTGAAGAACTAGGTAATGAACTCATTATCACATCACTCCCCCAGAGATTCCCCATTTATTATTTGAATTTCAATATGAACAAAATTGAGAAGTTTATACTAGATATTCTTATCCTCCTTTTCCAAGTGGACAAATATAGGAATGTGAACAACCCTCTATCCTTATAGTGAATAAGAGGAAAGTTTAGGTGCATATATTTAATCCCAAAAGATTTTTCACGCCCTTCCAAGAAAAGGAAAATCAAGGGGGATGAATGGGAATAGTAAGCTATTTGTTTCACATGTGGCAAGAAGGGCCACTGGATAAAAAACTACACCCATATATAGAATCTTTAGGTGAATTTGTTATCAAGTGCAATTTATCGTTTTTTACAAATTGTGTATTAGATATAGCATTTGGTACTCACTTATGTATCCAAATATAGGAACCAAGTAGATACAAGAAAATTGACCGAGGGGAGGTAGATCTACGAGCAACCAACATAGCTAGACTTTTTGTTAGAGTTATCAGGGACTACCACCTCATGTTGCTGAAGGAGATGATCTTGGTATTAAAAGGTTGTTATTATGTGCCTTCTGTAACCAAAAACATTATTTCTATAACCAAAATCGATACATATTTCAATTTCAGAAAGTAATGTATCTTCTTTTATAAAGATAGAATTTATTTTGGTAAGGCACATTTATATAACGATATTTAAGTATAGGATTACACAAACCAATTAATGGCAATCGATAACGAAACTACTTCACATAACTCATACCAAACCCAACATTTGAATCATCAGCTAGGTCTTGTAAATGAGAAACACTTGAAAATGTTACATCAAGATGGATATTTAGATTCTTTCAAACTAAAACCACTTGGTGTTTTTCACACATATTTACAAGGAAAAATGACCAAAGCCTCATTTAGTAGGAAAGGTGAAAGGGCCAAATATCTTCTTTACTTGGTTCATACCGATGTGTGTGGACTATTTCTAGTTGAATCAAGGGGTAGGTATTCATAATTCCTAACTTTTCCTAATGATTTTTGTAGATATCGATATATCTACTTAATGAGGTATAAGTTAGATTCTTTTGATAAGTTCAAGGAATACAAGAATGAATTTGAGAACCAGCTTGGAAATAAGATTACGAAACTCTACTCATACTAAGGTGGAGAATATCTTAATCAAGACTTAACTGATTACTTATGGGATTTTGGGATCCTATACCAACACACTCATCCTTACATGCCACGTTGGAATGGTCTAATCAAAAGGAGGAACCACACCTTGTTGGACAAGGTGAGATCAATGATGAGTCATGCAATTCATCCATTATCCTTTTGGGGATATGCATTACAAACAGCGGCACACATACTAAAACAAGTACTAACTAAATCGATAAATGTTATTACATACGTGATTTGGAGTGGAAGAAAATCCATGTTATCAAATTTACATGTGTGGGGAAGCGAAGCATTTCTTATGGCCTCTTCAGGTAAAAAACTCACACCCCAAGTCAATAAGTGTACCATTATAGGATACCCTAAGGAAATAAAAGGAAATTAAATATATGACCCCTAAGACAAAAAGGTTATAGTGGAAAGACACACCATATTCCTTGAGAGGGAGAACATCTCCAAATGATATAGTTGGAGCGAGATAGACTTCAATGTAGTTGAGGTTCAAGGTATACAAGAGTTGGTACATTAGATGATTCCCCAAATACCAATGGAAGAAAAATATATTTTAGAGACACAAGTACTATGTAGGAGTACAAGAGAGGTTAGAGAATTAGAGTGGTATAGTTTTCTAGATATTGAGGATGGTGACTCATTATTAGTTGTTAATAATGATCATATAACCTATAACAAATAAGTAAGTGGAATAGACGTTTCCATGTGGCAAGAAGCCATGAATTTTGAAATGTATTCCATGTACCAAAACCAAGATTGGATTTTGTTAGATCCTCCAGTAGATGAAAAGCCTACTAGTTAAAATGAGTATTCAAGAAGAAACTGGACATGGAAGGACAGGTCAGTACCTATAAGGCATGACTAGTTTCAAAAGGGTTTAAATAACATCGAGTCATTGCATACAACGAGACTTTTTCACCAGTTTCACTGATGAAATCCATCATAATTATACTATACATTACCGCATATGATGAATATGGTATTTGGAAAATAGATTTCAAAAAATACTTCCTTAACATCAACCTTCAGTAAGATGTCTACATGACACAACATGAATGTTTTGTGACTCCAAATGATGCCAATAAGATAATCAAGTTGAAAATTAAATCCATTTATGGATTAAAGAAAGCATCAAAGTCATGTAATATTAATTTTTATGAATCCATAATGGAATTTGGTTTTGTAAAGAATGAATGTGAGTCTTGTGTCTAGAAACTGTTTAGTGGGAGTGCAATCATTTTCCTAATAGTATATGTTGCTGACATATTACTTATTGGAAATGAAATACCATTCTTATTGTCATTTAAGGAATTGTTAAATAAATTCTTCTCCATAAAGTACTAGGGTGAGGCATCATATATTCTTGGGATCAAGATCCATCGTGATGAAACCAAGATATTGTTGGGCCTAGGTCAAAGTACATACTTTTAAAAGATACTAAAGAGATTTGGTATGGAACAATCCAAGTGGGGATTGTTTCCTGCATCACATGGCATTCATCTTTCCTAGAGAATGTGTCCTTATAATCATGAGGAAAGGTATGGAATGACATGTATTTCAAACACATCAGTGATTGGGTCAGTCATGTATGTTATGCTATGTACTAGGCTAGATGTCGCATATGCATTGAATGTGGTAGGAAGATATTAAGATGATCTAGGTAACCACTATGGGATAGAAGTCAAGACTATCCTTAAGTATATGAGGAAGACTAAGGATATGTTCCTAGTTTATAGAGGAGATGAGGAACTAGTCATTAGAGGGTATGCATGTGCCAGATTCTATACTGATCAAGATGACATAAACTCGCAAACTGGATACATATTCAATTTGAATGGAGGTGTGGTGAGCTGGGAGAGCTCAAAGAAAGGTGTGGTGGCATATTTTACAATAGATTCCAAGTATATTGAAACATATGAGATAGAAAAATAAGAATTTTGGATGTGTAACTTCATCCAAGAGTTGCATGTGGTTCCTAGAAGTAAAGTTCTCATCACACTATATTATGATAATACTGAAGCGGTGGATCTCGCAAAAGAGCCAAGGTCTCCTCAGTAGACGAAGCACATAATATGGAAGTATCATATCTTGAGGTATGTTTCTCATAGAGGTAAAGTTTCATTGAGAAGTGTTTTCACATAAGATAATGTGGAAGACCCCTTGAGTAAAGTCTTGACTCTACAAAAACAAGATCATCATGTGAGGTGTAGCAAACTAAAAGTCATAGGTAATTAGCACTAGTCCAAATGGGAGTTTTTTAGAGTTGGTGTCCTAGAACCAACTATTTGTACTATGATTACATGAATATTTAATGTATTTAAAAATTCAACATCTTATTACATATTGTTCATTGTTCTACATGACTATAATGTAATAATGTCCCAGTGTATTTGTTTCATTAATAAGGTCATAGAAGTTCCCCACTATGATGAGGACCTTGAAGTGCTATGAAAATATTCTTAAATACAGTTTTGTGGTTGGATGACATACTATTATGGGAAACATAGTATAAAGAAATTCATGTGTGAGTACTCATAAGAAGATGAGACTTCTTCTCACGATGTTTGCATTTGGTAATCTCTAAGATGGAAGATTATGACAACATACCCACCAGTAGGAATTTGGATTGTTTTGGTGTCATTAGATATTCTTATATGTGAACATGTGTAATGGTTCTTAGAATTTAATAATATCATTAATACGTGTCACAATTCACGCACTTTAATTTACTGACGAAAACCATCACACCATATTTTGGTGAGAAGTAGGGTATGTTGGATGTGTCATGAAAAACATTTTATTATTGGATAAGTCAAGGAAGGATTTGTACCTTCCATTTAAGGAAGTTTATATCTCGACCCTTTCATTGAAATAGAGTTGTCACCCTAAATTCCATGGCCATAGTGTAACGACGAGTTTATATTAGGTAGTCAAAGAATGACGTATCAGGCACAAATGTTGATGAAACTATCATGAAACATTCTTGATGAGATATTATGAAAAAGGGATTATATTACATATTGAGTGATTTTATTTGGATGTTGTTGTAGTGAATTTAAGTTTTTTCCCATGGGTGCCTTGACCCATTTCTAGACAGTAATCTTGGACTTTAGACAAGCCCGCCTAACGCCAATGAGAAATAATCCTAGAGGGTCACACACTAAGTGTTTCTGGGGGTCTCGATTAAATTCTATTTGAATTTAGTTACTGGAATAAATATTATTCTCAGGACCAAGTAATAATTGTATTCAAGTTAAAATGGTCACATAAATTAAATAAATATTTATTTACAGGATTGTGAATAAAAAATATTTTTTTTATTTTATTTAACATTTAATAAATATTTATTTACTAGTTTGTGAATAAAAATATTTATTTAATAGAATACAATATTTTATATAGGTGTTCAATAAATGGAAGCGGAGTTCGAACGGACCAAGACCGTGTCTATTGATAAATTAATTATTTACAAGTCAGAAAATAATGTTTATCCAGTTGGCATAAGAAATAATAATAATAATATTATCATTATGTTGCATGATATTTCATTTATGGTTCCATTTTGTGCAAGTTGGTGCACCAAAAATAATGGTGTTGTTATTGTTATTATGTGGCATGAGTTTTCCCTAATAGTTATAATTGAATTTAATTTCTATTTTTCAATTAAATATTGTAACTGAAACCCCAAGTCAATTAATAGGTAGGTACATCTATTGTGCCAAACCCCGTTGAATTGATAATTGTTAAGCCAAACATTTTCACTCTCTACTCCTCTCCTCTATCCCTCTCAAGAACAAGAGAATTTCTTCAAGACCAAAGAACGACCAATCAAGAACGATTGACAAAAGAAATTCGCTTCGCAGCACTAGCACCAGAAAAAAGAGTGGCAATGTTTGGAGACCATTGGTGCATGTGTGGATCATTTTTTGTCGGATTCTACATTGGATCCTTGCGGGTGAAATGAAGAAAATCTGGAAGGGTCATTTAGATGATCAATAATCCTCAATGAATAAAGTACCAAAGACTTAGTTTTTTAATTTCTTTAGAAATTAATAAATTAATTATAGACATGATCTGCAAGATCATCTTTTTCTGATCCGGTACTTTTCTTCTCATTGTCTAATTCTTTGATTTTAATCCTGGGATACTAGCATTCATCATCATATTTATCCTAGATTGTTCATCGATTATGGAAAAATCAAAGTTGGGCCCTCCCAACCGCCATGCTACCAATGTGTATGGATCCTTCAGGTGATTGATATTTCAAGGATGTGATTGAACCATTATGAGGTTCTCTATGTATCCTATTTATTATTGTAATTAAAACCCACATAGTATTTTCAACCTTGTAGTTTAACATCACGTGGAGAGGAAATATATAAGGACACTTTGGAATCATGTGTAGAGCTCGATCCTTAAGAAGGAAACCTACATATCTTGTTTATAGTAAGAATTAGTGTCATCGTAGTTCGATCATGACCTCAGGAATTACCCCAAGGTGGATTCCCATATATGTGGGAAGTCATATAATATAAGGCCCCAGCCTTAAACCTTACTTAATCTTGAGTTATTACAAGATTACACATTGAGGATCTTTTCGGGTTTAGAGTTTTAGAGAATTAGATCATAAAACTTGCATTACATTCCACATATAAACAAAGTGGTTACATAAAGATAGTATTCTTCATTCCCATCAATGGAAACACATTTAAAATAAAACATGGATTATTTCTTGACACATCCTTGACTCTATCATCTTATCATGTACCTTTCCCTTGACCTGTGAAAAAAAACATTTTAAAAACTTGGGATGAGCATAAAAACTCAGTATGGGTTATAAAAACATGGAAAGGAAACATGGGTACATACATACATAAGAGTGAAATCATACTTTACCCATAAAACATAATCACTTTAACATACCTCATCAAATCATGAATAAATCATAGAAATCATAAGACATAAAGGTAACTTGAGGCATTCATAACATTCTTACATAGGGAGTAACCCTCTTGGTTACGTTTGGAATACCCATCACAGTATATTCCCTAAAATCTCTTCGGAGAAACCTTAACGTTTCACTCCTTCGCGTTACCCAATGCATTGGAGAGCTATAACGGGCTCACCCGCCCTTAGTTTATCACGGAACCACCCGTCTTCGTAATAATGCCCAAGAACCATAACATACTCATATCACATAAAACATGCATAAAGGAAACGTAAAATTTCCACATTTCAATCACGAGATATCAATACAACACATTGATATAAAAACATTATGAAAACCATTTTCAATAACAAAACAAAAGAAATTTAAAGCATGGTATTTATTTTTCTTTTAAAAAGAAGGTATGGCTTGTAGAGGAAGCTGAAACTCAAATAACGGTCACGAAGGCGGAGAAGTCGTTGTCGCCGCATACGTACGACAAAAATATTCCCTTTTGTCGTTTAGTAAACGCTTCGTATAAAAAATATTCCTTTTTAATAAACATAAAAGTCAAAGGGTTTTATACTCCGTATAAAAGAAAGTTGTGTATAAAATAAAATATGCCTCAACGAAAGGAGATTGAGACGAAGTCCCATACCTCGTATTCGACTTGACCCGACCGTTCTTTAATCTCCTGAATAATAAACTTGAGTTAATCTCTACTTGCTTATGAATATTTTTCAAGTTCATTATTCCTTTTATACCATGTTATGAACATCATGTAATCATTTAAGTTAATAATGTTCATTTTGTCGGTATTTGGTTCTTAAGTCAAAAATAGACTTCTTACACTTACATGTTGTTAATTTGGTCAAAGGTTCATTATATCCAGAATGGTATTCATGATGTAGATATCATATATGTCATATATATCTAGTACTTACATGCATTTTTAATATTACATAATCATTTAGAGGTAAGAAATGAAATGCACCGTTCATGGAGACGGTAAGCCGTACGTACGCATGAACGCTACTTCCATTTCTATTTCATATTTTCTGGAATGGAATCATAATGATATAAGAGTATATTATAATTCCAGTATAATAACATATATAATATCATTAACTTTATCCTTTACACATCCCACATATGGTATTAACGAATCAAATCACTTTTAGGGGGCGGTAGTCCGCACTTCCTAAAATGAAGATATCGTGTTTTACCCATAATGGAAACCATAAAGGTATGCCCAAAATGAAAAAAAACAGAAGCTTAAGGAAAACATAAACATATTATATATCATATATAAAAATAGTGACATCATAATGTCCACCTTTGAAGGTGTTAAATGAGTGTTGAACAATCATCGTTTCGGGAGGCAGAATTTCGCCATCCACGGAAACCGTATGTTCTTTAACCATTTGTTGTAGTTGTTTGAGAGTGTAGCTCAAATAAATCATATAACAACATCCTAGTATATTGAAGATACTGGTGTTGTTACAAAATAAGTAAATAAAAAGAGTTTAGGGGGTTGGAGAAGCAAAATAAAACAAATGAACATGAGAGAATAAATTACCTTAAAAAGTGTAACTCCTTTTGAGTTGAGCCTAAAGGCTTCCTTTGAAAGGATTCTGCCCAAAGGTAATCCTCTAGGATGAGGAGAGGGATGTGGAGAGAGCAAATGGGCAGGGGTTGGCCGAGCCAAAGGCTTGGAGAGTGTGTGAAATGAGGTAGAGGTGGGGGCCTTTTATAAGAGGAGAGGAGGGGCACTTTTGGAAAGTAAAGAAATATTACATTATTTGAAAATGTGTTTCGGTTTCATAAGGTCCCACATTGATATAATTCATGGATAAGGTGATAAGGGTTCGAAATCCACTCATCCAATTGGTTTTGGACATGTGTAGTTCATAGATTTTACATTATCTTTCTATTTTATTTAAATCGTCAAATAATGATGTCATCGCTGCATCATTATTATGTCATAAATAATTAAATTTATTTAATGTCTAAAAATTATAAAACAACTACTATGATATAGGAAATACTTTTAGCTTTCCAATGACTATTTATAATCAAAATTCGGACTTGTATAACCCCACTTAAAAATTGTTTTCGTAAAACATATTATGTTTGTGTCATTTTCACTTTAACATTAAATAAAAAGTAATTTATGTCATTTCCCAACAAAAGTGGATCCATGGGGTCCCCAAGTGGGCCGATGGCTTGTCTTGGTCGGCCATGACTCACCCAATAGGTTTAGGACAAGTGTCATGGTGTTTTCACATTCTTATAATATCATTTTTACCTTAAACTACACTAATTACCACTAATCGCGATTAAAAACTTAATAAGTTACTATTCACCAAAAAATTATTATAATCTCATTGAACCACATTTTACTTCTTAATGACAACCATGTATGTCGGATTTTCAAAATTCAATACACATTAGTGGTAAACTTTCATTTAACTGAAAAATCAGTTTGCTTGATTACCACTTAGTGGTTTCACTATTCATCAAAAATTGAAGTTTTTCAGAAAATTACCAAAAATTCACCCTAAGCTATATTTGATATTCTGAATTCAAAAATGAAGTCTATTTTACAAAATTCAAATCATATAAGTCACATTAATTAATTTAATAATTAATTCCCGCTGCCAGAGCAAATAGCGTGTTTTTACTAAACAATAAGTATCAAAAGATTGATTCTAGTTTAAGTCCAATTTCAAATTGAAATTGATTCCAATGACCACCATTGGATAAAATGGTAAAAATATATTCTAATTTAACTTCAAAACCAATTCAAAACATAATCTAATCATATAAATAAATTAGATTAAAAAGCAGTTTTGATGTAAAATGCAGTATTTTTCACTATTCATTAAAAAATGAACATTGTCAGAAAAATACCAAAAATTCACACAAGGTAAATTTTGATGTCCCAATCATAAATAATAAGTTTATTTTGACAAACATAGTTTATAAAATTGTAAAAATATAGATTCAAAAATGGTTTGCCATCAAAAGGCACTAAAACAATCTTTTAAGAATATTAGTGTATTCCATGCATAAGATTGTATTTATTTTCATTTTAAGCCTCTATAACACTATCTTAATCATTAATAGACATAGATAAAAATATTTATTATTCATTACTTACTTGGGATGTTACATCCTTCCCCGCTTTAGAAAATTGCGTCCCCGCAATTTATTTACTTATCGAATAATTGAGGGTACTTATCCCTTATTGCATTTTCAGATTCCCATGTTGCCTCTTCAATCATGTGGTTTTTCCACAAAACCTTTACCTGGTGAATCACCTTATTCCGTAACACTTGCTCCCTGTGGTCAAGAATCTGGACCGGTTGTTCCTCATAAGATAGGTTCTCTTCCAGCTGAACTACTTCTGGACTCAAAACATGAGATGGATCTGGCATATACTTTCTCAACATCGAAACGTGAAAAACATTGTGTACCTGAGATAAACTCGGAGGTAAAGCCACTCGGTATGCAACTGATCCAACTCTCTCCAGAATTTCGTATGGTCCAATGAACCTTGGACTCAACTTTCCTTTCTTACCAAATCTCATCACACTTTTCCAAGGAGAAACCTTGAGAAAAACATGATCACCTACCTCGAAGGATAGATCCTTCCTCCGGTTATCCGCATAACTCTTCTGCCTGCTCTGAGCTATTCTCATGTATTTCTGAATCAGTTGAACTTTTTCTGCCATCTCTTCTACCAATTCTGGTCCCATCAACTTTCTTTCACCCACTTCAACCCAGAAAGCTGGAGTTCGACACCGCTTCCCATATAATGCCTGAAATGGTGCCATCTGTATACTGGAATGGAAACTGTTATTATATGAAAATTCAACCAAAGAAAGATGTTGGTCCCAACTTCCCTGATAATCCATAGAACAAGCTCGTAGCATATCCTCCAATGTCTGAATTGTTCGCTCTGACTGCCCATCTGATTGAGGATGAAAAGATGTACTAAAATTTAATTCAGTACCCAACGACTTCTGAAGGCCTTTCCAAAAGATAGAAGTAAACCTGGGATCACGATCCGATACAATGGAGAGAGGAACTCCATGTAACCTGACTATCTCTTTAACATACAAACGGGAAAGTTGATCAAGAGAGAAAGTATCTCGTATAGCAAGGAAATGATCAGATTTGGTCAAGCGATCAACAATAACCCAGATTGCATTATTACCTCGAGATGTCTTCGGTAATCCAACAACAAAGTCCATGGATATATGCTCCCATTTCCACTCTGGCACTGGTAAAGGCTGAAGCATCCCTTTCGGTAACTGTCGCTCTGCTTTAACCTGCTGACAAGTCAAACACTTCACAGTAAAATCAGCAATATCTCTTTTCATTCCATCCCACCAGTAATACTCCCGCAGATCTCTATACATCTTAATACTGCCCGGATGAACTGAAAACGGAGAACTATGAGCTTCACATAACAACTCTCTCTTCAACTGTGAATCACAAGGCACACACAATCTCTTCCCAAATCTCAAAACACAATCATTATCAATGTTGAATTCAGGCAACTTACCTTTCTGAACCAGCTCTACCTTTTTCTGCAACTCACTGTCTTGCTTCTGTGCTTGCTTGATTCTATCTGATAGAGATGATCTCACTGATACCTGAAACAAAACAGAAGGACTTCCTGCACCAACAACTTCTATGCCAAAGTTCATCAAATCGTTAACCAAAGGATCACGTTCCAACTGCAACATTGTTAATGAAGCATTACTTTTTCGACTCAAAGCATCAACCACTTTATTTGCTTTTCCTGGATGGTAATGAATTGTACAATCATAATCCTTGATTAATTCTAGCCATCTCCTCTGTCTCATGTTTAACTCTTTCTGAGTGAATATATACTTTAAACTTTTGTGATCGGTATATATTTCACACTTTACTCCATACAAATGATGCCTCCAAATTTTTAAAGCAAAAACAACAGCAGCTAATTCCAAATCATGTGTAGGGTAATTTACCTCATGAGTTTTCAACTGTCGTGAACCATAAGCAATTACCTGATCATTCTGCATTAGGACGCAACCATGTCCTTTCAATGAAGCATCACTGTATATAACAAACTCACCATTCCCGGAAGGTAGTACCAAAACTGGAGCATTCGCCAATCTTCTTTTCAATTCCTGAAAACAATCATCACATTATTTTGTCCAGATAAACTTAACACCCTTCCGAGTCAGCTTAGTCATTGGACTAGATAACCGTGAAAAATTTCTAACAAACCTTCGGTAATAGCCCGCCAAACCAAGGAAGCTACGAATCTCGGTTACATTTGTGGGTCTTGGCCATTCTTCCACAACTTTTGTTTTTGCAGGATCAACAGTTATTCCATCTTTAGAAACAATGTGACCAAGGAAAAAAATTTGTTGCAACCAAAACTCACACTTGCTGAATTTCCCATACAGTTTCTTTTCTTTTAAGGTTTGCAAGATAACCCTTAAATGTTTTTCATGCTCCTCTTTACTTTTAGAAAACACCAAAATATCATCAATGAAAACCACCACAAACTTATCCAAGAACTCATGGAAAATTTTATTCATTAAGTCCATGAATACAGCAGGTGCATTGGTTAGCCCAAAAGGCATTACTACAAATTCATAATGGCCATATCTCGTACGGAACGCGGTCTTCGGAATATCTGCCTCCTTAACCTTTAGCTGATGGTACCCCGATCTCAAGTCAATCTTTGAAAAAAACTGAGCTCCCTGGAGCTGATCAAACAAATCATCGATATGAGGCAAAGGATATTTGTTCTTAATAGTGATATTATTCAAGGCTCTATAATCAATGCAAAGTCTCATAGAACCATCTTTATTTTTAACAAATAAAACAGGAGCACCCCAAGGTGATGTTCTAGGTCTAATGAAACCTTTCTTTAATAAATATTGCAATTGCTCCTTCAGCTCTAAAAGTTCAATTTGTGCCATTCGATAAGGGGGTTTTGAAATTGGCTTAGCATCAGGAACTAAGTCAACAGTAAACTCAACATCCCGATCTGGTATTATTCCAGGCAACTCATCAGGAAAAACATCAGGATACTCATTTACCACTGGCACATCATTAATCTGAATAGTTCCTTTATTTTCAACGACGTGTGCAAGGTAACATTCATTTCCATCTTTTACAAGTTTCTCGGCCTCTTGATATGTTATCAAAAGTAAGGGTTCATTCTTGTAAACAAACTGAAAGTCTTTCTGAAAAGAAACTTCTTTAGCTCTACAGTCAATCTTAGCATGGTAAATAGAGATCCAATCCATACCCAGGATAACATCAAACTCAACTAGAGGTAGAACATTAAGGTTTGCAAGTAGGTTCTTTCCACAGATAATGATAGGAAGATTCTTATAAATTCTTTTTGCCTCGACACTTCCCCCAGGTGTTTTTACCAAAAGTTCAGGAGTCATTTCTTGAGATGGTATTCCCATTTTACTAGAAAAGGTTTCAGAGATGAAAGAATGTGTAGACCCCGAATCAAACAACACACTGGCATAATCTGAAAAAACAAACAAAGTACCTGATACAACTTCATTTGATGGCCCGACATCTGCTGAAGTAGTTGCAAAGGATTTCACCACCCCTTTCTGCTTGTAGTCTAACTGCTTCTCATCACTCAGGCTCCTTGTCGGACACTCGTTTGCATAGTGACCCATCTCATTGCACTTATAACATTTCACTAACTGTAAATCAAATTTGTTCTTACCTTCACCTTGATCCTTTTCAGTGCAATTACGAGCCTTATGTCCCATCTTACCACATCGGTAGCACTTCCCAGAATTCAGAAGACATTCCCCAGCATGCCTTTTGCCACATTTATCACAAACTGGAAACTTAGTTCTCTTACCATCAGACTTTTTTGAAGAATTCTTACCTTTCTCCTGCCACCTCGGTCTCTTCTTCTGCTGGTTGTTATTGAAAACTTGGTCATCGGCAAACTCCATTTCCACCTTCTCAGCAAATCGAACAAGCTTTTCATAACTTTTAAACTCACGAGAAGCTAATGCCCTTCGATATTTTGGCTTTAATCCTGAGTAAAAATGATTGATTTTACTATCAAGGTCCCGGATAAAATTTGGAGCATACCTTGCCAATCGAGTGAACCTTTCTTCATAGGCAGCCACTGAGTCTTCCTCTTGCCTCAATTCCAAGAATTGCTTTTCCATCCTAAGTCGAACAGCCTTAGGAAAATACTTCTCAAGAAACATACCTTTGAATTCATCCTAGTCAAGAGCATCAATCTCATCAGCATCCCTGATATTTTTAACCATAGACCACCACTGATCTGCTTCACCCTCCAAACGGTAAATAGCAAGACTAACCTTTTGATTGTCTGAACATCCCATGACATCAAAAATCTTCTCCAGTGCTTTAATCCACCCTTCAGCTAGCACAGGGTCAGATGATCCTCTGAATGATGGGGGATGTTGCCTCATGAAATGTTCCACCACTGAAATGTTCCTCTACGGTTGATCTGGCTGATCTCGTGCATGGATACCACCGCCATTTATTGCTTGAGTCAACTGCGCCATTACTGCAACAAACTGTTCAGTTCCAATTCCGACCATTTCTGGATGCTGATTCGGAAGGTTATTTCCTTCTGTATGCCTTCCTAGCACTGCTTCCCTGTTTCCTCTGCGGAAAACCATTCTGAACAAACATGTCTTAGATGAAGCAACATGGTAATCTTTAAATGCTATATCATTTCGAAAAAAAATATTTTTGGATAATCATTTAATAGAATTATAACTCCTAAAGTTATCTAAACCGACCTTTGATACCAACTATAAGGCCCCAGCCTTAAACCTTACTTAATCTTGAGTTATTACAATATTACACATTGAGGATCTTTTCGGGTTTAGAGTTTTAGAGAATTAGATCATAAAACTTTCATTACATTCCACATATAAACAAAGTGGTTACATAAAGATAGTATTCATCATTCCCATCAATGGAAACACATTTAAAATAAAACATGGATTATTTCTTGACACATCCTTGACTCTATCATCTTATCATGTACCTTTCCCATGACCTGTGAAAAAAAACATTTCAAAAACTTGGGATGAGCATAAAAACTCAGTATGGGTTATAAAAACATGGAAAGGAAACATGGGTACATACATACATAAGAGTGAAATCATACTTTACCCATAAAACATAATCACTTTAACATACCTCATCAAATCATGAATAAATCATAGAAATCATAAGACATAAAGGTAACTTGAGGCATTCATAACATTCTTACGTAGGGAGTAACCCTCTTGGTTACGTTTGGAATACCCATCACAGTATATTCCCTAAAATCTCTTCGGACAAACCTTAACGTTTCACTCCTTCGCGTTACCCAATGCATTGGAGAGCTATAACGGGCTCACCCGCCCTTAGTTTATCACGGAACCACCCTTCTTCATAATAATTCCCAAGAACCATAACATACTCATATCACATAAAACATGCATAAAGGAAACGTAAAATTTCCACATTTCAATCACGAGATATCAATACAACACATTGATATAAAAACATTATGAAAACCATTTTCAATACCAAAACAAAAGAAATGTAAAGCATGGTATTTATTTTTCTTTTAAAAAGAAGGTATGGCTTGTAGAGGAAGCTGAAACTCAAATAACGGTCACGACGGCGGAGAAGTCGTTGTCGCCGCATACGTACGACAAAAATATTCCCTTTTGTCGTTTAGTAAACGCTTCGTATAAAAAAGATTCCTTTTGAATAAACATAAAAGTCAAAGGGGTTTATACTCCGTATAAAAGAAAGTTGTGTATAAAATAAAATATGCCTCAACGAAAGGAGATTGAGACGAAGTCCCATACCTCGTATTCGACTTGACCCGACCGTTCTTTAATCTCCTGAATAATAAACTTGAGTTAATCTCTACTTGATTATGAATATTTTTCAAGTTCATTATTCCTTTTATACCATGTTATGAACATCATGTAATCATTTAAGTTAATAATGTTCATTTTGTCGGTATTTGGTTCTTAAGTCAAAAATAGACTTCTTACACTTACATGTTGTTAATTTGGTCAAAGGTTCATTATATCCAGAATGGTATTCATGATGTAGATATCATATATGTCATATATATCCAGTACTTACATTCATTTTTAATATTACATAATCATTTAGAGGTAAGAAATGAAATGCACCGTTCATGGAGACGGTAAGCCGTACGTACGCATGAACGCTACTTCCATTTCTATTTCATATTTTCTGGAATGGAATCATAATGATATAAGAGTATATTATAATTCAAGTATAATAACATATATAATATCATTAACTTTATCCTTTACACATCCCACATATGGTATTAACGAATCAAATCACTTTTAGGGGGCGGTAGTCCGCACTTCCTAAAATGAAGATATCGTGTTTTACCCATAATGGAAACCATAAAGGTATGCCCAAAATGAAAAAAAACAGAAGATTAAGGAAAACATAAACATATTATATATCATATATACAAATAGTGACATCATAATGGCCACCTTTGAAGGTGTTAAATGAGTGTTGAACAATCATCGTTTCGGGAGGCAGAATTTCGCCATCCACAGAAACCGTATGTTCTTTAACCATTTGATGTATTTGTGTGAGAGTGTAGCTCAAATAAATCATATAACAACATCCTAGTATATTTAAGATACTGGTGTTGTTACAAAAGATGTAAATAAAAAGAGTTTAGGGGGTTGGAAAAGAAAAATAAAACAAATGAACATGAGAGAATAAATTTCCTTAAAAAGTGTAACTCCTTTTGAGTTGAGCCTAAAGGATTCCTTTGAAAGGATTCTTCCCAAAGGAAATCCTCTAGTATGAGGAGAGGGATGTGGAGAGAGAAAATGGGCAGGGGTTGGCCGAGCCAAAGGCTTGAAGAGTGTGTGAAATGAGGTAGAGGTGGGGGCCTTTTATAAGAGGGGAGGAGGGGCACTTTTGGAAAGTAAAGAAATATTACATTATTTGAAAATGTGTTTCGGTTTCAAAAGGTCCCACATTGATATAATTCATGGATAAGGTGATAAGGTTTCGAAATCCACTCATCCAATTGGTTTTGGACATGTGTAGTTCATAGATTTTACATTATCTTTCTATTTTATTTAAATCATCAAATAATGATGTCATCGCTGCATCATTATTATGTCATAAATAATTAAATTTATTTAATGTCTAAAAATTATAAAAAAAATACTATGATATAGGAATTCTTTTTATATTTCCAATTACTATTTATAATCAAAATTTTGACTTGTATAACCCCACTTAAAAATTGTTTTCGTAAAACATATTATGTTTGTGTCATTTTCACTTTAAAATTAAATAAAAAGTAATTTATGTCATTTCCCAACAAAAGTGGATCCATGGGGTCCCCAAGTTGTCCCATGGCTTGTCTTGGTCGGCCATGACTCACCCAATAGGTTTAGGACAAGTTTCATGGTGTTTTCACATTCTTATAATATCATTTTTACCTTAAACTACACTAATTACCACTAATCGCGATTAAAAACTTAATAAGTTACTATTCACCAAAAAATTATTATAATCTCATTGAACCACATTTTACTTCTTAATGACAACCATGTATGTCGGATTTTCAAAATTCAATACACATTAGTGGTAAACTTTCATTTAACTGAAAAATCAGTTTGCTTGATTACCACTTAGTGGTTTCACTATTCATCAAAAATTGAAGTTTTTCAGAAAATTACCAAAAATTCACCCTAAGCTATATTTGATATTCTGAATTCAAAAATTAAGTCTATTTTACAAAATTCAAATCATATAAGTCACATTAATTAATTTAATAATTAATTCCCACTGCCAGAGCAAATAGCGTGTTTTTACTAAACAATAAGTATCAAAAGATTGATACTAGTTTAAGTCCAATTTCAAAGTGAAATTGATTCCAATGACCACCATTGGATAAAATGGTAAAACTATATTATAATTTAACTTCAAAACCAATTCAAAACATAATCTAATCATATAAATAAATTAGATTAAAAAGCAGTTTTGATGTAAAATGCAGTATTTTTCACTATTCATTAAAAAATGAACATTGTTAGAAAAATACCAAAAATTCACACAAGGTAAATTTTGATGTCCCAATCATAAAGAATAAGTTTATTTTGACAAACATAGTTTATAAAATTGTCAAAATATAGATTCAAAAATGGTTTGCCATCAAAAGGCACTAAAACAATCTTTTAAGAATATTAGTGTATTCCATGCATAAGATTGTATTTATTTTCATTTTAAGCCTCTATAACACTATATTAATCATTAATATACATAGATAAAAATATCTATTATTCATTACTTACTTGGGATGTTACATATAATTCCACTAATCGGGGCTTATACACTAAGGTTTTCCTGGATGGGGAATATTTATGATTTAAATGATATGATCATTGAAAATCCCCATTCCCTTATGAGCCATGATCGGTATTAGAAACAAGGGATAACAAGTTACTGTCTAATTGCATACAGATTTAAGACTTATGTAATGAGGAATCACTAATGGGGTGTTTAATAAAGATCTTGGGCCTTAAGAAGGCATCATATGTATCCAATTTATAGTAGGAATAAAAGTTATTATAGTATAGTTGGATTCTCAATATAAATATGGATGACGCAAGGAGATAAACACATATGAGAGTTTGGATCCCATGGGTTTTAATGTTGGAGAAATGGATATACTTACACTAAAGTGGACTCCTAATGGAGATCAAGCCTTAATAAGGTGTCCTATACATCTTGTTTGGACAAGAATCATATTTCTTAAAGATAATTTGGGGGTATTTCCAAATACGTCTACTGGACAAGGTTATCATGTCCCAAGAAATCTTCCTGATATGTCATGAATGTCATCATAAAATGTTTGGGGTGTCTGTATGACATGTATAATGATGTTTTTACATGTCCTGGTTTCCTAGTAGACATGTCTAAAGAAAATCACATGATCCATTTGAATTTTATTGAGGACATCACATGATCTGGATAGTATGATTGGAGGATGACACATGATCTAGATAGCGTGTATGGAGGATATCGAATGATCTGGATAGCGTGTACAGAGGAAGTTTCATAACCTGGAAACATGTCTAAGGATCTATGGACATTTCTTGGTTCTCTAGAGGACATGTCTATTGACAATCACATGAACCTTTTGAATTTTCTAAATGACATCACATGATATGGCTAACATGTATGGAGGATATCTCATGATCTGGATGACATGTATAGAGTATGTTGTAAGACCTAAGCGACATGTGTGGAGGATATCGAAAGACCTGGGAGACATATCGAAAGGACTCCTCAAGAATTAGGTTACATTCCAAAAGGGCTTCGAATGACTTAGTGGGATATGAATTGATTGTCTTCCTAACATATTTGGTGTTCCTGTGTGATATGCCTGAGTATGTCTAAACATTTCCTAGTTTCCTAGATGACATGTCTAAAGAAAATCACATGATCCATTTGACTTGTACAGAGGAGACCACATGGTTTGTATAGCATGCCCGAATGATGTCACGTGATCTAGATAGTGTGTCCATAGGATGTTTCATGATCTGGATATTGTGTCTAGAGGACATCACGTGACCTGAATGACATATCAAGGGGACTTCTCAATTCTTGGTTGAAATGTTCAGAGGGTGTCTGAGGACCCAAACGACATGTCAACAAGACTTTGAAAGACTTGGTTGACATGTATGAAGGACTTCACAAGACATGGTTGACACATCTAGAGTACATTGAAATACTTGTTTGACATTTCCAAAGGACTTCTCAAGACTTTGTTGACATGTCCAAAAGACATTACATGATCCAAATAAAATGTATAGAGGGAATCTCATGACCTGGGAGACATGGAATGGCACTGGTGTGTGATCTAGATAGTTCATGTGAATTGCATTAAGATTAGTATATTTTCCTTCACATAAGTCTTCAATATTTTTTATCCGTTTTATATTTTTATTACATATGTGCTTTAAGGTTTTTTACGAATTAGCTTATTAAGTTTTTTTGTGACCCATTCAACATGCGAAAACTCCTTCACATGATCTAGATGACCTGCCAGATGTCCTTGATATGATCTATAGGGTGATCACGCGAAGCACATATTCATGGTGTGTGATCTCTTAGGTTGTACCCCAGATTTACCCATTGGAAGACCCTTGAGATCATGTGGCTTTCCTCTATGAGAATTACAATCCTATGGTCCCATGTAGCAGTCACTATCATCTATGTGCATTCACTTATTTTTGTGTTGAGAGGGAGGGATTTATAGTACTCTCCATCCTAGTTATATGTTACCTTGTGCGATGCATATCTCACAGATATAATTTGGAGTCAGTGGAGGGAATATCACATCACCCTCTTCGCATGATCCTACCACGAGTTATCCATGGTGTCGTATGTTGAAAAATCATCCCTTCATCTCCATAACCATTGGAAACATGGCCTTGTAAATGGATTTCACATGGTTATATTAACATGTCAAATGTCCTTTGTACCATTAATCCAACATGTCTTATAGCCTTCATGAGATCAAAACACTTGAAAAAAGGCTCTCACATGTTTGAAAAATACTTGTCTGGGGTCCTTCGTGAGACTTAGAAGACTTTTTAGAGAGATTTCACGATATCAATATGGCTTTTCAAATGGCCTTTGTGTGATCAATGGTGATCACATGAGGCACATAACCCCTTATCATAAAAAATAGTGACCGCATGAAGAATATTCATTTTTCATATTTTATTTCTTATTTTATAAATATTTCAACCTTTTCCCAATAATTTTCTATTAGTGAATTTCATGATCATAGATGATCACATGATGATGTGCGAGATTTTTCATGTACATTCTCTTTACTTTTATGTGATGTGTCACTTGATCAGTGTTGGATCTCACAAAGGAGTGCGAGAATTGTCATGGACGGTCACTCCACTAGTATGTGGATCTAATGGGGGCATCACATGATGTTAAAAGTGTCACACAATCACATAAAAGGGGATTACAAGATCAAAGGCATATGATTATATAACATAATCAATGGGTCTTTTCCAATCTATATGGGATAAGGGTATGTATCCAACATCCCAAGACACATGAAGTCGTCAAAAAATCAAGGGTCTGAGTTGTATATCCAAGGTGCTTTTCAAGGACACATGTATAAGGGTTTGCATGTCAAGGCTGATGTCCCATACGAATGGAGAGGAGTTACATGATTTTGGGTGCATATACACGGTGTCTAAATATGTTGAAATCCTAGTTCGTATGGATTTTTTGTGAGACCGAGTTCATATGATCACATTTGATGCATGAAAAAGGGTGTATGAATTCCTATTACAGGTTTTCACATGAAACCCAAGACACTTGAAAGTGTTTCATAGTGGATGGTTCTCATTAGGATGGAACATGGAATTCAAATCTTCATATGATCATGTAAAGGGGGTTAGGTGATGGTGTTTTGAACATAAATCACCTCTCATTTCTATGAAACCCATGTGTGGAAAACATATTCTTTTTACATGATGGTATCAAGTGATGAAAGGATCTTCTTATGTGAACATGAATATTACATGTGCGTGGTGTTGACATATACATGAGTAGTCCTTCCAAGCTCATTTCTATGAATTGTATACATCACTCTGATACCATCCATGTCCTTATCACATCGAGTAGACATGTGATCACAAGATCACTTCATAGTGGGATCGACTAGCTTAACATGATCATTTAAAAGATATTAAAGGCATAGATATCTTGAAAATAAAAGATATGTTCTTTTATGTGTGACACCACATGTTTTTAGTGAACCTCACATGGGACTCATCTTTTATGACATGACCCTATGATCATTCATGTGATGCATTAGAAATACCCGATTCTCCTGATTTGTAATGCTTTACATCATAGTTTCATGTGAAGGCTTGGTATTTTCTTAGAATGGGCCTCATGTGTGCAAGGTTTCATGTATGGATTTGGATGGATGAGTTCATCTTGGTTTCTTGGATCGATCATCGGAGATGGATTTCATGGAGGACATCATGAAATAGATCCAAAATCAAGTATATTGGGCTCAAACCAACAATGTTGGAGAATGTGATGGATGATAGGAGGTTGAAGACAAAATGGGGGCTTGATCAGATGACTCTAATTGATTTGATCATGTGGATGAGATTCTATAAGTATTTTTTTACAAAGGAACAATGCGCATTTCGAAATTCATCCCACAAATGATTCATGTTCAGATGGATAGTGCTTAATAACTTATCTTGGATCCATTGGTATCCATAAGGGTGTACCAGGTTCCTTTACTGAATACTGCTTTCATCGACCCATGTCAACCCATTATTCCTTTTCACTATCTCCCTAGGGTTTGACTCTAATCCTCTTGTGCATGGGAATAGTTCACCCACAAGTCCACATGTGCTAGCTGACTATGCAGGTTCCCTAGGCATGGTTGAGGAAACTCCCCTATGTTCTTGGGTTGAGCTAGATTTCTTCCCATCCATGGATGGATTCCCATCCATGTATGGATAATTTTTTGGCTAATATCCATAAAATAATTATAGCCAAAATTCAAAATCCTTGAAAAATATGAAATGTATTTTCATGCGATCCACTTCTAAATCCTTGTAGGAAAAGTTCTTGGTGCACAATTATGGGTTCCAACATAATGAACCCCATAAAATTATATTTGTTTGAAAAAAAGAATCTAAAATATATATCACTTTTGAATGTTGTTGAAAATATGATGGGCCTCTAAGAATCGCCAAGAGGAGATTGATGGATCAAGGAATCTGAGTTGTCGGAATGGTTATCATATTTATTGCCAATATGGGTGATATTTTCAAGGAATTAGGGTTTCTGATAGTAATAAAATCTTCTTGAGGCTTGGATGCTTAAAATTAGAGAGTTGGTACATATTCCAGGATAGAAAAGGGGTTGGTATGAAAATAGATTTGTGGCTGGATCCAAATTAAGAGATCTGACCATCACTACATATCCCAAGAAAATGGGAGTTAATCCGTACATAGTTCTGAGATAAAAGACTCCTATGAAGATAAATCTCATGCATATGGAACATATGTTTGTGGATGAAAAGGAAATCTATGATGAATTCTCTTACATAGATCTAACTCATATGTAGAAAGGGGAATTCCCTTATTTTGTGACAAAAGATTGGGTAGAGATCCATGTTTTTTAGGATATATTTCTTGGATCTTGATTGTGTTCCACATTACATGCCACTAAAATTAGTCCACTCTAATCAGTTTATGGTAGTCCAGGATGGAACAGGTGTCATATATTTTTAAGGAATTAGAGTACTAGGTATCCTCAGGTAGGTCCCGATAAGTATAGGTGCACTCTATTTTTTTCAAGATCAGTGGACGTAGCGAGCATATATTTATTTTTTCAAGGAATAAATATTGATCCCTACAGGATTTGTATATCTTGTTTTTTATATTTACCTACATTTTTCTAAGATTCATATATGGAAAGCTTAGTGGGTGTGGACTTAGATTTTACACTGGACACCCTTTCATGGGTTTTCAGCCTGACAAGTTTTATTCATTTTTTATTATTTTAGGAGTGCTCAATATTGTCTGAATCACACAAATTTCATGTTCAAGGAGCATAGACTAGACTTTTTCCTAAGGTTACATTTTCTAATTTTCAACCTAGAAAGTACTATGTCTCTTTTGTTTGGCTGTTTTAAAGACTTTCAAATTAGACCATTTTTTGGATGTAGTTTAGGGACTTCCAGTATGGATTATCTACTACTGGTAATATACAATTCAGAAAGTAAAATTCTTCTTGTAGTTTAATTCCATGCGGTAAGAAAATCCTCTGTGCAGTTTAACGCCAAGCAGTAAAGATGTATTCTATGTAGTTTAACTTCATGTGGAAAAGATGTAAAATTATATGTAGTTTTAAAGTATTGCTTCCAAGAAATGATATGTTGTATGGTTTTAAAGTCTCAATTCTAGGACTTGAGATGTTGTGTGGTTTAATGATTTTCTACCAATACTTTATTGATGAATATAGATTAGTTAATACATGTTGGGATGACCCAAAAATCCATAAGGTGCTGAGGTCTACCATTCTGTTACTAGGGTTCATGAGGATTGGAGTTCCTATATTACAAGAAGGAGATACCTCTAGTTGGTGGGTCAGAAGCCCTTACACGTGATCCCATAGGGATAACATGCATGGTCAAGTAGAGGTTTCCCCACACTCTTCCAAGTTCCATGAAATATTTTAGGGATGGTATTTGTGGATGGTAAAATATTAGGAAAGATAAGTACACTAGGATAGTTGAAATATGGGTCATGCAATTCACAATACCAGGAGTTTGAAATGAGGAATATGAAAGGGGGAGAACATAATGGTTATTACCCAAAAAAACATAAGTTGATGAGTTCCACCATAATTTCACTAGGGATTATAAGGATTAGAGTTCCTTTCTTATTAGGAGGAGACACCTCTAGTTGGATGGTCAAATCCCTTATACATGAGCCCATAGGGATTACATGCATGTTCAAGTAGAGGTTTCCCCATTCTATACCAAGGTCATTGACATATTTTAGAAGACTCAAACATCAGTACTATAAAGTGGGGTATGTATAAAAGAGATATATATGAAGGGTTATAGAACACTATGGCAGTTTAGCTTTTTGTTGGGAGGCTGAAGCCTTATACCATGTGGTTTCAAGTCACGTGGGTTGGGCCATCAAAAGGTTCGGGGATAGAGTGTGAATTTCCTGATTTGAGAAAGGGTAAAATACATGGTGATGTAACATCAATTATTTTGAATCCATTAGAATATTTTGGTTATGAGGATTGTATATCATGGTGTAGGAATATCTGAGTTAACTAAAGGTGGGAACCGGAGGGTACTGGTCCACCATCGGTAATGGTGGGGGCCTATAATTTTCCACATGGTTAGGACAATAACTACTATATTTAAGGGGTATGTTCTTGGGATACAAGGGTCCTTTTGGATGAACTAGTCCATTTAACCAGTTTTCTATGGGGAAGAGCCAATATAAAGGAATACCATGGTTGATGGGGTTGCAAGAGAAGGGTAACAACTCAATGAACTGGTTGTGTCAGCTCAGAGTTCAAAGGCACGAAGGAAATTTATGAAAAGTGTGATATTTAAGAAGGGTTAGAGAACAATAAAGGTTGTGTATCTACCTAGTTAACACATTATCATGACAAGGATATATTAAAAAATCATTTTTATAATTGTATTTATTAGACCATAGGGTCTAACGAGCATGACTCAAATTGTACTAGGGCCACAAAATGGTCCCTATGATAATTGTAACCTATTATTTACATTATGATTTTTTCATAAACATTGGATATGAAGAATTTAGTGAGTATAAATATGAAGTTTTATTAAGAACCCCGTTGAGTATTTCTAGTATGACAAGTATTGTGTCTCTTTCACTAGTAGTTTTAGGGTCATGTGATTTGAACCATCAAAGGCTACAATTTAAGGTTGTACATCTTTGACCAAGGTACATGTAGTTTAAGGTCATGGTTTATATAGACCTGTTATGATGGGAATGTAACATAATAACCTAATTAAGATACCCAGGATCAAGAGTACATCAATATCCTTTTGAGTGGGAGATGAAAATGTTTAAAATTATGGATCAAGGTTCTCAGTCCATGAGTAATGATATGGGAAAATCATACCTGGGATAACCAAGAATAACCTAAGGTGTTGAGTTCTACCATGGTGATATCAAGATCACATGGATTATGAAGTCATTACTATTGGTCGAAGATGTCTTTTATTAGTAGGTCAATGACTATATGCATCGCTATTATGATCAAACAAAGATATATATTTTATTTTCCATAGATTGTTAAAGGTTTTTGGTAACCTGAGGTGCTCAAGACATGAACTGTGATTTATGGGATGAGGTTTTTAAAATATGATGAAAGATCATCATACTCTGGTTAACTGGGTTTAGGTTATTGTGGTCCTTTAATGAGGAATGATTATGGGTGATGGACTATGCATATTAATGTTATGTAGTGGACATTTATCTATCGTGAAATTTAACATCATGCGACAAGGATGTTTTCCTTGCAGTTTAACATCACATGGTAAGGATGTGATAACTAATGTGAAATTGTGCAAGATATCCATGGGAAATGTTTTCACTAGTCAGGGTCATTTAGATGTTGGGGACACCTTTTATCCATGCATGGGCTTATTGATAGGTATCAATATATTGGGGCCCAATTTTGAATGGATTTATCTTGTGTAAAATAAATCCATACATAGATCTAACTTTTTATTAGGAAAAGTGAGCTTGTATGGATAGAACCTCTTTAAACATTAGTATTTTATACTAGTATGGATGGTTTTTCCTAGGTTTCCCTATTCATATTTTAAGGGAATGAATTATTCCATAATTATCACTTTTAATGATATCCCCTGTTTAAACCCAATTCATATAAAGGGGAGAGGGGTGACTATCTCAGAGAAATTGGGTCTTCATAGAAGATTCATACCCTAAAATGGAAGGTTACAAGGATATGATTTTATAATCCTTATTTGAATTTGGGTATGATTCAAAGTTGTGTAACATCATGGGCATCCAAATCCACTTGAATAGTTGGGTTACAAAATTTGTAACTCATACCCCAAGAATACCTGAGCTAACTGGAGGTGGGAAGTTGGGAAAGAGACATGATCAAGTAATCCCAAGGTCTACAGGGTTCCAATAAAAGTTTATCATCTTGAATAACTGGTTGTGTTAACTCAGATATCAAATAGTTTATGTTCATTCATGGAAGACATAACATTCAAGAATGGTTCGATAACCCTACATGCTACACCATCATGTATTGAACACATTCCAATGAAAAGGAATAAAACAAATGATTCTTGGATACAAAACCATCAGAGGGGATGGAATATTAAATTTAAAGACCTTTTTTCATGCAACATAACATCATGGGATGAGGACATGATTGTATAGTTTACCATCGGGTGACTAGGGCATGATTCCTGATCATAGGTGCTTCTTGGTCACATCAGCCAGAGTGGATTTCTGGGTTCCCTAAGCGCAGATGATCCAAGGTTGGTGTGAGAAACAAGGTACAAATGGGTAATTAATTAAGTTGTGTGAGAGAAAGTATTAGATGTATCGTTGCATAGGTCCAGTCCATATGTAGTTAGGGGTTTATTTTTATTATTTTTTACATTACAGCTAGACCTAGTATTGGAGATCTGGGTGTCACTATGTATTATGTGATGAAAATAATCATTCCATACATATTTCTTGAATTGGAAACTCTCCACATAGTTCTAATCCATATTTATATGGGGTAATTGTTCTTAATTATTGCTGTAACTTGACTTGGGACTAGAGATACGAGTTTCACTATGTATCCTATGATAATAAGAATCAAGCCATATGTAGTTCTTGATTGGGAAACTCTATAAATAAGGTTTACCCATACATAGAGGGGGAATTTTTCCTATTTATTATTGCAGCTGAACCTAGTATGGGAGATTTGGGCATCACTACTATCCTGTGATGAAAATAATCAAGACACATATAGTTATTGAATGTGAAAATCTCCATATAGTTTTGACCCATACATAGAGGGGGGGGCATTATTCCCATTGATTATTGTAGCTAGATCTAGGATTAGAGATATAGTCATCATTATATATCCTTTAATGATAGGAATCAATCCACATGTAGTTCTTGAATGAGAAACTCTCCACACAAGTTTGACCCATATGCAGATGGGGTAACTATTATCATTGATTATTGTGGTTAAACCCAATATTGGAGATCCATGCATTACTATGTATCTTATGATGATCAGAATAAATGAAAAAATAGTTCTTGAATGGGAAACTCTTTGTGTAGGTCTGATTCATACACAAAGGGGAGCATTGTTCCCATTTATTGTTGTATCTGGACCTAGGATTGGAGATTCAAGAATAACTACGTATCCTACAACTATAGGAATTAAGGCACACATAGATATTAAATGGGACTCTATCCACATAGGTCTGACCCATAAAAGGTCGAGAGCCTCATCATGATCAAATGCTAGGGAGGGGAAAATTCGTTTTTTCATTCAGGTTTTACTCTTTTTTTCCTTCAGGTGTGATATGTCCTATGTTCATGATGTTTTTTTGGGGTTTACCCCTTCTTCACTTAAAAGGGGGGTATTTATCATATAATAAAAAAAGATGAAGGACTTTGGGCCATTGGATGGATGGATTAAACGAATGGACAAAGATATTTTTTATCATGTGGTGGCTGGGACAAGATATTGGAACTATGTGCCTCTACATATCTCATTAGAGTGAGAATCAATCCATATATAGTTCTGAAAAATCATGTAGTTTAGTGTCATATGGTATAGACATAATCTATGAATTTTAACATCATGAGGTAATGATTAAGACTTCCCAACATGAATTAGAAGGTTAGAAATCCTATAAATGTTTTTTAAGATTTTGTGAAATCATCTCGTGAGAGGAATCCTGTGTTTGTGGTATGAGGCTTCCTGATATGGTTGCCCAAGGTATCATATTCTTAGTACGTGGGGAAGAATAAATTTTAACATCATGTGTTGAAGGTGTTTTCTCAAAATATGATGTCTTGTGACAAGGATAAATATATTGTGGATGGACCCAATATTAGGAATCTGGGTGTCACTAGATATCCTCTAATGGTAGGAATCAAGAAACATGTAGTTATTGAATAGAGATATTCCCAATGTGGATTTGACTCAAAAACAACGACGGGGGATCTTCATTTTTGTTTTTAATAGATCTAGATCATGTACAGTGTGTCATCTTTGACATAACATTTTTTCATGTAGTTTAACATCATGCATTAATTATGAATAGTATCTTGTAGTTTTAGGTCGTACGATGTGGACGGCTCATGCAATTTAGTGTCATTAGACCAGGAAATCATCCTTAAGGTTTAATGTAATGTGGTCAGGATATAAGATGTCATAAAGTTTAAATTATTACTACCAGGTCTTCTTATGTGAAGTTTTAACATCATACGGTAAGGACATATCATGTAGTTTAATGTCATAGGAATAGGACACATTCCTTGTAGTTTTAACATCGTGTGTCCAGGATGTATTTCACATTTTTACATCATGCGACCAGACTGATGGATGCTTGATGTTAGTTATAAAAATTATTTTTTTAGAAACCTCACAGTGGTAGGGGGAGTGATGTGCTTCCCATATATTGTGTTCAAAGAGTAAGATATATTATAATAGGATCTATTTATGATGTAAGACCCTTCGCATTTGGGTTCAATGTTTGGAGGTTTCTTTCCTAGTATCATTAGGGTTCTGAGATCCAATACCAGTTCTCCTTGAAAGAACGAATAGAGGAGAACATTTTTATTTAAGGATCGTGTGATCTGATTCTAATAGACTTCAAGGTTATTCAGTGTACACAACCTTATTTCATCAATCCATTCCAAGTCATCCATACACTTTTGTGACTACTCATAATCTGATATTTATCCATAGATATCAATTAAAAGTAAGGTAAATTTGAATTCTATAGGAAACATTGCCTTGGTTCTATACATGAATATTGAGATTCTTTTATAGTAGTATGTGTGATGGTTTAGTAGGCCCATAGTTCATAGAATATCTTGTAATACCACAAAATATTATACTTATTCACTGTAACACCCGAGACTTTTATTTTATATAAATCATCAAAGAAATCTTTTTCTACACAACACTTGCTTGACTTGTTTTACACGCAATCGCGACCTTCCTCGATAGCTTGCGTCGTACGCAATACCGAGTTTCACTAAACAACAATATGCTATTAAAACTAGCCGTTATGAATAGTAATAACCACTTTTTAAAATTTTATAAATTTTATTTTTCAAAATGGACTTCATTTTTGGACTCAGAATATCGAAATTAGCCAAGGGTGAAATTTTGGTATTTTTCTGAAAACTTTCAATTTTTGATGAATAGTGAAACCACTAAGTGGTAGGTTAAAAACTGAATTTTGCATAAAACTTAATTTTACCGCTTCTGTGATTGGAATTTCGAAAATCCGAGAGACACGGTTAATATCAAGGACTAAAATGTGGTTCAATGAGATGAAAATAATTTTTTGGTGAATAGTAACTTTTTACATTTTTTACCGCGGTTAATAGTAAATAGGGTAACTAAGGGTAAATATGATATTACTATTACCCTAACACATGTCCTAATTCTATTGGACAAGTGTAATTCGACCAAAAACAAACTTAGGAATAAAATATGACCATTTAGGCCCACTTGGATTAGATTAGGACATTTATTATTAATTTATTTAAAGAAGGGTTAAAATAGTTAAAATCAAAGTTTAATAAGTAAATCATTTTTAATATGGGGTTATACATAAGATAAATTCGATTGTAAATATTAATTAGAAAGATAAAAAGATTTCCTACATGATGGTATTTTATTTGTAATTTTTAGACATCAAATAATATAATTTATTTATGATACAAAGATGATGCAGTAATTATCTTATTAATGAAATATTGACATAATTGATAATATAAATACCAAATTAAATGTAATTTGAGACTTTTTATGAATTCCACTAATTTTCTAGGTTACTATGATATATTAGTGTTGATTTAATCAACTTGGTTCGAACATATTATTCTGTTATGACTTTCAAACAAATCATATATCAAATAGTGTCAAAATTGACACAAAATAGTTTTTAAATAAAATATTATATTATTAAATGTTATTTTATTCCTAAAAATCTAAGGTTCGGCCAAATGACTTAGATAAGGATATATATATTAATAATAAACAATTTGGGGTTCGTTTGGCATGTTATAGTAAGTGTATTAACCATATAGTGAAAGAAAACAAAAAGACACGGTAAAAGTTAAAATAATTAACTTAGAGTTAAATCTAATTGATAAGGTTAAAATAATACCCTAAACTTGTCTAAATCCTATTGGTTGATAGGATTTCGACCCATCCCCACTTTATCTTCGAAATAAGACCCTTTGGAACCATTATAAACCGATTTTGACTTTAATATAAAATAATATTTTGAGATATTCCTAAGGTGCCCCTCTCCTCCCTTATAAAAGGGCACCTCCTCCCCCTCCTCCTCACACCAAATTGAGCAATCAAGCTCGGCCAACCCCTGCCATTTTCTCCTCTCCACTTCCCTAGAATAATCCTAGAGGTCCTGGTCTTCTCCAAAGACCAATCTTAGTTCCTTAAGTGGAGGATTCAAAGAAGCGTTCCAAAGAAGAGGTAATATCCATTACCGATCTTTTCAATTTCTTTCTTCTTCAACTTCTTCTTCTTTAGTTGTTTCATGATAAAGTAATAACATCAGTATTACTTACATACTGATATGTTATTATAAATATGAAACAACCCTAATTAACCTTCTATCCATCCTACGGAAAAATGAAATCACCGCGCGTGCGTACGTACGGAATACCGTCTCCACGCCGTGGTGTAATCTATTTTTCACCATCACCTTACAAGGATGGGTATAATGGTGTAATGAGTAACTATATATGATTATTATGAAGTAATATTGATACTGAAATAATATATATATACTCCAATACAATTCCACGATCATAGGAACGATATCGTCACTCGTGCGTACGTACGGAATACCGTCTCCACGATGTGATGCGACTCGTTCTACATGATATTCATTTCATAATGATTATATAAATGAATTGAATGAATGAATATGGTATATAATACACTAATACCATTCTGGAAATGAATTATCTATAACCTAAAGATAAGAATAAGAATTTATTCGACAAAACACGCATAAGAACAAAAAGTTATAAAGACCAGAGTAACAAGTAACAATGAAGTATTACTAACAAGAAGCTAATAATATGACCATATATGATATCATATCAATATGTATGATTCTGGAATAAGTCAATAACATTATTTAAACCATTATACAGGAGCTTCGGACACGAACAAAGCAAATCGGATCTAAGGTAAGGGAAATATTACAATCTCATTTTTATCCGAGATTGTTTATTCGTAAGTATTTACTGGGGTGTATTTTATCATCCACATCCATGTTTCATAAATATGTAATATTATTCCCATCCACCTACAATTGTTTAAATCCATTTTTACCCTTCGGTGAGTTTTTAGTAAAAGAAATGAAAGGAATCTTTTGTCGTTTTTCGTACGAGGTACTTTTTGACTTTTCCGACAAAAATACGAAGAATGTTTTTTTTAACTTATACGGCATGAATGGATTTTTAAAAAATTATTTCCAAGAACCTTCCTTTACAAGTTTTCAAGTTTATTTTTAATCAACTTCTTTTATTTTAAAGTCGTATGACATGTTATGAAAGGAAAAATGTTTTTGAAGTAGAAAGGATATTTTCCTCAAGAATGGAGTTCAAGTATTTTATCAAAATTATTTTCCATCTAAGACAATAAAAGGGTTCTGTTTTTATCCATATTATTACATGGATTTGATTATGTTGTGATGGAAACATTTTTATGAATTCCTTTATCTTATATGAATTGTTTTATGATGTCATGTTGTTTAAGAATCCCATTTTTATTACGTGGATTACGCTATGATGTATGGTTTATGATTATGTGGCACACATAAGAAAGGATTCATTATAAGATGGGTGGGACCTATATCTCCCTCCAATGCATTGGGTAAAGGTTTTATATCTCATGAGATAGAAATGGCTGGAATGGTAGGTTATACCGGTTCAGTGAAACAGGACTGAAACGAGGAGTGAACTCGGTTCATAAAGGGACTTTGTCCACTAAGATAGTCTTGGCAATGAGTCATGACTAACAAGAAATGATTTTCCATGATTATGTGTGCATGCCACAAAGTTTCAAGTCTTATGTTATGATTATGGGGATCTCATTTTCACTTCTATGATTTATTCCATGATAAGATATTATGATCTCTTTTGCAGGTTTTGATTTTCAAAAAGATATGATATGATTTTTATTTCCTTTATTTGCCCTTGCTGAGCATTTGAGCTCACCCTTTTATGTTTTCTTTTCCCCAGGTCAGGAAGATGGATATTAAGTAGAATATGCTAAAAGGGACCCTAGATATGATGAAATAAATGGGATACACTGTAGAAGATTTATGAACCAATTGTTTATGTTTCCTAGTTTCTAAAGACACTATACCTATACGGTCCTTTGTGGTTTTGTCATATGTTGTAATAAGTGTGCTTCAATTTTGATGTATTAACAATGTATGTAAAGTATGGGTCGTTATAGTTGGTATCAGAGGAAAGGTATAGTCAACCTTTGGAAACTAGGATGTGAAAGCCTTAGTAAGAACCCTAAGAATAAGTCTAAGCATAGAACACAATCTTAGAAATGGCCATGAATAACCTAGGATAAGACCATAAGCATGAAAATTTTATTCTTGAATTATGTGGTTTCCTATTATAATTAGTGTTTCTCACACTATTCTTCTTGGTTTTAGTCAATGGCTGGAACCCGAAGGAACCGTGTTAATGCGGAATGTGATGGGAAATGCAATGATTGTCCCCCTGAGCAACCAAACGATATGGGAGCTGGAATGAAAAATCTTGTAGCCATGCTCACACAACTTTCTCAAGCTATGAATCTTGCAGGATTTCCAAACGAGCAAAGGAGGGAGCAACATTCTGTTGAATCCTTCATGAGGCAGCGCCCACCTTCTTTCAGCGGGTCTACTGATCCATTAGTTGCTGAACAATGGATTAGTACTACTGAAAAGATATTTTCAGTTCTTCAATGTTCTGAGCATGATAAAGTCATCCTAGCAGTGTACCGTTTGGAAGGAGATGCTGATCAATGGTGGAATCTTGTTAAGAATACGAGGCAAAGGGATGAAATTGAGTCTATGGAATGGGACGAGTTCAAGAACTTATTTTTCAATAAGTACTTCCCTCGTATTCTCCGAACAAAGATGGAGAAAGAGTTTCTTGAACTGAAGCAAAGGGATGATGAATCTGTTGGTACCTATGACGCAAATTTTACAAGACTTGCAAGGTACGCTTCTGGTATTATTATCCAGCCTGAGAGTAAGATCGATCGATTCTTTAGTGGCTTAAAACCAAGTCTTCGAAGGGCGTTAGCCATAAGGGACTTCAATAGCTACGAGGAAATTGTTCGATGTGCTCTCAAAGTCGAGATGGAGATTGGAGTAACCCATCAGTCACATGGGTTTGATAAGAAGAGGAAGATGGAATTCAAAGAAAAATCTAAAGAGCACACGGAAAAGAAGATGAGCTTTTCCTTATGCTCAAAGTGTGGAAAGAAACATGGAGGGAGTTGTCTTAAAGGGACAAGTAAATGTTTTAAATGTGGAAAGGAAGGTCATCGGGCATTTGAATGCCGTGATAATGGGAAGAAGATGTCTAATGATGCAAACAAAGGAAGGGATACACAGAATGAACCTACTACACTTCAATGTTTCAAGTGCAACGAGATGGGGCATTATGCCAATCAATGCCCAAATCCAAGGGTTGATGATGATGGTCGACGTCAACAAAATCTTAAGGATAAAGACAAAGGAAAGTCACATGCAATTTCTATCAGCGATGTGGAGTACAATAACGATGTGGTGAAAGGTACACTTACCATCCACTCTAAAGTAGCAAATGTTTTATTTGATTCTAGATCCACCCACTCTTTTATTTCTGAAGACTTTTCTAAGGGTATCACCGTATTACCTCAACAATTAGATGTTGAGTTAGCTGTGACAACACCTAATGGCACATCAATCGCATCAAAAGTTTATAATTCTTCTCCGATCGAAGTTTGTGGGAAAGTGCTTCCTGCAAATCTTGTGATCCTTCCTTTAGTGGAATTTGATGTGATTCTTGGCATGGATTGGATTTCTCTACATGGAGCTCATATCAATTGCCAAAGAAGGGAAGTCACATTTCATATTCCAGATCAATCTACGATCGTATACCAATGCAAGGATGAACATAACCTTCCAGTGGAAATTTCTTCCATCTTATGGGTATTGATTCCACTAAATGAAGGTTATTTATCTCAAATGGTTGGTGAGAAACTCACGATTAAGAATATGCCCATTGTACGGGAGTTTGATGATGTCTTTCCAGAGGAATTACCAGGTCTTCCACCAAATCGTGAAGTTGAGTTTTCAATAGAACTCGTACCGGGTGCTTTGCCAATTTCGAAGACACCTTATAGAATGGCCCCAATTGAGTTGCAGGAATTGAAGAAGCAACTCCAAGAGAATCTTGATAAGGGATTCATACGCCCTAGTGCGTCACCTTGGGGAGCACCTGTTCTATTTGTTAAGAAGAAAGATGGATCAATGAGACTCTGCATTGATTATCGAGAACTTAACAAGATCACTATCAAGAACAAATATCCTCTCCCACGCATTGATGACTTATTTGACCAACTACGCGGAGCTCAATACTTTTCCAAGATTGATCTTCGTTCAGGGTATCATCAATTAAGGGTCAAAAGGGAGGATATACCAAAGACAGCTTTCCGTACAAGGTATGGACACTATGAATTTATAGTGATGCCATTTGGTCTTACTAATGCCCCTGCTATCTTCATGGATCTAATGAATAGAGTCTTTAGAGACTATCTTGATCAATTTGTGGTAGTCTTTATAGACGATATTCTTGTCTATTCAAAGAGCAAGGAAGAGCATGAAGATCACTTGAGAATTATATTGAAGACCCTGAGAAAGGAGAATCTTTATGCCAAATTTACCAAGTGTGAATTTTGGCTTCAAAAAGTTGCATTTTTGGGTCATATAATCTCAAAAGAGGGGATATCTGTGGATCCAGCAAAAACAGAGGTTATCGAAAGATGGTCGAGACCAACCACAGTAACTGAGATCCGAAGTTTTCTTGGTTTGGCTGGATATTATCGACGTTTTGTAAAATATTTTTCACGATTATCTAATCCACTCACCAAGTTGACTCGGAAAGGAGTTAAGTTTGTCTGGACAGAGGAATGTGAAGAGAATTTCAAGGAGTTGAAAAGAAGGTTATCCAGTGCACCTGTGCTCACACTGCCTTGTAGTGGAGAAAGGTTTGTGATCTACAGTGATGCATCCAAGAAGGGATTGGGGTGTGTTCTTATGCAAAATGATATGGTGATAGCTTATGCCTCACGACAGTTGAAAATCCATGAGCAAAATTACCCAACACATGATTTGGAGTTGGCTGCGGTAATCTTTGCATTAAAGATTTGGAGGCATTACCTTTATGGTGAAAGGTGTGATATTTATACTGATCATAAAAGTTTAAAGTATATTTTCACACAAAAGGAGTTGAATATGCGTCAAAGAAGATGGTTGGAGCTTATTAAGGATTATGACTGCTCAATCCATTACCACCCTGGGAAAGCAAACAAGGTGGCAGATGCATTACGTCGACAAGACCATGCTAGTTTATCCATGATGAGGATCACAAAAGATCCAATATTTATGGATTTACAAAGGATGGATCTTGGAATTATAATGGAAGAGGAAAAATCTTATCTTTCTCAAATGAATGTTCAACCATCTATACATGTGAAGATTAAAGAGGCACAGAAAGAAGATGTCGAGTTACAAAAGAAGGTGAGAAATGTTCCTGAATTCAACCTTGATTGTGATGGGATAATAAAGTCCAGGAATCGGGTTTGTGTTCCTCCCATCCTCGAATTAAAGAAGGAGCTGCTGGATGAGGCTCATAGTTCTTCATTCTCTATTCATCCTGGAAGCACGAAGATGTATAGGGACCTGAAAGAGTACTTCTGGTGGGATGGCATGAAAAGAGATGTTCCTGAATATGTCTCTCGATACTTGGTTTGTCAACAAGTTAAAGCTGAGAGACAGAAGTCTAAGGGGATGTTACAACCATTACCCATACCCGAATGGAAATGGGAAAACATCACTATGGACTTTGTCACAGGACTTCCTAAAACATCCAAAGGCAATAATGCTATCTGGGTCATAGTTGATCGTCTTACAAAGTCTGCACACTTCATTGCTATTAGAGAGGATTTCTATCTAGATCAGCTTTCCAGGAGATATGTAAAGGAAGTGGTAAGATTGCATGGAGTACCACTTTCTATTATATCTGATCGGGATCCGAGATTTACCTCGAAGTTCTGGCGAAGTCTTCAGCATACTCTGGATACAGAGTTGAGTTTCAGCACTGCTTATCATCCCCAGACAGACGGTCAGTCTGAGAGAACAATTCAAACCCTAGAAGATATGTTGAGAGCTTGCTCTATGGATTTCAAAGGAGGTTGGGATCAACACCTACCTTTGGTAGAATTTTCTTATAATAATAGCTTTCACTCCAGTATTCAGATGGCTCCTTATGAAGCTCTCTATGGAAAGAAATGCAGGACTCCAACTTGCTGGGATGAAGTTGGGGAAAGAAAGCTATTAGGACCTGATCTCGTTGATGAAATGGCAGAAAAGGTCAGATCTATTCAACAACACATAAGAGCAGCTCAGAGTCGACAGAAAAGCTATGCCGACAACCGAAGAAAAGACCTAGAGTTTGAAGTGGGTGATAAAGTGTTCTTACGAATATCTCCCTGGAAGAGGGTTATGAGATTTGGAAAGAAGGGGAAGTTGAGCCCTAGATATATCGGTCCTTTTGAAATACTGGATCGTGTTGGGAAGGTAACTTACCGATTGGCGCTTCCACCGAATCTCTCTCAAGTTCACGATGTGTTCCATGTATCTCTCCTGAGAAAGTACATACCTGATCCTTCACATGTACTCAGCTCAGAAGTTGTACCGCTGGAGCAAGATCTTTCTTATGAAGAACATCCGATAGAGATTCAGGATCGTAGCGAAAAAGTTCTACGAAACAAGACCACTCGATTGGTGAAAGTTTTATGGAGGAACCACCAACTTGAAGAATCTACATGGGAGCTTGAGGATATGATGAGGGAGAATTATCCTCATCTGTTTGTTACAAAGTGACGAATTTCGAGGGCGAAATTCTTTTTAAGGGGGGTAGAATGTAACACCCGAGACTTTTATGTTATATAAATCATCAAAGAAATATTTTTCTACACAACACTTGCTTGACTTGCTTTACACGCAATCGCGACCTTCCTCGATAGCTTGCGTCGTACGCAATACCGAGTTTCACTAAACAACAATATGCTATTAAAACTAGCCGTTATGAATAGTAATAACCACTTTTTAAAATTTTATAAATTTTATTTTTCAAAATGGACTTCATTTTTGGACTTAGAATATCGAAATTAGCCAAGGGTGAAATTTTGGTATTTTTCTGAAAACTTTCAATTTTTGATGAATAGTGAAACCACTAAGTGGTAGGTTAAAAACTGAATTTTGCATAAAACTTAATTTTACCGCTTCTGTGATTGGAATTTCGAAAATCCAAGAGACACGGTTAATATCAAGGACTAAAATGTGGTTCAATGAGATGAAAATAATTTTTTGGTGAATAGTAACTTTTTACTTTTTTTACCGCGGTTAATAGTAAATAGGGTAACTAAGGGTAAATATGATATTACTATTACCCTAACACATGTCCTAATTCTATTGGACAAGTTTAATTCGACCAAAAACAAACTTAGGAATAAAATATGACCATTTAGGCCCACTTGGATTAGATTAGGACATTTATTATTAATTTATTTAAAGAAGGGTTAAAATAGTTAAAATCAAAGTTTAATAAGTAAATCATTTTTAATATGGGGTTATACATAAGATAAATTCGATTGTAAATATTAATTAGAAAGCTAAAACGATTTCCTACATGATGGTATTTTATTTGTAATTTTTAGACATCAAATAATATAATTTATTTATGATACAAAGATGATGCAGTAATTATCTTATTAATGAAATATTGACATAATTGATAATATAAATTCCAAAATAAATGTAATTTGAGACTTTTTATGAATTCCACTAATTTTCTAGGTTACTATGATATATTAGTGTTGATTTAAACAACTTGGTTCGAACATATTATTCTGTTATGACTTTCAAACAAATCATATATCAAATAGTGTCAAAATTGACACAAAATAGTTTTTAAATCAAATATTATATTATTAATTGTTATTTTATTCCTAAAAATCTAAGGTTCGGCCAAATGACTTAGATAAGGATATATATATTAATAATAAACAATTTGGGGTTCGTTTGGCATGTTATAGTAAGTGTATTAACCATATAGTGAAAGAAAACAAAAAGACACGGTAAAAGTTAAAATAATTAACTTAGAGTTAAATCTAATTGATAAGGTTAAAATAATACCCTAAACTTGTCTAAATCCTATTGGTTGATAGGATTTAGACCCATCCCCACTTTATCTTCGAAATAAGACCCTTTGGAACCATTATAAACCGATTTTGACTTTAATATAGAATAATATTTTGAGATATTCCTAAGGTGCCCCTCTCCTCCCTTATAAAAGGGCACCTCCTCCCCCTCCTCCTCACACCAAATTGAGAACTCAAGCTCGGCCAACCCCTGCCATTTTCTCCTCTACACTTCCCTAGAATAATCCTAGAGGTCCTGGTCTTTTCCAAAGACCAATCTTATTTCCTTAAGTGGAGGATTCAAAGAAGCGTTCCAAAGAAGAGGTAATATCCATTACCGATCTTTTCAATTTCTTTCTTCTTCAACTTCTTCTTCTTTAGTTGTTTCATGATAAAGTAATAACATCAGTATTACTTACATACTGATATGTTATTATAAATATGAAACAACCCTAATTAACCTTCTATCCATCCTACGGAAAAATGAAATCATCGCGCATGCGTACGTACGGAATACCGTCTCCACGCCGTGGTGTAATCTATTTTCCACCATCACCTTACAAGGATGGGTATAATGGTGTAATGAGTAACTATATATGATTATTATGAAGTAATATTTATACTGAAATAATATATATATACTCCAATACAATTCCACGATCATAGGAACGATATCATCACTCGTGCGTACGTACGGAATACCGTCTCCACGATGTGATGCGACTCGTTCTACATGATCTTCATTTCATAATGATTATATAAATGCATTGAATGAATGAATATGGTATATACTACACTAATACCATTCTGGAAATGAATTATCTATAACCTAAAGATAAGAATAAGAATTTATTCGACAAAACACGCATAAGAACAAAAAGTTATAAAGACCAGAGTAACAAGTAACAATGAAGTATTACTAACAAGAAGCTAATAATATGACCATATATGATATCATATCAATATGTATGATTCTGGAATAAGTCAATAACATTATTTAAACCATTATACAGGAGATTCGGACACGAACAAAGCAAATCGGACCTAAGGTAAGGGAAATATTACAATCTCATTTTTATCCGAGATTGTTTATTCGTAAGTATTTACTGGGGTGTATTTTATCATCCACATCCATGTTTCATAAATATGTAATATTATTTCCATCCACCTACAATTGTTTAAATCCATTTTTACCCTTCGGTGAGTTTTTAGTAAAAGAAATGAAAGGAATCTTTTGTCGTTTTTCGTACGAGGTACTTTTTGACTTTTCCGACAAAAATACGAAGAATGTTTTTTTAACTTATACGGCATGAATGGATTTTTAAAAAATTATTTCCAAGAACCTTCCTTTACAAGTTTTCAAGTTTATTTTTAATCAACTTCTTTTATTTTAAAGTCGTATGACATGTTATGAAAGGAAAAATGTTTTTGAAGTAGAAAGGATATTTTCCTCAAGAATGGAGTTCAAGTATTTTATCAAAATTATTTTCCATCTAAGACAATAAAAGGGTTCTGTTTTTATCCCTTTTATTACATGGATTTGATTATGTTGTGATGGAAACATTTTTATGAATTCCTTTATCTTATATGAATTGTTTTATGATGTCATGTTGTTTAAGAATCCCATTTTTATTACGTGGATTACGCTATGATGTATGGTTTATGATTATGTGGCACACGTAAGAAAGGATTCATTATAAGATGGGTGAGACCTATATATCCCTCCAATGCATTGGGTAAAGGTTTTATATCTCATGAGATAGAAATGGCTGGAATGGTAGGTTATACCGGTTCAGTGAAACAGGACTGAAACGAGGAGTGAACTCGGTTCATAAAGGGACTTTGTCCACTAAGATAGTCTTGGCAATGAGTCATGACTAACAAGAAATGATTTTCCATGATTATGTGTGCATGCCACAAAGTTTCAAGTCTTATGTTATGATTATGGGGATCTCATTTTCACTTCTATGATTTATTCCATGATAAGATATTATGATCTCTTTTGCAGGTTTTGATTTTCAAAAAGATATGATATGATTTTTATTTCCTTTATTTGCCCTTGCTGAGCATTTGAGCTCACCCTTTTATGTTTTCTTTTCCCCAGGTCAGGAAGATGGATATTAAGTAGAATATGCTAAAAGGGACCCTAGATATGATGAAATAAATGGGAGACACTGTAGAAGATTTATGAACCAATTGTTTATGTTTCCCAGTTTCTAAAGACACTATACCTATACGGTCCTTTGTGGTTTTGTCATATGTTGTAATAAGTGTGCTTCAATTTTGAAGTATTAACAATGTATGTAATGTATGGGTCGTTATATTCACCATCTTCTAGAGTATATTTGATCTAATCTTATTAAATACCTCTATATTTCCATTTTACACTACATGATAGATGGATAAATGGTTCGATTTGATGTTGTAATCTTGTTACAATTTCTTCAACTTAGTAGAACTACATTTGGTGTCATTTTCCATAAATATCATGCGAGGGACTCCAAATATGGTGATGATATTAGACTTCATGATGTTAAATATATTCTTCATCCCAAATTCCTTATGGGGTATTTCATTAAACTATTTTGAAAAGAAATTAGTAGTTGTAAAGATATAATTAAACTGCTTAGTTGTGGCTGGTGGATATAGCCCCACAACATCCATTCCCAGTATCGTAAAAAACTATGAATATTTAGCTATATTTAGTAATTATGTGGGTTTATAGATGAAGTTTTCATTAATCTAGATTGAATGATATTTCCTAGTGAATTCCACAAAGTCTTGTATCATTGTTTTCTAGTAGTAAGACACCCTCTTGATTTGGTGGGAGAGTCTCATCCCGGATGGATGAGCACTACAAGATCCTATGCATACATATTCCATGAAGGTGGGAATCTCTCACTCTACTATGAATTTTAGGATAATCGCATTAAATCCCAATTTTTAGAGTGATTTTTTTTTAATTTGGTCCACCCTAAAGGGTAATGGTTTCTACTTTGTGCTGAGTCTTTTCACTTTCAGCTCGGTCCATCAGGAGAGTCCCATTTTAAAGATAATCAATTATGGGATCCATCTATCCTAGTTTGGATATCGATTCATCATTCCTTAAGGTAGTGCTAATCTAGTTGTTTTCTTCCATGTCATTGATGATGACAGATGAAACTATCCTTCAGTCTGTGATACATAAAATCACTTCAAATTGGTCAGCGTCAGCTAGGACTATCGCTGCATTATCCAGTGTTTTGGCATGATCATTCTGTGATGGAGGGACATGATGTAATGTTAGTTCAAAAGGGAACCCTTCCATCATTCCTTTGACATATAAGATCATAGGGTCCAATTTTTCCTTTTTGATGGAATACATTCCATCGATCTACTTATCACATGCTCTAAATTCTGTTTGATGTTTAGGTATTATATCTATATCTATAGGTATAATTATAATCCAGAAATGAGGGCTTGGTATTTGGCCATCTTATTAGTGAAACATTCATATAGTGAGAAAAATTAGGTCAAAATTTCTTTACTTGTAGAAACAAACACAATCCCTAGACCAACCTGACTATAATTTAGTTTTTCTAGCATTTTCCATTAGTAATTTGGGAAGAACCATAAAAATACATATCCCATGTTCAGGGAGTTTCATGGGAATATAAGATTTATTTATCTATAATTACAGTGTCCACTGGGGTACTTTATCTGGAGGGATGTGCCGTAAGGAACTCAACCAGGGCCTACCATTTTTCTTCCTTCTGTCACATGAACTAGATGTCATATTGTTGTAGAATAACTGTCCATTGATCCAAATTCCATTTCAACAAAGGATGGATAAGGATATACTTGAGTGGGTAAATATGGAGGACCAAGTTGACTTCATTGTGTTGAAAGTAATGCCTCATATTTTTCACCGTAAATATGATCACGGGGCAGTTTTTCTCGACATCATTTGACTAAGGTAGTGGAGACTATTCTCATTCCCTACATCATTTTTATGTCTGAGGAGAGTGATAGTTGATCATTCCATGGTGGTCACATTGAATATGATCGCATTTCCTTCCACCAATGGCATGAAGGCCAGTAGATGAAGCAATTACTGCTTAAGACTCTCAAAGGATTCTTGGAAATCCTCATCATATCAGTAGGAAACTCTCTTCCAGATCAACTAGGTAATGGGGAGTTATTTCTAGCTAGGTCAGATATGAAATGCTAAATATAAGTGATGTTCCCTTGGACCACCTTAATTCATTGAGTTTATGAGGCGGTGACATTACTAGGATTGCAATATTCTTTTTTGGGTCGACCTAGATGCCATGATGGCATGTGAAAAATTTGAGAAATTTCCCATATGTTACCCCAAAGGCATAGTTTAGAAGATTCATCTTCAACCTATGTTATCAGAACTTGTCAATGATTTCTTGAAGATCCCTAAGGTGATCACATCGCTATCAAAACTTGGTCACCAACTTTATATTATACTATTCACCCCAAAAAGGGATTAAAGATATGTTTCATGGCCTGTTTATACATAGCATTGGCATTCTTTAACCCCAAGGGCATGACTTGGTAGAAAAGATCCCTTTGGGTGATCTGAAGGTGGTGGCATCCTCATCTTTAGGGGAAACCTTTATTTGATTCTACCCTAAATACACATCCATAAAGAAAAGGGCTTTGAAGCCAAAATTTGCATCGATCAAGATTTTTGTGATTGACAGTATGAAAATTTCCTTCCTAAAGTATTGATTAATGTCTCTAAAATCAATTAGGACCATAATATTCCCATTATGTTTCTTTTCATGGATTATTTTGGCGATCCATTTTGGGTATTCCACTTCTCAGAGAAATTTGGATTTGATCAATCTGTCAACTTATGATTCTAAATTAGTAATAGAGAGGGGTGGATCCTCCAAGATTCCTTCTTGAACCCTCAATGGTAATCGGGTAAGCCTAGATGGCGAGTAGCTACATTGGGGTTTAACCCATGCATTTTTTTATAATTCCAAGTGAACACGTATCGATGTTTCTTTAGAAGTGATATATATATCTCTTACCTTTAAAAGGCATGGCTGAAAATTAATTTTTTTTATTTCCAAACACTTTTTGGGAAAATGTGAGAACCATAGTTCAGACACAAAAGGACATAACTGAACCATTAAAAGACAATTTAAGAATACCAAAAATTGGCTCCCTAAAATAAAGAAGGGGAATTCCAAATTTTATCCTCTTCTTCTTCCACCTCTGATTCAATGGATTAATTTTCAGATATGGTAGGTAATTTTAGTGCAACCCTATCATTATCAAGGAGAGAGAGGCCATGTGAAGAGACATTGTCAACCGGAACACCTAGAGTCATTGAAGAGAGATTATGAAGAGAATTATTTTCTTTTACATTGCCTACGGGAATAGGAGGATCCAAGACATTTGGGATTAAGTCTACTACCTCAATCAGGTTTATAGGTATCACATAATCACTAGTGAGCATACTCCAAGGATTTGCAGGGGTAGTCCCCAATCAATTAGAAGAAGAAACCTGTACATTTTCATCCACCATTGGTTGTTTTCCCTCCCTTTTATATAAACATACATTGGCATATATGGCTTCACAAGACTTAAAAGGAGCTCTGTAACCATGTAGTATATAGAACTTCCCATCTATTGTGTATTTCAAACACTGGTGAAATGTTGAATGTACTATCACATGGTTATGAAGCCAAGGTCTTCCAATAAGGACATTATTTGTTGTGTATTTCTATATAACCACGAACTTATAATTATATATGAGATCCCCAAACTAATATTTGAGATTGATATTCCAAAGAGGTCTTTGATCACTCTTATAATACACTTGAATAGTTATCTTTGTAGAAGATAAATCTCCCTCTCTATATACCAAATGTTAAAGGTCCTGAATAGGGATGAGGTTGATCCTAAACCATTTTCAATCAGATCCATTTAGATGTCAAAATTATCAAGTTATCTCAAAACTTATAGGGGTCTGATATTTCCTTGGATGACCTCTTCCAAACCTTGCTCTGTGAATGAAATTGAAACAAGATATTCAAATTGAATAGTCTCCACTTGATAAACCTCGACTACATTGACTTTTATCTCAAATTCCTATAGACACTGGAGGGATTCAATGAGTACCTCTATGAGTTCTTTTGAAATATGTAGTGCATCCATAATTGAGAGTTTGGCTGAGACTACCGCCAATTATTTCAGAATGTTGTACTTTTGAGCCAGAGGTTGGTGCTTCCCAAGGTTGGGTTACTCTCTATTATGTGTCTTGGGATCTAAGGGATTTTATGTGGATGATCCCAATTCTTGTGTAGAGGTCAAGGAAGAATCCTCTAATAGTGGTGTAGATCACGTTGTTCTACCTCATTGTCTGGGATGACTAGAAAATCTCACCCACACCAGTCGATGGTGTAAGACGACTAGGTTAGGGAAACTGTTAGAGGGCTCTAAGACACCTCCACTTTTCTATTGGGATTATTGGAGTGCTCACCCATGGGTCTCATCTGCATATATGTCCTATGTAGTTATGTGATGAAGATATTGGGTTAGACCATGACCATATTGTCTACTATATCCTCAGTACCTACACGTTTGGATTCTAGATCCCTAGTCAGGTATGGGGAACTCGTTCTTGGAGGAATATTCATAATTAGAGAATGGGTATGCCATGTTTATTACATTAATAGAACCAAATATAAGATCTTCATCTGATGAGGGTCCCATTTAGAAAGGTGGTTCCTGTTCTTTGAACATTGTAGCAAAGACTTTTGTAAGAGTTATAGGTTGTATAGAAACTAAATATTACTCTTCCTCTACTGTATCTATAGCATCCCGCCTTTTTATAACACAAACATTCATTACATTACACAAAACTGAGGATTTTTAAGGTTTAGTGTCTTGGAAACCAGGAACATAATACATGAAAACAACATAAAACATTCTTCTTAAACACTTGAAAGACTTCTCCTTAAGTTCATCCTAGGTTCATTACTGCATCTCATAACCTGGGGACATACATCAAAATAAAGGGTGAGCAGAAGGCCCAGTAAGGGAAGCAAGATAAACATTTAACATGTGAACTTGAGATACAACAACTATGTCCTGAAAAAGAACTTTAAGGAATGAGAAAGAAATCATGTGGCATATCATAATAAAAATAACATTTTTAAAAACATTAAAATGTGGATACATCATTTAACATAGACAATCATGAACATATCACCAAGTTCCATCCCCAAGGTGTCATTTGAAAATTACCAAGATTATTCACCAAAAGGGGTTTTAGAAAATAAAAGAGAGAGACATTTTGAGATGGAAATTCTAGAGCATAACGACTATGTTTCGGGGTTTTAGAAAACATTGAAAAGAGAGGGGACATGGGTCAAACAATCATAAATGACCCATAAAACAGTATAGGGATAGAATATAAAGGATTGGAGAACATGGTAATGAAATTTGAATGATTTACCATATGAAATGAATAATATGAAAGAAAGACAAATATAAGATTTCTCTTATGAAAATTCAGCAGCCCAACGACGTCACTTAAACTTCAACAAAAATGAATTGACGAGGTCTAATAGGGTATCTCATCATATGAAAATATAATATTCAGTAGGATAGATATAGAGATAATACCCCAACATAATAAAAAGGAACTTGAAAGACTTGACAATAAAATAGAACTTGAAAATGAGAAGGGTGAAAGAATCTGTTACAAAAATTCCGGCAGCCTAACGGCGCCACCTAAACTTTCATAAAATGAAATGATGAGATTAAGAGGGGGTCTCTCATCATGTGAACATAAAAAGGAAAGTATAATTAATATAAAATAACATCCTCCAACATATGAACATGGATCATAAAATAAATGGCATAAAAGATATCACTTGAAAAGAAAGAGAGGGGTCGGATCCCTTACCTTAAAACGTAACTCTTAAAACTCAATGGTTTGGACCTTGAGGGATTGGGGGCACCTTGGGAGGACTCCTTGGGAGGTAAGGAGACCATAACTTCGTTGAGAATGATTTTGGAGTCCAAAGGATGAGAGAATGGATTGGTATTTATAGGGAAATGTAGGGGACAAGGCATTAGTGGCCATGGGACACCTCATAAGTGGGTTTCTGAAAACCATGTGCTCTCCCAAGATATTTCCCTTGCAGTTAGGCCACATGAGGCCCTAAATACAATAATTCATCACCTTTGGTTGGCCAACCCATAAAATATCTCATGAAATCATCATGACATAGTTATGATGTCATTAAACATAACGAAACCCTAAAACTGTATTTTTACTATTCACTGAAAATTCAACTTTCTCAGAAAAATCCCAAAATATCACCTTAACCAAATATCAATGCTCTGATTTCAAAAATGAACTCCATTTTATTAAAATAATTTTCTAAATATTTTTAATTTATTTTTTACATAAATACACTATTCACCAAAAATTCATTTTTTTCAGAAAAATCCCCAAAAATTACCATAACATAATATCGATGCGCTGAGTTCAAAAATGAAATCCATTTTATAAAAATAATTTTCTAAATATTTTTTTTAATTTTTAATTAAAAAGCACTATTCATCTGAAAAACTAATACTTGAATAAAAATTTATGAAACCGTTTTTTAACAATTTTATTGAATCACATTACTTAATCAAGGTGCCTAGATTATATTAATACTTTCGTTAAGTGAGATTACTAATCCATTTGGACACATTACTAATCCTAATCATAAAATCACTATTCATAATTTACTATTCATCAAAAATTAAGTTGATCTTATTGGACTCTAAATTTCTTACTGAACATAATTGTAGAAGACCATTTTCTGAAAATCATTACACATTTTTAATTATTTAAGGTATACCTAAACATTTTTAAAATATCCTTTTTCTAAAATTCATAAAAAATATGCATACTATATTTATCCGGACACTTGAAAATTCATAAAATTCATCATAAGAAGAAATCCCAATTTTTATTTAAAACAAAGGATTAGACAAGGCAGTTACGGTCTCCTTACATAGCCCCTTATCACACCAGCATAGGACATAAGTGTAAGGTGTGCTAAGGTGAGAGAATCTGAGGGAGGCTCGGCCAACATCGCACGAGTAGTAATTTTTATCAGTTTGAACTTCCTGCAAAGGCGATTACGTTCTAGCTTCACACGATGAAGTTCGGCTTGGGTTTGGTCCAGAGCAAAGCCCAGTGGTGCTACCTCCTTCCCATGTTCTGTTAGATGGGCTTCGATCGGTCCAAGACTACTGGGTGAGGTCATCGAATCTTCTTTCTATATTAATTAACCAATATTACTTGTATTTAGAGACAATAATCAAAATGTTTAGTTTCCAGCGGTCATATTGACCAATGGTCATATAACAGTCAAAACCCAACGGTCTCATTTTAATTATACTCATGTTATCAAATGAAACATTTTTGTTGAGTATAAAAATAAAATAAAATAACACATAAAATTAGGAAACAAGATTTATTCAAAATTTCGGGTCGTTACAATCTTCCCCCTTAAGAAATTGCATCCTCACAATTTTTAAAATTGGGTTTTGAAATTTCATTGAATGTCCCACATCGGAAAAGGAGTCTATAAAACTATTACTTTAAAAGAAATAAAGGGAAGTACAAAGGTCACCCGAGTTAACCCATACTAGGATCTCATGTAGGAAAACATGGACATGGAAGAAAAAAACCAAGGGTCGCATTCTAAGGGAGAGTGATAGAAAACATGATTGGGAGAAAGTTAACCACGAGAAAATCCCAAACTTATGATGTGTGTGAACGGTCTTTGATTACCTAGTAGGAAACGTAAACCAACAATGTTTTTGTTTTACGTTCCTTTTCATAATTTTGAGGAATTCATTTACAACGTAGAACAAAACATAAGGAAATATACCAACCTTCAAGTAGAGTTTCATCCTTTAATAAGTTTCTACCAAAACAAATCTTTTCTCCAAATGATGAGCATTCAGAAACAGTTGGTCTCATCAAAACACAAGAATCATCTTCTTGAGGGTCACGTAATCCACAAAATATTAACTATCAATTTCTTCTATCTTTACACTACTGGAAAAACGGGCTATACCCACGGTTCAAAACCGTGGGTATAGCCCCCAAAACCGTGGGTATAGCCTATACCCACGGTTTTGGGAACTGTGGGCCATAGGGGTCTTGAACTATACCCACTGTTTGGTAGAACCGTGGGTATAGGTGGGTCACACAGCAGCACACTGCTGTCTAGCGTGGCGGGACACATACCCCACGGTTTGAAACCGTGGGGAATTAATTCAATTTGTATTTAAAAAACTTGCTCAGGGAGATTCGAACCCTACACGACCCGCGTTACACAGAACTGCTGGACCAACCAAGCCAACGCCGTTTCTAGTATTATCATATATATTTCTCTAAATATATTAATATATCTGTTTTATATGAAAAAAACCCCAGCGAGGTTCGAACACCAGACCTACCGATCTATGAAATGGTACTTTACCAACTAGCATGCTGCCATTTAATATTACATACGTAGAATCTATTTACTTATATTTATTAAAATAAATTAATTGAAAAAAATCTCCCAGAATTCGAACACTGGACCACGCTGAGTGGAGTAACAACGGAACCAACTATGCTATAGGTATTTGTAATTTTTATTTTTGTATTTTCTTAATAATATTAATAAAAAGCATGTTCCCGCCAAATTTGTTTATCATCCCCCCTAATGTTTTTCCACCATAACGCGGGAAATCTATACCCACGGTTCTCCAGAACCGTGGGTATAGGTATTCAAAAAAAAACCAGCCAATACGCATGGTTTTAGAAAACTATGGGCGTAGGTTTTCTGGGAAAACCCTATACCCACGGTTTGGCCAAAACCGTGGGTATAGGGTTTGAAAAAAAACACATATACCCACGGTTTTGAAAAACCGTGGGTATAGGTGTTCAAAATAAACCTATACCCACTTTTTCAGGCAGAACTGTGGGTATAGGTGACCTATACCCACGGTTTTGGAAAATCGTGGGTATAGGTCCCCATATTAACCCTATACCCACAGTTTTGGATAACCGTGGGTATAAACCCATTTCCCAGTAGTGTTAAACATTGTCCCAAAAAACAAAAAGGGTAAGATAAAACAACTCTTCAAAAAGAAAGAATTCCATAGGAAGGGAAACTACTTTTAAATCTTCAAAGTTCCACGGTACTACCCAGAGTTCATCATAGACCATTCTGTAAATAATTGTCCTTAAAATTCCTCAAAATAACCCAAACTAAGATTGAAACCCAATACAAGAAGGACTCGATAACATAGTCTTCCAAGATAAACTTTATCGTTCATCTCCAAACAACGTCAACCACTCCTAACATCTTATAACAAAAGTAAATAACCTAAACATATTTTCCCCAAGATATGTCAATCATTTCCATAAGTAACCTATAATACCATAAGTTCACCTTAAATTCATCGATTCTTCAAAATATAAGTCAACCATTACTCCTCAAAGAAAATACCATAGTAATCTATTTACCTCGATCAAATAGGGTTCCCCAAATAGTGGACGTCTTCCAAAATAATAATAATCTTTTAATCCCCTAATCCCCTTTTTTTTAAAGAAGAATAGCTTCACTACATAAACATGTGGTACATAACAATAGATGTCTTACTTAATGATATAAAATCATCTTAGGTAGTGACTCTATTATCTTAGAAAACATAAAGGATATTCTCATAGAGCACGAACTAAAATACAACATGACATAGACAATTATTGCGAAGAAGTTACATGTACTTTAGTCATCATGATCCCTCTCAGCATAGGACTTTCATTGTTCCCTTGTCCTCTAAGATTGTTGATGCTCATTATGCTTCTCACCCATTCCAAGAGAGCATTTCCTTGGATAATGTCTAACTTCTCCACATTGATGACATCGAAATGTATAAGGTACATTGGATCGAACCTTATCTACATTCATCACATTATCCATTTTTTTAAATCAATTGGCTACTTTATGCCCTATCTTCCCACACTCAAAACATCTCCTAGTTCCTTTGTGACATTCTCCTTGGTGCCACTTCCCACACTTTTTGAAAAAAATAAATTGGTTCTTCTTTCCCTTATCAACTTTATCAGATGAACATCCTCAAGACTTTGTCTTCTTCTTCCTTGATGAATTTGGGCATTCAACTAGGTACCAATTATTAATTGTGATTTTTGATAGCTGGTTTGGCATAATCACAATATGTTCAACTTGATCCCTCATCATCTCTGTCACATTAATAGGGCAATCATCACATTTCCTATCACATTGGTTGTTGGGACATGCTCTTCCATTTCCCTCCATTAACTAAGAAAAGAACGTATAATTAGGGGGCTTAAATACTTAGCCAATAATCATGAAAAGGAAACTTATACATAAAAGGATAAACTTGTAAAAGAAAAGTATACCCTAACTTGTGATCCCCTAGGTTCCAATCTAGGTTATCCATGATCATATATTCTTATGTGAATCTTTATTTTATTTTATCAATGTTCCTTTTATAATGGTTCATACTAAGCTTATGAATTTACCAAAGCATATCCCCTGGGAGTGTTGTAACCAAGAGTGCAGCAAGGCCCATTGTCATGTACCAATTCCCATTCGAGTGTAGCTAAAAGCGGTGTTTTCGGGTTTTAACCCTATGTACATTTGTGTCAGAGCCGCCTCTACCTACTCGTATCCAGACAGGGATGTATTTGCTTGGCAACCCCTTACTCAATACTCACCAAAATTTAGGAATATTTCCTATATTTAAACTTTTCTATAGGGTTCTTCCTAAAGTTTTCATTTCCTAATTTCCACAAATAACTAAACCATCCTTTGATACCAAAAATAGCATCCCACCTTTTTATAACATAAACTATCATTACATTACACAAAACTGAGGATCTTTAAGGTTTAGTGTCTTGGAAACCAGGAACATAATACATGAAAACAACATAAAACATTCTTTTTAAATGCTTGAAAGACTTCTCCTTAAGTTCATCCTAGGTTCATTACTGCATCTCATAACCTGGGGACATACATCAAAATAAAGGGTGAGCAGAAGTCCTAGTAAGGGAAATAAGAGAAACATTTAACATGTGAACGTGAGATGCAACAACTATGTCATGAAAAAGAACTTTAAGGCATGAGAAAGAAATAATGTGGCATATCATAAAAAAAATAACATTTTTCATAACTTTAAGATGCGACTTCATCATTTAACATAGACAATCATGAACATATCACCAAGGTCAATCCCCAAGGTGTCATTTGAAAAATACCAAGGTTATTCACCAAGATATCGTGAAAATTGTAATCTCTAGTGGTTACATCATTACCCAATGCATTGGAGCGCTATCTGGGTGCACCATTAAATTTGCCTTTATTATCATGTGATCCACATATATCATTATAAATCAGTTCATAAAAAACCCATATAGCATAAAAGAAATGGGTTTCATTTCATAATCATAATGTTTTAAAAACTTGTTTAAAGACATGATCATTACGTCACTTTAAACCAACAGAAGGGGAGAGCGGGTCTCATGTATGTAAATCCCAAAATTTAAAATAAAACATTTTGGTATATATGTGAATACCCCTTTTGAAGAAATATCTTTGAGTATTCACTTAATAAAATAAAAGTACTTTAGAAAAAGAGAGAGACATTTTGAGACGGAAATTCTGCAGCATAACGGCTATGTTTCGTGGTTTTAGAAAACATTGAAAAGAGAGGGGACATGGGTAAAACACTCATAAATGACCCATAAAACAGTAGAGGGACAGAATATAGAGGATTTGAGAACATGGTAATGAAATTTCAAAGATATACCATATGAAATGAAGAACATGAAAGGAAGACAAAAATAAGATTTCTCTTATGAAAATTCAGCAGCCCAACGACGTCACTTAAACTTCAACAAAAATGAATTGACGAGATCAAATAGGGTATCTCATCATATGAACATAAAATATTCAGTATGATAGATATAGATATCATACCACAACATAATAAAAAGGAACTTTAAATACTTGACAAGAAAATAGAACTTGAAAATGAGAAGGGTGAAAGAATCCGTTACAAAAATTTCGACAGCCTAACGGCGCCACCTAAACATTCATAAAATGAAATGATGACAGTAAGAGGGGGTCTCTCATCATGTGAAAATAAAAAGGACAGTATAATGAATATAAACGAACATCCTCCAACATAAGAACATGGAGCATAAAAGAAATGACATAAAAGAGATCACTTGAAAAGAAAGAGAGGGGTCAGATCCCTTACCTTAAAACGTAACTGTTAAAACTCAAGGGTTTGGACCTTGAGGGCTTGGGGGAACCTTGGGAGGACACCTTGGGAGGTAAAAAGACCATAACTTCGTTTAGAATGATTTTTGAGTCCAAAGGATGAGAGAATGGATTGGTATTTATAGGGAAAGGTAGGGGACAAGGCATTAATGGCCAAGGGACACCTCATAAGTGGGTTTCTCAAAACCATGTGCTCTCCCAAGATATTTCCCATGAAGTTAGGACACATGGGGCCCTCAATACAATACTTCATCACCTTTGGTCGTAAAATATCTCATGACATCATCATGAAACAGTTATGATGTCATTAAACATACCGAAACCCTGAAACTGTATTTTTACTATTCACTGAAAATTCAACTTTCTCAGAAAAATCCCAAACTTTCACATTAACCAAATATCAATGCTTGGATTTCTAAAATGAACTCCATTTTATTAAAATAATTTTCTAATTTTTTTAATTTATTTTTTAAATAAATACACTATTCACCGAAAATTCATTTTTTTCAAAAAAATCCCCAAAAATTACCATAACATAATATCGATGCTCTGAGTTCAAAAATGAAATCCATTTTATAAAAATAATTTTCTAAATATTTTTTTAAAATTTTTAATTAAAAAACACTATTCACTCGAAAAAACTAATACTTGAATAATAATTTATGAAACCGTTTTTAACCATTTTATTGAATCACATTACTTAATCAAGGTGCCTAGATTATATTAATACTTTCATTAAGTAAGATTACTAATCCATTTGGACACATTACTAATCCTAATCATAAAATCACTATTCATAATTTACTATTCATCAAATATTAAGTTGATCTTATTAGACTCTAAATTTCAAACTGAACATAATTGTAGAAGACCATTTTTTGAAAATCATTACACATTTTTAATTATTTAAGGTTTACCTAAACATTTTTAAAATATCATTTTTCTAAAAGTCATCAAAAATATGCATACTATATTTATCCAGACACTTGAAAATTCATAAACATCATCATAAGAAGAAATCCCAATTTGTATTTAAAACAAAGGATTACACAAGGCAGTTACGGTCTCCTAACATAGCCCCTTATCACACCAGCTTAGGACCTAAGTGTAAGGTGTGCTATGGTGAGAGAATCTGAGGGAGGCTCGGCCAACATCGCACGAGTAGTAATTTCTATCAATTTGAACTTCTCGCAAAGGAGATTCCATTCTAGCTTCACACGATGAAGTTCGGATTGGGTTTGGTCTAGAGAAAAATCTAGTGGTTCTACCTCCTTCCCATGTTCTGTTAGATGGGCTTCGATCGGTCCAAGACTACTGGGTGAGTTCATCGAATCTTCTTTCTATATTAATTAACTAAGATTACTTGTATTTAGAGACAATAATCAAAACATTTAGTTTCCAGCGGTCATATTGACCAATGGTCATATAACAGTCAAAACCCAACGGTCTCATTTTAATTATACTCATGTTATCAAATGAAACATTTTTGTTGAGTATAAAAATAAAATAAAATAACACATAAAATTAGGAAACAAGATTTATTCAAAATTTCGGGTTGTTACTGTATCTTTCTATGTATAATAATTACATCCACCTATGGGAGGGGTATTCGATGTCACCTACCTAGTTGACATGATTGTTATGGGTATGTGAAAATCTTATATCAGGATGGAATGATCCTGATTGACTATCTTTTTAGTCATCTAGTTATTGAATTTATCTCCATGCCATGTCAAAAATTCTTGTGAGTAACCCGCTTCTTTTGGTTGGGTGATGGCTACACCAGTCACCTTTGTTGGGGAATTTTCCAACTTCACTTTTCCAGATTCAACCATGATTTGGAGGATATATTTTAAGAAGAATAAATCCTAGATGGTGTGACCCATCCCCATATGTAAAGGGCAGTAGTCAAGAAAATCAGTGAGGTTGACCTCATTGGGTTTCTTGGGCTACAAAAGATTGAGTAAGTTATTTTCCATGGATAAAAGGAAATTAAGACGGGCCTAATCATTTATCAAGGAGTATTATTTATTCATCTGTTCTTCAAATTATGGACAAGAATCTTCTCCTTTATCTACTAGAAAAGGGTGATTTTTTGGTTTTTTCCACTCTACAAGAGTGGTTAGATGATTCACGGCCTACCTAGGTGCTTGAATGTGCACAAATAATGGTTTTAGGATAACAACGGTAGCCTCTTACGTACCCATACTTTTTCCTGGTGCTTAGGGAATGGGATTAGATTTAGCTCGAGTATGCTAAAGATAATCTTCTTGGAATGGTTTTTTTGAAAACTCGTAGAATCTTCCTGGATACTTCATTGGGATCAAAGGTGTCTACAACTCATCCCTAATATTTTCAGTATAGATTCTCTTGTGAGATAGGGATTTTTCAAAAATAGGTAAATCATTTCCATATGGATATAAAGTCATACACCCTCACATTTGAATGATTCTTGTAGTTTTTCAGGTAGAAAATTGAAATTTTCTTTATTATAGATATGAAATGATAAGGGAATTGATAAAGAAGTTCTTACCATTCTACAATGGATCATATTGGAAGGTTGTTATACCAAACAAAGGCAAGACATATCAGATTTTTTACAAAGAATCTTAGCATGGTCACCTCCTATTTATCTCAATGTCCCATCATTAGACTAAACTTGGTCACAAAGTGTGTGAGATGGTGTTTTGGATCTCCCAGGACTTGAAAGGTTGAGAATGTAAGATTGATAAATTTGGGTGAGGTAAAAGTTTCATCTACCCATTTGGGATATAGATTCTTCTTAGGCTGTATGGGTGTGTGTCACACTTCCATGGCTTCTATTCAAGCAGCTGGAGATTCAATGGTATTGATTAGATTCATTAGTATCACTGTCTGGAACACCTCTCATCTACTAGGAGAGGGAGAGGCTTGATAAGGTGGACCTATTTTCATCTCCTACTAATTCTCGATCCTTGATAAGAATGAATGATTTCCCTAGTAGGGGAGGTGTTGTCTCCATAATAGAGGTAAGTCTTGATCATCTTTTAATTACACATTTAAGTAGATTGGATTCCTCGATTTGGACCCAACCTAATGCTCAGATTTCATACTTACAGGTATATCGACTCTTTCCAAATGTGTGGTAGGATGTATATTCATATCTATCTCAATGGGATACCTAGTCAGAATGTTTCCCATGATTATCTCTTCATTGTGTGGTCTGATACTTTATGCCATGTTCTTATACTTTGCCAACCATTCCTCTATGGAAGTAATTTCAACTCCTCTGGGTGTAGAGTGGAATGAAACCATGCCTTTACCTTTGTCCATGGTGATGTTATGCCATAGAGGTAGAAACCAATTATTCAGAGGTTCTGGGTTTTGGTTCCTCCTCTAATTCTGCATATGTGTAGCCTCAGTTAGTATATATTTATCACCCTCCTCTTGAGTTATATTTTTTGTATTTAATCCCTATTCATTTTTATCTTGAAGAAAATTATTTCTAATATTTATAGTGATGAAATTCACTGAGGTTTATCGGGTAACGTTAGTCATCCCATTACTCTCAACATAGTAGGGTGATTCTATAATGCTTGCATCAGTTTCATTTTCCTAATCTCTACCCATATTGGTATTTTTTTCTTGTGAACTCTCTTGGGTTTTATTTACATCCCTATAAATTCATCTTATCTTGGTCTATGACAAGTGACCTTGAGGGAGTTTATGGTCATGTTTACTGAACATGACCAAAATAGAAAAGGTTTGTCTTTCAACAAAAGCCAAGGATGGGATGTTGATTGTCGATATTTACCTTCCAACCTAGTAATGACTAATTCCCTCCACAGTAATAGAAATGATGATCATTCCCCCATCCTTGAGGGTTTGGGACCATTTGAAGACTCCATTAGAACTTTATGATCTTATTATTGTGTACTTAATGATTCTGGTCCAACATGTGATAACTCCTAGGATAGTAATTGAGATATAAATTCCCCAATCCCCATAGGATGTGGTTGATCTAGAGTCATTGATGATTTCTCGAGGACACTCTCAATGTGTGAGGAACCCGGTGATAGTGATTGAGATAAAAATTCCCTCAGTCCTATGGGATGAGGTTGGTTTGTTGCTTCTACCAATATGTCTTGAATAATCTCTGGGATTAATGATCTAAGAGGTGGAGTTTGTTGTAAATATCCCCCCAAACTTTTTGATTAGGTTCACTTCTACACTGCTACTATGGAAATTTCTATTGTGACCCATTTTATTTAGTATAATTGTGCTCGTGTATGAGTTGGGTGTAAAGGAAACCCATTATGGGAGTTGTTTTCTACAAGAAGTAGCTAGGTTGGTTGCAACTTTGACTTTCTTGTTTAAAATTCGTTCCCATTGTTCTAAGGGTCCCATCTTAAGAATCTTTTGTCAGTTCTCTCCCTTCATTCATGATATATTTTCATCATTAAATAAGGGGTATTTTGTTGTATTGACCAACTAGAATGTGCATTACCTAGTCCCCTGATTTCACAAGAGACTATGACATTACATGACACCATGTTTGGGGAGTTAAGCTATTATAGGGGTGCAGTGAAGTGAAACACTCCATACATTCCCCATCCATGGATACAAATACCCAATGAGGCTTTTGCGATCAGTTTCTAAATATTTTGGGAGCAATGGTATAAATTATGTTGTAGATTTACATTTTTCTTTTCTAGTTTCGGGTCTCAGACCATAGAGATAGAATATAGGTCCATTTTATAACAAAGTATATTTATAGTTTGAAGGTGACCCTTATGTCCTGGATAAGGGAGGTGTCTATACTTCAAGAACTAATGAGTTTCCCATATATTTTGGAGTAGTTAAGGAATGAAATCCTCCTCTAGATCATCATGGATGTCAAAGATAGAATTAAGAAGGGGCTAGAATAGGGTGGGGAGGTTGTTTTCATCTAACATGATATATATCCATTTATTCCCCATATTCATCAGACTTATGCAGCTCCACTTCGTTATACCACATAGTTTTCTTATCTTGGTCGCCTACTGAACATGGTGAAGGATTGAAGGTAGTTGATTGGGAACTATATACGGTTGACCTTGGAGTTTTGATTACATCTATATACAAAGGTTTATAAGTTTTGAGAACCTCCCTATATAGAGTTGTTTGGGAAGGGGAGTATTTCCTTGTCGGAGGAAGATATTACCGTGGGGAGGTTGATCAAAGAGGATGTCAGGAGTAGAGATCATGTGATCCATCTCCACACTACCATGCTGAGAACAATCGTGGTAATTATTTCCTTCTACTTTTGTTGAAGATCCAATATACCCTTGAGGTGTTGTGGATATTTGTTGAACAACATCAAGGACACTATAATTGAGTAGATCATAGATATGAGCCTAAATTTGTATCTTGTTCATAATATTCCAACATTCCTTTTGGAGTTGAGAAGGTATATAAGCCTTCTCCATGAAGGCTGCTAGAATATATAGATAACCATCTAGTGCTGTGAGAATATGATTCTCTTGATAAGAATCTACTGGAGTATTCCAGTGAGCTTATGTACTATTGGGATAAATATGAGCCTGCCAATGGGTGGTTTCTAGAATATTCCCATCAAACCTAGTTGAAGTGAGGATACAAGACCAGTTCAAATATACATTACATTTCAACATATTCTCATAGACTTATGTAAAAGGAAAAGTGGTATGTGATTCCTCATGTATAGCCCCTAAAAGATGTTGGAGCAGTTGTTTGTCACGAGAAGTTGGGATATGAGCTTGGCTTCCATGACCTATTGGAATATTCCAATAGATTCGCTGACCAAAATGTGATCCTATTATGATACATGTGTATCTCTCACATGATTAACCCCTGTTGGAATGTGAATATGATCTCGATATTGTGGAATATTCCACTAGTCGTTTTTTATAGGAATACGAGTCTGTCCTAAGGCATGTGTTGTTCTCACTTGGTGAGCCCTATTTGGAATGGGAATATGATCCTGGTCCGATCCCTTTAGAGTATTCCATCAATTTTTTATTAGGATGTGTGATTATCTTGAGGTATGTTCCTCTATCCCTTAGTGATCCCTCATTAGAATGATAATATGATCTGAGTCCGGTGCCTCCTCATTTACCATAATATTCAAATAATCCTCTTGGATGGGAGAATGGATGTCCGCTTACTCTGGAGTAGCCACTCATTGATACTTATCAGAGTGTTGTGTTTCTATGGATGTTAAGATTGAAATATCTGCATGTCCCTATATCTATATCAGTACCATAATATGCTGACATAGTTCTTCAGTTGTTACTAGAATGTTGTTACATTTTCGCAAAGTGTGCATATGATTGTTGGTATAATCATTTTCTGTTTTGAATATATACTGCCAGACATCTTCGATTAATGTAGGGATATAACACCACTCCTATCCTCCTTGTTCCATCAGAATATTTTTATGGCATTCATGTATAGGTGAAGGAATGTGTGCCTACCCCAAGATTATTTAGGAATATTCTTGTAGACTTGATCTAAGTCAGTAGAGATGTGAGGCTTCTCATTGAAAAATGATGTAATATGCAAAGGGATTCATCAGTAGAAGTAGAACTATGATTACACTCCCATTTTTGCAGCTTTCCATGCCCAACGTGTCTTTTTAGTACCCATGAATGAGTATCCAAGGTGGTAGTGTGTCAGGTGGTTCCCTCAGTAGGTGACTGAGGGGAACCAAAGGGATAATGATAGTAATGAAAGTTGATAGGATTCCTCCTCAGTGTCTCCTGAACCGAAATAAATCCATATTTGAATGCTTTATCAACCTTCCTTAGATATCGAAGGTTATTATTTTCATGCTCCAGGGATAAGTTTCTAAAGTCATTGGTAGTGGAAATGAGCACCATTAGTTCCACTATAGCTTCCTTTGGATTAGGCAGACTCATTGAATTCAATTTATGGAGACCATTGCATGAATTCTTTAGGGTCATAATAATACTATGTCCCTTTTATTCTCAAACAATAACACTTTCCACCCAAAGATGAAGGTGTCTGTTGGGTGAGGTCATTCTATAACCCACATGGGTTGCATATGTACCTGATGTTTTAGAATAGTAGCTATACGAAGACATGATCTTGGGTTGGGTATTGTTTTTGAGAGATGTATCTGGTCAAAAAGACAAAAAGGAACAAGTTATCAGATTAGTGCATCATCTCATGTTTAAAACATCCTCAATCAGATATGAAAGGGTAACACAATTTTCCTTTCTTACACCTGGTTAGGAAATTTTTATCAAGTGGACTTGTCACAGTGAGAATGGAATTATTTCATGGGAACCCTAGTTACATGGGATTTCATGTTGGGAATACCATTTTCATTTTCATAGGGAATTATAAATTAAATGGCAAGATTCATGGTCAACCAATCATTTTTTTATTTAATATATTCACATTGGGTTCACCATTTTTGTCTCTGATGAACAAAAAAGAATGGTTTTTTCCAACAGTTGATTGTGGGGGGTTTAATTCCTGTAAAATAATTCAAATTGGATTCTATACTTTCACAATTAACGAAAACTCCCAACAGTTACCATATAAATAATTAAGTACAAATTTTCTTTCCTAATACAAGACTAGTTACTCTAACAAAATGGTCATGTGTTTAATCCTTCCATGTGTAAAGGGGGTTCTATTAATAATACAATCTATAGGTATCTGAGGTTCTTATTCCATTTCCCATAATTTCTATGTAATGGGGAGATACTTATATTTTGAAGCCTTATAACTAGGAACTTTTTATTTTTCTACCATCTAAGGAGATGATTTATGTTTTGAGGATTGGATTGAACCTTTATGAGGAGTCCTATGTATCCTGTTTATGAAAGGAATCAAAACCCACATAGTTTGTTTCAATAATGTAGCTTAATGTCACTTGGAAAGGAAATATATGTGCGTACTTAGGTACTAGGTATGGAGCTTGGGCCTTAATAAGGTGTCCTATATATCCTGTTTATAGAAGGAATCAATGTCATCATAGTTCGATCATTCCCTCAGAACTTATAATGAGGTGGATGCCCCTTTAGGGAGACATTCATATCATGCCATTGATTGGGGATTATACGATGAGGTTTCCCTGGATAAGGAATATTTTTTATGAAAATTATATGATCCTTGATAATTTTTAAGCCCACATGATCAATGATCTGTGTGAGAAACAAGGGATAACAAGTGATCATCCTCATTGCATACAGATTCAGAACTTATACACCGGGATAACTCTAATGGGGTGTTTAATATAGAGCTCAAGCATTAGGAAGGCATCCTACATATCATATTTATATCTACAATTAGATTTATCATAGTTCAATTGGATTCTCCATCCACTGATGGATTAGGCAGGAAGATGAACCCATAGGAGAGTTTGAGTCCCATGGATTTGAATGTCGGAGACATGGATGGAATTAAACCAAAGTGGATGCCTATAGGATGTCAAGACTTAATAAGGAATCCTATGTATCCTATTTGGATAGAAACTAATGTTCTCATAGTTTATTTGGGGGTATTCCTAAATACATCTGCTGGACAAGGTTATCATGTCCCGAGATGTCTGCCTAACATGTCTTGATTGTTTTCTTGACACATATGGGGTGTTTGTATGACATGTATAAGGATTTATAGACATATCCAGGTTTCCTATAGGACATATCTAAAGACAATCATATGATCTAGTTGACTTTCTAGAGGACATAATATGATATGGATAGTGTGTATGGAGGATGTCACATGATCTGGATAGCATGTATGGAGGACTTCTCATGATCTGGAGGACGACACATGACCTGGATGACATTCCTAAGGATGTCTAGACATGTCCTTGTTGCTTATCATACATGTCTAAAGACAATCTCATGATTCAGTTGACTTCTTCAGAGGATGTCACGTGATCTGTCTAACATGTCTGGAGGACATCACATGATTTGGATGACATGTATGGAGGACGTCATAATACCTAGTCGACATGTATGGAGGACATCACAAGACCTTGGTGACTTGTTTAAAGGACTCCGTAGGACTTGGGTGACATTCCAAAAGGACTCCACAAAACTTGGGTGACATGCCCTGATTGCATTCTAGACATGTATGGGGTGACTGTATGATATGTCTAAGGATGTATTGACATGTATTTGTTGCCTATAATACATGTCTAAAAACAATTTCAGGATCTAGTTGACTTTTCTAGAGGATGTCTTATGATATAGATAGCGTGTCCAGAGGACTTCTCATGATTTGGATAGAGTGTCTAGAGGATGTCGCATGACCTGACCGAAATTTCGAGAGGAATTCTCATGACTTGGTTGACATGTTCAAAGGGTGTCTCATGACCTAGGTGACATGTTGAGAGGACTTTGCAAGACATGGTTGACATGTCCGGAGGACTTCGCAATACTTGGATGACATTTTGAGAGGGCTTCACAAGACTTGGTTGACATGTCCAAAGGACTTTTAAAGACTTGGTTAACATGTCCAAAGGGCATCACAGGATCCAAATGGTATGTCCGGAGGGTGTCGCATGACTTGGGCAACATTCCCTGGTGTAGTCGCATGATCTGGTTAGTTCACGTGAAGTGCATGAATATTAGTGTATCCACTACCATAGAACGGTACAAGGGCAATGCTAGATTTTGTCAGCACTAAGCAGAAAGCGCTGATAGGGGGCTTTATCAGCGCTAGAAAAAAGCACCGATAAATCTACCCCTTATCAGTGCTAAAAAAAGCACTGATAAATTTTTTTAATAATATGTATTATTAATTTCTATAAAATTAGTATATTTATATTCAAAAATAATGTTTGTATGTATATATTAAATAAAAAAACATGTGTTTATAATTAATATATATTTTTTAATAATTCAAATTTATATATAATGTTTCAAAAAAATGTTTCTAAGATCATAATTTAACATATATATATATATATTATTTATTTAAATAATTATAAGATTGCAATAAATTTCATTAAATAATGAATATATTTATTAGGATTATTAGATTGATTAGACTGATTAGATTGATAAGAATTATTATATTTCTCATATTTATTTTATATTTATTTTATTTATAATTAATATATTAATTAGATTAATTAGGTTTATTTGATTTATTATATTCATTAGATTTATTATATTCATTATATTTCTTATATTTATTATATTTATAATATTTATTAATATATATATACATTATATATATATATATTATAATAATTAAATATATATGTGTTTCCAATAAATTTGATCAATAAATATATTGATCGATCATATGTCCATATATGTTATGTATCATCATAAATGTTCATTTATACACCAAACCCTTCTTATTATTAAGGATGTCCATTGATGACTCGGTTTTTATTATGTATATTTTATTAGTAGGTATATATGATTCATACATGTTACCCATATATACTATTATGTTCTTAAAAATAATTATAAAATTACATTAAACATATTTAAATAAAAATATATTTATTATATTTATAATTATTAAATTTTAATTATATATAAACAATTTTTAAATATATTTATTTTTAATTATAATTATAACTATATATATATATATTGAAATATTTATAAAATTACTATAAATACATACATTATATATATGTATATATATTTATAATTATATAAAAATATTTATATAAATATTTATTTATATTTATGATTATAACTATAAATATATATATAAATATATATATAAGTAATTATAAAATTATAATAAATATATTTATTATACTACTTATAAAGTTATAAATATATTATAAAATAAATATATTTATAAATAAATACACATATTTATAAATATAATTCTAAATAAATGTAGATATATTTAAATAATTAATTAATTATAATAAATATATTTATTTATAAAATTATAAATATATTTGTTACAATTTTATAATTATTTGGATATATATATATATCTATACTTTCAACTATAAATAAATATTTATTTATTATAATTTTAAATTAAAAATAAAGAAATATTTATTTAGTATTTATAATCATAAATAAATATTTATTTACTTCAATAATTATAAAATGATAATAAATATATCAATAAAATAATAAATATTATAAATATAATTTTTTTTATAATTTTATAATTATTTAAATAAATGAATAAATATTCACTTGTAATTATAATTAAAAATAAATAAATCTTTATATAAATAATTCTAAAATTAGAAGAAATATAGTTAAATATATCTATAATCTTATAAATATAAATATAATAACATATTAATTATATATATTTCTATGATTATAAATATACTAATTATATTTATTATAAATTTATAATTATTTAAATTATAATTTTATAAATATTAATATATATATATATATAGTTACAATTATAAATAAATAAATATACATTTATCATATATATAACAATAAAAATACATTAGTAACATTGTATCCTTATCAACGCTTTTTTAGCGCTGATAAATGCCTATGTTTATCAGCACGAAAAAACTACTTATAAAAGGAGTCTTTATCAGTGCAATATTTTTAGCGCTGATAAATACATTTTTTATGATCACTTTTTTAGTGCTGATAAATCCATGTTTTATCAGTGCTTTCTATTTTAGCGCAAATAAAACATACCTTTATCAGCGTTTTTTAGCTAGCATTGATAAAATGTTCACCGAGTTTTATAAAAAACCCATAAATTTCTCCTCCTTACTCGCACCCCTCAAGCTCTAACGGAAGTCAATCATCGCCGCCGGACATCCTCTTCCTCCTTTCCTACCACCACCCCTCTACCGTGAACCACACCTCCACTGTGCATCTCTCCTCCACCATGAACCAGTCTGTCATGTGCCTCTTCTCCCCTGCACGCCGCACCTCTACCGTGCGCTGACCAAAACCTCGTGTGACTCTCCTCCACCACGCGCCACACCTCCATCATGCACCACACCTCCATCGGGTGCCTCTCCTCTATTATGCGCCTCTCCTCTATCAGTGCTTCCCTTCCTCCATGCGCCTCTCCTCCACCGTGAACGCACCTTTGCTGCATGCTTAACCACACCTCTAAAGTGAGTTTTCTCCTCTTTTTCATCTGTTTCATCTTGTTCGCATGTAATTATAGATTGATATTGATGATATGTTGTGAATTGTATGGGATAAACACCCCGCTGAAAATTGTGTCTATTGGTGGTCCTTGTTTGCGCACTAAATGAATTGCATGTTGGTTGGTGTTCCTCTTCATATTTTCTCCTTTGATTTTGTGTGACTTGATTATGTATTGGAAGTGTGATTCCACTATAGCATAGTGTAATTTCTTTTTAATAATGAGTATTTTTTTCGTTAGGGGTTGAGTAGTATGTCAGTTGACATATTTATGAGTTCTCCATTAATGCCGACAAGTTTTAGCATCAATTTTTCTTTAGTGAGGTAGGTTTTTCTTTGGAAATCCATTGTAATATATGTTATAAATTTCTTGGATGTTTTTAAATGATTTCTTATTAAATTATAATCCTATGTTATGACTTTTTTGGATTTCAATTGGCTTGAAAACGGTTTAATGACTTGGCATATTGACACGTGCCTTTCGTGGGGTATGAAAAAAAACAAATATTACCTAAGTTAAAATGCATTAAAGTGGGTAACCTTGGTTGTCTCTAGAGAGGAGTGCACACCAATTATGTTTGTCACTTAAATTAAAGAAATAAGAAGATGTTGTTTTTGGAATTGTTTGAGTTGAAAAATAACGAAAGTAATTAAAAATAACGATCGAACACTAATGGATGAAGAGAGTGATGGGGTCAAGGTAGTATCACCTTTTTCAATGTAATCATATTCATAGAGATCATCATCCCTCTTTTACTATTGAATGATAAATGAAAGATTCCTCGATCAAGTTATCAATAACCCTTGGTTGAAGAAAGAAATGTAACTCACTCCTAAGTGCATGAAAATTCATAAAAAATTCATAAAAAACTAAGGAAAGTTTTGATCGGGAATTTTTTCTAAATTGAAATATATAAAATTTTCACTAGTTCCACACACGTTCCAAAGATCACTAGACACCCACCACCTAACTAAATCTTCTCAATCAAGAGAAATTGCACTAGGTAGAGGGAGATCAAAAGTATGTAACCATAGTTGTTGACAATGAATGCACCAAAATCCAAAACATGATTGTATAAGGTGAATTGGGAAACACTAAAAATAGAAAACATTCAAAAGAAAAATAGGGTTTTATATTTATGCCCAAAACTCAGACATTAAAAAAGTGAAACTCCCCCTTCCCCGATTACTCAAGGGATTTACCCCTCCATGTGAAGGGTAATAGAGTTTAAAGGGGAAGAAGAGTGCATAATAAAACAAATAAAAATAGAAAAGGGAAAATACAAAATAAATTCATGAAATAAATCCTCCATCATAGCCCCTATTGCACCTTCTTTAACCCATTTGAATGGAAATGGACACTCATATAAATAGGATTGAGAGGTAGAAAAATTTCCCTCCAGAATCGTTCCAGCGATTTTTATAATGTTTTTATCATATTAAATGGATGAATATTGTGAACTTGTATTCATTAAATTTTTTCCTATATCTCTTTTTCAAACCCCAAAAAAATCTTATAGAATTTAGACATGTGTAAAAAAAGTTATGTTTGAATAAATGATGATGAATGTTTCTGCCCGAGGAGACTCTTCAACTTCCTCCTTTTGGATGCACTGAAAGGAAGAATTAATGGACTAATTTATTCATGAAATTTAATATGAATTTTTTTTTGGAGTTCTCTCTCTATTCCAGATATAATCACTTCATTTGGAGTGTTATTGGACGAGATATTCTTCAATCACTGAGGTGGGTTCCATTCTGTTAGCCATCAAACATTTTCCACATGATTATTTTTTTGGGTCATTGTGTGTCAAATTAGAGCTCAGTCCTGAAGAAAAAGTTATATCCCATGAACAAAGAAATCCTAAAAAGGAATCAATCAATTTTGATAAAATTCTAACAGTTATGCCAAAAAAAATCTCCATAAAACTATCAATTTTCCAAAATTAACCAATTTTCACAATTAAGTCCATAATTTACCAAAAACACTAAAATGATACGAATAAGCTCAAATTGATTAATTGGAAGGGGTTAAATCATTTAAAAACACAAAAAAAATAATGAAAATATTTTCTCTATCAATTCCCCCACCCTTAGCACTTGGACTGTTATACAAGTCAACATCAAAATTAAATCAAAGAAAATTCAAAACACATGCTCATGAGATCCACCAATTCCATACCAAGAAACCAAAGGATATCATTCCTCATCAAAAACCATTATTCCATGTTCTATATTCATATCATTTAATATTTTTCATCTTCATTTATCCTCCCATGCAGTCAAGAAACCTACCTCAGATGAATTTTCTCTCATCTTAGAAATGTTAATTTTCAACAATGTTTTCCTCATCCAAACCAATGCAAGGGTCACCATAGGTTTGAAAAAGTAATACTTCTCCACCCGATGTGAGCCAAAAAAAATGTGTTTATCATGAGTAATATTTATTGTTTTTCTATGGGTTTCGTTTAGTAGGATTTTTATGTAAAACATTCTAAGGCTGAATGAGGATGGATTGGCTCTTTTTGAAGAAAAAAGTTCACAATTCTAATTTTCACTCAAGTATGGTGTCATCCTCACTCCACATAGTAGAAATTCATCTCCATCATCATGAAAAATATGGGAATGTTCAAATAGCTCATCATTTTAGCAGAAAAAATTTCAATCTTCTCAAACATGATTTTTCTTGAAAGCTCTAGAAAAAGCACAACTTTATTTTTCCATTAGAAGCTAAAGAAAAGGAACACCTTCTCTTACCATGAAAGATCTAGAAAAGGAACAACTTTCAACAGAATGATTTTTTATTAGAACACACATATCTTCAACATTTTATTTTCCCCACAAAGTTTCACCAAATGAGGTAGCATAATACAAGATAGCTTCTCCCCACACTTAAGTTCAACTAGATCATGAAATTTCACTTTAAGAGTACGTTGGATAGAGAAAATTTGGCTTATAATGTGGCTAACCTAATAGACTGTTCATAGATACTAATGGTTACAAGGTTTAAATTTATAAGGTATGCAATAATGAAATGGATTATCTTAAAAATGGGGTTTTGAAACCAAAGAAATGCCTCAATAATTTAAAACACACGTACCAAAAACCCTCATATTTTGAAAGGAATAAATCAAATTTTGGTAAAAAAAATAATGGTCCGATTCTCTCAAGAATAAAGTTGAATTAACAGAATATGACAAAAATGGTTCATAAGCCTCATATTAAAGTGATTTAAAAGATAAAGACTGTAAAATGGGGCATGAGACTAAAAAATAAAATTGCATTTCATGAAATTCCCAAAGAATCGAACTTCAAACAAATTCAATTTCAGAATTCATTTAAGCTCATTTTCATGGAATAAATTGGATCAATCAATAAAATGGGTTTCAAAAATGGAAATGATAATCATTTTAGCTAATTGTTTTTAAATAAACTCAAAAAATAAAAAATGAACACAAAAAATTTGAAAACACACAATTTGTTTTTTAAAAAATAAACAACAAATGAAAATCCTAAACCTCAAAGGTTACCTCCCCCACACTTAAATGGTGTAGTGTCCTCAATTAATTAAAGTGGATTTAAAATCTAAGTATATTTTAAAATGAATCATATTAGTAATTGTTTCCCTCAGAATCTGGGGATGACCGCCTTGATGGGAGGTGAAAATATTCTGATCGGTTTCTAACGGGTTTTTTCGTAGAACCGGAAACATCCAATGATTCCACATCCATTCGGACCTACTTTCCAAAGGTAGGTGCTCATTAGTTTGTGGACTGATGAGGCTTAGGAATTTTTATTTGTTGAGAGGATGGGAGGTCGGACTCATCACACCTTTTTTAGGGGAATTATTGTCTACTCCGGGACTCTCTTTATAGATTTAAGTTATGTTCGTGAATCCTTATTACATTACCAAGTATAAAATGAGCTTTCCTTCAGATTTGACAATCAATGATCAAATATGTAGTATATTTAGAGATTCTTTTATATGTATTTTAGCTTCTTCATCGATAGAGAATCATCTTTGTTTATTAGAGATTCTTGGTCAATGGTACCCTTCGACACATTTATATAGAAGTCTCTTGGTCATTATGATGACCATGATGGTTTTAAATCCACTCAGTGGGGCACATGATGTTTATTTTCATTCAAAAGGACATGGATTATTTTAGGGTTGGGATCAAACCCAGAGATGGGATACCTACGTATCCTTTGTTTAGAAAAGTAATCAGAACCCACGTAGTTCGAGTAAGGGAGTATGATGTTTATGATTGATGGCTCAAAGAAAGATGTCACAATTACTTTTACACTCTAAGCTCATGTGAGTTATGATCGGTGTGAGAAAAAAGAGGTATTGGTATAAATTAGACAATTGTGCCATGAATTATACAATCATAAGAAATAATGTGGGGCTTATGTATGTATGACTGCCCAGATAAATGAAGGTTAGGATTTACTTTAGGGAAGAAATCCAGGAACAGGGTCCATAAAGGTATATGTGCTTTATGGAGATTTTGAATACTCTAACTTGGGGCTTACTCCTAAGGAGGATTCCCATATTAGGGGACTGGGGCTTACTCCTAAGTAGGATGCCCGGATTAGGGGACTGGGGCTTACTCCTAAAGAGGATGCCCAGATTAGGGGACTTTAAGAATTGGGGCTTACTCCTAAGGAAGATTCCCATGTTAATAATTATGACTGGGACTTACTCCTAAAAAGGAGGCCCATGTTAAGGATTCTCTCATCTTAAAGGATGAGGTTAAATGAATGAAATCTCAATCTTTAGTGACATAAAGATGTGTAAATCACTAGGTTTTGAGAGATATTCCACAGAATTCCTTTCAGATAAGGAAGTTAAATCAAGAAATCATGCCATAAATGGCTTTGAAGAGTGTCTTGAAGACTAAATCTTGAATAGGAAATGTGTAATGGCTTAAGAGGGGTGATATGGGCAAGAAAGGCACCCAAAAAGGCAGTGGCGCGCAAGTCCTGGCAGGCGCGCAGGTACTGCGTGGGCATGAAAGTCCTGGTCGTGCAGGTATACGCCTGCGCGACACATGATGTATTTGTGCGATGGTTAAACAGCATGGTAATACTTGAGAGACTCTTCATTAAAGCCTTTAGAATCCTCTTGAGGTTCTTCCAGAAGAGGGGCGCGCAAGATCTATTGAAGGAGTAAGGCAGCGCGCAAGTGTGGCCCTTTTCCCTTAAGGGTCGGCCACTCAGGCACACAAGTGTTGATGAGTTTCAACACTTTGGACTTCCTCCCCCTATTTAGATCTTCCTTTCTAGGTAAGAAATTACCTTAGTAGTGTTTCGGAAGCATTGAGAAGAGACTAGGGCGCCGGGAGCTCAAATCTGAGTTTCTGGTAAAATTCCTCTTCGAATGGGGGGCCCACAGTGTCTATTTATAGGCAGGGAGAAGACCCCGGGCGGTTATAACTTAGTTCATGCAAGTGGACTTGCGCGACTATGGGGAAACTTGGGCGGTTTATGGGCAATCTTCTCCTTGTTCATCCCTTTGTTGATTTTTGATATTTTCTTCAAAGGATGGATCAATTTGTGCTAAGTCATTTCCCTTTACATTCCTTTGGACTCTGTGATGAAAAAGGAGCATCAACAAAATTCCCCCCTCAGAGTTGGATCTGAAAGAAATGAGGAGTTGACTCTGAGGAAATCGAAGACATCCAAAGGAAAGGTGGCGCGCAAGTCTTGATGGCGCAGAGGGCGGCGAGCAAGTGCACATCGTGCAGGGCCTGGGCACCCGTGGTGGAGGCGCGCAGGGTTCTGGCCGCGTCTATAAATAGAGGGCCTCACTTCTATACAAAGCATCTAGATTTCTGGACTTCTTACCTTCTAGATCTCGCCATGCAGGTCACCTTAACCGTGCAGGTTGCTCTGTTTTTCGGTGTTTCCTTGATGGCACACTGCTGTCAAGGTATCTTGACTTGCGCAGTGATACCTGTGCATCAAATACTTGTGTGTCACATTCAAACTTGCACGCCAAGTTTTAGACTTGCGTTCCTTAATGCCTTTGCCATTTTTCTTAATTCTTTCACAAATTTTATGAAAAATAAACTCATTTAAGAGTTAGTTTATTAAACTTTTGTGTAGATTCAATGGCTCCCAGGAGAATTGGAACAGCTGATGAACTGGCTAGCAAGCGGATTGATGGCATGATGAACATCATTGGCCATGATTACTATGATATCTATGAAAACACTTTCCCAGATTTGGCTAGGTACTTGAAGAGATATCATCTTAATTTCCCACAGAGCATCCATATTCCTCTATGTGGTCATGGTCATCTGCAAGGAGTCAATGTTCCAAATGAAATGAACTATACACCTGAAATGCAGCTGCACTGCTACTCCTATATTTCATTTATGCTGTGCATTAATAGCCACAACAATGGTGTGAACTTTCAAATTCTCCATCCATGCCATTTCCTTGCAGATATGAAAATGGAAAACCCATGGGCTGAAATGTTTTCTACTGTCGGTTGGTGGAGAGAAGACAAACATGGCATTATAGCAATATCTAAAAAGGGTACTCTCTCTAAATGGATCATTACTTCCAATGCTCCATTCTCAAATCCATGTAACCATCTTCCAAGTCTCTTAGACAGAAACATAGTCACTGTTTGATCAGTAGAAAATTTTCTCAAACCGTACTCAAGAACATTCTTTTACAATTGTTCCAAGAAGAGCTGGTATCACTGCATCTCTTATTGTATCTAGTTGAATGAATGAATTCCAGGTGGTTGCTGATGAAGCTCGAGATGCCGTAAATCAAATGATGAGTTATGTTGAAAGCCTCTTGTAATTCTTGAAAAAAGAGAAGAGACTCCAATCTGTGGATGTCCTTCTAACTCTTTTGCATCAATGAAAAACACTTTCACTTTCACTCATTTTTACCTGCATTCTCTTTTGCTATATGCTTTAGATTTTACTTAAACCAATGAGCCTAGTAAGTATAGTTTGATTTTTACTAGGATTAATGTAAATAACCCTACAAGCTTAAAACCTTTTAATTTCTCAATGTTACCTAAATCATACTAAATGTATGTTTAGTGAGCTGAAACTTGACTTTTATTCAGATTTCCTTTGTCTTTTGTGGGCAGTTTAAATTCATGCACGTCGGACATAAAAAGGCTAATGTTTAAGGTCGAAATAGATTTGACCGAAATGGATTATAATTGACTCAATTCCTTGAAAATTCATCTGAAAACATATTACCATACTCAAGTATGAGGGAAAAAATGTAAGCTATGACTTAAGAATATTTGAATCTGAGGAATGATATGAAAAAGAGTTAAAAGGCATTAGAAGAATTAGTTTCCAAGAATGAAGTTACCATTATTTAACAAACTCGTTAGGGGGTTGAATTATGTAGGGCCACCTAAGGGCATTGGCTGCATAGTTAAATAAAATAGTATCTTTTGGCTAACAAGTCTGTTATGTAGACTGTTTATGCAAGGCCACCTATGGGCACGTGCTGCATAGTCAGGAAAAAGAACTCTCAGAAATTTACTTTGCTAGTGATAAAATCTAGTGAAAGTTTATGGAGATTCAAATCTTCCAAAGTATAGAGTTTGCTGTATGGAAAGAGGTAATTGAATATGGAGAAGATATTTCCAGACCAGATTATCGAAGAACTGGATGAATATCGCTCCTACGAAGGTCTGACCCAAACGTAGGGAAGAAGAATATAAACCATAGACTTGGATACTTTAAGATCATGAAAAAGGATATGGGACAAATATTTTAAGGATGGCTATTTTTTTGCGGATCCCTACATACTGTCATTTAAGACAAATAAGGACAAAAGAGGCATTCTTCCCAAGAATGAAGTTACCACAATCCGACAAACCCGTTAGGGGGTTGAATTATGCAGGGCCACCTATGGGCCTTGGCTGCATAGTCAAATAATTGTATCTTTTGGCTAACAAGTCTGTTATGTAGACTGTTTATGCAAGGCCACCTATGGGCACGTGCTGCATAGTCAGGTAAAAGAACTCTCAGAAGTTTGACATTTTTGTGACTAAAAGTCTTGAAAAACAGTTATGAGGATCTGAAAATATTTAAGGTTAGGATTATGACACATAAAGATGGATATTGTTCAATGTATACAAAGATACACAGATCAATGCTAACCATAATCATGTTGTGGCTGGGTCCTAAATTGAAATATTGGACTTCACTACGTATCCCATAAGGATGAGAGTCAAGCCATACGTAGTTCTTAAACTACAGTTTAACGTCGTGTGGGACAAAATGATTAGATATCATAGTTTAGGGTCATAGAGCTTGGACCATTGTAAGAAATACACAGTGTGTGGTTTCATGGGGACTTTTCAGCCAAGGGACTGAAAATGGAATTTGGGGTTAGGCCCAAAGACTTGGGTCTAGATTCGAGGGACACTCGAACATTCCTACGTATCCCATAAGGATAGGAATCAAGCCCGTGTAGTTCTAGAAATACCATCTATACAAATTTTGTTCGTACATGTGAAGGGTGAAAGGGGACTTTAGTGCAATGATGGTTTAACCCATGATAAAAGGTTCGGGCACTTCCATGTATGCACATAGTCTTTGAAATGAAACATGGTTGAAAAATCAATGAAAATAATGGTTCCCTCTCAAGTGAGGGTATCAAAGAAATTTGTATTTTATTGTCATACTGTACAAAAGTGTTGTATAGTTTAACATCGTATAACAAGGACGAAAGTGAACCAATGTAAGGATATTGATTCTTGGGGCAGTTTCACGAATCAACATCGTATGAGATGGAGGTGAACTGATGTGAAGAGATTGGTTTTGGGCTTGAACCTTGTGAGGTTGCCTACATACCCAGCCTAGAAGGCAAGGATCAAAGTACGTGTAGTTCAATTAAAGAATGAATTAATGATCAAGTTGTTCTTGGGGACAACGACCTAAAAAATGTTTTTGGGACTTACACATGGTTAGTAGCCCAGAGAGGGTTTTATGGTTGAGGTTTTCTCTAAGCTCACGTGAGTCATACTCGGTGTGAGAAACAAGAGGTAGCAACAACCTTAACAATACATAGTTTAACGTCATGTAGGACGTATGAAGGGACTATGCAGTTTAAAGTCTTACAGTTAGGACTATTGGTGCTGCACAGTTTAGTGTCATGTAGTAGGGATAAAAGTACAGTTTAATGTCATGTAGGACTTATCACAGACTTTTTGTACAATTTAGCATCATGTAGTTATGATGATGGGGAAAATAGAGTTTAACGTCATGTTGGACTAAAGGGGGACTGTACAGTTTAATGTCATGCAGTGAGGACAAAAGAGTACAACATTTAAAATCATGTTGGACGCATTAGGGGATTTTTCACAGTTTAGCGTCATGTTGGATGAAAAAGGGATGATACAGTTTAGCGTCATGTTGGACGAAAGTGCGAACAGTTTAAGGTCATATGCATGGACCATGGATGGTGCAATTTAATGTCATGCTGGACGGTGGTGTAGTTTAAGGTCATACAGGACCTTTGATGATTATGTAGTTTAACGTCTTTCTGGACGAAAGATACTTTTATACAGTTTAGCGTCATGTAGTTAAGACGTCACAGTTTAACGTCTTGCTGGACATAAGGGACTTGAGAATAGTTTAAGGTCATATGCATGGACCATTGATGATGCAGTTTAAGGTCATACATGACCTAGTTGCAGTTTAAGGTCATACTGGACCATTTAGGGAAATTTTTCACAGTTTAACATCGTGTGGGATGAAGTTGCAGTTTAAGGTCATACTGGACCATTTATGTATAGTTTAATGTCATATAGAAAGGACAAAATAGTACACCATTTAACGTCATGTTGTACAAAAAAGGGACGATACAGTTTAGCATCATGTTGGAAGAAAGTGCGAATAGTTTAAGGTCATATGCATGGACCATGGATGGAGCAGATTAATGTCATGCTGGATGGTGGTGTAGTTTAAGGTCATACAGGACCTTTTATTATTATTTAGTTTGACGTCTTTCCGGATGTAAGGGACTTTTATACAGTTTAGCATCATGTAGTTAGGACGTCATAGTTTAACGCCTTGCTGGACGTAAGGGACTTGTGAATAGTTTAAGGTCATATGTATGGACCGTTGTTGTATAGTTTAACGTCATATAGCAAGGATGAACTGGTGCTTCACAGTTTAGTGTCATGTTGTTGGGACATGAGAGGTACTTTTCAGTTTATACAAAATACTTCTTCAAAAATCTGGCATTGGTTGGAGTAGTGATGAGTTCTCCATCCATCGAGATTAATGAATAAGCTCCATTGGGGTAGATCCTATGTATTGAATAAGGTCCTTCCCATTTTGGCTCAAGCATGGGAGGTTTCATTCCTGTAATCATTGGAGTTATGATAACTAATACCAATTCTCCCTGAGTGAATGAATGAAGACAAACTTTTTTGTTAAAATATCGCGCTATTCAATTCTAATAGATTTCCAAGTGGTGCAAAGTGCACAATCTTTTCTCATCTAACCGTTCGAATTCATTCAATCGCTTTTGAGATTTATCATCTGTAGATGACTGATTGCAAATGGCTACTCTGAGCGAGGGTAATTGAACTTCAATGGGCAAGACAGCTTCCGTTCCATATACCAATGAATATGGAGTTGGCCGAGTTGCATTGCGGGTGGTAGTCTGATAATCCCATAAAGCATGAAAGAGTTTATTAGGAGATGACCTATTATCTTTATCCACCATCTTTTGCAGTATATTTGAAAGAGTCTTGTTAAAGGCTTCAATATGGCCGTTGTCCACTGCATGATACTGAGATGAATGGTTGGATTTGATGTTGTATTCTTGATATAACTTCTTCACCTCGGATGAACAGAAGTCGGTGCCATTTTCCGTTAATATGGTATGAGGGACACCAAATCTGGTAATGATGTTAGACTTGATGAAGCTAACAACACATTTGGAACTGACTTCCTTGAGAGGTATTGCCTCTGCCCATTTGGAAAAGAAGTCAGTAGAAGTAAGAATGTACTTAAACTGCTTGGCCGTAGACGAATGGTAAGGTCCCACCACATCCATCCTCCATGTGGAAAATGGCCATGAGTATTTAGCAGTATGAAGAAAATATAGAAGTTGATGAATGAAGTTGTCATGTACTTGGAATGAATGACACTTCTTTGTGAAATCAACACAATCTCGTATCATTGAAGGCCAGAAGTATCCAAGCCTTCGAATTTGATCAGACAATCTATGTCCATACTGGTGGGCACCACAGACTCCTGCATGCACTTCTTTCATGAAAGCCATTGTCTCTTCACCATCAATGCATCTGAAGAGAACTCTATAAAAACCATGTTTGTAGAGAATTTTCTCTAGGTGGTCTGGGCTATCATAAAGAGTAAAATTAACCACATGTCGCTAGATTTGTTCTTTCTCAGCTCTATCAGGTGGAAGTGTTCCATTTTGAAGGAATTCCATGATAGGTGACATCCATCTTGTAGTATGAATATACGGTTCAGGGATGGGACAAATTTCATTAATTTCCTCTATTCTGATTCGAACATAAGGTGAAATTGCACGACGGTGGGCAATACTAATGGTCGTCTCGTCTCGATTTGGATCTTCCAGAGCTGTGGATATATTAGCCAATGCATCAGCTTGAGTATTTTGTGATCTTGGGACATAAGAAAATGTCGGTTCCAAAGGGAATTCCGCCATTAACTCTCTGATGTAATCATACAAAGGGATTAGTTCTTCTTTTCTAATGGCATAATTCCCATTGAATTGTTTGATTACCAGGTCTGAATCACCTTTCACCTTTAAGTGATACACTTATGCTTGAAGTGCTAATTCCAAACCTATGATGAGAGCTTGGTATTTTGCTTCATTACTGGTACCACCTTCCCACAATAAGAAGGAATAAGGTAACACTGCCTTTTCTGGAGAAATGAGCACAATTCCTAAGCCAACTTTGTTGAATTTAGTATTTTCCATTTTTCTCCCTGTTGGACTTTTGGAAGAACCATCAAAATACATTTCCCATGCTTGAGGACTTTCTTGAATAGAGAAGACTTCCTAATCAGGGAGTTCAATATCTGAAGACGTGTCTTCCACTGAAGGGTGTTCAGCTAGGAAATCAGCCATAGCTTGGCCCTTTATCTCCTTTTGAGACACATACTGAATGTCGAATTGCTGCAAAATAACTGCCCACCTTGCCAGACGTCCTGTAAGAATTGGACGACTTAGGATAAATTTGAGCGGGTTATTGCGAGATACCAATTGGACCTCGTGATTTTGTAGGTAGTGTCTCAACATCTGAACTGCAAAGATTAATGCCAAGAAGCACTTCTCAATACTTGAATACCGGGTTTCTGCTTCAAGCATGGTTTGACTGAGATAGTAGAGGCTGTTTTCATTCCCAGCATCATTCTTTTGAGCAAGAAAGGCACCAAATGATCGCTCTAGAGCTGTTACGTAGAGGATAAGTGGTATTCCATCAACAGGTGGCATAAGTACCGGTGGACCCAAGAGGTATTTCTTGAGAATATTGAATGCTTCATGACATTCTTCATTCCACTAGTAAGTGACTCCATTCTTCATCAATTTGGTAAAGGGTAAACTTTTGCCTGCCAAATTGGCGATGAAACGCCGAATATAGGCTAAGTGTCCTTGAAGTCCTCTTAATTCATTCAAATTTTGAGGAGGTTAAATACCAAGGATTGACTTGGTCTTCTCAGGATCGACTTCAATACCATGATGGCGTACAACAAAGTCGAGAAATTTTCCTGAGGTTACCCCAAAAGCACATTTTAAGGGGTTCATCTTCAAATTATGTTGTCGAAGATTGAAAAATATTACTTCCAAATCAGCCAAGTGATTAGAACGTTGTTTGGATTTAACCACCAAATCGTCTATATATCATTCAACAAACTTCCCTAAGAAGGGTTTGAAGATACGATGCATGTCACGCTGATATGTTGCACCTGTATTCTTTAAGCCAAAGGGCATTACCCGGTAACAAAACACACACTGAGGGGATCTGAAGGCTGTAGACTCCTCGTCTTCTGGGGCCATTTGGATCTAATTATATCCAGAATATCCATCCATGAAGGAAAGTTCTTCATAGCCAGCTGTTGAATCAATTAGAAGTTCTATAATCAGAACTGGGAAATCATCCTTAGGACAATGCCGATTAAGATCTATGAAATCGATGAAAACTCTAATTTGTCCGTTCTTTTTCTTTATAGGGACAATATTAGCCAACCATTTGGGATATTGAACTTCTCTGACGAAGTTATCTTTGATAAGCTTATCCACTTCAGCTTCAATTTTGGAAGCATAAGATGGATGTGTTCTTCTCGCGGCTTGTTTAAATCCTCGATGTTCTTTTGGTAAACCCAAATGATGAGTAGCAACATCAGGATCAAGCACAGGAATTTATGTATAGTTTCAAGAAAAAATACCTCTATTTCACTTTAAAAAAGAAATATACATCTCTTTCTCTTCAAGGGTCATGGACACACTGATTAAAGTGGGGTGTGGATCTTCTTTTGTACCCAGATTTATTTCTCTGAGTTCATCCACAGTGGTAGAGATACCCTCTTCAAATGCTGGAGGAGCATCTCTGAGATCTTCCTCTTCTTCTTCTTCATGTGTTATTTATTCCATGTCTACTTGCATAGTAGATGACAAAGAAGAATTTTCATGATCAGAAGAGATGTTAAAATTTTCATATCTTGAAGAAGAAGCTTCCATTTCCGACCCGATTGATGATGAAGGGTCTTCTTTGGGTAATAAAGAGGAGATGATGGATTTAGAATCGACATCATTGTTCACCTCCGATGTTGCTATAACTTCTTATGGCCTAATTGGCGAAGCATAGACTTGTTTTATTTCAGTAGATGAAATGAAGAGGCCACCATTTGTGCTTTCATTACTGCTTGGTCGATTACGAATTTCTCCCATGTTGTCTGGATCGATTGCCGTAATTGACATTATGGATCTTTCCATAAGAGTATTTTGATTTGGGTCTATCTTGTCATTTTTACTAATAGGAAACACATAATATGTACTCACATGTGTAAATGGATTTACTGGAATTTTTTCCAAACCATATGAAGCATTAACTTTGGTAATCTCCTTTGTTATGGATTTCTCCCTTTGCTTCATGTGATAAAATTCCGCCTCAATGTATTGAGACTCACATGTCTTGAACGGGGCCTTGTCACCATACAATGTCCCAACTTGACCATCGAAATAGTATTTGAGACATTGATGGTATGATGAAGGGATATTCGCATGCTAATGTAGCCAGGTTATTCCAAGGAAAATGTTGAAGGCTGAGTCTTGATCAACAACCATGAAATCTGAATTGGATAAAAGATCTCCAAACTGAGTTCTAAGTGTAACTTCACCCAGTGGTTCTTGTTTATTTTTATCATATCCCTGTAGCATCATAGTGGAAGGAGATAAATCAGATTCCGTGAGGCCCAATCGACGAAGTGTACGAATGGGCATGAGGTTGACTCCTGAACCATTGTCAATGAAAGCTCTTCGGACATCTACACCATTGACCTTTCCAAACAAGTACAATGGTCTAATATGTCCATGCACAACATCGTCTTCATCTTCATCAGTAAAAGATATTATTACATGGAATTCTGCAGGATTATTCTCTATGTGATAGACTTCAGCTGCAGCAATTTCTGTTTCAAACTCCTGAGGACTTGACAAAGCCTCGATGAGTGCTTCTGGAAGATCTTTTGATAGATTAAAAGCATCCAGAATTGATAACTTGGCTGGTACTTGGGACAAGTATTTCAATATATCATACTTTTGATCCAGAGGTCTGAATTTCCCAACAAGAATATGTGGTTTAGTAGGTACCTTGGAAGCAGATGCTTTGGAAGTTGATGCATCTTGCATCGGGATAAGAGTTGGAAATATTCCTGGTTTTGGAAGATTAGACCGATTAGATCCATTTACTTGCTGAGAGGAAGAAGATGGAACCTTCAATCGGTCTTCCAAAATAACTGTGCCAGGACTGAATTTGATATTAGTATAAGAACTTGCTTGTTCTTTCTGATCTCGCTGAAGGGCTCTACCACGAGTTTCTGCTGCATACACAGTTCTAGCAGGTGTAGGATTGGAATAGTGGCTTCTAAAAGATCCACGTCTTCCCCTGTATCCTGAACCTCTGAAACTTCCTCTGATTCCCTTGTTTGATACAGGGAATTCAGGCTCACCAAAATTGAAAACTGCGACTGACATATGGATCAGTTAATTGAATCATATTAACAGAATAAAGGATTAACTCTTCGTCTGATGAAAACTCTGCCTGATTAGCCTGTTTAGGCTATGCCGTTTGGTGGGGTGGTGCCTGTGGCTTTGAAGTAGATGGAATGAAGTCCGCCAAAGTCAAAGATGACTTCAGATTTGACACATACTCATCCTATTCTAATTCTTTTTCTTTCTTTGAATCATGTCATTTCTTTGAGGACTTTCCCTCTGAAGAAGAGGGTTTTGCCGCAACATTCATGGCAGAAGACACAATTGGTTTCTTTAATTGTGTTCGAAAAATAACATGAGTTCGATTGATTGTCTTTCTGACCATCCAATCATCATACTTCTGTGCATTTTTGCTTTTGACTTCTTTTCATTCACTTTCCTCCTCTGGAACTGTAGCAGTGACACATGCTACCTGGGCTAAGGAGCCTTTCAATGTGACTTGTCCCGAGTCGACCATCTTTTGCAGGAGGTCTTTGAAGACAAAACACTCCTGGATGGGATGCCCCAACATTTGATGAAAATGGAGATAATTAGGACGGTCTTCATCTCCTTTCTTGTTTTTCCTCTTGGTTATTGGCAATTGAACCAAATTGTTTTCCAGAGATGAAATGAAATAACCAGGAACTTGTGCATTTCGGAAAGATAATGTTTTGCTCTTAAGATCCTCAAATTGTTTTCGTCTTTGATCTTTTTGATCATATGGACGAAAAGGCCTTTGTTGTTGGTGCTCAGAAGGTGGAGCTCTTCGAGAAGATGAAGGTTTTGAGGTAGAAATAGGTATAGGTGCTTGTTTGAGCATAACTGTAGTAGTTTCTGCTTTACCCATTCTCTTTACTAGAGCAGATGGAATTACACGAGATTTAGCCTTAACCTGTATAAGGGAATCTCTAATCTACTGAGCGATTGAAGTAAGGTCTCGAAACCCTCCTGTGTATTTCACAGGGATTAATGGCGTGCGTAATTCGTCACGCAGATTTTCCACACAGATTGGCAACAATTATTCTTGAGGGAGTGCAAAACTTGAGGAATATGTTAATCCCTTCCAGCGAGCAATGAAATCAGAGACTCTTTCATTCTCCCTTTGCTTATAGTTTGTAAGATCGAAAACTATTGTCTTTGGAAAAGTTGAGCTGAACTGAAGGAGGAATTTTTGGCGAAGATCCTCCCATCCGGTAATTGACCGGGATTGCAAGCTTGTATACCAAACAAAAGCTAGTCCTTGTAAGGTTCGCACGAAGCATCTGAGTTTCACTGCTTCTTGCTACTTCGGAGTTCCCAACATAGGATCACAACAAGACACGTAATGCTTCAAATGCTGCTCAGGGTCGCCTGATCCATTGAAAATAGGGAATACAGGGTTCTCAAAACCGGATGGAGGAGAAATTGAATCTACCCATTCAGGGTAAACTTTCTTTTCTGGTTGAACTTGCGCACGCTTCCCTTCCATAGTTTCTAACTGTGCTGTTAATGACTCAATAGTAGTTATTAACTTTTGAGAAACATTCGGTTGAACTTGGACTTGGGTAGGTGAAATTATTGGAGCTTGGACAGATGTGGCGATTGGTGCTACAACTGATGGTAGCACTGTCAATTGTTGTTGCACTTGACCCATAGGATTAGACCTGTGAGGGTGTACTGATAGGGGAGGATATTCTTGATTCATCTCAGTAGCTATAACAAATTTCTTTGGATGACTGACTCCAGCATGATTAAGAATAAGACTACTCTGAAGTAGTTCTGCATTCAACCTTCTTAATTCCTTCATTTCTTCCTCCTGTTGTGCAAACCTCTGCTCTAGCGAGAGCGATTGACCTTCTCCAGAGGAAGGATATGTAACCTGGTTCTTTCCCTTCCCTTTGTTGGATCCTTTTTGGAGAGGGGGAAGTGGGTTAATTGAAGGATTACATAAGTTCTGAGTAATACTTTGACTTCGTGTACACACACGTTCTTCATTTGTGTTGGTGCGTACATCTTATTGAGCAGGAACCTCTTCATCTGAGTCCCCTGAGTGAGCCTCATCCGGTGGATCAATAATAACAGAATTGATGACATTAATCGATGCATAACTCATCGCATACCTTCTATCAGCATTTCTGTGATATTGTCTTCTTCCATGTCTTTGATGAGACATTGCCTTTTGTTGATTCGATCCTTCAGGAACTTCTTGACGAACCGTAATTTGGAGGGAATCTCCTGATAATTTGGCTCTTCATTCCTCTTGAAGTTTCTTCCCCAATCGAGAAAAGACCGACTTTCTCTGAGGAGGGGATTGATGATTTGAAAAAGTCCCCAGTCCAGTGGACTGGGGTTGTTCCTGTTGTTCCCACTCAACTCCTCGAAACCTATTTGTTGATTCCGAGGGTTGGTTTAAAAGAGTCCCCAGTCTGGTGAGCTGGGGTGGTTCTTGACATGCTATGTCTGAGACTTTCTTGAAAGTCCTCTTGATCTTGCGAACCTTAGTTCGGAAATTATCTAGATGAATTAACCTGTATCCGCTTTTATCACCCGGTTCAAAAGACCGTTGGATGATTTTCGACACTTCTGTCACTTGGTGACGTGCTTGATCCAAACGAGAGGCCTGTTAAATATTCTCGTTTTCTTGATGCAAGAGTAATTTGACAACTTGTTCTCTATATTCTTGATTTTGAGAGGAACTAGTTGAAGCCTATTCGTGGGCAACCTTTTGATTACAAACAAAGACCATTGAATGTGGCCGACCATGGGCAATAACATTGCATGAGACCATTTTTGGCGGGCTTTGCTGACTGGAGAGCACCGTGAAATGTAGTTCTCCATGGACACACAATCCTCTGACATGAATACCAGATGGGGTATTGGTAATTAACAGACGCAATATTCTTAGTGCGACAAAGCATGAACGTTGAAGGGATCTCTACTGATTTTTAGCCTTCGGATATCGAGAGACTGATAGATACACCAAATCAATCTGACGTTGTAACCCTTATATTATCTTAAGATGATTTTTATATTCATCATAAGATAATACTTTATTTTTTAACTGACAAAGATTTTTCCATATTTTGAGACGAAAATCATGAATTTCATCTTCCGTTAACATTTTTGGAATATTATACTGAGAGTCAGCCAGAGGCCAAAACATGACTGGTTGTTCACCTTTCACTAGTTGTTTTCTCATATTCAGCATTTCCTCTTTATCATTTGATGAAGATTATTCTACCTGATTTGACCAGAGTTGGTGTTTCCTTATTACTTCATTTGATTCAACAGGATTGGTAGATAAATCATTGATCAAACTAGAAGATGCATGACTTAGGGGTGGCTATGAGAATGACTTACACCCTGGGCTATCTTCTGATTGAGAAAGTATTTCACCTTATAGCGATGAAGTTTCAGACATGACTGGTTTCTCATTTGAAAGTTCCTCAAGATAAGAGGGCTTTCTCGGCAGTACATTATCCATTGGAGCATTTTTCGGGCAATGTGCATCACTAATGTGGAGAGGACTTTCATAGCGGAATTCATCATTATGGGGAGGAACACCATAATGGGTTACAACAAAAGATGAAATCTCTTTCTCCTTGGTATTCTGACCACACAGATGGTTCCTGTGGCTCTCATATGAAGATGAAACTTTGAGATCGACCGAATTGTCATGAATCAAGCCTTCATGAGGATGTGTCTATTGAAGACCTTCAGAATTAATGTTCCCACTATTGGGAACTGAGGCAGTAGAATCTTGAATTCCAACAGATAATTGTGTGAGGGATTCAAGAACTCCAGCATCGAGCAAGGCCTTGTTACAGATTGGCTCTTGATCTCCTGACTGTGTTGGGCGGGTCTTTTTCTTAGACGCCTTCTTACTCGCCTTGGAAACCACTTGTTGACGAAAGTGGCTGCTCTGAGCAGGTGTATGTGCTTGATCAGGAAAGATGGCTAGGTTAGACTGACGATCTCCTCTCAAACCAGGTGTATGTGCCTGACTTGGTCGTCCGTATGATATGGGGGAGTATGCCCCATAACCCTCTTGGACTGAAACAGATGTGTGTGTCTGTTCCGGAGGGAATTGTTGATGTATCACTCCACTGGTAGGGATAGATTTATGTGTCTTTGACTGAGATGCCGCTGAAGTTGTTATAATATCCTAGCAGGCATCCAGAATATGAGTAGGGATTTGCTTATGCTCTTTCACCATTGATATAATATGCTTGGTGACTTCATCTACCGGAACGGGAATATACGTCCATTCTGGGCTTGGAGCAGGTGTATGTGCATGCTCTTGTCCTCCTTTTCCAATCAGTGAATCCTAACAGTACTCAAGTGTGGGGGCAGAGAGTTGAGTCTGCCTCCTATTTGTTTTCGGGGCTTTCCGACTAACTTCTCTGAATGCTACCAAGCGAGACTGTTGGTAGGCTTGATTAATACCAGTAGGTGTATGTGCCTGCTGATTGCACTCCGCCAAACGTGGTTGATGAGATCCATCATATGTAGTCAGACGAGCCTACTGACTAGCTGATGATTTACAAACAGGTGTATGTTCCTGCCTATAGTACTCCACCAGAATTACCGGGCGAGATGTGCGTGATGCTGCCAGACGAGCCTGCTGGACAGCGGAATTAAAACGGGCAGGTGTATGTGCCAGCTCGTTGCTTGCCACCAAGTTAGGTTGGTGGACTTATCCAGAGATGGAAGAGATGATAATCTTCTCACTGTTGACCGGATTCCGCCTCTGGTGGTTCGTCTTGCTTGCTTGGGTTCGAGGAACCTGAGTTGAACGCCTGGAGTCGGTACCCTCATCATGTTGAGGGTGCACTGCCGCATGAGTCTGGCGGCGATTGTTGGAGGGAGCCCTCAGGAAGGACTCCTATCTATTTGAATTAAGGTCCTGAGGGACCTACTCATTCATCTCCCCAGAATAAGGGAGTGAATTGTGATTGCGTTCCGGGGATAACGACCTGAAAAGTTTGGAGACGGTCGTCAGTACCGCCTGCTTCTTGATCACTGGTCGTCATTATCCAAACGACCGATGTGATTTGTTTACTTGGAGGGATTTTTAGGCAGCCTCCAGAGTTGGGATGGTACCGTGATGACTGTACTCCTTAACCAGCATGTTTGATACCCAGCATTGAAGATTCTGAATAGGTGATATCATCCTAAGAGCGAACGACGGTCCAGCAGCAGTAGCAGTAGTGGCATTTGCAGCCGCAGTATTCACAGGTGTGAACTTGAGAGCAGCCATTCTAGAAATGCAGAAGATCTTAGAAAAATAGTTCCTGTTTGATATAACAAACGTAATCAAGATAAATTAAGCTACTACATCTTTTGGATAAGCACATATGTCAATGATTGTTTTTGTTGGACCACTCATTGAGTTTTAAATAGGGGCCTAACAAATAGGTAAAACATCATTTTAACTTGGTTAAAGATTTACGTCGGGTTCACCATTTTTGTTTCCCTCAGAATCCGGGGATGACCGCCTTGATGGGAGGTTCAAACATTCTGATCGGTTTCTAACGGGTTTTTTCATAGAACCAGAAACATCCAATGATTCCACATCCATTCAGACCTACTTTCCAAAGGTAGGTACTCATTAGTCTGTGGACTGATGAGGCTTAGGAATTTTCATTGGTTGATAGGATGGGAGGTCGGACTCATCACACCTTTTTGAGGGGAATTATTGTCTACTTTGGGACTCTCTTTATATATTTAAGTTATGTTCGTGAATCCTTATTACATTACCAAGTTTAAAATGAGCTTTCCTTTAGATATGACAATCAATGATCAAATATGTAGGAAATTTAGAGATTCTTTTATATGTATTCGAGGATCTTCATCGATAAAGAATCATCTGTATTTATTAGAGATTCTTGGTCAATGGTACCCTTCGACACATTTATATAGAATTCTCTTGGTCATTATGATGACCATGCTGGTTTTATAGCCACTCAGTGGGGCACTTGAAGTTTATTGTCATTCAGAAGGACATGGATTATTTTATAGGTGGGATCGAACTCGTAGATGGGCTACCTACGTATCCTTTGTTTAGAAAAGGAATCAGAACCCACGTAGTTCGAGTAAGGGAGTATGATGTTTATGATTGATGGCTCAAAGAAGGATGTCACAATTACTTTAACACTCTAAGGTCACGTGAGTTATGCTCGGTGTGAGAAACAAGAGGTATTGGTAAAAATTAGACAATTGTGCCATGAAAGATGCAATCATAAGAAATAATGTGGGGATTATGTATGTATGACTGCCCAGATAAATGAAGGTTAGGATTTACTTTAGGGAGGAAATCCGGGAACAGGGTCCATAAAGGTATATGTGCTTCATGGAGATTTTGAATACTCTAACTTGGGGATTACTCCTAAGGAGGATTCCCAGATTAGGGGATTGGGGCTTACCCCTAAGGAGGATGCCCAGATTAGGGGATTGGGGCTTACTCCTAAGGAGGATGCCCAGATTAGGGGACTTTAAGAATTGGGGCTTACTCCTAAGGAAGATGCCCAAGTTAAGAATTATGACTCGGACTTACTCCTAAAAAGAGGCCCAGGTTAAGGATGCTATCATCTTAAGGGATGAGGTTAAATGAATGAAATCTCAATCTTTAGTGACATAAAGATGTGTAAATCACTAGGTTTTGAGAGATATTCCACAGAATTCCTTTCAGATAAGGAAGTTAAATAAAAAAATCCTACCATAAATGGATTTGAAGAGTGTCTTGAAGACTAAATCTTGAATAGGAAATGTGTAATGGCTTAAGAGGGGTGAAATGGGCAATAAAGGCACCCAAAAAGGCAGGGGCGCGCAAGTCCTGGTAGGTGCACAGGTACTGCGTGGGCGCGCAAGTCCTGGTCGCGCAGGTATACGCCTGCGCAACACATGATGTACTTGCACGATGGTTAACCAGCAGGGTAATACTTGAGCGACTCTTCATTAAAGCCTTTAGAACCCTCTTGAGGTTCTTCCAGAAGAGGGGCGCACAAGATCTATTGAAGGAGTAAGGCAGTGCACAAGTGTGGCCCCTTTCCCTTAAGGGCAGGCCACTCAGGCGCACAAGTGTTGATGAGTTTCAACACTTAGGCCTTCATCCCCCTCTTTATATCTTCCGTTCTAGGTAAGAAATTACCTTAGAAGTGTTTCAGATGCTTTGAGAAGAGACTAGGGCACCGGGAGCTCAAATCCGAGTTTCTGAAAAAATTTCTCTTCAAATGGGGGGCCCACAGGGTCTATTTATAGGCAGGGAGAAGACCCCGGGTGGTTATCACTTAGGTCGCGCAACTCACTTGCGCAACCATAATGCGTCGCGCAAGTGGACTTGCGCAACTATGATGAAACTTGCGCGGTTTGTGGGCAATCTTCTCCTTGTTCATCCATTTGTCGATTTTTGATATTTTCTTCAAAGGATGGATCAATTTGTGCTAAGTAATTTCCCTTTACATTCCTTTGGACTCTGTGACGAAAAATGAGCGTCAACAGTAATCAAATTCAAAGGATAGGTATGACCTGATGGATTTTTATTGATAGATAGGTTGGAAAAGCGTGATCTGCTCCACTTGATATGATGGAATGGTCCTAGGGAATTTCTTCAGCTTTTTTCCATTAATAGTGAATGGATCCTTCTCTCCATCCTTCACAATCTGGACAACACCAAATGAATATACATGATTAGCTATAAATTGACCCTCCTATCTGAATGATGTTTTCCTGGTATCAACTTGAGTCTTGAGTTGAATAGCAACACTTTATCTCTAGGATGGAAGTCTTTCGGTTGGATCATCTTGTCATGAGACACTCTTGTTATCTCTTTGTAAATCTTGGAATTTTCAAACGCTTCTCTTATAATTTCCTCCATCTCCTGCAACTACAATATTCTATCTTTCCCAACACTTTCATGATCCAAATTCATCTTCCTCACAGTCCAATATGCCTTATTCTCCAATTCTATAGGTAGGTGAAAACTTTTCCCATAAATCAGCCTTTATGGACTTATTCAAATCAGGATCTTATAGGATATCCTATAATCTCATAATGTGTCTTCTAACCTTTGGCTCTAATCCTTCGTATTTGGTTTAATAGTCTTATACAAAATTCCTTTGATTTACCTATTGGACACTTCAACTTGACCATTTTTTATGGGTGATAGAGAGTTGATGTTTTATGATGCACCCCATAATTCTTCAATAAATCCTCCATTATCCTATTGAAAAAGTGAGTCCCTTGATCACTAATGATGTATCTAAGAAATCCAAACCAACAAAATATGTTAGCCCTGAAAAAATCACAAACAACATTAGCATCATTAGTCTTGGTAGATTTTTCTTTCACTGATTTTGAAACATAATAAACTACAAGAAAGATATAAGAATTTCCAAATGACATTGGGAAAGGGCCATTAAAATCTATCCCCCAAATATAAAAAATCTCACAAAAATTAAGTGGTTTTGGGGGAATTTATTTTCTCTTTAAAACATTTCCAGAAAATTGAATTTTTTTACACCATTTGAAAAATTACTTAGAATATTTAAAAAGGGTGATCTAATAAAATACAGATTCTGAAACCTTCCTTACGACCCTTTGATTTCCAAAGTTACATACACAAGCTAATGTGTGACAAAACTAAAAGACAAAACCAATTTCACTCTCAAACAAACATCTTCTTACTACTTCATCATTGAAAATCTTCTAAAGAAATGGATCATCCTAAATGTAATATCTTGATTTAGCTTTCAGTTTGTCAATTTTATCAGAATTCAAATGATATGGCAACTAAGATGTTAACAGATAATTTACCAAGTCAGCATACCAAGGCACTTCTCCTATAACCATGTACAACTATTCCCTTATATGGTGATCATTCAATGGTTCTTTTTCTGGAATTACAACTTCAATAGTGTTGGGAAGTCTACTTAAATGATTAGAAACTTGGTTCTCAAATACCTTATTGTCCATGATTTCTATGTTGAACTCATATAGCACTAACATCCATCTCACTAGCCTCAGTTTAGATTCATCCCTCTTCATCAAGTACCTAATAACTACATGATCAGAAAACATAATGACTTTAGTTTCAAGCAGATGTAATCTAAATATTTCTAAAGAAAAAAATGATAAAAAATACTTTTCTATGGTTGTGTAATTTAATTGTGCCATAACCAAGGTTCTTGAAGCATATTCAATGACTTGTGTCCTTCCCTTAATTTACTAATAAAGGACTGCTCCAACTGCATGGTTTGAAGCTTCACAAAGTAGCTCAAATGGTTCTTCCCAATTTGGTGGCTGCATCACAGGTGGTTCAATCAATATCCTCTAAATCTCATTAAAGGATTCCCTATGCGCACCATTGAAATCAAAATCATAATCTTTCAAAGGAAATCTAGAGAGAGGGAGAGAAATCTTACTAAAATCTTTGACAAACCTCCTGTATAATCCAACATGTCATAAAAATGATATAACATGCTTCACACAAGTTAGGTAAGGAAAAGAATTTATCAATTCATTTTTTGATTTATCAACTTTAATTCCATTTTTGGAAATTAACTTCCATAGGAAAATTCCTCTCTCAACCCTGAAATGACACTTTTCAAAATTTAAAACAAGATTCTTTTCAATGCAGTTTTTCAAAACGTTTTCCAAAATTTTTAAACAATGGTCAAAAGAGTTTCCAAAAACAGTGAAATCATCCAAGAAAACCTCCAATAAATATTTAGTGTGATTAGAAAATATACTTACCATCCACCTTTGAAATGTACCTGGAGCATTACATAATCCAAATGGTATCTATTTATATGAAAAAGTGCTAAAGGGACATGTAAAGGTTGTCTTATATTAATAATTTGGGGTAATGGGTACCTAGAAATAACATGAAAATCCAAACAAAAATCTATAATGAGTCCTCCCTAGAAATATATCTAACATCTGATTAATGAAGGGAATGGGAAAATGATCTTTCTAAGTGACCTGATTCAACTTCTTATTATCAATGCACACTCTCCAACTATTCAGAATTATCATAGGGATTAATTCATTATTTTCATTACTCACCGTGGTTAGGCTAGTTTTTTTGAACTACATGAATTGGGATAACCCATTGTGAATCTGAGATGGGATAGATGATCCCATCTTCCAAGAGCTTTTCAATCTCATTCTTCACAACCTCCATCAAGGAGGGATTCAGTCTCCTTTGGGGCTTTTTGACAGGTTTGAAATATCCCTCAATAAAAATTCTATGTGAGAATATTTTTTGGTTTATTCTAGGTATATCACCTAATATACACCCTATTACTTTTATATTCTCTCTCAAAAGATCAATCAATGATTTTTCCGTGTTTTCAGACAGATTACTAGAAATTATCACTGGTAATTTCTCTCCCTCTCTAAGGTACACATATTTTAAATCAATAGGGAGTGTATTTAATTCTAGATTAGGAGGATTCTCAAGAGATGAAACTAAAATCATGTTCCCCACTTCCAATTGTTGTAAATACATCAAAAAAAAACAAATCATTTCATATTCTTCATTAGTTAACAAGTCATCAAGGAAATCAGATATTACCTCTTCTTCCCACATAAAATCAGAATCTCTAGAATTTTGGGCATCCACATGTTTAATAATATTTTCAATGGAAGTAGTATATCCTAAGTCTAATAATTCATGTAACACACCTGATTCTACAATGGGTTCAGTACCAACTTCACGTGAGAGTGAAAAGAGGGAGTGATCAACTGATGGATGCCTTATGAATTCAAAAATATTGAGGTGGACAATGCTCTCTCCAAATTCTATTATGAGAGTCCCTTGATAGACATTGATGATTTTATTGGAAGTCATCAATAAAGGACTCCCCAAAATGATGGTTTAATGTGATGTGCTTATATCTTCTTCCATATTTAGCACATAGAAATCATTTGGAAACCAGAGATCTTTGAATTTCACAAGGACATCCTCCAAAACTCCTATTGGAAAAATGTAGATCTATTTGAAAGATGGACCACCACTCTGGTGGGATTCATGTATCCCATCTGCAAATAAGGGTATACTGAGTGAGGCAATACATTAATTGAAGCACCTAGATCACACAAATCATTAGAGAATTTTAAAGAAGCAATGATGAATGGAATGGAAAACGTCCCTAGGTCTTGATATTTGGTTGGAAACTGTGGTGTGATAAGGGATGAGAAACTTCTTCCCAAGTTAATATGTCCATTACCATTAAGTATCCTTTAATTAGTACAAATATCATTCAAAAATATATCATAATTTGGAATTTTTTTACTTATTTGAGTAAGGGATATTGATTTCCACTTTTCAGAATGTGTCCAAATTTTTTTTGAAGTGATTCCTCCTTTTATTTATTTGATTCAATCATACATAATGGAAATTGTGGGGTAAGTATTTATTCTCCCTTTTTTGCCTCTAAAATGGTGTTTCTTGTCTCTTATTCCTTGTCTTATCCTTCTCTTTCTCCCCTTTCATCTCTTCTTCAGATTTCATTTTCACATAATTTTCAGACTATACAACTTCATTCTCCCTCAACTCAGGTGGTCTTGTTTCAGGTTCATGGTATGCTAGTGGTGAGAGTTATTTTCCAATTCTTATTGTTATCATGATGAAATTATCCTTTGGGGTTGGGATTGTTTAGGAAGGAATTTTACCATGATTTTTTTCAGTGATTTCAACAAAACTTCCCACCATGTTTTCCAACTTTTCAACCTTATCATCATACTTGGATTATATATATTCCAAAGAAGGTTTGGTGCTGATGGATAGTTGATCATAGTGTATTGGGAAATTGAGTGGTTATTGGTGTGGAGGATGGTTATAAAATTGATTTTGTTGTAATGGTGGTGGGTTTTGCAACTGATTTTGGTTCAGGGGTCTAGCTTGGTTTTCCAAATTTCCAAACCCATACTGAACATAGTTAGGATCTCTCCATCCTTTATTTTTTTTGGTACTTCCTCATTTTAAAGGTTTCCAAACAAGTTTTCATTCCCTGTATTTTAGCACATTGGTCAGTTAAATAATTAGGTGATGAGAATAAACCACATACCATAGCTGGTGCTTGTTAGTCACCAACTTGTTTCAAAGCCATCTGTCTCACCAAACTGGTTAGCTCTTCAATATTAGTTTCTTGTAAGGGTGATGGATGAGAAGTTCATACCTCTGGAATATCTATTTTTTTAATACCTCTTGTACTAAACTATTACAAGTTTTGAGAAATATTCTCAATCAAACACTTGGTTTCTTTTGGTGAATTGTCAAGTAATGCACTTCCAAATGATGCATTAAGAAGGTTTTTGTCATTTTCTGAGAATCCATGATAGAAAAATACAAGAAAGTGATGATCCTAAATGGATTAATGTGGGAATCTAGAACATATCTTTTTAAATGTTTCCCATTACTCATAAAGTGTTTCTCTATATGATTGTCTGATTGAATAACTCTCCTTTCTGATGGATGTGCTTCTAGAGGTGGGGAAGAATATTTGAATGAAGAATCTCACCAAGTAATTCCAATCATCCACATCTCTAGGTTGTATACATACAACCATTCTTTGTAATATCCTTCCAGTGAAAATGGGAATGACTTCTACTTTAATTTTTCCTTATCCACTCCATGGGGTCTGAAAGTTGAGGAGACATGTGTAAAATCTTTAATATGTTTGTTGGGATCTTCATTAGCCAAGACATAAAAATTTGGGAGCAATGGAATCATATTAGGATTCATCTAAAAATTATTTTGTAATACTGGAATGACATGTTGATTATTATGATTAAGGAATTATGGGGAACATAGGTATCTACGGGTTGGGTTTTGATTTCCAACCACAATGATAGGCTTAGAGTGAACACTTGAAGTTTCACTCGAGTTTGTAAGAGAAATGACCTAAAATTCCGATTCTAAATTGAGGTTTTTGAGTCCATTAAACAAGGTTATTACAATTTCAGGATCAATGGGGAAAGGTTCAGTGTTTGAGGTTCTAGTCATGAAACTCTAAAAAGAAAATATGAAAATATAAAAGAAAGAGAGAAAAGAAAATGTTGGCACTACCTCCCCAACAATGGCCACAATTTTTGACACATCCATGTCATGGGGTATGATAAAAACAAATATTACCTAAGATAAAATGTAGTAAATGTTGGGAACATGTTGTCTCAACAATAATATATATTTTATGATGATTTTGATGTTCAAAAATACCCTGGTTTGTTATTCTAATGATTTTATTTTGATTATATTTCAGGGAATTTATATTCTTTATAATTCATATTTATTCTCAAGTAATTCGTTAATGTGTGCAGAATGCTGTTAAGTGTATTCTGGAAACACTGTTCATCGTTTGTCGTTTTGCTGAAAATATTGTTCATTTTATTCATTAGAAAAAGTAACGTATGGAACAAACCTCACGTTATAAGAAAAGTATGGTTTATGTACCATACATTTGTATGGAACCCTACGTGCGACAAAATCAGAAAAGTATAGTTGAGGAACCTCACGTTCATAATGAAACTTAAGTTTGTATCACAAAACGTATGGATCGTGAACCTTACTTTTGTATTGAACCCTAAGTTTTGATAGAAAAGTATGGATGATAAACCTTACATTTGAGAAGAAACATGTATGGATCATCAACCTTACGTTCTTGATCTACCGTACGTTTTCTGTTTTTTCTTCTAGTGAAGGAACCTTACATTTGACTTTTCAACACCGAGGATTTGAAATTTACGTCTTTATCAGAGATTCATGCAATGATCTATATGGAATATCAGGACGATTTAAAGCCTGTTACAGACTGTTTCAGCATGAATTTACGATCGATTCAAAGAACCAATTACATTGGATATTTTCATTCCTATTCTTAAGGGGAGTTACGACATCTCTGATCTGATATGTTCTTTTTCTTAGGCATCTTTTGCGGATCTGAAAAACCGTGCTAATGTTTCTACTCATTATAAATACTTATGAGTTTTCATCTAAAGAGATAGATGAAGCTCTGGTTTATGAAATCAATCAATCATCTGTTAAAATTGTTTTTCAATTCTACAGCGATCAAGCATCATAGGAATACGAACTTCATCAAAAAGCTATCTTCTGATTTCCGTGAATACGATGCTCTATTTTTGTTGTTGTTCTTAAATATTCAAAGATATTCTGTGCAACTAGATCTATTTAGACATCCTTCAAGTTTTATTCTTTTCTGAATACAAAGATCCATATTTTATCAGTTGCGTGTTTCTGCAAATGTGAGTTGAATTTGTTTTTCAATAAACAAACATATTTTATCATGAGTATCAGCTGCTCGTATTCAGTCATGGTGGAGTATCATCTTCTCGCACTAAACTGTTTATTTCAGTTCTCAGTTGTAAAGAACCAGAAGGCTCAATTTCAAAAGGCCTATGTTGTAACAGTGACAACTTCCTCTACTCAGTTGTGGAATGGTCCTATGATAAGAGGACCTTACTAGTGAAATTCACCAAGCCCGTAGTGAGGGTGATTAGTGGAGTGGACTAGGGGATATTCGTGCTCCGAAACACTATAAATTTCTTTGTCTGATTTTATATTCTATCCATTGCATATTATCTTTTACAGAAACATCTCAAGTTGTGTCTACTATTTTTTTTAAGACAGAATAGAGGAATAATTTTAAAAGACACAATTCACCCCCCCCCCCTCTTTTGTTATAGACATAGTCAATCTGACCTAACATTTGGTATCAAAGGTTGGGATTTTCATCATAGCCTTAACAAGATAAAAGCATAAGATCTACAATAAGATTGAAATGACTGACCCAAGGGAAGGTATGTCAATGGTTCCTACTTCATAATTTAATGGAGAGAATTATGGTTGCTGGAAATCAAGGATGATTATATATTTGAAGAAACTTGGATACAAACTCCACTCAAAAATTCTATCTCCCTATATAATTCCCAAGAAACCAGAAACATGGGACACTACTACAGAAGTGGAATATGATGCAAACTCAGAGGCAATGAATTCTATCATTTGCGGTCTTGGACCAGATGAATTCAATCGCGTATCAGAGTGACCAACAGTCTATGAAATGTGGCAGACAATTACATTAGCCTATGAAGGTACTGACAATGTCAGGAAAATGAGATATGAAATAGAGAAATTAATTTTGATACTTTCAGAATGTTTGATAGAGAGAGCATGACTCAGATGAATGGAAGATTGACAGAAATTGTTAACAATGTGACATCCTTAGGTGAACCTATCAACTAATCTGATCAAGCCTTAAAAGTTCTAAGAGTTCTACCTACAAAGTGGAATGGCATATCAGCAGCAATTCAACAGTCATCACCTATCAAGGATCTAACCATGAGAGAACTTATTGGGACTTTAATGATGTATAAAGTTGAAATGAAAGATGAAACTAAAGATCACAAGGTTCTAGTGAAAAAGGGAAAGACTACTTTTATGGTAACATCTTAGAAGAAAAATGGGAAAATGAAACAACAAGTGAAGCATGAAAAAGATATAGACTCATTTGACTCTGAAATAGAACTGGATCATCTAGCCAGAAAATTCAGAAAGTTCAACAGAAATAAGAAAGGATTCAGAAAGACCATTATAAAGGATGAGAAAGAAACAAAGGAAGTAAGATTCTATGAATGTAAAAAATTGGATCATATAAGACATGATTGTCCTCAATTGAAAGGAGAGAAGAGAAAGGTATAAAATAGATATCAGAAGAATGATGACTATGATAATAGAGATAAGAGAGAAATGAAGGCTATATGGAGTGTCTCAGAAGACTCCAATAGCTCCTCTGATTTTGATACAGAAAGGAAGTAAAATCTAAAGGCTAATATGTGCTTCATGGCTAAAGAATATGAGGTACAAACTTATTATTCATCAAATTCTTAATCTAGTTACTCAAATGATAAAATTACTGCCTACTGTAAAATTCTTGAAGAGAAATATGATTCCTTATTAAAGAAGCATAAATCCTTAAATCTTATTCACAACACTATTATAAATGAAAGAGATACTTTAGTTAAACAACATCAAGATCTTGTTAAAAAATTTGATTCAACAACTACAAACTGTTTTGTTCATGAAAATATGATTAAAGTTCTACAAAAAGAAGCAGAAACTTATAATATGCTACTCTTGTGTTTACAAAAGGATAAGATAAACTGAATGATATACTTGGAAAAAATTATGTTAAAAAGGAAAGATTTGGCATTGGAAGTAAGGGAGAAAAACCCAAACTATACAAGAATTACTTTGTTCCTGGAACCAAAAGAAAAAGTATATCAACTGTTAAATGTGTCTGTTGTGGTAATAATGGAAATTATGCTAATGAATGTTATTTCAGAAAGCCTGAATTATGTGGTATAAAGCATGTTCATTACTCAAAGGCTTTATCTAGCATATATTATAATAACTTTGATCAAATCAAATATGTTTGGATTCCAAAGTCTTTGAAAGCTAGCACTGCTGGACCCAAAGAAACATGGGTACCAAAACAAATTCTTGTTTAATCTGTCCTTGTAGGTAACATGTCACAAAAGATAAAAAGATATATGGTATATAGACAATGGTTGTTCAAGACATATGAGTGGAAACCCATAAAATTTACACACCCTGACAAAAATACATGGAGGCCTAGTCACCTTTGGTTACAATGCTAAAGGAAAAATTATTGGACTTAAGACAGTTGGAGATCCAGATTCTGTATCAATTAATAAAGTACTATATGTACAAGGCTTAAAGAACAATCTGATAAGTTTCTATCAACTATGTGATGATGGATACTATGTTTATTTTTCAAATAACTCATACTCTATATTTAAGGATAAAATACTTAAATTCAAATCTCCTAGAATAGACAATGTCTACACTATGGATTTAAACTTCCTGTGTAGAAAAAAAGTGAACTGTTTAACTGCTAAAATAAATGAGTCATGGATTTGGCATAGAAGACTTGGAGATTGTAATATATATGATTTAAATAAATTATCCAAGAAGCAATTATTTTCAAATTTACCTTGTCTTAAACATGATGTTAATAGATTATGTGATGCATGCCGAATTGGTAAACAACACAAATTTACCTTCAAATATGTTAAAAAAATTTCTACATAAAAACCCTTAGAACTCATCCATGTGGATTTGTTTGGAACTTTGAGAGTAGGAAGTTTGGCTAGTAAACTATATGTATATGTTTTAGTTGATGATTACTCAAGATTTACTTTGGTGTATTTTCTAAAACTTAAGAATGATGCATTTTCTATTTTTGAAAGTTTTTGTAAGAGTGTTGAAAATGAAAAAGGTTTTAAGATAGTTTCATTAAGAAGTGATCATGATGGAGAATTTGAGAATCGATACTTCAACTCTTTTTGCTCAAACATGGGTATTAAAGGCACCTTATCTGCTCCAAGAACTCCTCAACAAAATGGAATTGTTGAAATAAGAAATAGATATTTACAAGAAATGGTTTGGACCATGCTAAATTAATATAGCCTACCTACCTATTTATGGGTAGAAGTTGTAAGTAAAACATTCTATATTATGAATAGAGTTTTAATTCATCCTATTTTCAAAAAGACTCCTTATGAACTTTGGAATAATAGAAAACCTAAATTAAAGTACTTTAAAGGTTTTGGATGCAATGTGTATATCCTGAACACCAAGGATAATCTTGGTAAGTTAAATCCAAAAGATGATGAAGGAATATTTTTAGGATATTATTCTACTTAAAAAGCTTATAGAATTCTCAAAAAAAAAGTCAAGGATTGTTGAAGAATCAGTTCATGTGAAGTTTGATGAAACTAACCCTTTTAATAAAGAGAAAGATTAAACTGATGAGTTTACTGATCCTACTAAAAACATGAGACTTGGAAATCTGAAAAATGATTTTGAAAATAATATGAATGAAATTCAATCCAGTTCAGAAGAACATGACACTGATGAACCTAAGAGTGTTCTTCCTAGAAAGTCCATAACCTTAAAGGATCATCCTTTAGAAACAGTTCTAGTAAACCTAGACTCAGGCATTAAAACTAGAGGAAATGTAGGAAACCTAGTAGAATTATCTGCTTTTCTATCTCAATTAGATCCTAATACCTTTGATGAAGCTTTAGAAGATGGATGTTGGATGTTAGCTATGCAAGAGGATCTAAATCAATTTGAAAGAAATAATGTTTGGAAATTAGTGGAAAGATCATCAAGTTTTCCTATAATAGGAACTAAATGGGTTTTTAGGAATACACAAGATGATCAAGGTATCATAACTAGAAACAAATCCAGACTAGTAGAAAAAGGTTATAGTCGATAAGATGGTATATATTATAATGAGACCTTTTCTCCCGTAGCTAGACTAGAAGCCATTAGGATTCTCTTAGCTTATGCATCTCATAGGAATTTTAAATTATATTAGGTGGATGTTAAATCTGACTTTTTAAATGGTTATTTAAAGGAGGAAGTTTATGTTGAGAAACCTCCTAGTTTTGAAAATCCTCAAAAACCAAATTCCGTTTTTAAACTTACTAAAGCTCTATATGGCCTTAAACAAGCACCTAGAGCCTAGTATAAAAGATTAAATTCTTTTCTTTTGAAAAATGGTTTTACTATTGGTCTGGTAGACCAAACTCTTTTTTAAGAAACAATTAAGTTCTAATTTTCTGTTAGAACTAATTTATGTTGATGATGTCATTTTTGGATCAACAAACTAAAAGATTTGTAATGATTTTTCTGAACTTATGAAAAAAGAATTTGAAGTGATCATGATTGGAGAATTAAATTTCTTTTTAGGACATCAGATTTATCAAAAGGACTATGGAAATTTTTTAAATCAAAGTAAATATTTTATTTATGTATTGAAAATGTTTGTCTTGAAAACAACAAGACATATTCAAGTCCCATGTTTGCTAATATTAAGCTTGATTTGGATGAAACTAGAAAACCAGTGGATAAAAAGTTATATATAGGTATGATTGGTAGATTACTATATATTACTATAAGAAGACCTAATATTATGTTCTCTGTATGTTTATGTGAAAGATTTAAATCAAATCTTAAAGAATCTCATCATATTGCTGTCAATTTTTTTTAGATATTTGAAAGGAACTATTTTTCAATCCCTTCTCTACCGAAAAACTTCTGATTTTAATTTAAAATCATACTCAGATGCAGATTTTGGAGGATGTAGATTAGATAGAAAGAGTACTTCAAGAACCTGTTACTTCTTAAGAAAATCATTAGCATCATTGTCAAGTAAGAAGCAACACTCAGTTGCACTCTCAAAAGCCGAGGTAGAATATGTATCTTCAGGCAGTTGTTGTGAAAAACCATTGTGTATGAAAAACACACTGATGGACTTTGGAATTAATTTTTTTAATATACCTATTTTATGTGATAATACTAGTGCAATAAATATTTCAAAAAATCCAATAAGTCATTCATGAACCAAGAATATTTATATTAGACATCATTTTCTAAGAGATCATGTTCTTAAAAAGGATATATCTTTAGAATTTGTTAGCACTAAAAATCAATTAGCTGATATTTTCACTAAACCACTACCCACTACAAGTTTTGATTTTATAAAGGGGGAGTTAGGTTTATTTAATTTTTTAAAAAATAAGTTTCAATTTTATTGTCATTTTAAGTTTATTTTATTTTATTCTAAAAATTTATTTTCTCTTTTTTGTATTGTATTTTAATTGATTTTAGAGGTTAAATGTGTGTTTCAAACCGCGTATTCATTTAAATATTTTTGCAATTATTACGCTGTGACACAAGAAACGAGAACACATGTCATCTATTAGAAAATCCTTTCATTTACCTTACCCACCGTTTTCCCAAAACCTTTCAACTAACCGGAGACTTTCATATACCATTCTAAAACCTAAACATAGAAATCTTCATACTTTCAGACCTTTAAATTTTCGAACCTTCAGAAATGATAAATACTAAGTGCGTTGAAGAAGGAGAACCAAGAGATCTAAAGTGACATAAAGTTACGCTATGAAAGATTCTTCAGGGGAAGGTTATTGATTTTGAGTTACTAGTTCAGACAAACCTACTTCTCAAACAAGCCCTAACCTTTCAAGGACTGGAAACCGTCTTCAGCGACAATGCAATTTTAGAATTCTTGTATGGGGAAGAGTTGAGGTGTTTTTATGGTAGCGTGCAGTTTATTTTCGGGGTAGAGGAAGATATGATGTATGCTAATATTGAGAATAAGGACTTCTCAATCTCATCAACTGAAGTGTCGAATATTTTAAGATGTTCGCATGAGGGGGTATTTCATTTTGACCTTAAATCGATTGGAGATCAGACCCAGACCTAAAAAGACGTTATCTATTTTCTGTTCAACGCAACAAACATTAGGAAAATGTATGTAAAAGATCTTAAAGATGACCACAAGATCCTGGTAAAGTTCATTCAAACAATAATTTATCCTAGAGTAGCGGAGATGGAGAAGATCTTCTACCCTGACATGTACATCATGTTTCTATTTCTGAGTGATATTAAGATAAATTTTCCAAGGTACTTATTCAGATATTTATACTACTACTATCAACCTAATGTGAGGATGAACTTTTATCCATATGGATGGATAATTTCAAGGATCCTGTTGAAAAATAGGGTGATTAGGTTAGTATAAGCAAGAGTCAAGTGCCATCACAACAATGTGCTGAATGCAGGCTCCCTAAGAAAACTCAGATTTTTATGGAGCACCATCAAAGGAAAGATTGAACCTGTAGGAGCTAAGGAAGACTAGAGATCATGACCTCAGGGGGAGAGAATAGCTACAAGAAAAGATGGGATAGCTGAGTCCAGAACTGATGGGGTTTCTAAACCCTCAAGGATAAGACTCAGGTATGCTACCCAAGAAGAAGAAGAAGAAGAAGAAGAAGAAGAGGAACAAGCTCAAGGACTTGTTCAAAAGCCTAGGATAAGGACACAACTGCAAGCTACAGAGAAAGAGTTGGCTTCAGGAGAAGCAACATTCTCGGTTCATCTTAATGAATCACTTATGGAGGAAGAGTAGCAAGTGGAATGTCAAGCCAGAGAGCTTGCAATTGTGCCTCTGATTAGTGATGGAGCACAAGAAATCACTCCTGTTGAGAAGGTTCAAGGAACAAAATCTCAAACAATAATTGTTCACACAGAAGTAGTGAGAGAGCAAACTATTGAAAATAGAGCTGAACAAGAAGAACATATTGTTCAACAGTCAGTGACTGAGAGTCAAAAAATGATAGTATATCAGACTGTGGGACAGTCAGATCAACTTTTGGGAGTACAGACTGAAGTTCTATAGAACCAGTCTTTTTCAGATGAAAGTTTAGTTGGAAAATCAGTGGATAATGCCATGCCTTTAATTGTTGTTAATCAGCCTATGAATGTAGATGAGGATACATATGACTCTCTATCACATAATGTGGAGGAAGTAGTGATGAAGTATAATAAAATTCAAGAAGAGAATGCATCTTTGAAGAAGGAGTTGGAAGTTGCAAGGAATACCTTACAAGATATTGAGGAAAACTCAGTCTCCAAGAGAGAATTTGATGCCTTCAAGAGAGAAATGATGGCAGAAATTGGCAAGATCAGGTCTGAATCTGTGTCTAAGATAGACTTTTCTGACCTCAAATGGTATTTGGGAATCCAATTAACCTAAGTGAGAAGTACTGTGAGTCATCCTGCTGCATCTACATTGGCTCCACCTACCTCTCCAGATCTCATTCCCAGATTTCAACTCATTACAGTTGTATTAGAAAATATAAATATCAGACTTGAAGATATGCAGTGCAATAGTGCACCCCTGTCAGTTCTTATAGAGAACCAAAAGCATTTGGTTGACCAGCTAACTCAATCAGAGACTGGTATTCAGTCCTTGTGGAACACCTTTTCAGAGAAGCTAGAGCAGTTCATGAAGCAAGAGACCAGTCTTCATGAGTTTTTCAAAGTGAATATCGTGGAGAATCTTCATGTAAATAATTACTCTAGAATGTTGATCATTCAACTTGGAGATAGTATGATGCAGAAGCTGAGATTATAGTTGGAAGAGCTGAAAGATATGTTTGAAGTCATACAGTATTCCAGCCCAGCCAATCTTTAATCCCTTCAATCTTTTAACCTTTCTAATAGTGACTGTTCTTGTATCTCGATCAAATAATGTTTTTTAAAAAATTCATTTATTTATCAATTAAATTTCTCTGTTTATATCTATTTTATATGTGTTTGAATGTTTTTCTATAGTTCCAAATCCATTTCTTTTTATTTAATTAAAATTAACTATAACATTCAATTATAATCTGTTCAAATATTATATGTGTTCTAATTTATTTCTATACTATCTTTTTTATATCACAAAAAGGGGGATAAATTTAGACACTACATAAATTTACACCTATCTATGTTTACAACATTTCTAAATTATGTAACTATGATTATAGTTTTAGTTTATGGATTTTGTGATCATTAAAAAGGTGGAGATTGTTGGGCATATGTTGTCTCAACAATTATCTGTATTTTATGATGATTTTGATGTTCAGAAATACCCTTGTTTGTTATTCTAATGATTTTATTTTGAGTATATTTCAAGGCATTTATATTCATTATAATTCATATTTATTTTCATGTAATTTGTTAAAGTGTGAAGAATGTTTTTAAGTGTATTCTGGGAACACTGTTCATCATTTGTCGTTTTGCTGAAAATACTATACATTTCATTCATCAGTAAAAGTAACCTATGGAACATACCTTAAATTATCAGAAAATTATGGTTAATGTACCTTAAGTTTGGATGAAACCCTATATGTGACAAAATCAGAAAAGTATGGTTGAGGAACCTTATGTTCATAATGAACCTTACGTTTGTATCACAAAACGTATGGATCATAACCCTTACTTTTGTATTGAACCCTATTTTTTGATAGAAACGTATGGATGATCAACATTATGTTTGATAAGAAACACATATGGATCATCAACCTTACGTTCATGATCTATCTTACGTTTTTTGTTTTGTCTTATAGCGAAGGAACCTTACATTTGACATTTCAATGCTGAGAATTTGAAATTTACGTCTTTATCGGAGATTCATGCAACGGTCTCTATGGAATATCATGACGATTTAAATCCTGTTTTTGACTATTTCAGCATGACTTTATGATCGATTCAAAGAACCAATTACAGTGTGGATTTTCATTTCTATTCTTATGGGGAGTTACGACGTATCTGAGCTAATCTGTTCTTTTTCTTATGCATCTTTTCCGGATCTAAAAAACCGTGCTTATGTTTCTCCTCATTATAAATCCTTCTGAGTTTTCATCTAAAGAGATAGATGACTCTCTGGTTTATAAAATCAATCAATCGTCTGTGAAAATTGTTTTTCAATTCTACAGCGATCAAGCATCACAGGAATGCGAACTTCCTCAAAAAGCTATTTTTGATTTCTTTGAATACGACACTCTATTTTTGTTACTGTTCATAAAGATTCAAAGATCTTCTATGCAACCATATCTCTTCATACATCCTTCAAGGTTTATTCTTTTCTGAAGACAAAGATCCATCTTTTATCTGTTGCATGATGCTGCAACTGTGAGCTAGATTTGTTTTTCTATAAACAAACATCTTTTATCGTGATTATCGACTGCTCGTATTCAGTCGTGGTGGAGTATCAGCTTCTCGCACTAAGCTGTGGATTTTGGTTCTCTGTTGTAAAGAACTAGAAGGCACTATTTCATGAATCCTTTATTGTAAGGGTGACAACTACCTCTACTCAGTTCTGGAATGGTCTTATGATTAGAGGACCTTACTAGTGAAATTCACCAAGCCCGCAAAGAGGGTGATTGGTGGAGTGGACTAGGGGATATTATTTCCCCGGACCACCATAAATTACTTTGTCCAATTTTATATTCTATCTGTAGCAAATTATATGTTACAGAAACATCTGAAGTTATGTCTAATGTTTTGTTAAGATAGAATCAATGAATAATTTTAAGACACAATTCACCCCCTCTTGTGTTATTATCATAGTCAATCCGACCTAATAGTAAAGTGGGTAAAATAGGTTGTCTCTAGAGAGGAGTGCACAACAACTATGTTTGTCACTCAAATTAAATAAATATGAAGATATTGTTTTCGAAATTGTTTGAGTTGAAAAATAAAGAAAGTAATTAAAAATAAATATTGAACACTAATGGATGATGAGAGTGATGTGGTAAGGGTAGGATCACCTTTTTCAATGTCATCATAGTCATTAAGATCATCCTCCCTCTCTTGCTATTGAATAAAAAATGAAAGACTCCTCAATCGAGTTATCAATCACCATTGGTTGAAAAAATAAATGTAACTCACTCCTATGTGCATGGAAGTTAATAAAAAATTCCTAAAAAACCTAGGAAAGTCCCGATCATGAATTTTTTATCCTTATAAATATAGAAAAAGTTCACTAGTCCCACACACGTTCCAATGATAGCTGGACACTCACCACCTAACACAATCTGCTCGATCAAGACAAATTTCACTAGGTGGAGGGAGATCAAAAGTCTTTAACCAAAGCTATAGATAATGAATAAACCAAAACCCAAAACATGATCATATTAAGATAATTTGAAAACACTGAAAATATAAATCATTCCAAAGAAAAATATTGTTTTACATTTAAGCACAAAAATATGACATTACAAAAGTGAAACTCCCCCTTCCTCAATCACTCAAAGGCTTTACCCCTCCATGTGAATGGTAGTAGTGTTTAAAGGGGAAGAAGAGAGCATAATGAAAACAAGAAAAAAATAAAAAAGAAAATAAAAAGACCTTAAATAAATGAATACTCCGTTATATCCCTTCTTGCACATTCTTCAACCCCTTTGAATGGATGTGGACACTCATATAAATTGGGTTGAGAGATAGAAAATTTTCTCTCCAGAATCATTCCACCAAGAGTTTTAATGATTTTCAAATATTAAATGGATGAATTTCAGGAACTTGTCTTCATGAAAGTTGTGACCCTATCTCTTGTTCATGCATCTACAAAATGGAAGATAATTTAGACTATTGTACAAAAATTTATTCTCGAATAAATGATAAATAATTGTTCTGCCTGAGGAGAGTCTTCAACTTACTCATATTGGATGCATTGAAAAGAAGCCTTAATGACCGATTTTTTTCATGAAATTTAATATGTAAATGATGTGATTATTCGGATTTATATTCCATCTGTAATCACTTAGTTTATATTTATTTAGGTCGATTTATTCTTCAATCCCTGAGGTGGGGTACATTCTATCGGCCAACAAACGTTTTCTACTTGATTAATTTTTCTGGGCCATTGTTTGTTGAATTGGACCATGGTCCAGAAGACAATGTTTTTTCATAAGAACATGGAAAGACTAAAAAATTTAATCAATCAATTTGGATCAAAATTTTAATAATTATTCCCAAAAAATATATTCTCCATAAAACAATCAATTTTCAAGAATTAAACATTTTTCACAATTAAGCCCATAATTCACCAAAAACAACAAATTGATACAAATAAGCTCAAAATGATTAATAATAAGGAGTTAAATAATGGAAAAACACATGAAAAAATGAAAATATTATATCTATAACATATACTTAATCCACAAACCTAGTGTTTTGTAAAAGGCCTGAGTGGATTTTTTAAATGAATTTAATTATTTTGAAAGTTTGGTCATAATTTTTTTCTTTAAAGTGAATATGTGATATTTTAAAGTCATTTTTTTTCAAAATGAATGAAAATATCCTTTAACCAATTTAAATGGTTATGAGAACCTTAAATCTCATGGTGGATTAGGATGTTTTCAAAAGGATATTGAAGCTTAATAGAAGAGTTCTTAGCATATATTTCCTTAAAAAAATGGTTTATTATTTTAAAAATTTATTTATAGAAAATGTTTGGGTGTCCAAATGGTATTTCTAGTGATTTTTGATAAATGTTTGTTGGATTAAATTTGAAATGTTGTTCTCAAATGGGGTGAAAATGGATTGGCTTCTCAATCACATTTGTAAAATACTAGTTGGTAATTTAAATGAAGTTATTTTATAAATATGGGAGACCCTCAATTGATCTCTATGAATTTGTTGTTCTTGTTTTGGATTGTGACCCCACAGGGGATTATTTATATTCATATGATTATTGTGAAGCTTATAACGGGATCTGAAAGGGGTTGTTTCTTTTGATGGAGTAGGAGGTGGGGTAAGGTTAAATTTCAAATTACTGAAATTATACTTATGTGATGATATATTATTTCATTGGCTTCTCACTTACACTATTGAAATGTCATGGGTGTCCTAGGAGACTGGTAGTGATCCAGATAATGGAAATACCTAGTGTGGAGTATGCTTCCTAGTGTAAGGACCCAGTTAGATTGAGTGGGTTTCTGAGACGATTCAGTGTCCCTAGAATGTACTGGAAGGGACTAGGGTTTCTTTTGATACCCTAATCATGACAGAGCCTAGTGAGTTCTATTGGACTACTTGGATATGAAAAGTTAAATAGTACTGATCTAGGTTCCCCATCTATAGTTTAGGATCCAAATACATGAGTCTTAGGAAGTTTCACATTATGGTTACATCATTCTTAGGAAACTTTAGATGATTTATTTTTTTGGTTGGATTGTATTCCCTTAGTTTTTATTATTATATGGAACCATCATTTGGTTGTTTTTTGGATTATGTTTCTTTATTTAATTAGTGCCTATGTATGATCATTATTTCACTTCAAGTGTGTATTTTCTTACTTTCAAATAGGTTGATTTAAATGATTGAAAAGTTTTATATAAAAAAAATTGGTCATTTGTTAAATGAGTTTTCAGAAAATGGATTTTCATTGTGGTTATTTATGAAAAATAGGTTTTTAGAAAATGTTCTAAAATAGGGATAAACTATTATTTTACATGTCTTATATGGTTTTAAAGGCCCTATTTCCATTTTTTTGATAATTTCATTTCAAAATTTTCATTATCCTTGTTTTTATATTATAAAAAGGGTGTTTATTTGAAAATATGTAAGTTTATTGTTTTTACACTTTTTTTATAATTAATGTGAAAATATATTTTATACCTTATGTTCAAACTATAAATTTATGAACTATGTTATGAAGTGATTCAAAGATAATTCTTTATGAGATTATACAAAGAATTTTTAGCTCACACCCTACATATGAACTAGTAGAGGAAAGTGTATGATGATCTTATATCTCCTTTTTTGGTGCCCTATTTTATTTTGTTCATGATGATTAGATTGGTCCATGGTTGGATGTTGGGATGTGGTAAGTTACAAGGGGTCACTAGTGTTGCTGTTGGAGTTAATTGGTTTTTATTCCCTTTTAACTTTCCTTTTAGGATTTTTTTAGTAAGAATAAGTTATGATTTTTTTAGGAATTAGGTGAATGTTCTAGAGTGGGTTCTTAATCAATACCCTTTGTAATGATGCTTATGTTTCTATAGGATAGTTATACTCCCTATAATGATGGTATGGATAAGGCATGGTAGTAGATAAGACTCTATTTGAGATGATGGAGGATTCTATGATAAGATTTAAATTATATGATATAGGGATGAACTACTAACTTCAAATTTCCAACTATGATAATACCATTGATGTAGGAATTGAATTATGAAAGAACTGACCTAAGTTGTGTAGCTCAATATGAGTATTTAGATGTTCATGAGTGATCCTTCTAAGATCTTAATGGGAGATTGAAGAAAACACCAATCTTAACCATAAATGAGCTGGGTAATGAGTATGGATTATATTGTGATGTATCACGAGTAGGGATTTAAATAGTTTAAGTCCATGATGGTCATGTGGTTTCTTATGGGTCCAAAAATTTAGGAACACATAAGATAAACTTCTCAAATCCTTTCATAGATTTGATAATAGTGGAACTTCCCATGAGATGTTATTGGAATACACTAAAAAAATAGACTGAAAAATGTGTTCAACATACCTTTTTTGGTTTTAAATAACCTTAAAATATTTTAAACACTTTTCATAGACTTGGGTTGCATGAAAGGTGTTTCTCAACGCACCTGATTGGATTTCATGAAGGGATGTGAATAGTTTTAAAGTGTATGTAATGACGGTTTCAAATTAACAAGGGGTGTGAATTTTTAAATGAAAATTTGTAAAATATAGAGGGTTGTCTCTAATTTTAAACGATTAAAATTATGTGGTCACAAAGTTACATTGAATGATTCATAAAAAAGGAATTGGGGTTTTAACAAAGAGTGTTTGAAACTGATTGGTTTATTTTAAAAAGGCTGTGTTATTTTAAAGGGGAATTTGTGTAAATTGTTGGTTTTTTAACAAATTTTCAACTGTGATTTTCTAAATTTTTTTCAAAGGATATTAAAGTCTATAAATATTTTTAGCATTGGTTAATTTTTATATTAATTTTTTGTCTATTTATTTTGTTAAATATTAATATCATCGAATCAAATAGGATGGATATGAATAAATAACGGATGGATGCCAATTTTTTGACAAGAGAGTATGAATATGGAGTGAAAGAGTTCATCAAGTTTTCAATAAATCATGCATATGACCCTTCTAAAATCATTTTTCTATTTTTATGTTGTTTTTATTCAAGACAAGTTAGTCCAAAGAAGTTGAAAGAAAAAATGATCTCTAACGGAATAGATAGAAGTTATAAATGTTGGAATAAACACGAGGAAAAAGATAATGTACCCAGTGGTGGGATAAAAGTGCATTTTATGGATCATCTAATTTGATTGAAATCATGGATAGTGAAGAAGACCATATCGAGGACATGATTACAGATGTGAATGATGATGAAGATCGTACTGAGAAAATGAAAAGGACAGTTAAAGATGAACATTATGATTACCCAGAGTTGTTTGATCAGTTAAAGAGTTGTGCAAAGATTCCTTTGTATGGTGGCTTCACAAAATATACATTATTTCCTACCATTCTGAAGCTATATAATTTGAAAGCAGGAAACAGATGGAGTGATGCCTGTTTTACAGAATTACTTGCTCTCTTGAATAACATCCTCCCAGAAGATAATGAGCTCTCGAGCTAAACAAACAATGCCAAATGAATGCTACATTTGATGGGTATAATATCTAAATGAATACACACCTACATGAATGGATACATAAACTTTAACAAGGACCAAAAATCACTTAGATAATGCCCAAAGTGTTGTTATTCTTGATACAAGAAAGATGAATATGATCCTAATAATGTTGTATGATACTTTGCAATCATTGCAAGGTTTAGGTGCCTATATGGAAGTGAGGATACCACAAAGAAAATGGCATGGCATGAAGGCAAAATAAATAAATATGGGAAATACATCACCTGGAAGACTCACCTCAATAAAAGAGAATTGGTCATGAGTATCCTGATTTTGGAAATGAGATGAGAAACCATCGTCTTGCGTTATCAACAGATGGAGTGAATCCTTTTGGTTTTAAAATAATAACTCATAGTACATGGATTGTTATGTTGTTAAATTATAACTTTCCACCATGGTTATTCATGAAACAGAAACACATCATGCCATCTATTCTTATATCAAGACTGAAACAATCAGGTAATGATATTGATTTTTATTTGAATCCATTGATCAAGGATTTGAAATTATTTTGGGATTTACATTTTATGTTGTATGATGTTTATAGAAATGAAGATTTCATGTTGAGAGCAATGTTGTACAGGATGATAAATGAATTTCCTACTAATGGAAAGTTTTTAGGATATAACATTAAGGGAAGTCAAGGTTTTCCATTCTGCGAACACGGTACACAGTCAGTTAGGTTGAAACATTCATCAAAAACTATGTTTCTAGGAAATATTGTATTTATACCACGATGACATAAGTAAAAATCTTAGATGACATCATTCGATGGAATTTCAGAATAACATACAACACCATCTCCACTAACTGGTGATCAATTATTTTAGAGATTAAAATATGCGGAAACTACTTTTGGTAAAGTGTTTTTGAAAACCATTGTTAAAAATAGTTGGAAGAAGAGATTAGTTTTTTTGAAATACCATACTGGAATTGTCTCTACTTTAGACACATTCTTGATGTTATTCATGATGGAAAAAATGAATGTGAAAGTGTCATCGACACATTGCTAAATTCATCTGGCAAAACAGAGGATGAAATTAAGGATAGATTGGACATGGTAGACATGGAAATACGAGAAGAGTTAAGGCCAGTGAAGGGTGAAAAATAAACCTTTTACCTCTAGATACTTACACACTTTCCAAGTAAGCGAGATATCAATTTTTCAACATCATGATTGGTGTAAAGGTTCTAGAGGGGTATTCATCGAATATCAAGAACATCATGTCAATAACTGATTTAAAGTTAAATCGTACGAAATAAAATGAATTCCATGATTTGATGCATGATCTAATTCCTATAGCTTTACATTTCATTTTTACAAGAATGTCTATTATACTATAATGAATCTCTCCTTCTTTCTTAATTCTATATACAAAAATTTTATAAACCGAGCAAAATTTCTGAGTATGGAAAGAGAAATTGCCATCGTATTATGTGAATTGGAAATGTTCTCCCCTTAAAAATTCTATAATATGATGGTTTATTTTTTGGTTCCCTTAGTGAGAGGGATTTTACTATGTGGTCCTATAAAATATAGATGGATGTACCCCATTGAACTGTATATGAGGATTCTGAAAGGGTATGTCAAAAATTGAATTCATCCAAAGGGTTTTTATTATGGATCGATATATTTTTGAGAAGGTCATTAAACTATATACTAAATACCTATCCAGTGTGGAAAGCATTGGTCTATCGAAATCTTATCACACTGGGCGGCTTGTTGGTGAAGGAATTTTTGGAAGGGAGTTCGTCACAATCAATATTACAGATAGAGAGTAGGCCCACCTTTACTTTTTTCATAACAGTTTAGAGGTTGGATCATATGTCAAAACCCAAAAAGAAATTCTTAGTAGTTTGAATCCATCAAGGGAGGAAAAATGGATATCAAATACACATAATTGACTATTTATAGGAGGTTTTGTGGATAATATATTTAAGGAGTCAGATGAAAATATGGACTCAATTTCAGAATGACTTCGATGGATAGCCAGAAGACCAAGTGTGTATGTATTATCTTACAATGCTTATGTAATGAAGGATTATACATTCTAAACTAATAAAAATATGAAAACAATACCATGAAGAATATAAAAGATTATACATTCTATAAAATACAAGTATTTTATGTTCGAGATCCCGCAAACCAATACTGGTCAATTGTTCTACTATACACCAAAACCACTGAAGGGATGGGTGAAAATTAAATGGAGGATGACCCTTTCATTGGGACATTGCAAAAATTTCATAGTGTTCCCTATGTAGATGTAATTTTGTATGTCATAGGAGACCAAAATAAAGGGATTTGGATAGTAGATAGAGAGGTCAAATCCAATTAGCCTTTAAAAAAAGTGAGTTCAATAATCAGGTTATATATTTTTTAATATACATTGTGTTACCTTTTGTTATTATTTGTTCACTACTTTTTTTATATAATCTAAATTAAATTTGGAACCACTTATATAGATAATGACTTATGTGCATGATGATTCTCCCAATCCTGATGCACAACTGGTATCTCAATCTGTTGTTGCTCAGAGTGTATAGGACTAATAGGTTTCTCAACTTGTTGTTGTTGCTTATCCTTGTGCAGAGGTACAACCACCATCTGTACATGTTAATGGTACCACTCTGAAAGAACACATTGATGATTTTGAAATTGAGGAAATGGTATGCACTAAAACAATGGATGTGCAGAAAAAATAAGAGCGCCATAGTTTGATGGTGTTAGAAAAAAAATCCTTAAGGAAAAAAGTAAAAGGAATAAAATACAAGGTCGGATGGAATAAGATGGGACAACATGTTAACCCCAATAAGGCCATGTTTTTTAGTTACATTGGAATCATCACTCAGAAACATGTGTCGATTTATGTACAATCATGGAACATGTTTTTACCAGGATTAAGAAACTGATGTGGGGATATATTATGTAACATTATGATATCATTTCTTTAATTTAATAAAAAATAAAATAATGAAACATTGAATCACTCTTCATCATCCCTTGTAGAGTGCATTTATAGTGGATGACTCGTACAATGACTATGTATTAAGGGTTGATGGAAGGATTCACATAGGCTTTCTCACAATTTTAACAAAATCTTATCTTAAAGATGCTGAAGGGAAAATAAAGTCACACCCACCTTCTATTTATGCACACTTGATAACCCAAGGAGCATGGGATGCATTTACTAATGGTCATGAGGAGAAGTATTTTCAGGTACATTGTGTTGGGTAATATGTTGTTTGAAAATACATCTATTCATCACTTTGATTGACTATTTTTTATTTAGGAAATAGAAATTGAGTGCTGAATATAAGGAACTAGTAGCAAAACTAGCATACCCCTCCCGTAAAGAAATAATGGGGTATGCTTCACTTGAAAAACTTTTGTAGGTATTTTAAATCTACAGTAATACTTTTATGTGACATAAAACAACACCATAACTATATTCAACTATTTATATATAGATTGATGAATCCAAGTCCAATTTCACTTACATCCCATTCCATGTGCTTTGGAATGAGGCGCATGTAAATAAATATGGGATACTAATATATAAAACACACAAAAAGAGTGGGAAACATGTGTAAGTATGACAAAATAAATATTTGTTTTGTTTCAAATCGATATTACATAAAAAGGATAACTTATTTTCCAATATTTTCCCTCTAACATAGTCATAGGAATCAGAAACGCCCAAATTGGATGTTGACATAATTTTGGTGGCGTTGAAGCAGCCAGAAAAGTATGGTTGTGTCAGATGTACAGGTTTTGGGGTGACACCCCAAACATTTTTTGAGAAAAAAACAAGAGGGGGATCAAAGTTCAAAAATCAAAATGATGAGATAAATAATAGTTATCCATTAAGAACATATGAAATTGCATAGAGAGTTCCTAGAAAATATAATGGTGGGGGGAAAACATAAGAAACAACTCAAGGACAACTAGCGTGTGAAGACCTCTCCCCATCCCCACTATCTTTGAAGCGATCCATTCCCCTAAAAACCTATCTTATTTGAGGTAATAAATGTTATAATAACAGTTTATAGGAATTCTGAATCACATAGAAACTGATAACTTTCTTATACTGATATTTTATAAGGTGAAAATGACTGTGATTTACCAATCGCCTTGTAGCAAGGGCTATGGTGTTCAATATCCAGAACGTCATTCTATAGAATAGACCACTTCAAATAGGTCATGTCAAAGTGTTCATTAACATATCCCATGATCCAAATGTCGAGCTACATGTTCGAATTGATGATGAAGATATTCATGTGGTCAAAAAAGCTCTTGAAACATTCATCACATGGACGTCACAGATTGTAAAAAACATGTCGACAAGGAGGTATTAATTTCCATTTTTTCAAGATTAACCTTTAACATTTAATGAAAAAAGATTCAAACCGACGAATTTTGTTATTTACAGACATAAGGAAGGTGGTGAAAATAAAGAACATCTCAAAACCATCTCAAGGATCAACCAACCGTTCAAAGGGATCAACTGAAAGAACCTTAAATTCGCTTATTCTATATCCGTATTTATTATCATTGCAGGCTCATGTGAAAATGAAGTAGAAAGATAGTGGGGTTCACACACTTATTTTTGATGAAAATATGTACAGTGAATAAAACTCCATATTCCATTAGTGTTGGAAACTTAAAGTGAAATCCTGGAGTACGATTGGCTAGGCGGTTGAGTTGCTAATGTGTACATGAGGTATGGTTTCATGATTTTATTTTCCAAAAGCTGATATACTATGATAAATATGAATAAATACATTTCATATTATTCATAGGAATATATATGAAAAATAATTGAATGTATTTCCCCATGAATAGAAATTTGGACTCATTCTCCCTCACATCACCTCTATAGAACAAAAATAAATAAAATCCAAGAAAGGGGATGAAATAGCGGTAGTCCTACTCAAATCATTTGACAAAAAAAATTATGGATGCCAAACTCTTCTTAATACCAATGATGCAGCAGTAAAACTTTACAATTTAATCATATCAAATATATTTTTATTTCTTTCATTACTTATTCTTTTTTCTCTTTTTAGGAAGCATTGTATGCTCATTACAGTCAATTTGGATACTCCAATGATTTATTTCTTGGATTCAATGCATAGATATCCAAAAAACTGACCACACATGATAGAGTTTGTCAATTGGTAATATAATACATACAACATTTTAGAACTAGACATCCAGTTATATAATTTATATTATCTTTTAATGAGTATTCTGTTATTATAGGGTGATGCGTGAATTTCATCTACATCATGGAATGAGGCTATGGGAAAAGGACAAGGAACATCACAAGTACTACGGCTGGATAAAAATTAGGATATATATAATAATATTTAACTATCCAAACACATATAAAAATAATAATTATTTTTCTCAATGTCTCTACTGTTTCTGAAAGAAACAAACTATAAAGAATGTGGTTATTATGTTTGTAAATTTATGAAAGAGATCGTATTCCCTGAAAAAACTAACATCGTTGATGATTTAATTTCAAACATAATTACTATTTCATTTAAAATATTTATTAATTATTTGTGTATTCATATTTTTCCATACTACCATGATAATCGAAAAGACTCATATTGAAAATATAAGATAGATTTGTTTAGAAATGAATGGGAAGCATACCTAATGGAAGAATGTACAAAAATAGCATGAATATGTGATATGTATGACTGAAAGTGTCTATTTTTATTTTAAATTGTCAGTATTTTTAGTAAAAAACCAGTTTCATACTGAAAACTTCTCAAAAACATTATTATTGTTTCGATACTTTAGAAAAATGTTCCATAAGTCATTGTGACATATAGGAATCAACCAAACATAAATCTGACACATGGTGTGACCATTATGACTTTCACTATGTATTTTTATAATAAATTAACAATACATTGAGAAAAAAGAACAAGTGACATACTGAAAACTGATAAAATAAATTCTTATTGTTTTTATACTTTAGAAAAATGATCCACCAACCATTTTTGGCGTTTAGGAATCAACCACACCTCAATCCTATGAACAGTGTTACTGATATGACTAAAAGTGTCTGTTATCAGTTTAAAATTGACATTTTTTCTCAAATAGTGTCACTCACTAGAAACCAAGAAAACATGATTTGGTTGAATTCATAATTTATGAAAACAATTCATAAGTTATTTTTAATGTGTATGAATAAGTCTCATGTCAAACTGACGCATGATGTGACCAATATGACATAAAATGCAGGTTTTTAGTTTGAAAAGATATTTTAGTAAAAAAACACAACTAGCATACTAAAAATTGAAAAAACGCATTCGGATTGTTATAATACTTTAGGAAAATTATCTATAAGTCATTTATAAAGTTTAAGAATCCACCAAATCTCAATATGACACACAGTGCGACCAGTATGACTCAAAGTGTCTATTTTTATTTAAACATGACATTATTTTAACTAAAAAACACAACTGGCATACTGAAAACCTAGAAAATGAATTCGTATTGTTTTTATAATTTATGAAAATTATCCATGAGTCATTTTTTTATGTGTAATAATCAACCCCATCTCAATACAATACACGATGTGACCAGTATTAATCTAAATGTGTCTTTTTATTTAAAATTGACATTAAATTATGTAAAAAAGAAAAACTGACATACTGAAAATAAATAAAATGCATTTGTATTGTTTTTATACTTTAGGAAAATCAAACATGATCATTTGTGACATTTAGGAATCAACTACACCTAAATCCAATGCACAATTTCAACAATATGACTTAAAAGTGTATATTATTAGTTTAAAATTTACAGTTTAGTTCAAAACGTGTTACTGACTAAAAACCAAGAAAACACTTTACGATTGTCTTTATAATTTAGGACAACGATTCTTAAGTCCTTCCTGAAATGTATTAAGTATTATCACATCAAATTAATACACAATGTGACTGATATGACTCAAAAAGTGTGTTTCCAGTTTGAAATGATATTTAAGTAAAAAACAAAACTAACAAACTGAAAACTAAGAAATCAAATTTGGATTGTTTAAATACCCTAGAACAATGATCCATGAGTGATTTATGACATGTATGGATCGACCACACCTCAATCCAATGAATTATGTGACCGTTATAAATCCAAATATATTTTTATTTAAAATTGACATTAATTTAAGTAAATAGAAAAATTGATATACAAAAAACTAAGCAAACACATTCATATTGTTTTGATGCTTTAAAAAATGATTCACGAGTCATTTTTGATGTGTAGGAATAGAAACTCCTCAATCAAATGCATTTTGTGACTAGTATGACTAAAAGTTCTCGTTATTAGTTTAAAATTGAAATTTTACCTAAAAAGGTTTCACTCACTGAAAACCACGAAAATTCCCTCTGATTATATTCATAATTTAGGAGAGTGATTCGTAAGTCCTTATTGATGTGTATGAAGTTGTCTCACCTCAAACCGACATATGATGTGACCGATATGTCTCCAAATGGGTGTTTCAATTTTGAAATTATATTTTAGTAAAAAAACACAATTATCATATTGAAAACCAAGAAAATGCATTCAGATTGTTTTGATACTTTAGAATAATGATCCATGCGTCATTTTTGACGTGTAGGAATAAACCACACCTCAATCAGATGAATGATTTGATTGGTATAAATCCAAGTATATTATTTTAATTTTATATTTTTTTAGTAAAAAACCAAGGAACATACTCAAAACCAAGCAAACCCATTCAGATGGTTTTGATATTTTGGGAAAATGATCCCTAAATCATTTATGATGTGTAGGAATCAATTCCACTTCAATACACCCCATGGTGTGACTGTATATCTCCAAATGTGTCTTTTTATTAAAAATCGACATTTTATTAATGTATTTTTTCATATTAATGTTTAATTTCTTTCAGTATAGTATTACTAACATAATATTTGTTTTCTTATATATGTGGAGCCTTTTTCTTGAGTTGGGATGATTTTTTCAGCAACTAATACCATGGGTGGACATTTTGGAGAGGGGATCAAAGATGTCAAAGGATTAAACATTAATTTTTTTAGCTGTTTGTTGGATAATTGTACATTTAATTATATAAAACATTAATTGAAATGTATTTTGCCTTTTTTTCCAAACCCCTGTGTGCACTGATTTGTTCTTGTGTGCGATGTTGTGTGCGCTACTTTGTTCTTATATGCGTTGTACAGTTTCTGTTTTTGTGTAGGTGGTGTGTGTGTGATGTGTAGGTGCAGCTAGTGGGTGTGATGTTATATAAACAACACATCACAAGTAGCTAGGCCTTTATCGCTTCTACTTTGAGTGTTGATAAAGGCACTCTATATCAGAGCTATTTTGAGAACTGATAGAGGCACCATTTATCAGCGCTAATTAAAGTGCTGAAAAAGTATTATTTTTTTAGTGCTCAAAATATCACTAAAAAATTATTTTATCCATGTTAAAATAGCATGGATAAAGGGGGCCTTTATTATCACTTTTTTTATCACTGTTAATGGGGACCCCCTATCTTCATTGTAATTAAAAACGCTTTTCTATAACTATTTAAAGTGTTTTCTAGCGCTCATAAAATCACAATCTGCAGTAGTGATATTTATTCACATAATTATTTTGTATTTTTAGTGTCTTTTAGTATTTATATTATATGTGCCTCCAGGTTTTTCAAGAACTATCTTATGTAGGTTTTGCGTGACCCAATTGAGATGTAGAAACTACTTTTCATGATCTAGATGAACCGCCAAAACCCTTCTCATGATCTATAGGGTGATCATGAGAGGAAAATATTCATGCCATGTGATCCATTAGGTCGTTCCCTAGATTTTACTTGGTGAAATACCCTTGAAATAACATGACTTTATGCTTTGAGAAGTCCAATCCTATGCTCCTATGTAGTTTTCGATGTCATATCTGTGAAAAATACTTTTTTGTTCCAAGGGGGAGGGATTTATATGCCTCACTTCCTCAGTTATATGCCTCTTTACATGGTACATATCTCACATATATGAGCTGGAGTCGGTGGAGTGAGCATCACATCATGCGCCTTCCATGATCCTTATGGGGGCTATCAAAGGAGTCACATAATGAACAATAACAATGAGATCATCCCATTATTACCATATTCATTAGACCTATAGACTATCAAATGGATTTCTCATAGTCGTATTGACATGTCAAATGGCCTTTGAACCATTAAGATGACTTTTATGATAACCTTCTCAAGATCAAAATGCTTACGGAAAGGACCTTACATGATCAAAGAAGAATTTTCTTCGGTTCTTCATGAGACTAAGAAGGTCTGTTTGAGAGATTTCATGAGATCAATGTAGCTTTTTGAAGGGCCTTTACATTATCAATGGTGATCAAATGAGTCACATAACCCCTTCACCTGAAAAAAAGTGATCACATGAATCCTCCACATTTTTCATCTTTTATTCCTTATTTTTAAAGGGTTTCATCCTTTGGACACTTATTTTCCGATAGGGTGTCACATCATCATTAAAGGATCACATAACAACATGTGATAATTTTCATTAATGGTTGCTCTACTTGTATGTGGTGTGTCGCACAATCAGTTCTGGATCTCGTGATGACATGAAAGCATTGTCATGGACAGTTGATATACCAGTCTATGGATCTAAAGGGTAATTTCACGATGTTCAAAGTTTCACACAATCACATAAAGGGAATCAAATGATAAAAGGAATATTATTCCATCACGTAATCAATTGGGAATGTAAAATCCATATGGGCTAAGGGTACGTGGCTTATATCCAAAGTTTCTTGATGTCATCACTAAACAAAGGGTTTGAGTTTAATGTTTGAGGTTCTGGTAAGTGCCACATGTCTTATGGTTCACAGGTCAAGGATGATGTTCCACATGATTAGAGAGGAGTCACATGATCAAGGGTTCATTTCCAAGGTGTATGAAGATTCCAGCACCCTAGATCACATGGAGGCATCACGAGAATGGGTTTGTATGATCGAAGCTGATGTATGACTAAGGTTCCAAGAATTCCTATTGCAAGTCATGAGATGAAACCCAGGCTTCTTGATGGTGTTTTGTATTGGATGGTTAACTTGAGGGCATCACATGATGTTCAAATCCTCATGTGATCAATTAAATGGGGTTGGGTGATGGAGTTTTTATAGATTTAACTTCTCATTCTTATGGAACCCATGTGTGGAATAAATATTCTTTTCACATGATGGTATCATGTGTGTAAAGGATCATCTTATATGCACATGAATATTTCATGTCCATGATGTGGAAGTATACATGAGTAGTACTTCAAATATGATTGCTATAAAATGTATGTGTCGCACTCTGATCCCAACCATTTCCTTACGACATTGGGTAGACATGAGATCTCATAATCACTTCATAGTGTGCTCAACCATCTTTGAATGATCATTTAAAATCTGTAAAAGGTGTAGAAACCTTGAGAATCCAAGACACGTTATTTTATGTGAAACACCACATTTTGACCATACAACTTGTATAAGCATCGTATTTAACACATGACCCTTTGATCATTCACACGAGGCATTGGTGATACCTGATTCACATGATCAATAAAGATTTACAAGAGAGCTTAAAGTGAAGGATCAATATTTTTTTATAATGGGTCTCATGCACACAAGGTTTCATGAATGGATTCAAACAACTATGTGTGCCTTGTCTGATAGAATCGATCATCGGATATGGACTACATGGAGGACGTTGAGTGATAGCGAAGATGTTAGGTGACTCATGCTCAAACTAGTAGTGTTGGTGTGAGTGAAAAATGATCAGAGTTTGAAGATGATGTAGGAGCGTGATCATACACCTTTGATATATTTGATCAGATGGATGAGCTTCTGTCTATGTTTTTTTACTAAGGAACAATGTGCATGTCAAAATCCATCCCACATCGGTTTTTTACTTGTATAGATATTACTTAATAACTTATCGCAAATATATTGGTAACCAAAAAAAAGTACCACTGTCTGATTCTAACTATTTCCATCACTGACCCATGCCATCCCATTTTTCTACTACGTTGTCGCCTTGTGGCGTGACTCTTATCTTCTTGCACATAGTCAAAGTGCTCCCATATAGGCCACATGTGCTAACTGTATGTGTTGATTCCCTGGGAAGTTTCAAAGAGGAAACTCTCATATGTGCTTGTGTTGGGATGGATGGAAATTTTTTTTGGCTCAGATTCATGAAATAATTAGTGCCAAAAGATCCATAAAATACTAAGTGTCAGAAGCCCAAATCCTTGAAAAAAATTAAATTTATTTTCAGGGGATCCACTTCCAAATATTTGGGGGAAAAGTTCCTGGTGCATAATTATGGGTTCCAACAGTAGTGAATTGTATTAATTTTGAAATTCAAAAAATAATGAAACAGTTAAATAAAAAATAAATAAATAGCAAATTTGAAAAACATAATATTGAATAAAGAAAAAAAAAATAATTTAAACTCATTTAAAATCAACAAACCCAACTCCCCTATAATAAAATGAAAATGATTATTAGTAAGAGGAATATTAAAAATATTAGCTAACTAAATTTCAGTGTAAATAAATTTAGTATAAATATCACCATTTTGAGTGTGGTATCTAAATAAATTACACACAATGTAAACATTCTTAGTTCTAGAATGTTGTATAATATTTTTTGAAATGTTGATTAAACTAGTGTTACCGCATTTTATTGAAACATATTCATCGTTAAAACCAAAATCCTTGACTATGTGTTTTATCTACAATACATACTGACAAAAACTACCAACTGAACATATTTAGATTTGGAAGTAGATAAGGCAACATATTGTGGTTTATTACTAGACCAAGAAACTAGGGATTTTCCTAAGAAGTGGTAAGATCTAGATACATCCTTCTTATCTAATCTAAAATCCCTAAGACAGCATTAGAATATAAAGTTAAATCAAATCTAGCTATTTTTTGGAGATAGAAAGAGTCACAAAAACATCTTAGTGTCTTAAAATCCTTCTGGAAAATTGCTAATGAAATTCCATAGGATTTTCTTCAATCAAGAACAAAAAAATACAAAAAACATAATGTCTGGTTTATTGGAAATTAGATATAATTGTATCCTGAATTTCCCCATAAATAAGTTAGTATCCCTTCTAGTTTCCCATATTCATTCATATCAAGTTTGATATTAGAAATTATAGGAGTTGAAAATACTAAATTGATCCCCAAAATTTTAAAATAATTCATTTATATAATTTATTTGATTTAACACATTCTGAAATTACTAATAATAAAATTTAAAAAACTATAAGTAAATTAAACTCACCCATCATTCTCATTTCAAACTCTTGATACATGAGTATTTAAAATTCATTGCATAATTTCTGGTTAGTTGAACTGAGAAACACAACACCAAGATATGTTTGAATAAGAAAAATATATGTAGATGTAGTTTTCTTAAACAATGAATGATCTATGAAGAATAAATAAAAAAATATAAAAGAAAATAACTATGTCTTTCATACCAAGATCCATGTTCTTCTTTAAGACAATATAAATGTTTGATAAGTTTGAAAAATATACTTTTTAAAAAGTGTATTTAAAAAACTAGGAGGTTGTTCTACATAAATTTACTCAAAAAGAAATCCATTTAGAAAATCAGATTTTACATATATCAAGAAAATTCTAAAATTAATATGAGATGTATAGTATGAGAGATTTATAATGGATTCTTGTATGGATTCTGATGAAATGGTTTATTCATGATTTCTAACTTCCTCTTATTTTTAGCCTTTGGTTATTAATATACCATTATTTTAAGTAATAACTTCTCAATCATATTTCTTATTTCCATAAAACCATTTAGTATATATAAAAATATAATGATAGTATCTATCAACTAGTTCTCAAACAAGGTTCCTCTGGAATTGATTTAACTATTATTTCAGGGATAAAAAACATTTATCATCACCCAAGGCTTCCTATATGGTTTTAGGTTAAAGATGAGATATAAAGATGAAAAATTCACCAATATTTCAAGAACTTCTTCTATTTCTAACACCTAAATCTAAACGATCAATAATAGATTCCAGTGGAAGGTATTTTAAAGTTGTAGGGTTTCTATTCATCTCACTCTTATTTTATCAAATTTTTAACATTTTAGGATTGTTTTTTGAATGAACATGTCCCTTATCATCATCATTTTTATTTTTAATAGGGGTATTGAGTCTCAATTTACTTATTTAATCATCAAGTTCAATAATTTGGGTTTCCCTATCATCAAAGGGACCACTTTAATCAAACTTCCCACGAATAAACTCTTCAAATAACTTAAAATTATTTGTTAAAAACACTATAATCATTAGAAGTAGAATAATAATTAATAAGTATTCTTCCATTATCCTTTATATCAAAGATACCAAGATTATACTTGGTGTTCAAGATATAAACCTTGAATTCAAAAACTTTAAAGTATCCAAATTTTGGTTTTTTATTATACTATAACTCATAGGGTGTTTTTTAAGATAGGTATTATTATAAAATTGTTTATGAAATATCCAACCATATTAACAATTTCAACCTAAAAATTATTAGGCATACTATATTCACATAATATGGTTTTGTAAATTACTTACAAATTCTTATTTATCATTTAAACAACTCTATTCTGTTGATGTATTCTAGGAAAAAAGAATACATGTTTTATACTATTATATGATCATAATTAATTGTTTTCATTATTTTAAAATTCTCCTCCCTGTTCACTCCTTAATAAAACAATTTTGTTATCTTTTTCATTCTAGATGAGTTTGTAGAAACTCATTAATACAACACAAGATTAAATTTTAAGCCTCTAATAGTAAACCCAAGTAAATAAAGAAAATTTGTCAACAAAAAAACCAAATTCTTAACACCAAGTCTAATTGTTCAATATTGTCTAAAAACCACATGGTTAAGTTCCAAAGGTCTAAAATTATCAACCTCATTGATTTATTTAAAAGAATATACACGTTTCTTCTACATTTATCTTATATCACATATCCTATTTTTATCAAAATCAAGGTAAAGAAAATTTTAAATCAAATTATTCTTAAAAAACTTTAGTAATGAACTAACATTATATGCTCAAAGTATTATATGCATGTTGAAACTGAAATACATGTGTCATGGGAGAGGTTGAGGAAGACATGGACGGTTAAAAGTAAATCTAGAACAAAATAGCTCAAAACTAAACCTAAGGTTTTGGGTTCATGAAGTTAAAAACCTTCTCGAAGGACTACATCTTGTGAAAATCTCTATGCACATAGACTTGAAGATGTAACCTCCATGCAGTGTATGTTTGTTTCATGGAAGTCACCCGGTTGCTATGATTTAGAGGTGATAACCTATACACAGTGTATATCTATTCACAAAACATCCCTTCCTTCGTGAAACTCATAATCTTTTGTGAAAGAATCCATCTATCATGAAATAGTCACCTCCTCTGGGACTATAAATTCCTCCCAATGTCTAAATATTAAGGGGATGCGACCTGTCAACTTTCAATAAAATCTCTAAATTTGTGAAACTCAAAGTCTTCATGAGAAAGAGAGGATATATATTACCAAAGGAAACTGTATATTAAGAAACTAACCCCAAGAGTTCTTGAGAACCTCAACCCGTGATAAAGATTCCTTTAATGAATGTCCATAGACTTCATGTGAGAAAAAATTCCTTTACGATTCTTTGGGTTTCATGGGGAAATTATCCTTCATGAAACCAAACCCATGGGAACCAAGACTTCAGTCTAAGGTAGGGCCACCTTGTTTTATAAAACACATGATACCTTCCTTCCATGAAACATATCATCTTTTTAAAGTACCAACCTTTGAAAAGCCCATCCTCTTGGCCTCCCCATGGTTTCTCTTTTTATCTAAAATCCTTTCATGATAGTTATGTTCCCAGGACCTCTCTACCTATCCAAAACTAATTTGACCGCACCCTAAATTCTTGTGTGACCAGTATAATAGACCCTTTTTCCTTCTCCCTTTACTTCAAGCATGTCCTAGACCATTAAATTGCCTTTTTATCCTATGAAAAGGTACCCTAATGTCATTTTACCCTATGAATAGGCAAACTAACATCAAGACCCCTGATTGCCTCTCCTCCATTATAGCTTTTACACCATGCCCCACCTAGAGGTGCTTAAGAAGTAGACACGTAAGCCCTAATGGTTTCATCATCAAGGTAAACTTCCAACCTTTCCTGGTATAAATTCATTTTTCATATCTTCCTCTTCTACATGAAAATCATCTCCCTGGGTTTAGACCCCAACACATCTAATCTGTATGATGTAAAATTGCATAGCCCAACATCCTAGTCATTTGATATCCCATGAAATGAAACTATATATTTATATCATGTTATGAGAATGAGATTACCCATGTATGATCATCATGGGATGCCAATACACCCCCTTCATGTGATGTCACCATACATCAAACACCCTCAGGCTGCAACATGAGAATCCTTACCACATTTTGTTAAACTACAAGGATATGTCCTATCACATGACCTTAAATTGGGGCATCTTACTACATGGGTTTTAATACTTGTTTCTAAAATATGGTACATAGGAAACCTCTATGAGGTTCGATCCTAACATAAGAACACATCTGGGGTACCTCCCTAAGGTTCAATCCTGACACCCCAATATCACCATCAAATATAAATTGTAAAATCTTCCCCCCTTAGAACACACTCTACTAAATCCCATGTGTGAAATATCCCCATTTGGGAACTCACTACACCAAATATCAAGTGTGAAATATTCCCTCAGTGGAAACACTTAACCAAATATCAAGTGTGAAATATTCCCCCTAGGGACACACTTAACCAAATCCCAAGTGTGAAATCTTCCCCCATGGGGGAAAATTTATCCATCAACATACCCCCACAAGGCATAAAACTAGTGACCCATATAAAATATGTACCATTTGAAATAAACATGGGTTTCTTGCGGTGAAAATTCTCAGATTCCTACATCCATAATGTTAACTACCCTGTGGCTGACATGGGATTCCTTGGGTTTCACACCTAAGATGCCTCATACAAGAGATACCCACAAATTCAAGAGGAATAATTTATAGGTTCATAAAAAACCCAATGTCCGTAGATGCCAAAACATTAACAACATTACTATCAACACTAACCAAAGTTTTCTTCCCTACCAAGACAAAAGTAATATAATTAACCAGTGTCCATCTCGACATGGAATCGAGAATGTGTTTCATGAACATGGATTAAATATATGAGGGATACCCAGAGTAGGTGAAGATATCCAAGGATGAATCCATGGAAGGAGAAATTGATATCCCATCATCCCATTTTTATCAAGAATATGTTATTTCTAATTAGAGTGATGGAATCTATCCGCCTTTAGAAATTGAGAATGTGGGGCAACAAGCAGTGCATCGCCACCAGATAGAAAGTTGATATGTATCCCCAGAGTAATGTGTCAAAAAAAATGGTAAAGCCAATGTGAAACAATTATCCTTCAACTATGGGGACCTTTAATTTTAGTGAATCTCTATATTTTTATTTTTCTAGATCCGGCTATTAGGTGTTATGTCCCACCAAACATGCAGTGGGCCCAACGTGAAACTGTCCCATGGCTTGGGAAAAATAACTTTAGGAATCCTTAGTCTACAAAAACTTCAATGTGGATCCCTCCCCTATTTCATAAAGACTGCATGATGTTGGGGCATTATGAATCCCCCTCATAAAATCTATAATGACGGATGATTCCATGTACATTATTGGAAAAAAGATATAGGATATTGATGACACAGTTCCGATAGACATAGTGGAAGGTATAATGTGGGTGTGATAATCCCACATGATTATGTCTCTACTATGATAGCCACCACATCATCATCTACTGGGCATCGATAACCCATTTCACCCACTGATCTCATCTACAGGAGGGTGATCAATTCACTTTGGTTCTAATATGAATAGTATGTGGTCATTACCAACAAAGATAAGTCCTTCCAGTATCTTGAATCATTCAAACCTCACTAGCACTACATCCCCCAAGGGTCGTGAATGGAGAAACCACCCCCATTTTAATGGATAAATTCTTTGGGAGCCTCTCCCTAGAGTGCTCAGATTGCTCACTCCCCTATACTGAGGAGGAAGGGGGTGTTTGAGCCATACCCATCATGACCATTGCTTAGGATATACCTAGGAGGGCACCCACCCAGACACATTAGATCCAACACTAAATAGTTCTATAGGTTAAAAAGTGGGTTTAACACATCCCCACTCCACCCACCCCATTCCAGAATACCTAGTGTCGATGTTGGGGGAAGGGCTAGAACATTATCTTACATAATGCATACTCAAAAACTCTAGTGTACTTTACCACCACTGGTGTATCTCATCACATTATGATAACTACTAATCAAGGATCTATTTTCTACCATTTGGGATCGAGACCCCAACCGTCTCTCATGAAGGACAAGTTGATTCTCTTACTCATTGGTGCCATTAGAAACTATTACAGACCATCATGTGACAAATAATATCAATGTGGAGATCCTCCCTATGACATCTCCAACTATAATGGAGTTCCTCCCTTGGCCAAAGACATGCCTTACTCTGAAGGTCCCTCTAGGGGTAGGAGGGAAAACAATCAATGTGTGGGTCGTGCCCTCAACACAGGTCACAACAAACATGGAGGGAACCCAAGAAAATCTCAAAAATTTTCTCTTGGAGAAGACCTGTGTCATAAAGTGATGAACATGGGGAAGCATCTGGTCACCATCGTGCTCTCAGACTCTGTTTCAACAAATGAATTGATGAGGGAACCTTCACCCCCACTTCTAGAGCTAGGGTTAGAAGACCGTCGACCCAGGCTTACGTTCCTGGAAGGAATGGTCCACAATATTCCCTAACCTTTCAATAGGAACCTACAGTTGGAGGATGTTTTGGCCTCATTCTAAGTACTTTCAGTACAACCATATCCATTTTCCATTAGTTTTCCTCCTCTTTTCCTCTACATTGGAGGTTGGAGATATGTCAGGGTTTGGGTTGAGGCCGTCATACGATGGTGAACTCTCCACTGATCCTTAAAGGGATGCATCTACTCTTGTGCATGAGGAGATAAGAAAAACCAATCATATATGGAAATGATATTTAAGATGGACCTACCTATGATTTAAATTAGAATATTCAATGGAGGTTTGACCCACACAATGCACACTATCTCAAAAAATCAATATAAAAGAAGATCTATGTCAGTGCCACCACTAGTTTCTCAGCCTACACTAATCATGGATTGGAATGACCAGCAGTATGATCACCCTCTTTTTATGAATAAGAGTTCTTATAGAGACTCTAAGATACCAACCAATTATCAGTTTCATTTTATCCACATGAAGATGTGAACTTTTTTATACGAGAGTCCCTCACTGAGTACCAGATGGGTTTTCCCACCAGAATATTTGGTCGACATTTAACTACCTTCGGGACCATCAGTTGACCTACCTAGGAAGTCATGGTCACCTCAAAACCGTTCACCAATAGTGAAATAGGGTTAAGATCACATTTATCCCAATATCACAGAACCTTGAATCATATTTTTAGCAACATACACTCTAGTAGACTTGTTTTAAGAGTCTTACTATGCTCCAGTGAGTCATTGTAGAGTGAGATGAACTTGTGAAAATTTTATGATGGGTGTAGTATCTTTCCCTCCATTGAAGACCTATCCCTTGTAAACAATGGGACCATCAATCTAGTCAGACCACTGACTGTGAAGGTTCCCCTATAACCACTTCCATGGTGAATGTTGTCACCATCAACCCCCCAAGTATTAGTGAAACTGAACCAAAAACATGAGGCATTATAGGGAGAAACTACACCCAATTGTGGTGTATTACAAAGAAGGTCATCCAATATGTTCTCATACCCATCAGCAGAGATTGGTGCTAGGCCCTATAAGCACCCCCCCCAATGATACATTTCCACATGCCTTCCAATATCTTGAAAAAGGGAATGGGGAACATTGAGTCCTCAAATCCATCCAAGACTATGATAGAGAATAATTTAGAATCTAGGATTTCCAATTTCTCTAAAAGTTAGAGGAATACAATAGGCTTACTGCAGAGCTTATGTACGAGTAGTGTCTGGATCATGAAAATTTCAAAAGGGGCTTTATCTCTTCAATAGTTGGGAAACTGATACTTTTTGTCCAGACACCTAGATTTGAACTAGGTGGCCCTGCGTATCCAACCAGAATAGAAACTGAGGGCTATGACCAATGAATGAGATATTCTTTTCCCACTCCATCTGAGCACAATGATTATCTACCTATAGATCATAGACATAAATCCACCCAATATGATGAGTCGTTCAGAGCACTATTAACAAAAAATAATCACTATAATGATGTAATAGTTTCTATCCCCACCCACCTTGAGGCCTTGTAAATGATACAAGTGCAAATTCTACCTAAGTAAAGGATGTAATTAACGTGGGTAGAGTAGATTTTCCCACTACCAGAATTCAAGGACCCAAGATTCACCCCCATTCAATTTTATGGGTGACCCATTGTAATATCTAGCCCAGTTTTCCTTACGGTGAAAACCCATGTTGGGAACTTCATAACTATATAAAGCTTCCAATGTCCAATGTTTTGTCTATAATCTGGAAGGACCTATATTAATGTGGTATATATATTGCTTTTAGATCTATTATAGGTTGGGAGGATCTCTACAGATTGTTCCTCTACTTTTATAGCTCCACCTCACACATGACCGCCATCGCTGACCTTTCCAAATGTAAACAAAGGTCTGATGAGGGAGTTAATGAAATCATCAACCTTTTGAAAGGGACCATGTACTTAATCTACATTCCAATTTCCTAGGAATATACTCTTACGATGTGTGTGTAGAATGTTAAAGATGACATGGTTCCTACCTTAATCTCTATAAATTACTTGGGTGGATTTTAGTAGTTCAATAAGAAATTTTATTGGATTGAAGAATCCTTATACTAGACAAAAAAAAATTCATTCCCATTACCCCTTCTATCTTCAATGAGAAGTTCAATTAATGAAGAGACAACTAACATTTTTCTTGAAGAGGCTCTTGATCTAGTACACTTACTTTACACTTTAACTGATGAGCCCCGCCAAGGGTATCCCTACCAAGTGCAACCTCTACCAGTGTAGCCTCATCAACCACAACCTCATAGATAGAATCCTATCCAACCCCTCATCAGGGCCATATACCCTGGGTTCCTTTCATAGAAACAAGTAAAATGAATTTCTTCTTCAAGGATGAACAAGTACTAAGTTTTTTCTTCTCTTCCCTAGAAAAGGGATTCTGATGCTTCAAAAATGAAGGAAACCCAAAGAGGTCACACTTACTAGTTGTTCCAATCACTTATTTTATCAAACAATACTTGGACACACCATCAAATAATTATTTTTCTTCAAATATTATATCTAGGAGAAAGTAGATCATTTCTTATTCAAATAGGGACGCATCCCAATATAGGTGGCACATATCTCTGCTAACCTTAATAGTGATAATGAATTATTCAATGAGTGTAAATAGGCTCCCAACCATCGAACATAGAATTACAAGGACCGGTTGGATCATAAGATATTAAATCTCACCCATGATATCATTTGTACATATTTGAGTATGAAAAAACATCATGTGGTTAATGCACCACCTTTAGCCATTACCTCAATGTTTGCACCATATCCTTTCAACTCTCGGAATAACTGACATCGATAATGTATGGGAAATTAGATTCCCCCATTGATATTAAAACTAGTCCTCACCCTTGGTGATTTCATGCCTTCTGAGTTGGGATATTTTCTGAGAGTACGTCCAAAATTAAAGTATTCCATCGATGAGGAGGAATAGTACACCTCTATGAATGACATCGAATAGGTGGATCACTATGTGATGCTCAATAATGTATAATTACATGAGAAACCCTTAGGATACTTAGGCCTGTATCGGGGAAGGATAGGTAGGGGACATGAAAAGTGGTAGTATACTCAAGTATCATAGAAAAACAATCTTTTCACGCCACTAAGACTATGAAGAAAGCCTCACGTAGGGCTCAACAAGAACAACCCTCCCAATAAACTTCATCATGTATACCCCTACAACCAACTATATTGGTTGAATGTGTGGATGAATTGTGACCATTCCATGATCAACCATATCAATTTAGGGCTTGGACTCATACATATGGTACCTAGACCTTAGATGTTCAGAGGAAAATAAATAACTAGTGGTATAATATCAAAAACACTAGTCATGCCCTAGAAACTCAGCCAACAACATCTTCTATACCCCTGCTAAATAATGACCCTCTATATAAAAAAATATGCCCTCATCATGGAAGTATTATTTTTTTAATCACCTCACTAGAATACCCACGAGGCTCTTTATTCTTGAATAAATTCGTCATTCCAATGAAATGCATGGGTCCCTTGTTGAATCCTTGAAATGACCCTTAAATTTGAGACTAAGGTTTATTCCACTAAGGCCTACTACATAGAAAACTCCAAATGAGAGTAACGTTGAACCATCATATCATTTTTGTGGAAGATAAGAATGTCAATATCTAGGGGAACATAATACTACTATTAATCACAGGTCAATTCAATTGTGTAGAAATATTCCACTTCCAAGTGGATACTAGATCTGAGATCCACCTCATCCTGACACAGATGCTCCATAAACTGGGACTTAGCGATGTGGATATGTCTCCCTAAAACATTATAATTTAGGGGTATGATAAGAGTGAGTAGAAGCTATGTTGAAATATTCAGTTGAAGAATCAATTCTGTGTCATTGTATTGAGAACTAAACTTATGGTAGTATCACATGATACTAACTAAAACTTGTTATTAGGAAGCCCCAGGATTAATTTACCCTCTTCATATCACCAGAACCTTAGATAATCCCTTGATGTTCATGTAGTAATACTCTAGGGTGATGCATCCCCCTTTGATTCATCTGAGACCCATTATCTAGATGTTTGTTACTAAAAAAGTGACAAAAAGTAGGTCTAGACAGATGGTGTTGAGTGCATAAATTCCCCTAAAGATATAAAATCTAATGCAGTAGATCCATGGTAATAATTTATGGTCATATGTTTATCCCAATTCATTAGTTATAACACACGACTTCAGACTTGGGTGGTTATTTCATTTTCCTTAAGAAGGAGATCTCACAAATTACCTTGTACACCTATATTGGATAAGCCCAATGGATATCGTAAGACCCTGATCCTGTGAACTACCAAGAAGTTATCCCTATGGAGACTGATCCATATAATTCTCTGATGTTCCAAAAATTAGGGATGACTTGGTAGAAGTCAAATCATCACTATTTATTTGTTATCAAGAGTGGACCTCACAGCTAAAAACTGAATGGAATTGGATCAAAATATTTTGTTTCCATAGTCTCCTCAAATTAAGAACCCTTATTTAGGGATTCCATATATGCCATAGAAGAAACTAGTGCTCCCTTTAGGTCACCCAGTCTAGAAAATTCACCTCCCCCTTTGATCCCCATATTTCATATGACAAAGTGGATTTGGAAGATACCCATCCAGTATTTGAAGAGGGTTTCTCCACTGCTGTTGATGAGTGAACCCAGGAAAATATCAACACTAAAGAGGATCCTAGGTCAACACTAATTAGTGAAGATATGTTTTCAGAGAAGTATAAGTAGTATGTGTACTTCTTAAAGTAGCACAACAATGTGTTTTCCTAGAGCTATGAAAAGATGCCTTAGCTTGACCCTCATGTTTCCATTTATCAAGTAGGACTCCCAATGGGTCACCATGGGTTAAAAACACATCCCAAAAAGATGAATACATTTCATGGTTCCATGTTCAAGGATGTAGTTAGAAAGACTATTAAATATTAATTCATCAGAGAGGTTCAATACCCTAAATAGCTATCCAAAATTGTTTCAGTCAGAAAATAGAATGGGCAGATGAAATTTTGTATTGACTTTCGAGACCTCAACCATCATTATCTAAAGGATTAATTTTCCCTTCCAGTGATAGAGTTGTTGATCAAAACTATATATGGGTTATAATACCTCTCTTTAATGGAAAGATATTTTGGGTATAATCAAATCGAGATGTCCCCCAAGTATGGGGAGGCTACTGCCTTCAGGGCACCCCAAATAACTTTTTTTCTAGTGGGTGATGCATTTCAGCATAAATAATTCTAGAGAGACCTACAAGAGGTATATAAACCAAATCTTTAAGCTGATTCTCACTAAATATTTGTAGTTGTATATATATTATCTATTGGTTAAATCATTCCAAGACTAGGACCATCTCAAATATCTTGAGGAAGTGTTCGGTTTCCTTTTTTCTCCCCATTTGAAGATGAACCCCTTGAAGTGTTCACTTAGGGTCAAATCATTGAAATTTCATGGCTTAGTTGTTTGATATAGAGATATGTATACAAATAAAATTAAGGACATCAACCAAATTTATCCCCCATGAAACCTCCTGGAGTTTCGTGGCCTCTAAGTCCACTTTTACTATATCCGCTTATTTGTTGAATATCTAGCCAGAAAGTGTAATTCCTTATCAGGTATGATGAAAAAAGGATCAATTTACCAATGGAATGAGGAATTATAGAAATTATTTGAGTATATTAATCAGTATCAACTATAGAATCTAGTTCTGATGCCACCCATCTTAGTAAAACTCGCGGTTTTTTATGTGACCTCCTTGAAATGATCCCTTAGTTTCCTCTTAGACTATAAGAATAATGAGCCTAGGGAAAAAAAATATATTATCTTATATGTATGCTATTTGAAACAGAGACCAAATACTCTCCCATCGATAAGAGTTACCTTGTGTTGGTCTCCACAGTGCAAAATTAGTGATAATATTTACTTCATAATGAGATACAACTGGTGTCACAAGTTGACAGGTTAATGTATATCCCCAACCACCCCATGTTGATAAGGTGATTGGAGCACTGAAAGAAAATCCTCCATCAGTTAAACATCATGTTTGTCCCATAGAAATTCATCAAGGTCTATGTACTTAATGATTTATTATCTGTATATCTAATCCCTATGGAATTACATAATGATGTAAATTTCCGAGATGAAGCTATTATATTAGTAGATTAGGCTATGTCGTGTTAGTAGATGTATTTCTATGGTTCCTCCCAGAGTCTGACCAATAGTAGGATCAATAACCCTAAACTCAATAGGGTAGGTCTTTGGATTATTTTCATCACCCAAACACATGTTGTCCTACCGTACTTGTTTTTATTTTCAAGAGGCATCACTACCAATGAGTTGCATTATCAGCCTCTTATTATTGGTGTTGATTTGTACCTAGTGATTGATTTACCTAATTTATATGTGAAGGGAGACTATGATATGTTCATCAAGAAAATCAAGGGTGACTATGTCATCATAAATCAAGAACTTATGCCCCTTATAGAATGAAATCAGCAGTAAGTGGCATAGTTACCTTCCTAGCTAAAAGTGACACATGTTTTGTGGTCACAGAGATGCTGAGACCATGATCTAGAAATATTAGTCACATACCTCATAGATCCTAATCAATATGATCTGATCATTCACATGGAACATCAAAGGGTCATCACCCACACCAATTTTGAAGATGATGACAATCAACAGATATATCAGACCACTGCCTATACTTCTACACAAAGGCCCATAAAATATCCTATGAGCGAGGAGACACCTAATTGGATGATCCCCTTAATTTAGTATCTCCAATGTGGAATTATCCTTCTAGGATGATCCAAGTGTGAGTGAATCCACTGGATAGCAACACATTTTACCATCTATATTGGCGCTAGCCTTGAGGAAACCCTCTACAGGAATAGATTTTATGGAATTCTCCTTTGTTTCATCCAAGGAGATGAGATACATAGGGTAATAAAAGCGGTCCATGATGGATCCTTTTGTGAACATCAACCATGATTGAAGTTATCCCACAAAATGTTGGGGTTCGGTTACTTTGGGACCACTATGGTTCATAAATAAATTGATTTCTACAAGTGGTGAAATGCATTTTAGATTCAGACAAAATTTGGGTACCAACCTCTATATCTTCTCCACACTAACAAATATTCTTGGACCTTTTCAGTTTGGGGACTCTATATTTTAAGTCCCTACCCACCAGTGACATCTTAATAGTGAAGGTTCATTCTGACCGCAACTTTATTCTTTTCCAAATGGGTATAAGTAGTCCCCATCAAAGAATTCAAAACCTAATATATGATCAAGTTTATGATATCCCATATAATCCATCATATTGGTGTTCATCACACTATTCTCAAAGACAATGAAACTAACTTTTGGGCTGCCGAGATGAAGAAACTGTACGTTAAGTACATCATCCAGTCCAACCATAATTCTTGCTACCATGTGGGAAAATTGAGGCATTCAAAAAGACCATATTCAACATCCTCTATAAAATGGTGGACCATAACAAAATTATTAGTCCCGAAAAGCTCCCTAATTCCCTTTGGGCCTATTGGAATACAACTCAAAATTCCACCCAGGCGACCCCATACTCTCGGGTGTATGAAATAGAGGTATTTTTACCCATTGAGGTCAAATTGAAATCTCTTAAAACAACATTTTATGGCCATAAGATGCGAGAAATAATTTTGGAATTACATTTATATGAGTTTTAATCTCTTGAATAAAATAGGATTTAGGCATTGAACAACCTAAATAGGTTCTATAACAGGGTATCGAGAGTGTTCAACAAGAAGTTTTGCTTATGCTCTATTCTATAGGGTGACATGGTATTGGATCTTAGAATGTTGTTGATACCATATAAAAATATACCTAAGTTAGAGCCCAAATGGGAAGGACCTTAAATTATCTATAAGATCTATTCCAATGGATAATACTCTTTAATCACCATCAATGGGGAAACTTACACACCTCTTAACAATACCATGTTTCTCAAGAAATACTTAATGGGAAACTTTGGTCAAAGCTATGTGACCATAAAATACAGTAACTAGGGTCCAAGAATTATGACCTTAAACTATTTTCAACCATAGACCGATCTCTATACCCTTAAACAAACAGCTTGACCTTTGTTCTGAGCTCCATGATTATAAACTAGCTACAACTTTAGACTGAGCTATGTGACTCTAAACTAAAAATCCCAATGTCCTCAACACATGAAAGTAAACTATAGCCTTACCATATTTGGGGAACATAAGATACATAATATAATACGGTTGATCTTAGAAAAAACTATCATCCTGAACACAGTGTTAAAATATATTCCTACCATATACGATGAACATATGATGCCTCATATGAAAAATCTGGGATGAAAAAAACCAATATCCTCATAACCTAATGTGAAACTATATCCTTACCCCATATAAACCTAGGATGCCTCATATAATGAATATAGAATGAAAAAAATCAACATTCTTATTACATGGAGTTAAACTATAGCCTCACACATTGAGATGAACATAGGATGCCGCATATGAGAAATATGAGATGATTCAATGTCCTCTCTAGAGAGGATATAACCACTTCTACATATGTATTCTACCACACCCTATTATAGAACAATGTGTGGCTTGATTCCCATTCATATGGGATATGAAGAGACACTCAAATCTATTATCATAGGTCCATCACCCACTATCAATTCATTATGGGGTATTTACTCCCTCAACATCATAACATTAATTTGTGTGTTGTGTGTCTTAGAATTTTGTGTGGAACAAGGTCTCATTAACCCTCTTTTCAAGTTTATTTATCACTCTTTTTTCACACATTCCTCTTTAAGATTCCCAAATCCTCCGTTGCACAAATTTCTATGATCTTAAACTAGAAGAATCCATAGTATCATCTATATGACTCTTAACTACAAAGACCACTGTCCATAACACATGATGTTAAACTATAGACTTACCCTCTACGATGAACATTTTATGCCTCATATGAAAAATATGGGATGACCAAAACAAACTCCCTCGAAACACGATGTTAAAAATTATCCTTAACTTTTGTGATGAACATAGGATGCCTCGTACAAGAAGTATGAGATGAAACAATGTCCTCACCATAGGGGAAGTAACCCTTTAAACCTTGTACACCTACCAAACAATGTTTTAGAACTACATATGGCTTGATTACCATTCCCATGAGATATATAGTGATACTCAGATTTCATATCCTAGGTCCATCCCATAACTAACTTACTTAAGGGTCATTCATATCCAATTTATACTTGATCCTTGCATACTGACATGATCATCCAATGTGTTTGAGTGCATGGAAGGATAACTCCTTGGGAACTCAACATCCACCTGGGATATTCCCCACTTTCATTTTCACACTTCATGCTTCCATCAATTTGGATCCTCATCACCACTCAATCTGAATAGGACCCTAATGGAAATGGTGCTTGGACACACCGGTTCACCTATTTCCCTGGGAACACAAGGATCCTTGATGTTAAATGGTGGTTCTCATGTTTCGAATAAGGTCAATAGTATATCTCGTACTTTTCCTCCCCATCCTTGAAAGGTGTGGGTGTGAAACTTGTGTTTCGAACAAGACCAGGTAATGTTCCCCACCTATCAGTCATCCTGTTTCCACCATCGAAGTCTTGGAAGTGATAATTTAACCACCCTTACATTTTTCCACACACATACACATGGTGATTAAATAAGAAGACAAATTTTAAGACTAATCTATCTTGATAACTTTTCCCCCTTATTTTGTTGTCCCCTATTAACTATGGGAACTTTATATTGCTCCTTGTTTCTCCCATCTAGCATGGATTACATGGGCTAAGGAGTTGAGGAGAAGTTTCCATAAGAAATGTTGATACACGTAGGTTATCCTTGACAGATCATCATATATCTAGTCCAAATTCTATGACTATAATCTATGTGTCCAAGTCTAAGCATCATGACCTTAAACTTTTCATGATTTAAATAAAAAAAATTTCTTTGTGGCATTGGGTTTCCTTGGTGCACAATTCACATCGGGTTACCTATCCTCTATATCACACACACTCCTTTGAGACACACCCACCCATGCTCTAAGAATCATGACCATAAACTATTTATAATCCCATGGTACAAGAATTATGACCTTAAACTATTTAGGAATTCTCAGTCTAATTGGTATGGCCTTTAACTACAAAAGGCAAGAAGCACATATGTTTTTCCAGGTTGAAAACCCATAGGGGAATCCTGAGAAAAATATTTACTCCCATCTATTAGGTCAATATCAAAACCTGAGGAAAAAAATTAAGGTGTAAATAAAAAGGGTACAAAGACATAAGTATGACCATGAACCCCATAAAAACTAAGCTACACTCATTAGACCCCATCAGTTTAGGAAAAAGTTTAGAGACAAATATTTGACCCATTTTCCTCAAGATATCTTCTATGATGTTCCACCCATTGTATCTCCAGCTTGTGAATCCCCCTATCCTGAATAGACAGGATTTATTCATTTTGGTTCACATTACATTGTCACAAGATGCTAAACTGTGCTATAAATGTCCTAATAGAATGAAATTAAACTGTACAATGCATTATCCTCATAGTATGACACTAAACTGCAAGTTAAATGTATTTAATACAAGAAGTTAAACTACAAACCTCTATCCTCATTGCATGAATTAGAACTATAAGTCATATTAGGACCATTATTGATAACCCCTTTCCTCCCTTCGGTGAATATCTCCTACCACACTGCTTGAGTTATTCAATCACTTGGTGTCCAAGATGACTCTTACCTAGGAAGATTACTCTAACCTTTGTTTAAACTAATACACCTACCAAATTTTCTCAAATACATAGTGGTATAATCTTGAGAGTGTTTCAATATATCCAAAAATTCCATTAGGTCATCCCCATGATTCATGTTTTCCTCGATTTGGTTCCCCATTATCTTCCATGTACGAATGGGCCCCCTAACGATAATGGTGCCTAGCCAAATTGGGTCACCTTCCATCCTAGAAACATTCCTCAAAAGGATTCGAAAAACATTTTTATAGGTCTTCTACTTTGAACATGGTCAATGGTTAACCCTCAATTTTTTCCATATCTTTGAAAAAATGATAGTATAATATATGTTTCGAACATGTTTAGTATTCATCCTCTATCACCACATCCCCCCTTCTGTGTTCCAATACTTGTGAGTCTCAATTCATGCTCTTTATCAGTCCACTATGTTATGGTATAATTAAATGCCCCTATCATTACCCCTTCCATGAACTAATTCACGTTGAAAAATAATATTGGATGTGCATAGAGTCTCATTCTACAGCCAAAGTTTTCTTGGTCAGGACACTCCTAGTAGTCAAACAATTCAAACCCTGGTTTTATTCCTTTCTCTGACACTCAAATATAAATGAGAAATATTATTTTTCTCCCTTATTACCCACAACAAGTGTGACTCAAGTGGTATTTGGGATTTATTTTTGGCTGTCTCACTGATATGATTTATATGAAGTAAAAATACACATTAAAGAATATGATAATTTTAAATAAACAATTTAAAAATCTTTAGGAGGGTCATCCACATGTTAGAGACTATGATTTATTTCAAACTAAAATAAATTTCTTTAAGGATCATACCTAGTTAATGAGTGATCAAACTCATCCATCCTATGTCGATTAGCCTCCACAGTCCAATGTCGCTTCACCAGATCATTCAATTGCTCCTCATAAATAGGGTGAACTTCTTAAAACTTAATTTGAACCCAATCATGCTCATTATGGAACTTGGTCACTAGATATGTCACCTCAACTTCCCTATCCTCAACCACTGCTATTTGACCCCTCAATTGATCAATGATATTTTCTTGATCAGTGATAATAACTATGTTCTCTCATGCATAATCCTCTAGATGAGATATTTCCTCCCCACCTTCATGAGTTCCCTAGTACTTATGATTATGTCTAGAAATGTCAAACTCTTGCCACTCTTTATGTTCCCATTCACTGATAAAGTCTTAAGGTAGTGTTTAGAGGCTGCTAAATTCCACCCCACTAGTTTCCAAGATAACTAACCAATGGAAGGCGGATCCCATCTAATTTGGAAGATAATCTAGTGTAGTATAGGTGATGAAATTCCCCACAGTCCTCCATGCCTTGTGGTGAATGACTTGGTTCTCCTTGAAAATGTATGAGCACGAATCCCTGAATTCCCCAGGAAGCACAACCCTGTTCCGCATGTAGATTTCCAAATCATCTATGGAAAGATCATTTTCTAGAATCTTATATAGTGGAATAACCCACAATACTTATAGAAATGCATCCTATTCAGATTATTTTCTGACAGTGGGAGCCTTAGACATCTCCTGTGGAACATCCAAGGTAGTCCCAACCACAAAAACTCCTAGACCACTCCTATCAAAGGCACAACATCCTTGGATATCTCTATTGGGACAACAATGTCCACCGCCACTACCTCAGCTATAGGCTTCACTGACATGAAAATTACCACAGGTGGATGATATCTAAATTTGGTTTAGACTATCATTTAAAGTACGAGTTTATCCGAGTGTGACTTATGGGAGGAAAAAATGAACAAGAATATGAAAATAGGAAAAGGATTACAAGAGTGTTATAGTTTGACCAATAAATCAAAAAGGTTCAATCGTTATCCCCTAGCTATTGGAAAATACCACATGGCTAGATGTTCTCATTATGTCAAGAAGAATATAAACAAGTTGGGAATTTTTCAAGCATGGATCCCCAAACCCATACAAGGAAAGTGGGGTTACCGGGAATCACTTGGGATTTCTAAGCTGTCACCTCAGTTATAAGTTCCACTTTAACATAAGGTAGTTCATCTTTGACCACAACATTTGGAAGAGTCCCAACACCCTCACTCAAGGGTTGGGGTTCCTTCATTCTTCATATGAGGTTCCTCATGAACCTCCCCTTCCCCCATTGATCTCTAATTCCTACAAAAGTAAAAGTATTTAGACAATGGCCATGAAGGGTGGAAAATTATTAAAGCACACCCAATTAATAAATTTACATGATAAGTGGCAGGATATACTTTCCCCAAAGAATCAAGTAGGCATAAATTTTATAGGATTCTTCCTCTTCCAATCCATCTTCCCCAACCTCACCTAATGATAGTTATTACAAAATAATATAATGTGGGATGTCATGCCCAATACCAACCTTAATCATCTGTTCAAGGGGTGTGTAATGCCAAAAAAATGAATTAGTTCATCTATCTACATGAGAAATTATACCACCTCATCTCAAGTAACAAAGAATTCATCTCTTTCCTGACCCAAACCTAGATGTTTTATGAATTATTATTGGAAATACTACCACAAATCATGAGGAGAGTATATTTTTCTATTGGTTCCACAGATGTCTTAGGAATTAGGGAAGACAAAATCCATGGGGATATACATTTGACACAGTCACTTCACCAGGGTCTGAACTTTTGCCCTTGAAACTAATCTAAAGGGTTCACATTCCTCCTGAAACTGATTTCCTAGGAGTATCGAGTCAATTTTTTCTCCCCTACCTAAAGCTTCCATATGTGCAGGACCATGTAGTAGTGGAGTCATTACTATTACTCGACCTACAAGCCCAACTCTGGCTCTGTAGTGTGTCTTAATCACTACTTTCCCCTGACCTTGTGTTTGTAGGGCCCTTTCCACCTCATCTAAACAAATCACTAGTCATCTCATAATTACATAAGGATATGCACTCCCCTAGCTCAATTTATACTCATGGATGAGCCCATATTCAGCAGGAGGTAGAGGAAACTCATTTCACCCCTTACCATCCTCAAGTGAGAATATGCAACAAATATACTAAAGGAACAAGTAGTGATGATTACTACATACCCCTATATACACCTTCAAGGAGATCCATTGGAGGCACCATAACTATCATAAAAAATGATGTGGGGTGTATGGATCAAAAACCACATTGTAGTTGACCATATACACCAATACCCCACCTCGAAAGGCCAGGAGGTATGATCGCTACTCAATAGTTCCCATGCCATCATCAGTGACCATACTCATAAGGAGGAGAAATAGATAAAAAATTAAGAGGTCTACCAACCCAATCCTTGATAGATTTTTTATTAATCCCAAATCAAGATTCCAACTCCCAAGGATATTGAGCATCAAAGGATGGAAATTCTTTATGGGAGGGGAGATGGGGTGTGTATATTTATACCCCTCTATGTATGTGGAGAACCAATCACACAAGAAGTGAAAGATACCACACACATGGAAGGGAGTCTTCCATGGAATGATGTGGCATAATACCTTGTACAACTTTTCCAGCACTAGGACTTCTAGGTTGATTCTCTTCCCAATCTCCATCATCACTGCCATGATGAGGATGTTCGACTACACCCCCATGTGTGAATAATGAACCAGGAGCATCCAACCACAAATTCGAGAAGGGAAAAATCCTTCCAACCTTAAAATAGGATTTTTGGGTTTCACACTATATCCCCAATATTACCATTGTCTTGCCTCTAGGTTTCTCTAGTATGAGTGCTCCTTGCCTCGCTGAAATTCCTTAGGACACTAGCATGGAATCCCATGAAAATTTACTGCATACTCATTCAAGAAATAACTGAATAATTTCTTGAAGGGTTCATCCATAATTCTCAATTTTTTTCACCACATACCATGTGAAACAATACCCTTGTGATCATTGGAATATTCTCATGGTTGTCACAGATGTCCTTAGCTAGAAGAAATTCATTATACATTTCCCCTTGGATGGGGATCCTTGTGATGTATTAGAGGTCCTATATGTTGTCCTAGATAATGACTGACTAAATAACTCAAGAGGGGGTGAATTGAGTTCTTAAAATATACTTGAATATTAGACTTCCCTATTTGAAATATTCTAGTTCAATTATTTTCTTAAGATTATATGCATAAAAATATGAAATCATGTGGAAAAGAAATAAAACACATATATTTATATTGGTTTGGGGAATAGAAATCCCCTAGTCCACTCCACCAACATTTTTCTCATTGATCTTGGTGATTTTCACTATAAAAATCCTTTTATCGGGGGATCCTAGTTGAAAACATGCTAGAATAAGATAGAAAATTTGAGAAATTTTTGTATCTCCCAGTTACAAGAAGAAATAGATAGTAGAATCAAATTCCTCTTGAGATAATAATAGACTTAAAAGAATTGTTCATGATGATATTTAGCGAAAATGATAAAAAATAATAAGCACATCATGAAATATTTTCTTTCTTGACTATGTACATGTCTTCATCAATTTTCTTTATCGTGTTATAAAAGTAATTAGCTATTTTTAATCTTCATCATTTCATTTTTTAAGTAGTTTCTAAGTTATCCTTTTATATTCTTGTTTAAACTGGAATGTAGGGAAACTCTAATGGTCAAGTGAGACATAAAAAAACATTGATGCTATAGGATACTAAGTACATGTAGCTGGACTTTACAAATATAGGAATTTATTTTGTGTTATAAAACTTCTAATTATTTTGATTTTTCTAATCAGTAAGTCTTTTGTAGACCAATATTTCCTTAAATGAATGATCTCCTTTTGAAGTGATCTAAAGGAATGAAGTTACTTATCGATAGATTAGCAAAGTAATCATGACGTTCTGTAGTACTAGATCATCATAAGATATTGACTAAGAACATTGTTCCTAATAAGATAACTTTTGTAAGACAAAGAAACACATACTCATAAGATAAAATGACTTCAATGCAGTGTAAGATAATTCTCTAGCATAAGATAAAGTGATAATATAACATTTTTCTTCCTCTACTTCTTCGGTCAGTGGAAATACATTTTTGAAGATAAAGTCATTTTATAATATTATTTTGATTAGAGTATATTTATTGAGAAACTTAGTCAAACTTCATAAGATAAAGTCATACATGATACTTTCCAAAAAGAAACTAAATTCTTCAATTCCCATAAGATAAATTACTTTTCATATCATAAAATAAATACTTGGGCACATGGAATATGATAAAAATAATTTGAAACACTTTAAATCAAAAAATTTAAAATAAAATTAGAGATTTTGTGAATAACTAAAACACATAACCCCAATATATGTTGGAGAAACATATTTTCCAACAATATCCCCCTTTTTATGATAAAAACCCATCGAAAGTAAAAACTAAAAAAATTACAGTAAACATTAAACTTTCAAAAATATGAAAATTTTATTTTTATTCTTCCATAATTTTCCTATTCTTCTCCTTTTTTTAAAATATGTTTTTGTGTTTTCTTTTTCTTCTACCCCTTTTTGTGATATCAAGAAGAAGTTGAATAAGAAATAGAGTTTATATTGCACAAAAATTGTAGTAAGCAGTTAATGTTATCTCTTAATAAATAAGATTTGGTAATAAAAAGAAGTCTTAATGAAATATTGAAACATTATAGTATAAAGAAATGATAAATAAATATAAAAGAAATCATAACACAAGATTCAACTGTAAACCATTATGACCAGCTTAGAAAATTATTTAAGCAGATAAAGCATAACTATCATTAAAAAATATATTAAATAACAAAGATTTAAATGTTTAAATTCCATAAAATGTGGCATAGTTCAAATGTTTCGAGAATTCCCAACCACTAGGAATCTAATCCACAAACTTAAAAGAATTAATGTATCATCTTCTTGAGCTGAACTAACTTTTTAGGATGGATTCTTGAAAGGGAGGGGTTGATCATGAGATGAAAAAGATAAAAGAAGAGGACTATCAGTTGTCATTTCAACAACACCACCCAACGTCAGTAGAGATGCTCCAAGACCAGTGTGATATCGACGAGAAAACCTGACTTCTGTAAACTGACTATTGTGATATTCTTATTATTACCTTTTGATATTAAAGTTATCTATATGAGTAAAGAGTAATTTAAAGGATGGTTTAGGTAAGGATAAAAAAGTTTCATTAGAAACCCTTATATTTTCCCCTTGAAAAGCATGATATGGATTAAATTTTTTTAAGGTGATGAGTGGTAGACGGGTGATGGTTGATAATCAGTTTTCTAGGAATCCTTATACTAAGAATTTGAAAATGTTCTTCAGAACATGCATCAATAATTTTTAACATATAATTCTCATAATAATCCAAAATAATTATAAAACTATTCAATACACATTGTGATAAATTCCAAACATATTGTTGTATCTAACCTTTCTTTTCAAAATTTGAAATCAAATTCCTTAACACTTCATACTGATTTTCTATCATACCAATGATATAAATAGTTTCGTGTTCTCTTAAAGTTTCAAGCTTGTCCAATGATTCAAAAAAGTCATCAGCCTCTATTTCATCATTGTATGAGATGTCTGGCTTGATACTGTTTACCAAAACATTGTGTAGGTATTCAACATTCTTTTCAATTTCACAAAAAATATTTGTCAGAGTCATTGAAATTTCCTTGAAAAGTGATGATGAAACTTATGTCATTATTTAATTGAAGTAAAATTTCATGGGATTCTAATAGTTTCTGATTAAGAATAGAACTTATTTCTTTTTTGACCTATCAATATATTCAAAAACTTCCCTTGGTGAAGTTGGTAGCCTTATAACATTGTCTATTATTGTTATCTAAAGGTTTTGTCACATATCCCCTATTCTGACTTGACACTGAAGAGATTCAAATGATTAAATTACTACATCCATAGATTGGGATAAATTCATTATTTTAACTGAAAATATGAACCATTCATAGTTAGAGTAAAGTGTTGTTCTGAAAACTTATCTAAAAATACTAAACTAGCAAGCTTAGTTCCTAAATATTGGATTTCAAGTCCGTCTGATCACACATTAATCTTACTTTTTAATTTGATTCAACTATTTGAAATTTAAGAGTTTCAACTTCATTTACTATCTTTTAATAGGTTTGTTGATCTCGTTCAAGAATACTTTTATCGACTTCCAATGCTTCTTTATTTTCAACATCTTGAGGTATAGGGGTACCCCTTTCTTGATGAACATCAACACTTTCTTCTTGAACTGATAGTTTCTCAGCAATGTCAGGCACTTTTTCCATACGACATGATTCTTCCAAATCCATCCTTCTGATTATTCTTTTATCCATTATCACCACATCTTGAGAGTTAGGCTCGATTAAGTTGGGATACGCTCTTAGGATTTTCATAAATTTTCTTTTCTAGACCAATGTAAAACATCCAAGTGATATGTGAGGCAATCATTTCTTTTTTAACTTAAATAGGTACATAGGCAGAAAGAGGAGGGTTCCTCTCCTAGAATCTAGTTTGAGGGTCTTCTAGAATAGAAATATGAACTCTTCGTATTAGTGTAAGAGTTTCTTTGTCCTCATGAAGTTATATAATATCAATATCATTATATGATTCTTCTAACATCACTGGTATATTTTTGAAACTAGAATACTTCTCCTTAGTTAAATAAGGGTTTGCTTTAGGCTTTCAGGAAAAGGGAATCAATTTTTTTAATGAAACATACTAGTGAAAACAACTTTTCCTTATAACACTTACATTTATTTTTTTTAAACTGTGATAAGGAGTTGTGTTGTAATCATCCCGAAAAAATTCTATACTTTGAAAAATGAGGGTTAAGATTTGTTCATACAGGCAGATGTTTAGAGTCTTGTTTTGGACATGGAACATACACCATAAAATATATCATGTTATATTCATAGGATTTTATAACATGAAAAAATAAATAAAATATACACATTGAAAAATAATCTTTTTTAACTCACCATTTTGTTGAGAGATTCCAAACTAGATGAATTTGGTCAGAATTTTTCTCTCATGATCCAGATTCTTCACTTTCTTTTTCTCAATGAAAGTTGTTCTGAACGAAAAATTCATAATCTATGAAGGTGTAACATAATTCATTATAGATAAAGAGGTGTTAAAGAATGGGTATCCTTCAAGAGGAACTTTCAACACTTTATCTAACTTGTCTGAGGATAGAGACATAATTTTCTAGTTAATTGAGGTAGTAACCCAGTCTCGATCATCACCGAAATGTAAAACAACCAACTAATAAAACTCATAGACTTATTTCTTTTACACTAATAAGGTATTAAAATCATAAAAAACATACTCTCATCCCTGAATATTTAATACTTTATTCAACAACGTATCCATTTTATGCATCCATCAAAAATTCATAGCTCGTCCACTAAAAACATTTCTTAGAATCCTTTGATGCTTAATTCTGCTGGTCGAAATATCATTAGTTATTTTTTTTGGAAATTAAAAAGGGTTTATAAGGGTTTGGATATTAGGTTAATGAGGGTTTGAGCAGGGATAAATGAAGGGTTCAAAGGCTTGAAATTTGGTTCACGTGTAGAGTTTATACACAATATTTTTCATTCACGACAATCAAGGGGTTGCGCAGTAATGTGCAGTGTAATTATTTCTAAGATGAGATGATGTGGTCCATTGTATGTGACCATTACTCAAAATGGTAGAAAAATTAAATATTTAAATAAAAAAATATTGTGTTTACTTTTTATATGAGAGATACAGTATAAACTGTTATTTTTTAAAATTAAACATAGCTAATTCTTATTTTATAAAATAAAATCTATCAGTAGAAAAAGGATTAATAAAAATGTATGCTAATTTATTTTCTATGCAAAAAAATCTAAAGAGATATCATTTTTATATCCATGATCACTCAAAAAATGATATCTTAAATCAATTTGAGTTGTTCTTGAATGGTTTATTGGATTCTTTAAGATGTTTATAACACAAGTGTTATCACATCTTATTGGAACACAATTAAAATTAAATCAAAAATCTATTAAGGTTTGTTTCATCCACAACTCCTATTCCTAGGACCTTCATGGGATAATATATTCATCTTTAGTAGTTTATAGTTCTACATAATTTTTCTTCTTACTTTACCAAGACACTGGGGATTTACACAGAAAATGACAGGTTTCTAAGGTGATTTTTCTATCCAATTTATATCTAGTAAAATTAACATCTGAGTATGAAATTATATTAAAATCAAAGGTTTTTGGAAAAAGAAGAGAAAGAGTTAGAATTCATTTTATATATCATAAAATTATTTTCACAACATTCAAATGCGATTCTTTTGGATTAGATTGAAATCTTGTACAAAGACATACTGAAAACATAATGTCTGGTATACTTGTAATAAGATACAAAAAACTTCCAATGATTCCTCTATAAAACATGATGTTAAGTGGTTTTCTATCTCCATTCGAGTCAAGTTGGATATTATAACTCATAAGAGTTGAGTAGGTGTTACTATTTTCAGGTACAAACATCTTATGTAAGTCGATTATATATTTTATTTGATTTAAAATGTTCCCAAAATCTTTTTTATAAACTTTAAATCCAAGGAAATTGTTTATTTCACTAATCATACTTATTTAAAATTAATTTTTCATAAGTTTTTAAAATTCATTGCACAATATTTGATTTATTTATTTGAAAATAACATCATCTATATATATTTGTACAAGAAAAATATCATATAAAGAAGTTTTCTTAAACAATGTATGATATTCTATTCCTACAATAAAACCATTTGATAAAAGAAAAGACATTGGTCTTTCATTCCATACCATTGGAGCTTGCTTAAGTCCATATATAGATTTGTTGAGTTTAAATATAGAATTTTGAAAATGAATATCTTTAAAAGTATAAGGTTTTTCTATATAAAATTCATCCATTAAAAATCCATTTTCAAAAGAATATTTAATGTTCATGTAATATTACTTAAAATACTTATAGGATGCATATGATTGGAGGATTATAATAGATTCTAATCTAACTATGGGGGAAAATGAATCATCATAATCTATTCCTTCTTCTTGATTATATCCTTTGGAAACCAACCTAGATTTATTTCTAGTTATTATACCACGGTCCTCTTGTTTATTTCTAAAAATGCATTTTTTCCAATTATAGAATTGTTTGAGGACCTTTTAACTAGTTCACATACCTTATTTTTTAAAATTATTTAGCTCTTCTTGTATTATTAAGAACAAAATTTCATCAAATAAGGATTCTTATACAGATTTAGGTTCAAATTGGGATAAAAAAGTTGATAATTTTATTAAATTTACTATATTTATTCTGGTTTTGACTCCATTATCTAGGTTTCCTATGATTGTTTCTAAAAGATGATCTTTAAGGTTTCATGGTGATCTAGGAAACAAAATTTTGGGTTCCCTAGTTTCTACCCTTACTGAATTTGTTTTAAGGTAATCGAGTTCTAATTCATCATCTTTATTGTCATTAAAGAGAGGTTCAGGTCTCATATTTTTGGCTGAATCATTTTGATCACTAATTTGAATCATTTTGTGAGTGAAAGGATCACTTTGAAAAAATTTCACATGATATGATTCCTCAACAATCCTTGAACTTTTATTGAAAACTCTATAAGATTTGGATTTATTATAATATCCTAGGGAAGATACCTTCGTCAGCATTTGGATCAAACATTCTAAAATTATCCTTGGTGTTCAAGATGTAAACCTTACATATAAATTCATAGAAGTATCCTACCTTGGGTTTTATATTATTCCAAAAATAATTGGATGTTTCTTTTATGTTAAGACATATTAGTACTCTTTTAATGATATAAAATTATGTGTTAATAGACTCAAACCATAATTGAGTGGGTATTTTATAGTCACACAACATTGTCCAAGAAATTTCTTACAAAGTCATATTCCTCCTTTTGACAAAACCATTTTATGAGGTGTCCTGAGTGAAAAGAATGTATGTTTAAATAATTTCTTATAAAAATAAGAATTATATTCATGATTATCAAACTCATATCCATGACCACTTTTGGAAGACACAATTTTGACATCTTTTTCATTTTTCCACTAGTGTAGAAAATGTTATTTACGTCAGTTATTTTTCATTTTTTACGTCGGTTTTTAGCCAATGTTAATACATATGACGTTATAAATAACGTTTTTTACGTCGGTTATTTAAAAACAGACGTAAAAAACCTAACATCGCAGTGTTTATCATGTCGGTTAAATAATAACTGATGTGTAAAAACCAGGGGGGTTATAACATCGGTTTTTATATAACTTTCATGATGAACCAGGGGGTTTTATGACGTCGGTTATATAATAACCGACGTTATAAACCCATGCGGGGGATGTTTATCACGTCGGTTATTAAATAACCAACATGATAAACCCCTGGGAAATGGTTTATCACGTCGGTTATATAATAACTGACCTACTAAACCAGTCTGGGGGGGTTATTATGTTGGTTATTAAATAATAGACCTTATAAAAGTCCTCAGAAATGGTTTATCATGTAGTTTATCAAATAACCGACGTGATAAACCATTTCTCAGGCCTTTTATCACATTGGTTATTTAATACCCGACGTGATAAACCATTTTCCAGGCCTTTTATCATGTCGGTTATTAAATAACTGACGTGATAAACCATTCCATAGGTGTTTATCACGTCGGTTATTAAAAAAATCGACGTGATAAACCCTTTCCGATTTCTTTATCATGTCGCTTATAAAATAACCGACGTGGAATACAATGTTTTTATAAAAAAAATCGAATGCAGTCCTCTGCTCTCCCCTAGAAACAACCAGAAACAAAATCAAGAATTCATACCACAAAAATAGAAGTAGATAAAAACAAGAAATAAAGAAAAATTAAGCATTTACATTGATAACATATAGAACTTACCCCACTTGACAGCCCCCACCACACCCCTGAACTGCCCTCCGACCCCCTGGACAGCCCCAAACACCCAGGGACAGCCCCAAACACCCCGAGACAACCCCCCACTGGACTCCCAGCACCCCCTAAACAACACCCCCTCACCCCACTTGACAGCCCCCACCACACCACTGGACAGCCCCCTGACCCCCTGGACATCCCCAAACACCACGGGACAACCCCCCACCCTCCAGAACAGCACCCCCTCACCCCAATTGATAGCCCCCACCACATCCCCGGACTGCCGCCCAACCCCATGGACAACCCCAAGCACCCAAGGACAACACCCCCCAACCCTCGTGTATACCCCCCCCCCCACCCACACCCTGGACATCCCTCCCCCACCCCATTGGAGCCCCCACCACACCCCTGGACTGCCCCCCGACCCCCTGGACAACCCCAAACCCCCCTGGACAACCCCCACCCTCATGTATACTCTCCCACACCCCTGGACTGCCCCCCGACCCCCTGGACAGCCCCAAACACCCCGGGAAAATCTCCCACCCTCTTGTATAGCCCCCCCACACCCTGGACAACCCTCCCCCACCCCATTGGATCCCCCACCACACCCCTGGACTGCCCCCGACCCCCTGGACAACCCCAAACACCCCTGGACAACCCCCACCCTCATGTATACTCCCCCACTGCCTAGATAACACTTACACACTCCTGGACCTCCCTCCCACACCCCTGAAATAGACCAAAAAGTTACTGAAAACAAACCAGAACCCACTCACCCCACTAGACTACCCCCACCACACCCCTGGACACTCCCCCCACACCCCTGGACATCACCACCACCCCTGGACATCCCCCCAATGTCCTGTAGACCCCCACCCCTGGGAATCACTCCCACATCCCTGAACGGCCCTCCCACACCCTTGAAACATACCAAAAAGTTGCCAAAAATAGGCCAAAACCCCCTCAACCCACTAGACAGCCCCCACCATACCCCTGGACTACCCCCCCCCCCCCAAATCCCCATGGACACCCTAGACCCCCCCCCCCACTGGACAACCCCCCCACCCCTGGAAACCCCCCCTCACCCCAAAAGACACCCCCACACCCCTGAACACCCCCTAGATAGCCTCCCACTCCCCTGGACAGCCCTTCCACCCTCCTAGAAACACTCCCACCCCCTGGACTGCCCCCCCCCCCACTCTCATGGACACCCAGGACCCCCCACCCCACCGAACAGCCCTCCCAGACCCCTAGACACCCCCAACCCATTGAACACCCCCCACACCCTTGGAACTTCTCCCCCAGACCAGAATCCATACCAAAAAAACCATCAAAAGTAGACCAAAACAAGAAGTAGAGAAAAATTAAACATTCACATTTATAACATTCAAAGTTTACACCGTCAACTTCAAAAAAAACTAAATCCAACCTAAACAACTATCAAATACACAATTACAACAACAATATTCAAAATTACATTTTACATTACAAACAACTAAAATTCAATCAAACCTGTAAAATAATTTTACCACTCCACTTGTAAGTGTTTGATGTCTTCAGTAGTATAGGGTTGAGGGTCATCAAAAAGATAAAAATTAAAAGGATAGTAGTTAAATTGTATAATGAATAAATCAAATTGAAATATTATGGAAAAGTTTAAGAGGAAATCTTACCAGGTCAAAATTCACAACTGTCCCAGTTGTTATTATTTCATACATAAATCTTAACATATAATATCTACATTCGATGGTGCCTTGTTGTTCATGACAATTCTATTTGAATGAGTGTAAATTCAATATATTATTTTTATGTAATAAATCAAAAAGTACACATTATAAATGGATATTTACCTTCGCGTTTACATATTTGATCTTTGCACTCCTTTTCTTTGTGTTTTTTTAAAAGTAGGCCCATGCCCTATTAGAAAATAATGCGAATGGGGTAAATTTAAAATTCATTATAATATATAAAACTATTGAGAAATTGAAACTTACTTTTCCAATATATTCTTAAAACTTTCCCACACATCATCATGAATAGAGAATATCCAATAAAGTGCATTCTCCATTGGGAAAAAACCCCTAACATCAAATGATCACTGATAAAAGGAATTTTAAGGTTAGTGGTTTTTTATGTTAAAAGATAATGAACTCTTTGAGAGAGATGTGTTTCATACCTCTCACAAAAAGGAATCATCCAACATTGTGTGACTATATTCTTTTCAAGTCTTTCAGCATTATAAATCATTCTTTGTTCCTCACCCAATGAACATGTTTCAGGGGAAATCAATTGCGGGTCCATGAATCCGTATACATCTGTCAGCTCATTCCTCTCACAAATTTTATAAAGATACTTAATAAAAAATAGTCATAAGTATACATTTTTAATAAATATAACGTAGGGAAAAGGTGTTAAGACTTACATGGAAAAAAAATTCACCATGCTGATGCCCAACTTATCTCCAGTAACAAGCTCCATGATATAATTTTTCATAATCCCCACATTTATTGCACGTCAACAAATATGTGCTTCCATTGGAAACTCATAATGACCAGCAAAAAAATTTGAATATCTTGACAATCTATCCGGACTACTAGAATCTGTATCTGATCTCATAGACATTTGTCTTTATTGTTGTCTATAAAATATTTCTTTAACTTTGAAGTATTCCTATAAAAATAAATAGAAAAATATATTAGTTTTTAAATGATAAAACAACATTAATAAAAAAAAACAAAATAAAATATATAACATTCATACCTCTATGGTAATGAGTCGAAGAAGTCTGGATGGCCAAATTAAAAAATGGACAATACTATGTCCAACTGTCATCACCTCATCTGTAGGTAATGGTACTCTAGCTGATCTCTCTATAATATCCTGTAAAATGACCCTCTGATTCTCTACCTCTAATTGTTGATGATGAACTGTATCTCCTATACAATATACCATCCCATATGAAACTATATGATGTTGAGGATCATCAACATACAACTCGCAATATGTAGGAAGCTGTGGAGGAGGAGTAAGATAAAAAATGGGGTCCGCAGGCTGAGGTGGGGGAGTGGGAGCTACTGGTGGAGGTGGAGGATAAATAATGGGGTCTGCAGGGGGAGGTGGAGAAGTGGGAGCTGCAGTCTGAAATTGTCTTTTCATGTCTGCAAACATAGACTATACCGACGCTCTAATCTTTTCCTCCATCATCTCATTAATATTATGAACTTCAGCCTCCAAGGATTCTATTTTTTTATAAACCCCTTCAACGTTAGAAGTTGAAGAACATGGCAACACTTTTCATACCAATACACCTGCCAGATATCCCCTTACACGACCAGGATGTTCAAGCTTTCCCAATGCTACAAATAAAATATCTTTCCTCCCAGTTGCTGTAAATGCCCCCTGTGAACTATGCTCCTCAAGAGAGTCATGTATTAATTAACTGAACATTTCTGTAATGATTGAAATTATATGAAGAAAATAGTTAACTTAAATAAATAAAATAGATATCTTACAATCCTCTTAGCTATGATTCTCGATTCTTCCGAAAGATATTTCCTTTTTTTCCCTTCTGAGATCTCTTCCATTTTTCATGTCTAGATGGAGGGGATGGAGGGGCCACCTCTCCAAAGCTTGAAGACTCAGCTCTTAGTTGTTGAAATTTTTCCGCCATCATTTGTTCTTCCAAAAATGCATACCCTCCCCGAGATAAACTATGAGGGTATACATTTTTAGATTGAATCTCCTGATGATCTTTCCTTGTTTTCTGTAAATTAAGAATAATAAATCATTAACAAAACATTAATAAGATCATATATATAAGAAAGATTATAAAAGTTTACTTTGACCTTACCAAAAATTACTCTTTTCTTCTACTTTCATAAAACTATCTCAATGTGTCTTTATCTATAAAAGGATATATACGACATGAATTGTCATGACTCCTATGACCATAAATGAAATCATATGAGAGGGTTGATTTGAAATCCCTCCATCTCCTGGCAGCCAACGATAAGAATTTCTTTTCTGACTCCTCCAATGTCAGGAATATAAAATGTCATCTTATAAAGAAGAGGTTAAACATATTATATATACTAGAAATAATTAAATATTAGTCAAAAAATAGAAAAATATCTTACCAAAATCATCTCCCACAATTTAGAGATTATCGCTTTATCCACACTTCTCCAGTCATTATACAAAATTCTTACTTTTCTCTTAGCCTGAGTTGATATAAAAATCTTAAAATCTTTTGCATTTGGACCCCTAGGAATATCATCATCATCAAACTCAATGATTATCCTCTGATCCAGTGTATGGGAAAGTGATAATTTTGGTAAACGTGTGCACCCATGTTTACCAACCTTTGAACTATTTGTCATAATAGGAGCACATGAGGAAGATTGGGGAACATCCAGAGGAGCATGTGAATGTTCCTCCCCAGAGGTATGACCAATATTCTCATCTACAGAATCATGTGTTTGATCAACTGAATGATCTGTCATTATCCTTCAAATAAAAACATTAGTTCACAAATATAAAAATTCAAATATTTTAATACTACTGTAATCAAAAAATAGAAAAGTGTACTAAGTAATGTAATAGTAAACATTTGTAATATGGTAAGCATTTAAAACAATGGTAAAGATGGTAAACATTGTAAACATGGTAAACATGGTAAACATGGTAAACATGGTAAACCTGGTAAACCTGGTAAACCTGGTAATGTAATTGTCACTAAACAAAAATAATAGATATATAATTCATGTAACGGAAAACATGATAAAGTAAACTAAACAAACTTAAAACAAACAAATAATTATACTTATTTTGGTTAAATACATGTTTTAATAAAGAAAAAACATACAATATCTAACATTTTATGAAAAAAATAAATGTAAACAAGAAATAAACATATGTTACCTATAATTTTAGGAATGTAAAAATGGATTTTTTTCCCAAATTCCTTCGTTGTGATCATTCCTTATGGCACAAACCATGTCTTCAACATGATCATCATTATGTTCTGTTAATATTTCCATGGAAGTATGGATCTCACATAAATAAGCATCTTCATCAAGTTCAACCTCACCAACATATTGATTTTTCCCATGTAAAACAATAGCCCACTACATATTTGATTGATCTAATACATAGAAAATTTGTTTTGAATGAGTTTCCTTTATAAAAGAATCAGTTTTGTCTTCCAATATATTTAGATTAACAAGTGTCATTCCAAATTCATCGTGTCTTACACTGTTGTTACCGATAAACCATTTACAGTTAAAAACAGGAACTTGGATTTTAAAGTAATCAACATCCCATATGTGTTCAATCACTCCATAATATGCACTTGATGCGGAAATTGGGTTTTTGTCCATAGAACTCGAAAAATGCATTGCTTCTGCAAACACCAATACACCACTATTCTGAACTGCACTTCTGTTGTCCTGAGCTTTCGTATGAAATGTATAGCCATTAATGTCATAACCTGATGATGTTATCACATTTAAACATGGACCACCCACTATCCATTTTAATGTCTCTGATACATCTGATCTACCAAGAAAGGTCTTTTAAAACCATGACAAAAAAGTTTTGTTGTGCTCATTAAAAATCCACATTTCTTTATTCTTTGGATGACATTGTTTCAACTCATTAATATGCAATGTGATATACGGTTGAGAATCAGCTATGTTATTCAAGATGTATGATTCTAACTTATTCATCTGTTCAGCTGACAATGATTTGACTTTCAAGCCACAAATCCCATTTCCCTAATTATTAACTCATTCATGGTGAGATGGAGGCAAACTTATGTGTTGATCCGCAGCCAAGTAGCTCGTATAAAACTCTGCTACCTCCTCATAAATATACTTTTCAATAATGGAGGCTTCAGGTCGGTATGGATTTTTAACATAACCCTTTAATATTTTCATATACCTTTCAAAAGGATACGTCCAACGAAGATATGAAGGTCTATAAAGCTTTATTTCTCGAACCAGATGAATCATTAAATGCACCATTATATCAAAAAAAGTTGGAGGAAAATACATTTCCAATTGACAAAGTATAAAAACTTCATCCTTTTCCAAAATGTTCAAAGCATTCACATCAATCACCTTGTTACAAATTGAATTGAAAAAATAACATAACTTCATTATAGTCTTTCTAACACTGATGGGAAATATTACACACAATGCAACTGGTATAATTTGTTGCATCATGACATGAAAATCATGTAATTTCATACCTATCAACTTCAAGTCCATCAATGAGACAAAAAAATTTACATTTGAAGAATAACCTTGAGGCACTTTGATATCATGAAGACACTGACAAATGCTAATTTTCTCCCTCTTTGATAATGTATGACAAGCCGGGGGAAGAAATGTTCGTCTTCCTTTAGGAGTGGGAGCTAACTCCAAACATATTCCCATTGATAGTAAGTCTAATCTTGCATTCAACCCATCTTTTGTCTTTCCTTTAATATCTAAAAATGTTCCAATCAAATAATCACAGATATTCTTCTCCATGTTCATGACATCAATATTATGTTTAACTTCATGATACCTCTAATATGGTAGCTCAAAAAATATTGACCTTTTCTTCCAAATATTTCTATCATTACCAGATTTCTGTGTCTTTCCCAATGTCACATAAAGGTTTTTCACCCTCTCAAAATACAGATCAGGGGATAAAGGTTTTGGAGCAGTATCAAATTCTTGTGATCCATTGAATGCCTTTTTTATTCTTCTATAAGGGTGATCCATAGGCAAAAACTTTTAATGACCCATGTACACTGTTTTCCTCCCGTGATGTAATTGACATTATGACGTCTGTTGTTCACAAATTGGACATGCTTTATGCCCTTTAACACTGTATCCAGACAAATTTCCATAAGCTAGGAAGTCATTTATAGTGAAGAGAACCAATGCATGCAGTTGAAAATATTCCATTTTATAAGAATCATACACCCTAATAACATCATCCCGTAACAGTTTCAAATCATCAATCAACTGTGAAAAGTAAACATCAATATCATTGTTGGGTTTCTTTGGACCAGAGATCATTATACTCAACATGACATATTTTTGATTCATACAAACTTCAGGAGAGAGGTTGTAAATTACCAATAAAACAGGTCATGAACTATGTGTGCTACTGGGGGTTCGGTATGAATTCATTCCATATGTGCACAACCCTAGTCTGAGATTTCTAATTTAATTTCCAAATATAGAGTAATGCGCATCAATTTTCTTCCATTGTGGACAATCAGCTGGTTGACGTATTTTTCTATCACATACCCGCTCATCAGCATGCCATCTTAACCTTTTTCCATCATGTGAATTAGAAAAAAAATGTTTGAAACGATGAATTATAGGAAGATAGCAACATACCTTTGAAGGGATCTTTGTAATCTCTACATCAGCCTGTGATTTTTCTTTCAACTTATACCGTGATGTCCCATATTTAGGACACTCTGATAGAAATTCATATTGTTTCCTATATATAATGTAGTCATTCGGGCAGGCATGTATTTTCTTGTATCCCAATCCCATCGGGCATAATATTTTCTTGGCCTTATAATGTGAATATGGAAGATTGTTATCTTTTGGAAGAATGTCGTTCATCAATTGTAGCAGCTCTGTAAAACTTCGGTCACTCCATCCTTGATTCACCTTCAGGTTAATCAATCTTAACACTGCCAACAAAACTGTAAAATCTGTACAACCAGGATATAATGGTTTTTCAGTATCACCATATAGACGCGCAATTGTTGGTTCTATCTCAATTTGTTCTGCTACAATATCGTGAATCATTTCTTCAATTCCATCGGAGTTTCCATCTTGCAAATCATCATCATCAGTGACATTCCGTCCAGTTTCACCATGCCAAATACAAGGGCTATAACTTGGATTAAAACCATGACAAATCAGATGATTTTTATCTCTCTACTTTTTAACTTCTTCATATTCAAACATTTCAGGCATGGACAGAAAAAAAATGTCACTACTTGGAATATTTTGTTTAGAAAATTCCAAAAAGTCATCAACACCTTCCTCATATTCATTTCTCATTCGATGTGTCGTAATCCAAACATCGAATCATTATTACCTACAACAAATATCAAAAATATATATATTTTTAAGATAAGAAAAATATAGGTTTATATGAAAAAAATCATAATTTGAATGTAAAACAATTTTGAAATATAAAACAAATCTATGCGTATTTAAAAAAAATATTCTTGAATATTATTTTAAAAACAAAATATAGTGAGATATAACAGTTTTAAATTCCATTGAATCAAAGAAAACCATGGGGCCTACAATGGATGATAGAAAATTGGCGAAAATGGAGCAAACCTGAGAATCAAATCAAATTTAAAATAAAAATTCAGATGGAGAAAATCACAATGTAAAGCCAATCATCAAGGCACAATCATCATGTCATAATCTCAGAAACCACGATGCAGTAGTAAATCCCAACTAACACTTATCCCCCACCCCCTTGGACACCCCCTGGACCCCACCACACCCTTGTACAGCTCCCCACCCCTTGGACACCCCCCCACCCCTTGGACACCCCATGGACACCACCACACCCTTGGACAGCGCCCCCACCCCTCCTGGACACCCCCACCCTCTGGACTACCCCCACCCATCTAGACAGCACCCCCAACCCCTCTTGGACACCACCCACACCCCCTACTCCCTTGGACACCCCCTGGACAATACCCCACCCTCTACACAGCACCCCCACCCGTCCTGGACACCACCCCCACCCCTTAACCCCTTGGACACCCCCTAGACACCCCCAACCCTCTGGACAGCCCCCCACCCACTGGACAGCCCCCACCCCTCTAGACAGCACCCCCACCCCTCCTGGACACCACCCCCACCCCCTACCCCATTGGACACCGCCCCTGGACACCCCCCAACCCTCTGGACAGTCCCCCACCCCCGGACAACCCCCCAAACCCTCTGGACAGGCCCCCAACCCCTTGGGCAGCCCCCCCACACCCACCCACCCCCTTGGACACCCTGCTGGTCACCCCCACCCCTCTGAATAGTCCCCCCCCCCCCAGACAACCCCCCAAACCCTCTAGACAGCCCCCACCCCCTGGACAGCCCCCACCCCCTGGACGCCCCCCACCCCATTAGACACCCCCTGGACACCCCCCTACCCTTTGGACAGCCCCCACCCCATGGACAGCCCCCACCCCTCTAGACAGCACCCCCACCCCTCCTAGACGCCACCCCCCACCCCACCCCATTGGACACCCCCCCCCCCCAACCCTCTGGACAACCCCCCACCCCCTGGACAGCCCCCCACCCCCTGGACAACCCCCCTCTAGATAGCACCCCCACCCCTTCTGGACACCACCCTCCACCCCTACCCCCTGGACACCCCCTAAACACCCCCAACCCTCTGGACATCCCCCCCCCCCACCCCACCCCCTGGATAGCCCCCACCCCCTTGGACAGCCCCCACCCATCCCCTTGGACACCACCCAGCCCTCTAGACAGCCCACCACCCCCCGGACAGCCTCCCCCCCCCCCCCCCACTTCTCTAGACAGCACCCCCACCCCTCTTGGACACCACCCCCACCCCCTACCCCCTTGGACACCCCACTGGACACCCCCCACCCCCTGGACAGCCCCCACCCCCTGGACAGCCCCCCACCCCCTGGACAGCCCCCCACCCCTCTAGACAGCACACCCCACCCCTCCTGGATACCACCCTCACCGCCAACCCCCTTGGACACCCCCTGGACCCCCCCCCCCCCAAACCCTCTGGACATCCCCCCACCACCCGGACAGCCCCCCAAACCCTCTAGATAGGCCCCCACCCCCTAGGACACCCCCCACCCCCACCCCCTTGGACACCCCCCCACCCACCCCCTTGGACAGTCCACCCACACCCTTGGACCCTCCTCCCCCACTACCACAAAAATAGTTTTTCGCAGCGCCCCACTTTATCAGCGCTTGTTTAGTAGCGCTGATAAAGGAGGACCTTTATCAGCACTTTTTTTAGCGCTGATAAAGGGTCGGCTTCAAAAAAAAGATTTTAAAATTATATTAATATATTAATATAGTTATATTATTATATAAATATATTATATAATTTTTAAATATATTTTAGATAAGTATAAATGTACATTTACACATATTATACTTAATATATAAGATATTTAGTGAAAATGACTTCTTAAAAAATTAAAAAAATATTTTTAATTAATATTTTGATAATAATTATGGATTAATAGTCATTTAATAACAATTTGAGGACTAAAAAAATTAAAAAAAGATCCAAAATATGTTGAAAACGCAACTCAAACTTCAAACGGCCATAACTTTTGATCCGGGTGTCCGTTTGAGGTCTACCACATATCAAATCGAAGCCTGCGATGAGCTCTACATCACTGTGACTGGGGAAAGCCCCAGTCAATCGATTTCCGAGGCCAAAAGAGGACCATAAGGCCTCCAAAATTGAGTTTTTAGTTGGGGTACCCCGATTTTTTAACATTTTGTGGATTTTCACCGTCGTTTAAGGGGGTATTATTGGATTTTTTTGGTTGGGTATGAATTTATTCCAAGGTATTACATTCATATTGATATTATGTTTTTGAAATTTCATCATTTTTTTATAATGCACTGCTATTTATAATCGAATATATAACAATATATTCATATTTTTTAAATATTCACACCTAGAAATTTAATTATAAATATAAATAATAAAATATATTTACATATAAAATATATTATATTTATCTAAATAATAACTAACATCCATTTTATTTAAAATACAATGAATATTTATATACCTATATATAAATCTAACTATATATATTTATTAATCTAACTATATATATATATTAATCTAACTATATATATATTAATCTAACTATATATATATATATTAATCTAATAACAATATATATATTAATATAACTACATATATATATATTAGTATTACTATAAATATTTATATTAATATCACCATAAATATATATATTAATATCACTATATATATATATTAATATAACTATATAAATATATATTCATATAACTATATAAATATATATTCATATAACTATATATATGTTAATATAACTATATATATGTTAATATAACTATATATATGTTAATATAACTATATATATGTTAATATAAATATATATATATTAATATAAATATATATTACTATACGAATAAATATAACTAAATATATATATATATATATAGATATAGATATATATTAATACCACTATATATATATATATATATTAATATTACTATATATATTATAATATAACTATATATATATATTATAATATAACTATATATATATTACTATAAATATATATTACTATATGAATAAATATAACTAAATATATAAATATATATATATATATATATAGAGATATCATGAATTGGAAAGCAAATCAAAATAGAGTAGTGGTAAGGGCTTAGGCGCGCAGGGGGGAGGTCTCGAGTTCAAATCCTGGTGGAGGCAGGGGTGCGTGCGCATGGGGAATATTGGAGCAAGCGCTGTTAAAGGGTGGAGGGGGGTGTGTGGGGTGTGTGGGGTGTTGTATACGGGCCGAAAAGCACTGTAAAAGGGGGGGGGGGGTTCAAGCGCTATAAAAGCCCCCCCGATTGGCAGTATATTTTAATTTTTTTAAAATTTTTAATTTTTTTTTAAATTTTTTTAACTTTTATCAGTGCTTTTTTAAAAGCACTGATAAAAGGGTCCTTTATCAGCGCTAAAACGAAAGCGCTGATAAAGGAAGCACTGATAAAGGGGACCCCCCCCCCCCCTTTATCTACACTGGCTTTGTCAGCACTTTTCTAGCGCTCATAAAGGTCATTTTTAGCGCTGATAAAGGCCGTGTTTGTAGTAGTGCCCCCACACACACACCCCTAGACTGCCCCCCCCCCTCCTCCATGGACACCCTGGATAGCCCCCAACCCCCTGGATAGCCACCAACCCTCTTGACAGCCCCCCAGAACCATTGTATTTTAACCTCAAGCTACAAGTTTTGGCATATCTAGAGATTTTAACCTCAAGATCCTAGTTTTGGTATCATGAAAGTATTTGAAATGAGAACCATGAATTATATCTCCTACAAGTCTAAAATACTCTATTGTGTAATGAATCTGTTTTTAATAGCATAGGAAGACTTATAATATTCCACAAAAATAAGCGATGTAAATAGATTATGGAACAACAAAAAGTGATACCCAAAATAGAAACAACCAAGGATCCAAAACAAACATTCCACCATGAAAAACAATATATATACTTATAAAATAAATAACACTGGTACACGGAATGGGTGTATCACAATGTATTACATATAAATTTCCATAATATAGGTGAATGAGATCATTAGTTGTCAATGACAACAAAAATTACCATCAATGTCGGGCATTCGCGAAACAAAAACAAACGAAATAGAAGTAGGTGAGGCTTACGTGAATATTGTGAGTCGATCTAATAGACCTGGGGATAATAAATAAGATGATGATGAAAAAAATTAGGTAACAACGTTCGGAATAGAATAATCTTACCTAGTTTAAACAAAAAAAAAATCAAAAAACGTAAATATAGACTATCCGGGAAAAAAACAAACGAAATAAAGTCGAGGGAAGCTTACCTAAGTGTTGCGAGCTGAGATGATAGATCCGAGGAGAGTAAAGATGATAAACAATGATGGAAAAACAAGTTTAACGCAACGAGATCGACGAGTCTATTAGGGTTTACCGCACGAGAGAGACAAGTCGTCGGGCTGTCGATCAAAAAATCATAAATGCCATTCCACGGGGCGTGTTAATTTTTTGAATATTTTATAACGTCGGTTATTTAATAACCGAAGTTATAAACTGTTTTTATTACATTTTTTTATGTCGGTTATTATAATAACCGACATTATAAATGTTTCAGATACGGCTTTTTTTACGTCAGTTATAAAATAACCGACGCAAAAAAATCCGCGTGTTGGTTTTTTACATCGGTTATAGAATAACCGACGTAACAAATACATCAGAAATCTTAGTTTTTTATGTCGGTTATAATATAACCGACATAAAAAATTCTACGGTTTGGTTTGTTATGTCGGTTATCAAATAATCGACGTCAAAAAGGCCCCAAAATCTGCTTTTTTTTACATCGGTTATTTGATAACCGACATAAAAAATTCATATATACCTCGTTTTTTTACATCAGTTATCAAATAAACGACGTAAAAAACACCGCGCTTTGGTTATTTACGTTGGTTAATTTATAACCTACGTAAAAAACCACGTTTCACAGATTATCACGTCGGTTATATATAACCGATGTAAACAATGGTGACGCAAATAACGTTTTCTACACTAGTTTGCACAAGTTTTTAGAAATTATTTAAGATAAACCATGACTTGATTTTAAGTATTAAAAAGTAAACCCATGTAAATATAGAAAAATAATCAACTAATACATAAATAAATGACTTACTAAAAATACTTGAAGTTAAATTTGGTTTCAAAAAATCTATATGGATAATCTTAAGAGTTCTAAAATTAGAAAATTATTTAATTGTTTTGAAAAACAACATGTGTTTCTTATCCATTTGGAATGCATCAAATAGTTTCTTTTTTTCCAATTTAAGACCTAGTAAGTCAAAAATCAAATTTATTTTAGGAAAATTTCTCAAGGAATGAACATTATAATGCCCAAGACTTCTATGCCAAACCCATTATTCATCAATTTAAATTTATAAAAAGTTTACATTTTGTCTACACAAGGAATTGAAATCTAATGTGTAAACATTGTATGTTATAGGTGCTTTAAATTTGATGCATTTGTCTTTAATAATTAAGTTGGAATTACTAGAAAAATCAACTGAATAACCATAATCCCAAATTTGAGAAATACTTATCAGGTTGTGTTTCAAGCCTTTAATGTAAAGTAGTTTGTGGATGATAATTGACCGATGATTTCCAATTGATCCAATGCCAACCATATTTCCATTTCCTTTATCACTAAACAAGACATATACTCCATTTAATTTGGATAAAGAATGAAAATTAAAGTAATATCCACTCAAATTCCATGAATAATCACTATCCATAAACCATTTTCTATTACTATTCATATAACTAGTTCCCTATAATGAAAAATCAAACAGAAAAATTATTTGGTACCCAAATTATTTTGGGTCTAGAAATGGTTACTATAAGAGATCTAGGAATCCAGACTTTCTTTTGTTTTCCAAAAAACTCCACAACTTGTTTTGAAAAATATTTCAAATAAAAAACACTTCTGATTCCAAAAACTTGAGGTTTTTTAAAAAGAAATATTGAAAAATTTCATATTTCACTATAATGAAATAAGTAACTTTAGGATGGTGTTTGTTTTTAGAGAAATGTAAAAAAGTTTTCTATAAATGTTTAGCCTTTCACCTTGGCTTCTAATTCCAAATGTTTCTTTTCTATGTGGATTTTGACTAAGAATTTTTTTAAATAATATTTTCATGTTGAAAAGACACCTATAACATATTTAAAATTTTGAACCTCCTTATCTAGGTTTTCAATTGTTTTGACTTGCTTTGTATTTGAGATAATAGATTTTTTCAACTGAATTTTTACATCTAAAAACTGATTGTTCGTATATTATTCTTCATCAATAATTTTTTTATAATAATTTTAAAGGTATTTATTTTTCATTTTTGGAATTTCATACTTGATTTCAAATATGGTTCAGTACAAATTTAATTATTTATATGAGAATTTTTTTTTTCTAATTCATGCTCATGCTCATAGGAATAATAAGAATATACCCCATCTGATTACACCATAAAGCATATGTTGGACTTTTGATTTTTTTCTTCAGCTTCAGATTATGATGACATGCATTCGCTATAATATTTAAGCACTTCAGGTGGCCTTCATGGATTTCTTAGACTTATTACATCTAGATTTTTCAAAATATTTCTTTTTTGTTTTCTTATCTTCTCTTACTTTTGGAAAATTAGGCTCGATGTGTCCCAATTTTTTTCATGCATAGCATCTAAAATATTTAGAGTTGTCACCATGATTTTTTTCATATTAAATCATATTATCAAACCTATCATATTAATATAAATATTTTTTAACTTTCGAGAAAATTGAGCGACCTCATCATTTGATTCATATTTTCTTGAGAAGACTTCTTCTTCAGATGCTTCAGAGATTCATATGATTTTTATTTTTCTATCATCTTTATAAGTATATACTTTCCCGGAAATATATTTATTCATGATCATTTTATGCTCATCACTTCCAGTTTATATTTCATCTTCATAAATCATTAGATTCACAATGATATCTTTTATCCTGCAATTTTTTAGTTCCGTAGTTTGGATGATAGTAGATGATATTCCACTCCAATTAGTTGGTAAAAATATAAGAACATTCAATTCATATTCAGTATTAGTTACAAGTGTTCCTAGAAAATCAATGTTGTTTACAATCTCAATAAGTCTTCCATTTAGTTGAATAATTCTATCCCCTTCAGCCATTTTGAAATTTTCAAACTGAAGCCTAGACGTATCATATCTAAGAGCTTTCACATTGTCAGTACCTTCATAGGAAATACTATAGTGGTCCACATTTCATGCATTGTCTGGCATTAATAGATCCCATTGAACTCATCTGGTCCAAACCTACAGATGATAGCGTTCATAGTTTTGGATTTTAGGTCATAATTTTCATTAGCAGTCAAATCCCATGTTTTTGGTTCTGACTTTGGAATTTCATAGGGATTAACATCTTTGAGATAGAATTTCAGAAAAAAAATTCAAATTGATGATCATACAATCTTTACAGTAACTATAATTCTTACCATTGAAGTACAAATCTTAACCATTGAAATAACTTCTTGGTTATCAGCCACAATATTCATTTGTATATAGATCTTTGGACCTTAACCTCTAACAGTTGTGAAATCAAGAGTCTCTTTATCTAATACCAATTGTTTTCCCATAAAATGACAGAATGAATAATTCATTAGTAGGGTGAATTGAGTTCTTAAAAAAATCTTTAATATTAGACCACCCTCTTTGAAGTATTCTAGTTCAATTATTTCTATAAGAATATATGCATTAGAAATATGAAAACATGAAGAAAGTAAATTGAATAAATAGATTTATAGCAGTTTGGGGAATAGAAATCCTTTAGTATACTCCACTAATTCTCTACTCTATGATCATAGTGATTTTTACTATAAAAACCATTTTATCGAGGGCTCCCAACAGAGTACAAGAAGTTGTCACTTAGTAAAGATTTCCAAGAGCTTTCAACCAGGATCTCCCATTATAAGACCTATTTATAGGATTAACCACACTCTTTCAAAAAGTTAAAACAGGATATAATAAGATAAAAAATTTGTGAAATATTTGTTGTGAACAATTTCAAGAAACAACTGATAGTAGATGATGATTTTTCCAAAAGAAAATGATAGAATTCAAAGTGTAGCTCGAGATGATCTTTAGTAAAACTGATTAAAAAAAAGCACAACGTAAAAAAAATTCTTTCTGAACAATGTAAATGTATTAAATGGTTTTATTTATGGTGATCTATAAAAATCAGCTATTTTTCTTCTTCTTCATTTTTTATTTTGACTTGTAGTGAACAAATCCTTTTATATGTTTGTTTAAACATGAACACATGGAAACTCTAACAGCCATGTGATATAAAAAAATGATCTTAATGAGATGGGATATGTAGTATATGTAGCAAGACTCTCCAAATATAGGAATGAATTTATTAGAAGAAATATTTTTTTCTATGGATTATCCTATTCAGGAAAGTATTTTTCATACCGATATTTCCTTTAATGGATAATTTCTCATTATTGTGCTCTAAAGGCATGAAGTGACTTATCAAGATATTGGAAAAGTAATCATGGTGCTCTATAGTTCTATATATTTTCAAGATATTTATTGAGAACATTATACATCATAAGATAACATTTGTAAGATAAATAAACTCATACTCGTAAGATAAACTAACTTCAATGTAGCGTAAGATAATTCTATAGTGTAATATAAAGTGATACTATAACATATTTCTTCCTAAATATCTTATATCTTCAGAAATACTTTTCATAAGATAAATTCCTTATAAAATATTATTCTGACTAGAGAATCTATCTTGAGATGCTTAGTCAAATTTTGGAACATAAAGTCTTACATAATACTTTCTGATTTGGAGAAATAGAATTCATCATAAGATAAATTACTTTTCATATTGTACAATAAATACATATACCCATAGTGTTAGATAATCATAATCTGAAATTTTTTAAAATAAATTTTTTAGAATAAATTTAGGGATTTTGTGAATCATTAAAGCACATAACATGATGATACGTGGGAGAAAAAAATTTCCCAACACTATAAACCAATGTTGACCTCCCCATGATTTAGGTGAAACATTTTTCTTCATAGTGACCACATTATAAGTAGTTTTGTAAAGATGTTCTGAGGATGATAGATATGGAACTATGAGCACCATGCTTCCTCGAAGAGCCCAACCCACTTCATATCCACCTAAAATTAATGAAAGGACTAGCATAACTGGTATGCCCAGACCCATTCATCTATAAATTTACCACCATGGTGCAGGTCCTAGTCATATATTAAAATTTTTAGATGGTCCATTAAACCCACTTTAAGAATGATCTCACATAGCGGGGGAGACACCTCTTCTGCCAATGCCTCTTTGTTGATGTTGATCATGTGGTTCTATAGTGTTTGAGGGTTCAGAGACACATGGTCCTTATTAATTTGACCTCTAATAGTCTTGTGCCACCGGTACTGCCCAAGTGTGAGGAAAAACTAGTAGGTGTTCTCTTCTTTATTGGAATTGGGGATAAAACATATTTCCTTAGGCCAAAACCATACAACATCAGCCTCTTGTACCATGGTTGTTCCTATTTAGCCTTTATTAGTAATGTAGAAAGTGTACTATGATCTGACTCACTCTAGAAGCTCTCCCTAACCATGAGGGTTATAGTTATCTCCCATTATTTATTAGAAAAATCTCTAGCACCTTTGGTGTCTATTTTATCCAAGACTTAGAAAATTTTTGGAACCTATCATAAAGGTCAGTTCGTAAAGGTTGACTTTATGAAAATTTTCAAGATCACAATAGTGAGTTTGTGAAACAGTCGTTCAAAAAATAGGAATACATCACGATTAGTGAGGCATGATATCATGAAGATCTATTTAAATTATTGAGTTTCATGAAAAGAGAGTCCAAGCCTATATTTTTTGAAAGCTTGTTGTCCCCTAGGGACCCCTACCACTATTTTTAAGTACAAGTTTAGACTGAGTTTCATGAATAGAGATTGAAAATCACTACATTTATTTAATTTTACCTCTAAATCCAACCCTGATATCCCTTTTTAGATCAAATTATATGGGGTGGGGAGAATTTTTTGAAGTTGAAATACACATGTCATGGGAATGGTCAAGGAAGGAACAACTAGTTCGAAGAAAATTCAGGCTAAAACACCTCAAAAATCCACCAAAGGGGATGATTTCATAATGGTTAAAACCTAAAAAATAGTTATAGATCACAAAATTCAATGGACACATGGATCTTGAGGTGGTGCCTCCACACAACAAATGTTTGGTTTGCAAAATTTACCCAGCCACACAGAGCTAGAGGGGGTAAAGTCTGTTTACTGTATGTTTGTTCATAGAACACCCATTCTTTCATGAAAGTATTAATATTAAATGAAATCCTCTATATTTCATGAAATAAATTACCTCACCTCCATAGGCCCTATAAACACCTCCTTGTGTCCAACATTAAGGGGACTTGACCTTTTAGCTTTCAAGAAAAGCTCTGAATTTTTGAAACTCAAAGCCCACATGAGAAAAAAAGTAGATGGATTTCCAAAGGTAAACTTATTTCATGAAACTGACTCCCATTGGTTCTTCAGAACCTCAACCCTTGGAGGAGTTTCCTTTCATGATGTTTCATGGCCTTCGGATAAGAATAAATCCCTTTAAGACTCTTGGGGTTTCATGAGATAATTATCCTTTGAGTAACCAAACTTATAGGAACTAAGGCTTCACTCTAAGGTAGGGCCATCCTGTTTAATGAAACATGCACTTTCACGAGACCCCATCCCTTCATGAAGCCTCCAAACTTCATGATGACCCAACCTCCACGAAGACCATCTATCAGGCCTCTTCATGGAGCGTCCTTTCATCCAATACCCCTTTGCAAAAGTGAAGTGCCCAAGCCCCCTATACCCATCCAAAATTGGTTCACCTACACCCCAAATTCCCATGAAACTGGTATCATGAACCCATGTTCACCCCTTTAATTCAAGCATCGGCTAGACCAATGCCTTACCTTTTTTACCTAATCATAGGTACCCAAATGCCTTTTTTTTCTAAGCATACACATCCTAATGCCAGGAACTCTGATTGTCACTCCTCCATGACAGTGTTTACACCATGGACCACCCAGAGGTGCATAATAAGTAGACATGTAATCCCTAAAGCCGGAATCATCTAGGGGAACTTTCGACCTTTCCTACTATAGTGGTCTTCACTACTAAAAAATAGGCCTTTAATATCACTGGAAAAAAGCACTAATAATAGGTATCCTTTAGCAGCACTTTATTTTTAGCACTGATAAAGTGTACCCATTATCAGTACTTTATTTTTAGCATTGCTAATGGTCATGAATAAAATGAAACAATTAAAAAAATATAAAAATTAAAAATGAGTAAATAAAAAATATAAAAAATTTATTAATTTAATATTAATTGATAAAAATGAAAAAAAATCAATAAACAATATATAAATTATAAATATTAATAAATAGTAAATATTAAATATATAGATATATAAAATGAAATAATTAAACAAATAAAAATTAAAATAGATTAAATTAATAAAAATATTAAACATTTATTAATTATATTATTATTAATAAAAATGATGAAATTTAATATACATATATATAGATTATAAATATTAATAAATATTATATATTAAATATTAATATATATGAATATATATAATATTTCATAAATATGATTTATATAATAAAAAATATTTATATTATACGTTAAATAAGTCATATATTTAGTAAATAATGGTTTATGATTAAAAATTAATATGAAAATACTGACTAATTGCATCAAATAATAGAAATAATTGAATTTCATTTTATTTTTCAATTTAGCATATATCAAATGTGCGTTATATTGATTTCACTTACATATACATAATTAATGTATTTTTATATACAACGCACACACATAAATATTTACGTAATTAATGAAATCTTATATGGAAACACATACACCTACTATTTATGTAATTTTTTCTGATTTTAGTATTTGTTTTAGAATTTTATTATAATATTATATATTTAATATATTATCTCTCTAATTGATAAATTTTATTTACTTATAATTTTATTATAGTTAGGTATTAATTCATTTTTAATAGTTTTTATTATATATTTTTTTTTGGAAATTAATCATTTTTTATTAGTTATCTATATATTTTTATTTACTATGTTTTAATATTTTTAATATGTATTCATCTTTATTTAAATATATGTTCATATTCATTTAATAATTTATATTTAACTAATAAAACTTATCTATTTTATCAATAATTTTAAAGTATACTCATTTTTAGTTATTCAATGTCACTCATTTTTAATATGTAAGCATTTAAGATTATATATTCATTATTAATGTTAAAAGTTTATTTGTATGTATAAATAAATATATTTATAAATGTATATTTATTGTATTTATAAATTTATATACCTATAATTATAAGTAAATAAATATTATTTTTTAAAGTATTTATAAAATTACAAATAAATAATTATATATATTTAAATAATTATAAGATTAAAATAAATTCATTTAAATAATGAATATATTTACTATATTCATATTTATATTTATATATCTTCATTAAATATATATCAGTGATTATATAAATATATAATGATATAAATATATAAATACATAAATATTATTTTTAAAGAAGTATTTATATAATTATATATTTAAATAATTTTAAAATTATAACAAATATATTAAAATAATTAATTAATTATAATAAATATATCTAAATAATTAATATATTTATTATATTTATATTTATATATATTTATTATATATATAATTATATAAATATATATAACGATATAAATATGTTTATAATTACATAATTATAAAAAAATATATTTAAATAATGAATATATTTACTATGTTTATATTTCTATATATTTATTAAATATATATAATTATATAAATATATGTAATGATATAAATATATTTATAAATGAAAATAAAAAATTATTTTTTTAAAGTATCCATTTGATTATAAATTAATAATTATATATTTAAATAATTATAAAATGATAATAAATAAATAAATAACTATATGAATATATTTAAAAAAATTATTTATAATTATGACTATAAATCTTTTATCGGTGCTAATGTTTTAGAATTGATAAATATTTCTTTTATCAACGTTTCATTAGTACGGATAAAGATGGACTTTCATCAGTGCTAATAACTCTATTAAAATTAATCTTTATCAGCACTAAAACTACGCTGATAAAGATTCATTTTCTCAATACTAATTAATTTAGCACTGATAAATGGGATATTTATCTAAACTTTTTTAGAATCACTCCTAAAAGATTTCTCGATCTATTTAATAACCATCACTATTACTGAATCTATTGGGATTTCTCAAGCTATCCATTGAAGCGACATCCTACCATCGCTTTTCCTTGATGAGTCCAACCTAAAATCAAGTCTCAAATGAATCCAAGGGTCAAATACAAGGCTAGAACAAATCATATCTTGAATAATCGAAGGCTCGAATGATTCCATTATTTCACGTGTGAAGTCTTTATTTTTCTTGGATTAATCAATGATTCAATGAAAGGTATGTTGATTTTTGTCCCTCACTACATAATTTATCTTTTTTGGTGATATATTTTTGCGTTTTTTTGTTCATTATTACTTTCTATTCGTCATCCATCACTAATTTCATTCTTGAATTATTTTTACCTACACGCCTCTTCAATATGAATGATGCCATTGAAAATACCACATATATTTCTAATTATTTCAACTCTAATTGAGTTTAATATATGTTTATTCAATGTCTATAGATGTTTTCATATCTTTTTTCTAGTTGAGAAAGTTCATCTCTATAATTAAAATAGCTTGATTCTCCTTCATTATATGAGTCAAAAGAGTTTCTTTTACATTTTTTTATATATTAAAGTAGAAAACTAAAAAGTAACATTTTATATCTTAACCATCATATGATTAGAATCTTATGATTGCATTGCAGATTTATACATCAAGATAGTTAAAATCAGGTTATTTATTTTTAGATTTTTAATAATTTTGTACTACCTAATTGCAGTGAAGATTCCACTATATCTAGAAGGTATAACTCAAATAACTTTTAAATCTTGATCTGGTTCTGGTATAATAGTGACCTAGTATGTAACATTATTCACCATCCATTTCAGTGTTCCATTCAATTGAGTAATGATTTCTCCAAAAAACATCCTAAAAGTATCAAAAGTTTAACTTTAAAAATTTGTATCTTAATCATCTTACATTATCAATTCCTTCTTATGAAATAATAATAGTCTCCCACATGTCATTGGAAGTATCACACTGAAAATCTCTATTAAACTCATCTGATCCAAATCCAAAAAAGATAACATTTATATCCTTCTAATTGAAATCATAATCATCTTCTTGAGTAACATTCCAATCCATAGGTTCATCAATATGAATATTAAAAGGATTCACCACCTTAACATAAAATTAAAATATAATACTATTAAAATAGATAACCAATATAGATTTCTAGAGATCATAATGTTCACTAATAAAATAACGATCTATAAAAATTGACATATCTTTTGTAATATTAGACATAGAAATATGACTTTTTCTAGTTGGAATTTCAATCTATATTATTAAGGATGAGAAGATAAAACTTCAGAGAAAGTTATCTCATACTAATTTTGGTATTAAGAAAAACAGAAATCAATCTTCTAGATTCAACTATACAATATATAAATTCTAAGATACATTTTTTGATACCACTTTTTTTGTCCCAGAAAGGTTGAACATAAAGATTCTGGAGGGGGGTTAATTGATTCCTTAAAATAATTTCAATGATTTAAACTTCCCACTTCAGGTTCTTAGGATTTTTTATTCTATTTTATGAAGATAATGTATTAGAAATTAAAACTAAATAAAGTGAAGTGACATAATATTTTTATAGTGGGTTGAGGCTACAACAACATCCCCTAGTTGACTCCACCAACACCCAAAGTTGGCATGGTGATTTTATTCAGATCCCTTTTTTATGTATCTCAAAATTGAGTGAAAGAAGTTGAAAATTGGTGTATGGATTTTAATGAGACCGAGTGTTTTTTGGGAATATTATTGACATCCCAAGGTATGTTTTTTGTAATATGAAATTGAAGATTTTTTCTCTAGATTTGGTATTTTATCTAGAGAAGAATGATTGAAGAAAATGAATTGAATATGTTTATTGTGTTGTATTTTATTTTCAATGTATAAATCATATTCAAACTCACATGATGTACCATTTTTCAGGTGAGATGAAGTATTTTTGGTTGCTTTAAGATGGTAAGAACAAGTCTGGAGATTTTTTGAAGTAATCTGGAATTTTTTGGAGTTGAATGGATTTGAACATGAAAAATTTCTAAGGTAACTTTATAAGGTGGATACTAAACTTTATAAGGTTTACCATAAACATATTAATGTTCATTAATTTGAAAAATATCTAACAATATTAAATAGTTCCTAAGGTTCATTACTTTGTTAAATATTTGAGATGATGGAAGAGTTCGTAAGGTATATTACATTGAAAAATACCCGACAAATTTGGAGATTTAAAAAGATTCATTAATTAGAAAATGGAAAAAAATTAAAATTTTCAATTTTAAATCTTCATAAGGTTCCTTCATATTTTTTATCGTTTATGGATTTTTTATGTTTTCTATAGTACTTCATAATGTACATTCTCTGACTTCAAAAGGTTGTTTCCTAACATCTCACAATTCATATGAAACATATTATGGTTGAGAAGAAACATCATAAGGAATTATATAATATAACAACCCAATTAATTATAGAATAAATCCCTATCATATTTATTAATATGAATTAGATAGTTATATTCTTTATAAAAATAGTAATTAATTTTTTAAATCCAAACGGAAATAGTTTTAACTAAACACTTTTCTCATAAGGTTTTTATTTAAAATATTGACTTATAAATTATATAATTTTAAATTTTAAAATGAATTTCATTTTTTTCCAAATATAAAAATTAACTTTGTGTGAATTTTTTGTATTTTTTAAAAGATATTTATTTCTTTGTGAATAGTGAAAACACATATTTTTGTGAAAATGTCATTTCAATTAAATAAATTAGTAATTCAGAAGTACCATTATGATTTGAATATAAATTAATGTAATATAAGTATTCTTTATTCATATTTAATTAATTTATAACTTTTTAATAAACTTTATATTGGATTTTATTATAATTGTTTTTTGGGTTTAAAAACGATTTTTTTCTGAAAACTATTTTAAAGTGCACAATGTTTCTATATATTAATTAATTAAAAAATACATAATTTATAATTAATTAAATTCTATATATATATATATATTATATATAAATAAATATGAATTTAAATTCATATAATGATTATTACTATTCATAGAATTAATATAAAATCATTATTTTCCTAAAATATACATTTCTTGAGAAACTGCTTTTTCATCACCGCTACATGTGTCCTTTTTAATTAAGTTCTGAAAATTATACAAATTAAATTCTAATAAAATGGAATCCATATTTGGAATCATAACAATTTATATTATCAAATACGGTCATATTAATTTTTTCATAACTAATAGTGAAAATAGTAAAACTATTTTACCACTATTGAGGTAAAAACTAATTTATTGGGGGGTTAAACTAAAATGATGAGAGTTAATATGACTTAAAACATGTATAAAATATATTTTATGGAAATTTTTAGAACATATAATTTCTATGTATCTATAATTTATCATTTTTTAGCCTTGTGGAATGTGAAAAACTTGGTTACTCCTTTTTCAATTCCAAAATTACAAGTGTGCCACTCACCTCACTTATAAATGAAACCCCCTATCCTCTACTCTTCACACCTTCAAATTCCTTTGGAATGAGAAATAACTACCAAACTACCTTCATTAATTCTCTCCCCATGACCTAAAGAACCTTTTTATATGAAATCCATCCTAATAAGGCTTTTGGTTCTAACCTAATGAGGGTGTATGAAGAAGAGGTATCGCATTTAAAGGAGTGTTTTTATTTTATTTCTTCTTCCACCACCTTAAAATACTCTTAAATTATTATGATATAATAACCAAATAATATAAAATATAATGATATTTTACAATTTTAATTTAATAATCTAAATTTATATCCTGTTCCATCAAATGGGAAACAAAATCATCATATGTGTGTATGACGGAATACCGCCTCACAAACCGAAGTGTTTTCTCATCATATCATATCTATGCTTGATATAATGATGAATTTAAAATTTATATTTGATATTTATGAAAAAATAATACTTATATAATTATGATATCACATATACCTTCTTAATTTCCATTCTTTAATGGATACAATAATGTCACTCATGTGTATGGAAGACTACCACCTCATGAAGGGATGTGGTTCGTTTTTCACTAACACCTTACATAAAAGTAAATAGGGGTAAAGTAAATTAATACATGTAATTTAAAGATATAATTATTATATTCACTAAATATTTGTTATTATGAGAATAAAATATATCATTTTCTTTCTTTCCTTTCCACTCACTGGAAAATGATAACATCATTTGTGCGTATGTGTGGACTACCGCCTCCATGAAGCGATGTTATTCTTTTTTAATCCCCACCACAAAAAGATGATGTATATAATTATATTTAAATAACTAATATTTTATTTATAATATTAATATCATTCTTAAAATATAAAATGTAACTTACCTTATTTCCATAATGATCATTGAAAAAATGGAAATGTTACTCATGCATATGTACGACCTACCGTCTCCTTGATTATAAAGTATTTTATTTTTTATATACTTATGTCATGGTTGGTTTTAAATGTATTATCTATGTATACATATGATAAATATTTCCTGATTATTATTCTGTATATGTTGAAGTAATGTCCTCATGGACCATAGTCAACCTACCAAAGTCTATTTTTAACATATAAGCCGAATACCATCAAAACATACGAAGTGAACTCAAATGATTTGACAATTGCATATAGAATGTTAAGAGATAAAATAAAATAAATAATTAACTTCAAAATTTTTATTAATCAAGTAAATAATTAACATAAGTGTATTATTCATGAATATAAAGAATGTATGTGATGAGTCAAACTCAAGGTAAGAGACTTCATCTCAATTTACGTTCATTGAATCATATTTTGATGTTATGAACCTATATTATTTTATGAGGTGTATATACAAATCCTTTGAAATGTTTTATAATTAATATACCTTTTATGATTATATTTAAAGTTTTCTTTAATGTTATTGTTTCATTTAGCTTACATTAAAATGATTCAAAGTGGTAAGAAATAATCTTTTTTTAAATCCTCTTCTAATGTTATCTTAAAACTATTTTTATTCCATGTATATGTTTTTAAAGGATTTTATGAATGTACTTATATGGACATGAAAGTTTAATAAAGGAATTTTTTATTTCTTTCAAATTTTTTCATAATTAATATTTTTATATGTTTTTTATGGAATATTTTGACAAAAAGACAAAATGAATGTTCTATTTTAACATATATGGTGAAAAATAATTTTCGTAATTCCATAACCATTATTTTATTTATGTATTCATTTAAAATATTTTGTGTTTACATCAAACAAAAACCCTCTTTTAATTTTTTTAGTTATTTTGGTATTGAAAATGGGGTTTTAAATGGAGTGGATATTTCAATATCCGAAAATGTTTTCTTATGGGTGAAAATAATATTTTATGATTTTATTGGTGCAAATTGAATGATTTTATGTGTTATGATTATGTTATAATTCTGGAAAATATTTACAATAATGGTTGGTTCCATTATAAACCAAGGATGGGTGATTTCATGATAAAACATGGACATGTAGTTATGTTATGAACCAAGGATGAGTTGTTATGCTATAAACCAAGGAGGGTCTGGTCCATGATATCCCTCCAACGAATTGGGTATGGAATTTGACCATATAGTTATTTGATTTGTAAGAGTGATATGGTTATTTATACCCCAATATACCATTATTATTTATCTATTTTTCTGATAGTTTTTATGGAAATCATATGATTTCCAAAAAGGCAAGAAATTATCTTATTTTTCAAAAGAGAGTATTTACTACTTCATAAGGGTGAAAACTATAACTTTGTGAAAAGGTTTTTCTAATTTCATCATGATTTCAAATAAACTTTTATGATTTTTATTTTTATTTTAAGTTTTCTTTTGAAATGTTTTATGAAAATATTTGATCATATAAGGTAATATCTTAGGTAAGGAAAACTTTATTTTGATCCCAATGCTTACTTTGAAAAGGGATTGTTTTATAAGTAATCATGGACTAATGAGTTTCTTTATTTTCATTTATGTCCATTAATAATATTTTTTTACTCATCGGAAATTTTAAAATGTTTTCAATATTGGTTTATTTATGTATATAGAAAGGATTAATTCAATTTGAAAGTTGTGATGATTTTTAATGAAAAGAAATCATGTTTTATTTTAAAAAATTTATACTTTTGAAAAAATAGATACTAATTAGATGTCTACACATTGTATTTATATGGGGTTTTATGTCAAATTTATTACTAAAATCTCTAAAATTTTAAAACTAAAATATATTTGAGAATGTATGAAATTGAATTCTAATTTAAATTCACTAGAATATGTATTTTTTAAGTTTGGGTTATTTAGTTGGAATCGGATAAAGGTTTAGATAATTTCCAATTTTAGGAAAAATTTATAGCATGAAATAAAAATATTTAGCATTATATTTAAGTTCATATGATGTATTATTTGAATATTACTATGTTTCTTTGTCTAAACTATTTCTGTTTAGAATTGTTTTCTACAAAGGAAATGGGGAAGCTATAGTGGGAAGGTGGAAAGAGGAAAAAATACTTCTAAATAAATATGTAGAGATGATTGGAATTAGAAAAGAATATTTTTTTGGGATGATGGATCAGATAACCCAACCTATAAATGTTGGTTAAATCCATTCAATAGATGATCCAAATCAACCACATAAGAACATATTGATAATAGAGAATTAGAAGAAACAATATCCTCCATCATTTAGTGGATCTTCGAACCTAGTGTTGGTTAAAGGATATATCAATTCCTTAGAGAAGATATTTGATGTCATGGGGTGTTTGGGCTGTCAAAATTTAACCCTTTCTATTTATCGTTTTGAAGGTGAAGCTGCTCAATGGTTTATTTGGTTAAGGATGCCAAAGATAAAGATGATCTTGATTCCATGGATTGGTATAGATATAATAATAAATTAATTGAGAAATATTTCCCTAAGGTTATTTGAATTAGGATGGGGAAATAATTCTAGGAATTGAGGTAAAGGGATGAATATTTTGTAGCAACGTATGAAGAAAATTTTACAAGATTTTCCAAACATATACTATATTTTATCTAGGATCATGATAGTAAGATTAATCAGTTTTAATTGGGATTGAAGCCAAGATATCAAAGGGAATTTTTTCCTATGAATTCAAAATAAATTAGAAACTTATTCAATGTGATGATAATGTAATATGGAATTTCATTATGATCAGGTATTCTATGAAAACAACCATAAACGAGATTTATGTGGTAGGGAAATGGAAGGAATAGATCAAGGAAGTATGGAGGTAATATTATAAAATTCACATCTTGTGATAAGTGTGGTAAAAATAACCCTGGTGAATTTATTACAAAGTATGGGAAGTGATTTTGATGTGGTAACTTTGGTCATATGGCTTGTGGTTGTAAGGAAAATGATTACGCAAGCAATGAAAATATAATGGTAATATGTTTTAGTTGAAATGAGTTGGCTAATTATGCAAACGTGTGCCTTAAGTTAGTTACCTAGGGTGGATAATAATAAGATCGAAAGCAAAAGGGTGTTGTAAAATCTTTTTCTACTACGGTTGATGTTGGGCTATAAATAAAAGTGGTGAAAGGTATGTTACTAGGATATTCAAATGATACCAATACCCTGTTTCAATATTAATATTCACATTATTTCATTTATAATAAATTTTCAAGTAAATGGGAATGTCCCCACATGAAAATTGGATAATACTTTTGGTGAAAACTCCATGTGTAAATATTAAATAAAATAAGATTTATAAGAATCCTCCTATTGTTGTTAGTGGAATGGTAATTCCATTAAATATTGTTTAACTACCCGTAGTTGTGTTTGATATCATTTTTTAGAATTTATTGGTATTCATTTTATCATGTAAAGAATGTTTTTAGAGATAAGAAATATTTATTCAATGATTTTATACCTTTGATAGTATACAAAGAAGCTGAGAAATTGATTAGGGGTTGTAGTGAAATTCACCTAGATCATATTTATGAAAATAAAGAAACTATTAAAATTAGTGATGTTCCATTAGTGAATGAATACATGGTTTTCTGTATTGATGAATTTCTAGATTTTATTTTTGATTGGGAGATTGAATTTACTATTGACTTAGTGCCTAGTGCTAAGACTATTTCAAAAACCCCTTATCCAATGACTCAAGTGGAACATTTAGAATTGAAAAAAATTACAAGAGTTTTTAGATAAAGGTTTAATTCACTATAAAACTTCATGATGAGGTGACCCTAGTTTTTGTTTTTTAAGATAAATATGGTTACATGAGGATTTTAATTGATTATATAGATTTGAAAAACATCACTATTAAGAACAATTAACCTTTTCCTCATATCGATGGTTTTCTTGATAAGCTCCACAGAGCTCAGTATTTCTCGAAGGTTGATCTAAGGTTAAGGTACCATCAGCTAAAGGTGAATGAGGATAAAATTTTAAGACAACATTTAAAACTATATATGGCATTATAATTCTTTAGTTATTTTATTTTGGGTTATCTAATGCACTTGCTATATTTATGGACCTTATAAATATATTTTTCCATGAGTTCTTGAATAATTGTATGGTTATTCTTATTGATGATATTTTGTTATATTCTAAAATTTAAGAGGAATAATAAATACACCGATGTATTATTTTGAAAACACTAAAACAAAAGTAACTATAAGGAAAAGATAGTATGTGTGAATTTTAGTTGCAACAAATTTATTTTCTTGGACACATTGTTTCTAATGATAACATAAATATTGACCGTAATAAAATTAAAGTTGTTGAAAAATGGTCAAGCCCTATAAAAATCATATAGATTCATATTTTTCATAGTTTATCTGGTTACTACTGGTGGTTTGTTGAAACATTTACTCAATTTTCCAGCCCATTGACTAAATTAACTATAAAAGGAGTTAAATTAATCTATAAAAAAGGATGTGATTATTGTTTTTAGTTACATAAAATAATATTTGATTAATGATCATGTTTTTTCACTTAATTCCATAAATGGGGAATTAATCTTCTACAATAATGCTTCATTAAAGGAACTTGGTTGTTCCCTAATGTAGAATAATCAGGTAATTTATTATGCTTTACATTAGTTAGAACCTAAAGACGTAAATTACCCTAACATGATCTAGAATTATAAATTATGTTTTTTTAATTAAAAATTTGGAGGGATCATTTATATAGATTAAAGTGTGAAATACATACTAATCATAAAGTTTTGAAGTGTATATTTAATCTAAAATAATTAAACATGAGATAGAGAACACGGCTGGAACTGATAAAGGGTTATGATTGCATGATTCATTACCATCATGGAAAATAGAAAAAAGATTCAATGCTTTGAGTAGGACAAATAATGCTACATTAACAATGTTAAATTTGGAACATGACCCCTTGGTTAATGATATGATGAATTATATCCTAGAAGTTTTGAATTTAGGGATATCCTCTATTTTTTCAGGATTTAGTGGAGTTGAATTTTTAAAAAATAATTAAGAAAGCTCAGAATGAGGATTTTTCGTTAAAGGAAAAGGAAGAATCCATTAATAAGGTTATGTTTCCTGTGTTTAATATTGATGAATATAGTTTTTTCAGATTTGGAAAAATATTATTTGTACCTTGTGATTTACAGTTAAAGATAGAGTGGTTAAGTGAAGTTCATAGTTCTCTATTTTCCATCCATCCCAATAGTACTAATTTGTACTGAGACCTTGAGGAGTATTATTGGTGAGATGGAATGAAACGAGATATTTCTGAATTTACCATCAAATTTTTTACTCATTACCAAGTTAAGGAACAAAAAAATTACCGAATGGAATGATTCAAACTTTTCCAACGACAGATTCAAAATGAGAAAATATATCAATGGATTTCATGGTGGGATTTCCAAAGACACGTTGAGCTAATAATATGATTTTTGGTTATTATTTATCAACTAAATAAATATGCAAATTTACCTCCCATTCAAGATAATATATATTTGGATAATATTTCCCAACTATATCTAAATGATTTAATTAGGTTATATAGATTTCCTACCTCTATTTTATTAGATCATGATCCTAGGTTCATATCTTATTTTTAGAGAGGACTTCAGAAGTGTCTGGTATAAAATTAAATTTTAGTACAACTTTTAATCCTCAATATGATGAGTATTCCAAGAAAATGATTCAAACCATGAAATTTTATATTTGTTCTTGTTTCATGGATTACAATGAAATTTGAAATAAATATCTTTCTTTGGTTGAGTTTACTTTTATTAATAGTTTTTATTCTAATATGCAGATGGATCTAGTTGAGGAATTATATGGAAAGTGGTTCCAGACACTAGATTTTTTGTGGTGAAGTAGGAGAAAGAAATTGTATGGTACCATGGTTGGTAGAGAAAATGTATGAGAAGGTGCCATTGATTTAGCAACATATAAGGATTCCTAAAAGTAGGCCAAAAATATATGTGGATAACTGGAGGAAATATATTTATTTCTAGGAAAGTGATTATGGTTTTCATAAAGTATTTCCATAGAAAAGTTGTATGAATTTTTGTAAAAAGGGAAATTTAAGTCCACAATTCATTGAACTATATGATATCTTGGATAATGTTGGATGATTTTCCTACTGAGCGTCTTTCCCCCTGATTTTATCCTAGGCACACAACGTATTTCATGTTTCAATGTTAAGTAAATACGTGATGTATTCAATGTAAAGACCAGGACCTAGTTGCCTGGAGTCAGTGCATTATTTGATTACGTTGGCATACATACAAGGAATATGAATCTTTAAGGACCAATTATTTTAGTATTATTGGAAACAATATACATACATAAGTTCAACATTACATATGTAAAGGAAAAACAATACTAATTTATTCCACTAGAGTCATCACGTCTCCTAGATTATGCTTGCAAGTCATTCATAAATTACTTCTTCATGTCCTGAGAAAATGAAACATAAGAAAGGGGTGAGATCAAATGCTCAGTAAGAGTAAAAAATACAATGGAATATAATATAAACATCAGACACGGTGAATAATTGAAAACACATGCCTTTAATAATAAACTTGAACCCATTTTGGCAGGAATATGAGCTGGGTAAATAATTCCATAATAAAACATAATCATGAGTATTCTAATAGTCGAATAACGACATGAACTTTCTACTAATAGCTTAATAATGTGGGAAGTGTATATGTTGTAAATTATGAAACATTCTGTCATGTCCTCAGCCAAGACGTCTAGTGATTAAGGCCTCAGCCAAAATCCATATCATATTGGGAAAGGCCTCGGCCAATTCCACGTCTAGTTGTCTCATGAGACTTACCAATGCATCGAGGGGCTATAGTGGTCCCCAGCCATCACATAATAAGTCCAATTCATTCCTAATATGATCGTTTATAAACATAAACAACAAATACATTCATATTGAAACTACTATATGAAATGTAACTATCTTTTCCCAATCATTAAACATAAAACACTAACCATTCGAAATAATACAGTGAATGGTTTTAGGATAGATCATTCACAATAGAGTTAGTCATAAACCATTAAATAAAATATGGTAGATGATTTCATATATTATTAAACCCAGTAATATCATGGAATCAACAAGAGTGTTGAATTAGATGAAAATACTCTTATAAAATCATTAAGAAATTCTGGAGATAAATACTCTTTTCTTTTGTAAAGAAGAGTTCTTTTGGAAAAATATTTGTATAAAACCAGAAGTTAAGTAAGATATTATTTTCATAATAAAATGAGTGATTTAATAAAGACAATTTTTTCCAAAAATAGATTATAGAGTGCCCTTGAAAATAGGAAAGAATTTGATAAATTCCCTTGAACCGGGCTTTGATTTTGGAAACAATTTTGAAAGTACCTTTTAAAACATGTAACTAACCATAAAATAAGGAAGTATTAATGTTTTTAAACATATATATGATTCTAAAACAGAATATATGAGGAGTACATAACTATACATAAGAATTTCATTGAGGTATTTATACAATGAAAGTATCCCGAATGAAAATGGAAGTTCGGGTGGAAAAACCTTTAACACTTTGTAATCAAACGATTCATATGCCCCAAAAATTAATAATACAAAAATTATAGATCTAATAACATGAAGATAAATATATTCATGATATGTGAAATAAATGTTCAGTTTACACACACCATTCAAAAGTATTAGTAGTGAATATGGAAAATCTCATGAAAATGGAAGTGAGATGAAGAAACCCTTACCTTAACTCCAAACGTGTTCTTATCTTGTACTTAAGTTCCTGGAATTTGAAATTATAATATTTAATAACCTATTTCAGAACCTATTAGACATGTATTTATTTTACCATAATTATGGTTAGTTCATTTATGACTTTATTGATAAGTTATTGTATTGAATTTCGTCGTTCTGGAGTGTTCGTTTCCTTTATTTTCATATTCGGTTCACTTGTTTTTATGTAATGAAGTTCATGTGGAATGGTTATAAATATCCAGGATTGGAATTATATATTATCAATGAACATAAATAATTTATAATGGTCATTTATATCATTTGGTTACATGGAATGAGGATGAATCATTAGATGACAACCACTTCGATTATTCGGCGGTATTTGGAATATTATGAACTAGTTTTGTCATATAACTTAATTATATTTACATATTCTGGTTCCTAAATAATAATTATGTTATAAAACATATATTATAGTCTTTTTCAACCATGAATATGGTTTCATGACCAATAATAAAGAATAAATTGAAGAACGAAACTTCGTCATCCACGAAGGTTATAAATCGGGACCTCATGGCTGTCGAAAAAAATAAAAGGGAGGGAGTAAGAATATTTATGATGGATCTTCAATTAACATGATATAAATCCATTATATAGATGTTACTGGAGTTATCCTGGTCATTTGGACAGATGAGGTGAGGAGAGGATAGCAAAAGAAGATAAATTGAAATGAAACCAAAAGAAAAAGAAGGGTGCTTTACCTCTTGAAATAACCTCCTTGAAAAACTACTTAAGGGAAGGGGTTTTGGTCTTTTGGAAACACCAGAAGCTTCTTGGACATGGGGAGAGACTAGGGAAGGGTAATTGGGCAGAACTCTGAGGAGATTCAAGGCTTAGAGGAGTGAATAGAATAGGGAGTGGTGTGGGGTTTTTATATTGGAGGAGAGGAGTAAATTTTGAATATTTAATTCATTATTTTATTATTTCCATCGTGAAAACCAATAGTGTGATTTCATGTGACCCCTAATTGTAATAAGTTCATGTTTCATCACTTGTGATGTCATGAATAGTGTATTTAACTGATAATTTGTATATAAGGTATTTTTTCGTATATCACTATTAATCCAAAATTCTAGAATTTCAGAAAAATCCCAAAAATTCACCCCTAACATTTTTTGATGTGTAGAATTAAAAAGTGAACTCCATTTTTAAAAAATAATTTTCTAAATATTATTAATTTAATTTTCAAAAAAGTTCATAGTTAATTTTAAAAATAACAATATTAAACTACAATTAGTTTTATTTATCATTTAAAAACTAATTAAGTTCTCATTATCTTATTGCCTTAAGAAAATAAAATAATAATATTATTTACTATTCATAAGGGTCATATTACTATTTATATTACTATTCATAATGGTTTGTTACTATTCAACAAAAAAAGTTTGTTCTATCAGACTCCAAATGACTTACTGAACGCAACTCTAGATGACCATTTTTCGAAATTCAAATCATAGAAGAGGCAAAGTTGTTTTTAATGGATAGATTATAAAAATGCATTCTATATTTATTTTCAAAACCTTGGGGTGTTCCATTCTACCCTCCTTACAAAAATTTCATCCTTGAAATTCACAGAATATTACCTAAAAATATTCAGGTATGTCCTTAACATAAGCTCCTCAGGCGCCCATGTTGCTTCCTCCATCTTATGGTTCCTCCATAGAACCTTTACCAATAGAGTCGTCTGCTTTCTCAATACTTGTTATCTAGTATCAAGAATCTTGATAGGCTCTTCACAATAAGATAGATCGGGCTCAAGATATACTTCTTCATAAGTGAGTACATGTGTTGGGTCTGGCATGTACTTTCTTAACATTAACATGTGGAACACATGTGAACCTTGGAGAGACTTGGAGGCATTGCCAAACGGTAAGCTACAGCTCCAATTCGTTCCAGAATTTCAAAAGCTCCGATGTACCTGGGACTTAATTTTTCCTTCTTACCGAATCGTATAATACCCTTCCATGGAGATACCTTTAAGAAAACGTGATCCCCTTCTTGAAACCCCAAATCCTTCCTTTAGTTATCTGCATAGCTCTTTTGACTACTTTGAGCTATTTTGATATGGTTCCGGATAATCTTCACCTTATCCATTGTTTCTTCAACATGTTCTGGGCCCATGAGATTTCTTTCACCAACATCATCCCTGAATGTTGTTGTACAACATCTCTTCCCATATTATGCTTCATAGGGTGCCATCGGAATACTTTAATGGAAGCTATTGTTGTAGGAAAATTCAATGAGAGGTAAATACTGATCCCACATTACTTGAAAATAAAGTGAACATGACCTCAACATGTCTTCCAATGTTTGAATAGTCCGTTCTAATTTTCCATCAGTTTGTGGGTGGTAGGCAGTGCTCAAACAAAGATTAGTATTTAGGGTCTTCTGAAGACTTTTCCAGAATCTTGATGTAAAACCTGTATCATGATCAAAAGCAATCGACGAGGGTACACCATGAAGTCTCACAACTTCATAAATATATAGTCTTGCTATAAGTTCAAGTGGTAGACCTTCTCTTATAGAAAGAAAATGTGCTTACTTGGTAAGACGATCTACAATGACCCAAATTGCATCGTTCCTTCTAAGAGTCTTTGGTAGTCCCATGAAAAAGTCCATCATGATATTATCCCATTTCAACTAAGTTATAGGAAGAGGTTGAAATACTCCTCTAGGCTGTTGCCTTTCAGCTTTCAGTTGTTGAAAAACCATACATCTTGACAAAAAATCAGCAATCTCTCTCTTCATGTGGTGCCATAAAAAATGTTCATTCAAATCACTATACATCTTAGTGCTACCAGGGTGTAGAGAGAAATTATAACTATGAGCATTATCCAACAATTCCCTTTTTAGATCAGGTATATCGGGAACACAAAGTCTCTTCCCAAATTTCAAAATTCCATCTTCATATATGATGTCACTCAATCTCCCATCATTCACAACTTTAATCATCTTTTGAAACTCCTCATCATCAGCCTGAGAAATTTTTATCCTTTCTAGTAAAGATGGTTTGGCAACCATTTGAAAAGGCATTGATGTTTCACCTTCCAGGGTTATTCCCATTTCCATCTTTACCAGATCCATGAAAATAGGATCCCTTTCAACTCTCATCTTGTTCAAAACTCCATGATCCTTTCTGCACAAATCATTTTCCACCTTATTTGCCTTACCTGGGTGGTAGTGTATCATGAAATCATAATCCTTGAGTAGTTCAAGTCATCTCTTTTGCCTCATGTTGAGTTCTTTCTGTGAGAAAATATACTTCAAACTCCTGTGATTAGTATAAATATCACATTTTTCACCATAGAGATAATGTCTCCATATCTTCAAAGAAAATATTACAGCAGCTAACGCGAGATCATGAGTAGGATAGTTTTTCTCATGAATGTTTAGCTGTCGTGATGCATAAGCAATAACCCTATCATTTTTCATAAGGACACAACCAAGTCCTTTCTTTAAAGCATCACTATAAATAACAAACTCGTCATTCCCCGATGGTAGATTCAATATAGGAGCATTGACTAATACTCTTTTCAGTTCATTGAAACATTCTTCACAATCTTTTGTCCAAAAAAATTTAACCCCTTTGCATGTGAGCTTCATTAATGGGTTAACCAACTGGGCAAAATTCTCCATGAAACTTCGATAATAACCTGTTAAGCCAATAAAACTACGTACCTCAGTTATGTTTGTTGGCATGGGCCAATCTTGGATTGCCTTTTTCTTCGCAGGATCATCTAGGATTCCATACTTAGAGACAATATGGCCAAGAAAAGAAATCTCCTGAAGCCAGAATTTACACTTTCTAAACTTCCCATATAATTCATGCCTTCTAAGAGTCTTCAGGATAATGCGCAAATGATTTTCATGATCTTCCTAGATTTTGGATTATACCAAGATATCATCAATAAATACCACTAAAAAATCATTAAGAAATTCCTTGAAAACTATATTCATTAGATCCATGAAGACAGAGGGTTCATTAGTCAATCCAAAAGGAATCACTGTAAACTCGTAATGCCCATACCGGGTTCAAAATATTGTTTTCGGAATGTCTTCTTTCTTCACACACAACTGATGATATCCAGATCGAAGGTCAATCTTTGAAAATTATTGATCTCCATGAAGTTGGTCAAATAAATCACTAATGCGAGGTAAAGGATACTTTTTCTTTATTGTTATAGCATTGATCTCCCTGTAGTCGATACATAACCTCATAGATCCATCTTTCTTCTTAACAAAAAGGATAGGGGCACCCCATGGAGAAACACTAGGGTGAATAAATCCCTTATTTCTCAATTCCTCAAGTTGTTTCTTTAGTTCCACTAATTCCATAGTGTCCATTCTATAAGGGGGTTTCAATATGGGCCTTGAACCAGGAATTAAATCAATGGAAAACTCAATTTCTCATTATGAAGGATATCCAGGTAAATCTTCTGGAAACACATCAACGTATTCTCCCACAATAGGTACATCCTCTATTTTAACATTCCTTTCCTCACCCATAGTTATTTCATTCTCTCCCTCCCCAATAATTTAATTTAGTTGAGTTACTGGGGTTGGATCTAGATAAGAATCAGGTGGTGACAATTCTACTCTAAATATAAGGTGTTCTTTATCATCATCATCAAAAATCATAACATCCTTCTTCTTACAATAAATTTTTGAATAATGGTATGAAATCCAATACATACCAAGGATTATATAAAATTCAATCATGGGTATGACGATGATATCAGAAGAAAAAGAACATTTGTATAACCTAATGGGAACTGATTCATAGAACTTTGTAGCAATGATACTTCCCTTATGAATTTTGACTGACAATTCCCTTGTTAAATAAAATTGGAAATATCTAATTTTCTTAGCAAACTGGGAAGATATGAAACAATGTGATGATCCAGAATCAAATAAAGCATTGGCTAAACATGAGTAAACAATTAAAGTACATGCCACCATGTCATTAGGAACTTCAACCTATGTAGTTGTGATTGCATAAGCCTGTCTCTGATCCCTTGGCCTTTTCTATTGCATATTACCTTAACATTTTGGACAATCATTAGCATAGTTTCCCATATCCCAACAACTATAGAATTGAACATCATTTGATTCCTTCTTCCCTTTACAATTACCATAAAGATGGCCTTTCTGACCACATTTGTAGCATAATCCTTTTCCTTTTAAGCATGCACCAGGTTGTTTCTTTCCACAATTGTCACATGGTGGAAATTCAACTCTTCCCTTCTTCCCCATTTCCTTATTTCCTTTCCCAGGGTTTTTAGCAACCCTCTTATTTTGTTGCCTTCCCTTCAAGTCATAAGACTTAGAGAATTATTTTTCTATCTAGATGGCACATGAAACTATATCCTCATATGATAAAAAACTTTGGGAGACCAGTGCCCACCGGAGGAATGTATTTAGGCCATCAAAAAATCAATCAATTTTTCTCCTTGTATTTCGTATGTAGTCTACAACATGTCTTAATAATGTTGTGAATTGTCTTCGTACCTTGAAACATTCTCATCTTCCTTCTACCGCAGATTCAATAATTTTCTCTCCACATCTGCTTACTGCTCACGAGGGAAATATTTTTCTATGAAGATTTCCTTAAAATCCCTCCATTCCATCTCTTCTATCACTTCCTCCTCCTTTGTGTTTTGGATTAATGACCACCACTAATCCGCATCTCCCGATAGACGATATACTACCATGAAAACCTTCTCTCTTTAATTATATACCAAAGTGAGAAATATCTTCTCAAGGGAACATATCCACTGCTCTGCTACAAACAGGTTGGTATTCCCATTGAATGATAGAGGCCGTTGTCGCATAAAGCGATCTAGCATGGCCCTCCATGTGGTGGATCTGGATTCTCCATACGGGTATGGTTGTAATTCATAACCTGAGTAAGTTTTCCTAGAATAGTTATGAGTTTCTCACCACCAGTCACAACACCAGAGCCAACATCATTATCTTGTGTCGGAGGAAAATCCCTATAGGGGACACGTGCATTCATGCGATTTCCATTCCGTCCACTAGGTTCCATATCTAGATAATGGAATACACTAGATTATGTTATGAATCATAATGTATAATGTTAACTTAAAAATACTCGGAAAAATTGAGATCCTACGCATGGATAATCCCATATTCCCAAATATGGTTTCTTTGAGAAATATTTTACATTTCAATCCTTCATAATGGATTGTTAAGAAAATGTGAATATCCTAATCATATCCCCTGGAAGTGTCGTAACCAAGAGTCCATCAAGGCCTGTTGTTGTGCACAATTTCTCATTCGAGTCTAGCTCAAAGTAGTGTTTTCGGGTTTTACCCCTAGATACATCTGTGACAAAGCTGCCTCTACCTGCTCATAACTAGACATGGATGTATTGCTTGAAATATCCACATAATATATTCCTTACCAAAATACCAGGATGTTATTGTATGTATATCCTCAAAGACTAACTTAGGGTCTCTTCCCTTAATCTATGTTTTCTAAATCTAGTTTCCAAATATTCTACTAAACTTCCTCTAATACCAACTGTAAGGACCCGAATCAAGTTTCCCAGAGTCGGTGCCTTATTTGATTGTGTTGGAATACATACAAGGAATATGAACCCCGAATGACCAAGTAGTTTAGTATTATTGGAAACAATATACATACATAATTTCATCTTTACATATAGAAAGGAAAAACAACACTAATTTATTCCACTAGAGTCATCACGTCTCCTAGATTATACTGGCAATTCATTCATAAATTACTTCTTCATGTCCTGAGAAAATGAAACATAAGAAAGGGGTGAGCTCAAAGGATCAGTAATAGTAATAAATACTGTGGAAGATAATATAAACATTAGACATGGTGAATAATTGAAAAAACATGCCTTTAATAATAAACTTGAACACATTATGGAAGGAATATGAGTTGAGTAAATAATTCCATAATAAAACAGAATCATGGGTATTCTACTAGTCGAATAACCACCTGAAATTTCAACTAATAGCTTCATAATGAGGGAAGTGAGTATTCCTGATATTCTGAATCATTTTTTCATGGCCTCGGCCAAGATGTCCAGTGATTAAGGCCTCATCCAAAATCCATATCACATTGGGAAAGGCCTCGACCAATTCCACGTCTAGTTTTCTCATGAGACCTACCGATTCATAGAGGGGCTATAGCAGGCCCCACCCGTCACATAATAAGTCCAATGAATTCCTCATATGATCATGGATAAACATAAACAACAAATACATTCATATTGAAACTATCATATGAAATGTAACTATCTTTCCACAATCATTAAACCCAAAACACTAACCATTCAGAATAATACGGTGAATGGTTTTAGGATAGATCATCCACAATAGAGTTAGTCATAAACCATTAAATCAAATATGTTAGATGAATTCATAAATTATTAAACCCAATAATACCATGGAATCAACAAGAGTGTCTAATTAGACGAAAAAACTCTTATAAAATCATTAAGCAATTCTGGAGATAAATACTCTTTTATTTTGAAAAGAAGAGTTCTTTTGGAAAAATCATTGTATAAAACCAGAAGTGAATTAAGATAGTATTTTCATAATAAAATGTGTGATTTTATAAATATAATGATTTCCAAAAACATATTATAGAGTGCCCTTGAAAATAGGTTAGAATTTGAGAAATTCCCTTGAACCGGGGTTGTATTTTGGAATCAATTTTGTAAGTTCCTTTTAAAATGTTTAACTATCCATAAAATAAGGAAGGATTATAGTTTGTAAACATATATATGATACTCACACAGAATATATTATGAGTACATAACAATACATAAGAATTTCATTGAGGTATTTAGACAATGAAAGTATCCGGAATGAAAATGGAAGTTCGGGTGGAAAACCCCTTACCACTTTGTAATCAAACGATTCGTATGCCCCAAAAATTAAGAATACAAAAATTATAAATTTAATACTATTAAAATAAATATATTCATGATATGTGAAATCAATGGTCAGTATACATACCCCATACAAAATAATTAGCAGTGAATATGGAAAATCTCACGAAAATGGAAGTGAGATGAAGAAACCCTTACCTTAACTCCAAACGTGTTTCGCTCTTGTACTTAAGCTCCTGGAATATGAAGTTATACTTGTTAATAACTTATTTTAGAACCTATTAGACATGTATTTTTTTTACCATAATTATGGTTAGTTCATTTATGTCTTTATTGATAAGTTATTGTATTGAATTTCGTCATTCTGGAGTGTTCGTTTCCTTTATTTTAATATTTGGTTCACTTGTTTTTATGTAATGAAGTTCATGTGGAATGGTTATAAATACCCAGGATTGGAATTATATATTATTAATGAACATAAATAATTGATAATTGTATTTTATATCATTTGGTTACCTGAAATGAGGATGAATCATTAGATGACAACAACTTCGATTATTCGGCGGTATTTGGAATATTATGAACTAGTTTTGTCATATAACTTAATTATATGTACATATTCTGGTTCCTGAATGTTAATTAGGTTATAAAACATATATTATAGTATGTTTCAACCATGAATATGGTTTCATGACCAGTAATTATGAACAAATTGAATAACGAAACTCCGTCGTCCATGAAGGTTATAAATCGGAACCTCATGGATGTCGAAACAAATAAAAGGGAGGGAGTAAGAATATTTATGACGGTTCTTCCCTTAACATGATATAAATCCAGTATATAGATTTTACTAGAGTTATCATGGTCATTTGGATAGATTAGGTGAGGAGAGGATAGCAAAAGAAGATAAATCGAAATGAAGCCAAAAGAAAAAGAAGGGTGCTTTACCTCTTGAAATAACCTCCTTGAAAAATTTCTTAAGGGAAGGGGTTTTGGTCTTTTGGAAATACAAGAAGCTTCTTGGACGTGGGGATAGACTAGGTAAGGGTAATTGGGCAGAACTTTGTGGAGATTCAAGGCTTAGAGGAGTGAAGAGAAGAGGGAGTGGTGAGGGGTTTTTATAGTGGAGGAGAGGAGTAAATTTTGAATATTTAATTCATTATTTTATTATTTCCCTCAATACAACCAATAGTGTGATTTCATGTGACCCCTAATAGTAATAAGTGCATATGAGTTAGAACCAAGTGTACTTGCATCACTTTTCATGTAATGAATAATGTATTTAACTGATAATTTGTATATACAGTATTTTATCGTATTTCACTATTCATAAAAAATTCTAGAATTTCAGAAAAATCCCAAAAATTAACCCCTACCATTTTTCGACATGAATAATTCAAAAGTGAACTCCATTTTTCAAAACAAAATTCTAAATATTATTAATTTAATTTTTAAATAAGGACATAATTAATTAGAAAATTAACAATCTTAAAGTGAAATTAGTTTTATTTCTCATTAAAAACTAATTAAGATCTCATTATCTTATTTCCTTAATAAAATAAAATAATATTATTATTTACTATTCATAAGGGTCATATTACTATTTATATTACTATTTTTAAGGGTATGTTACTATTCACAAAAAATCATGTATGTTCTATCAGACTCCAAATGACTTACTGAACACAACTCTAGATAACCATTTTTCAAAATTTAAAGCATAGAAGAGGAAAAGTTATGTTTAATGGATAGATTATAAAATTGCATTATATATTTATTTTCAAAACCTTGGGGTGTTACATTCAAATCATGTTTTGAGCCATGGAGTAGTTCTGTTGAAAGAGAACCTTTCTTATCAAAAGAATAATATTAATATTCTTGACCATATAAATCAATTATCATGGAATAAGGTAATTCACTAGGTTATGCTTTTGTGGAAAAGTCACACGGTTGAAGAAGCAACCTGAGAATCCAAAAATTCTATGAGGGAAAGACATCCCCACTTGTTTAATAAGTGAATAAAATTATAAGGGTGAAATTTAAATTATTGTGGAAGAATGTAACAACCAAGGTAATTATATAATAAATCACTTTTATGTTTATTAATATGAATTATATAGTTATATTCATTATAAAAATAGTAAGAAATTTTTTAAATCAAAAAGAAAATAGTTTTAACTAAACCCTTTTCTTATAAGGTTTTTATTTAAAATATTAATATATAAATTATAGAAATAAAATTTTAAAAAATGAATTTTATTTTTAAATTCATAATAGAAAAATTAAATTAGTGTGAAATTTTTTCATTTTTCTAGAAATATTGATTTTTTGTGAATAGTTAAAAATACTGATTTTTTTGTGAAAGTCTCATTTCTGTTCAATAAATTCTGTAATTTAAAAGTCCCATTATTTTTAGAATATTATTTAAATTAACATAAGTATTATTTAGTTATATTTAATATAATTAATTAATTTTTAATAAACTTTATATTGTAATTTAGTGTGAGTTTATTTTTGGGATAAAAAGGAGGGTTTTTTTAAAACAGTTTTAAAGTGCATAATGTATGTCTATTTTAAGTAGTAAAAAACTAATAAATAATTATTTAAATTCAAAATATATATTATATATCAATAAATATTTATTTAAATTCATATAATTATCATTACTCAAAGATTTAATATAAAATCATCATTTTGTTTAAAATACACTACTTTAAAAAACCATTTTCATCGCATCTGCAGGTGTAATTGTAAATTATCTTCTAACACTTATACGAATTGATCTTGGTAAAATAGATTATATATTTTTAATTATAATAATTATTTTTATAATAAGATAAAATTAATTTCTGGTCATAATGAATTCGGAAAATAATAAAAATATTTTTCTGTGGTTAAAAAAACAGATTTACTAGAGAGTTAAACTTAGAAAGCTAAGGGTTGAAATAACCAAAAATATTGTCCAAAATATATTTTATAAAAATATACCTAATTTATAACATATTATTATTTATAATTGTATATTTTTTATTCTGTTTTCCAGTTAAAAATATGGGTACTCATTTTTTTAAAAAATTACAAATGTGCCACTCACCTAACTTTTAAAAGGCAACCCCACTCCTCTCTTCCTCACACCTTCAAATCCAATTGAATCAACTATGATATACTCAATAACTTCATTAATTCCCTACCTATGACTTATATAACCTTTTTTGATCATAATGTAATCCTAATAGGTCTTTTGGTTCTAACCTAAGGACGTTTTCTGAAGAAGAGTTGTCGTATTTAATTGAGTGTTTTTTTATTTATTCTTCCACATCCTTCAAATATTATTCAATTATGATGATATAAAAAATTTATATACTATATATTGAGATGTTATTATTTGAATTTAATAACCCAAATACATCTCCTCTTCTATCAAATGGGAAACAAAACCATCATTCTTGTGTATAGTGGATCACCATCTCGGGAACCGATGTGATTCATTTTTCATCCCATATCTCGTGAATTTAAATAATGATGGATTTAAAATATATATATTATATTTGAAACATAATAATACTTATGTAATTATTATATCACATATAACTTATTAATTTCTTTTTAGTGGAGGATATGATAACATCACTTTTTTGTATGGCGAACTACAGCCACGTGAAGTGATGTGATTCATTTTTCACTAACGATTTCCATATAAGGTAATAAGGATACATTTAGTGAATATATGTGATATAGAATAAATAATTATGATATTAATGTCATATTTATCTATAAAAAAAGATTATATATCATTTTATTTCTTACCATTCCACTCACTGAAAAATGATAACGCCGTTCATGCATACCTGTGGACTATCACCTCCATGAAGTGATGTGTCTATTTTTTCGTTACAATAAAAAAATTGATGATGTAAATAAGTATAGTTAACGAAATAATATCTTATTTATGATAAAAATATCACTATATAAATTTAAAACACTACTTACCTTCTTTCAATAATGATTGTTGAAAAACAAAAACGTTATTCATGCGTATGTATGACCTACCGCCAAAATGATTATGACATGGTTAATTTTTCATAACCATATTTCATGATTGTATTTAAAATTATTATTTATATATATATATTATTAAAATTTCATTAATATTATTTTGGATATTTTTATGTAATTACCTCTTTGACCATATTCAACCTACCGAAATATTTTTTTGACATATAAACCAAATTCTATCAAAACATCCTAAGTAAAATTAAATGATTAAATAATAATATATAGCATAATAAGAGATAAAATAAAGGGGAAAATAAAATTTAATTTTTTTTAATCAACTAAATAATTAACTTACGTTTATTATTCAAGAAGATAAACAACATACGTGACAAGTCAGAGTCAAGGTAAATAACTTTAACTCAATTTCATATCATTGAGGCATATTTTGATGTTATGAACACATATTATTTTATGAGGTGAATATATATAGTAAATTTGACATTTTATATCATTATTTTATATATTCTAATTATATTTAACGTTTTTTAGAATGTAATTATTTCATGGGTCTTACGATTGAAATGTTCCCAAAGTTGTAAGGGATGTTTTTTTAAATCCCCTTTTAAAGTTCCCTTAAAACCAATTTTCTTCGATATACATGTTTTTTTTAATTTTTTAATGAAAATACTTACATGGGAATGAAATTATTATAAATAATTTATTTATTTTTTTAATGGTTTTTAAAAGGAATATTTTTACATGTACTGTATGAAATATTTTGACAAAAAGACAAAAGGAATATTCTATTTTAAAGTATATAGTGAAAATTAATTTTCATGAAACTATAACCATTATTTGATTTATGAATTACTTTATAATCTTTCATGATTCCTTAAAATAAAAAACCAATTTCCATTTTGGGTACTTTTTTTTATTGAAAATGGTTTTTTAAATGGAGTAGATAATTAAATATCCAAAATTGTTTTCTTAAGGGTGAAAAGAATATTTTATGAGTGTAATGTTGATAATTTTTAGTGTTTATGTGTTATAATTATGTTATGTCTCTTTTAAATTATTTATAATGATGGGTGGTTCCATTATAAGCCAAGAATGTGTGGTTCCATGACAAACCAAGGATAGTTGGTTACATTATGATCCAAGAATGGGTGGTTAAGTTGCAAACAAAGGATGGGTGGGTCTATGATAGCCCTCCAATGAATTGGGTATGGAAGTCAACCATACTGTTATTCCATATGTAATAGTGATATGGAAATGATTTATTAAGATATCATTATGTTTAATCTATTCTTTATATGAGTTTTTATGGTAATATTATTATTAAAAAATTGTATGTAATTATATTATTTTCCAAAAAACTATTTAGTACTTCTTAAGAGCGAAAAGTGTAACATTGTGAAAAACATTCCCTGAGTTTTTCATGTTTCAAATAAACCTTTAAGAGTGTTATTTTTTCCTTCAATTTCTCATATAAATTTATTTATGAAAATAATTAGTCCAAGAAAGTGATTTCTTAGGTAAAACATTTTATTTTGAGACCAAATATTAGTTTAAAAAGTAAACTTTTTATAAGTAATAATGGATTAATGAGTTTATTTATTTTCTTTTATGTCACTTATTGAGATTTTTTTCTCCTCCCACATTTTAAAATGTTTTCCACAAGGTTTAAGTATGGGTAATGGAATATAAGAATTAAAGTTTAAAGTCGTGAATATTTATCATGAAAATAAATCTTGTTCTATTTTAAATGTTTTATATTATGGGAAAAATTGATACTGATTTGAAGTTAATGCTTTGTATATATATTGGGTTTTTATATAATATTCATTAATTAACTCTCTAAAATTATAAACCTAAAATATATTTATAAATGTAAGAAAGTGATTTCTAGTTTAAAGTCAAAGGAATTTTTAATATTTTTAAGGTTAGGTTATAATATAAAATTTGTAAGGTTTAAAAACTTATATGGTTTAGAAGTCACTAAGGTTCAAGACTTCATAATGTTCAAGACATAATGATTTTTTTGAGTTGCATGCAAATTAAAGTAGTTTAAAATATAATTATTGGAAACTAATTCTATGGGATCTATATTATTCTAGGGAACTTAAATGATCATTCTACTAATTTTTAAGGGATTAAAACATCAAAAAGAGAGATTTTCATTCAAGATGATAAAAAATAGTTTATTCTATGAAGGATAAGATTGCACTATGAAGGGGAGAAGTAGTTATGAATTAATTGTATGGTCATGACGAATCATGTACTGTTTCCCTATTATGTAATGGAATGAATTTTAAAGATGGAATAATTAGTGGTAAATGAAGGAGAATAATTTCATAGAAGTTGTGAGGTATTTATCTCTCTATTTTTCAAATTTAATATTCATATTTTCAGAGGGAAGATTTCAGCTGCTGTAGAATTTAATATTGTTAGTGTTGTACAAATATTATTTGTTTGATGATTAATAGATACACACACTGAATATAGATATATATAGATTATAGAGTATAGATAATGAACATGGAGGATATTATACTTTCTAATATTCAATTATAAGAGGAACACGAAGAACATAAAACATAAATACAAGTTGCTGGAGGATTCATCTGGATGAAGACTTTCATGTATTTAAAATATTTTATATCATTATACCTATATGAGAATACAAAATTTACACTATCAAGATAAATTTTTGTAATTTCAGTTTTAGGATATACACTTCACGTAGCAATCCATAGGTTGATAGTAGTGGATAATATGATCCATAGTTTATTTGAATCATTCCAGGGATTTTCGATCTCATTTTTCAAGGAAAACCTTGTAAAACATAATTTTCACTTTATGTGTATAGAATTTTTTATGTATTTTAAATCATTAAAAGTTTTCACATTAATTTATGGAATAATTTTTTTTAAAATAAACATAAAAAGGTATTAAATCATGGATTCAACCCCCTCTTAGTGATTTACACTAATCATTAGGGTCTTTTCAAGTTGTATCAGAGGGAAATTCCCTTCGAATACATTCTTCTATTCAGATTGAGAAGAAGATAATTTTATTTCTATATGGATATTTTTTAAATAAATTTATTTTTTATATGGAAAACCTAAATTTAGTGAATAAAAATGGGAATCCTTCCTTTTATGGTAAAAAATATTACATTTTGAAGGATCAGTCGCTGCCTTATTTACTATTCTCTAGTTTAGATGTATTAGAGGCTTTGATGAAGGTTCAGATAAGGAAACAACTAATATAAATAACTTTGAGTGTGATTGACGTACTCACAATTACATTATTTCATTAATTACATAAAAAAAATTCCTAAAGATTAAATGAATCAAGATACCTAAAAATATAAGGGATAAACTAGAAAATATAGACGAAAGTAGTAAAAGGTGAAGAAAGAAAAACTATATGCTTTGAAATTAAGATCTAAAGATCTTAAAATTCATGATAATGAAACTATCGATGAATTATTTATAAGGTTTAATAAAAAAAATTACAGAATAATTGGTTTTAGTTAAATGTTATCAGATACATTGGTTGTTTATAAGATTCATTGAATTCTATGAAACAAGTTTGATACTAAAATATATGTTATTAGAGACCGTGATCCATGTAAACTTCCTATAGATGATTTCAAAAATATCCGTATTGAATATAAAATGTGAAATGGATGTTTTTTTAAGAATATTTCTATGTATGACAAGGAAGTTTCTATGAATCCTTTGAATAAAAATAAAAATAAAAATAAAACATAAAAAATAAGTTATGATGATAAGGCTCTCTATTCGGAATCAGAGGAAAATGTTGATAAAACTTTTGATAAACTTTTTTATATAATCTCTATAATTTTGAGAAAAGGTATGGGAAATTTTAATGGAAATATTAAATTAAAAATTTTCAAGTGCGTAGCTGTTTGAAAATTTTCCATAAATTTACCAAATTTGATAGAATAAGAATCCAATAATGTTGAAGATAAAAGTCAAAGAATATTCATTAAGATTAAAATAGAAAATAATGAAAAATAAAATATTTATTTAAAAGATAAGGAAAATTATTTCTATAAATATAATATGATAATCTTATTATAAAATTTATATGATGATAATAGCAGTGATCATAAAGAGGAAGCTAAGACTTCCAGTGAAGTTAATGAAAAACCACTCTTTCTAAGTGAATGATGAAGAATTCATCCATTGTGAAAGTAGTGATTTTGGTAATTATAACGAATAGTAGGTGATGTTTATATTAAATATATAATTAAACAAATGAATTTTAAATATCTCAAAGTTTTTAAAGGAGATAAAAATTCAAAGAACAACAATTAGTCTTTTAGAAGTGACGAATATATTTATATAGAAGAAAATAAAATTTTCTGAAAGAGATTGATGATTTAAATAATTTTCTTGATGATGATAATATTTTAAAAGTCAACATTGAATCAAAAGTGAAGGAATAGGATAAGTATCTTGAGATTCTTTAACATAAACTGGCCAATGCTGAAAAAGAATTGGAAAATTTTAAATCAAATTTCCCAAACTCTGTTAAATAAATTAGATCAAGTTAAAAGAATCATGATACTCAATTAGCAAAAAAATATCTATTTAAAATGGAAATAAAGATATTTGTAGTGATGGTGGAAATATTTAATTGAATACAGAATTTAAGAAGACGAGGTTTATAGTAAAACAAAATTACTCTCAGAAATATGGAAATTCTGGTAACACATACTTGAAAACAAAATCTATAAAGAGTGACTATAAAAAGAATAGAAAGAAGCCTCAGTGGAAGAAGAAAGTTCCTGAAGTCTATAATATTTTTTCACTAAAAGTATCCAATATTGATTACTCAAATAAAAAATAAAAATTAGTGTCAACTTCTATAAAACATTATATTTTTAGAAGTAAGTATGATTTTTATAGATAATATTGGAACTATAGATTTTTTGGGAATATGGAATGAATTATATAGCTTAATTAAAAATATTTAAACGAGTCTAAAAGGTTTTTTTGGTAGAGTTTGATGGGAAGTTATCCAGATCAAATGATAAAATTTCTAAATAAGCCTGAAATTTCTAGATAGAAGTTTGAGAATATATTTTAAGTATTAGAAGAAGTTTGTGTGAGATGAAACCAGTAAAGTAATCTTATTGAAGATTGTCACACCATCCCACCAATCAAGTTGAACTTCGGTTTAATACTCAAAAGTGTCAAAATAATAAGGATAAAGGAAAATAAATAACTTTTATAGTTGAAGTTTCACTTATATAATAAAAAAGGAAACATCCACGTATTCTAGATAATATATGTTCTTCATATATGAGAGATGTTTAAATATGTTAAATGATTTTGAATAGTGAAGCGAAGGATCAATGACCTTTTTAAATTTAGGGTCACTTAATATTAAAGTTTTTTAGTAAAAAATGATTAGTAAAGACAAGATTAAGTCAAAAACACTATATATATTGATTGGATGAAACACAATCTACTAAGTGTGTCTCAGAAATGTGATGAAGGTAATAAAGTGGACTTTCAAAATTATAGTTCTTGTTTAAGAAAATAAAATATGGAAGTATTTTTACAAAGGAAAACTATTGGAATAGAAATATTCATTCAATAAAATTTGTCATATAACTCATGATATAACACTCACTCAAAAAACACAAGTTTATTTTTGAGAATAACATTATATCCATGCTTAAAGAATAATAAAATAGAATCTTCATGCACCGTATGATTTCTCAAAAAACTAGGTATGAAGACTCCTTAAAACCATTCACAGCCTGATGACATGGTGGTGGGAACCTCCCTCTAGAATTAGGTTTTTGATTTCATAAAGTAATGATGAAAATGGTATCAAATCCTTGTAAACCATTTTAGGGTATTCTGTGCACTTCTTAACCTCACTAAACATGTTCATAGGGTGAGTAAACTATATACAAAGGTGTAGTTTTCTTCAAATTTTTTGATTTGACTACTTGTAGAGCCTAAATGAAATTATAGATCAAAGGTTATGATATTTTTAATTTGGGATTCATTTTAGTAAAATATGAAAAAACAATTATGGGATCTACTTTGTAGACTGTGAAATCAATCTCACAGAGAAACCCTATTGTACAGTCTCTTCGGCTACCATGTGTTTCAGCTGCATAGAGTTAGAGCATCTTTTTGAGAAGCTTTTAAAAGACCCCTCTTCCCACCATGTGGTTTGACCTCATGGTGTTATATAATCCTTTAAAGATGATTCATGAGGTCTAACACTGTGGAATTATGTAATACTTTTGTGATGCTCTGTGAATTCCTATCTTGTGGTGTTGGGGCATTCTTTTAGTGAAATTCTGTGAGGTACCTCTATGACCCAATCCTGAATCACCATGTGGAACATTCATGTGTCTACTTACTTTGGGAAACTATTGAATCAGGTATATCTTTAAATACCCACAAATCCACCTCAATTAAAGCACTTCCTTCTAAGATAAAATCATTCAACTCTCAGATATATTATTTGTCAATTCCCAAATCAAAACATGGAAGAGGGGATTCACTTAACATAAGTGGCCAATAAAGTCTAGTTCATGAAGTAGACATTTGAAGTCAAATAATTGAATAAATCCATATTTATAAGCTCAAGTATGTAGATCGATCAATACAAAAGTTTCAGTACATGAGTTTAATCCATAAACTCAAACCCGCAGAACACATCCTCTAAGAACCAACCTTACGGACCTCCAATCCAAAAACTCACAAAGTAAACCTCCTAAGAGAACTAATGATGTTAAGAACCTCCTCATTGAGCCTATTTCAAATTCTTCTCTATAGATACGCTGTGTGAGGTCATATAAAGAGTTAAATTCTATGATTCCACCTTATGAATGGCACTTCATGTAGGTTATTTCATAAATTCCACCTCATGAGGACCATACCCTAAGGTCACTTCGTGATGTACAATTTATGGACCCACTAATGTGGACCACACTTCATGAGGATAAGTATGAGGAATCCTCCTCTTCAAGTCCTATAAGAACTACCCAACCCTTGACTGTTCCTTGATCTCATTACATGGAGCCTCCTCTGTGAACACACTTCGAAACGGGTCATACATATTTTGGGTTTTAATACCCTTGACCCCAACCTTAATCTTGCACAATTCCATGAGTTGTGAAACTCCACATGGATTCCCCAAACACCTTAAGTAAATATTATCATTTTTTATTTGAATTTATCTCATGTTGAGATAATCATATTGGTTTCACTATATCTGGTACTCCTCTTTGGTTTAATTCTAACTATTCCTTGAAGGAAAGCTTAGAAATAATCCCCCACTTAGACTTTTGTTGTCACCCCTTTAACAATAAATGAATACAACTATGGTAGCACTAATGCATAAGCCCTATTCAATCCCTTGTTTTATGATCCAATGTAATATGACTAGTTTTTAATAACTTTTTTTGTGATCCAATCCATCGAGCATGACCACATGGGATTATAGGTTTAGTAGATCATTCAATAAGCATAATTGAAATGTGTCATAAAAATCACACCCTAGACCTATCCATATGACTCTAAACTGTATGTATCATGTCCATACTACATGATTTTCAACTGAACAAACCTTTCATCATGTGTGGACTTAAACTATGTCACTCAAACAATTTTTGATTTGATTCATGATGATCAAGATATGTAGGATGCCTCTTTAAGTTTCAAACCCAACACCCCAAATAAATATCATGGGCATCATAATAGCTATATTCCTTAACTATATATTCTTCTACCTAGTATACAACATATAATAGGAACCATTAGGGCGGATCATGCGTAATCCTTACTCAGTTTCTTGTTGTCACCCCTTTTATTTTATAAGTATCCCACATGGGCCTCCAACTATGTGTAATCCCTAACATCAACTAGCCACATATTATGTGAAGAGAATAAGAAACACATATGATGAGAATGGGATTACCCAATCACTCCTTAGGTGATGAGCCCAAGGTAATCATAATTAACCCACCCCATGAAACCAGATTAAGATTATCTATGTGAAGGGAATAAGATACACATATATTTGTGAGCATACGGTTATTCATTCATTTGGTGTAGGTATTCATGCCTCGAACCACAATCTCGTTGAGTTTAAGTCATCATGCCTAGAACTCCTTTTCTCATTCAGTGTAGGTTTTCATGTCTATCACCCCATAATCTCAAGCCTGGATAACTATTGAGGGGGGGATACCATGTCCATGTCACAACTTCTAATTGTTTTAGAACTCCATGTCTAACACCACAAAAATCACAACCATTTAATAATTCATTAATTCACAATAATTTTCCACATCATTACATTACTAATCCAATGATTATTTAAACATTTCCAATCCAATTTTTTAACTCAATAATTAACTAAGAAAATAACCCATTAATTAATTCATCAATCAATTAATTAGTCAATACAATTATCTTTCCAAAATTAATTCTTCACAATTAATTATCCATATCAAATATCAAATTATCATAATTAATTCTCAAAATTAATTATCTTTGATCATCATCGTGGCACGTAATTAATTCTCACAATTAATTATCTTTGGTCAACATCATGGCACATAATTAATTCTCACAATTAATTATATTTGGTCAATATCATGTCACATAATTAATTCTCACAATTAATTATCTTACATTTCCAAACATCATTTCACAATTAATTTCCCCCAATTAATTATCTTAACAAAATAAATTCAATATCTCAATTATAATATCAATTTGGGTAACCCCAATTTGTTTGTTCCGTGATTCAATTATCAATTAATCACCATGGAAAATTCAATTCAATTCCACTTTCCTAATTGCTCCAATTTAAGAAAACAATAATCAAGAGAATATAGAAAATTCATAAACTCACATTCACATGTCAAATCATCACTATGGGAGTTCGATTTAGACCAACTTCCTCAGTTTTTTGATGGAAGGTAGCCCAATGGAAATCCCCAAAATCTGAGTGGCACAACATCATCGATCAAGTTTCGAATCTAAATTTGTAAACCAAAATTAAGATAAATGGCATCCAGATCTTGAAAATCTAGATCTAGATCCAAAATCCTAGATCTAGATCTCATCTCATTTTTTTAGATCCTAGAAAATAAGGGATATCTTTAATGAAAGGATCTATAAAAGATAGAGGAAAGAACTAGAGAAGCAGCGAGATTAAATTGTCATGCTGGAACAAGGACGAGTCTTCGATTCGGGATTTTGATCTTGATGAACGGCATTCAGATTGCCTTATAATCCCCCCATAAGGCTTTGAAATCACCCAAAAATTGTCAATCCTGATTCTAGGTCTAATTAGTGATGTTTAGGGGGTTCATGTGGTTTTAAAACAATATTTTGGATTAGACTACTCCGCACGCACAGTTTCACCTAGGAGGCCGCACATTTAGGTCAAACTATACCCCAACCATGCGGTATTCCACTGCCCACATGGATCGATGGTCCACAGTTATAAAAATCGTGCACCAAGCATGCCAACCTCCACTATCCACACAGTTATCTTTTACACGGTTTTGGCCAATCCGTGCGTAAACCGTGCACAACCTCTTGTCTTCCCAAGTTCCTTAAAATCTTAACCCAAATACATTGTAGGTCATACACAAACCCAAATGTAATTAATAACAAAAACAATTACCTAAAAACTCACCCAAGATTTCTCTTAAAAAGGATGGGATCTTACAATCTCCCCACCTTATAACAGCCTATCCTTGATTTTCCCTCCTGAACATCTCTAAGATTCTGAGCCAAAAAGATTGGTCCATTGATCCCCCATGTTTACTTCCCATTCCCATATTTCCTCTTGAACACTTCCATGTTTCTACAACACATGAACTAATAGCATAGTTTTTCCCCATAACACTTTCACACTGTGACCCAGCACATATATCAGAAGTTACTCAAAGGACGCATCAATCTCAAGGTCAACCTCTTTCAAATCAATCGCATGAGAAGGTTTGGGGTGATACTGTCGTAGTTGTGACACATGTAAAACAACATGTATATCATTGAATTTATATAGAAGTGCTAATCAGTATGCCACCAGCATGATTCTCCCTAGCACCTCAAACGGTCCTACAAACCTGGGCGCCAACTTTTCCTGCCTCAGTATCATGTGGTGACCCAATCTAGGAGACACCTTAAAGAATACATGATCACCCTCTATAAACTCTAGGGGTCATATCTGTCTATTAGAAAAATATGTCTGCCTACTATGAGCCATAGTAATATGTTTCCAAATCAACTTCACCTGATTCGATGTCTCCTGAATGAGACTCGGTCCCAATAGCTCTCACTCACCCACCTCTAACCAACAATGTGATGATCTACAAGGTCTACCATAAAGTGCCTCATATGGTTCCATCTGAATAGTTTCTTGATAACTATTGTTATAAGTAAATGGCACTAAATCCAAGTGATTCTCCCAAGAACCACCAATGTCAAGCACACATACTCAAAACATGTCTTCTAACACCTGTATGTTATGCTTTGACTGCCCATCTGTCTGTGGGTGGAAGTTCATACTTAACAGAAGTTGTGTACCTAGAACCTTCTGTAAGCCCTTCTAGTAGCATGAAGAAAAGTTTAAATCATGATCTGAAACTATATTTCGTGGCACCCCATGCAAACAAAATATATCTCCCTAGTATAGTTCTCCCAACTATTCTACTGTAAAGTTTTTCCTGAGAGGAAATAAGTGTTATACCTTTGTTAGTATATCCATAGTTACCCAGATAGCACCATTCTTCCTAAGAGTCTTTGGAAGTCCTACCATGAAATCCATATTCACATCGTCCCACTTCCATTACAGAATAGGCAATGGTTGTAATACACCTCAAGGTCATTGATGCTCTACCTTCACCCATTGAAAGGTGAAAAATCTTATTATGAACCATGATATATCCTTTTTCACTCCTAGCCACTAAAAGTATCGTCGTATGTCACAGTACATTTTTTTCACGCCAGGACGTACCACCCATTTTGGGGCATGAAATTATCGCATGAGTTACTCTTCCATACTTGTAGGCACAACAACCCTATTTTTCATAAATATGATCTCATCCTCATCTATTATCCATTCTAAAGGTGTCTCCCCACCTTCAAGGCTTTCCCTTAAGGTTAAACACTCCAGATCCACATACTGCCTATCCCTGATCTGTCTCAAGAGTATAGACTCCACTACTACAAAAGCCAGATTTATCCTATCCTAACTCTCTTAAAGTACCACATTCATTAATGCTATCAAAGACACCATCTTACATTATTTACTTGACTCATGTGCCAACTAAGTCTAAGTTTTCATGATCAAGGCATCATCCACAGTATTACCCTTCCCAGAAGTATATGCTAGTTCAAAATCAAATGAATTCATAGACTTTACCCATCTTTGCTGCTGAAGATTCAAGTCACATTGTGAAAAGATATACTTCAAGCTTTTGTTATCCGTAAAAACTATTAAATTCTCACCCAAAATATTATGTTTCCAACACTTAAGAGCATAAACCACCACTACCAACTCAAGTTTATGTGTAGGGTAATTCTATTCATATGGCCTCAGTTGCTAAGACCCATAAACAACAAATTGATCCCCTTGCATCAACATAGCTCTAAGTCCAATCCCATAAGCATCATAATACACAGTGTAATTCTCACCCAACTTAGGTAAGATCAAAATTGGTGCCAATTTCAAGTGCTTTTTTAAATCCTAGAAAGTATTCTCACATGATTCGGTCCAATCTAACTTTATCCCTTTATTTTTCAAACCTGTAAGAGGTGCTTCCAATCAGGAAAATTCTTGGATGAACCACCTATAATAACTAGATAATCCCAAACAGATTCAGATATCAAAAACATTCTTGGGTTGCTCCCAATAAACCACTACATAAACTTTTTTTGGGTCCACTACCACACATTCTTACAAGAATATGTGACCCAAAAAGTGTACCCTATCAATCCAAAATGACATTTAGATAGCTTGGAGTATAGCTTATGATCTCTCAGTGTACTCAAGACAATGTCAAGATGTTGGGAATGATAATCATGACTTTTAGATTACACCAAGATGTCGTCCATAAACACCACCACAAAATGATGTAAGTATAGATGAAATATCATGTTCATCAAGCCCATAAACACTCTTGGAGCATTTTTTAACCCAAACAGCATTATGAAAAACTCATAAAAGTCATTCTAGCTTTTGAAAGCAGTTCTTGGTATACTGTAGGTGCCCCATATTTCCACCAAACTTTCACTCCACTAGTGGTCAAGGAAAATGTGTATGATAGTGTCCCTACCTACTTCACTAGTGGAAAAAGCACATGAGTAAGATCTGGTGCAATTGTTCCTCCTGACTTTCCACCTTTCTTTCTACTATCCAAACTATGATTCTCCTAGTAGTACTTCCTACTATCAGAAGGCACACTCCCTGATCATCCGGTTATAGCTACATATCTTATACTAGAAGCATCCTTTTTATTCCCCTCAGAAATGATATCCTAGTTAACCACTTCTGATAATTTATTCAGCCTATAGACATGGACATAATTTCATACTTAAGTATGTCCTGAAAATATTTGCTGAAGAAGCCTCATCTTCAGCCAAGGCTAGAGAAAAACGCTGTAAATCTGTGAAACATCCAATTTAATCCTTTATAGACATGTTTTTTGGGTCATATGCATAAACACTTAAGCCTTCTCTTGACTAATCATGTCTGGATAGAAGTGTTCCATGAACTTCTCCAAAAATTCCTTCCATAACATCTCATCAGTCTTTCTAGATTGAACCAGAATGTCCCACCAGCACTTTGTTGAACCCCATATAATATAAAAATCCAACATGACCCTCATCTCATCCGGATTCTCCAAATGGTCACATATAGTCTCTATGGATTCAATCCATAATTCATCTCCCTCAGGTCCAACCTATCCAGTAAAAGTAAAAGGGTGCTAGAGATGAAACTCCCTTGTCAACTCCGACATGATTTTCAGAACCCACCCTAGGTCTCTCTCCATGAATTTCATGAAACAAGAAAAGTTTTCTCAGAATTGTTCCCCTTCCTCCTCATCTTACACCAATGGTGCATCAATCTCCCTATCTCAAATTTTGTTCTGGGCCATACACCTCTGTCTCTCACTCAAGAAGCATCATGGAGGCATAACTCTACAAATCCAAAGACACATCTTAGGTCTCATAATGCAACCTCAAAACATTTACATAAGAGGAGAAACTAACAAAACAAGTTTCAATATTTCATTTCCCCCTTTTCTCACCACATGGTCAATACTGAGGCCTTATCACTATCATTAAACATCCTACTCCTAGGTATTAGTTAACAAGGGTACATTTGTTCTCATTAATTAATTCAACCATTAGTTAATCACAATATCTCCAATTAATTAATTCAAAAATTAATTAATTAATCATACCATTTCATCAATCAAGGTTATCATTAGACACCCATTAATTCTCATTTTTTCATCATTATTTCAATCTCACAACATGGAATAAATGTTCAAGTTCAATAACATACCCATAAATCATTTTCCCATGAGTGCCTATAATGATGCATATCACAAGAACCCTGAGTTCCTATAATGATGCTTGCAGACTCAAGTATCATGCCTCTTTAGTCCACAAATCAAAATTCAACAATTTTGAAACAAATATCACATCACACCATATGTGTGTCACCCAAGGTGAAATAATATCCAACTGTAACAACAAACAACAATCACAACTATCCCACCCTGAGTACTCGGATTTTCCCCCATACAAGGTTTTGCAACTCCCATACATGAGCTCATTACCAAGCATTGACTCTTCCTAGTCTCATATCTACCTTTTCTAAAATAGTAATACAAAATAAGAATAATGAAAAGAAAACTCCTCTTATACCACTTTGTGATGTCCCGAACTAGGTGCCACTAAACGGTGCCCCGAGTCGGTTGGCCACATGACCTCAAGCACTCCTCCATGTATGGTAGAGGGTGCTGATTAGAAGCGAGGGTCTGGTAAGTCAGTATTGGGGAGACTATACCATCTTTTATTGTAATAACACACCAATGAAATAAAATAACAATAACAAAGTATAGAATCATATAAATAGCAAGAAAAAATCAATTTCATATGATAACCAAAAACATGAGAATAAAATACTCTTTAAAAGGTAAAATATTATATGACAAGGAAAATGTCAATTATCTATAATGAAACTAAAATTAAAGACACAATGACTCCCAAGAGGGTCCCGAAACACGTCTGTTTCTCTCTCCCGTGCTCCAATCCCAAATTGCAACCTATCCCAAGGCCTTTCCCTTATCTTATCCTTTAACAAAAAAGTCTACACAGGTTCTGATCTAGAGGCCTGAATATGGGGTGAGTAAAACTCAGTAGGCCACCACCAACAGTGTCTAAAACGAGTCCAATCAAAAGATAGTGCATGCAGTTTTATGAAGCAATAAATACGATGCATAATTCGAACAATTATCACATTTTCATTTAATCTTTAATCATCACATTAGGCCAGTTTCAATTCATGTTTCCCATTTGAATAATCATTCATTATCATTAATCATCTTCTATAGGTTTTCATGCCTAGAACCAAATATCATAGTTGAATTATCATTCATAATTATAATTCATTTGGTGTAGGTCATCATTACTAGCACCGAAATCTGTTTGCATGTAGGCCATCATGCCTATAACTCCTTTTCTCATTTGGTGTAGGTCATCATTCCAAGAACCCCATAATCACAAGCTTGGATAACTATTGGGGAGGAATTCCATGTCCAAGTCCTAACATCTTATTGGTCTATAATTACATGTATAACACCATAAAAATCTTAGAAATTTAATCATTCCCTAATTCACAAGAATTTTCAACATCATTCCATTATTAATACAATGATTAGTTAAACATTTCAAAGGCTATTAATTAACTTGAAAATTAACTAAGCACATAACCCATCAATTAATTCAACAATTAATAAATTAATCAACACAATTCTATTTCCATTATTAATTCTTCACAATACATTATCGATATAAAATCTCAACTTATCATAATTAATTCTCACAATTTATTATCTTTGATCAACATCATGGAATATAAGTAATTCTCCCAATTAATTATCTTTGGTCAATATCATGGCACATAATTAATTCTCACAATTAATTATCTTTGGCCAACATCAAGGCACATAATTAATTCCCACAATTAATTATCTTACATATCAAAACATCATTTCATAATTAATTCCACCCAATTAATTTTCTTAACACAATCAATTCAATATATCAATTACAATGTCAATTTGGGTAACCCCCCTTCATTTGTTCTCTGATTTAATTATAGATTAATCACCAAGGAAAACTCAATTCAATTCCACTTTCCTAATTGCTCCAATTTAAGAAAAAAACATCAAGAGAATATAGAAAATTCATAAAATCACATTCACATATCAAATCACGACTATGGGAGTTCGATTTAGACCACCTACCTCAGTTTATTTACAAAAGTTACCCCAATGGAAATCCCTAAAATTTGAGTGGCACAACGTCATCAATAAAGTTTGGGATCTAAATACCTAAATGAAAATTAAGATAAAAGGAATCAAGATCTTGAAAATCTAGATCTAGATCCACAATACTCAATCTATATGTCATGTCATAGGTTTATATCCAAGAAAATAGGGAAGATATTCCCTGAAAATATCTAGAAATGATATAGGAAAGAATGAGACAAGCAATGAGAAGAAATATACATACCGGAATAAGGACGGATCTTAAATTTAGGTTGTATATCTTGAGGAAAAAAACATTTGTATTTCCTTGTAATCACTCTATAAGGATTTGAGATCACCCAAAATAGTTAAGCCTCAACGTAGGTTGAATTAGAGAGGTTGAGGGGGTTTCGGTGGTTTTAAAACCAATTTTTGGATTAAACTTCTCCACGCGCACGGTTTCACCTGGGAGGCCACACAGTTAGGACAAATTGTGCCCCAACTGTGCGGTCATCCACTACCTGCATAGATCGATGGAATAGGGTTAGGAAAATCATGTGCCAACCATGCTGAACTCCACTATCTGCATGGTTAGCTTACACACGGTTCGGCCAATCCATTCGCAAACTGTGCACAACTTCCTATCTTCCCAATTTCCTTAAAAACATCACCCAAACAAACCCCAGATCATACCCCAACCAAATGGTAATTAATAAAAACAAAAGTACCTAAAAACATGAAAGATATTTCTATAAAAAAGGTTGAGATATTAAATGTATCTAGTGACATTCTGGGGATGCCTCTAGTGATGGTCCAGGGATACCTATGGTGATGTTTGAGGGATAGTCCATCATCTCTCATGTGATAAGAATAATATTCCTTCAGGTTCTGGCATAAATAAGATAATATGGGCCTTTTACTTGGTGTAATCCCCCAATATACCTCTCTACTATTTAGGTATCAATAGATAAGATAAACTAGAAAGGGCCACTCAAGCATAATTCCCACACCAATGATTTATAGGAATCTTTCACTTAGTAGTCCTTACCACAATGATGTTAAACAACAAAGATTGGTACTTGTCACACTTCCCTAAAAGTTTTGACATGTCATATTAAGTGACACTAAACTATATGGGTTTTGATTCCCTTTATATGGATACATTGGAAGTCCATTTTAGGGCTTGATCCCAATACGAAAACTAAAAACACATCTCTGGATGGAGATAAACTCTAGAATAATCCACAATAAAGATTTAAACTAAATAATAACTAAATAATAAGATATTTTTGGAGAATATATAATAAAAAAGATGTTCACATATCCATATAGATTAAATCAAGTCATTGTAATAGGGGTAACCCTCCCATATTTGGATTTTGGAAGGATTCAAAAACATATATAATATTTATAAGAGAGTCCAGTTGTAGGAAATAACCCCCCCGAAAAAGGGTGATATGAGACCAACCCCCCATCAGGTCAATCTATGTTTATTCAAAATAATCATTGGTATGAAACCCTAGTGACCACTTGAATTTTTAAAGTAGACCTATAATGATATTCCCATTGAACTGTTACATATTTTGAAGTGCATGGTTGTTTCCATATCAAATTGAATGGTGAGACAGAAGTGAATCCTTTAACTATGAAAGTGTTTGATCAAACATGAACTCTTACTTATGATGTGGAATTGATGGGATTATTGTTTATATTTCGTTTTTAAGACCTTAATGACACCCTATAATCCAATTAGAATCTTCCAATTCACCAACGAACTCCATGATCATTGGAAAAGTTTGCAGTTCCATAGGACACCTCATGATACTTCGCACAATCAACAGACTTGTTGAACATATGCCTAAAATATCATAGAGACTATGGTCTTATGTCTCCTACATACATTTTCACCACCCCAGTGCATCTAGAACTAGTTAATGAACATTTTTATATGGAATAACATCTCAAAAAATTCAATCCAACTATGGAGGTATCTCATGAAAGCCTCTAGATAAAGAAGACTCATAGGTAATCCTACCAATAATGGGATATATAGAAGAAAGTGGCCCCTCTCTCCACAGCAAATTAATTCAATATCTTGTCCCTAGAACTTATAAACTCATTCATTCCTTATAATAGGGAGGTAGAGGAGGACGCCAAGAATATAAAGGCAACCACCTAGGAGCTTCCTAGGAGGGATCCTATCCACCATAGTCATCATCATTTATGTGTGGCCCCAATTCTTAAAAAATACAAAAATGAAGCTATTCTTGACATATTAAATAAAACCAAAGAACCTATAATGTGAGACTATTTGGGGAATAAAACCACTACAACTCCCGAACTAGTCTATTTACTTACTATTGCAAACACCCTTGAGGCCCTTTATCTTACCCCAAAAGTTTCTTAGAACCAATCCCCAATCACCAATAGAAAAAATCTCCAAACTTCATCACAACTAGCCATGGTGACTAGAGAATCCCAAGAAGAACCCCAACCCATAGTAATGGTGGAATTCTTGTCATTTTTAACCCTATAGTTTTCTCCAATAGCATTAAGTGATCACAAACATACATAAACCCTAGATATAACTCCTCTAAAGGAATATAAATTTCTAACCATGTGTTTTGCATCAGTAAATGTAAATTTTTTTGGAATAACTAATATTAGAAACCATGAAACTATCAGATAATAAGGAGACATGGTGGCATTCACCACCCACCACCACCTAAAAATTGTGAAACCATCTCAGAAGAAGAGAAGATAACATAGTTCAAAGAAAAAATAAAAAACATGAGTATATCAATGTAGAGTGGGTCAGGGGAATCATATCACTGATAAAAATCATCAGTTTAAATATTTCATGCTTCCTTCATTTGACATACCCCAATGGAATGAAACTTATCAACCCATAAAGAAGTTCCCACCACTAGGGATATGTCAACTTCCAATTCCAGAAAGTCACCCAAGGACAACTCAGGTGGTGGTATCTCAAGAATTAATGGATTATCCCCATACATATATTAATTAACTTATAAATTAAAGTGATTTGGTAAAACCAAAGAGGAATACATATCCAAATTGAATGTATTTTACTCCTTTTTCACTTAAATTCAAGAATCCAAGTTTATCTACATTCGATGGAATGGGTGAATCTGAGCAGTATCTTAACCACTTTTCATCCCATTGTGACACAATGTTGGGAACCCTAGAAAAATAAGAGTCTATGAAACTCATGTTCTTGTATAGAACTTACAAGTACCCACCTTTTCTTAGTATAATATCCTCACAGCTGGCCCTATTACAAGATGGTAATATCAGCATCATCAATTCCTTATCCAATTCATCTCAACTTTGAGGAAAATTATTATCCTTAACCTCTCAAATTACAAGAAACAAGAGAATTAGAAAGTCACTAATTTCATTTATAAATGGAATTCGTTGACATACTGTATGGAAATGATACTACCTCATGAATAATTACTAGAGATATATGTAGAGAATCTAGAAAATGAGTTTTCAACTACACACATCCCTATAAGTCACTATAACTACATGGTCATTGATTCCTAATAACCAAGATAGATTGGATGACTCATTTATATTCAAAACCAATAGCCCTAATATATATATTCATCCTCTTACTAGTTATAAGACCTAAGCAAATCTTCTATTTTATAGTTACCAATAGATTGGATGAACCATTAGGGTGTATCATGCATAAGACCTACTTAGTTTCTTTTTTTCTCGCCTTTTATGGAATAAGAATCCCACATGGACATCCTACAAGGTGTAAGCCCAAAAATCAGCTCGCTTTCTCTTATTAATGAGTATAAGAAACCCATTTTATGATCATGGGATTAATGAAGAACTCCTTATGTGATGAGTTTGAGGTGATTGTGATGAACCACCTCCATGTGATGAGATTTGGATCCCTTATGTGATGATTATAGTATCTTCTTATGTTGATGAGCATATAGTGATTTTTTTCTTTGATTAACAGCTAGGGATGTATCTTGTGATGAACCAGGAATGCCTCTGGTGATGATTCAGAGATACCTCTGGTGAAATGCTAGGGATGATCCTTCATCTCTCATGTGATGAGTATGTGATTCCTTTACGGTCTGAAATGAAGAAGATAATATGGGTATCCATCTAGGTGTATTCTCAAAACATACCTTTCTTCTATTTAGTTATCAACAGAAAAGATGAACAATAAATATCCACGCATGCATAAGTTCCACACCAACCATTTCTAGGAATCTTTCACTTGATAATTCTTAACACAAGACATTAAAATGTTGGAACTGGGTGTGCAGTGGTAGCCCCAAACAGGTGGGTTTTAAAAAACGCCATCGATGATCGACGTAAACTTGTCGACGTCGGTGAGTAAAATCCCGATTAAATCTGAGGATCTCGCCTGAAGGGTTTTAAGCCCAAATATAAACTGTAAAAATACCTGGTTTAATTCTAAAGTTGTGCATGACGTCTCCTCATTGTTGGCGATCACTACTTGAAGTATCCAAAGTCTAATTCCTCTAGATCTTCCACACACGCTTCAAGGAATCCACGGGAGCGCCGTTCACCGTAATCCAGGTGCTAGCGTGAAATTGTGACGATGCCTTCAATGCTCCAACGTTCACCACACCGCTTCGCTAGCGATGCCAGAGAGAGTACTTGATCCATGCTTCTTGGATCCAGAGCATCTCTCTATAGAGTAGGGGAGAGATGATAGGAGAGCGAAGGTCCATGAATAGTACTTGTAAAATCCCCTCCTCTTCTATTTATAGTGCTCAATTAAATACCTGATATAGCTTTGCCGGCTCTGAAAACTTAATGCACTCTCAACGACATTTTATGACTACTAAATTGAGTCATAAATATTATTATCATTTACTTGTAATATATTCAAATATATTATGTGATAATAATTGAGTCATTAACATGACTCATCACTCCCATAAATATTAATTGAACCTTAAATAATTTAATATTCTTCAATTAATATTTTTCATGTATTTACTTAAAACTCGTAAATAAATTTAATAAATAAATTCAATACTTATTATTCTAAACTCGAATAATATGAATTTATTTATTGAATTAATGATAATTTAACTTTGTGCATTTCCCGGATCCTTGTGGTGGGGACCCCTATGTCCAAAACTTCTATTCAACAGAATATGGAAGATTCTTGAATACACTGTTGTGGGTGACCCACTAGGTCCTTATCTCGAAAGTAGTGGATATATTCAAAAACCAAGAGTGGGATCTAGAAACCCATCATGTCCCCTAAAGAGATAAGTATTTTCACAGCAGTGACAACCAACCTACGAACACGCACTGTGTAATATAATGTCTTTTTCAGTAATATCTCATAAAGCAGGATACACTCTCATGTCATCACCCTTTTCTTGATTTATTATTTGTTGATGTAACTGGACAGATTTACCCTCAACTACCATGGCCATGGTCTTATAAAGATACTATCATCCATATCAACATGGTCTAAGATATATTACTTCCATAAATCGGAAGTGACAAATCCTTTCTTGACCATTCAACCAATGTCATGCCACCAATGACGCACCCAAAACAAACTACCTCACCTCGACTTCATTTCCATGGTTTTCATCTTACCTCAAATTACATAATCAAGTGACATACATTGGTACTGATCTCAAGTCAAGATACCATTACACATGATCGTAGATAGAAACATCCAATGACACCCGAAACTTGTGGTGTTCCTTTTGGTGGGTTAGTCCTCATGATTTCACTACTATAGATCACCAAGTGTGAAATTCATGAGAAGAAGTCTCGATGATTATGATCCCCCAACACCTAATAGTCAAACATCTATTGTGTCCAATCAGTAAGATGTATCTAGACTATAGAACATATATTTATGATTAATTTCATAGTGTCTAAGGGTTCTCATTTTTCCATGGGAATTTCAATAACCTTTTGATACGATAATTAATCTTTGGACATTACAATTTCAATAGTGGACTTAGAAAAGTCTACATAGTAATGGTAAGATGACATCATTCATAGCTTACAGTATACATGATATGGTAGTCAAAAGAGCCGAATGGTTGGGTCTAGGGAACCAACTATTTCAACACTCCCACTTACACTATAGCCAAATTGCTAACCAAACTTGTTAACCACTCACATAATTAACATAATGTTTCCGTTGAGTAATAGATTTATCTTCTGGGTTCACCACGGTTCTTCCGTGTGGCTATTCTTCTATAGTGACCTCATCTGTTTGAGAAAAACTACTCAATTTATGGTATCCCGAGTATATCTCACTTTTTTTCCACTTTCATAGCTTGACATCTTGGCCAGTAAGAATATCATAATTTAGATTATGATAATAATTTTCTCACCATGTGTGACTCGAATAACTAGAACATATTGTTGCATATCTACATCTTAGCTACCTTAGAAGCTACAACCTACTCAGTTTTTACAGGTATGGCTACCACTGGATTATATGAACTTGTCTCACTCATCGTCTCTAACTACAATAGTAGATCTCTTGATCTATATAAGACTAGTTTTCATCCCCCAAAACTAGTATCCTTTCTTCTCCACTTACCAGGTACATATCTTTTATACTTACCAAAGTACAATTAGATAGTTCTAACTACATGCCTTGCATTGCTCCTGGATATAACTAATATTTACCTACTGTAAAATGTACCTTGGCAATATCAGTTCTTGTACATATTATGGCATGTGTGATTGATCCATCATTATGATCTATGGATTGTAACTCACCACGTTATCTCTTACCATGTCATGGACAGGTCAACATGGGGAGATTATACCCTATGACATAGGCAATAATTCATCTCTTGAATTATTCCAACTTGTATTTTCCAATACAATGTCACTCTACGTACGATTGACTAGGACCAAGAAACCTATAGATCTACCTCAGTAGATCCTATTACCTAGAACATAGGTTTCTAATTTAAGTCAATCATAGGATAATAAATTTTATTTTGGTCTTAACTAACTGGGAGACCAATGTCAATTTTCCATATGATTCCGAACATATTTTGTTTAGAAAACATTGATGCTTCCACTAACCTCACGTAGACTCAGGGATTTTTTTTAAATTTATTTTTTATGATCATGATGCTTACTTTAATCCTAAACCGTATTTTAGTAACTTGCAACCTTTATTATCATTCTGTGATGTAACTATCCCTTTCTGGTTGTGTCGTATAGACACCATCTAGGACTGGTGGTCATGACATCCAATGCTAAATAAATTGATCCTAGATATTAGCTATGATAAGTAAAACTCTGATGGATTTAGGCATATCAACTTGGTCAAATCAGTCATGCCTTATTGGTACCAAGCTCGTACCATCCATGTATCAACTCACTTGAATACCCACCACAGTATTCAAAAAATAAAATCCCCTTTTCACTTTGATACATGGAATCCATTAATTGATTTTTGGTTGGTCTTGTAAATTTTAGTTAATTTCCATATACTGCTTAATTGTAGGAAATATTATTCATATTGAATAATAGATCACCGACCGTAGTGAGTATAAAAACAATAACCATGGTTTTATATTTCCTACGCAGTATGTGTCTCTGGAACATAATTTGTTCCAAATGTGCTTGTGGAACTTGTTCCTATGTCAACTACTTGTGCATTTTGAGCATTGACTAAACAAAAGTAAATATAGCTCCCACTATCTATATTAGAGATGTGAACTCTTATATAGAAGTGTAGTCTATTTCATGACTACCAGCTCTTCTATCTTATGGATTTATGTAACATCCTAAACAACTATTAGGATTACTACACCAAATGAAAAATGTGTTTGTCTTGATGCATGTTTGTTTATGTCCTAACAAACTCTTTGCATCCAAACACATGGTATTATGAAATAATGGGTTTACATCATACTATGACTCGTATGATATCCATTTTTCATTATATTTGGCATATGTTTTTGGGATATCACTATTATTTAAAAATCATTACATAAAATATAATGGAAATTTCTGCTAGTTGCAACATTGATATTACTTACATCAAAATTTTGATGTACGACATATGTGTTTACGAATTTCTCTACGCAACATGTTTATTGATCATTGATGATATGTAAGACTTTATCATCATTCCTCATTATTAACATCAATGTTGTGATGTGGATAAGGTAATGTGAATTTAGGAATTACTCCACACAACATTATCATGATTGATGAATGCTTGGTCGAGATATTCTTCGGTATCCCAACCTGAAGCAACTCATATCTCCAGACCATGCATATAACTCACTTTTTTATTCCTTAATTACTTAAAGGAATATTATGAAGTATATATACCTCTAGATTATATCATACTTACCTTTTTGAACTATTTCCAAAATCTTTTTAACATACCATTATTTCTAAAGGCTCGTTTGTCCAAACTAAAGACATCAATAATACCAACAATATTTAGCTACGCTGAGCCTAAATACCATACTTAGTATATTCATGATGTCCATTTTTAGTATTACTTGACAAAGAATTATCTTTCCACAACTGGGTAAAAGTCTTACATTTATATTCATCTCTAATTGCCTATGATTCTTGTATTTCTAAACTAGTGATTGAGTTTTCCAAAAACAATATTCCTTCCAGAAACTGAAAGAATGCCTCCTTGCATACAAGGACACATGAGATTAATGCTTTGGGTTATACTCAAAAATAGTTCAACACAAATCTTTCACTTGGAAATTAAAGAATTCATGTACTTCTCACCATTGGCCTAGGAATCACCCTTTCCCAGCCACTTGGAGAATACACCTAACTTCCAGTAAGGTTTCGATACTAACTTGGTTATCTTATTAGAATACACATATGTCACCAACATATTTTATTTAATACTGATGTAGTAAAAGGAAACATCACATTGATGAATATGTCTGATGTAGAAGCAACAACTTGCTTCTTTAAATCAGTTTATTACTTTTAAACTTACATTGTTTTATTTTATAATATGAAATTTAAATAACCTTTGTTAATACCTCATTAATTAAAGGACGTCGTGAATGTGCCATTGGAATTACTTGCCTTTTGGCCTTTTCGCATTGTTTTTCAATTTATCCACTATAAGAAATAAAACTTAATTGTATTTTATTCTTATTATCTCGGGGAACCATACCTAGATAGGTAATGGAGTGTTTACTCAATACTTGCTCATTTTATAACTTAAAACGAAACTTGAGAAATAGTGGTTAAAATAATATGAGAAAGCAATCTATATAAATATCATGATCAATCTTTTAATTTACATATGTCGATGTAACCATCACCTTATTCATATAATTATTTCACTTTCTCCTTGAAAACTTCTCGAAGATGAGACTTTATGTTATATCATCCATGTCTTAGTGTAGTGACCACAACTGACACCAGACGTTAATGAAAGCATAATGACATAACTATCATATGCTTTTTCCATCATTCTCCTGTAAGAAATTTTCACCCTCGCTTCTTGAGGTAGTTAACAGTATTGGGGGCACTGGCACCCTGAGTTTACTATATCATATTACTATGTGCATGCACCTGTAATATTCATGGATACTCGTGTCAGTGTGGACATTTACTTTTACCAATATTTATCACAGTTAAAATTGTGGTAGAACTTTCCATTTTTCTACAAAAAATGAATTTTATAAGATGAATTCCTTCTATCAAGATTATTGTTTTGACATTTTTTATTAATTACTTAAATCATTTTATGTCTCCCACTATTTTATCAGATTCTAGGAAACCTCTATGTTAGAATCGAAATACTCTGCCGCTTGAGTGTTCTAGTGGCAAGGATCCCAGAACCACTCCTCATAGTCTACAAGCTATGGCTACACCACTACTTGGAAGGTTCTACATAGGCTTTTGGATGGCTGATCTCTTTAACTTGTGGCTCCTCAATCGGTTGAGTGAAATCCCAACTTTGTAAAATCAGAACTTGATTTACACAATGTTTGCCTCTAAAATTACAACAAACTAGCTATGTCTATTTTTTGTTGCAATTTTAGTTAATTAAATGCATTATTCTTTTGAGGACTCCCTGGTAGTAAGAGGCACCCTCAGCTATGGCATGACTGATAACCTAAATAGCTAGTTTTGTCCAAACTTGAATGAAGAAAGGTGATTTAGTCTTAATATATATTTTTGAGAGTTTTATTAACTCTAGAGTGATGAAAGAAATGATTTTCTATTTTATAAGCACGTGCAATATGATCGCACTCATAACTGTCCATGCAAGAAATATAATTTTCATCACGTCACATGTTCATTTTATCTTACATTCTTGTTTATTATTATATTATGTTATCACACAATAAATTACACATGAAAAAAAATAATAAACCCTGAAGAAATAAAAGGACCACCTAATCATGAGCCGGTACTATTGGTTGATACACTGAGTGAATAACGGACCAACTGGAACCCTAGGGGTAATTACCTTTAGTCGTGTGGCTTTCAACTTGAACAGCAGTGTCTACTCATCCAATGCAACTCTTGTCTGGTGCATCGCCGTCACTTGGTGTGAAGTGAATCAAGCCTCATCTTGTCATTATACAATAGTGCTCACACACAGGTGAGGTGATCTCGGGGTATAAAATATACAACTCTGAGAAGTGGACATGCAAGTCCTTATACATATAATGACACTGAGACGAAACGCATATCATATTCTATTTAATTAAACTAAATTTTACAAAACCATTGCAATGAATAAATAAATAATTAATTAATTAATTAAAATGAACAAAACATGCATTGGTCGGTATCAGCTCATGATCAGTCATATACACATTAAACTCGCGTATATTAAATAAATGTAGAATAAAATTAAACTTTCATTAAAATAAATTCTGAAGGCATTATTTATTGAATTAAAATTTCACTCTGATTTTAATTCAACAAATCTCATCGTTCCGTCCCATTTAAATAATTTAATTTTATAAAACTCAAAAATAAATTAATAAATTAATTTAATTAATCTCCCCATTAAATTAATTATGTCGCATCTAAATATTAATAACCAAAAATTAATATTTAATTAATTTAATTATCAACTGTAACTAAATTAATTATTTTAATTAATTTCTGATTAAATTAAATCACCCAGGCCCATAAAACTTCAGGCGGGGCTTGCGTGGGTCAGGGTGAACCTACGCATGCCCAATTTGGGCGATATCATCCCTGTGAAGGGGCGTTCTTGGATGGGCGGGTCTGCCTATGCGTTTTCTGTGCTGGGAAAACCCGCCTAGCCCTATTTTGGAGCATTGCATGTTACCTACCCTCTAGGAGGACTGGGTAGCAACTGGGGTTTCAATCTTCCAGCTACTGTAACCCAGAGGATGCACACTAATGCGGTGGAGCTGGAAGCGGCTTGGTGGGGTGTGGTCGAGGGTGAACCGACATAGAGGCGCCCCTACAGAGCTGTCTGTGGCTGAAAAGGATGTCGGGGGAGGGTGTCCTGGGTCAAGGAAAAGGCACCGCGACATAGTGGTTTTTTGGTGTGTGGCGGTGCAGCGGATCTCTGCAAGAGGGGAATGGTGGAGTGCCTGGTGCAGTGCTTGGAGCAGGAAATGAGGAGGCAAACCATTGTAGGGGATGGGGTGCACCTTCGATAGGGTGAGGTGCACTGGGTGTGGGTGATGGCTGCTCCGCGGGATGACAAAAGAATGGGGCTGCCGCGGATGGAGGTGTCACGACCTCTGGTGTGCACTGGTTTCACATGGAATACATCAGGAAGTGAGCTTGGCCAGGGTAGCAGGAAGCCAAGGGGAGGAGCTAGCTGAAGTGTTGTGCAGGTTGGCTGTTGTCTGGGTTTTGTCGGCGCAGTGAGGGAGGCGGTGGCCTGCACTCACATGTTGCGACACCTTCTCACAAAGGGAGCTGCTGCGAGCGACTGGGCGTCGTTTCAGGAAGGGGAGGGGGCCACTGGGGTGGCCAGTGGGGTGTTACTTCTACGTTAGGTTGAGATGGTCGTGGGGTCGATCCGGTGCGGAGCTGGGTGTAGAGGAGGGACGGAGGGAGGGGAAGCTATCACCGCCTCTGGTGGTCTCCAGTGAGCTGCCCGACACAGGGAGGGAGAGAGACCCCAAAACTATTCACCTTTTCTTATTTTCAAATTTTTATTTTTTTAAAGCTTGATCTGCTTTCCAATCCGCCGCCTTTTCATCATAAAATGACTTGCTTTTGCAAGTCTTTCTTCTCCCCTAATTATTTTTTTTATTTTTTTTAAATAAAATACTTAAAAAATTTCCAAAACCTAATAAATAGGTTTTGGAACAAAAATAATAATAATTTAATGATATAAAATTATTATAAAAATATTATAATTATGAAATTATTATTATAAAAAAATAATAATATTATTATATTAAAAATTATTTAAATCACCGGAAAATACTATTCCGGTCACCCGTATTTTTTTAATCTGAATTCATAACATTGGATATCTGTAGACAGAACATCCGACATCTAATTCACATTCTGTTGGCGGCATTGGGACCATATCGATGCCCTCTTTAAATTTTATTGAAAATTAAATTTTCTTGACTTAAAATCGACACGCTCTCCCTCTGATGCCACTTGTTGGAACCAGGCATGTAAAGAAAGCCCCAAACATGTGTGTTTTTAAAAAAATCCACTGACGATCAACGTAAACTTGTCGACGTCACTGCATAGCAGCCCGATTAAATCTGAGGATCCCGCGTGAAGGGTTCTAAGCACAAATATAAACCATAAAAGTACCCGGTTTAATTCTGAAGTCATGAACAACGTATTCTCCTTATTGGGGATCACTGCTCGATGAATCCGAAGTTGAATTCCTCTAGATCATCCACACACACTTCAAGGAATCTATGGGAGAGCCTTTCACCGTAATCCTGGTGCTAGTGCAAAATTACAACAACGCCTTCGACGCTCCAACGATCACTACACCGCTTTACTAGGGATTCCTGAGAGAGTACTTCATCCATGCTCCTTAGATATAGAGCATCTCTCTCTAGAGTATGGGATAGAGGAGAGGAGAGAGAATCACCATGAATAGTACTTGGAAAAAGCCCCTCCACTTCTATTTATAGTGATCAATTAAAATACTCAGTATAGCCTCGCCGGTTCTGAATACTTAACGCACTCTCAACGACATTTTATGACTACTAAACTGAGTCATAAATATTTTTATCATTTACATGTAATATATTAAAATATATCACGTGATAATAGTTGAGTCGTTAACTCGACTCATCGCTCCCATAAATATTGATTGACCCTTGACTAATTTAATGTGGGTCAATTAATATTTTTCATGTATTTAATTAAAAATCATAAATATATTTAATAAAAAAATTCAATACTTAATATTATAAACTCGAATAATATGAATTTATTTATTTCATTGGTGATCATTTAACATTGGACAATTCCTGTACCCCTGTGGCGGGGCCCACTATATCCAAAACTCTTATTCAACTGAATAGGGTAGATTTTTTAATACGCTTTTGTGTGTGACCCTCTAGGACCTTATCTCAAGAGTAGTGAATAATATTCACAGACCAAGAGTGGGATCTAGCAACCTATCATGGCCCCGGAAAAGATAAGGATTGTCACAGCAACGACAACCAAACTATGAATACACACCGTTTAATATAATCTCTTTGCTTTGTGGAATTCTGTCTCTGATCACCTGAGTCAGTTTGGCTATATTTTCTCTGATTCCTAGAAGGAAGGTTATGTGATTTGGCATCATCAATTGACTGTATTTTCTGGATTTCTAATTTTGTTTGAATGCTCTCCATGGGGAAAACTGGTTTTTTGTTTTCTTCTATGTTCTGTTTGACTTATTCTAGCTGTGTATCTTAGAACAGGTTCTGCTCTGCTAATGTCGAACAGCTGGGTGATATTGCTGTTTATGATGGTCTGTTCCTCTATAGCTGATTTTCTATCTTTGATGCGCTTGGAGTTCTCTGATCAGCTTCTTAGGGAGTTCTGGGTGGATCTAGTTTCTCCCAGAATGCAGAATGAGCTGCATTTTTTTGGCTTTTGTGTGTCTGGTTGCTTTTAACAGCTCTTGTTTCACCTATTTTTCCTTATGGGATGTCTTTTTTTTATTTGCTTGCTGGTGTAGGCTATCTGCACCTCGTATGTACCTTGTAACCTCTGTTTTGTTTTAATAAATGTTCTTGGACATGGATTGGTACGCCAATCCATGTTACTTTCAAAAAAAATGTCATGCCACCAATGATGCACCCAACACAAACTACCTCGCCATGACTTCATTGCCATGGTTTTCATCATTCATCATAGTACGTAATCAAGTGACATACATTAGTAATGATCTCAAGTCAGGAGACCATTACACAGGATTGTAGATAGGAACATCCAATCACACCCGAAACATGTGGTGTTCCTATTGGCGGGTTAGTCCTCATGATCTCACTACTAGAGATCACTAAGTGCGAACTTCATGAGAATAAGTCTCAATTCTTATGATCCCCCCGAACCTGATTGTCAAACATATTCTATGTCAAATCATAAAGATGTATCTAGACTATAGAACATATATTTAAGATTAATTTCATAGTATCTAGAGGTTCTCATTATAGCATGGGAACTGCTATAACCTTTCCATACGACAATTAATCTTGGAAAATTACAATTTCAATAGTGGACGCAGAAAATTATACACAATAATGGTAATATGACATCATGCATAGCTTACTAAATACAAGATATGGTAATCAAAATCACTAAATAGTTGGGTCTAGGGCACCCACTATTTCAACATAAAATACATAGATTGTTTCATGTCACATGAACTTAAAGTATATTATGTGTGCATTTAAGTTGTACTAGACTACATTTATTTATTACTTTTATAGGGATATGTTGGAATCCCCTTGTATGGGTCTGATCCTAACACCAAAACACGAACCACCTACCTAGGTGGTGAAAACACTAAAGTACACAAATGTGAATCTTTAAACCAAAGGATCCTCAATTAATAAGATATTGATATAGAACCTCTAATAAACCATGATACATACCTCTTTACATATCATTGATCAAATCATTGGAACATGGGTAACCAGTCCCGTGTTGGGATATGGTAAAGATTCATAAACATATCTTAAATCTATAATAAAATATAGGAGTAGGTAATAATCCCCCACCAAGGGGATATGATCCTGATATACTATCCTAAAAATCTACATTCATTCCAAAAGTGTCACTGGTAAAAAACCTTAGTGATCAATTTCTATAAGAAAGTATGATCTTAATGATGTTCTCAAAAAAACCTTCATAGTTGTGGAAGCACATGAGAGTTTACATAAAAATCAACAAAGAAAAAGGGAAACTTATTTTGGGTTAGAGATGATAAAAATTCGTGATACTTAATCTTCAAGTAAGAAAATTAATTGTGGCATCGAGGGATTGGTCATATATGAAGAAATTGAAGGTTTTGGGGAATAACCGAAGTGATTTGGCCTCTTCCCAATAATGGATTTCTATTAGTGTCTCTGGATTTCCCCTTAGAACAACACAAATAATATCCCCAAAATCCAAAAGAAAATATCATTCACATATATGTTATATTTAATTTATATAAATAAGAATTACCTTTTCTTATAATTAATTAATTATTTTTTTAATTGGATGAAAAATATTGTCATACCACCACTGTGATGAAGCATTCAATGGTAGAATCCCTCTAGTAGTTATCCACACATGCTCCAAGAACCTTGTAATTTCATTATAGAATCATTGGATTCAATCACAAGTGATTATAACCAATCGAATCATTATACATTGATCACAATGAGAATCACTTATATTATTTAAGTATTCTTCTAGTTTATAGAGGGATTGAGAGAGAGGAGGAGGATCAATGCTCTTGGTTCCTGTCAATGATCTGGGAATTTTCTCACTAGATTTGAGATAATTATCTAGAGAAGATTTTTTGTGCATGAACAAATTATATCATAGAAATGATATAATAAGGTTTAAATGATTAGGTACTAAAATATGGTATTTCACAAAGTCCCTTAACCATTCTCCTAATTCTAAGAAAATAACACATTAATTAATAACAATAATAATAACATTATTTCCTTTACATTTGAGAAACACATGGATATAAATATCATTTCAACCAAACCATTTAACTCAAACTGTAAATCCTCCTCAGCATTCATCTAACATTGCATAATAACCATTTATTTAAATAAATAAATATCAATATATTATTCATTCAGTAAATATTTGGGCAAAAACCCCAAAAAATTATTATTCCTTGGAACTTGAGAATTATATTGATTCTAATATTAAATTCTAGTATAATTTAACTAATATTCTAGATATAATTAATGTAAAACACTCTAGGACTCTTTATTAGTGGCATTAAAATAGAATAAATATTGTGCTAGAAATGTATCTAGAAACACATCAAAGAACCCATCAAAATATACTAATTTCATGATAAAAGTAATGTCCTATAAACTTTTTTTGTGTAATATAATACTTTTGTCGGCATATCTCATCATGAAAGTTGCATACTTCATCCATCTACCTATAATAATTATATATCTATATTTTAATTTTTAGAAATAAAATTATCAATAAAATCTCCATGGACATGGACTTAATCAAACAATTATATTCTAATAAAAAGTTCTGAGAAATTTTTCTCCACTAACTTGGAAGAGAAAATCCTTTCGTGACATATTCACTAATGTCATATCACTTGTTATGCACCCAACAAATCCTACCTCACTGTAAGTATATATCATTATAATTTTCATCAATACAGTTATGTATGTAACACATTATATACATTAATAATAATATCAAGTATAAGGAACAATACACACATTCACAGATATGAATATCCAATGAAACATATAACATGAAAAATTCAAATGGGTGGGTCTATTTTCATTACCAAATCTATTAGAGGTTACCAAGTGAGAACATCATGAGAAGAAGTATAAATCTATTATGAGTCTCTAACACATGATATAATTCATCATATGTGTCTATCAAATAGATTTCATCCATCCATAGAACACATCTTTCATAATGTCATCATAACACTTCAGGGTTCTCATTATAGTATGGAACTACTATGAACTTTTAATGTGATAGATACTCCAAGTACATAATCACATTAATTTTACACATAAGGGCACTCATCACATGATAAGATATTTATTAATATTAAATTCCATGATTATACATTAAATCCAAAGTATATATCAGTTTGGTTCTAGGAAACAAACTCCAACATACTCCCACTTGGAATAGATCAAACTGCTAATGAATTTCATTCTGATATCTCTCACTTGATATTCATAATTCTACTGAGATAAGCTGTTAGGCATTGAGACCACAGAATTCTCCTCTATGGAAAATAAACTTATTGTGACTTGACCCCATTGAGAAAAATTCCTCAAGAGGTTATACTTTTGATGTATAAACTTCATTCATTGAAGTGACCTTATCTCCTTAGTGAGGGACACCATCGTATTATTATCATAATAATAGGATATATGGTCTTTTATATATAGATTCACATCAAAATAATAGAAACAAATGCATATCCACACTACTTATTTATCTGTATTAGAAGATTTAAAATACTCATAATCTACTATAGAGTCAATGACCACCTTCTACTTTGAGCTCTTCCACCTCACATATCCTCTATTGTGGGTAGATACATATCCTGAATGTGATTTCATATTATCAAGATCTATCTATAAATTAGAGTCTATATATCATACAATGAATAGATCCTCATCTCTTATATAAACCGGGAATATATCCATAGAATGCCTTTGATGCTTTAGGATGGTCTTGATTATTGTAATACACCAAATTGAATCATTAGGTTTGAGCCAAAGTGCCACATGACCTCAGCGATGCCTCCCCATAGGCCAGAGGCTTCCACCTAGCAGTGAGGGTCTAAAGTGAATCATGCAGAGAATATACCCTCAGTTAGAGTAAATAACAATATATAAATAACCAAAACAAGTAATACTATTATGGTACATGGAAAAATATAACTGTACTTGTAATGAATGAATAAAAAAACAACATATTCAAAAGGTCATGCCTGAATATGATAATAATGATCTCCCACAAAACTAATCTAATATAAAAATTAGAAAAAAAGAGGCTCTTTAATAAAATCCAAGCCTCACCTACTCCTGTTATCTAGACCCACAATGAGCTATCCCACTCAACGATCTAAGGGGGGACTCATCCCAACCTGTACCTACAACAAGTGAGGGATTCTTGGGTACCCAAGTGCCAGGGCCGCTTAAGTGGAGTGTGAGTAAAACTTAGTAGTAAACCACCAATATGGTTTATTACCAAGATGGTAAAATTTAGTGTACGTGCATGTGATATGATCAATATTATAGTAAATATAAAAAAATAAACTATGCTAGCACAAACATTATTCACCAATGCACAATATTGAAACAATAAACTAAATACCACGAAATTTTGTGCAAATAAAGATGTTATAAACCCCATACATACCTACTTTAGATCCATATCAGTAAGAATTTCAACTAGCCACGTGACACATATCCCTTGATGGGATTGTCTATAAACATTTTTAACACATATCCCCTGAAGGGATAACCTATGTACCCATTATTAGAATCATCTGACACATCCCCCTTGGGGGGGTAGTCCATAAGGCTCAAACTGCATGCCCAACTATAGAATAGAGAGGGGTAACAAATGGATATATAGATACTGGATGAAAGATCAAACAACACATCATGTCATGAAATATTCATAACCACCAAAATTACACATGTGATAAACTATTAGCCAAAGGTATTGGTAGACACACACACACACATGTGATCAATACCAAAAATGGGTCTCTTGAGCTACACACACAAGTGATCAATATTAAACATAGTTTTCATGGGATACACACGCACACACATGTGATCAATATGAAATACGGGTCTCATGAGCTACACATATACACACACTTGATCTGTTTTAAACATGTGTATCATTGGCTATACATGCACACACATGTGATCAATATCAAACAATGGTCTCATAGGCCACACATTCACACATATGTGATTAATATCAAACAAGGGTCTCATGGTCCACACATGCACACACATGTGATTGATATCAAACATGGGTTTCATAGGCCACAAAGACACACATAAATAATTATTAACAATATAAAACATGGATCACATGGGATACACATGGACATACATGTGATAAATATCAAACATTTGTCTCATGGGATAAATTTGTGCACACGTGTGATCAATATTAAACATGGGTCTCATGGGATACACACATACATACATGATCAATATCATACAAGGGTCTTATGAGATACACGTGCACACACATGTGACCAAGACTTGTCCATAGATGACCAATATCAGGAGAGTGTAGAATGGTATATCATGGATTTGGTCTCTTTTTTCATCTACATTAGGCATGGTTCCTATAATTATTTAAAAAATATAATTTATTAACTAATTAATTGTTACAAGAAATTATTACCACAATTATGAATAAAGGATCATTTGACCAAGGTGGAAAATCTCATACCAAATTCCAATAAACCATGCATAATACAATATGGTAGTGTACATAGGACCACCTACCACAATGTAGTTAACTCACATGCATACAAATCCCAATAGTTTTCTCTGAGTCCATATAAGACCCTTCATCCTTAATAAACTACCAATAGGTCCTAACTCATTCCCGAGGAATCCAATTTGTAACTAAATTTTAATTAATTAAATGATCACAAGAAAAATTCACAATAATAGTTAAAAGGAAAACTTATTCAGAGACACATCAGAAAACACCACCAAGATGGAACCATAACCAACTATTTATGGAAAGTCTAAAACACCCTTTCGACATCACCATGGGTAGAATCCCTAAAACAAATCCATGATAAAATGATGTATTCCACTTAATACGACCAAAAACCATATATGAAAACAAAAATGGATGTAACACCAATGAAACATTAATCAACTATACACACTCATCATCAAGCGATATCCTCTAGCCATGATGATCCAATTCCACATCTTTCTCAGATATTTACACCATGATTCAATGGAACATTCATCCAATTATTTGATTAGAAACAATCCATAGATCAAACTATGATAAATATGACTATTGAGAAGAGAATTTGAAGAGAATTGAGACATCCAAGGATTACAGGGGCTATGAATTACCAAGAATAAACATCTACAAAATTGAAATAATGATCCACCACCACATAAGGAAGAAGGGTGTCAAGCTCAAAAACGAATGGAGGATCCTTCCTAGATTCTCAAACAGTTTTCATCAAGATCCATATCAAGTCAAGGGAATGTAGAGAGACTAACCCCAGAATCCCAAATCTAGTGCCTTCTACTATTACATTGGCATAAGGTACAAGGAATCACATCCCAAATAACCGATTAGTTTAGTAGTCTTTGTAAAATAGATACATTCATGAGTCTTACATTACATTTGGAATACACCAATTACAACATAATTTCTTTTTCAATAATAACATTATTACATATAGAGAATACCTACATATCAGTCATAGTAAACTTTATAGATTTTTAGAGAAAAGAAATAAAATAAGGGTGAGATCAAATGATCAATAAGGATTAAGTATAGTGGAAGTAATGATGAATTAATGAGAATAATCAATATAGTAAGGTAAATAACTGAATAGGCATTCTATTTAAATAATTGGATAATTAATAATCAATATTATAAGGTAAATGATTAAAAACATTCCATTTAAATAACTGGATAAGGAATAATCAATATGGAATGTTAAATAACTGAAAAACATGTCATTTAATCAATAAACTGAAAATAAAATGCATCTATAGATTTTGTCATAGTTAAAGTCTCATGGATAATAATAACTAAATTTGAATAATGAATTTATTAATTATTGGACACTATTTTCCCCAAGGTATATAGAACCTTTATAATCATGACCTTTTACAAGGCGGTTTAAAACCAATGGGTAGAAACCCAATTAGTTAAGGCTAGCCAATAGATTTGTACCATGTGACTACTAATTCATCAAGGGGTTACATTAAATTGTACCCAAACCATTTTATACTGGTCTAAATTATTCCCCATATATCTAATAATCAATTAAATTCATAAAAAATTCACCTTATCAAACATCTAAATTGAGTAAAGAATATATATCTATCAATATTTCCCCAGATAATCAAATAGCTATCAATGTAACCAAATTATGTAAAAATTGTATATAGTTTATAAAATTATAATATCCATGATAAATAATGTATACATTTATGGAAAATTGATTTTTCCATGGTAATTGGAAAGTTAATAACTCAATGGGGAGTTAATGACTAAAAACATTATTCAAGGAAATGAATTTTAATATTATCACTGGTCAAAGTAATCAGAATCCATCAAGAGGAAGAATAATGACAGTATCAATACGATGTATACCCATTTTAGCAATAATAAGTTACATTTTAATAGATTGAATAAAAAGATCTTTAAATATGTTCTTGAGGAAAGTAACCTCTTCATTTGGATTTTTAAAAAAATCCTTTTCTTTGAAAATAACTTTTAAAACAATAAATTCATAATAAATTTTGAAAATAATTTTTTTTTAAAATAAAATTTGAAACTTAAAAAATAATTTTGACAAATATTGAGTGGTCATGAAAACTAATAATTATATTCATGACATACATGTTAAAACACCATTTTCTTTCACTTTTTTGGTAAAATAAAAATGGATATTGATTTGAAAATGACAAAAATATTTACCTAAAAACATTTTTTAAAGATTAAAAATGTGTGAAATTTCATTTAACTCGTTTTGAAAAGGTTAAAATAGTTTTAGAAAACATAGTCCTGGAAGAAAACAAATTTCCAACCAAAGAGAGAAATGAAGTTGTATTTTCTTGAAAAATATTTATAAAACATTTTAAGATCCAAAAAGTGGAAAGAAAAGGTACAATTACTTGAAAATAATCATGAATAACCATAGGATAATAAAATTAAAGTTTTTAATAAAATTATCAAATAATTTTATTCCATATAAATTCAAGGGTAAATAATCTAGAATAAAATGAGATTATAGAGTAAAATATTGGAATGATCATAACGTTCAAGTGAGAATTAACCAATGAATCGAGTATGTGTGTAAAATTTAAATCTACATAAAACAAGTTTAAATACAAAAATATATTGTAAACTCATTATAAACATAATCTAATAATATTAATAACAATGATAAAGTAATATAACCTAATGAAAAGGAATTGAGTTATGTAATTATTTACCACTAGGAAACCTTTAATTCAAATCTCATCAGATGAAATAATTAAAATTGAAAATTAAAATACCATTAATAAGGAATTTTTCATGACCTTTCATGTTAAGGTGAAGTATATACACTGTATAAAATTAATTAGGTACATTACATTACAATATGCCTCAATGTAATGAAATTGAGACAAAATCCCTTACCTCGCCCTTTTCTTTTGGTTTTATATGATTTAACCTCTTATATAGTGGTTTTAGACATGTTATTAACATCGTAAAGAATAATATTAATATTTATAACATAAAATATGATAATTTTATAACATATTATTACCTATTTATTAATAATATTTTAGTATTTTTGTCATTTTAGGTAATAACTTACTTTGTTTTCCTTGTATATTTTGACTTTTATTTTTTTCCATTAATTAGATAATGATTTAATCATATAAAAAATGTAGAAAAATATTTAGACATATTATATATTCAATATATAATCATTTTTACCAATCCTTAAACTGTTTTGATAGGAAATTAAATACACCATTCATGGAGATAGTAGGTTATACGTACGTATGAGCATTGTTACCATTTTCTTGACATATTGAAAGAAAGAAAAGTAAATGATATATTTAAATATATATTATCCTTAAAGTATAACATTTGTTTCATATATATCACATATGTTTATTAAACTCATCCTTAATACATTCAATGTAATGCTTTAATGAATCACATCGGTTCACGTGGGGGTAGTTCGTCGCACACACAAGTGACGTTATCATATCCCAAAAAAAATAAAAACAATGAATGTGAGTTTTATATAACAATCCCAAAAGAATAAATACATAATAAATATCATAAATATAATACAAAAATAGTATTAAATCATTATTCCCAACATTTAATGGTGGTAGTGGAAAAATGAATAAAATCGGCTCACGAGGTGGCAATCCTCCGTACACACAAACGATGATTTTGTAACCCATTTGATGGAAGTGTGTCTGGTTTTAGAGAGTAATATTAACATAAAAACATGTAAATATATTTATTATATTTATTTTATTATATAATCATAATATAATAATAATTTAATGAGGTGTATGAGGAAATAAAATAAAAATGCTTTTTGAAAAACATTACCCCTTCTTCGGGTATCCTCATTACATTTTCACTAATGCCTTCCAAATTTAGATTTATTCCCAATATAATGATTCTAGAATTAGAGTAGGTAGTTGGAGAATTTTTTTGGGCAGGTATTCTGTGAGCCAAAGGTCTTAAGAGGTGTGAAGAGAGGAAGAGTGGGGGAGGCCTTTTATAATCGGGGTGAGTGGAAAACTTGTAAATTTTTTTAAGAATGAATTCCACCCACATTTTTTTACATATAAAGTGGAATAAATAATGAAAAAAAACTAGATAATATATAGAATAAGGTCTAAATATGTCCATACTATGGGTGTTATACAAGTTTCTTGTTCATTTTACCCTTTAATTTTAAAGTTTAGACCCTTGTTAAACTCATTTTTCTCTTAATCATTGTAATTAATTTTAACTGATTACACTAATCACTTTAGTAAAAAATGAAATTGGGCTTATTAGAAATAATAAATTATACTAATGGAAAATAATGAATCAACTTTTATAAATTAAAGCCAATTAATTGGCATAAATTAACTTAAAATTAATCCCATAGACAGGATGAGAAAGCAAGTTTTTAAAGTGAAAATGTTCAAAAGTCTACATTGTTTTTATATCCAATTTCAATATTAAATTGATTTAAATTAAATTAACTGGATTAATATATTTATTATTTATCAAAATTGACTTTAAAAACAATTGAAAATATAATTTTTCATTATAAATTATTTATATAACACAGTATTTTTCAATTAAAATTCAGTATTTTCACTATTCATTAAAAAAATAAAACTTCTCAAATACCAAAAACTCACCATAAAATAATTTTACCATTAATATTTCAAAAATGAATTTCATTTTTCCAAATAAAATTTTTAAAATTTTCAAAATTTATTTTTAAAACAGGTGCTTCATTAAATGGAGGGAAAATGTCATTAAAAAATACACCTTTTATGTGTAAAATTGGACTTATTCTTATTTTATGACTATAAAATATATTTTATGAATTAAAAAAATATTATTTAATAAATATATATAAATATAATTAATATAAATATTAGTTTTTATATTCATTTATAATTATTTGGTAATAAATAAATTCAACCATATATTTTCATAAGTTAGTTAACCCTATTTATCACCTCTAATTTAATGTTTATATGATAATTTTCATTTTAAATATTAATATTAATAGTATTCGATAAAAATCAGTCTTGCATGTAACACAAGATATCGAAGAAATACATTATTGCATACAATGAAAAATAATTCATTCTTGCAAGCATTTCAAGTTATATAATATATTTAATTTAATTAAAATAGTAAATATATCAGAAATTCTCATTTTTTTATATTCCTTTCTATTCTCGGTGTTTTGTGTCCTACACCCTATTTAATAAAATTTTATTCTTTTTGAAGTTTTAGGGTATTACATTCTCCCCACCTTAAATAAGTTTCATCCTCACAATTTAAAATTTATCATGGAAACCAAGGGCATGAAATTTAATAATTAATTTATTAAAATTCCATATTTTAAAATAGTTAATAAAATATCCTCTTAATAAGAGAAAAATTGAAGTATAAAGGTCACATGAAATAACACATAACTAGGTTTCCAAGTATTAAAACATCACTAGAAAGTGAAGATATGGAAATTGATAAAATCATAAATATTTATTGAGAGTGTTTGAGTTCATTGATAAAAAAATAAAATTATACATGAAAAGTGTACGTACTCAAAGCCTTAAATATAATAGGTGAAAAAGGGCATTGATATCATCAGAAGTGATGGTAATAGGATAACATTTTATTACAAGATATTTTTCCTAAAGTTGAGGAATTCTTTTACCATCTATTAATATAAGAATATATATTTACTTTAAAGATTTTTATTTCATCAAAACAGTTTCATCCTTCGGTTTTTCTTCAATCAATTCCTAATTCACCCCTTATTCTATGAAATAAGTATCCAAACATGATCATTTCCTGAATCATTGAAATTAAATTTTAACAAATCTTTAAAAGAGTGAAAATTATTTTTGCCTCTCTATAAATATTTTCTAAACCTAAAATGGTTTATACATTAATCTCTATAATAGAAAATTGATACTATTGGTTCATCATTAATCTTTATTCTTCAAATTTTTTAACTAAAAAATGACCCATTTACCAGGACATCACGTAGGCTAATGGTAACTGTAAAACCCCTATCATTCTTCAGTCATGGGTTCAAGCCCAACCCCCCACCATACTGAACTTTATGGGGTTTCACCTAACATTTAGGTTTTACCTTTTCTAATAATATATTAATATAAATCTTATAATGTTACCAAAATAATTAAGTTGGACATCTTTGAAATAAAATTAATCATTAAATAACCTTTTCATTAATGTTTTCAGTAGAATTTCTTTACTAAGTATAATAATATTATGTGACCATTATTAAAATGTCATTAATGATCATATTAACCCTTAACTATATCAATACCTTAAAATTTATGTCTATAAAATTTAAATGCATTTCTCCTCAAATAAATATTCCACTAAAACATGTTCTTACCATAAAGCTATCCAAGATTTCCTTAGTCTTGGAGATCCCTAAGAATTGGTTTTTATGAATATGAACATATGATTAATTTTAAACTCATTAACCATTATAGTATCCATAAAACTTATTTCAATGAATACACAATTGATTCTAAAATTTAATATAATCCATATATGTTTCATGATTCTTGTAATAAAAAAATCATTATCAATTTATTTATTAAATCACATTATATAAGTACTTCATCTATTTTATTTATACTAATGTCCTTTCACGGTCTAGGGGTTACCCTTTAAAAGATGAAATTGACTTGGGTAGTGGTCAGGTTCCCCAAATTTAAAGAAATAGACTATAAAAGGATCCTTAGGATGAGATTTATTTCCTTCCATTATACTCATCATTGTTTTCTGGGAAATTATTTGATATATTCCCTTCTTTTCAACACAGAATAATTTCCTTATTCTATTGAGACACTTTCTTATTTATCACCTTCCATATTCCTAACATGATGGAAATTAATAATTCTTTTCTTAATGGTCTCCATAACTCGAATTCTTAGAAAAATCCATCATTCACTTATTTGGTGAGTTCGGGAGTTGGTTAAGGTATATGTTGTTAACCATATTTCAGAAAACTGATTTGGAATAAACATAACATATTTCACACTTATAAACATCCCATTTGGTTTCTAATTTCCACCACCTTTTCCTTTATTTTCCATATTAACAAGATTCTTTCAGGTTCCATCCATTGAATAAAACCAAAAAGCATAGTGTGAGCAATAATTATCATAGTGGGAAGACCATATAATCATCTATAGGATCTCTATTTCTTGACACATTATTTTCAATCTAATACACCTTAGGTTTAACCTAGGTAACTCTTTGTAATTATGTATTCAAATCCTTAAAAATGTGTTGTAAAGTAAATGTTAATTATCCTAAGAATATCCCTCGAGAGTGCCAAACGAAGTAATGCTCTTTATCATGTATCCAGTTTTTCTCTAGCCAAGACTGACATGCCCTATTTGGAGTTATTTCCCCTATATATCAATTCTAAAACCTTATCCAATTGTAGTATCTAGATATGGATGTATTTTAATGAAAAATAACATAGTCTCTACCTAACCAAAATGTTAGGTTATTCTTATATAATTATCCTCTCAAAGGAAATATTAGGGTTATGTTCCCTAATATATGTTTTCCTACATCTAATTCCCAAGAATTCTATTAAACTTCCTTTGATACCAACTGTATCAATCCCACCTGGAGAATCCTAGAGATTGTTCTTGCTACCATTGCATTGGAATAAGATACAAGGAATCACATCCCGAAGGATCGGTCAGTTAAGTAGTCTTAGTAAACTATATACATACATGAGTCTTGCATTACATTTGGAAAGGAAAAAAATTACAACATATTTTTTTTATAATAACATTATTCTATCTAGAGAATCCTTGTATATCAGCCATAGTAAATTTTGTGGATTCTTGGGGAAAAGAAACAAAATAAGGGTGAACTCAAATTATTATTAAGGGTAAAGTACAATATAAGAAAAAACGAATCAATGGGAATAATCAATATGGAAAGGTAAATAAATGAACACACATTATATTTAGATAACTAGATATGGAATAATCAATATATCAAGGTAAATATCTGAAATTTCATTCCATTTAAATAACTAAATAAGTAATAATCAATATGGAAAGCTAAATAATTGAAAACACATGCCATTTAATCAATAAACTAAGTATGAAATGAATCCATATATTTTTTTTCATAGTAAAAATTTCATGGAAAAAATAACTGAATTTGAATGAATCAATGATTAATTATTGGATTCCATGTTTTCTAAGTACACAAAACCTTAACCGTTAATACCATTCATTAGACGGTTTACAATTGATGGGTAGAAATCCATTTAGTGGAGGCTAACCAACCAATTCATCTCATGAGACTATAGATGCATTGGGGGAGATTACTTTAAATGGAAGATAACCTATGTCATACCAGTTAAAATCATTCATCATATATTGAATAACAGATTTAATTCATAAACAAGTTGCCTTATCAAATATACATATTGAGTAATGAATACATAGTTATCAATATTTCCCCTTATAATAAAATAACTATGAATGTAAACACAATATGTAAAAATGGAATATTTTTTACGAAATAATAATATCCATGAAAAATAATGTGCATATTTAATGGGAAATTTAATGTTCCATGGTCACTAGAAACTGAATAACTTCAAGGAAATTTAATGACTACAAAAAATGATTCAATAAATAGAATTTCAAAACTATTGTTGGTTAAAATAATCATAATCCATCCGGATAAAGAATAAGGATGGTATAAATACAATATATACTCATTAGAGTAATAATAATAGTTTTTTTCATTGATAAAATAAAAATATCTTTAAAAACATTCTCGAGGAAAATATCCTCTTAATTTTGAAAAACATTTTTAAAATATTTTTATTTGAAAATAAATTTTAAAACTATAATTTCAAGAAATATTTGGAATGTGCTTTTATTTTAAAACTATAATTTCATTGGTCATGAAGGAAGGAAATTTCATTCATGACGTACACATTAAAACAAATTTTTTGCCACCATTTCAGTAAAATCCAAACATTCATTTTTTTTAAAATTACCAAACAATTCATCTTAATTTTTTATAAAGAGTAAAAATGGGTTAAAATTACTTTAATAAGTCATTTTTAAAAGTTTGTAACATTTTTTATAACATTTTTTGAAAACAAGGTTTTTTGAAGAAAACATATTTCCAACCGAAGAGAGAAATGAAGTCAGAATTTCTTGAAAACATTTTATAAAATATTTTAATTAAAAAAGAGTGGAATAAAGGTACTATTACTTTAAAATAATCCTAAATAACCATGGGAGAATAAAATTTGTGGGTTTATTAAACAATTATCAAATAATTTCTTTCAATATAAATTCAAGTGTAAAGAATCCTGAATAAATGAGATTGTGAAGTAAAATCCTACAAAGATCATAACATTGAAGTGAGAATCAACCAATGAATTAATTATTCACATAATCTAAAAATCCACCTAAATCAATTTTAAATACAATAATATACATTCAAAAATTACTATTCACAAAATCTTAGAATATTAACAACAACGAGGAAGTAATATAACCAAATGAAAAGGAATTGGGTTATGGAATTCTTTACCAATTTGTAACCTTTAATTAAAATCCCTTTAGGTGAAATAATTAAAATTGAAACTTAGAATAACATGAATAATAAATTTTTAATGATATTTCTTTTCATGGGGATTTATATACTCCATATAAAATTTATTAGGTGCGTAACATTACAATATTCCTCAATGAAATGAAATTGAGGCGAAATCCCTTACCTCACACTTTACTTGTGGTCTTACTTTCCTTAACATCATGTATATTGGTTTTAAAAATGTTATTAACTTTATATATAATCATATTAATATTTATTATAACATAAATTAATCTTTCATATCATATTATTACCCATTAGTTAATAATCTTTCATTATTTTTATCATTTCAGGTAATAACTCGCTTTGTTTTTTCGAGTATGTTTTGATTTGTTTATTTATGTTCCTATTACTTAGATCATGATTTAATCATATAAAAAATGTAAAACAAGATTTAAATATCATATATATTCAGTATATATTCATTTTCATAAATCCCTAAAATTTTGTGATAAGAAATTAAATACACCGTTCATGGAGACGGTATGTCGTACGTACGCATGAACGTTGTTTCCATTTTTATCATATTTAAAGAAAGAAAAGTAAATTATATATATATATATATATATTATCATTACAGTAACATTTCATGTCATATATATCATATATTTTTATTAAACCCATCCTTAATACATTCCATATAAAGCATGAATTAATCACATCGCTTTGTGAGGTGGTAGTCCACCGTACACACGAGCGATGTTATTGTATTCCCACAAAATGGAAATCATGAAAGTATGTGCAATATAATAATTAAAGAAGCATAAATAAATAATAAATATCTTATATAAACAATATTTACAACATTATTCCTATCCTTGATTGGTGGTAATAGAAAAATGAACGACATCAGTTCCCCATGTGGTAGTCCGTTGTACACATGAACGATGATTTTATAAAACATTTGAAGAAAATTTGTAAGGTTGTAGGTTTTAGCCTTAACATAACAACATTTGAGTATATTTAAGATAATTGGGTTTTTATATAATCAAGATATAAGAAAAATTAAGGATGTGGAGAAGGAAATAAAATAAAAACACTTTTAGAAAAACATTACCTCTTCTTCGGGTAGACTCCTTAGGTTTTCACTAATGCTTTCTTTAGTTGGATTTATGCACAATATAAGGCTTGTAGGATGGTTTTATGGGATTTTATAGGTGATTTGGGTAGGTCATGGATGATACAAAAGGATTTAGATGTGTGAAGAGAGGAGAAGATGGGGAGGCCTTTTATAAGTGGAGTGCGTGGTAAACTTGTAAATTTTTAAGAGTGAATTCTAACCATGTTTTTTACATGTAAAGTGGATCTAATAAATAAAGAAAACAGATCATAGAAGTTATAAGGTTTAAATATTTCATGAAAATGTTTTTTTACATATTTCTAGGCCATTTGGCCCCTTAAGGTTAAATTTTAGTCTCTTGAAGAACTCATTTTCTCTTAATTGTTGTAATTATTTGTAAAAGATTTCACTAATCAATTTGGTAAAAAATTAAGTTGGAATTATTGTACAATATAAATTATGATTATTATTGTAGGTTCTGGGCATATCGGAAGCACGTCGGTGGGTGTACCCAATTTTAATTTTAGCATTACCAACGATCAATCCGAGATCCATCACCATAATAAAAAGCCGGATCTTTGGAATAGAACAAAGAACTGAAAAGAAAGATGGGAGTCTGAGAACTATAAATAGGATATCCATATGTTGGTTATAATTAATTTAATTAATTGACAAGAATTACCTTGATGGAATTATTTCTTCATTGATGTTTCTGGTCACGATCCGATGTGATCTGTCGTTGCGTCGTAGAATCCAAGTGTAGGATTCATCTAGTAGTGATCCACACATGCTCCACATATCTATGGATATTGCTGAAGGGATCTCTGGGTGTTAGCATGGAAGATCCTTTTCTTGCGATGTCCGCCTTTGATCACCTTTATCCAGTGGAGGTGGATCTCTCTCTCTCGTAGCTTGATAGCGTTCTTAGTAGAAAAAGAATTCTCTATTGGCTTGAGAGATTCTCCAAAACAGTTGTGCACAACCACAAAAAATGGTTAGGCTAATAGAAATATATAATTGTGATTTTTAATTACATAGAATAATAAAATGAATTAATTACCCGAAAGCATTTATTCATTTCATTTAATTCTTAGTAATACCCCTCGTCGAATAATAACAGTTGACTATTATTATTACCAGACATGTGCCCAGTGAATTACACCTAATATTATTTAATTAAATAAATAATATTTATTTCTCATAAATTCCAAGGAAAAAATACACGGTGTGTATATTAATATACACGACGTGTACTTTTATTTTTCCATTTTTATTTATTTCCTCCACCACATTTATTAGAGATTAAATAATGGCTATTTATTTCTAAAATAAATATCACTGCATTACTTCCTAATAAATATATTATTTTGCCCATAATAAATTATCTCTAATAACTATTGTTGAAATAAAAGTGATCATATGTCCTTAAATAATTATTAAACAACAATCAGGAATAATCTTTATTTAACTTGTTAAATTAATATTTAATTGAGATACTTGGACACACTTAGTGTGGACCTGCTAGACCTCTTTTTCAGTGTCATTAAGAGGAGCCTACCTAAATTCCAAGTTTAGCATCTAGAAACATGCCAAGGCACCCATAGAGAAAGAAGTTAACACCGCAATGATGTGTCACCTCTTATGAATGCTTACCATGTAATATGATCCCTTTGTATCGATATCTCTAATCAACTAGGATGAATGCTAGTGCCATCAACCCATGTGCTCGATTATTCTTTCATTGACTTTCCGGAATTGAACTTGACCATTCCTCACCATGGCCATGGATTTATTTAGGCTATAAATATTCCGTCAAATTTCCTGAGATATCTACTTCCGTTATGGAACAGAAGGGAAAAATCCTTTCTCGCATTATCTATTAATGTAGTATCACTCATGACGCACCCGACATATCCTACCTCTCTACGAACAGTGTGTCATCATAGTTTTCATAAATAAGTCTATTTTCACAATTTTTAATACCCATTAATAATAATCTTAAGGTTTAAGGACCAATACACACATCTGTAGATAGGAGCATCCAATGACACTATGAAATGTGGATTTCCTACTGGCAGGTCTTGTTTTCATAATATCCTCCTAGATATAACCAAGGGTGCACACCATGAGAAGGTGCCCCAAAGTTTTATGAGTCCTTGCCCCTAATGGGGTATATTATTTATGTCCCTCAAATAATATCATACGGCCATAGAACATATATTCAAGAACAGCATTATCGCACTTCCGGGTTCTCATCATAGTAGGGATCCGCTATGACCCTTTAATGTAACAGTTATCCTTAGGACATTATCACATGCATTTTCACATAGAAGAACAATCAAGATGTGATAAGGTATTTATTAATGAATAAAGTACAAAGTAGTTGGTTCTAGGCCACCAACTCCAACAGACTCCCACTTGGACTAGTTCCAACAGCTAACAACCTTTAACCCGCTAACTCTTACATGATATTCATTCTTCTGCTGAGATATGCCTTTAGTCATGGGGTGCACCACTTTCTCTTCTGTGGAAACTCTTCTCTGTACAACTTCACCCCTTTGATAGAAATACATCAAGAGGTGATACTTACGGAGTATGTGCTTTGTCTGTTGATGTGACCTTGGTTCCTTTGAAAGAACCACCGCTACAGTATTATCACAATATAATGTGATAAGATATCTATTTCTAGGAACCACATCAAGCTCATAGACAAAGTTCTGAAGCCATACAGCTTCATTGGCTACATCAAAAGTTTCTATATATTTAGACTCCGCTGTAGAATCGGCGACAACTTGTTGCTTTGAACTCTTCCAGCTCACAACTCCCCCATTGAGACAGAAAACATACCCAGATTGCGATTTCATATCATTCTGATATGTATGAAAACCAGCATCAGTATAACCTCTGATGAAAACCTCCATGTCTCCTCCATACACTAGGAACATATCCTTAATTCTTCTCAGATACTTAATAATAGTCCTAACAGCAGTCCAATGTTGTTCTCTTGGATCTTCTTGATATCTTCCTACCATGCTTAGTGCATAGGAAACATCAAAACTAGTACATAACATGGAATACATGATGGATCCTATAGCCTAAGCATATGGGATCTTACTTATTCTATCTTTCTCTTGTTGTATTTGAGGACACATCTTCTTTGAAAGATGTAGGCCATGTGACACTAGAACCAAACCCCTCTTGGAATTTTCCATAATAAATCTATTTAGTATATGGTTAATGTGTGTACCCTGACTTAGTCCAACCAGCCTCTTGGATCTATCACAAATGATCTTGATCCCTAGAATGTAGGTTGCTTCACCTAATTCATTCATATAGAAACACTTGGTCAACCATTTCTTAACTTACTGTAATACTGGTACATTGTTACCAATAAGCAATATGTCATCAACATATACTACTAGGATAAAGATCACATTCTCACTAAACCACTTATAAACACATAGATCACATTCATTCTTAATGAAACCAAATTCCTTTATGGCTTTATCAAAACAAATGTTCCATGACTTGGATGCTTGATTTAATCCATAAATGGATTTCTGCAACTTGAAAACCCGTTTAGATTTACCTGGTGTTACAAACCCTTCTTGTTGTGTCATATAGAAATTTTCTTAAAGGTTTCCATTAAGGAATGCAATTTTGAAATCCATTTTCCAAATCTCATAGTCATGGTAAGCTGTTATGGAAAGTATGATTCTTATATATTTAAACATGGCAACTGGCTAGAAGGTTTAATCATAGTCAATTCCTAGAAGTTGTCTGAATCATTTAGCAACTAGCCTCGCTTTATAGGTGCTAACTTGACCTTATATGTCCATTTTTCTCTTGAATAACCATTTTCATCCAACAGGCTTTACAACAAATGGCTCGTCGACCAGAATCTAGACTTGGTTATGATACATGGAATCCATCTCAAAATTCATAGTGTCTAGCCATCTTACAGATTTTGAGCTTTCTATTGCTTCCTTTTAGGATAGAGCTTCATAATTGTCCAAAAATAATGATTCACCATCCTCGGTTACTAGGAAACCAAATCTCTTTGGTTCACTTACCTCTCTTGAGCTCCTACGCAGTACTTGTGTTTCCATAACCTCTTCCATAGGGACCTGTTGAACTTGTTCCTGTACCAAATCCTATGTATCTTGAGAATCAACTTCATCAAATTCAATCTTTCTCCCACTATCATTTTTGAGGATGTGATCCCTCTCAAGAAAGATGGCTTGTCTAGTGATAATCACTTTCTTGTCTGAAGGGTTATATAGGTAATATCCTTTCGTTTCCTTGGGATATCCTATGAAGATACACTTTGTGCGCTGGGGTGCTAGTTTGTTGCCTGAGAAGGCCTTAACAAATGCCCCATATACCCATACACATGTGTGTGAAAAAATGGGTTTCTTTCCATTCCATAACTCAGAGGTAATTCCATTTTCCTCCTTGGTTGGTACTCGGTTTAATGTGTATGTTGTAGTCTGTAATGCATATCCCCGAAAGGATAATGTAAGATCTGCATGACTCATCATCGACCTCACCATGTCCAACAAGGTGTGGTTCCTCCTTTCACTAACACTATTCAACTGTGGTGTATAAGGCGGAGTGAGCTGAGATTAAATCCCAGACTCCCTTAGAAGATCTATGAACTCTTGGTTCAAATATTCTCTGCATCGATCCGATCGAAGCTTCTTTATATTCTTACCGCGATGATTCTATACTTCATTATTTAATTCCTTAAATTTCTCTAAGGCTTCTAACTTATACCTCATTAAGTTTAAATATCCATATCTAATCAAATCATCAGTAAAAGTAATGAAGTAAGAATATCCACCTCTATATTCTTTTAGAAATGGTCCACACACATCCGTGTGCACCAATCCTAGAAGCTATGTGGCCCTTTCACCCTATCCACCAAAAGGTAGCTTGTTCATTTTACCCTATATACAAGAATTACATCTATCAAGTTGTTTTAGCTCAGTAGAGTCTAAATATCCATCTTGGCAGAGCTTTGTGAAGCGCTTCTCATTTACATGTCTGAGACGGTGATGCCACAACTGGGTGATGTATGAGTCATGTGTGTCTATTACATTATCGATTTAAAAAACTTGGTTTTCATAATTTAATACATAAAAACCATTATTTAAATGTTCTATACCATAACATACATTGTTCTTATAAAAGAGACAACCTTTATTTCCAAAATTGAAAATAAATCCATCCATATCCAAACAAGATACAGAAATTGTGTTCTTGGTAACACTAGGAACATAATAAGTGTTATTTAAAATCAAAATCATCCCATTCGGAAATGAGAGGTTGTAATTTCCAATGGCTAATGTATCCAACCTCAGGCTATTGGAAGCTTGAAGATCCACCTATCCTTTAGAAGTATTTTTAAATCTACTTGGTTCCTACATTTGAATACAGTTATGAGCCCCACAAGCTGTATATAACACCCAATGTGTAGAAATGGAAAGATTAGTCTCAATAACGAATGAACCTTTAGCATCGCCATACTTCTGGGTGTAGTTCATCTTCTAATGCCCTTGCTTTCCACATGAAAAACATACTGCCTCTCATTCCTTGCCCTGCCTCTCGATCTTCCCATTTTTGGAGTGATGGCGCTCGGGGGCTTTAGACAGTTTATAATTCTTTGGCCCCTTTGCCTTGTCCTTGATTTTCTTATTCACCATAAGAACTACGAGTTTTTCACACCCCATGTCCTTATCTACCAGGAAAATTAAGGTTAGAATTTTTGGTAGACTCTTTTCATTGTTTCTCATGTTTTAGTTGAAAATAAAGCTAGAAAAGGTCTTGGCCCGTGATGATAGGATGATATCTGTACACAACTCATCCGGGAACTTAATTCCTAAGATGTATAGGCATTCAATGTAGCCAATGAGATTGACTACATGAGGCATAGCTAGCATATAATCTCTGAGATTAGTTTTAAACAAAGCATTGGAGGTCTCATATCTCTGTTGTCTCGCCTTCTCTTGATAGATATATTTAAGCTGAGACATCATGCAATACGCGTCCATGTTTTCATGTTGCTTCAAGAGCTCATTAGACATGGAAGATAGCATGAAACACTATACATATGTGGAATCATCCATGTGTTTCATATAGAGAGATAGTCCCTCATCACTGGCCTCTTTTCTAGCCACCACTGGAATAGGCTCTTCCAGCACATACAATTTCCTCTCGTGGCGAAGGATGACGCGTAAACGCCATTTCCACTCTTGGAAATTGGTGCCAGTGAGAAGGTTTTCCTTCTCGAGTATGGTTCATAATGATATGTTTGAAGTCATTTTTCTTGTCGTTTCTACAAATTAAGATGATCAAAGGTTTAATACTTTATTATGATAAAACTGAGACAAATAAATAAATTAATACTTATTAGTCTCCCACTATTATATCGAAATCCTATAGCCCTCACCATTGACTTCAAAATATTCTGTTGCCTAAATATTCTAGTGGAAAGGATCAATATTTCCCAATGCATTACCCCAACTAAGGTTGTTCATGCAACTTGAAGGGTTTTAGGTAGGAATTTTAAATTCCAGCTGCATTAACTCGCAGCTCCTTGATCCGCAAAGTGGACTCCCTAATCCTAAAATCCTTTTATTTTTTGGATTTCCTCAACCTTTGCCTCTTGGTCACACTAAGTCCTGATGTGGAATTCATCCCTCGATGCGAACCAAGTCAAGTCAACCCGAAACCTTGAATTTAGAATTCTCCGATAATTGAAAGCACTCCAACTAGGGTTGGTCAAGCACTTTGAACTATGGTTCAATTCTAACCAAGATTATGGAAGGATATACCAACTTAATATTTCTTTGAGGGATTTTATCCTTATACATAAATTTCCATTTTATTTTCTTTGATTACATGCTTGTTAATATTAAGTGGGATATACTTAAGTGATTAACCATGTCTAAGATAATATTTTTTCATAAGATGATTTTATTTTAGTTTCATCTTGCATGCTTGTTTAATTCATTAATTGTGTGATCGTGGAAACACACCCATAATAAATAAACCATGCAACTGACAGAAATAAAATAAATCGTATGATCATGATCTTGTTCTATTGGTTATTTTATCTAATTGTTTGATAAACTAACCCAATACCAAGGGGAGAAACACCTTGAACCTTTCGGTTTCATGTTTATAGCTTTCCACATGTCCACCTTTGTATCTCCTTGGATTGGTTTCACCTTGGCTCCTAACATGAGCCGCATCCACGAGGTTGGGAGCTCCATCCATTACATATACATTTATCTCACATGCATGTGAGGGGTAAAAAGGGGTTTCTACATAAAAGAGTCATTGGCTGCGCAGGCCCTACATATTAATGAGGAGACGGCTTGCAGGCAAACAAATTTAATTTAAATAAATAAATTAAAAGAAACCATTCACATACAATGGTATTGGTCTAGCTCAAGATCATCCAAATATACAACGATATTTATGCATAAATAAAACTAGCATTCAATTCTTTAATCATTATTTTTTAAGATAAATCATGCTCAAATCAATTAATTATCATTACTTAATCAATCCTTTTATATTAAGCACTTTTTATGATTTTCCTTGTGATTCTCATCCATTATAAATTTAAACAAATAAATTAATTTCAAATTATCTTTGTACATAACTTGTACCTTGGAGGAAACCTGATGAATTCCCATTCATAACTACCTAATGATTAGAAATGAACATTACGCAGATGTTAAATTAAACACATATATATAAAACACCGATCACGTGTTGTGCCTTAGATTTATGCCTACACTATTGTACTGTCTTAAGTGTTTGTATAATATAATTATAAATTTTAATAAATCTGTGAAATTTGGATGAGTAGACAGCATGTAGTTTAGACTACACAGCGTGTACTTTTGTTCATTGTTCATCCGAAGTACACACCCGGGGACATGGCATGTATATATACTTCAGAAATTTTCAGAGAACACGGTGTGTTCAGTGGGACACACATCGTGTAGTATCCACGTTACATGGTTTCCAATAAGGAAAGTCGTGTACAGGGTACGCAGTCCAACCCTAGCCCGAATGGACTATACACCATGTTTAGTGGACCACACAGCGTGTAATCTAGAAACCATGTGCTAACTGTTCCTAGTCAACACACAGTGTCATTTCTGACTAAGGAATACTCCAACACATGGCTTGATTTGGTGGACCAGTCCGATGCATTGAACCAAGACTACATGGTGTGTTCTTCCGAATACACGCGGTGTATTCTGGTGTTGTACGACTAGGAATGTTTGGAAACTCCAGATGAGATCCTCTTTTTTATTTTAATCAAAATTAAAAGAAAAAATCGTTTATATAAGGTGATCGAGAAATGTTAGAGGAGGAACAGTTCTCGAGGTTCAAATTTTAAGGAACGATTAACATGAGTTGAAACAACTAAATTATTAAATGCATAAATCACCAATGAAAAACTTAAATAATTATAACCAATTACATGACCCCTATGTTACCACTTGTATGTTCCGGGCATAGCAGAAGCGTGTTGGGGGATGTACCCAAATTTAATTTTATCATTAACAATGATCAATCTAAGATCCATCATGATAATAAAACGCTATATATTTAGAATAGAACAAAGAAAAAAATAGAAAGAGGGGAGTCCCAAAACCATAAATAGGATCATAATATATTGGTTATAATTAACTTAATTATTTGACAACAACTACCTTGATGGAATTCTTTCTTCATGGATGTTTCTGGCCATGATCAGATGTGATCCATCTTTGCGTCATAGAATCCAAGTGTAGGATTCCTCTAGCGGTGATCCACACGTGCTCCATGTATATTTGGACATTTCCGAAGGGATCTCCGGGTGCTAGCGTGGAAGATCCTTCTCTTGTGATGTTTTCCTTCGATCGCCTTTATCCGGTGGAGGTGGATCTCTCTCTCTCGTAGCTTGAGAGAGTTCTCAGTGGAAAAAAGAATTATCTCATGACTTGAGAGATTTTCCAAATCAATTATGCACAATCACACAAAATGTATAGGCTAATGAAAAATATATAATTGGTATTTTTAATTACATAGAATAATAAAATAAATTAATTACCTGAAAGCATTTATTCATTTCATTTAATTCTTAGTAATACCCCATGTATAATAAGAACAGTTGGCTGTTATTATTACCTGAAATGTGGCCAGAAGATTATACCTAATATTATTTAATAAAATAGATAATATATATTTCTCATAAATTCCCAGAAAAAAAATACACGACGTGTACTTTTATTTTTCCATTTTTCTTTATTTCCTACACCACATTTATTAGACCCTGAATAATGGATATTTATTTCTAAAATAAATATCACTAAATTACTCTCTAATAAATATATTATTTCACCCATAATATATTATCTCGAATAACTAGTGTCGAAATAAATATGATCAAGCATCTTTAAATAATTATTAAACCACAATATGGAATAATCTTTATTTACCTTTTTAAATTAATATTTAACTGAGATACTTGGACACACATAGTCTATGACCCTCTAGGCCTCTCTCTCAGTGGCATTAGGTGGAGCCTTCCAATAGTACAAGGATAGAATCTGGCCACACACCAAGACATCCATACAGAAAGAAGTTAACGCTGCAATGACGTTTCACCTCCTACGAATGCTTACCATGTAATATAATCCCTTTGTCTCTATATCTCGAATCAAGTAGGTTGCATGCTAGTTCCAGCAACCAATGTGCTCGATTATTCTTTCTTTGACTTTTTGGAATTGAACTTGCCCAGTCCTCACCATGGACATAGATTTATTTAGGCTATATCAATTCCATCAAATGGCCTGAGATATCTACTTCTGTTATGGAAAAGAAGGGACAAATACTTTATCACATTATCTATTAATGTAGTATCACTCGTGACACACCCAACATATCCTACCTCACTGTGAATAGCGTGTCATCAGATTTTTCTTTAATACATCTATGTGTGAGAGTTGTAATTCCCATTAATAAAAATCTTAAATTTTAAGGACCAATACACACGTCTGTAGATATGAACATCCAATGACACTATGAAATGTGGATTCCTTACTGGCGGGTCTCGTTTTCATAATATCCTCCGAGATATTACCAAGGGTGAACTATAAGGACCCGAGCTTATTACATAAATAATCTTGAATTTAGTCAAGAAAAAAATTCCTTTTACATTGATAATCTTTTCAAGTTTATAGATTTAAAGAATTGGGACAAAACATTCATGACATTACACATTATTATAGAGTGGATACCATAAAAACAGTTTCCATTTTTTTTCAAAATATAAAACATTAAAACTTAAAACAAGACTCATTGACAATTCTTAAAAATTTAACATGTCTTTATTCCTTGTATTACACATCCATTAACCTGTAAAAAATCATTTAAAAACTTGGGATGAGCACAAAATCTCAATAAGGGATGAAAAAGGAAGGAAAGAGCACATTAGTCTATGAATACTTGTAACGTATTAAAACATTTTCAAAAGACATGATTGTCACTCATATATACTTACTTTGTGTAACATGAGATTCACACAAGATCCACACAAAACATTAGAACATAAATTTAATCATAGAGGTATCTTGGGGCATTACTTACATAATCTTATAACCATTCTTGGCTACCTTATAATCTGTAACCCTCACGGCTACCTTACTTTGTGTAACAATCGTAGTTACACTTGGAGTAACCATAAGGCCGACCTCCAACATACACATAACCAATAAATTGGAGAGAGATATAGGTCCCACCCTTCATCATAAATAATTCTCAATAACCAAAACATAATTGTACAACATGAATAATTCCATAAAAACATTACTTTGGAATTTTGTAAAACAGAATTTAAAGAGAATTTTTAAAGAGAAACCCCTTATAAATATCATACAATTGAAGAGAGACTTAATAGAGTGGATGGAGTATGTATATATACTGTAAATACACATAATAAAACATAATATAAACTGAAATCATCACACAAACAGTTTAAATAGCACATAAATAATGAAGTAGAAGGTTAACCCAAATAATGGAAATCAGGTTGAGAATTCCCTTACATCGGGTTTGTCTTAATTCCAAATTGTTTAAACCTCCTATATAATGGTTAAAAGAGTTTTATTAATATTTTACTGAAACATTTTCATGTTTATAACATCTTATATGATCATTTCATAACATCTTTTCACCCTTAATTGTTAGTATTTTCCCCCTTGCACTGTTTTGGGTTGAATTCTTTACATGATTTCTATGACTGGTTCGTGGTAGACATTCTTGTCGATTATAAGTGAAACTATAGAATTGTAATGGAGTATTATTTTCAGATAAGAAGTAAAAAAAATTATTCCATTTATCATTTTTTATTCTTACATGGTGATGATTCATACGTTAGAACATTAATGATGTTCGTATAGATCCTTTTAGTGGCTCTTTGATAATAACATCCTCATTTTGTCTTATAAATTAGAACCATGAGTACAAAAGAATTACAGAACCATGGGTGAGTCATAAAACATATATTATAACTTGGTTCAACCATATAAATGGTTTCATGACTAGAATTTAAAGAATTAATGGAAATTGAAATCACATCGTCCACGATATCAATAATTCGACACGAATGGAAAATGTTTTTATTCTTTAAATAAGTGGGAGAGGAGAATAATAATGATGATTAATTTTCCATAAACATGATAACAAATAGAATATACATTATTCCTAGAGATTTATTTCTTATTGGGTAAGGAGATATGAAGAAAGAATAAGGAACTCAAAAAAAAGAAAAAGTGAGAAATCTTTTACAAAAATTCAGCAGCCTAACGGCCACACAACATGGTTTTAGAAAATCTTAAAAAGAGAGGGGAAAATATTCACCCATGAATAAATGAATAATAATATATATATAAGATCAATAATAAGAAGGAAATACGAACATGGTATAGAAACTTGAAAATTATACCCCATAAAAGAGAACTTGAAAGGAAAAAAGAAAGCAATTGAGAATTTTCTTACCTTGTAGAGTAAGCCTTAGAACATAAAGGTTGGGACCTTTGGGGCTTGAGGAAACCTTGGGAGGACTAATATGAAGGTAAGGAGTCCAGAGCATCGTTGAGGGAAAATTTTGAATTAATTCAATGAAGGGAAGAGTTGGTATTTATAGAAAAAGTGAGGGATTATTTTAATAATTTTCAAGAGACATCTCATGAGTGGTATTTACAAAACCATGGGCTTTCCCATGGTATTTTCCCAAGGTATAAGCCACTTGGGACAACTCACATATTATTTAACTATACACAAGTCGACCAGATTTATGACATCATTATTATATCATTAATGATGTCATTAATACACTGAAACTAAAAACTGAATTTTTTATTATTCACTGAAAAATCAACTATTTCAGAAAAATTCCCAAAATTCACCCTAACCATTTATTGAAGTTTAGATTTCAAAAATGAAGTCAATTTTTTGAAAATAATTTTTTAAATATTATTAATTTAATTTTTAAATAAAATCATACTTAATTCAAAAATTAACAATTATAATTCTGTAACTACTTCTATATCACAAAGAAAAATTAACCTAGATAATATTATCTTAAAGCCTTAATAAAATAAAATAATAATAATAAATTACTATTCATTAGGGTCATATTACTATTCATAAGGGTATGTTACTATTCACCAAAAAACAAGTTGGTTCCAGTAGACTCCAAATAAAATACTGAACACAATTGCAGATGGAAGTTTCTTGAAATTCAAAACATAGAAGTGGAAAAATTATGTTAAAAGGATAGTTATAAATATCAACTGAATACAAAGTTCCATTCATTTATATTTCTTTTTAGAAAAACATGGGGTGTTACATTATCCCCACCTTCTTGAAATTGCATCCTCAAAATTTTATTTACTTATTAAACAACTGAGGGTATTTTTTCCTCATAGCATTTTCAGACTCCCATGTTGCTTCTTCAACCATGTTGTTTCTCCACAAATCCTTTACCTGGTGGATTACCTTATTTTTCAATACCTGTTATCTTCGATGAAGAATCTGAACATGTTTCACTTCATAAGAATGGTTCTCTTCCAGCTAAACTACTTCTGGGCTCAAGACATGTGATGAATCTGGCACATAATTTCTCAACAGTAAAACATGAAAAACATTTTGTACCTGAAACAAAATCAGAGGCAAATCTACTCGGTATGAAACTATTCCTACTTTCTCCAAGATTCCAAAAGTACCGATGAACCGTGGACTTAGCTTTCCTTTATTACCAAAACACATCACACTTTTCAAAGGAGAGACTTTAAGGAAAACATGGTCACCTACCTCGAAAGAGAAGTATTTCCTTCTGTTATCTGCATAACTGTTTTGCCTACTCTGAGCTGTCCTCATGTGCTTCTGGATCATCCTCACTTTCTCAGCCACTTCTTTAAATAATTCTAGCCCCATAAACATTCTTTCACCGACTTCATCCCAAAACACTGGAGTCCAACACGGCTTTCTATACAGGGCCTCAAAAGGAGCCATCTGAATACTGGAATGAAAACTGTTATTATAAGAAAACTCAACTAATGAAATATGCTGATCCCAACTTCCCTGATACTCCATTTAACAAGCTCAAAGCATATCCTCCAAAGTTTTAATCGTTCATTCTGACTGCCCATATGATTGAGGATGAAAAGTTGTACTGAAATGTTACTCTGTGCCCAACGACTTCTAAAGTCACTTCCGAAAGTTAGAAGTGAACCTGGGATCTCGGTCAGATACAATGGAAATAGGAACTCCATGTAACCTGACAATCTCCTTGTGGTACAATCGAGAAAGCTGATCCAAAGACATTGTATCTCGAATTGATAAAAAATGAGAATCCTTTGTTAGCCAATCAATAATAACCCAAATAACATTGTTACCTCGAGAAGTCTTTGGTAGTCCCACCACAAAGTCCATGGATACATTCTCCCATTTCCACTCTGGCATTAGAAAAGACTGAAGCATCCCATTTGGTAACTGCCTCTCTACTTTAACCTGTTGAAATGTCAAACATTTCATGGTAAAATAAACAATATCTCTTTTCATTCCATCCCACCAATAATACTCTTGAAGGTCTCTGTACATCATAGTACTGCTATGATGAAAATAAAATGGATAACTATGAGCTTTACGCAACAATTATTTCTTCAAATGGGAATCACAAGGCACACACAACATTTTTCCAAATCTTAAAACACAATCTTTATAAAGATTAAATTATGGAAGCTTACCCATTTTAACTAATTCTACCATTTTCTATAGCTCACGGTCTTCCTTCTACGCTTGCTTAATTCTGTCTAAAAACAAAGACTGCACTGAAACCTGAAACAAAATAGATGTATTCCCTACACCAAAATCTTCTAAGAAAAAATTCATCAAATCATTAATCAAGGGATCATGTTCCAAACTTAGCATGGTTAATGATGGATGATTTTTCCAACTTAAGGCATGTGCTACTTTGTTTTCTTTTCTAGGATGGTAATTGATCATGCAGTCATAATCCTTTATCAGTTCAAGCCATCCTTTCTACCTCATGTTTAATTCATTCTAAGTGAATATATACTTTAGACTTTTATGTTCAGTATATATTTGGTATTTGGTTCCGTATAGATGATGCCTCTATATTTTAAAAGCAAAAAACCAAAGCTCGCAATTCCAAATCATGTGTGGGATAATTTAGTTCATGAGGTTTAAGTTGTATCAAAACATAGGAAATTACCTGATCATTCTTTATCAAAACACAACCAAACAGCTTCAAAGAAGCATCACTGTAGATGACAAACTCACAATTTCGGTAAGGTAAGGCCAAAACTAGAGCATTCACCAATCACTTCTTCAGTTCCTGAAAACAAACATCACATTCCTCTGTCCAAACAAATTTAACCCCTTTCCGTGTTAACTTAGTTATCGGGCTAGATATCTGTGCAATGTTCTTAACAAACCGTCGGTAATAACTTTCTAAGCCCAGAAAACTATGAATCTCAGTAACATTTGTGGGTCTTGGCCATTCATCAACTACTTTTTTTTGGCAGGATCAACTGTTATTCCATCCTTATTTACAATGTCCCCAAGAAAAGATATCTGTTGTAACCAAAAATAACACTTACTGAATTTTCCATATAGTTTCTTTTATTTTAATGTTTGTAAAACAACCCTTAGATGTTTTTCATGCTCCTCTTTATTTTTATAAAATACCAGAATGTCATCAATAAATACAGCCTCAAACTTATCCATGAACTCATGAAATACTCTATTCATAAGATTCATGAATACAGCAGGTGCATTAGTTAATCCAAACAGCATAACAACAAATTCATAATTCCCATATCTAGTATGAAAGGATGTTTTCAGGATGTCATCCTCCTTCACCTTCAGCTGATGGTATCCAGATATCAAGTCAATATTGGAAAAGTACTGAGATCCCTAGAGATGATCAAACAAGTCATCAATATGAGGCAAAGGATACTTGTTTTTAACAGTGATGTTATTCAAAGCTCTATAATCAATGCAAAGTCTCATGGAACCATCTTTCTTTTTAACAAAAAATAGAGGATCCCCATGGTGAAGTGCTAGGACGAATGAAGCCTTTGTCCAGAAAATACTGCAACTAATTTTTCAAGTCAAGAAGTTCTATTGGAGCCATATGATATGGGGGTTTCGAAATTGGTTTAGCATTAGGAACTAAGTCAATTGTGAATTAGACTTCTCAATCAAGTATGACACCGGGTAACTCATCAGAAAAAACATAAAGGTATTCATTTACAACTAGCACATCATTAATTTTAATAGTTCCCTTATTTTCAATAATATGAGCAAGATAACTTTGATTTACATCTTTCAATAGTTTCTCATCTTCTTGATATGTTATCAATTATATGGGTTCATTCTTGTATAAAAACTAAAACTATTTTTAAAAAACAACTTCTTTAGCTCTACAGTCAATCTTAGAATGATAATCAGAAAGCCAATCCATCCCCAGAATGACATCAAACTCGACTAAGGGTAAAATAACACGGATTGCAGTTAAAGTCTTTCCATAGTCCATAATAGAATGATTATTATAATTCCTCTTTGATATAACATTTCGCCCTTGTGTTTTAACAACAATTTTGGGTCTCATTTATTGAGGTGATATTTCTAATTTACCATAAAATTTATCAGAAATGAATGAATGTGTAGACCCCGTATCAAAAAAAAATTTAGCAAAACCTGAGTGGACAAACAAAGTACCTAATACAACTTCATGGGATGGCCCGACATCTGTTGATGTAGTCGCAAAGGATATCACTAAACCTTTCTGCTTGTATTCTGGCTTCTTTGCATCATTCATATCTCTCTTTGGGCAGACATTTTCATAATGACCCATTTCACCACATTTAAAACACTTTACAGTTTTCTTATCAAGATTATTCTTATGATCATTTTCCTTGTAATATCAGTCCATATGTCCAAACTTAACACATTTAAAACAATTCCCAGTTTTTCTAAGACATTCCCCATGGTGTTTCTTTCCACACTTTTCACAAAATGGAAATTGGATTTTCTTACCATCAGATTTCTTTTGTTGATTCTTACCCACTGCTTGCCAACTGGACCTCTTCTTCTCTTTGTTTCCAAAATGCACATGATCATCAGAAAACTCCATCTCTACTCTCCCATCACATCGGATAAGTTTCTCATAACTTTTGAATTCACGAGAGGCCAACGCCCTTCAATACCTTGGCTTAAGTTCTGAGTAAAAGAAGTTGATTTTTCTATTAAGATACAGAATAAGATTTGGTGCATACCTCGCCAGTCGGGTGAAGTTCGATCCATACAAAGCCACTAAATCTTCCTCCTTATGTTTCAATTCAAGTAATTTCTTCTCCATTCTATGTTTCACCACCTTAGGAAAATATTTTTCAAGGAAAAGGATTTTAAATTCATCCCACTCTAAGGCATAAAAATACTCTTTACCCCTGATATTCCTTACCATTGACCACCACTGATCAGCTTCCCCTTCAAAATGATAAATTTGAAGACTTACCTTTTGATTGTCTGAACATCCCATAACAACTAATAGCTTTTCAAGGTCTTTGATCAATCCTTCGGATACTACTAGTCCAGAAGATCTAATGAATGCGGGAGGATGTTGTCTCATAAAATGTTCCACTACTATCATGTTCCGTTGTGGTACCTATATTGTTCCGCTTGCATGGATTCCACCACCATTTATTTCCTGAGTTAGCTAAGCCTTTACTGTCACAAACTGCTCAGTTCCAATCCCAACCATTCCGGGTTGTAGTTCCGGAAGGATGTCATTCTATCGGTGCCTCTCCTCTTAAGAATCCATGTTCCTCCTGCGTAAAACCATTATGAATAAATATATCTTAGATGAAGGAAAATGGTAATCTTTAAATGCTATAACAAATTAAGCATAGCTTGAAAATCATTTATGGTATTCTATTAAAATCACCCTAACCCCTAAAGTTATCTAAACCATCCTCGGATACCAACTATAAGGACCCGACCTTATTACATACATAATCTTGAATCTATTCAAGAAAACACTTCCTTTTACATTGAAGATATTTTCAAGTTTAGCGCTTTAGTGAATTAGTACAAAACATTCAGGACATTACACATTATTACAAATTGGATACCATAAAAATAGTTTCCATTTTTTTCAAAATATAAAACATTAAAACTTAAAACAAGACTCCTTGAAAATTATTCAACATTTAAAGTGTCTTATTCCCCTGTATTACACATCCATTAACCTGTGAAAATTCATTTAAAAACTTGGGATGAGCACAAAAGCTCAGTAAGGGATGAAAAAGTAAGTAAAGAGCACATTAGTCCATGAATACTTGTAACATATGAAAACATTTTCAGAAGACATGATTTCCACTCATATATACTTTATTTGTGTAACATGAGATTCAAAAAAGATACACACAAAACATAAGAACATAAATAAAATCAGAGAGGTTTCTTGGGGCATTACATACATAATCTGGAAACCATTCTTGGCTACCATATAATCTATGACCCTCACGGCTACCTTACTTTGCGTAACCATCATAGTTACACTTGGAGTAACCATACAACCGACCTCTAAAATACACATACCCAATGCATTGGAGGGATATATAGGTCCCACCCTTCATCATAAATAATTCCCAAGAACCAAAACACAATCATACAACATTAATAATTCCATAAAAACATTACTTTGGAATTTCGTAAAACCAAATTTAAAAGAGGATTTTTTAAGAAAATCCCCTTATAAATATCATACAATTGAAGAGAGACTTAATAGACTGGATGGATTATGTATATATACTGTAAATAAACATAATAAAACTTAATATAAATAGAACGCATCACACTAACAATTTAAATACCACATAAATAGTGAATTAGAAGGCTAACCCAAAGAATGGAAATCGGGTTAAGAATTCCCTTAACTCGGGTTTTTCTTACTTAAAACTTGTTTAACCCTCCTGTATAATGGTTAAAAGAGTGTTATTAATATTTTAAATAAACATGTTCATGTTTATAAAATATTATATGATCATTTCATACCATCATTTCACCCATAATTGTTAGTATTTTCCCCTTGAACTGTTTTTGGTTGAATTCATTACATGATTTCTATGATTAGTTCATGGTGGACATTCATGTCGATTGGAATTGAAAATCCAGAATTGGAAAGGATTTGTATTTTCATATAACCAGTAAACTAAATTTTTCCATTTATAATTTTGAGTTCTTACCTGTGGATGATTCATAAGTTATAACATTAATGATGTTTGTTTAGATTTATTTAGGGGTTCTTTGATAATAAGAACCTCATTTTGTCTTATAAATTAGAACCATGAGTAAAAAAGAATTATAGAACCATGGGTGAGTCATAAAACTTATATTATAACCTGGGTAAACCATATAAATGGTTTCATGACCATACTTTAAAGAATTAATGGAAATTGAAATCACATCGTCCACGATGTTGATAATTCGACACAAACGGACTATGTTTTTATTCTTAAAGTAAGTGGGAGAGGATAAGAATAATGATGAGTAATTTTTCATAAACATGATAAAATATATAATATATATGATTTATGGAGATTTCATGCCTCTTTGGTAAGGAGATATGAATAAAGAATAAGGAACTCAAAATAAAAGAAAAAGTGAGAAATCTATTACAAAAAATCAGCAGCCTAACAGCTGCACAACATGGTTTTAGAAAATATTAAAAAGAGAGGGGACAAGGGTCACCCATAAAGAAATGAATAATAATATATATAAGATCAATAATAATAATGAAATAAGAACATGGTATGGAAACTTGAAAATTATACCACATAAAAAAGAACTTGAAAGGAAAAAAGAAAGAAATTGAGAATTTTCTTACCTTGTAGAGTAACACTTAGAACATGAAGGTTGGTACCTTGGGGGCTTGAGGAAACCATTGGACGACTAATATGAAGGTAAGGAGTCCAAAGAATAGTTTAGGGAGAATTGGGAATGAATTCAATGAATGGAAGAGTTGGTATTTATAGGAAAAGTGAGGGATTATTTTAATAATTTTCAAGGGACACCTCATGAGTGGTATTTACAAAACTGTGGGCCTACCCATGGTATTTTCCCAATGTATAAGACACTTGGGACACCTCACATATTATTTAACTATAAAAAAGTTGAACATATTTATTACATCATTATTATATCATTAATTATGTCATTAATACATCAAAACTAAAAACTATATTTTTTACTATTCACCGAAAAATCAACTGTTTCAGAAAAATTCCCAAAATTCACCCCAACTATTTATCGCCGTGTAGATTTCAAAAATGAAGTCCATTTTTTGAAAATAAATTTCTGAATATTATTAATTTAATCTTTAAATAAAATCATACTTAATTCAATAATTAATAATTCTAATTCTGTAACTACTTCTATATCACAAAGAAAAATTAACGTAGACGCTATTATCTTAAAGCCTTAATAAAATAAAATAATAATAAATTTTACTATTCATTAGGGTAATATTACTATTTGTATTACTACTCATAAGGGTATATTACTATTCACCAAAAAAAACATGTTGGTTTCAATAGAATCCAAATAACATACTGTACACAATTGTAGATAGCAGTTTCTTGAAATTAAAAACATAGAAGTGGAAAAATTATGTTAAAAGGATAGTTATAAATAACTACTTAAAACAAAGTTCCATGCATTTCTATTTATTTATAGAAAAACATGGGGTGTTACATGCACACCATGAGAAGGTGCCTCAAATTTTTATGAGTCATCTTCCCTAATGGTCTGTATTATTTGTGTCCCTCAAATAACATCATCCGGACATAGAACATTTACTCAAGAACAACATTATGGCACTTCCTATTTCTCATCATTGTAGGGATCCGCTATGACCCTTTAATGCAACAGTTATCCCTAGGACATTATCACATGCATTGTCACATAGAAGAACAATCAAGATGTGATAAGATATTTATTAATGAATAAAGTACAAAGTAGTTGGTTCTAGGCCACCAAATCCAACAATTACATATATTTAATCCATTTTTAAAAATTAAAACCACATAAGTGGAATAAATTAATTTTAAATTAATACAGTGGATGGGATGAGAAATCAGGTTTTTAAAGTGAAAATGTTCAAAAGATTATAATGTTTGTATATCCAATTTCAATATGAAATTGATTACAGTGACAATTACTGTGTTAATAGATGTATAATTATACTATTTTTACTTTAAAATAAATTCATAATATAATATATCAATATAAATTATTTAGAAAAAAAAATTCAATTAAAATTTTATATATTTTCATTATTCGTTAAAAAATAAAACTTCTCAAAAAAAATACCAAAAAAATCACTCTAAGACAATTTTAACATTAAACATTAAAAATTTAATTTAATTTTTTCAAATAAAATTTATCAAATTTATCAAATTTAGTTTTAAATAAATTTCGCCATTAAAAATTGGAAAAACTACCTTTAGAAAAATACATCTTTTATACATAAAATTGGATTTGTTCTTATCATATGCCTATAAAATATATTATATGAATGTAAAAACATTTTTTTAATATATAATATTTAAATTTTATTTATATAATACACTGATTGAAATTAATATAATTTATTAGGATAAAATTCCTTCATCACATAAAAATAGTTTTTTATAAAACATTTACTTTATATTCAATTGATTTTTATATTCATTTATAATTAATTGGTAACTAATGAATTCAACCATATATTTTTATAATTTTTTTAATTCCATTTATAACTTATAATTTAATGGCTAAAAGATAATTTTCATTTCAAATATATATATTAATAATATTCAGAAAAACTCAATCATGCATGTAACATAAGCTATCAAAGATCATTGCTGTGTGTGATGCAAGAAAACTCAATATTGCATGAATTGAAATATCTAGAATTAATTTAATTTAATTAATAATTTACATATATCATATAGTATCATGAGGTTATATGCCTCTTTACTTTTGGTTTTCCATGTCATATTGGCTATCAAATAAAATGTTGTTCTTTTTGAATCCCTATGGCATTATAGGGAATCTCATGGAATGAGGAGATGAAGAGAGAACAACCTAATGCCCCTAAATAATATAAGTATTGAATGTTAAACCCAATGGTCTATTAGTGCCCAAAAATACCAAAAGGTCCTTATATAAGCACTACTTAGCATTCCCCTCTTACCAAATGTTGGTCTACTGGGCACCCCGTTTAGGCTCCTCAACTATCCAGTGATTCTTTCTTTATAGATATATTATTGCCCATATCACCATATTTCTATTGGATGAAATAGTATCCTCAGCTTCTTTGAGATTCTTCCAGTGATAACCTGATATTATATTTTTAATGGAACGGGGTTTGGGGTCCATTACTTGGTGAAAATCTGATGTTTGAGTGTTCTGGGTGGTCTGGAAGGCCATCCCAGCTTCTCGGTGAAGCTTAAGACTCCTAGTGGTAGCTTTGGCCTACTGGTAGCCACAACCTACTAGTAGCCATGACCTACCGGTATATTCGGCCTACCGGTAACCCTGGCCTACCGGTAGCCTCGGCCTACCGGTCCTACGGGTTGCCTCGGCCTACCAGTGGCCTCGGCCTACCGGTGGCCTCGACCTACCGGTGGCCTCAACCTACCTGTGACCTTGGGGTACCGGTAGCTCCACGGGTTTTCCAGTAGCACCTCCTTTTTGCGCGAATTGGTTTTAAACTGTTTTTTCACCCCTTTAAGCATGTTTTAAATCCCATTAATGATGATTTATTAAATTATTGGTGAGGTACCCTCCTTAAATGAAAAATCATGCATTTTGTTCATTCATCTAACCGTGTTTTCAGAAACACCTGTAGGGTATAAGGAGGTGTGCATCATTTTTAACTGCCCCAAAGGGCGAGGACCTTTTTGATTGAACATGTGGGGTGGCCCAGCTACGTGGTCAACCCACGATTCCTCTTCTTCCACAGTTTCTAGTTTTTCTCTCTGTATCTTAACCGTCCCGGGAATGTTGTATCTCAGTCTTTATAACCTAAAGGCTTCTCTTCTCCCTGAGTTTTTTTCTGTCACACTGTGCTCGGAGTACCCTTCCTCCCAAGGAGTCGTACCCCTGTTGCGATGTTTTCCTTGATCGCATTCCGTGGATTTCCTGCTACTCCTAATTTCTAGTTTCCACGCGAGGACTTAACATCGATCCTTGATCAATCAGGTGGGGATCCTACCTTTGTCTCTCCTCCTTGTGTATCATGTGGGGTGGGTGTTCTATCGTTCCCACGAGGCAGTTAATCAATTCTGTAATGAAGATAATAACCAGTTAAAGAATAGGGATGAGGAATTTTGTTAATGTTGTTACATGTTTTATCCATGATTTCCCTATGATGTTGTTATGAATTTAATGGGCTTATCCCTACTGAAAATCATGGTCTTTGGGGGTCTTTGGTTGGGCACCAGTGATACGCTCTATTTTATGCTTTGTCTGGTGAATGGGAATCATGTATGAATCGGTTAAATACTTAAACTCATTTGTTGAATATGAAAGCCCATAATCTTGTGTGATCACCCCAGTTAAACTAGATAATATAAAAGAATGAATTATGAACATTAGGATGGTTCAAATATGGATGGGTGAACAGCGGGGCTGTGAATGGTGTAGTTGGAATGGCATGAGTTGTTGTGTGGCTGTGGTGGTGTTTGGAAGCAGGGCTGCAGGTTGGGTTGTAAACATGAATAAAAGTGGTAAGTTAATAATGAACTGGGAGGAATGGTAATAAATTAATGTGGGATAACCAACGGTTTGTTGGGTTTTGCTTTGGTTCCAGTACTTTGAGGGATCTCACTGATCCCTTTGTTGATGTGACTTCACAAAAGAACCGAGTGAGAATGCTTAAATTACCCGATGGTTTTCGTTCTGCCTTATTTTTGTTTCCTCTGTGATTTTACATGTCAGTTTCCCAGTAGTAAAGGGATTAACTCATACTAAACTGTTTTGAAATGATAACTTGAATAGGGAAACTGGGAACTGTTTGTTGTGTGCCTATTTTCTGAGGCAGCAGTGCTTGGGCACCTATTTGTATCTGTTTGAGGAGCCATAGGTTGGGATGTGTGTTGATATATATGTGTAACTGTATGTTTTTTGTTTAGTCGCACCCCACCCACATTTGGCACTTAGTGTTGGACACCCCATCTCATAGGGAATGGTGTTTCCCCCTAGTTACTCTCCCTCCTGCTCCATCTTCCCTCAGCTGTGATGGCTGGAGGCGACCGTACACCCAAGATTCTACGGGTAGGATTCGATTGGCGTGTTCTTAGGCCCAGGTGTGTGTGGGCAAGGATGTTTGGTTGTGAGTCCTAGGTGTGTGCGGGTAGGGATGTGGATGGTTTTGAGTCCCTGGTGTGTGCGGGAAGGAAAAGCGTGGTAGCGTCAGGATGTTTGTCGTTAGGGATGAGCTGCTAGATAGTGGGGGAAATAGTGGTGCGGGGTACCCAAATGTTTTGTTCTTACTATTACCTTACTGCTTTGTTATTTGGTGAGCGTGGCCGATGAGGTGGGATGTATATATTCCTTGATTGATGTTGGTTCTTCTTCTTCTCATAGGACTTTAGGACGTCTCCCCACTTGTGCACGAGAGCTATAGGTTTTCCTACTGAGTATACTTTTTATGCTCACCCTACGTTTACTTTCAGGTTTCCAGGAGGACTTCGGAGGCCATGTAGGACCATACTAGTCTGGACATTGGAGTTTCAGTTGGTCCCTGTTGTTTTCTTCTTAGCCTTTTCTTTTTCTGTTTGGTTTTGTACTTTGGAGTTCTTGTACATTGTTCAGTTTTATTATTAAAACATGCATGTAGTTTGGTTTTCTTTTGAGTTTTCTATACATGGTGGTGTTTGGTGTTGACTCATTCTTTCTCCTAATCTTGGTTAACTAAAAAGGTTAATGCCTCACATATTTTGATAATGTTACACCCTTGGTGTTAGTTGCCTCTCTGGGGCCTACTGGAGGCGGGACTCGGGGGTCATTATCTTGTCTTCGACTTGATGAAGGAAGGGCGGGGACCTTTTCCGCCCCTTCCATCATCTTTCCAAAGGCGGTTCGTGACAATATTTATCCACTGGGATTTCTTTTTAAGTTAAAAAATTCTTTTTAAGGATGTTTAAACATGAAGAATCTCAGATCAACGCCTAATTCTTTCAATGATCCATCCACCAGATAAAAAGTTCAAATTTACTCTAAAATTCATAACATGTAATAACATGGGTCATTATAATATCCCCACTAAAATTCTTCTCATACTTAATAATTTATGATAGCATGAGAATCATGCCTCCTGATCTAACTTAATTACCAACTATAGATAGTTCTCCACAATCCATCCTCAAATGCCAATTAACTGGCCCAAGGATGTGTCTTCCTTGAAATCACATCATGCTCTTTTAGAATAAAACAAAGTATAAAATAGAAAAATCCAAGCCATATAATCACTATCATCGGTCATCGATATGAAAATCACCAAAAATATATAAATTGACACACCAAAATGTCTTGAACTAATTTCTCCTTAAGAATCACGTTTATTCCCACCATAGGAATCACCATAAAAAATAAGATATCAAAATTCCAACAACACACATGGTGTTATTCAATTCCAATTAACATGATCATATACAAAACATAGGTTAAAAGTCAATAAAAAAGGCCTCATTCTAGATTCCAAACTGAAAAACTAAAAACACTCGAACACATTAAACTTTCTAGGAAGTCCCTGACCATTACATAAATGCCATTTTAATACTCGATATAATATGATCAATGTAGTTCTAGCTACCATATTCAGGTTCACGATAAAACACCAATTGATTCCCTTTTAGACAACTTCCTACAATAGTACCCGAACTCAATAATCGATGATTTAAAAATACATTGGATCATGATGCATTAAGCCTCAAAGTCATCATTAAATCAATCCAAAAATCATTACCTAAATCCAAACTGACGTTGAAGGAAATTTTACCAATTAGTTCACCAACTACTCACACCATCCATAAATCTCTCAACCATGCACTAATGTACCTCCAATATGACTAACTTTTGAATCATACAAACTTGGCCCTGAGTTCAATGACTACTTCTAGTATCTATCTTTCTCCACATCTGAATCATACATCAATAATTAATTTCAGAACAATATACTCTAGGATCCATTAAACTTCAACATTCAAGAGTTACCAAAATCATCCAACTAACAGTCTTACACAAAACCACAACCCTTACCATAAGATGTTCATTCACTTGAAACCATATAGATACCCCCACTCTAGTAGTATCCTTATTTTCAACTCAAAATGCACACGTAGGTTTACTCTTCCCATGAATAATCAATTTTATAATGTAACGACTAAACATGACCATCTATTCATACCCAATTTCTATGTGATAGACCATGCACTGCACACACCTAAATTACCCATGATGTAGTTCATACATTCAATGATCCACTATTGATGTGGGATCCATCCTCAAAAATTCAATTTGTGGTTATGACCTCTGACCTAGTCAAGTCTTGTCCCCCCATAAAACATTCTACACTAATCCATGGAATCTCTGTAAATGAAAAACTCATTCTAATTGAACAATGGAACCTAGACCCGTTTTGAATGAAATCTCCCACAATTGAGACATCTCTAGAAACAAAAAAAACCCTAGGATTTTAATCCCTATAAGTATCCCATTGAACATGATAACTAAAAATACAAGGGTGACACTAAACCAATTTCATTAATGAATTACCAGCACTACCTCTACTATCTTCATCTACAGAACCCGAATCATTCTTAATAGTTATATCACCACTCATTTATACAGATTCATCCATCCCACGTATAACCACGAAAATGAACACTTACACAAAACTTCTTCCACATAAAATTATGATAACACCACTATTTACTTAAAATAGACTGATTTTTAATGATTCATAGACCACCAAGCCCCAAATCACATGTCTCCTCAGCCATTAACACTCAACAATGCACTAGCTCCACCAATCCTGAGAATCCATGATTTAAATTTAATATATAGAATATCATTCATGCCTAGATATATCACATGTTCAACTTCCAATTGAGTTTCAATCTAGAACCAGATTTACAATATCATTCTCTCACCATGATTTTGAAGGCACTCTACGAAATAATAGGGTTATGTACCAAAAAGATCACACCATTCAACCCAAATATCATATCATGAGTACTAGAACTCAAGGTTCATTACACTCTAAGGTTGCAAGGAAACTCAGAATATTTTCTCTATTCCTTACAAAGGTTATCCACATTCATGGGGCATTGTAACCAATAAAACCTTCCCCTAAGGCACTAATAACATGTATTATCACTTCACATGACATATCCTCGCTCGGGTTTCCCCCACATAGTATAAAACACTAACTTATCAGTAACCTGAGTCACATATCTATGACCATGAAGGTCTTCCACAAAATCCGAAACAAAGTCTCACTAGGTGTCATAAATACCAAATAATCATCTAGGTATATCTCTAATAATATCTCATGATATATCTTCCCTAGACCATTCAAGTCAAGGGGCTATAGATGCCTCATTCGATTAAGAAGAATGGAACTACGTTATACATAGACAACTATAAATAGGCAATATTTTTCATATTAATTAACCACAAAAATCTTAAAACCACTCACGCAATATTATTTGCTATGGTAATATTCGCCTGATAAAAGCCTACCAAAGTTTTCTAAACTATCTATGCATGGATGGACTACATCATCATCGTTATCACCATAGTTTCCATAATCTTTTCCCTGGTTCACCACTCCACAATCTCATATGACCCGTTATCATAAGTAGACATGAATTGGTGTTTAATAAATTAAAATGTCATCAATAACTCATATGTGAAAATTCATTAAAGTTTTTGACACTTAAGTATATGATTCCTCCATATTCAGTGAAATCCTGCACAGGAAACATATATGTCATGTGAATTCCACATGCTAAATATGATGTATACAATTCCTATTAATGATGAAACTAATATTCAAATCCAAATGAAATTAAAAATATCAAAATCTATGTATGTCACATGAGGTAAAATCATAGAACCATAACAACCAAAACCAAGAAGATCAGTCACATGCCTTGGTAACTAGGATTTTCCTTGATAAAGGTGTTTGAGATTCCCCAAACTGAGTTTCATCACAATCTATGAAACATTCCTGTATCACCTGTCTACCAACTCCCCAAATAGAGAAAAAATAACAGATTTGATACCATTTTGCAATACACCAACTAAATAACTAACTCCGAGCTGAAGTTCCACTTGACCAATGGCGTGCCTCCCCATATTCCAGAGGATACCGACTAGCTGTGAGGGTCTAAAGGGAATCATGTGGAGACTATACACTTAATCATATTTTATAATAATATATAAATAACAAAATATTTGACAATGTGAAATCATAGTATATATAAACTAATAACTTTACTAGTAATGAATGAATGAAAAAACAATAGACTGAGAAGTCCATGCATGAAAACAATGACACCAATCACCCATTGGGAAAATCACATATAAAGAATAGAAAAGAAAAAAAGTACAAAATAAGACCTACACCTAACTTCAAGACTCACCACCTACTAGTAACCAAAACCATGGTTATCTGTCCTACTTAGTGATCAAACCCAGGCCTCAACACAACCTATACCTAAAACAATTGAGGGTTTCTTGGGTACCTGAGTGCTATGGATGTCCAAGAAGGGTGTGAGTATATCTTAGTAGGGAACCCCCCCCCCCAGTGAATTTTATTACATAACTAAAAAAATATATTGTAAGTGTATTCTATAATCCCAAAAATATAGTAAATAAGACAAACATAAACTATGATAGAATAATAAGTAATCAACAATGAACAAGAATGCAATAATAAACTATATACTAAGTGATTATGCGCTAATAAAGCTTCCATGAACCACAGATATACCTGCTTCATATTTATGATTTAATGAATGTAAATTATCCACAAAGAACATACCCCTAATTGGGATAGTCTATAAACATATTTTTTAAAATACCGCTTGAAGGGATAACCCATGTATTTGTCGAATGAATCATCCGACACATCCCATTATAGGGATAGTCTATAAGTCTCAAACTGTACACTAAAATGTTCATAAAAGTAAAATAACACATGAATCACATAGATAATGGATGATAAATCTAATATCATATAATTTTAATCAAGTTTCATAACCATAAAAAATCTACAAGAGAGAAACTATTAGACTTGGGCATCAGTAGCCACACACACAAAAACACACGTGATCAATGTCAAACATGGTTCTCATGGGATACACATGCATACACATGTGGTCAATATCAAACATAGGGCTCATAGGTTACACATTCCCACACATATTATCAATATTAAACATGGGTATAATGGGATACTCATGTACACACATGTGATCAATATTAAACATAGGTCACATGGGACACACACACACATGTTGTCAATATCAAATTTGGGTAGCATGGACTAAACACGCACATATTTGATCAATATTAAACATGGGTCTCATGGGATAAACATGAACACACATATAATCCATATCAACCATGGGTCTCACGGGCTACACCCACACACACATGTGATCAATATCAAATATGGGTCTCACTAGATAGACAAACACACACACACATGATCAATATCAAACATGGGTCTCACCTGCTACACATCCACACACATATGACCAAGCTTCAACCATCAAAGATTGATATCAAGAGATTGCACAAGGGTCTCTTGTGGCCCTTGGATATTTGTTTTGCTATTTTAGTCATTTTTCATTTAATTTGTTAAGACCCATAATCCATTAACTAATTAGGAATTACATCATATTCTGAACAAATTTATAAATTAAGGGTCATTTTACAAAGGTGTAAAATCTCATACCACATTACAATAAAAAATATATATAATATGATAGGGTAGTATACACAATACCACCTACCCAAAAAATGTCAAATCCCACCCATGAAAAGACCAACAGCTTGTTATAAGTCTATACAAGTCCAATCATACTCCATAAATTGCCCTGAGTCCCAAACTCATGCTCTATAATTACAATTTAAATTGTTATAACTAAATTTTAATTAATCAAATGATAAAAAAAAGAATTTAAACCAAATTCTAAATAAATAATTATTGAAAGACTCCCCAAAAACACCATCAAGACAAAACCACAACCAAAATTCAATAGAATGCTTATAACATCCTTCTAATTTCTCTTTGGAAAAAAATTACATAAATCAAATCCATAATACGATTACTGATTCAACATAATCCAACTAAAAAACATTCATTAAAACAATATGGGATTTATATCCAACGAAAATCTAGTCAATGTTATGCATTCATTGTCACGATACATCCTCTATCCTTGTTGATCCAAATCCATATCATCCCCTTACAATTACACCAAGATTTGGTGGAATTATTATCTAATTCCTTGAATAGAAACTAAAAAAAGATCAAAATATGATCAAGGAGAAGAGTATTTCGAGATAATTGAGACATAAAAGAATTTCAAGGGGAAATAATTACCAAAATGAATCATCTATGATGAATGAGACAATAATTTTCTACCACATGAGGAAGAAGGGGTTATGATAAAAGTAGAGTAGAGGATTTCACCAAAATTAATCTATAGATTGCATATTCATTCATCCTAATTTAAGGGAATCTCATGGATGTATAGGAGGATAAAATGGTCAAATACCACTAAAAACCCCATAAAGGAAATATAAACCAAAGGGATGATCGGTGCCCAAAAAGACTAAATGGAAGTTACTTATGCACTTACAATCATGGACCACTGACCACATGGTATAGGCTCATTGGATGATCAGTGATTCATGTAGGGTAGGAGGGTTACTTCTCATACAACAAGTTAACTAGTGGATACAGTATCATCCCTAGCTTCGATGAGTTTCCTCCACTGATAACCCAAGCTTGAAGTGATCTACTCATCTTTATTTTTAAGTCAAAACCCCCTATTAAGGATGTTTAAAGATGTAGTATCTCAATTCAACACATGGTTCTATGAATTATTCAAACACTATATAAAATGGTCAAATTTCCTCTAAAATTCATAAAATGTAATGATACAGGTCGTTAAAACTAATATCTAGTGGAGGTATCTTGTATTTTCTTGATATATTATTTTTTCACTTAAGGAATATACAACATTAATCCTGATACATTACATTTATTACATGAACAATACTATATATAATTCACAATTAATTCTATTTATACTCTATATCTCATCTTATGTTTGAAGAAATATTTTTTTAGAGAGATATATAACGTGTGACAGTGAAAAAAATATTATTTTAGAATGTTCCATATGAAATATATTATGTATATTGTCAATTTATGCACCATAAAGTTTTCGAGGTATCCTCTTTGATCTATCATGAATGATCTTGATACCTAGAATATAGATAACTTCACAAATTTTCTTCATAGAGAAGTCTATTTTCAACCATATCTTAACTGACTATAAGACAAACATCTAATTTCCAATATTTCATCAACAAATTATTTTAAGAAAAAACACTAACAATAAACTGCTTGTAGACACATGGTGCATATTAATTCATTAGGAAACCATATTGTGTTATTACTTCATCAAAGTGAATTTTACGTGATCTAGATTCTCATTTCAACCAATAAATAGATATATACAACTTACAGACCTTATTAGAATCAATTTGATTCACAAACCCCTCTAGTTGATCCATATGTAAATATTCTATAAGGTTTCCATGAAGGAAATAAATTCCAACATACATCTTACAAATCTCATAATAATGGTAAAATGTTTTAAAAATAATAATTTTTATGGAGTATATAAACCGGTGAAATTTTTTTATCATAGTTTATTCCTTGATGTTAGTTAAGCCCTTAAACCACTACTCATGCCTTCTAGGTACTACTTTCCTTGTACTGTTTCTTCTTGAATAACCATTTACACCCAATTTGATTTACAACTACTGGTCAACTAGAATAAATACCTGGTTCTAATACAATGAATAATTCTCATAATTCATGGATTCTTTCTATCATGAAATTTTTGATAATATTATTGATTATTTATAGTATAGGGGTTCATAATTTTCAACTAATAATGATCCACCATATTTGGTGACTATAACACCTTATCTCTATAGTTATCTAACCACTTTGGTCCTTCTACACAATACATGTGTATTTGGAACAACCTCTTCCATGGGACCTTGTGGAATTTGTTCCTCTACCAATGCCTATATATATTGAGTATCAACTTCATTAAATTTAGTCTTGCTCCCACAATCTCCTTTGAAGATATGCTACATCTTAAGGAATATGATCTTTCTTGACACTATTGAATTATTTTCCAAGTGGTTTTATAGAATATGTATCCTCTATTACCTGGGATATCTTATGAGGATACACTTTGTTCCTTGAGGTGTTGTTTGTTTCCATAGGAAACCTTAACAAACATTATGCATCCTGATATACAAATATAAAAAATATAATTCCAATCATTAATTAACTTTTATTTAATTCCATTTTATACTTTATTTGGAACTCAGTTTAGTATTTTTATAGTAGACTATAATTCATATCCCCATAAGGATAATAGAATACCTACATGACACATCATTGACCTCATTGTGTGAAATATGTTTCAGTTCATCCTTTCACTAACACTATTCCACTATGGTGTATGATTAGGTGTGTGTTGATATAAAATACTAGAGTCCCTAATATATTCAATGAAATATTGGTTAAGATTTTCTCCAACTTGATTCAATAAAATCTACTTTATATTCTTACCAAGTTGATTCCATACATCATTCTTGAACTCCCTTAATTTCTCAAAGGATTCTGACTTGTAATAAGTTGTAATGTCCATATCTACACTAGTCACCACTAAAATTTATGAAGTATGATTATCCACCTATATAATTAACTATAAAAGATCAAAAAAAATATTTATTAACTAATTTAATAATCTCTTTGTACATTTCACACTTTCTACAAAATGATAGTTCGATCATGTTGATTTGAAAGTAAGCATGACACATACCAATTGGTTGTAGTTAAAAAGAATATAACCACCCATATTAATATATATTTCTTATCCACTTATAATTTACATGAATAAATAATTGATTCCACAACTGGGTGTGAAATGAGTCTTGTGAACTTGATTCATTATCAATTTCTAACACTTGATTCTCATATTCTAATATATAAAGACCATTATTGAGATGTTCTATACCATAATAAATTATATTTACAAATTTAGTTGCTTTTATTCCAATAAATTAATATAATTCCACAAATGTATAAAATATAAACTGATATAATGTTTGTTTTTGTAATACTAGGTACATAATAACAATTATTCTAGACTATAATCATTCCTATTAGCAGTGTAAGGTAATAGTCTCCCATAGGAAAGTCATCCAATCATTCTACATTTCTAGATCAAAGATCCAAATTACCCCTAAAAACTTTTTGGATCAACTTAGTTCATATATTTGAATTAAAATTTGACCACAAAAAGTTATATATAATACCCAACTATTTGATATGGATAGTGTACATTCAAAAGAATACACCTGAAGATTCCATGTGATTCTTTATTGAGGTAAAATTCTTCTTCCCATGACCCATATTTCCATATGAAAAAATATTCCACATCTTGTTCCTTAGAATACCTTTTAACATTTCTATTTTTTAAAGGGTTGTTCAAAAAAATCTATAGACTTGGAATGATTATTATGGACCTTTTCCTTACTCATCCTTTTTTTCACCATAAGCACTTTATGTTTTTCATGCATCATGTCCATATCAGCTTAGCGAATGTAGGTAGTAATATCCCAGTGAGAATTCTCAATATTATTCATTTTATATTTCATAACAAAACTAAATAATATTCGAGTTAGTGAGGTTTACCATGAGGTTATCACAAAACCCATTGGGTAGATTAAAACCAAAGATGTTAAAACACTCAATTTAGCCAATCATCTTAATTATATTAGGTAAAACTATAAAAACTTGTCCAAGTTTTCACATAAACAATTACATGGATATATAATACATTTATTGTCCATCCTTCTCCTAATAAAGACCATGAAGGTAAGACAACATCATGCAAGAATCTATGATTTCTTGTATCTTTTAGAGCTCACTTGACATGGATGGAAACATTAAACACCAGACATCTAGAATATCATCTAGGTCCATCAAGTAGACAGTGACATCCTCATCACTATCTTTCTTAGAGGGATCTTTGGGAAAATGGGAATAAAAAAATTTAATAATTTCATTATTGTAACAATACATTTCACAAGGTACTATACCACACATGGAAGTTACTACTAAGCATGATATTTTATTTCTATAAGATTTATCGTAGTGATAATATTGAGGTCCCACGATTGACCTTTTTCTATAATAAAAATAATGGTTTTATTCTATATCTTTATTACTATAATATGATGAAATGGATTTTATTTTTTTAATATTCTAATATTTTATCGAATCCCAATATCCCTCACTATTGGATTCATAATTTCCTATAGCATGAACATTCTAGTAGAAAGGATCTGTATTTCCCTTCTAATAACCCATATTAGGGCTTGGTTAATTACTCAAATGTATTTAACTAGTTAGGTATTTCCAAATTCATTTACTCATAGTTCCTTACTCCATTGAGTGGACTCATCAATCCTGATATCATAAACTCATATTTCCTTAACACTACCCTCCAAGTAATATTATTTATATAGAATGCTACTCCTCTTGATACTTACTTTTTTAATTCATCCCAAAAATCTCATTAACCCCCTCCCCCCAATAAATAAATGTTTTATAAATATTTCTAGAATAACTCTTTGATATATAATTTTATTATAAATTAAGTATTAAAAGTCTATACATAATTACTAGTTTCTTTGATGTATTTATTATCCTTATACGTAATAATTCTTTATTTTATCCTTTTACATTCTTGTTAATATTGTATGGATTGTAAATAATTAATTACCTATTTACTGATAAAATAATTTATGCACAATCCATTTATTTTATTCCATTTTTTATACATATTAATTTATTTATTTTATGTGATCACATTCAAGAATCCAATTAACATAAATAAATAACCATGCACTAGAAGAAAGTAAAATAAATAAATGTGGTGTGGTCATGATCTTTTTAATTGGTCAGTTCACTTAGTGGATGATAAACTAACCCTTGAACCTAGGGGAATAACTCCTTGAACCATGGTTTGTTCAAGTTATAGTATTCCACCTTTAAGACTATGTATCACCTTAGATGGTTTCTCCTTTGCTTTATCATGAACCATCTCCACTCATCTGGGAGATCCATCCTTCACATGTGAAGTACTCACACACATGTGAGCTGAACCAAGTTTTGGGGTCATATAAAAGAAACTATGTACATGAAATATAATACATAATAAATAGTATGGTATGATCCATAAATCATAATTTTAATTAAATAATAATTATCATAAAACCCATGAAATAATAATTTAATTAAAATAATTCCAACACATACATAGGTTGGTTAAGCTCATGACCATCCACACATGCAAAGAATATGCATTTAATAAACAGAATAAAATTCGTTTTTATCCACTCATTATTAATATAAATCACACAAATTAAAAAAATATTTATCTTTTTAATTAATTAATAAATTTAGCTTAATTATATGTCAAAAAAATCCTTGAGATTCACACCCACTATAAATTTAAATAAGTTACATAAATTAAATTAATTTAAAATTAATATGTACATGGTGTGTACTAGAAATGGACACCACATATACCCTTATGTTTAGTCTAAGGCCCCATTTTGTTTTTAACATTACATGTACTAGAGGTAACATGACATATACACTACTATATAAAATGTATTGTCACTCAGATTAATGTGACTACAATCTTGTATAATTGATTTCGTGTGTCGTATACTTACATAGAATGTAGCATACACAAAATTTATTGATATTACATGATGTGTAGTCACATATATCAATATACATAGTTAAATCTATTTTTATGAAACTGGAAACACCATTTTTATACACAAAATTTACCATTAGCAACGCTCGTGAGGTACACGATGTGTACGATAACTATACATGACATGTAGTTCTTAAAATCATACAGAAAACATTTAATTTAGTATATAATATTTTATGAAAACCCATAAAAAATAATTTATGAAGGTTACACAACATTTATTTCGGTTTAATGATGAAATTAATGTTTATTTTATGTAATTAATTCACATGATGATAGATTGACTATTACGACCTCACTTTTTCTCACTTGATTATTACATCATTTTAAAGATAAACAACATAATAACATCACAAAACCAGGATCCAAAGGTGTCTTGGGAAAATTAGGCTCATTCATAGATTTTTCATGAAAAATCATAAACAATTATTTAAATACTTCTTATTGATCCTTATAAAGATTGTTCTCTCCTGAGTACATGTAAGCACATGAGGATATACATCAAAGAAAGGGGTGAGCTAAAATACCATTAAGACGATGAATAAGGGACATGAATCAATATAAAATGGGTGAGAATAAAAATCATGATTATATAATAATTATAGGATCATCATCATCATCATGAGGGAAAAAATTATATATAGGAATGGAATGTGTAAATGCATAAAAATGAAACATCATTTCATAGTGGTCAAATACCACACAAAGTTTTGAACAAATCTAGCATCATGTTCACGAATAACATATGTGCCTAATCATAACATCATAATATTGAAAAAATATAACATAATTTTCACATATAATACACATTATATAATGATATATATCACACTACCCAATTAATTGGAGGGATATATAATTATGGGATCATCTGTCACATCATAATATTTACATAATTGTGCTTAGCACAAAGAACGTATATCATTCAAAGTCATGAAGTAACCCATGTAAAGTAATGGGTTTAATAAGGATTTAATAAATCATTATTTCAGGAATAAACATGATATTCCTTAATATAAAATTAAAAATAATATATTTAGTATAATATTCGTCATTTTTTAGTGAAGAAAAAATAAATCAAGAGGGATCATGATGTGTTTTGGAAAGAATAGTTCTTTTGGAAAATTTTTATGTTTTTCATGAAATCATATTGGAAACATGTATATCCCCAAATATAAAAGGAAGAAAAAATTGAAATTATATTTTAGGAACATTAAAAGAATATCCGCATTGAATTTTTTCATGAATGAGGAATAACCTAAAGAAATGAAGTTGGGTTTGAGATTCACCTTAACTTATGTTTGAATGTGTTCTGTAGTTGCACTTAATTTCCTGGATAATAAAATTAGAATGATTAATTAATTAGTTAATAACATCTTATACATGTATTTTATTTATTATAATTTTATTAATTTTGTTTATAGACATTTTTATGAGCTATATAGTTCACTTTCTTCCTTCTAGTAGCGTTCATTTTCATGATTTCATGGTCAGTTTACTTGTGTATAATATTGAAGGTTCGTGAAAAATGATAATAATTCTCCAGAAGTAAAATTATTTTTTATTAGTGAACTCGAATAAGTTTAAATTTTCTCATATATATTTTGGTTTTCTCGTATGAGGATGATTAATTTGATAAAATATTAATGATAAATGTTTAGTTTATTTGGGAAGTTTTCCGACCATCATGATCTAGTTTAATTCTATTTAATATTACATATATAAATTAGTTAAAATGTTAAAAAAGTAATAATTTGAGTAATATAATCTTTTTAACCATAATAGTGGTTTTGTTACTATTTTTGAAGGCAGTAATGGAAAAATGAAAATCACTGTCCACGAAGGCGGTGAATCGGCATATTAAGGAGGATGTTTTCATTTTTAGAAAAAACTAGAAGAGAAGTGATTAAATTATAGATATTATATTAAAAAAATAAAATTATAGTATATATATTATACTTAAGTTATAATGACACTTCATATAGGGTAGTTGATGAGTGGATAAGAAAATAAAAGAAATTAAAATAGAAGGATCGAGGATTTTACCTCTTGAATGTTGTCTCCTTGAGAACCTCCTTAAGGAACTTGGGTTTGGTATTTTGTTGAGACTAGAAAATCTTTTACATGTGGAATATGATTGGGAAGGGAATAGTGAATAATTTATACAATCTAAAATTCTTATAAGGAGTGAGGTGAAGAGGTTGTAAGGGGTGGTATTTATTGGGGAGGAGAGGGATGTTTTCTGATTATTTTATTCATTCATTTATTATTTTGGATCAATACTATCAATAGTGATGATTAATATGGTTAAATATAGTAAATGATTTATGATAGTTCCAACCAATGGGTTATTACAATATCCATGAATCAATAATTTATGTATTTAGCTTATTATGTAAATTACTATATTTCACTTTTCACCAAAAAGTCAACTATTTTTTAAAAATCAAAAAAAATCAACCTAACCATTTTGTGAATTTTAAATTTTAAAATGAAACCCATTTTATTAAAATAATTTTATAAATATTAGAAATTAAATTTTTAAACAAAATTAGATTTCATTCCAAAAATATCTATTTTAATATTATAATTATTTTTATAACATTTTGAAAAATTAATTAAGGTCTCATAAAATTATCTTATAATTATAATACAAGAAAATATTAATTTATTAATCTATTTTATGAAAATAAATTTTACTTTAAATCGTTATATTAATTATAAAATTGTAAATAATTATTTACATTTTATACTAATACTAACACTTAATTTATCATTTTTAGAAAACTTATTTACTTATGCCATTATAAATTTATAAAATATTTTCATTTATAAGATACATAGATTTTATTTAAAATTTCATTTGTTTGGTTACTATTCTAAGGGTTGGAAAACTATTCCAAATGGACATAATACTATTCAAATGGTCATGTTACTATTCAATCGGTATATGTTCCTTAATTTCTATATATACAACTTTTTTCATTCTTAATTTAGGGAAATAATTTTTTTAATTGGGTTATTTATATTATGTATGTGTTTTATGACATAATTATAAGAAGGGAAATTACACTAATAAAATTTTCGGTTGTTACATTCCACCCCCATTATGAAATTTCATCCTCGAAATTTTATTTTATATACTAAGGTAAAAATGGTGAGGATATTTCTCCTTCATTGATTCCTCTAGTTCCCATGTTGCCTATTCATAATTATAGTTCATCCACAACACTTTGACAAGGTGATTCATCTTGTTACATAGGGCTTTATCTCTTCGGTCCAAGATATTTATTGATTTCTCCTTATATGAGAGTTCGATCTATAGTTTTACCACCTCTAGATTTTGAACATGTGAGGGGTCAAGTATATACTTCCTCAAAAGAGATACATGGAACACATCATGAGCTTGAACCATATTTGGTGGAAGTGCAAGCTGATAGGTCACTACTTCTATATGATCAAGGATCTCAATGAGGCAAACGTATCTACGAATTAGCAACATTTTCATTCCAAACTGCATGACTCTATTCCATAGTGATATTCAAATGAAAACCTTATCTCTAACTTCAAACTCCAAATCCCTTCGATGGATGTAAGCATAACTCATTTTCCGAATATGAGAAGATTTTATATGTTGTTTAATGGATTTAACCTTCTCTTATATCTCTTGAACAAGGTTATTTCAATGTATATTTTGTTCACCAACTTCATCCTAACTCATAGAAGTTCTACATCACTTCCTATATAGAGATTCATATGGAGACATTTGAATACTATGGAGAAACCTATTGTTATACGAGAACTCAACCAATGGGAGATATTGATCTCATCCTTATTATAATTCCATTGAGTAGGATATTAGAATGTCCTTGAGAATCTAAATAGTCCTTTCAGATTGGCCATCGATTTGGGGGTGATAGGTCGGGATGAAATTCAATTAAGTACTCAAATCATGTTGAAGAATTCTCAAGAATTTAGATGTGAACCTTGGATCATGAATAGGTACGATTGAAAGTGGAATCCCATGTATATTCTCCACTTCCTTAACATATATCTTGTCAGGTTATTTAAGTGATAAATATTCTTTAATAGCAATTAAGTGTCCTATCTTAGTGACTTGGTCCACCACTACCCATATTTCATTTTTTTCCTTTGGATGTCTTTGAGAGACCAGTGATAAAGTCCATGGTGATTTTCTCCCATTTCTATGTGGGTATAGGTAATTGTTTCATAATCCCTTTGGAATACTACTATTTTTCATTAACTTGATTATATATCAAGCTCCTTGAGATTTACTAAGTAATCTCATTCTTCATGTTTTCCCCCAAAAAGTTTTCTTAAAGATCATGATACCTATTTCTACTTCTAGGATGGATGGATAAAGATGAGATATGTGAATTATACAATAGCTCCTTCTTTATCTCAAGTGAATAATTCACACAAAGCTTAGTTCCAAACCATATTACATTATCCTCATAGAAGTGAAACTCATGTAGCTTCCCCTTCTTTACTACTTTCACCTAATTTTTGTGCTCCAGATCATCCCTTTGGGCCTTCTTAATTTTCTCTTAGATAAATGGTTGGGAAATCATTTAGGAAAGGTAGGATGAATCCCCTTCCATTCAGATTTTAAAAATACATCCTTTATATATCCATGAAGATAGGGTCTTTCTAAATCCACATCATGGATAGAGTAGTAGGTTATTTTATTCTAAGAGCATAATCTACCTTTTTCTACTTTTTAGGATGGTAGTGAATAGAGTAATAATAGTCTTTGATTAGATTTTACCATATTATTTGATGCATATTGATCTCTTTATATGTGAATATATTATTTAGACTATTTTAATCGATATATATGTCACATTTCTCACCATAGAGCTATTTCTACTAAATATTCATGGAAAATATCACAGATACTAACTCCGAATAATGCATTTGGTAGTTCTTCTCATGGATCATATACTAGCATGGGGAATAGTCTATCACTTTATCATTTTTCATGAGTAAAAAATCCAATACTTTGTTCAAAGCATCATTTTATATAAAAAACCTTCTCCACCTGTTGGCAGTGTCAGCACAGGTCTAGTGATTAGAAACTTCTTGACCTCCATAAATATTTTCTCACATTATTCTATCCATTCATTCTTTACCCCTTCCCATTCAAACTTTATTAGAGGGATAGAAAATCATGATAATTTTTCAAAAAAAACATCACTAGTACATTTTTATGCCAAGAAAACTATAGATTTTTATGACACTAGTGGGTCTGGGCATTCCTCAATTACCTTTATTTTTAAGGTTTCATAGAAATTCTGTCACTTGTAATCAAGTTCTCCAATAATGTGACCCCCATCATCCAAAAGTCACACTTTCTAAACTTCGAATACAATTTATCTTTCCATAATGTCTCCAACACAATCCTTGGATGTTTTTATGTTCCCCATTTCGCTTAGAGTATATGAGAATATCATCAATAAAAGAAACCAAAATTTTTTCAATGTATTATCTAAAGATTCAATCATCAAATCCATGAATATTTCAGGGGCATTAGTAATTCCAAAGGGAGTCACTATGAAATCATAGTTCCCATACATTATATGGAAATAAGTCTTCTAAATATCATCATTCTCCAACCTCAATTGATGATATCAATAAGTATGATCTACCTTGGAGAAGTGATAAGCTCCTCATCATTGATAAAACAAGTCATTAATCCTTAGAAGAGGATATTTGTTATTTATGGTGATCTTATTGAGCACCCTATAACTGATACACATCCACATTGATCCAAAATTTTTCTTTAAAAAGACCACTGGTAGACCCCAACATGATGCACTAGGGCATATGAATCCCTTCTAAAAAGGATCTTTAAATTTATTTTTTAAAATCTCCAATTCCATAGGGGATATACTATAAGGAAAATATTGATATAGGAGTGTCTCCCGGTATATGTTCTATTGAGAACTCTACCTCACGATCTAGGGGAAGTATGAGTAACACATTAAGAAATACATCATTTTATTCCATCACAATAGGAATTTCCTCTAATTTGATGATTTCCTTCAACACAACCATTTGGTCCATGTATGATTCTTCATAGGGTATAAACACCCAAACTATTGAGGATATACACAATCTTCCTTGAATTTGTAGAGGATCATGGGATGGTTCATAATATGAAAATATATTTCCTTTTCCTAATAGTGGATGTGTTTTATATATAATTAGAGTTAATCCATGCCTAGTATAGTGTTGAATTACACACAGGGATGTATTATGAGATTCACTTGAAGAATCTTCCCACATACACCAATAGGGGAAGATTCCAACAGTTGGGTTGTAATTATCGCACCATGAGGTGTTTTTAGGTATATCTCAACATTAAGGTATCAAGGATTCAATTCAATAGTTATAGAAAACTTTCAGGATATAAATGAATGCATAGAACTAGAATTAAATAAAACTTTTTCCATTCTTGAATGAATAGTAAGTTTACCTTGTATGACTTCATTTTATTTCTCCACTTTATCAGTAGTGATGGAATATGTTTTTCCTTTCTATTTTCACGTTAGTGAATACTGATTTTAGTTACCCACATGGGCTTGAGGTTTAGTACACTATCTTGAATAGTTCCCTTGCCCCCTACTATTGAAGCATTGAACCATAAGGGGTCAATTATGAGGTTCCCTCGTTTCCTCCACCATGTAGGTCGTCTTATTCATATCTCTCTAAAATTCATGTGCTTGGTGGCCTTCTATCCTACCCTTGAATCATTTACACATCCCATTAAGTCAATTCTCATGTAGTTTATTCCCAAATTTTTGACATGTGGGTAATTGTATCCCCTTCCCTCCTTTTTCATTTGACCCACCAACATGAAACTCCATTATTCTCTTCTTATCTATATAAACATGGGTCCATTATTTGAACTCCATATCGTCCTTGAGATCACATCGAAGCACTTCTTCATAACTCTAGAATTCTTAGATAGTTGGATCCTTTTAAAGGTGCGGTTTTAAAACAATAAATAATCTATCTATTTTTCTATCATTATTGATAAAAATACCTGAGGAATATCATGAAATCCTTGTGAATTTTCTTTATATGTCATGACATATTCACCTTCCTTTTACTTCATCAATACGAATTATCTCTTCATATTTTTTAGAAGAGTTTAAAGGAAATAATTATTATGAAGTATTTTCTTATTGTCTTCCCACACTGTATATTTTATTTCATCCTTATACATGATGTTCTTTATCAATTACCACCATTGATCAGATTCTCCATCTAAATGATAAATAGCCAGAGTCACCTTCTCCTTCTTAGAATAGTGTTGTACATAAAATTTCATTTCCATTTACTTGAACCATTTTTTCATGACTAGTGGATCAGAAGATCCACTAAACATTGGTGTTTGATTTCGTATAAAGGACTCAATGGATAATTTCTCCTTGGGTGAAGGAGGATGTTACCCATGGTTTAGGTTATTATTCATAGCTTGAGACAATAGGGTAATAATTTCCAGAAATATTTGAACTCCACCCCCAATAACAATAGGTATATCATTCAAGAAATCATTGTATTATTACTCACAAGGGTTATTGGCCTTGTTTCTCTTGGTTCTCACCATTTTCTAAAATATAAAAGTTTTGAACAAAAAATAAGTCAACAATTCATAAATAAATAATTTATTCTTTTTCAAAATTAACTCTAATGGTGTAAGAACCTAGATATTATTTTCAGGTATGGATATTTTTTCTAGTGTTTTTGAGAGAAAGGGGAGTTTGTGTAAATTTTAGGAGTACACGCCATGTACTTAGGAGTAAACTCCATGAACCAAGTTGTTGTGGGTAGCCATGTACTAGCCATGTACTAGTTGTGTAATGGCCGAGTACATGGTCGTGTGGGGTGACTTGGAGACCGCCTAAAGTGAGGCCCAGTAAAGGCCTATACACACTGTCTATCCTTACAGAACATGCTGTGTATTTTTTTATTTGTTATATTGGACTGGGACCGTGTCTTGTTTACAGAAAAGTCTTCTTCTATCTTTGTCTCATAGAGAAGCGACTGAAGATCACTGATTCTTCTCTAAGCCCTCGATCGACTGTTTGTGCTCTGAATCAAGCATCATCAATTATGTTGGAATCCCATCAGTGAGTTCTTCCTTCTTCTAGATCCTCCTCTCTTGATTTCTCTTCTTTTTTAGATATCCTTGGTTGAGCATTCTTGACATTTTTTTAGATCTACTACGTTCAAGGTTGATTAAAAGGATGAGGGTCCACTATATCGATTGTAAAACACCGAGGTAGGTGGTTTGAACCTTTTCGTAGATGTCTTTGACTTATATGTGCAAAAAGTTCCCAATACCCTAGTTTAGGGTATCGCATGTTAGGGAATTTAACCCTACTAATGTCTACTATGCTTTGTTTTCTTGAGTAGGGGTGTTTGATTGTGAATAGGGTTTATTACCATTGTATAGATTTGTTTTCGTTGGTTTTTTTGATATTGTCCATTGGGTCTTGAATTTCCTATTAGGCTATTTTTCTTTCCATTCCTTGTTCTGTTAGGATGGAGTGATTATTATATGACATGCTTTTGATATGCATTGTAGCTATTTAGCCAAGTAGTATTTGAGATTTACTTTGGCTTATGGATGTTTTTTGTGTATGATTGCATTACACAGGGTTGTGGGAACCTGGTGTTGTTAGATCATATAGGGAATGGATGATGAGGGCTTCCCCAGAGTGTCTATAATACTTTTCACATTGCAAGACCATAGGGGGATGTATGTGACTGCTCCCTTGGAGTGTCTGTAGTTCCACATTGCGAGACCTCAAGGGGAATTGGAAATTGAGTGCTTCCTCAGAGAGTCTTTAGTTTACAATTACGAGACCATAAGGGGAATTGAAGGTGATTTCTTCCTTGTAGAGTCTTTGTCTAAGTTGAACCAGAGGGGTTTCTCTGTGAGAACTTCGTAGAGGGTAGCTTTGGAATGTTGTTTAAACCAGAGGGGTTAGTCTGTGAGAACTTTCCCAGTGTGTTGCTTGTGTTTGTTTGGTTTAATAATTTATAAATGTAAATGAATGTATCTTAAAATGCAGGATTAGTTACTTTTGAGTAATTTATTGTTTATTACTTCAGTTTTCACAGTTTCCTACTATATATATTCAATGACAGTTAGGCATAGATATTTGGGTGGTTGCCTACTGGGATTAGTCTCACACCCTATTAGGGTCATGATTTTCGTCCCAAACAGTTTATATTGTTAAAGGGATAGATAAGGGAAATCTCTCTTCTACTTTAAGATGTTGACTACTATAGAGCTAGAGAGAAAGGGACCAAGATGAGGCTTTCGATTATGTTGGAGAAGTTTACTTGTTTTTATTTGTACTTTGGTTTAGTACTGTATTCTAGCATTGTGACTTGTCTGGATGCTTTCCTAGATACTTATGACATGCATCATTATTTAGATATATGCTGCAATTCTTTATTTATTTTCAGTCTTCCGTTGTTTACTTATTTTATGGTATTACTACATTCGCTACTATTATCTACGATTTTTGTTATGTTACTCTTTCAATGAGGGCACAGTTTCCCCACTATCCCACCCAAGTCCCTCGCTGCTAGTCGGCAGCCTCTGGCATTTAGGCAAATGCGCTTGATGCCATGTGACTGAATGGGTATGGGCACCTTTGGGAAGCACCCAGAACCGGGATGTTACAAAGTGGTATTAGAGGTGTTATTTTTTTATTGACTTATTATTTGGAGCCTATAGATAGGGATAGGAAGGAATAGGTAGTTGGTAATAAGTTGTTCATGAGAGTATCTAACCCGTGTACAAGGAAAAGACAATATGCCTCGATTATTTCAATTTTCTTGTTTTTCAATTTTTACAGTTGATTTGATTTCACCGTTGGGTGATTCAAATGTTTTGTGATGTTATCATTGATGTTATTGAGCTTCTATTTCTATTTACACTTGATGAGATGAGGGTATGCCATCTCAGGCATCATATAGGCACTTTTTAGAGATCATATGTGATGTATTCTTGTCATGCCATTTAGGTTGCATTATGGATTTCATGTTGTTGTGATAGAGGTTTTGTTATATATGAATGTTGTTGTGATAGATTCCTCGATAGAATACCTACTAATTGATAGTGTATTGATAATTGTGTAAGGTCTCATTTCAATGAGTGCCAAACTTTGATACCTAAGGTGTTATAGTCCCTCATGGATTGGAATTTGGTGGATCATGTGATGGATTTAAATTTTATACTATGTTATACATGAATAAGATACCAAGATTTGATTCACAGGGAGTATGGGCCCTCACAGATCATAATTTGGAACTTTAATGTTTGTTTTAGTGTTTTTATGGGGTTTTGGAGTAGTTTCGGTGGCTTAGTGTCTGGAAAAACCCAGAATATCCAATGTGCAATGATGAATACACACCATGTATCCTTCTATTCAGGAAGGAAAAAATTTTCTTAAGTACATGTCGTGTACTGTATGTACACGCCATGTAGTCTTTAACTGTGTGTCTGTGTGTGTAGGCAGAGACACTGGGTTCATAAATCTTTGATGGAACACACTGTGTACCAGACATACACATTGTTTTATAGTGACCATGAATCTGGCTCTATGACTAATGACACGGGTTGGTGAAATCCATATTGTACACACCATTTCTGTCATAAACATGCCGTATAGAATTGATTGTGTCACTGATCGTCTGACTAACAACAAGGATAGTTATAACTTAAGGGGTACATGCCATGTCCAGGGTGCACATGCCATGTATAGTAACCCAGGTAGGAGCTGTGTGTATAGCCATGTAGAGGAACCTGGGTAGGGGGAAAGGATTCAAGTATATGTAGTGTCTAAGGATGAACACACTGTGTGTAAGGGTATTACCCAACCATGTCTGAAAGAAGTACATGCCCATGTAAAGGCTTAAGGTAACACTCTTTGTAGGGGTCATGCATGTCGTGTATCCATGTTATGAAAAAAATGAATTTTTTTCCTTCTCCTCTTCCTTTCCATCACTTATATTTTTTAGTCCTTGATAATCTTGAACTAAGGTGTGCACTTGACCTTACAGAGCCATGCCACCTAAACATCCTCCAATTGTATGCTAGATACAAAGTAACGATCAAACACCGGACATGGCAGATCAGGGACTTCCAGTAGATCCTCCCATCGTGCCTATCTTTGAACTAGCTGTCATTCTGGATACAGGTTTCAATGCACAGTTATGAGAAGGATTCATGAGATTTATGCAGTCCTTCAGGGGAGAATTGCATCCTACCCTGTCTATGGAAGAGTTGATGTGGATTTTCTAGAAGCAACATCCTCCCACTATCTTAGGGGATGGAGGACCTCAGGCTTCAGATTCGTGGTTAGAATCCATGTTGTCGGTCTTCGAGCATCTAGAGATGCCTCAAGAGAGGAGGGTAAAACTCACTACATACAGGCTTCGAGATTCCTCCAAGAGATGGCGAGATGTGATATCATAGAAAGGGAACTAGTAGGGTATGTCATGGGATGAGTTCCAGCATGCCTTCTATGACTAATTCTACCTGGAGACTTTGAGGGTCGACCGATCCTGAGAGTTCATGAGTTTGGATCAGGGAACTCTCTCAGTCCTGTATTATTCTTCTTACTTCATAGAGCTATAGTGCTTCACACCCATTATAGGGGGTGACAAGTTATTTCTAGAAAGGATGTTTGAGGATAGAATCAGGCATGACATCCGATCTTAGGTGAATATCTTTGGGTTGAATTTCGTAACTTCAATAATCAACTGGGTGCTGATCACAGTGCGCAACCTTAGGTATTCTGGTGCTGTGAGATAGGGCGGTTTGGAATCCGAAGTTGGTATCCCTCTGACTGATAGCACTAAGATCCACAGTGAGTCTACGCATAAAGATCTGATTAGGCATAATACTTCTTTCAAGTAGCCAGGTGGTGTGATACCAGTGCGGGAAGAGCAGGTATATGAAGCCACATTCCCCGAGAGACCCATTGGAGTGCTGATCTTATGGAAAGATGGGTCATATCCAACATTTCAGTCAGTTTTTCTTACCAATAGCTGGTGATAGGGGTTCTTTTATGACTCCTAATTTAGGAGTAGGACCACCGGTTTCACATCAGTCTTGGAACTGGAGTTTTTCTAGTCGTTCAGGCCGAGGTGGAGGTCATGGTTGTGGTAGCCAGTCTCTAGGTATTCAGTGAAAACAGGGTGGATCAGCTCAGGGTGGTCAAGTAGGGTCACAGGGCTATGCTACAGGTCATACATTTGTAGTGGAGCTGACCCCATAGGAGCAGGATCCCAGACCCTCTACAGTTATAGGTACGATTCTAGATGCCTCAGTTTTAGCTTCTACACTTTTTGAAATATGGGATTCCCATAGTTTCATATCTGTTGCTATTGTGGAGATCATTGGGCTATGTATCATTACCTATGATGATATCTTGACGTTGGACACACCATTGGGAACTAGAACGGCTAGTGTACATCAGTGTAAGGAGTTCCCTCTTAAGGTTGGTGGGTTTCACTTCTTATGGAACCTCTATGTCATAGAGATGACAGGATATGATGTCATTCTTGGAATGGACTAGTTGGTTCCCTAACAGGCTTTTTTCAACTGCTATCATCGCAGGGTGAGGTTCACATCACCAGAGGGCAGTTTGTTTCTATATAAGGTAGAATGGGATGTCTTGGTGAGTAGATATGGAACCAATAATTATGGTTTGGGAGGGGTTACAACCCAGATCACTAGTATATATCTGGGAGACCAGGGGACTTCATAGAAGGACTTTCCTCCAGTGCTGGATTATTTCAAGAATGTCTTCCCAGATGACTTTCCAGGTTTTACTTTGGAGTGAGAGGTGGAATTTTATATTGAGATTGTGCTAGAAGCAACACTGGTGTACATTCCTCCTTATAGGATGGATACACTAGAGTTAAAAGATCCCAAGAAGAAATTGTAGGAGTTGCAGGCAAAGGGTTTCATCTAACCTAGTACTTATCCTTGGGGTTCTCCTGTCTTGTTTGTGAAGAAGGCAGATGGTACCCTCAGACTTTACATGGATTATTGGAAAGTGAACCATTTTATGGTCAATAAATGATATCCCTTTCCGAGAATTGACGATCTCTTTGATCAGATTCGAGGAGACCTGGTGTTCTCTAAGATTGACTTGAGGTCCAATTATCATAAGTTTCACGTTAGACCATCAGAAATACCTCTTACAGCCTTTTGGAGCATGTAAGGTTTATACGAGTATGTGGTTATGTTGTTTGGTCTCACGAACACGCCTGCAATTTTTATGGCACTGATGAAACGTGTGTTCCATCTATACTTGGATTATTTTTTGGTTTTTTGTGGATGATATCTTGGTGTACTCTCACACTCTACACAACCATGCTACTCTTCTTGAGATCATATTGAGTACACTGAGATATCATCAGTTATATGATAAGTAATAAAAATACCACCATTGGATAAACCAGGTCCATCTCTTGGGTCATGTTATTTTAGAGAAAGGTGTGTCAATACACTCGGAGAAGGTGAGAGATGTAGTTTTTTTGGAGAATTTGAATAATGCCTTTGAGGTATGAATTTGTCTTGGGATGGATGGTTAGTACAGACATTTCATATCAGACTTTTTACACTTAGCAGTGCCACTGAGAACCCTAACTAAGAAGGGTGTGAAGTACCTGTGGACTGATTCTTGCTATTCAGAATTGTAGGAGTTGAAAGGGAGGTTAACTTCAGCACTGATACTATTTTTTATATATCTAGGAAAGATCTATAATATTTACTGTAATGCTTCAGGTATCAGGCTGGGAGCAGTGATTATGCAGGGGGAATGAGTCATTTCTTATGAGTCTCAGTAGTTGAGGACACATGAGAGTAATTACCCAACACATGATATTGAGTTGGCTGCAGTTGTTCAGGATTTACGTTGTTGGTGACATTATCAATTCGGATATCATTTTTTGGTTTTCTCCAACCACAAAAGTCTCAAATACATTTTTACACAGCGTGATCTCAATTTGAGACAGTGAAGGTGGGTTGAGTACCTTCAGTCCTTTGATTTCAAGCTTGCCTACACGCCTGGTAAAGGCAACGTAGTGGCTGATGCATTGAGCATGAGGACTCAGTTATTGGTAGTTTATGAGGTCAGTAGTGAGTGGAAGCTTATGGATCTATTCCATTAGATGCATTTGGAGGTGCATGACAGACAGGAGAAGACGTTCCTTTCTTCTGTAGATATTACCTCTACTATACTTGATTGAATGTGAATGATGCAGTTGTCAGATGCTGAGGGCCTAGTTTTATGGGAGAGTGTGTCGGGAGAGGACCCTATTCTTGGATAGACCATAAGAAAGGATGAGATCTTTCATTTTATGGGCACGTATGGGTGTCAACAGACATACATGAGGAGATGATGCGGGATTTCCATTATTCAGTTTGGGCAGTTCAACCAGGTGTCACCAAGATGTATCGAGATCTACACCATCAGTATTGGTGGCCAGGTATGAAGAGGGATGTCATTGGTTTTGTGATGAGGTGTTCCACCTGTCAACAGGTGAAGGCAGAGCATCAGCGACCAGTAGGGATTTTACAGCAGTTTCCCATTCCCGAGTGGAAGTGGAATGATGTCGCGATGGATTTTGTGATGGGGTTACCGATGTCACATCAAGGGAATGATGTAGTTTGGTTTGTCATTGAAATACTCACTAAGGTTTCACATTTCTTGCTAATAAAGGAGACCTTTAGTGTTAATGAGATGGGAAGGTAGTACATCTGGGAGATTGTATGTTTACATGGGGTTCTGCTCTCCATAGTTTCAGACAGGGACACCCATTTTACTTCTTGGGTTTGGTAGGGACTACAGAGGGATTTGGGTACACAGGTACTTCTGAGTACAGCTTTCCATCCTCAGACTGATGGCCAGTCTAATCATATGATTCAGGTGCTGGATGACATGTTTTGAGCATGCATCTTAGATTTTGGAGGTTCTGGGGATAAGCACATACCTCTGGTGGAGTTTGCCTAAAATATTAGTTTTCAAGCAACTATTTAGGTGGAAACTTACAAGGATTTGTACGATTGGTCATGCCGATCACCCCTATGTTGGCTGGAAGTATGAGAGGCAACTATGCTAGAACATCATCTTGTCTAGGAGACCAAAGAGCAGGTGGAGCTAATTCAGAAGAGGATGGATACTGCATAGTCATGACAGAAGTCTTATGCAGATCAATGGAGATGACCTCTAGAGTTTGAGGTCAGAGAATAGGTTTTCCTATTTTTCACTCCAATGTTGGTACACAGGAGGATTAGGAGGCAGGTAAAACATTCAATGAGATACGTCGGGTCATTTGAGGTTTCGGATAGAGTCAAGCCGGTTGCCTATCAGTTGTAGTTACCTCAGTGGTACCAGGCTATGCACGACGTCTTCCACGTTTATCAAATACGTTGTTACTTCTCAGACCTATCACATATTTTTCAACCCAAGGAGGTAGAGTAAGAGGTGGATGCATCACTAGAGGAGCATCCTATCCAGATTATTAATCGCAGTTCAAAGGTTCTCCATAGCCGGTATGTTCCCCTATTATGAGTGATATGGAAGCACATGTGAGTACTGGGCGAGACTTGGGAGAGGGAGTCTGATGAGTGATCACAGTGGCCAGAGCTCTTCAATATTTCTTCTTCACCTCCTTCGTAGGGAAATCAGGGGAAAAATTTCTTTAAGGGGGAAAGTATGTAAGAACCCGGATCTTTTTTTTTCAGGTATGGATCTTGTTTTCTATTTTTTGAGAGAAATAGGAGTTCCTGGAATTTTTAGGAGTACATGCCATGTACTTAGGAGTACACACTGTGTACCGGGTTGTTTTGGGTAGTTGTGCACTGGTAGAGTAACGACTGAGTACATGGTCTTGTGGGGTGACCTAGAGACCACCTAATGTGGGGCCCGGTAAAGTCCTATACATGCCATGTATCCTTAGGGAACATGTTGTGTATTTTTTATATTTGTTATATCGGAACAAGACTGCGTCTTGTTTACAGAAATGTCTTCTTTTGTCTTTGTCTGGTACAAGAGTGATCTAAGATTGTATATTCTTCTCTGATCCCCCAATTGACTGTTTTTTCTTAGAATCAAACACCGCCGATTGTGTTGGAATATCATCTATGAGTTCTTACTTCTTCTATAGCCTCTTATCTTGATTTATCTTCTTTAAAAATATATCCTTGGTTGACAGTTATTGATTGTTTTTGTAGTTTACCACGTTATAAGTCGATTGAAAGGATGAATTTCAACTATATTTATCATACAATGTTGAGGTAGGTGGTTTGTGTCTTTCCGTAGATTTATTTGAGTTATATGTGCAAAAAATTCCCAATACCCTATTTTAGGGTATTGTGTGTCAGGGAATTTAACCCTATTAATTCCTTTTATTCTTTGTTTGCTTGAGTAGGGGTGTTAGATTATGAATAGAGTTTATTACATTTCTATGTATGTGTTTACCCATTTTTGTTTGATATTGGCCGTTGGGTCTATAATTGCCTGTTATGGTGTTTTTATTTCAATGCATAGTGCTGTTAGGATAGAGTGATTATTTTATGACATGATTGTGATATGTATTTTAGCTAGTTATCTAAGTCGTATTTAAGATTTAATTTGGTTTCCGGATATCTTTTGTGCATGATTGTATTAAACAGGGCTATGGGAACCTAGTTTAGTTAGACCATAGGGGGAATGGATTCTAAGGGATTCCCTAGAGTTTCATTTATAATTTTAACATTGCAAGGCCATAAGGGGGGATGGACGTGAGTGCTCCCTAAGAGTGTTTATAGATCCACATTCCAAGACCACATGGGGAATTGGACATTGAGTGCTTCCTCACAGAGTCTGTAGTTTATCGTTACGAGACCATAGGTGGAATTGATGGTGAGTGTTTCTTCAGAGATTATTTGTCTAAGTTGAACCAGAGGAGTTAGTCTGTGAGAACTTCTCAAAGGGTTTCTTGTGAATGTTGGTTGAACCAGAGGGGTTAGTCTGTGAGAACTTTCCCAGAGGGTTACTTGTGTTTTTCTGGTTAAATAATTTATAAATATAAATAAATGTGGCATAAACTGTAGTATTAGTTAATTTTGAGTACTTCCTTGTTTATTAATTCATTTTTCATAGTTTCCTGCTATATATGTTCATTTACAGTTAGGCATTCATCTTTGGGTGGTTTCTTACTGGGACTCGTCTCACACCCTATTTGGGTCATGCTTTTGGGACCAAATAGATAATATTGTTGCAGGGACAGATAAGGGAAATCACCCTTCTATTTCAGATAAATAACTGATGTGGATCTGGAGAGCATGGGACCAAGCTGAGGATTGTGATTCTGTTGGAGTTGTTTACTTGTTTTTATTTGTACTTTGGTTTAGTACTGTATTCTAGTGTTGTGAATTGTTTGTCTGATTTCTTAGAAACTTGTGGCATGCATCATTATTTAGATATATGCTACAGTTGTTTTTTTATATTCAGTCTTACACTGTTTACTTATTGTATGGAATTACTGCTTCCTCTATCGTTGTCTGTTGTTTTCGTTGTGTTACTCTACCAATGAGGGAATAGTTTCCCCACTATCACACCCAAGGCCCTCGTTTCTAGTCATCAGCCTCTAGCGTTTATTGAAATGAGCTTAAGGCTATGTGACCAACCAAGTATGGGGCACCTTTGGGTGGCACCCGGAATCGAGATGTTACAAATAGCATATCTTATGGTATAACTTTGTTTTGCATTTTTATAAAACAAATCTTCTTGGATCTTTAGATATAATTTGTTTTATCCTGAGGGTTTTCACTAAGGTTATCTAATACTAACTCCTAAATTAACTAAACCTTTCTCTGAAAACAAATGTAGTGACACTAATTTTTCTTACTTGTCTATTACATCATTTTAAATATAAACAACATTATAGAATTACAAAACCAGGATCTAAAGGTTTAGTGTATTGGGAAAATAAGGATTATGAATTACATTTACATAATCAAACATGAAAAAAATTAAATAATTATTATTTTTTCCTACCAAATTTTGTGTTCTCCTAACTACATGTAATCACCAAAGGATATACATCAATTAAAGGGGTAAGATAATGCCTAGTAATAGGATGAATAAAGGACATGAATCAATATAACATGGGTGATCATAAACATCATCATCGTATAATAATAATAAGATCATAATCATGATCATGAGGGAAAACAATAGATAAATTCATGGAAAGTGGAAATTAATAAAAATTAAAAAACATATCAGAGTGGTCAACTACCACACATAGTTGTGAACAAATCTAGAATCATGTTTATATAGAACATATGTGCATAATCAAAACACCATCATTGTGAAATAATCTCACAAAAGTTTCACACATGATACAAATTATCTCATGATATACATCACATTACCAAATGCATTATAGGGCTATATAATTCCAAGACCATCCATCACATCAAAACATTTACATAGTCATGCATGCCACATACAATGTATATCAATCAAAGACATGAAGTAAACAACATAAATGAATGGGTTTTATAAGGATTTAATTAATCATGATTTAATGAATAAACTTGGTTTTTATAAATGTAAAATTTAAAATAACATTTTTTCTATAAGAATTTTCATTTTGACCAAAGAATAAACAACTTAGGAGGAATCCAGATGTTTTTTGAAAAGAAGAGTTTGTTTGAGAAATATTGGTGTTTTTCATAAAATAATATTGTAAACACATATATTCCTAAAAATAAAAGGGTAAAACAATGAAATTATATTTAAGGAATATTAAAATAATACCCACATTAATATTTGGCATGAAATCGGAATAACCCAAATAATGGGAGCTGGTTTAGAAAATCCACTTACCAAATTTCTGAATGCATTCTAAAAATGCACTTAATGTCATGGATAATAAAATTAAATTCAATAATTACTTAATACAATACATTTTATAAAAGTATTTTATTTATTATAATTTTATTAATTTCATTCATGGCTATTTTGATGAGTTATATGGTTAAATTTTGTTGTTTTGTGAGCATTCATTTTCACAGTTTCATGGCCAGTTTACTTGTGTATAATTATGGAAGATATTATAAAATGGGAATAATAAACCATAAGTGAAATTATTTTTTATTAATAAACTCCCAAAATTTTAAATGGTATCATATATAATTTGGTTTTATAGTATGAGGATGATTCAATTGAAAAAATATTATTGATAAATGTTTAGTTTATTTATGAGGGTTTTAAGGTCATCTTGAACTAGTTTCTTTTTATTTACTATTTTGCCTATAAATTAGTTTCAAAACATAAAAAAAATTTAATATACATATTAAAATATGTTTTAACCATAATAATGGTTTTATGACCATCCTTTAAGGTATAAATAAAAAAAATGAAAACTTATCATCCACGAAGGTAGTGAATCAACATATCACTGACGATGTTTCTATTTTTAGAATTAATGGAGAAGAGAAGATATTTAATGATGTATATTACATTAACATAATAAATTATAGTATATATATGAAACAATAATTATCATGTCACTTTTTATTGGGTAGGTGAGGATAGGATAAGTAAATGAAAATAAATTAAAAGAGAGGGATGTGAGATTTTACCTCTTGAATGTTGTCTCCTTGAGAACCTCCTCAAGGCACTTAGGTTTGGTATTTTGTTAAGACCAGTATCTATTTGGAATGTGGAAGGGGATTTGGAAGGTAATTGAGTATAATTTATACAAGACACAATTCTTATAAGGTGTGAGGATAAGAGGTGGTGATTGGTTATATTTATAGGGGATGAGAGGGGTATTTTTAATTATTTTATTCATTTGTTTATTATTTTGACTTAAGACTATCAATAGTGATTATTAAAATTATTAAATATAGTAAATGGTTCAATATAGTTATAAACAATGGGTTATTACACCATCTATACAAAAACAATGACTAAAAAATTTATGTATTTAGCGTATTCCCTATATTAGTGTATTTCACTATTTACCAAAATTTCAACTATTTTAGAAAAATACCAAAAATTCACCCTAACCAATTTTTGATGTTTAGAATTAAAAAATGAAATCAATTTTAATAAAATAATTTTTTGAATATGATAATTTTAATTTTTAAATAAAATCATCTTTAATTTTAACAATACGTATTTTAATATTATAATCGTTTTATGACCCTTTGAAAATTTAATAAAGGACTCATAAAATTATATTATAATTATAATAAAAGATAATATTAATTTATTAATCTATTTTATGAAAATAAATTTTCATTTATATCATTATATTAATCATAAAATTGAAAATAATCATTTATATTTTAGAAAAATACCAACACTTAATTTATCATTTTTAAAACACTTATTTACTTATACCATGATATAATTATATCATATTTTCATTTATACGATGCATAAATTTAATTTATACTTTCATAGGTGAGGTTACTATTCTAACTATCATATTACTATTCTTAATATTCATCTTACTATTACAATGATCAAGTTACTATTCAATCAGTATAGGTTCTTTAATTTCTATAAATACCACTTATTTCATTATTAATTTATGAGAATAAAGTTTTTATTTGGATCTATATGTCATGTATTTGTTTTATGACATTATTATAAGAAGTAAAATTCGGTTGATAAAATTTTGGGTCATTACATGGGCTCGATGTGTATTATATGAATGGGTGTGAGCTACACAACATGTACAACAAGCTATAAGCCATGTAATCTATTTTTTCCATTTGAATAACATTACTAGGGAATTGGTATGTATTCCTCATTAAAATTTATGTGTTACATGATGTGTATTCCAGTTACAAATTGTGTAGTCACAATTAACTCATGTTTCTATATTGTTAGTCAACATGCACTGTTTGATAAATACATTCCATGCACTTTGAACACATGACCTTCATGATTCATATAGGGAAAAATGTGGGGTTACATGATATATAGTACAACGACATAAAAAGTAACCCATCAATCCACATTCCATTTGGATGGTTGATACACAATGTTTAATGACTCCACATACCGTTCTCCCTCATGATGTGCCATATTTTTTACAACTCATCTTGGTGCAGTGAACATGGGTACCCACCATGTATATTTCTTTTACATGCCATGTAATCCATGTTATCTATAAAGAATATATGGAACCTAAAGATGGGATATTTAAGCATTATTTATCTATTATAGGCCTATTCATGGTCACATGAAAGTGAATAATCATAATATCTCTATTTTTTAATAAAGAATGAATAATAATTGAAATGAAAAACTAACATCATGTTAATAAATATATTAATTATTAATAAATAAATATGAATTAATTTGAGACCCCTCTAATACCATGTGAAGTTTTTAGGTAATAGAAAAAAATGGTTGGGCTTGTTGCCCATAATGGTTTTCATCAGTTTCTTCATATTTCTCCTCAAAACAAGATGAATGGTAACCCAAAAATCCATAAAGAAAGACCTTTCATGTGTAATTTATAATTAATTTATATAAATAAGATAAAATTTTCTTCTAAGTATATATTCATTGTTGAATCATTTTACCACTCTTGTCACACCATATTTATGATAAAGGATTCAAGGGTATAATACTTCAAGTGTTAATCCACACATGATCCATGAACCTCAAAATGTCATTGTAGAATCACGGGTTGCTCGTGAACATGATTCTCACCATTTACATCATTTACCATTCATCATAGAAATAATAGCCTCATTTTTTTAAAGATTATTCAAGTTTTTCAAGGAAATGAGAGGTAGGGGAGGATCGATGCTTTAGGTTCTTGGGAGTGACCTTGAGAATATATTCACTTTGTTTGTGAGAATTCTGTAGAGATGATTTATTATGAACAAAAACATCTATTATAAGAAAAAAATATAATCGAGTTTAAATACTAAGGTCATAGAATAGCCTATTTAAAAAGTAACTTTACTAGTCTCCTAATTATAAGTGAAACCCACATCGGATATTATTAATAGTAATAATTTTATTTCCTTGACATGTGAAAAACTCCTAGATATAAATTTCATTTCAACCGGACCCATTAACATGGACCTTTAAAAACTATTTATTTAAATAAATAAATTCCAATTTATTATTTATAAAATAAATATTTATTCTCCCAATATAACCTAAATAATTATTATTCCTTATAACTTGAGAATAATATTTATCCTCATATTAAATTAAAATATAATTTAACTGAGGTTCTTGATAAAATTAGTGTGTAACCCTTTAGTGATATTTCTTAGTGGAATTAGGATAACTCACATAAAGTCTATGATCAGTGATGCATACATTATTATAGATTGCGGAAAAATAATTTATTTCGAAAATTGTGTAAAACTATGTAGTCTCCTAGAGAGGAGTGCACACAAATCATTTTTCACTTTTAGAATTGTTAAAGAAAGGGGTTTTGATTTGTATTGTGGATTTGAAAAAAAAAATCTATTTAAATAGTGGTTTGATAACATTTTATGAGAAGATTATTTATCCTAGGTTGGATAATCTTTTTGAAATACTATATTGGTTCCCGAATTGTCCAATCTCCTTCTACTAGGTTGATAAGTGAGATATTCCACCATAGATTCCTCTCTCTCCCCTAACCTGATTGTGATAGTGATAATATACCTAATAGAGATATAAGGTTGGTTGATCCTCCTTACTATGCATGATAGTGATTCATAGGGTCCTCCTAGTTGAATTAAGAAATATTTAATCAGGTCTTATTATTCCTAAACAAGTTCCCACTACCAATTCTATATTTCCTGACGATTTCTAAGAACTTCACCACTAATCTGTATCTACTTCCATTGTATATAGACTAAAACTGGGTGAAGGGAGATAATGGATCATTGAGAAAGTTAATATACATTAACAAAATCTAAAAACAAATATTATCACACTTGATAATAAAGACTATAATTTAAGAATTGATACCAGTTTAATAGAATAAATAAATGGTTTTATTCAATGAAGCATATGAACTCAAGAATTGAAAACAGTTTCCACATTCCCTTCCCTAATTAATCTTAGTTTACACTATCATGTTAATGTTAATATAGAATAAAATGGAAGAGGAAATAATTATAAACTAGAATAAGATATTTGATAAAGAAAAGAAAACAATAGAGTGTGAACACTGGTCTAAGAACTAGAGTCCCATATCGATCCTCCTTCACTGGTTGTGTGATCCTCTCTTTTTAAAGGTGCAAAAAAATTTTATTTGACATCATTGTTCAGACTAACCAAAACTCCTCATTTTGAATTTTGAATGATTTTTCCCATGCTGATGATCTCTAATGATATGGTTTTCCATAGAGTCCCTCATATCCTTCCTTGATTCTTGATCGAACTTGTATGTATTTTATGACCTGTGTGTCCACCTATGATTAGTTTCATTTTTACTAATATTTAATCCCTAATGATTCAAATTGAGTTGTATTTGAGTCTTTATTCATGGATATATAGTTCTCTTATGTTGTTGATAAATTTCCTTATGTAGTTATAAATTACCCATGTCGATCACCTCACATAGCCAAAATTCACATCCATGAATCCTCATACTTGTCTGAAAATGTATCCAAAGTTTACTATGTGTGATAACCACAAAATTTCCATATGTGAATTATTCATATAAATGGATCACTATATATCCTAATTCCTATACATGGATAGAAATTTGGTTCCATCGATTTCCCTTCTATGATAAATTCACCTACATAGTGTATCTATTATGCTTAATTTCTATGTGTGGGTAGATTCAACTATGTGAAATTCTTTTATGTAAGATAATTTCATACATGTATCTACATAAATTCTATATTCCTCAAATTTTTTTGAACTTATTTGAATCTTCATAATGCACTCATGATACCAAAAATAAACGTCAACAAATCCAAAAAGTTATGATTTATTCTAATAATTTCAATGTATTATATGATTAATTAAAACTAAATATTTAATACATTGATAAATAAAACTCTAGATTATTCCTAAAAAAATAATATTTGATGAAACACAATGTTTTCTCAAGATTGTGGGTTTAAAATCACTAAAACTCAAGATAAAATGTAAGAAAATATTATCCCATCAATTCCTTTATACTTAATCAGTGGACTATCAACAAGTGAATTTAAAAGATTACCAAAGAAAGATTTAAATAACATATAATGTAAAATTCCCTTTTCAAAATCATGGTCCTTACTCTTATCATTCCTCTTATATAATCTTGTTTCCATTTTAATCATTAAGTATATTTAATTAAACCCACTCTTTCTTTATACTCTCAACATCTTATAAATTTTCCACTCAATACTCATTATGATTTGCAAGAAAGGTTTTTCTCATTACAGGTTCACACATGCTTAACAATTGGTTTAGTGAATTAATTAATTACATCCCAATGAATAAAAAATATGGGAATATCAAGAGATATTTAGGATCAAGTTCAAATGTCTATGAGGATAAAATATGGGTAGGTCTATTTCAAATTATTGAGCCTGAATGAGGATTCATGGATCTAATATAAAGCTACATGCATTATTTTACATTTCCTTACAATATGGATTACTCCCTATTTTGTTACATTACATAATCAGATACTATTTTATGAATTATCTATGTAAATCACACACCATATTTCCATTCGAAGAGTATAAAAAATTTCCTTCCTATGCTTCCACCAAATATATATTTTTTTTTATCTTCTATTTAAAGGAAAACATGGATTCAAAATTTTCATCTAAAGGCTTTGGAACCTTCCCCAGATCCTTTTACAATATATCCTTTCTAAACTCAAGTAGTAAAAACATTATAAAAAATTATTCCTTTTTTCCCAATAATGTTTTTGAGCCTTTTCAAATCTAGATTTTTCTTCAGAATCATATGATTTTTTATTATTTTATTTTCTTAGAGGGAGAGGGGTTTTCTGATTTAAATAGTTGTGGATATCAATGGATATCCTTATATGATATCAAGATCATTTTTTAAATATATTTATCATGATATTCATCCAAAATAGAAGAAAAAAAGTTGTAGTAAATTTTTCTTTAAATTTAAATGGAATCTACCAAACAGGGTTTCCATCTCTTTTTCTTTCTTTGCTAATGCCAAAATTAAACTTAGATCATACAAAAGATCCTATTGAAAGGTGGATAAGGATAATGAGATTTTAATATTATTTAATAAAAAAGTATTTCATATATATCAAAGGATATTAGGGTTAAATGTAAAGGTAATATTACAGTTTTAGTTAATTAAACAAGAGGGGATTTAAATTCAAAATAATGCATTAATCATGTACAACATAAAATACCCAAATGATCTATGTTTTTTTCTAGATTAATTGTAATATTATTATTATTAAAGTATGTCTTGGTTCTATAAATAAATAAGGAATTATAAAGAGAGTGGTAAACTTTATTCATAAGCCTATTGGGTAATTAGTAAAAAAATATTGGATAGTATTTCATGGTATGAGATTAAAAAATTATGGATTTTTTCATGAATTTACTTAATTTATAATTTGTATAAAATATCATTTCAGTAATTATATAAGTTGAGTAAATGGATCAAATCATTTTTGGAACTTTTACATGCATTCAATTTTCACCTAAATATACAAATTCATTTTATATGTTTCAATAATTGACTAAAAATTAAAATAAATGCAAAAAATTGAAATAAAATATGGAACATAAAAAAATCCAATACTAGATTTCCTAATGTACAAGGTTACATCTCCCATACATAAAATATACAGTGCACTAAATTCATTTAAAATAATTAATCATGTAAAAACACATTAAATAGAATAAAAAAATGTAATAAAACATTATGGAAATCATGAACCTGGTGGTTTGTCATTGATAAATATGTTAGAGGAGTGTGATATCCTCTACTAGTTCTGAGGGAATGTTACCACAAAACATTTTCATAATGTTACCCTTAACAATGAATGAGGTTTATTTTCCTTCTTTCACAATTTTTACAAGCCCAAAAGGGTATAATGGAGTGACTAAAAAAGGTCCTTCCTATTTGGAATAACATTTACCAACATTTTCTGGAGTGTGGAATTTTTAAAAAAAATTGATCTCTAGGATGGAAGGGTTTTGGTTGAATCAACTTGTCATGAGTCATTATTAGTTTTTATTTATATATATTTGAATTTTCAAAGACATTTATCAAGATTTACTCTAGTTGTTATCGCTATAATATCCTCTTATTCCCAACCGTATTAAGGTCTAGATCCATCTCCCTTATATCCTAGTATTTTTTTAATTCCACAAGAATTTGGTAGTTGTTCCCATAAATTAATCAGTAGGGGTTCATTCTTATGGGTGTGTTATAGGTTTTTTAGTAGGCATATAAGGTTTCTTCCAAACTTTGGCTCAAATCCTTCACATTGGGATTTATGGTCTTTTACAAAATACCTTTTATTTACCTATTAGAAACTTTAGCATAACTATTTTTTGGGGATAGTAGGGCATTGATATTTTATGATACACCCCATAATTTCTCAGAAAATACTATATTTTCTTACTATATAAGTGATTCCATTGATCACTTTTGATGGATCTAGGAACTCCAAAGTTATAGGATATATTATCCATGAAAAAATAAAAAAAACAACATGATAATAATCATTATTGGTCCACACATTTTGATACAAAGTCCATAATAAGTATAATATAACAACTCCAAATGAAATTAGGAATGGTATCATGAAATATATTAATTAAAATTAATAAAATTTATAAAATATAATGGGTCTTTATAGAATTTATTGTCTCTTCAAAATATTTCCATAAAACAGACATTTTTTACATTTTAAAAAAAGTTCATGTGCATATTTAGACAATGTGGGCCAATAAATTCCATATTTTAAGACTTTTATTTATATCCTTTTAGGTTTAAAGTGTCCATTTTAAGTTAGATTGTAAAAAAATCAATTTCCCTTTTGGGAAAGAATCTTATTATCATTTTATCATTAAAAATTTTCTAAAATATTAATCTTCCGAAATATAATATATATATTCCATTTTTTTTAATTTTTTGAGGATTTAAGTCGGTTGAGTTTTGAGATGTTAGGAAATAATTAATCATGTTGGTATAATAAGGGGCCTCACATTCAATTAGGTAGATTTTCTCTCTGGGTAGGTGGTCATTAATTAAGTATGATATGGGATTTCTACTTCATCAGTGCTAGGAAATTTGATCTAGTTATCAAACACATGATTTTAAGATCCCCTTTTGTATTTGATTTCAAATTTGAACTCCTAAATAAGTAGAATCCATATCACTAGACTGCTCTTGGAATTTTTATTTTTCATTAAATATCTAATATATGTATGGTTATATAATATATAAACTTTAGTTTTAAGAAAATATGATCTTAATTTTTCCAAAAAAAATATAACTACCAAAAACTATTTTTATATGGTTTCATAGTTGAGTTGAGAAACAAATAGGGTTCTTGATTAATAGTCAGTTACTTTTGGTTTTTCCTCAATTCTTTGATAGAGAACTTTTCCAATTTCATTATTAGAAGAAATATAAAGGAAAACAAATATTTTTTCACAATTTATTGTCTTTGGTAATTTTGACGATATCAATATCCTATTCAATTCATAAAATTATTCCCTTCAATTATTATTGAATTCAAATTTAGTATAATTCAAAATTAAGCTTGATTGATGGAAATAAATTTTACGGAAATCTTTGATAAACATCTTTTAAAATATTGTATGTACTAAATATGATATAACATGCTTTACATAAGTGATTTAAGGAAAATAATCTATTACTTCAATTGTTTATCTAATTTAATGAATTTTTGTAAAATTATGTGCACAATGAATCTTATTTTTTCTACCATAAAGTGACACTTTTCAAAATTTAAAACATGTTTTAAAAAATAAAATTTTTCAAGAATTTATCAATATTTTTCAAAAAATAATCTAAAGAGTTTATAAAAATTTGTTAAATCAACTAATAATACCTTCAAATAATCCTTAATGGGGTTGAAAAATATTCTTAACATTATTCTATAGAATCTACCTAGAGAATTACCAATCCCATATGGTATCCTTCTATAAGTTAAAGTACCAAAAGGGAATGTAAAGGTGGTATTATTTTAGTATTCAAGTGATACGGTCACTTATAAATATCCTGAAAATCCATCAAAGAAGCAATAATGAGATACACCTACCAATCTCTCTAAAATATGTTCAATGAATAGGATAGGTAAGTGACCATTCCAAGAGACCTGATTTATCTTCCTATATTCTATAAAAACAATCTAGCTATTCTAAATTCTCATAAGTATTAATTCATCTTTTTTATTCCTCATGATAGATAGATTTATTTTCTTGAGAACTATATAAACATTGATAAGCCATTGGGAGACTAAAATGGGATATATGATCCCTAATTCTAAGAATTTCTCTATTTAATGTTTCATTTCCTCCATCATGGTGGGATTTATCATCCTTTGGGGTTTCCTAAGAGGTTGGTAATCTACTTAAGTTGAATTTAATTGGAGTATATTTTTAGTTTTATTTCTAGTATATCACCTAACTTCATCCTGTTCCTTTTTAATTATTTCTCAAAATCTCAATCAGAAGTTTTTCTTGGTTTGTAGATAGATTACTAACAATTGTTATAGGTAACTCTTTTCCTTCCATTGAGTACACATATTTCAATTTTTTGGGAATTGTTTTTAATTCATGATTTTGGGGTTATAAAAATGATGAAATTAAACTAAGGTTTCTTAATACAAAATCTTAAAATTAATATATACCAGGAGACACATTAGCTTCATATTATAGGACTAAATCATCATATCTATAAGAAATTTTAGGAGTTACCTCTTCTCCCATATTAAAGATGGAATTTTAAAAATCCTTGATAGACTTATTTTCCATGGGATTTTAAATCATAAAATGTTCCTATGAGGACAAAAAATCATGAAAAATACCTACATAATATAATTTTGAATCTTATTAATGGAAGGACAGAGTAAAATGTGAATAGTCATCTGAAGGGTGCCTCATGGAGTCCAAAATACTAAAGTGTAATGTGTTTTCACCAAACTCCATGGTGAGTATTTTTTTCATGGACATTAATGATGGTCTTGTATATCTTCAAGAAAGGTCTCCCCAATATTATGTGTGAGAATCATGGTTATAAATCCTCCTCCACGTTGATCAAATATAATTCACCTTGAAATAAGATGTCTTGGACATTTATAAGGACATCCTCCAACACTACTGGTGCTAAAATAGCCAATTAGTTTTCAAGTTAGAATACAAATCTTATAGTATTCAAATATACCTTCTACAAAGAATAAAATTCCAAGTGATGAATAACATTTATTGAATCACCTAGATTACACAAAGTATAAAAAAAATAAAGGATCCAATGGTGAATGGAAAATAAAATGTCTATAGATCTTGAATTTTTGTGGGTAATTGAGGTGTAGTCAATGATAATAAACTTCTTCCTAATATTATCCTCTAATTACCTTTAGGCCACCTATTATTTGTGTAAAATTATTTAAAATAAAATATTTTGGGATTTATTTAAGGGCTTTATGATAGGGGTATTTATATTTACTTTATAGAAAGTGTCCAAGTTGTTTTTTCATTTGATTCTTCTTGGGTTTTCATTGATTGAAAAATTCATGGTTGGAAGAATAGGGATAATTATTTCATCTCCCTTTTTTGTTTTTGGATTGGTGTTTTGGGTCACTTATTCCTTGGTTCATATTCATACTCTCTTTATTTTTTCCATTTCTTCTTGGGAAAAATTTCAAACTTCTTCTTACAGTTTTTAGATTTTATAGCCTCATGATATTCAATTTTAGAATGGATGCATTCAGTTTTATGTATTGTTTATGGTGGAAGTTACTTGTACTAATTTGTTTTATCATATTCATAGTTTTATTGGGGTTTGGTAATATTTGATCAAGTATGTTTCCTATGTTTTGGGAAATTACTTCAAGTATTTTTATGATATCTTTTATTTTATCTTTAGTTTCTCAATCTATGTACTTTGTTGCTGATAAATTAGAGGACATGAACTGGTGGATGAAAACTCATAGGTTTTTTTTAAGAAAAGGGGTATCTTTATTGGATTGATTATAAGGTGATTAAATGTTTTTTAGAAGGGCAGTGGAGTTTTTTAAGTTTTAATTTTACTGTTGTAATAGGGGATGATTCATGTGTCGATGCAGATAATGTTGTCTTGCTTGGTTTTTCTAATTTCCTACTTGGTTAGGATCTCTCCATCCCTAATTTTATTGTAATTTCCCTAGATTAAAGGATTATGTAAAACATTATTTACCATGAACTTCAATACACCAGTTAGTAAAATCACAAAAAGGTGAGTATGAACCACATTCCTTAGGTACTTTTTGTTAACCCACATGATTCAGATCCATATTTCTCACTAAAATAGTTAATTATTCTTGTTTAGTTTCATGTAAAGTTAATGAATTAAAATTTATTGCCTCATGAATTCCTCTTGATCTAGTACCACTTATGTTGAAGTGTTGTGAGTTCTGAACAATCCTCTTAATTAGTCCTTTGGTTTCTATTAATGTTTTTATTCTATCAAGGATTTTTATGATCATGCATCCATCAGGTTTATATCATTTTTTGTAGGACTTAGTATAAGAACACAATGAAATGGTTTTCTTTAACAACATGATGGGGGAAACAAGTACAAATATTTTCAAACCTCTCATAGTATTCATAGAGTCTCTCCAGATACCTGTTTTATGGAATATATCTCTTTTATAATATTTTTTACTCCTAGAGGTGACGATGATTTTTTTCATGAAACATCCTTTAAGAACATGTCATTCACAGACTTCACCAGGTTATAGGTTATACAACCTTTATTTTGTGGCTCCATCTTGTGAGAAGAAATATTCCCACCATGTCACTTGTCCCTTATCCACTCCTAGGGGTTTAAAGTTGAAAATACAAATATAAATTCTTTTATGTGTTTGTTGGGGGTATTCTATTAAAAGACCGTAAAACATTTTCAGTACTTAGATTAGACTAATTTTCAAATAAAATTCATTTTTAAATTCCAATTTATAAAGTTGGTTATATTGATTATAAAATTATGGAACACACTAATCTCTGAGGGTTTGGTTAGGATTTCTATCCATTTATTCATTCATAGAGTGAAAATTGAGGGTTTCACTCAAGTCCATGAGAATAACATCTTCAAAGCCTGACTGAAAGTAGTTCATTTTTCTTTGTCTAGTTAAAAATATTTCAATTTTTGGATCAAAATAAATTAATTAATTGTTATATGTTTGTGATATGAAAGGATAAAATTATTGTTTTGTAATGAACCCACCTAGGCCACCAAGTCCAGGATTCTCGAACCAGTCCTCTAGTGGATAAAAGGTTATTCCCATTCCCCATTGACATGAAACTAGTGCCTGAGCATCATAGGAAAAAACTTGGAAATGGGTTCACCTAATAATTATAGTAATTTAAATAGTAAGAATATAAAAAAAATATCATGACCCATATATACACTTGACATCCACACTGGAACAAAAAAGCAGTAAATAAAAAAACAAGAGACAAATATAAAAGCAGTAAAAACACAAGCAGCAAAAACCTCCCTCACATCCTGATCTCTCTCTCCCACATAAATTCTGCCCAGTCCCTTTCATTGGACACCAAAATATCACTATAAGTATAACCATAGAAATCATTAAACGCCTAATTTTACTATGAAAATCATTTAAATTGAATTTTCTTATTCATTCTTGTAATGTAAATCATGTTACTACCAAAATAAATTATTAGGAACATTGGATTAATATTCTAAATTAAAACTAACCACAAATAAATAAATCCTCTCAAAATCTTACAAGAACTGAGCCAAGGACCTGAAACTAAGATAATACTATAGGTGTGAGCGTATAAGCACTTAATAATCCAACAAAACATTTTGAATATTTGGAAATCCATTAGTAATATATTTTATAAAATTATAGTTTGAACATAAGTCATAAAAAATAGGGTTTTCACGTGATTTATAAAACCAAACCATATAAACATTTTGAAATACCACCCTTTTAAAAAAATACAAAAAATAAAAGATAAAAAATTTTAAATTAAGCCTTTGAATCAAGGGAATCATGCCAAAACACTTTTTAAAATCATTTTTAAAACAGTTTGAGAACACTTTAAAATAATACATTCTTTCTCCCTTCGTTAAAACCTATAACAATTACTTTTTAATATTTTGAAAGGTAAATCACACAATGAATGAAGAAAGCACACATATATGCACCACTATGTCAAGTCACACAACACAGAGGAATAAGTGACTAGAACATATGTTCCAAACAATAAAATGAGAAGGAGTGGATACCGTCAAAGAACAAATTGAAATACACTAAATGAATCCACCAACCAAAGAAAGAGATGTCATGAAATATACCCTGGGTCCAAATGTGAGATCATTATAGACTTCACTCAATAGTCCAACCTATCATCCTATGTTTCATATTTTTACAACCACCCAACTAGCCTAAACCCAGAATCACAGGAATGAGACACCTCATATATCCCTATTTCATGCTAGATGTCTCACTAGTAGTGTATGGATCCCCATTGGTTTATAAATCTATACACCCACATAGATATCCAGGTACCCATTCCAAAATAAAGGAAAGGAGGTGAGAAATCAAGAATCATAGGAATTAAATGTAAAACATTTATAAATAATCCTCACCTCACCTCCATTACCCTTATAATAAATGAGAATCATAGTCAACAATATAATCACCGTATACACATGTATCAAAAGAAACATCCCATAATAAGATCATGAGACACATGGGAATATCAACATAAATCATCCCTCATGGCGTCACAATCCACCATACACCAGGATAAACACTTGAGGATAAAGATGGGTTCACCCATTCAAAATACCATTTAATGTGATGAATGGGAATTTAAAACACACACTTAGTATGTGGAGCCATATATTCTATTTCTAGATTCATTTAAAATCTCATTTAAAATACCACTTCAAAACTATTTCACATAAATTTCCAATCAGGATTTCGCAATGCTCTAGAAACCAAACCATTTTTACACCATTCTAAAACCCATACTTTAAATGTCCACTTAAAAACTAATAATTTTCCATAAAATAAAATTTGGGGCAGCACACCCTTTTCTAAAACATTTAAAAACACTCAGATACCCACAGTCTCAAAATCATTTCAAAAGATATTTAACCCCCAATTTTTAATAAACAAATCAATTAACTATTTTTAACCATTCCTAAAAATGAAACCAACTTCAAACTTTATTTTGAAATGTTAAATCTGTTTATAAAATCTAAACAATCATTTAATCAAACATGTGTCTCGTGACCAAGGTCCATGCTAAGACTCTAAACCTTTTTAAAATCCATTCAAAGCCAATAGTGTTTTCTATACCCATTCAAATACATGGTAAAACATTATAAAATACTTCATAATTTTTTTAAAATATCCATATGAGGAATTTCATAAATACTTCGTATGTGTCCAAGTCCCATTACAAGTTCTAAAAACCAATCAAAAATAATTTAAAAAATACAATGGAATATACTATACTTTTAAATATATAAAAAGGTATTTAAAAACACAAAACCAACTTATAACATGTAATACAAGGCATACCATAGAGACATTTACCTCAAATAAATGGATGGAAATCCAAAACATGTTTTCTTGGATGGGGAACACCCAATCATTGAAGAAGACGACTCCAAAGACTAATCACACACCCTAAAAATGATAGAACCAAAAACAATAAATAAACCCCATTTACTCAGGTTTGAATAAATGTGGAGGTGTGATACGGAGAGATAAAATCACCAAATAAAGTAAGGAAATAAGTTGAATAAGCCTTATCTTGAGGATTCTACTGAGATTCCCAAAAAAAATTGGCATAACTGTGTAAAGATAAAAGGCTGTGAGGGGGAGGTCGTCCATGACTTAAAGGGAGGGTAGGCCAGTGCATCATGTGACTCATGGTGGAAAGGAGAAAGTGATTAAATCCCTAAAACACTTAAGGGTTAAAATTAGAAATAAAAATAAATTAATAAGAAATTATAAAAAAAATAGGGTGTCACACACAGTTTGGACACATATTTTACCTAATAATGAACTAAATGTGTTTCACCTATTGGAAAATAATTAGGCACCCACAACGTTACTTCTATCTAGGTTAAATAGTTGATCCAACCATACTTAAATAATGTGAAATAAAATTTTCCCATTGACTGAACCCCGCACACAATCGGTGCATAGTTAATCCTAACCATGTTAAAACATTGTACATCACCTCTTCCCTTTAGAAATTTTAAAATTTCATCATGAAACTCTATCAATGGATTAAAAATAATTTAATTAACTAGTTAATTAATTAAATCCACAGTGACACAGAGGGTGTCAGAAACACCCCAACATACAACTTTTTATCCCCCAAAAGTCTATAGTTAAGGTATATTCATAATCCAATTATAATTCAAGAAAAGAGACACTCAACATGTTCTAACTTGAAAGGAACCACTAAAATCCTTAAATAATGATAATAAAATTAAATAAGAAACATACATAGGTATAAAAAAGAAACTCTAAATGAAGAGAGGACAAATAGATATCTACCACCATTTAAAATTAATCTAAATGGTGAAACAACAAATTTCCACTGTTATAATGAGAATGTCACCAAGATAAAAACAATTTAACTTAAAACCATAATAGACCATGAGATTATAATAACCAAATAAATCTAAAATACTATGGTATCCACAAAGAATCACGGTCTAGGAGACACCCAAAGGACCCTAAATAAAAAAATAACATCCAACATTATAGGATCAATTCTATAAAAAAAACCAAAACATCTAAAACCACTAAATATCTTGAGACTAGGTTACCCAAATCATCTCATCTCAACAAATGAAGAAAGAAGTGATTTATCACATGCATCTATCAAAGAAACAACATAGTATATTACCTGGGATTAAAAAATGAGAGAGAATAAGAGAAAATAGGAGCCTACAACCAAGCTACCCTCTCATGGTGAACCCAACCAAAACTAATCAAATGCCTACTAGTGCCAAACCTTAACTGGTCCCACATCAGTTATATCCACCAAAATCACTTTTCCATGCTCATCCCAAATTCGACAGATAATTATAAACTCATAAAAGGACTTATGAAAAAGTCAAACATCACCCAAAGCTTCCTCACACAAATCATAAAGAGCAATGAGGCATGGGAAAATATAAAAAGTCACTACTCAAACAAGAGCAACCAAAAGAAAACCCAAGGATCACACCAACAAAAAAACCACCCAAAGGCTAAATGATCTCCAAACGCATCGAGCATGAAACCTCAAGACATACCATTATCCTAAGATAAAACTCAAACCAAAAAGATCAAGCAGATTAAATCTCATAAATTCACCCAATTTACTGGCTAAGGCTCACCTAGGCTAGATTCCCAAAAAAATGATATCTAAAAAACTATCACACTTCCCAAAAAATGGAGGTGTGGGGGAGGGAAAAATTTTAATTCACATATATTTTTATAATGAGACAAAATAAAAATGGGGGAACTACCCCTTAAAGGAAAATACACAACCTTTATTGATACTTTTTTTAGAGACATAATTTATACAAAACAGAACATGAACTCAACCTAGTTATTTTCCCTAAATCAAACTAATTATTCCCAACCCACATGATTGGATGAAAAACTCAAACATAGTATAATAAATAAAATCAAATTCCAAAATCCATTCTTTTGAAAACCATCACATTCACAAAGAAATATAAACCATTTTTTCTAAAAATGAATTCACTTTTAAAAGAACCTATTTCCCTAAGGAAATCCTAACAGATTTTCTCATATTTTTAGAGACTACTTGATATTCTAAAAGGTCAATCATTAAATAATTTAAAACACCTTTATCATATCATTTAAAATAATTGAAAAAAATAATTTTTTTAAAAACCCCACAATGTTCCAAATTCCTTTACAGTTAAATCAAATGTCTTTTTAAAAAACCAATACATTTAAAAAAAGTTAACCGATTTTAAACAAATACTTCCAAACTTTAATAGAAAAATAATTTAATTTTATAGATATCTTAAACTCTAAAATCCCAAAAAAATGAGTTTTAGAAAATATGACCTGTTTTAAAAAACAATCTTGAAATAATCTTTTCAAACCAATTTTCTTTTTCATAAAGTGATATTATTTCACAAAAACCCACTTCAAAAAATATTCACATAAGAAAAGGAGTGAAATAAAATTCTCATTTTATATTATCGACATACCATAATACCCATCTTGAATCATCCCATACCATTAAGGATCTATCAAGATAGTTCTAAACGACAAACCAAATGGGATGTGGAACCATGACTGACCTGACCACATATCCTAATAGACCCTATTCCAACTATGAAACTAATAATAAGTGTTTCAATATTTAGTGTTTGGACATTACCCAATTGATTAGGCCATGAAAACTAACCTAAATCCACTGATCCATCTTATATTTCAGTACAAAAATAAAAAAACGACCACCAAGGAAACTCACACTATACCATTGAGGATCAACACAAGATCAATGTTAAATCCAAAAAAATTAAAATTAAAAATTAAAATCCCACTTCCCAGGGCATCTCTATAATCAAGGAAAGCAAGAGATATCTAAAAACTTCGTTCACTTACCTCTTATGTCCCAATGAAAAAATCTAACTTTATCTTACCATGAAATCCAAAATAAAAAATGGGAGTTCCAAGCCCTTAGTATCATATGTAAATGAATAACTCGAACCCCTGACACCATTTGTAATGAACCCACTCGATTCATCCATTAAAGAAATGCCTAAACTGGCCCACCATGGGTCTGAATGACATTCCTAATCCCCAAGGGATGAAAATTAGTCCTTTTGGAATAATAGGAACACAAATGGGAATGGTTTATCCTCGTAATCAGATTAAATACAGTAAAAGGAATGTAACAAAGATCGGACACGAATTTTCTATATGTTATATGTCCATATCAAAAAAAATTATAAAAAATAAATAAATAAGAAAAAAATATAATTTGTAAACAACATGAGCACAAAAAATAACCCTCACACCCTAGTCTCCCTTTTTAGGAGAAAATACTCTCAATGCATATCCATGCCCATCATAATATCTCAACACCTACAAAAAAATAGAATAGTAAAATCCTAATTTGAAAAAACAATACATTTAAAGGGAAACTTTCTAGGAATTCTAGGAAAGTAAAGGAAGGTCTTAACAAAATTAAGTAATAGATACACTATAAAAATTTAGGAAAATAAAACTAACCACAGATAAATAAATTCTATAAATAGTATCTAGTAATTGAACCAAAAACTTACAACTGAGGTAATAATAATGGTTTTAGAACATAAGCACTTAGTAGGCCACGAAAACCCACTAAATCTGTTGGAATCCTTTCTTAAGATAGTTTAGAAAATGCTATTTTGAACAAAAGTCATAACAAATAGGTTTATCACAAGCTTTATAAAACCAAACCACATGCACATTTTCAAACACTACCCTTTATATGATATAGAAACAATGATAGTTCAACATTTTAAATTAATCCTTTAAACTGAGGAATATTAGCCAAAACACTTTTCAAAATAATGTCTAAAATAGTATGAAAAAACTTCAAAATCATAATTCCTTTTCCCCTTATTTAAAACCATTAATAATTTCTTCCCAAAATTTTTAAAGGTAAATATCACAATAAGAATAAAAGAACACAACCAACAACCACTATCTCAAGTCACACAACATGTTGGAATAAATGAAAAGAACATTTGTGCCAAATAATAAAATGAGAATAAGGGGATACCATGAATGTAAAAATAGAAATACCCTAAATAAATTCAAAACTAAAGAAATAGATGTCATGGGATTCAACCATGGTCCTAACATGAGAGTGTCCTGGACTTCTCTCAATGGGGAAAACATCCAGTCTACATTGTATCCTATCACAACCCCTCAACTACCATGCACCAAACCTCATCAAAATGACACACCCCATATAATCCTATTTCACACTAGAGGGAATACTAGAAGTGCGTGACTCCCTAGTGCAGTATAAGTCTAAACCCACACTTAGCTTCCCAGGTTCCCATAACCAAAGAAAGTAAATGAGGTATGAAATCAAGAATCACATGAATCAAATGTAAAACATTTGTAATTAACCCACAAATCACTGACTTGAACCTCACAATCAATTATACCCATAGTCAAAAATATAAGTAGTATATACACATTCATTAAAATAAACATCCCCTCATAAGGTCACAAGACACACCAAGAATATTTACAAACACCATCCCTCATAGGGTAACAAGCCAGCATAGGCCATGATAAACACTTGGGGGTTAAGAGGGTCTCACTCATTCATAAAAACATTTAAATTTCTAATAAGGACTTTAAAACACACCATTCAGGATACCTAGCCACGTGCTCCATTTCTGAAGTCATTTGAAATCTCATTTAAAATACCACTTTAAAACAGTTTCCCAGAAAAATCCAAATGGGCTTTCGTAATGCTCATGAAACTGAACCATTTTTACATTATTTAAAAACTTGTGGTTTATATGTCTACTTGAGAACCTAGAATTTTACACTAAATAAAATTTGGGTTAGCACACCCATTTCTAAAATGTTTCCAAACACTATGAGACCCACAGTCTCCAAATATTTTCAAAAGAGGGTTAACTCCCAATTTGTTTTATAAATAAACCCATTAAAATAAATCAAACCCTTTACCAGAAATGAAACCAACATCAAACATATTTTTAAAATATTAAACCTCATTTATAAAATCCAAAAGAGAATTTAATCGAACACTTCACATAAATCCAATGTCCATGCCAATTCTCTAAACCATTTTGAAAGCTAATAAAAAATAATAGGGTTTTCCACTCCCATTCAAATCCATTGGAAAATATTTCAAAATACTTGAAATGTTTTTAAAGAGACACAAGTATAATCTCACAAATACTTGGAAAGTGGAGAAGGCCCATGCCAAGTAAAAAACAAATACAAATTTATTTAAAGAATACAATGACATATAATAGGCTTTTAAATTTATAAAAAGGAATCTAAAAATTATAAAATAGATTTATAACATTCAATAAAAGTGGTACCATAGAGACATCTACCAAAAATTGGTGTGGGGTGAGCCAAAAATGTATCACCATGGAAGGATAACACCCAATAATGGAAGAAGAAAACTCTAAAGAACCATCACACACAGTAAAAATGAAACAACAAAAAGTATTAACCCCATTTATGACGATTCATCTAAATGAGGAGGGGTGATGGTTAGAGGGAAAATCACTAGATAAATGAAGGAAATTATAAGTGGAAGACTTACCTTAAATATTTTACATAGATTCCCAAATAAATATGTAGAAAATTTGTGAAGAGAGGAGGCCATGAGGGGGATATCACATGTTTCATAGAGGAAGGGGGTGATAATGCATCACGTGAATCAAGGAGGATAAGAGAAATAGACTAAAGACGTAAAATATTAAAGGGGGAAATCAGAAATAAAAAAATAATAAAAAGAAATTTTTGAAAAAAGAAACATTATATCATGCTTTACTTAGGTACATAATTTACCTAACCATGTACTAACCCAATTTACCCTACTAGAAAAGCCCAAGGGACCCAATAAATTACTCTAAGGCAGGTCACACAATTTATCCAATATTTATTAGACCATGGGAAATGAATTTGTCTCATTAATAGAACCCCCAACATAGTTGGTACACTGTTACTCCTAACCGTACACAAACTATACACAACACCAATTCCTTTATAAATTTTAAAATTTCATCCAAAAACTCTCACGAACCCAAAAAATCATAAAATTAAATTAATTAATTAATTAATTAAATCCACAGTGACATGACATGTGTCACGTTTTTTTAGAACCACCTCCCCGAAAATACTTCCAAGTTTGATGCATGCCTTATCATAGGGTGTGGAAAAAAATTATTTCTCAATTTAAATATAATAATAGGGGATACCACGATATTCTCCTAGAGTGGAGTGTACACAAAATTATTTTTCACTTTTATATTTTTTATATAAAGAGGTTTTTTATTTTCCATGTGTATTTTAAAATAAACAAAGAAATTAAAAAGTTATTTGTAAATGGTTTATGAGAAGGTGGTTAGGTTTGGGTTGGATAAACCTATTGGAATGTTATCCTAGTTCCCAAATTATTTAATCATATTCAACTAAGTTGATAATAGAGAGATTCCATAATTTATTATTCCATCTCCCTCGACCATATAACAAGGGAGAGAATATACATAACTAAGATCTCAGGTAGTTCTATTCTATATCTTATGTGTGAAAATGGTTCATAGGGTCCTCCCATTTGACTTAGGAAATTCCAAATTGGGACTTTTTATTCCTAAATAACCAAAAGTTCCCACTACTACTTCCACATGTGTTGATGATTTCTAAGAACTTAACCACCACAATCCATAATTTTCCATCATTTACATACCAAAAACATGGTGGAGGGAGATAATAGATCATTAATAAATGTAATATACATTAATAGAATATAAATCCAAATATGAAATTACTTGATAATCAGGACTGAAATTTGAGTATTGAAACTAGTTTAGAAATATAAATAAGGGGTTCTATTCCAAAAAATTTATGAACTCAAGAATTTCAAATGGTTTCCACCTTCCACTCCATGATCACTCTAAGTTTACCCCTCTATTAGAAGGGAATACAAGAAAAAAGTGGAGGACAAAATCATTAAAAACTAGAATAAGAAAAATGAGAAAGATAAGAAAACACCAGAGAAAGATAACACGTCTAAGAACACAAGTCATGTCTTGACCCTCATTCAATAGTTTTTTATACTAACTTCTTAAAGTTAAAAAATTTCCCTCTTTAAATTCACTGGTCAAACTACTAGATTATGCTATTTTTTAATTCAAAAGCCTTTATTTTTTCCAATCTTGTAGGCCTCTCATGATCCAGCCTTCCATAGAATACCAAAATCCCTCCTTTATTTATTGATCAGATTAGGATATATTTTATTGTCTACATGGCCAACTCTAATTAGTTTATTGGATGCTAATATGGAATCCCAAAGGATTCGAGTCGAAGTGCATGTAACTTTTCATTCATGGTTGTGGGGGGTCTTATATTACCAAAATAATTACTTATATAGACATTAATTCCCCACATGGATCTCATCATGTAACAAAAATTATCATATGTGAATCCTCATATGTGGATCATGACATATACAAATTTTTCTACATGTTATAGATTTATAATTTATATTCATGAATGAATCATGTATGTAGATCACTTCATTTTTGAATTCCCATACATGGATGGAAATTTTCCTTAGTCAAATTCCCTTACATGGTAAATTTTCTTATATAATGGATTCATGTAACCAAATTTCCATAGATTTGTGGATTCATGTACATATAATTCCCCTATATAAGCCGATTTATGTACATGGATCTATAGAAAGTCAAGACTCCTCAAATCTGCTATAAAATTATTTGATTCTTCAGAACCCACTCAAGATACCAGAAGTAATTATAAACATATAGAGAAATTAATATAGGATTTATAATCATAATTCAAAAGGAAAAAATAATTTATTAAAAATAAAAATTTAAACCAAATATAAATTAAACTCAAGATTATTCCTAAAATATTAACATACAATAAAAACAATATTTTCTTAGGATAATGGGTTTCAAATTATTAAAACTTAAGATTAAATCTATTAAAATATTGGTTTTTCAATCAACATCAAAAAAAACATCAAGGTACCCATATATAAATATATCAATGTCTCAATTTCAATAACATCCTATTAACATTAATTATGCAATATAATATATTTTTCTCAATATCTCATCTAGAAAGTTTCGTACTTGTGACATCAACCTATAAACTTGATATATATATATACATATGAAATTACCCAAACAATATCTTCCATAAAATTTCCTTTTTCAGGGAATTAATTAGATGATTACATTACAATCAATGGGCCTAAGATATTTACTTCCATTAACTCAAAAGGGACAAATCCTTTCTTGAATTATTCATTAATGTATATTACTTGGGGCAGACCCAATGCATCTTACCTTTACATGAGAATATATCATCAAATTTTTTATCAATGTATCCATGTCTGTGGTGAATGATATACATTAATAATAATATCAAGTCTAAGGACCATTAGACATATTTTTAGATAGTAATATTCAATGACACATATAAAACGTGTAATTTTTACAAGGTTGTTTGTTCTCATAACCTCTTCTGTTAGAGATTCCTATGTGTGAGATTCATGAGAACAAGTCTCAGTGTATTATGAGACTCCAAAACCTAAAAACATATATCATACATTTATATCAGATAGATTTCATCCTTCTATAGAAAACATCTATAAGAATATATTCATAGTACTGCAGGGTTCTCTCCATATCGAGTAATTTATATGATCATTCGATGTGATAGATACTCTGAGGAAATTATCACATTAATGGCATATAGAATAAAACTCATCATGTGATAATATATTTATTAAAATTCAATAACATGAATATATAGGTTTTTGAAAGTACAAATTTTTTTTAAGGTACCAAATCCAATAAAAATAACATGAACAAGTTTTCCTGAGGAGAAACTTCTGGTGATGACCCAATGATGTAAAGTGAGATAAATTAGATTTCATATGCTTGTTAAAAGGTGGAGATTATAAAATCTCTACACAAGAATGTTAAGATTCAAACATCTCAACCCTTGAAGCTTATTCATCCTAATATTTTTGGGTTTATGAAGCAATCAATAAATGTGGGTAAATATTTTATTATTTTATTGATAAATTTACTTACATAACATTTATTATGTTTATTAATAATAAGTCAATGGTTCTAAATATGTTTAATAATTTCATAATGAGTTCTAAAAAAGTTTTGTTTCTCATTCAATAATTTCCGAAAATGCAATGGTGAAAAATATACTTGTGGATGATTTGATACTTTTCTTAAGAATAAATGTATTCACCATAAACTCAATACACCACATATAGGAAAAATGGTGTTTCTAAATGGAAGAATGGAATTTCATTAGATAAAACTCATACTATGTTAATATAAAATGATATTACTTAGTATTTATGAGGAAAATATATTGGTGTATTTATTCACATAAAAAATTATTTCTTTTACAGAGAAAATTATAATATTCCACCGTATGAGATATACTACAAGAAGTACTTATGTGTAAAATATTTAATAGTGTTTATAAAATATTGTAAAAACAGAGTGAAATGTGAAAATATTGGGAAGTTTGAAAATAGAGTTGTTGATTGAATCTTCCTTGGTTATTCTCAAGATAGAAGAGCATACCTCTATTACAAAAAAGATACATGGAGGATTTTTTATATTACTAATGTGCAGGTGATGGAATATTCAATTAAGAAATAATACATCAAGAAGAATGATCCAAAATTCATCATGAAGATGTTCTTGTTAAATAGAAGTATGAAATTTATGAAAATGATAAGAATTTATACATTGTATAGATTCAGGTTGGTGGTTCATTAATTTCAAATGACGATGAACAATCTCATTCAAATAATACATGGATTAGAAAGTAGGTGGAGTTATAAAATTTCATTGGAGAATAAATAAAATAGGTTCATACTAGATTTACTTTGTGTAAAATTAAACATAACTCGCTATTTTTTAATGTTGACCCAATAGATATACAAGAAACTTTAGAGAACCAATATTGGGTTGATTCTATGAATGAAGAATTGAATCATATAGAGAAGAACGAGACGTGGTATTTGGTACCAAATTCCAAAAATAAGAATGTTACCAATACAAAGTTGGTGTTTCAAAAAAAATGATTAGAAAGGGAGAAATAGTGATAAATAAAGAAATGCTTGTATGAGAATGGAATTATTAGGTGGAAGTAATTAACTATTACGATACCATTTCACTGGTTTCTAGACTTAATACCATAGTAATATTTCTTTATATTACAAGATAATGGTGATACATGATATTCCAAATGTATTTTATGTTTTTTTTCATTAATGGTGATCTTGAAGAGGAATTTTACATTGATCAACCTAGTGGATTCTTGATTGGTAAAGATGATAACTATGTTTTTATGTTAATGAGGGTTCTATATTGGTTAAAAAAGACTCATGATATTGTTATTGAAAGTTTGAGACCTATATAAAGAAGTTGAAATTCAAAAAAGGAATACTTTACAACAATCTCAGTTTTTAATGGGATGACCACATCATTCTATCTCATGAGAAGTATACTATGAAACTTTTAAATATGTTCAGTTGTAAGGATTAAAAACTAATTTCTACACATATTTCAATAGAAACAAAACTATCAAAGGGTGAGAAAAGAAAATAAGTTGACCAAATATTATTTTGGAAGATAGTTGGAATTTTTTATACTTGAAAATTTTGAGGAAAGACATTGTATTTTCTATTTTAATATATTATACGTATAAAAGTTAAATAAATTAGTCTCCTTTAATAGTTGGAAAAAGGATTTTCATATACATGAAAATCATGATAGACTATGGGATTAAGTATGATAACAATGGAAAGTTGGATATGTTTAGATATAATGATGCAAATTAGGCTTGAAATATAGAGGATAAAAGGTCATTATCTAGTGGAGTTTTCACTTTGGGTAAAAAGTGTGTATTTTGGCACACAATAAAGAAACTTTATGTGACCTTGAGAACTTTTGAAGTAGAATATGTGGGTGTTACTAAATCCACACACAAATTGATATGAATGGGGACTCAATTAGAATATATCAAGCTAGATATTATGTTACCACTACTCGTGGGCTATGATAGTTAAAGTGTTATCAATTTATTAATAAATTCTATTAGACATTCAAGACTAATTTACATGAATATAAAATACTAGTTCATCAAAGATCTTTAGGAGCAGAATGTGTTGAAGTAGGATTCTGTTCCAATAAATAATCCAATATCTAATGTGTTCACAAAACCATTACCAAAGGAATCATTTAAAATACTAAGGTTTTTTATGGGAGCTTAACCTCATTACTCTTAATTATAAGGTATAGTGAAACCGTCCCCTCTCTCATTATTTAATTTGGATATTGTTTTCAAATTTGGTGAAAAATATGACATGAATATCTTTAATCTTTACTTGTTTATGCATTTACAAAGTCGGAGAAACAAATTTCTGAGAGTATATATTGAAATTTGTTTTAACCAAATGGGGGAGATATATATTATTTATGGGATTTTTTATTTAAATAGTGTTATTAAAAGGGTAAATCTGTGAATCTATCATGTGGGTGTATGGTTTTTTATGATTTTTGAACTATTATATTAATTTTTTTGAGCATGAATGTAGTAACTTTTATTTATTGGTTCTAAAAATAGTTTTAATAAATGTAAGAAAAATTTATTCATAAATTTTATCTCAAAGTGATATCAAATTATGAGTATAGTTGATGTTTTGAAATGGTGTAAAGAAGATAAAAATCTATAAAGAGGTGAATTCATGTCACTTATTTTATGGATAACATGGAATTATTATTCAATTTTCTTATTTCCTATAGTGATTTCTCTTAGTTATGATTAGAATTATTGTATGAAAATTCATTTATAAGAATATTGAGTTTGGAAATGTTTTATGTTTCATGGTTTCCAAAAAACTAGAAATGGAGATATTGAGGATCCTAAGAGATATTAAGGAGATTTTTGAGATCCCAAGGTGAGTAAGTTGTAATATGAAAGGAAATATATTCCTTTATCTATGGTATTTTTTTCTAAATAAGAATTATTAGAGAAAATAATGTGGATACGTTTATTGTAATTAATATTTTTATCATTACGTAAATAATATTCAAACACACATGATATAATATTTATTATGTGAGATGAAATATTTTTGGTTGTTTGGAGAAGGTTAGAAAAAGTCCAGTGATGTTTTAAAGTAATTTGGAAGTCATTGGATTTAAATAGATTTGGACTTAAAAAAATTGCTATTGTAACTTCTTAAGATACATGTTTTACTTCCTAGTGTTTCCTAGGACCTTTGTAATGTTCCTTACTTTGTGAAATATTCCATTAGATTTAAGAGTCCATAAGGATAATTACTTGGTAAAATATATGATATGATTGAATAGTTCGTAAGGATAATTACATTAAAAAATATATGATAAAATTTAATAATTCACAAATTCCTCTACTTTTAAAAGAAAAACTTTATAATGCTCATTTTTTATTTTTTTAAAGTTTCTTTATAGTTTGTAAGGTTCATCAAATTCATAAGGTTGGCCATAGTACTACATAATATACATTATATGACTTCATAAGGTGGTTTATATAATTTTTAAGGTTTATTAAATAAATTATACGGTTGATACGAAACTTTATAAGGTTTAATGGAATTCGTAAGATTTATAAATTTTTTTATTTAGAACATCTTAATGTTGAAGACTTCATAAGGATCTAGAATTAAGAAATTTTTTGAGTTCCTTGGGAATTAAACCATTATAAAATATATTTTTGGAAACTTTTATTGTGTGATCTTAATTTCTCAAATGTAATTATATAATGCTTAAATGAATCCTTAATTTATTAAAACATCATAAATGGAGTCTGTGATTCAATTTGATAAATAAAATAGTTCACACCATAAAGAAGAATGTTGAACCATGAAGTGGATAAATAGTTGTGAAATAACTATAAAATCACGTTGCAATATGACCTTTAATACTGTGATGGCTTGGAATGAATTTGAAAGAAGAAAGATGAAGTAGAAAAGGAAGGATAAGAAGTCGAGATTAGTTTCATGGCACTTCTATTTTTTGAATTTGAAATTAAGGTTTTGAGAGGGAAATCACTTCTTTTTTAGAATTTGATATTTTTTATTCTAGATAATTATTCTATTTTTGATGATAAAGAGATTTATACACTTAGTAAAGATATAAAAATATTATCAATGAGATATAAACATGATTAAGAAGAATATTATTACTTATACACAATTATTAGTAGTATAATAATAACATACAACCCAATGAAAACTCCATGGTGGTCTTATCTGGAAGAAAAATATTCTATTATTAAAATATTTTATATCATTATGACTATTCAAGAAGCACATTTTTACACTTTTGGGAGAAATTAGTGTAATTTGAGTTCAAGGATATACCCTTCTTATTATAATAGACATTTTGATTCTAGATTTGATTTTAATAAAATCTAAATCATGCTAAGGACTTTCTTTCTCATTTTGAGAGGTGAACCTGAAAAAAAAAGTGTTCCCTTTTTGTGTGTGTACATTTGGTTTTGTGTGAAAATAGTCAAAGTTATAACTTTAATAGGTGGAAAATATAGTTTAAAAAATAAATTTAAAAATGAATTAAACCACTGATTCACCCCACCTTTTAATGATTTCTACTGATCTTGAGGGTATTTTCATCTTTAACATCTTTTACTAGGCTCTCCCTTATACATATTTATAAGAAATTTTTCCTAAAATTAGTACAAGATGCATTCACTTAAAAGAGAATTAAATACGTAGAACTTAATATATATTAATGCATAGTTTATATATCTATCTAATAAAAATATGATAAAATTTATTCAAGATTTTATTTAATAATTCAAAGTTTAGTTTTGTAAATAAATAATTTATTTTAGTACAACAACAATAGTGGTTGATCTTATCCTTATCTTTTTTCCTATTTTATAAAAATGTATAATTAAACTAGTATAATAGAATTAGATAAATCACAGTATATAGTATTCACAAGTTTTTAATCACTTAAGTGTATTTTTCACTTGTATTATATGTATATTATTCTGAAATGTTTATTATCCTCCATCAATCTGTCTATAAGAATATATATATATATATATATATATATAACAGAGTCAAGGATTTATTCTTTATAAATAAGATATAACCATTATATATTTTACTCCTTTAATAATGAACTAATTCAAAAAAAATTATCCTTCTCTAAGGATCTTCATACCTGTTAGACATTTGATAGAGTCTCTTTAATATTAGCTTTGGGATTTTTTAGTCTGTATAAAAATATTTTCTTCACTTCCCATGAGAATCACCATGTTTGAATATAGATTTAAATATTCATTTAAATATCACAAGTTAATTGGCATTTAATATTTTAATAATTCATAATATATCATGAATAAAATTCTTAAGAAAATTCAAAACACTTGAATTGGAATATGTAGAATTTCCCCTTCTACCAGTCATAGCCTCTAGTAAACAAATCTATAATTATTCAAGGTGTGAAAATATTCTTCATGGTGTAACTTTTCTATTATTCTCTTAAAGTGATATGTGATCATGAAATGATAAGAAACATCATGGAGTTACCCTCTCCATATAAATATTACCATTAAAATCCACCTCAGTGTCATAACGACATGAAAAACATCATCTCTTTCATGATAAATGCTTTATCTCCAATGATAATGGGAACGTGCATAAAATTCCTGGAACACTTTACTTATAAACTCTTAACTTAGATATATATATCTTTTTATCGATACATATACTATTTATTTTTCTATATAAACATGTAAAATATTTTCCAGACCCCATTGTGGATGTGAAATAAGTTTTACTTTTCAAAATATTAATACGTAAGATATTTTCTATAACTTCATGACAATGATTTTTAAAAATATAATTTTCATCACTAGTTAAGGTATACATAAAAGTATATACTTGTGTATCATGAATTTGAGGATAATCCTTGCACATTTTTAATCCACATGGTGACTCTAGTGAAATTTGTGATCACAGTTTTTCTAAGATCATACCAAGGATGTTGTTGTCCATTTTAAGTAGTAATACTTGTAAAAATATATTATTCTTGATTTTTTTGTTCTTTGAATCATGTGTGGTTTGTGTGTTGTGATCATGTTTTTAATATTAATAGGTGTTAAATGTTTTTTGAATTAGAAACATAAAATTTTGTGAATTTGTTGATTCATGCATCCCTTCTTTGCGAATTATCACTAATCATGTGGGGCCCTTTTCAAGTGGAATCATAGCCCTCATGTTCTACTCAAAATGATCAATTATTTGGAATTTGGTGTGAAAATAGTTCCTATGTGCTTAAAGTTTTAGGTTATTAATTTCTTCTATAGTTGTGCACAACAATAATTCAGTGAACATTAATGGGTTTCCCACTTTTTATAGGAATAATTATAGTATTCCAAAATATCAAATACTAAAAAATTATCATTTAATCAGTATATATTTATTAGAACCTACTAAATATGGTTTTTTTAATCATGTTGAAGTTTATACTATGATTTAAGTGGTTAGGAATAATTTTTAGAATTATAATTAACTATTAAATGACATCATTTTATATCTTTCAAAAAAATTATTTTCACAAAGTTAAATGGAATAATATTGTAAAGGTAATTTATAGTAAATTAAAAATATATTTATGAAAAAAATGTGAAGGTAAATCCCGAAAATATACATGTTTGGTTATTAAATTATGAATATCTCTAAATGAATGATGACGAAATAGTGTATGACTTTTTCATAGTTAATAAAATTGTGACCAACATTAGAGGTTTTGGTGAAAAATGAAGGATTATTATGGCTCTTAAGAAAATACAATGTATACTTAAAGAGCTATTTTATAAAAATTCTTTGTATATGAAGACCATGATTATGATACAGTTCCATTGGATGATTTTCATAACATATTAATTAATTAGGAAATGAGAAAATATAGTACTTCCAATAAGAAGAGAAAGGATGATAGGGAATTATTATTTAAAGATTTGAAGTAAGAGAATATGATAAAATAAGTTGATATAAAATAATAATATTATAAATAATAAGTTGTTAAATTTAAATATGAAAAATTAATTTCATTCATCTTAAGAACTGAGAGAAGTGGAAAAGAAAAGTATCAAGGAAAGCTACCACAGAATTGTTTCAACTGCGAGGATATTAGACATTTTTTCAAAACAATTTCCTGTATTAAAATAAGTTAAAATTTTTGAATATGATTATAATAATTCTGAAATTTCATCTATGAAGAAATATTTAGAATATAATAAGTCAATGTTTTTATCAAAATAGAAAGTTAATAATTTTTACAAACCCCAAAAGAGAAATTAATTATTTTAGTATGCAGGTGATGATGGTAGTGAGGATGAATATGGGGTTGAGACTTCCAATAAAGCTGTTGAAAAGTTTCTTATTGATATAATTAATGAATTAGATATTACTAGTGATGAGAGAAGAAATGATAATAGTTATTAATAAACTTAAATTAATTTCACATTAAAGTGGAAGTTCAAGGGATATCTTGCAAAAAATTCAAAAACAGAGAAGGAGAACAAGACTATGAAGAAATATAGTCAATAATCAATAAATAAGGATTCCATACATAATAAAAATTATTCAAAGTTAGTGAATTAAGTTGAAAACTTGAATATGTTACTTGATGAAGCAATAAAGTTGAATGTTTCCATTATAGGGGAAGGACAATGAAATGGTAAAATATATTTAAAGCATTCAACATAAACTAATTTATTTAGAGAATAAAATAAAAACATTAAAATATAAAATTCATAATTCTATATATATAATTGGAGAAATATCAAAAAAAATTATTTATATGGTTTATATAATCATATAAGTGGATAAATTTGAGTTTTTAACAAAATAAGACAACTCTTAGAAATTTAAAAATTATAGGAATGAAAATATGAAAAAAATATTTTCTATAAATAGTGATTTAAAAATATCATATAAGAATACAAGAATGAAAATTAAAGTGTTTGGATTTTATGAAAATTTTGGTTCATAGAAATCATATGAACTTGATGGTCAAAAGGTGTAAGAACATTACGAGTCTACTTCTATATAGCAATGAATGTTAAATGGGAATGACATATTTTAAAAATTATACTAGAATTATAAAGGATTTTTTAATATAGAAGATAGATATTGGTTTAATTACAAAAATCATTTTAATAATAGATAATATAAGAGTTATAAATTTAGTAGAAGTTAACCCACTTAAAAAAGAAAAGTTCAAAAACAACCAAAAAATTTTAGACTAATGGTTGGACATAAGTTTTAGTCAATGGAAGAATTATATTTAATATGCGAACAACTGGGTCACATTGATATATATTTTTTCACTATTCTACTGAATTAATTGATTTTAAGTTTCTCTACCAAAAATACTCACAATAAAAAAATAAAGGAAATGAGAAGTTATTGGTTGTTGATGTCACACTCAAGGAATCTCAAGAGGAATGTACATGGATATTCTATAGTAGATGATCTTCCTATATTAAAATATATTTAAATCTAATAAATAATTTATAAATTTTAAAGGAATGATTTATGAATTTTGAAAATGATGGGTCACTCGAGTTAAAAGGAGTTGGTTCATCAGTAATTAGAGAAGACAATCCAAATTCTAAGAACACATTATTTAATAATGGATTGAAACACAACTTATTAATTATGTCTCATACGTGTGATGAATTAAATATAGTTTATTTTTAAAAAATATTAATGAAAATTGAAAATAGTATATTTAACATAAGGTAACTTGATTTAGGTTGGTGATGTTTAAAAATAATGCTACAAAATATTAGAAGAAAAAAATTAGTTGGGGAATAAAAGAATTTTCTACATTATAAAAAGTAATTTATAAAATCATACCCAAGTAAATAATTCTCATGATGTGTGAATTAGTAAGATAGAATGAAATTAGATGTGATATATAGGACTAAGGGGTAAATTATAAAAATATATAAATGGGAATGTTGAGATTAAAGCATCCCAACCATTGTAGATTATTAATTTTGATGTTTGTGGGAATATATGTAAGAAATTGACTAATTGAGATAAGAATTTTAGTTTATTTATTGATGAAATAAATTTTGTTTCATGTTTTATGTTTATGAAACCTAAATTATAGGCCTTTAAAATGTTTAAGAGTTTTAAAATTAGGGGAAAAAGAATTATGGTTTCTCCTTGTGGATATTGTAAGTGAATAATGGTGTTGAATACACAAGTGGAAAATTCAAAGAATATATTTGAAATCACATTATTCATCATGAATTTATCAAACAATATACTATAAAACAAAATGGTGTTTCTAAAATGAATAAAAATAGCTTTGGGGAAATGGTGTTCACTATATTGTCTAAGCATGACACTTCTTGTTTTTTATAGAGGTAATTAATAAACATAGTGGTTTAAATTCAAAACCAATTTTTATTCCAACATAATTCATATATGATACTTTATGATATGTACTAAAATAATAAATTGATCATGAAATATATTAGGGTATTTTGTAGCCCCAATATTATTAAGTTTAAAGGTCAAGATATGAGGAAGTTCAACTAAAGCAAAGTTGAAGTAATATTCCTTAGTTATTATCTAAATTCAAGAGGATATAATTACTACAAGAAATTAGAATTGAATATTTTGGATAATACTAATTTGAGGGAGATGTAATATTCAAATAATTACATTACACGTCAAAAATAATGTTCCATAAGTGAATATGAAAGATATAATTTGTTGACAAATAGAATATATAATCTAAAAATGATTTAAATTTAGATTAAGTGTAAGTTACTTATGATGATTCAACTATATATAGTGATGAATAATGACGTTTTTGAACTCATCTAAGGCTAGGGAAATAGGAATAGGTTCAAAATAAAATTGGATATGAAATAAAACCTATTCAAACTAAGAGAAAATTTATGATAAGAGAACATTACTCGTTATTGTATTAGGTTGAGATATTTGGAGTGTAAGAGTAGACCAATTTTATGGGTGAGGAGTTAGATCACATCAAGAGTAATGATACCTGGGTATTATTACCCAAGCTAGTAAATAATAATATCATTAAAAAAATTAGATGTTCTTTAACAAGTTGGATGAAAAATGATGGGTGATGAGAAATAAGTCAAAACCATTGTGGAAAGGCTACGCATAAGTGGAAATAATTAATTTTGTATATACGTTCAAACTATTTACTAAGATTGGTACCATTAGTGTTTTTCTTTCCATTGAAGCACAAAGGTGACATAATATCATTCAAATGGATGTGAATTTTGACTTTCTCATTAAACAATTGGAAGATGAAGTATATATTGTGAAACATGATGGATTATTTCATAGAAAAGATAAAGGATGTGTTTGAATGTTTAAAATATTACTATAAGGTTTTAATAAATCCACAATGGAATTTTAATCAAAGCTATATTATTTCTTGGAGGCACTGGAATTCAATGTGTGAATAATGCACAACAACCACTTCATCAAAGGTGATAAAGATATATATTTAGTATTTATTTTCTATATTTATGATTTTATCAATTATGTAAATGAGGAGTGTATTTGTGTGGAGTTTTATTTAGATATAAATATGTTTTTTGAAATTTACATACTTGGAAAGATGAATTATATTTTGGGTTTTCAAATTTCTCAGGGGAAGGATCATATTTTCCATTCTCGAGAGAAGTATGCATGATAGCTTTTGAATAAGTTCAAAAAATAGAATTCACATATGGTTTCTACAAATACTTTATTTTTAAAGGAAAATTAAATGATTAATATAGAAAGTAAGTTGATTCAATAATGTTCAGAAAACTTATAAGGAGTTTTCTTTTCTTAACAAATTTATTTATGGATTTTGTGTATGTTGTTAAAATGTGTTCTAGATTTCAAAGTGTTCCAGAAGAAACACATTTTTCAACTTAACATAAACTTTTCAGATTTATCAAAGGTATAATGAATTATGAGTTACAATATGACATAAAATTAAATATAAATCTCTTTTGATTTGTAGACATATCTAGGATGTAAATGTGGATATTATAAGGTTAACATCTAACAAAGTTTTGTTTCTTAGTGAGATGTGTGTGGAATGGAACACAAAGGAACAGAGTCTAATGATATCAATTACTATTGAGGTGGATTTCATTTTTTAACTCAAGCAGTAACCTAATTGACATGGATGAAAACTTTGTGGGAAGATCTCAAGGTGTATGTAATGTTTCTACTACTAGTGGGATGTGATAATCAAAGTGAAGTAAATTTATCAATAAATCAAGTTAAAAATTATTGATTGATGCACATTGATATAAAATTCCAACATATTAATGATATATTAGAGAAAATAGTGGTGAAACTAGAGTATTTTCAAACTAATAATAAAATAGAGGATGTGTTCAATAGGACACTCCTTAAGGATTCATTTCATAAAATTAGGTTAATGATGGGAGTTCAACCTCAATCACTTCAAGGATAATGTATAGTTATTTCACCCCTATCTCATTTTAATTGGATTTTATTTTTAATGAGGGTAAAAATATAAATTCAAAGAATATGTTTTTCCTTAAGTATATAACATATTTAGGGGAGATTATAAAAGCTAAAAGTTTTGAACACAATAATGTGTATGTGAGTTGGTTAAGTGTGTGAACTATTCCAACATTTTTACTAAGTTTGTGTGTAGTAACATGTTATAAAGAGGTTCAATTAGTAGTTTGATAAGTGGAAGAAGAGTTTTTTTGATAAGTTAATCTTAATCAGTGTCAAAATTTTCGAATAAGTTGATTTAAGTCACTTTAATTAAAATTATGAAATTATTATTCAAAATTATTTTTTCCTATGTCAAATTATCTTACATTGGTTTATAATTATTTAATGATGATTCATGGATAAGTTTATGAATTTTGAAAAAGGGATATATTTTCAGTGGTTGAAGACAAAACCAAAGGGGGATATTTTTGTGTTGAGAGTTGTTTAATGGAGATATTGACATCAAAAGTTGTTGTGAGATTAGGGATATTGTTGAGACCAAAGGGGAGATCTTTGAGATTCATAGTTGAAGAAAGATCACATATCATTGTGATAAAACTAAAAGGGGAGAAGAATTGGAGATGATATTAAATAGACATAGTTCTTGTGTTATATTTTTTCTCAACACATAAATCAGATTTAGACTCAGGTGTTTCATTATGTTTCATTTTTTGAAGTATATTCCATGGTTGAGAGTGATTGAAAGAGGTTTAAAAGTGATTGAATTTAGAATGATGTGGTTTTATATTAGTTCTAGGGTGTATAAGAAATTACACTACAATTAGGGGGTCACACTACAATTCATGTTATATAATAATAAACATAATATGTGTGTGATTAAATATTTATTATAAAAGAGAAATTTCTATAATTTTATTAAATTATTCTGCTATAAGAGTAAATCACATGATAACTTAAGGGTTCATACAATGATTTAATTTTAAATTTGATGATATTTTTAACTGGTGTTCAAGTAAAATAAATCCAATTTAAATGAAGATACTGAGATATATCAATGATCCTTTTGATTGTAGGTTCCATAGAGTCACAAGTGAGAGGTTTATCCAACACTACAATGCAACTGGATGATTTGTTCAAGTGGAATAAACTGAAGAATTCTATGTCATGAAGTATGTGATCACACCATAACCATTTTCATGTTAGAGTAAATTCAAGATATTTAAGAATAAACCTAAGTGCTAAATATTTATTTCAATGGGAAGAAATAGATCCCACTATGAGTGGAATTTAATAAGAGTAAAACTCAATCTATATAAGAGTAACCTATTGATGATCATTCCGTAATAGTGGTTTCCATGTCTCAATGAAAGAGGAGGTTTTCAAGCGACTGTATAAAAACTATTTTTCACACCACAATGGTAAGTATTACATTGTAAAGGTGGAAAAATATAGAATTTGAGTAATGTTTTAGTTTCCCATATAGTGCTTAAATATTTAATCAATCTTGATCCTTTGATATCCTAAATCATATCCCAGATTTAATAGAAGGCTATGATATATTTGATGGATTTAAAAGAAGAGGGAACTGTTGAAGTGAATGTTCTCACTTAAAATTGTGTAGGAATTCATATTTGGTTAAATATAGAATCATAGAGAGAATTTTGTGGTGAAAACGTATAGAAGTATGAAAATATAATTGTGCTTGTTTCTATTTTATAATATAAGAAATAAAATGAAAAATAGGAAGAAGAGGAGAAAAAATAAGATGAAGGGAAAACACAACAACAAATTTATGAAATTTTATTATTTGTGAATATTATCTTACTATTAAAATTTATATTCAATATTTTTTTTGTTAAATAACATTAAACAAGTTTGGTGAAACATTGTGTAACATAGTTTCAAGTATAAACGTTACATGTTTGTGATCTATATAGTATTTCTAGTGGAATGGGTATCATGGGTTTCACTAGATCGTACCAAGGATGTAACTGATAATTATAAGTCATAAAACTCATGAAAATATGATTTTTTATTGTATTTTTTCCTTGATGTATGTGTGGTTTTTTGTGAAATGATATTTTTATTGTTCAAAATTGGTGTCAAGGCATGTTTTAAGTAGAAACATAAAAGGAAATTAATGCATCGATTCACCCTCCTCTTTGTCAATTCATGCTATTTATCTAGGACCATTTTCAATATGATACCAACATATAATTTAAAAATATTTTATAGAGAAGAGTTTAAAATTAAGGAAAGCGTTTATTATGCTTTTAGTTTTCATTCAAGTGATATAGAAAGGAGTTTCCAATTCATGGAGTTGAATGAAAAGTAATATTTCAAGCCTAAATTTATCAATATTTTCATCTTACATTCTATTATATGATAATGGAATTTGTTTTAAAAAAAGTGTTTTTATACAAAACATTATATGAGGGATCTAATAAAAATGGAAAGGATTTAATCTAACTCTAATAAATTCTTAAAAATTAAACCAGGATAAAATAATTTTTATTCTTAATTTGTTAAAATATGATGGAATTAGTTTACACCACCTCCCATGGAATACTTAAAAGTAGTCATATTTTAAAGAATAAAGTTTTGTTATAAGTAAATTATCCAAATACATTAATACTATATAAGATATTCTTTTTAATATTTTATTACTAAATATGTTCATTAAAGGAAATAAGTTTTATTTCCTAACACAAAATAGTTTCTACATTTTTTATAGATATTTTAAAGATAATATTATTTCAAAAAGGATAATGCGAGTATATTTATACTTTTAGAAGATGAAAGTTCAAAAAATAAAATATTGTACCTGTTATGCTCAAATTTAAAGTAATTTTATATCCTATCAGAATATAAGATAGTCGGTAAAAAAATATATGAAGGTAAAGTGTACCATTTTTTACCAAATTATCTCACATAAAATTTTGAATGAAAATGTTCATTGTAAATTATTATGGACATAAAAAGTGTTATAATTAGATAACATAAATTATTATTATTATTGAAACATTATATATTGTAAAGTAAAGAAGTTAAAATATAGTTTTCAAAGAGGTGGACATTAGCAATATGATTCTTATGTGTGACCTTAATTCAAATTGGATTTATTCATAGATTTCACTCACTAGAGTAATTTTTGGGAGGGATTTTATTATATGGTCACATAGAGATATGGAATTAAATATGTAGAGATATAATGAGTTTAATAAAACCTTAAAAGTGTAGGAAACATAAGTCTTCTCAAGCGGTGTATCAAATAGTGTATGCTGGGATGGGTACTTGTATGTGGTTTTATTATTATTCATAAAGAGTTTATAAATATTAAACGTATCCTATTATGAAAAATAAATTTGCTACTTTATTATTATTTCATGTTGGTGGTCTATCATATACGAGAGGATTTGATGAGTACTTATGTGTTGTTTTATTATTATTAATAAAGAAGTTTAGGTATATAAAACATATCATGTTACATGAAAGTAATTCTCCAATTTATTATTCTATCATGTTGTATACATATATTTCATGAAGTTTAATAATAATTTACCTCTCAAAGTGTAACCTGGAGTTATCCCTAGTCGTTGTTCATAGTTAGTTATTAAAGGTTGTTAGGAAATGTTAATGTTTGAATTGGTAGGATTTAATATAGAGTTGTATAAGTTTCTCATAAGACATTAGATAATTTGTTATGCCATGAACTACCAAGTATAACACATAAAGTGTCATAAAATATTTATTTGGTTCACCAGGGGGCATGTGTCATATTGAATCATCACACTTGAGGATGGAATGATACCAAGAATGAGAAACTTTTTATGTTTATAATTTTTTATACTATCCATGAGGTTTATCTATTATGTTTATGGTTTGGTATGTTTCTAATTAGGCATTCTATTGAGTCTTAACCAAGGTGGTATTTTTCTACTCATGTGATGAGTAAAAACTCCAGGGCATCGATTGAGATAGAATGAGGAAATATATGGACATACCTATATGAGGTACATAAGGTGTAATTATCTATTTAGATAAGGGGAATTTTTTGTGACCATTGAATGTGTTTTAGTGAAATGTTAAATTGATTTTGATTTTAAGGTTGAATTATAGTATAGGGAATACCTTAGGTCATATCTCAAGGAGCGTTGGATGATTAAAGTGTGTATTCTTAATAAAGATTACAAAAAGAGGGGGTGTTTTGAAAATAAGTTTAAGAAAAAAAATGACTTAATTTAAATAGTTTAATAGGTTACAACCAAGTGGATTTTGAAAAATATGAGAAAAATAGTTTGTTGTGAGTTCACTACACACATATAAAGTTCATCACTCTTAGATTTTAATTTACTTTTTAAGTAAGTCTTTGGTTGAAATTAATGAGAATCTATATTACATTCCAAGATTTTATATCAAAGCACATTGATCCAAACCTTTACATAAAAATTATATATCCAAGGTCCAGATATCATGCACAATATAATAGCTTCTAAATAAAATTGAAATATCAAATAAGTGGGGAAGAAAAGTATTCTTGTGTTGTCCAATCATAACAACACAAGTCATGCACTCAAGACTTCACACCGATCGGTTAATAGTAAAGAGTATTCCTTTCGATTCAATCAAACAAATCTTTCAAACAAGAATCAAAGTAAGATAATTCAAAATTAAATATTTTCAATCACAAAATTCATAAAATCAATAGTATAAAAGTGATATAACTCCCTTTACAAGATGTGTAGCTCCCTCACAACAAACACCCATTGTTTAACCCAACCTCGAGAGGAGAAGGAAAGTTCAGTGGATCTCATTATTTTTTTCAACCCTATATATGAGGATGGGGATCTCTATAACCTACAAGGGGGTGATAGGAATCCTATAAAAGTCAAAAATGGCATCACTTTACTCCTTGGTCGAGATTGAAAATAAGGTACCCATGGCTCCCTTTTATAGCCCAAATGGCATGTGGTTTTGGGAAATTAGTTTTCGAGATACCACTTGTGTCTCGGCTTTGGACTAGTAAATGACCATATCATAACTTTTAAAAAAGATGAAAGTTTTTGGATTTCATCTTGGATATATCCATGTAAAATTTTTCATCCATTAGACATCTTTGTTGGAATACATTCTCAAAATACCGAACCTAACTTTGGAATTCAGGCTAATTATATCCCTTGGATATATTGTTTTGGATGGGCCACCAAATTAATGAATTGGGATTCAGTTTCTTGAAATACATCATAGCCATGAATTTTTGGATTGGTTCAAAAAAATTCATCCCATTTTAAGTCATAGATTTCACACAATGTGAAAAATAGTAGATATGTTTCCTTCAGCTTCCATGTAGTTTTTCCCATTTTCCTTCTAGATCATCTTTGGGGCCTCTAAATCACATCCTCCTACAATAAAATCATTAAAATAAGTAACATTTACCATTTTAATAATGATAACCAGAAAATAATTAAATCAAAAATGAAGTGAAATTTGTTATTATTTTTATGATTTTTAATACAAAACTAGTTTAGCATAATGTTGTAAGGGTGAAAATGAAATAGGGAATCATGGTGTGTATGAAAACCATTTTATGCTATTATTTCCACTTTATATCATGTACATATAAGTTATTTTAAAAAATTTCATCTTGCATGATCCATTCCACGGAACCTTCCCTACATCCTTTGCAATCAAATTTCAAGACCCGCCCACTTAAGCATTCTCAGAAGTAAAACCATAATATCCTCACCCAGATATCCCCATATGTTTTAAATTTTATCACTCACTTAAATGTTTATTCGTTTTTGTTTTTGTTTTTGTTTTTGTTTTTGTTTTTTTAGGGAATACAAGATTCGGATAACAGGCACACACGCATAGGTCCATTTGGTACAGAAATGAAATATATCAGATAAGGAATGAATGTATGGAAAAATCATTTTGGAAAGTACAGAGAAATTACCCTAAATTATATTTACCTTTTATTAAGTAATAAATTTTCCCACTTCATGGTTGGGTGAAAAGGTGTGTGGAGAAATTAAGTAACACAATTTTCCCTTAAATTACTCAAATAAAGGGTACCATTCTTATCTAGGGTTTAAAAACGATACAACCATTTATATCATTGAAAACAATAAAATTTCAAGAGAAATTCACTCCATAGTATTGAATTATTTCCAAAATTCACATTTCATCAGAATATTTTTTGAATGTTAAAAAAATATTAAATATGAAAATTCCTCAATAATTTTCAATAACTTCAATGATTAAGTAAATATAATTTTTCTTGATAAAGTGGTATTAAAAATGTAAAATTATAGCACAAAAGTGAGGGGTGAAAGGTGGTGGGGAAGTAACAATACTATTTAGAAAGCTAAAAAGAGAAAAGGAAAAAGGATGATGAAAATTACTAACTAACCTAGGAATATACCCATCCCCAATAACTAAAGTGTACAATGTCCTCATTTTAATAAAATATAATATGGGAATGAAGGACAAAACTTGGTGGGTATCATTGGTAGTTTGCTTCTTGAACTTTTATTTCCTCCATCAGGGACTTTGGAATGGATTTGTGAAATTTCTTCAACCCCTACCCATTTATAGTGAAGGTTTGTTTTGTTTCTTCATTTGTAACCTAAACAAAAACAAATGGATAAACATTAGAAATAGTGTATAGACCAAACAAACGAGAATGAATCTTACCAGGTTGCTACTGCATCCTTGCATTGTAAAGGAGTACCTTCTACCCAATGTGGAATTATCAATGAAGGATGAGATGATCGTGGGAATCCTTGGGTTACTCCTTAAAAATTCTTGATTTTTCATATTATTCTTGAAACATTTCTTCAAACTCTTGAATCTATGACTTCCTTTGAGAACCTCCACCAGAAATATTAGAATTTCATTGTTTAATGGACCAATAGGGCTGGTTCTCTATCTCAACAGGGTGGTGAAAAATCATTCCAAACACTAGCTGATATGGTGACATGTCAATGAGTGTTTTTAAGGTAGTATGGTAAGCCCATAATGAATCATCGAGTTGAGGACTTCAATCTTTTATATTGGGTTTAACTATTTTTTCAAGAATCTGTTTTACCTATCTATTTGATACTTTTGATTGACCATTGGTTTTTGGATGATATGCACTATATACTCGATGTCGAACCCCGTACTGATGCAAAATGGATAGCATTATTTGGCTGTAGAAATGAGGACCCTGGTCATTGATGATGAACATAGGTAATCCAAACCTAAAAATGATTTGGGTTCTAAAAAATTCCATAACTTTCTTATAATAATTTATACTTATAGATCATTCCTCTACCTATTTTGTCGTGTAATCAACATCCAGAACAATGTACAAGTTTCCATAGGAATCGGGAAATGGCCTCATAAACTCAATTCCCAAAACATCGAAAATGTCATGGAAGAGTAAGGGTTGTTGTGGAATTTCATTTATTTTAGAGACATTAACCATTCTTTAATAGTGAGGAAAATATTTACAGAAATCATGGGAATCCCAAAAAAGTGTTGTTAAAAAGAGACCAGAATCAAGGACCTTGAGAGAAGTCCATTGGGGGCCAAAGTGGCCCCATAAGTGAGAGTGCATAAGAACCTAAGGATAGAATGAAACATGATATTGGGATCATAAAGCTTAAGGACTTTATCACTACATGTGTTCCAAAGGTAGGGGTCATCCCAAATATACCAATGGGACGCATGTTTTAGATGGTCATCTTGGTTTTTGAAGAAATTAGTAGGAATGAAATATGCTACCGAATAATTTAAAATCTAAGCATACCAAGAATATAATCTTTCACTTGATACAGTTTCTCATTAGGAAACATGTCATTTATGGGAATATAGGGGGATGATTCAATATCTAAGGATGGGAGGATCCTACTGATATGGCCAGCCACTACATTCTCTGCTCCTTTTTTATCACTAATTTCTAGATTGAATTTCTGAAGGAGGAGAATTCAACGAATGGGAAGTGGTTTGGCTTCTGGATTCTTAAGAATATATCATAAGGTTGTATGGTTTGAGACACAATGACTTTGGACCCAAAAATGTATGACCTAAAGTTATCCAAGTAAAACACAATCATAAGGAATTATTTTTCAATTGTGGTGTAGTTTTCTTGGGAAGGTTCCAAAGTACGAGAGGCATAGGCAATGACATGTGGAGATCGATCAAACCTTTGTGATAAGATGACCCCAACCGCATAGTTATAGGTTTCACACATGAGCTCAAATGGTAAACCCTACCGAGGTGGTTGGACTATCAGGGGTGATGTGAGAGTCCTTTTCAATCTATTAAAAGCTTCCTCACATTCCTTATCTAAAACAAATTCTTTTTATTTTTGGACTAAGAGGGAGAGGGGGAGTGAAATTTTACTAAAGTTGTAAATTAAATGATGGTAAAATCCAACATGACCTAAGAAAGACCGCACATCGTGCACATTTTTAAGGAATTTTATGAATGAAATGACATCCACTTTTGATTTATCCACTCGGATACCATCACTAAATATGAAATCTCCCAAAACTATACCATTTTGTACCAACAAATCACATTTCTCGTAATTTAATACAAGATTATTTTTAATACAGCAATATCGGAATGAACCAAGACTACGAAAACATTCATTAAAAAGGATCCATAAATAGTGAAATCAACAATGAATACTTCCATGCAATTCTCTAGGTAATCTGAAAAAATAATAACCATGCATCATTGGAAAGTACTCAAAGCATTGTATAAACCAAATGGAATCCTCCTATGTGAAAATGTTCCAAAGAGGAAAGTAAAGGTTGTCTTTTCCCGATCCTCAGAGGAAATATGGATATGAAAGTATCCATAATACCCATCAAGAAAAAAGCAATGGGACTTCCCTACTAGCCTTTAAAGAATTTGGTCAATGAATGGAAATGGTAAATGGACCTCTCAAGTGTGTTGTTTTAATCAGTGATAGTCTATAAAGACAAACCAACTATTCTTCACATGAGTTGGAACCAATTTCTTTTTTTTCCTTTTTTAATTACTGTAAGACCAGTTTTTTAAGAAACACTTTTACTAAACTGACCCATTGGCTGCTAGAGATGTGTTAAATGCTTCCAACAGCCAATAATTTTGTTACCTCCTTTTTAACAACATCATTGAGGTTTGGGTTCAGTCAATGTTGATCTTGACTCACTGGTTTAGTCTCGTAATTTAACAATATATGAACTGTGTAAATTGATGGGATAATACCAATAATTTTAGCAAGTTTTCATCCCAAATCTTGTTTGTACTCACTCAAAATTTCATGGTGTCTCAATTCATGCTCAGGAGGGAGTGAAATAGAAATAATGATAGGAAAATTTCTTCCATTATCAATATTAGAATATTTTAAATCTTGAGGTTGTTGTTTTAGTTCCAATTTAGGGGGATTTTGGATTGATAGGAGTGAGTGTGAAAGTGAGAGGTCACTAATCTCATCTAACTATTTAATGATATAATCCAAAAATGAGGAATGATATTTTACAGGCTTAGTAGTATCATTGATGGTCATATGATCCTCGATGTTAAAAAATCATCAATTAACATACATGCATGACATTTTTCTAGAGCACTACAATAATAAATGCATGATTTAATACCTAGAATTTAAATCCAAGATAAAAACTCAAAAGAGGATCAGGGGAAAGAAAATAAGTTTTTTTAGGGGAAGAGAGTACATCAATTGAATTAATAGTGAGAGAGGAATGATCTTCTAAGGGGTGCTTCATGGCATCAAGGATGTTGAAGTGGATAATGTAACCACCAAACTCCATAGATAATGTAACATTATAGACATTAATTATTGTTTTGGTAGTTTTCTAGAAATTCCTCCCTAATATAATTGGATCATGTCCATTCATCATATCATCTTACATTTTAAGCACAAAAAAATCAGCAAGAAAAATTAAATTTTATACCCTCACAAGAACATCCTCTAACACACTAAAGGGGTGTGCAATACTTCAATTTGTGAGTTGAACAAAAATTATAGTGGGCTTAAATTATCTGACCTACAATGAATAGTAAATGGAGTGAGTCATCACATTTATAGTATCACCCAAATCAAGCATAACATTGGAAAAAGAATATTCCCCTATAGTGAAGGAAATAGAGAATATTCTAGGATATTGTCATTTTTTGGGCAGTGACGGATCTATCAATTCTAATATGTTCCTCCCCATGATCACATTTTCATCTCCAAAAATTTGCCTTCAGTGTGTACACATCTCTTTCTGAAACTTGGCATATTGTGGAATTTTCTTTATGGCATCAATCAAGGGGATGTTGACCTACACTGTAACGACCCAAAATTTTGAATGAATTTTTTTCCTAACTTTGTGTGTTATTTGATTTTATACTCAACAAAACTATTTCGTTTAATAAAATGATTATAATTAAATTAAGACCATTGGGTTTCGACTGTTATATGACCGTTGGCCAATATGACCGTTGGAAACTAAATGTTGCGATTATTGTCTATAAATACAAGTGATCTTGATTAATTAATATAGAAAGATGATTTGATGGCCCCATCTAGTAGTCATGGGCCAATCGAATCCCATATGATGGAACTTGGGAAGGAGGTAGCACCTTTGGGATTTACCTTGGACCAAACCCAAGCCGAACTTCATCGTGTGAAGTTGGAACAGAATCACCTTCACGAGAAGTTCAAGCTGATACAAATCACTACTCGGGCAATGTTGGCTAAGCCGCCCCAAGATTCTATCATCCTAGCACACCTTACTCTTAGGTCATATGCTGGTGTTATAAGGGGTTCTGTAACGAGACCATAACTTCCTTGTGTAATCCTTTGATTTAAATAAAAAATTGTGATGTCTTCTTATAGTGAAGTTTGTGAATTTTCAAATGTCCTGATAAATATAGTATGCATATTATTGATGAATTTTAGAAAAGGGATTTTTAAAAAATATTTACTTAAACCTTAAATAATTTATAATGTGTAATGATTTTCAAAAAATGGTCTTCTATAGTTATGTTTAGAAAGAAATTTAGAGTCTAATAAGATCAACTTAATTTTTGATGAATAGTAAATTGTGAGTAGTGATTTTGCGCTTATGATTAGTAATGTGATCAAATGGATTAATTAAACTCACTTAAGAAAGTATTAATATAATCTAGGGACCTTGATTAAGTAATTTGATTCAATAAAATAGGTAAATAACTGTTCCAGAAAGTACTAGTTAAGTATTAGTGTTTTCCGGGTGAATAGTGTTTTTTTATTTTAAAAATTAAATTAAAAATATTTAGAAAGTTATTTTCATAAAATGGAGTTAATTTTTGAAGTCATAGCATCAATATTTGGTTAAGGTGAATTTTTTGGATTTTTCGGAAAAAGTTGAATTTTCAGTGAATAGTGTTTTTATTTAAAAATTAAATTAAAAATATTAAAAAATTATTTTCATAAAATGGAGTTCATTTTTGAATTTAGAGAATCTATATTTGGTTAAGGTGAATTTTTGGGATTTTTCTGAGAAAGTTGAATTTTCTATGAATAGTGAAAATACAGTTTTTGACTTTCGGGTGTTTAATGACATCATTAAGGATTTAATATTTATGTAATAATTCTGGTTGACTTATGAATAGTAAGATAAGGTATGAGGTTTCCTAAGTGGCTGATACCATGGGAAAATACCATGGGCAATCCCATGGTTTTTCCAATACCACTAATGAGTTGTCCCTTGGCAATTAATGCCTTATCCCCTCACGTCTCTTATAAATACCAAGTCATTCCCTCATTCATTTCATTTCCAAATACTCCCCAAAGAAGTTTTGGTCTCTTTACCTCCCATGAATTCCAACCAAGGTTCCCTCAAGCCTCCCAAGGTCCCGACCTTCAAGCTTTCAAAGTTACTCTTCGAGGTAAGGGATCATACCTCTCACTTTCTTTTCAAGTACTCTCGTTTGTGTCATTTATTTTAAGCCCCATGTTATTATGTTGGGGGTGTTCTTTTATATTTATATTAATTTCCTTTTAATTTTCATATTATGATAGACCACCTCTTTCTTTCATCATTTCAATTTATGAATGTTTAAGTGGAGTTGTAAGGCTGCTGAATTTTTGTAAAGGATTCTTTCACTCTTCCCATTTTCAAAGATCTATTATCATGTCAAGTCTTTCAAGTTCCTTTTTCCCATGTTGGGTTATTATATCTATATACATAATAATTTACTTTTATTTTTACATGATGAGAGACCCTATTTAATCACATCAATTAATTTTTTGATGTTTTAAGTGACGTCGTTAGGCTGCCGAATTTTTCATAAGAGGAATCTTATTTTTGTCTTCCTTTCAAGTTTTTCTTTTAATATGGTATGTCCATAAAATTTATTACCATGTTATTATATCCTTTATATTCTGTTCCTATACTATTTTATGGATCATTAATGAGTGGGTGACCCATGTCCCCTCTCTTTTCAATGTTTTCTAAAACCCTGCAACATTGTCGTTATGCTGCCGAATTTTCGTCTCAAAATGTCTCTCTCTTTTTCTCAAATTCTTTTATTTTATTAATTGAATTCTAAAAACTATTTATTCTACAGGTTTATTCACGTATATATCAAAATGTTCTATTTTAAATTCTGGGATTGATAAACATGAGACCCTCTTTCCTTTTTCGTGGGTTTAAAGTGACATAAAGATCACGTCTTTAAAGCAGTTTTTAAAATGTTATGACTATGAAATGAAACCCATTTCTTTTATTCTATATAGGTTATTTATGAAATGATTGATGATGATATATGTGGATCACTTGATAATAAATACAAATTAAGGGTGCACCCTGATAGCGCTCCAATGCATTGGGTAAAGACTTAATCTCTAGAGATGACGATTTTAACGATACCTTGGTGAATAACCATGGTAATTTTTTTTAATGACACCTTGAGGACGGACCTTGGTGAAATGGAAATGATTGTCTAAGTTAAATGTTGTAGCCACATTTTCATGTTATTAAACACGTTATTTGTATTATGATATGCCTCATGATTTCTTTCTCATGCCTTAAAGTTCTTTTTCATGACTTTATTGATGTATCTCAAGTTCACATGTTAAATGTTTCCCCTTGTTTCCCTTATTGGGCCTTCTGCTCACCCTTTCCTTTAATGTATGTCCCCTAGTTATGAGATGCAGTAATGAACCTAGGATGAACATAAGGAGAATCCTTTTGAGTGTTTAAGAAGAATGTTTTATGCTTTCATATATTAAGTTCCTGGTTTCCAAGACACTAAAACATAAAGATCCTCAGTTTTGTATAATGTAATTAAAGTTAATGTGATAAAAAGGCGGGATGCTATAGTTGGTATCAAAATATAGTTTAGTTATTTCTATAAATTATTATATAAAAACTTTAGTAAGAACCCTATATAAAAGTTTAAATATTGTAAATCTTCTTGGTATTTTGGTGAGTATTGAGTAAGTGGTTTATCAAGAAAATACACCCATGTCTGGATACGAGCAGGTGGAGGTGCCTCTGGCACAATGTACATAGGGATAAAACCCAGAAACACCTCTTTGAGATAGAATTGAATAGGAACTGGTACATGACAACGGGCATTGCTGCACTCTTGGTTACGACACTCCTGGGGGATATGTTTGGTTAATCGCATTCTTTTTATGAATCATTGTGAATGAATTATAGAAAAATGTAATTATCTAAGCATGAAGTTTTAAGAAATAAAATACTTTTTAGTTAAAAGATTCGTAAATGAAATAAGTTTCTCACGAAGGATTTACTCTTTTTGAAAATGTCCCCATCATCTAGGAATATGTTGAAGTATTTCCTGTGGAGTTACCCAGACCTCCCCCAAAAAGAGAGGTAGAGTTCTCCATTGAACTCATACATGGATCTCATCTGATGTCAAAGACCCCATATTGGATGTAAAATGTGGAGCTAGAGGAATTAAAGAAAAAACTCCAAGTTATTTTAGATAATTAGTTTATCTGACCAAGTGTGTTTCCTTGGGTAGCACCAGTTCTCTTTATGAAGAAGAAGGATGGATCGATGCAGCTATGCATTGATTATAGAGAACTGGATTGGATCACAGTGAAGATAAAATACTCTCTTCCAAGAATTGGTGAATTATTTGACCAACTTCATGGGACTCAATTCTTCTCTATGATTGATCTTTGTTCTATTTATCATCAATTGATGGTAAAGAATGTTGGTATTCCCAAAATAGCTTTCCAATCAAGATATGGGAATTATGAGTTTTTTGTTATTCCCTTCGGTCTGACTAATGCACCTTCTATTTTTATGGATAAAGAATAAGTTGATTTTGGGAACTTATGTTTTATCAATTGTATATCCTTTGTATAAGAAAATGATTTGGTGATTAAATGATAAAGGTTATTTTGGATGAGGTTTTCTCTTTCGGAGTACTATATGCCTAAGGGAAATAAAATACTATAGGATTTAAATTGAGGAGGAATGGTTGAATTTTTTTGTCATAATTTATGTATTTATTGTGGACATATGGTGATTTGGGTTATTTCTGTAAAATGATGAACCTAGCATAGAGAATATGTGAATAGGTTAATTACACTTTAGTATGAGACTTTAATATTAGTCGATATTATTTGGAGATAAATGTTAAGATTTTTTTGTGGAAGACTATGTGATTAAATCCTTCTATGTTTTGGGTTCCAATATTAGTTTGGATTATTCTGAAGAAATTTTAGGATGATTGTGTATTGAATGGTCTTTCTAGAACTTTGGGTACTTTTTTTGAATTTTGGAGATTAATAGTCATATTTCTTTTTATAAAGGATTATCCTTTTGGGGGATTATATGATCTTGTACTAACCATTTTATTTTTAGTTGATGACTAAAGACAAGGGAAAAATATAGTTATTCTTTTGTGGATTATGTGATTGTATAGAAGATGATTCTTGTGCTTTTGATGAGACCAGGTCTTTTTGAATGCTCATTGTTTGGAGAAAATATTAGTCTTGGTGGAAACTTATTAAGGTATGAAACTCTACTTGAAGGTAAGTATATTTCCTTATGTTTTTATTCTATGTAGTTAATGAATTCCTCAAAATTATGAAAATTAATGTAAAACAAAAACGTTTTTGGTTTACGTTTCCTACTGGGTAATCAAAGATCATTTAACACATCTTAAGTTTGTGATCTTCTTGTTGTTAATTTTCTCCTAATCATGTTTCTATCACTCCCCATAAGAACTTGACCCTTTGTTTTCTCTTCCATATCCATTCTTTCCTATATGGAATCCTAGTATGGGTTAACTCGGGTGACCTTTGTACTTCCCTTTAAATATTTTAGAGTAATAGTTTTACAGACTCTTTTTTCGATGTGGGACTTTCAACGAAATTTCCAAGCCCAATTTTAAAATTGCGAGGATGCAATTTCTTATGGGGGGAAGATTGTAACGACCCGAAATTTTGAATAAATTTTTTTCATAACTTTGTGTGTTATTTTATTTTATTCTCCACAAAACTATTTCATTTAATAAAATGAGTATAATTAAAATAAAACAGTTGGGTTTCAACTATTATATGACCATTGGCCAATATGACTATTGCAAACTAAATGTTGCGATTATTGTCTATAAATACAAGTGATCTTGATTAATTAATATAGAAAGAAGATTTGATGGCCCCATCCAGTAGTCCCGGGCCGAATGAAGCCCATCTGACGGAACTCGAGAAGGAGGTAGCACCTTTGGGCTTGACTCTGGACCAAACCCAAGCTGAACTTCATCGTATGAAGCTAGAACAAAATCGCCTTCATGAGAAGTTCAAGCTGATAGAAATAACTGCTTGGGCAGTGTTGGCTGAGCCACCCCAAGATTCTATCACCCTAGAACACCTTACTCTTAGGTCCTATGCTGGTGTTATAAGGGGTTATGTAATGAGACCGTAACTGCCTTGTGTAATCCTTTGATTTAAATAAAAAAATTGATGTCTTCTTATAGTGAAGTTTGTGAATTTTCAAATGTCTGAATAAATATAGTATGCATATTATTGATTAATTTTAGAAAAATTATATTTTAAAAATATTTATGTAAACCTTAAATAATTAAAAATGTGTAATGATTTTCAAAAAATGGTCTTCTACATTTATGTTCAGTAAGTAATTTAGAGTCTAATAAGATCAACTTATTTTTTTTGAATATTAAATTATGAATAGTGATTTTACGCTTAAGATTAGTAATGTGATCAAATGGATTTAGTAACCTCACTTAAGAAAGTATTAATATAATCTATCCACCTTGATTAAGTAATGTGATTCAATAAAATAGGTAAATAACTCTTCCATAAAGTAATGGTTAAGTATTATTTTTTTCAGGTGAATAGTGTTTTTTATTTTAAAAATTAAATTAAAAATATTTAAAAAATTATTTTAAAAAAATGAAGTTCATTTTTGAAATCAGAGCATCGATATTTGGTTAAGGTTAATTTTTGGGATTTTTCTGAAACAGTTGAATTTTCAGTGAATAGTGTGTTTATTAAAAATTAAATTAAAAATATTTAGAAAATTATTTTCATAAAATGGATTTCATTTTTGAATTCAGAGCATCAATATTTGGTTAAGGTTATGTTTTGGTATTTTTCTGAGAAAGTTGAATTTTCGGTGAATAGTTAAAATACAATTTTTGAGTTTCAGGTGTTTAATGACATCATTAAGGATGTAATAATTATTCAATAATTCTGGTCGACTTATGAATAGTAATATAAGGTATGAGGTGTCCCAAGTGGCTGATACCATGGGAAAATACCTTGGGTAAGCCCATGGTTTTTCCAATACCACCGATGAGGTGTCCCATGGAAATTAATGCATTGTCCCCTCACTTCTCCTATAAATACCAAGCCATTCCCTCATTAATTTCATTTTCAAATCATTCCCAATGAAGTTCTGGTCTCTTTACCTCACAAGGAGTCCTCCCAAGGTTCCCTAAATCCTCCCAAGTTATCGACCTTCATGCTTTCGAAGATACTCTTCAAGGTAAGGGATCATACCTCTCACTTTCTTTTCAAGTACTCTCGTTTATGTCATTTCTTTTAAGCCCAATGTTCTTATGTTGGGGTGTTCTTTTATATTAATATTACTGTTATTTTCATGTTCATATGATTATATACCCCTATTACTCTCATCATTTCATTTTATGAATGTTTAAGTGGCGTCGTTAGGCTGCCGAATTTTTGTAATAGATTCTTTCACTCTTCCCATTTTCAAAGTTTTATTATCATGTCAAATATTTAAAGTTCCTTTTTCCCATGTTAGGGTATGATCTCTATATTAATCATAATTTCATTTTATTTTCACATGATTAGATACCCTATTTAATCTCATCAATTCATTTTTTGATGTTTTTAGTGACATCGTTAGGCTGCCGAATTTTTCATAAGAGAAATCTTATTTTTGTCTTCCTTTGAAGTTTTTCATTTCATATTGTATGTCTTTAAAATTTAATTACCATGTTCTTATATCCTTTATATTCTATCTCTATACTATTTTATGGATCATTTATGAGTGGGTGACCCATGTCCCCTCTCTTTTCAATGTTTTCTAAAACCCTGCATCATAGCCGTTATGCTGCCGAATTTTCATCTCGAAATGTCTCTCTCCTTTTCTCAAATTATTTTATTTTATTAAGTGAATACTCAAAACTCTTTATTATATGGGGGTATTCATGTATATATAAAAATGTTATATTTTAAATTCTGGGATTTACATACATGAGACCCTATTTCCTTTTCCATGGGTTTAAAGTGACATAAAGATCATGTCTTTAAAGCAGTTTTTAAAATGTTATGACTATGAAATGAAACCCATTTCTTTTATGCTATATGGGTTATTTATGAAATTATTGATGATGATATATGTAGATCACATGATAATAAAGACAAATTAAGGGTACACCCTGATAGCGGTCCAATGCATTGGGTAAAGACTTAATCTCTAGAGATGACCATTTTAACAATACCTTGGTGAATAACCTTGGTAATTTTTTTTAATGACACCTTGGGGGTGGACCTTGGTGAAATGGAAATGATTGCCTTAGTTGAATGTTTTAGACACATATTAAAGTTAAGAAACATGTTATTTTTATTATTATATTCCTCATGATTTCTTTCTCATGCATTAAAGTTCTTTTTCATGACTTTATTGATGTATCTAAAGTTTACATGTTAAATGTTTCTCCTTGTTTCCCTTACTGGGCCTTCTGCTCACCCATTACTTTAATGTATGTCCCCAGGTTATGAGATGCAGTAATGAACCTAGGATAAACATAAGGATAATCTTTTCAATTGTTTATGAATAAGTTTTTATGTTTTCATGTATTAAGTTCCTGATTTACAAGACAGTAAACCTTAAAGATCCTCGGTTTTTTTTAATGTAATGAAAGTTAATGTGATAAAAAGGTGGGATGCTATATGAACTTTTTTTAAAGTTTCCAAGATTTATTTATCAAGTTTTTTTTCTTGGTTGGGTGGACCTTTAGGTAAATGTAAGGGGAATGGTTGGGCTAGGTGACTTATTAATAGACACACTCTTTCCTTTAGAAGGGTTTATCTCAAGATAAGGTTTTAAACATTTGGACTAATTTAATGGATATGATTGTGCATTCCTCATGAGGGGATGACTCTAAAGTAGGTTTCATTTGGATTTTATGTTGAGTTCCACTGTGTTGGTTATGGAACTAATATTTCCCTTATCTCTATGGTTGACTATAGGTTGAGAGGATAGTTTACCAAACCAATGACTTTGGATTTCCCCCACCGAGTTGGCTAGTTATCCTAGTTGGGTTTTTAGTTATTTTACGGTATCTTTGGTGGTTTATTTAAATTTTAGATTATTGGTAGAAATATTTTTCATCATGTATTGTAGGATAGGATCGGATCAGATTTTGGATGCGTTTTTTGGAAAGGCCTTTGGGGTGGTTGAGGATTTCTGGGTGGTGGTGGTAGTTGACTACTCAATTCTAGTTGGTTCAAAGGTTGTTTATGTTGGTTTGAATATACCCATTTCCTATAGTTTTGGTTTTATTTACACCCAAGTTTGGATCGATAGTAAGTTTCATACCTAAAGGGTTAGTTATAGGGGCATCCTAGAAAATGGCCTCCCAACTCTCAGAATTCCCTCTCAATTGGGGGAATTGTTCATAATAGTCGATGTAATAAGAATATATACCACAATGGATGGGAGGAGGATATTGGGATTTACCTTTTGAAAGAGAAATTTTTTAAAAAAAGGGTACTTACCTATTTAAACTTTGTGTCCATCTTCTTCTTGAATTTATTAATCTGCACCTCATGGAAACCTCAAATGGGTACACTGGACCTTGAATTGAATTTTTGATTGTTCTGTGCTATGTTCTCAATTAGAGATCATGAATAAATTAGGGTCGTATCAAGTAGTGTAATACCTATATCAGTATGAATCATGTTTTTATTAATAGGAATCAAACATTCATAAAAATATTGTATTAAAATTTGATCACTTATTTGGTGGTGTGGGAAACATAAACAAATCCCTTAAAATATTTCCTAGCATTCACGAATTGTTTCCCCTTGATATTTTCTTATCCAGCATATTTCTTTCCTTACTTTTGAATCTATAGAGTATGGGAAGTATTTTTCATGGAAAAGGCATTTCATTTCCACCAAACCTCTAATTGGTGAATTGACATAATACAACCAATATTTTGTAGTGTCTTCTAATGAAAATGGTAATGCCCTAAGATTTACGTGTTCTTCATCCAAATTTGTAGGTTTTAATGTATAACACATAGTTTTAAATTATTTAAAATGCTTATGTGGGTCTTATCCTATGATTCCATGTATTCTTGTTAAAATGTTAATTAAATCAGATTTTAGTTCAGAATTAGGTATCAAGCCTTGCATTTGAAAATAAGTTGGTTGGATATCAACATCAGAAAAGGTTAGTTATTTTAGTTGTAGATTATTTTAATCCATTTTATAAAATTTTATTTCAGTTTTAATATGGGTTCTAGAATAAGAAGAAGGATCAATAAGAGTTTCAATGTTTTGGGTGTACACCTTAAAAGGGTTCTCATGTGTGTCTCGGTGTCGCTGACGTAGGATCCTCTCTAGTTTTGGTTTAAAAGGTGGTAAATCTCACGTAGTAGAACATGTCATGAATATATACTATATAAGAAATAAATAATAACAAAAAAATATAGGTAAAGGTATAATATAAAACCTATAAACATTCACAAAATTCACAAAAAAAAACTTATAAAAAACATGCACTAAAAACAAAGCGCTCCCTGAAAACGACACCAAACTTTGAACACATTTTCATGACACATAAAATTGATTAGGATTTTATGGTTGATTTAAAGCATAGGGAAGACCCTAGGTCATCTCTCAAGGGTCATTGGATGTTTAAAGTGTTTAGTTTTAATAAAGGTTCTTAAAATAAGGGATGGTTTTTGAAAACAAATATAAAAAAATAAAATAACTTAATTTAAAGAGTTTAATAGGTGAAAAACAAGTGGATTTTAAAAAATATGAGAAAAATGGTTTGTTTTTATTTCACTACACACATATAAATTTCATCTCTCTTGGAGTTTAATTTAGGTTTGAAGTAACTCTTTGGTTGAAATTAAACTGAATCCCAATTACTTTCTAAGATTTTATATGAATGCACGTTGAGCCAAACCTTGGCATAACAATCATATATCCAAGGTCCAGATCTAATTCATGATATAATAAATTCCAAAGAAAACTTAAATCTCAAATATATTTATAATAAAAGGATTATTTTGTTGTCTAATCAGAACAACACAAGTCACGCACTCAAGAATCCACACTGATTGGTTAAAAGTAAAGAGCATTCAATTTGATCCAATCAAACATAGAATTCAAACATGAATAAAAGTAATATAATTCAAAATAAAATATTTTCAATTACAAAAAAAATCAAATAGTTAGTATAACAAGTAATATAACTCCCTTTATAAGATGTGTAGCTCCCTCACAATAAATGCTAACTGTTTAGCACAATATCGAGAGGAGGAAAGTCTGGTGGATATCCTTATTTATTTTAGCTCTCCCTTTGAGGATAGGGAGATCCATAACCTCAAAGGGTATAATAGGTATCCCCTAAAACTAAAAAAATGGTAGCACTTCACTCCTTGGTTTATCATGAAAATGAGGTACCCATGGTTCCCTTTTATAGCCAAAATGGGAAGTGTTTTTGGAAATCTATTTTTTGAGACACCACTTCTATCTCGGTTTTGGACTAGTAAATGTCCATATCATGACTTGGAAAAAATATGAGAGTTCTTGGAAAACCATTTGAATATCTCCATGTAAAAAAATTTATTCCATTATACATATTTATTGGGTGATATTTTCAAAATATTGAACCTATCTTTTGAATTTGGGTAAATTCTATCCACTAGACAGATTGGTTCGGATGGTCTACCAGATGGACGAACTGGGCTTAAGTTTATGGAGATGAGTTTTATACCATAGAGTTTTGGATTGGAACACAAAATTTCAGACCATTTGGATGCACTTATGTTACAAAATGTGTAAAACAGTGGATATCTGTCCTTGGGCTTCCGTGTAGTTTGTCCCATTTTTCTTCTAGATCATCTCTCGGGCCTCCAAATCACCTCCTCATATAATGAAATCATCAAAAAAAGTAACATTGACCTTTTCAAAGGTGATAAACATAAAATAATTAAATAAAAAAATGAAGTGTAATTTTTTATTATTTTTATAATTTTCAATACAAAACTAGTTTAGCACAGTGGTGTAAGGGTAAAAATGAAACAGTGAATCGCGGTGAGATCACTCATCAAATTAGATGATTAACATGTGATGCATTCATCGACTTGGTTAGTATAAAATTGAATAATTCAGAACAAATGAGTAGGTTATATGAGATTGACATACTTGGTGTTTTATGGTCTCATTATGTCTTAAAATAATGGGTTATGTGATTATTTATCCATATATATGATACATATTCTAGATATATATATATAGAGATAGATTCATTTGATTAAGATCATTCCATATCATATTATATCTTTAGTATCATTTATAGTTTATAAGTGGAAAATAGTTTATTATAATTATGGATTTTGGAATTCATAATTTTTTTCAATGATATGAAGGACCATGGGGCCACACTTTGCACTTGTGAAAATGAGGATTAAGTTTAAATAACTTTGGGAACAAACCAAAAAGTGTTATAGAGGGAATGTTTGAGAATTTGTGGATGTTATTTCACTAGTTGTTACAAAGGATGTGACACGTGGAATAAATAAATGATATATTTTCAAAAATAGTTTAAGAAGATATCAAAAATGATTTTTGGATATATTTTTACATGTTGTTTCATATGATGTTAGATAACATGAAACAATGATAAATCTATGAGGATTTAGTGTATATGGAAGAGTGCTTAAATTTTTTACTAAAGTAACCACCACTACATAAAGGTTTCAACCATTTCATGGTATTACTTGGTATACACCATGATGCGGTGAGTGTTTTAAAATTTTAGAGAAGTACATGGTGTTAAATGTGTTATGTTATAATTATCAAATTCGTGAGATTATTCGAAAATAATTATATTAATCTAGTTTTAATCATCATATGGTAATAGTTAGAGGAGTTTGGATATCCAAGAATGAATATTTAAGTTTTATACAACCATTATGAGGAATGGACCTGACATTGAAAAAAGTTATAACATTTGAATGTTTTGAGAGATGATTTATCAATATGGTTGAATTTTTTGATCTAAGGAGGGTCCTTAGAAGGATATAGTTTCAATCCATTGATGGTGATGTGTGATTATACTGTTTCAAAACACTTTTATAATTATTTAGTCAAATATAATTTAGTTCTCATTATATTATACCTTTGAACAATTTTATAGTATTTTAGGGTAAGGAAATACATCCTTATCAATAATTGTGAGATTCATGAAGCCCATGGACACCCTAAAAGGAAGGAATACATTGGTTTCTTCTAAATAATTATTATCAAACTCAAATGGATGAGATGGATTAATAGATAATAAGGTATTCCATTATTTTTCTATTTTATTATTTATCCTAAACATATAGATACATAATGGTTATATAGGTTTTTGGAGTTGTCTTCATATATGTTTAATATAATATTTATCCCTTTTAAGCCCATCACTCAAATTTTGGTATTTTTCCTTTTCCAAACTATGTGGATGATTAGCATGTGTCACATGAATTTATATATAGTCTAATTGATTTAATTTTTTAGTATTCATTATTATATCTAGTAAGGAGTCATGTGATTGTGCAAAGGTACATAAGGATAAGGCCTCTAATATTTTGTGTTATACCCACTCAATGCTAGTTACCAAACCCTAATATATTGGATGTGGTATTGGGGTTGAACACTTACCTTACCGGCTATGGTGGGGTCTTGGTGGGTTGTGTCATGTGTAATTTCTATCATAGTGGATCTATATTAGGTAAAATTTTGGAGTTAGGCATCATTTGAGGTTGGTTTATGAATTTAAGAAAGTAATTTATAATGTACATGAGTTCAGCCACTGGGCTAGGGAGCCCATTGTTAGCACAGAGACCAAAATATGCATTCACAATGACTTTTATGACCTAATAATTTAATTATAACTCTAAAAAATTATCTAAAAGGTAATTTATATGGTGTAACATGAATCATGTAGTGATCAATAATTTATTTCTATGTTCTCCTTGAGACTACACCCTAGATGTGATTGAATGACCATGGATTAATCTTGTCAAATATAGGATGCCAATATGAATATATCCAGCTAGGATCCCTGGGAATGTTTTTTATTTTAATATTTTATAATTAGAGCCTCTTAGAATAAACCAACTATAAATTTAGGCTTCTCTTGAGGTATTAGATCATGAGATGTTCACATTGGTCATGCATATTGCAGATCTTCTTCCCATAGTGTACAAAGAAAACTCTCCACCCACAATACAAGAGCATGATTCCACATATATTGATTATTAGGTAATTGAAGTCATACAATATGAATATTATCATACAATAAATAATAGATATGAATTTTTATAGCATGAAGCACCTACACACCACGGTGATCCTAACCCTCCAACCATAGAAGACTAGCTTGAGGTAGGGCCAAAAGTGTTTCACTTTTTCTAGACACCAATAGAATATATAGTGGTACCAATATCCATCCTTCTCTATAGTAAATTGAGTAATTGGTGGACCTTTCCTATCTAAACACACAAAATGTAACTTTTACTTGGATAGAGTTTGAGTGCTTCTTTTATGAGGAGTACTACTCGAATACATGGAGGATCGATCAGGTCTAGGATTTCTCATACCTATTATAAGGTAACATGTATTTCATATATTATGTTTCAAGTTTCAATAATCTCTTGAGGTACTCTATAGTTATGATTCGTGGAGGATTATTTAGATTATATCTTGTAGCACCCCTAGTCTCAAGTAAGTAACCCTTTATTTATGTTTTTTAAGTATGTAAAGTTCATGGGTGATGTTTGGAAGGGTTGGGGAAAATTTTGGAATGTTTTGGGGATTTTTTATAGGTGAACAGTTTGATAATGGTTTGTGGAAACCATGAACCACATACATGAAACCATGCACAATGAGACAGGGCATATGTAGAAATCACATGGGCAGGCGCCCAGTTTGTCCAAATCGTTCGGCCACATAGGAGAAATCGTGCAATGTGGGATAGTGGGATTTGGCATGTCTAGCACATTATTTTCTAACTGTGTGAACAAACTATGTGAGTTCCCCCATAAGGTAGTGGCTAGTTCATAATTATTACATGGTTTTTCTAATCATGTGACTAACCATGCACGGTTTAAAAACTAGATCCACAAAATGTGGATCTAGGTTGATTTGATGTTTTAACCGATTTATTTTGAACCAAAATGACCCTAAATCAATATTCTATCCTCCCAAAGGATTTAAAGGCTTCTCTAATCAATTCGGAGAATATCTGAAGGCTTCTATTGGTGAATTGAATCCAAATTCTTGTGGTAAGTCAATGTTCTTGGTTTTTTTGGTAGTTTTCTTTAAATCTATTTCTCCCCCTCTCTCTCATTTTCTTAGATCTATGTATAATGTGGATATATAAAAGGTATAGGATTCCAAATATGATTATATTTTACTTTTTTTATTACAGGGGAATGGTAGGTTTTTTTAGTTTCAACCCGCTTCTATGGACACTTTCTGTCGTTTTCTGTTTTCTCCATGTTATATGAGGTAAGTTGATTAAATCTTGACTCCTCTATTTATAACATGATTGATTTATTTCAAATTAGTATTTGTGTGAGAAATTTATTGTGAAATGTTTTGTGAAATGGTTATTGGAAGACTTATTCGGTGATGGTTTTTGGTATTTCACAAAATTGGATTTTTTGGACAAAGGTGAATTTGGTAACATTATTTTAAAATGGTGATTTGGTTTTGATTCTTAGAAAAAAATCAATAAAATATTATGTTTGTTAAAATGTGTTTTTCTATAAAAAATCAATAAAATGTCAGTTTTATTGAATTGTTTTGTGGTTATGATAAGGAAATTTGGGGGTAGGGGCCTTTTTAAAAAAAGAGAAAAAAACACACAACCCCTTTTGTGGGACAAGGTGGTACCCATCTAAAATCCAACCACCTAGAGGCACATTGGCCTCAAAATCCAATGGTGATTTTTCAAATGTCTTTTAGAAATATACATGAATAGGTAAATTATCACACATCTTTAGAAGTATTTTGTGATACTTGGGTTGTCTTGTGGAGTTGGAGCATAGAGTTCGTCATTGGATTCTTTGGTTTTATTAGTTTTTTCTTAAATTTTGTACCTTGATATTTTATTCTTACACTATAGTTCTTGGATTTAGTTTGGTTTTAATATCAAGGGTTACTTTTAGTTTCCTTTCAATGATATCTTGCATCATGTAGTAGTTTATTTGGTTATGGTATGTTTGGTTGGTTGTTTTATTTTCGAAGGGAAAACCATCCCCCAATGGTTAATGAATCCCTTATAATTTATTTCCATCCTTTAGAACCTTGAGTATGTCACTTAAGGCCAAGTGATGTCCTTCCTCCTTATCAAGCCAATGAGGATGGGTGGAATGTTATAGGTGGTATCATATTATTCGGTCCTCGACTAACAAGTGGTCATCAGTTCTAATGTTCTTGGAGTTGAAATTCATTCTAGTTTATTCTTTGTGTCGGGTTGGTAGAAAGGAGTAGGATTGTGAGACTTTAAATGTACATCATAAAAAGATGTATCTAAACTTTTTATGTTGAACTTCAAGTTACCAGTGAGTTGGGCACATAAGTGTTTAATAGATGCTTATAGGATTTGGAATCTCATTGTCATGAGTTTAGCCAATGAGAAGCATGACATGCATTACAGAAATGAAATCCCTCTAGGAGTTTATATTTCATTTTGATTAATGATTTATGATTTAGTTATTTTTTTATTTTTGAAAAAAAATTAATTTTTTTTTCAAATGTGAGGTTTTGAAAAATAGAATCATTATGGTGTTTTGAAAATGGTTTGATTTTCAAAATAAAGTGATATTCTTTAAAAAATGTTTGAACATGGAAAATATTTGATTTTGTGAACCACTATTATGATAGCATGATGTGGTAGAATTTGAAATGTTAACCCTTTAGTTATTAGAGAGTGCGACTTATGGTGTTTGTTGTGTTTCTAGAAAATGGCTCCTAATAGGCATTATAAAAACCCACCAGAATAAGATACTAAAAAAGTGGTTGAACCTGAGCCATATGTAAACCACCAACTAGTATAGAGATTAGTCCAAGATTTTCAAGATATGAATGTAGGTAATGAGAGGGATGATCCAAGGAAAGTTGATCATTCTTTCTAATTCCAAAATTAGAATCCACTCATCTTTTGGGGTGATTTTGAACCAGAAAAGGTTGAGTTGTGGCTGAATAGGATGAATCATATCTTCAATTTTGTCAGCACACAAGCAGAGTTGAATGTGAACCTAGAAACTTATATTTTGGAAGATCTTGCATGCCACCGGTGGGATTTAGTTGTGTAGGATAATGTAGATCAAGGAATTTCTTGGGATAATTTTGAATAATTATTCAACAAAAAAAATTATCCTCACGCATTTAGATGAAAGGGTCATCTCAGGAATAATGGGAGGAGGAAGTATATTGATACCCATGAAAAATGATGGGAACTCTAATGTTGGGAGCAAGAGGAATAGGGACACATATTTCAAATGTGAGGGAATGAATCAAAATCAATGGTCAGATCAGTAAACCTTCCACCATGACTCAAGAGTAAAGCAGGATTTTTTCAATATCATTCGCTTGACCACATAAAGTAAGAGTATACAGAAAAACCTAGATCATGCCATAACTACAATCATATGGGGAATCTCTATCACTATTGTTGTAGTGCTCTGGGGTCTGGTGTTCGGAACACTTCTGAGTTGTTGTAGGCATTGTATACTTTGATGGTGTGAGGGAAGTAGAATACCTTTGATCAGAAAAATATAGCTACCCATGGTGATTCTAGGAATACCATGACTTCACAGGAAGTTCAATCTAAATAAGTAAACAAGTATAAAAGTGTTGAAAGTAAGAAATTATAAAGGTATGAGTAGGTTATTGTGAATGATCAGTATGGAACATCTATGGGGTGTGGTGTGATTCTTCTGAATTCTATCCTTATGCAATATTCTTTTGATACAGGTATATCTCATTCCTTTATTTCTTCTCATTCTATTGATTTATTGAGTTTAAATGTTTAGGTGATTCCTTCTATGATAAAACTTTAAACTCCTCTTGGTCGAAGAGAATTCGAGCCTTTGTGTGTATAGCATGTTCAACAACTATTCTTAACGCTGAGTTGAAATGGGATTTCTCTATGCTTGATATGGATTCTTAAGATATAATTCTTGGTATGGATTGGTTTTTGATTTTCAAGACTCACATAGATTTTTATACATAGAGAGTTCATTTTACGACCGAGGATGGAATCGAGCATCTCTTTCAAGGAGACCATAAAATAAAGGAGGGTGCAATGGGCTTGTTGGAACTAGTAGTTAGAATGATATCATACCAATTGGATGCTTTGTATTTAGCATGAATGGATGAGATTGATACAAATAGTTTTCTAGCAGTTGTGAATCATTTTCCAGATGTGTTTCTCAAAATTTTATTAGGGTTTCCACCTATGAGGGAAGTAGATTTTACGATTGATCTTCTATCAAGGACCAATCCTATTTCCCTTTCATATTATTAGGTGAACCAATAAAATAAATGGAATTTAAAGTGTAGTTGGAAGAGCTAGAAAGTAAATGGTTCATTCGGCTTAGCATCTCCCCATGGGAAACACCAGTCTTATTTTTCAAAAAGGCATATGGAACTCTTCATTTTTGTATGGATTATCAAAATATTAAACAAGTTACAAAAAAATGGTATCCACTTCCATGCATTGATGATCATTCGATCAATTAAGGGGATCTAATTGGTTCTATAATATTGAATTGCGATAAGGATATAACTAGTTTTGGTTTCGGAAGGAGGATATTCCAAAAACAGCTTTCAAGAGTAGATATGTCCATTATGAATATGTGGTAATTCCTTTCGGTATTATGAATGAACCAACAGTTTTTATAGTATTGATCAATTTTATATTTTATAAGTATCTGGATTCATTCATGGTGGTGTTTTTGGATGACATATTAGTGGATTCAACGAAAATAACTGAGCATGAAAAACACTTGGATATAGTGTTTTTAATCTTGTAGGATCGTCACCTATATGCCAAATTATCAAAGTGATATTTTTGGATATAAGAGGTATGATTTATTGGACATGTAATTTATGAAGTATGTATTTATATAGATCCAAAAAAGATATATGTTGTTATCTTTTTGAAACCACCAAAGAAACAATTTGATATTCAGTTTTCTCGGATTGGCTGGTAATTATAAACACATTGTGCATGAAATTTCACAACTATCATCACCTATGATATCATTGAAAAGGGAGAATTTACCATTACAATGGAAAACATAATTCCATGAGTCTTCTCAAGATCTTAAATTTCACCTTACATCAGCACCAATATTTATTTTTCTATAATTAGGACAAAGGTGCGTGGTGTATTGTGATTCTTCAAGATCAGGGTTTGGATGTGTTCTCATGTAGGGAGATCATATTGTTTCTTATGAATCAAGGTAGTTGAAGGTGCATGAGAAGAACTACCTAACACACGATTTAGAGTTAGATGATGTATTCCATGATTTTAAAACATTGAATAATTATCTCTTCAGTGAGAAATTTATTATGTTTAAAGACCATAAGAGCTTGAAGAATATTTTCTCAGAAAGGGATTTGAATCTAGGATAAAGAATATGGATAGAATATCTCCAATTTTTCAACATTGAATTGATGTAAACATCAGTAAACGGTAATTTAGTGGCATATGCATTAAGCATAAAGTTATATACTCAAATGGAAAAAAGAAGCTTCAGATGAGTGGAAGTTGATGTCGGTCCTTGCTGACATGCACTTGGAATGTGAAGACCGAGGTGAAGTTTTTGTTTTCTTCCCATTTTCATTTTTTCTTGATTTAGTGAAGACGGTTAAAGAGGCATAGATATCTGATGTAGAATTTTTGTTGATGAGTTCAAAAATCAAGGGTGGTGAGACTATTGAGGGGTGGAATCTAGATGAGAGATCATTTTTATGGTTTAGAAATTGGATGTCTGCACCTATATATTGTTAGGAAAAACATTTTCATTCTTACAACCATTAAATACAGGTTGTTCATCCATGTATACAGAAGATGTGTAATGTGTTCAAATAATTGTTTTGGTGGGTATGTATTAAAATAAAGGTGGATAAGTTTTTTCTGAGAAACTTAACTTGTAAGTAAGTGAAGGCAGATCATCATCAACCAGTAGGAATGTTGTATTATTTACCAATTCCAGTTCAGAAATGGGAGAAAATGGCTATGGATTTTTTAATAGGTCTCCTAAGAATAGTTCGGAAACAAGATGTCATTTGGGTGATAGTGGATCAAATCACTTCATTCTTATTCGTGAATCTCATTCAGTGGAGGAATTGTCAAAAACATATGTCTAAGAAGTGGTAAAGAGGAATTTCATACTAGTTTCAATAATGGAAGACATAGATCCAAGGTTTAATATCATTTAAATGAATACTTATAGAAATCCCTTGGGATTCAGTTGACTATGATTATAGCATATTACCGTCAGATGGATGGGAAATCTGAAAGGACGATAAAAAATTGGAAAACATGTTTCGGGCTAGTGTAATAGATTTTGGTGTCTCGTGGGAAGAGAACATGCCAATAGTGGAGTTATCTTATAAACATAGTTATCAATACTCGATACATATGTCTCTTTTGAAGCATTTTATGGGCATCCTTGTTGATCTCTACTTTGTGGGGTTGAAACAGGTGATACTTCATTGGTTGGGCTGAGGCTAGTCTAAGAAACAATAGAGAAGAATTAGTTGGTCAGGAAACAAATAGAGATGACATAGAGTCATCAAAAATCATATACAGATCATCGTTGATGGTCATTATCGTTCGAGGTGAGTGATCATGTGTTCTTTAGGATCTCTCAAAATCTTGGAAATCGTTTTTTTAAGCAGTGAAAGTTATATCCTTAATACATAGGCTCGTTTGAGATACAAGAATGGGTTGGTGTGGTGTCATATCGCCTGGTCTTCCCACCATATTTTAGTGTGGTTTATAATGTATTCTAAGTATCTCAGTTGAAAACATATCAACATGATCCTAAAAATGTGATTTGTTTGGATCATGTTTAATAAGATTCTAATGCTTCATTGGTGCACATGTCAGTGTGGGTTGTGGATAGGAAATAGAAATTCTTTCATGGAAAATCATCAGCCTAGTATAGGTTTTGTGGAAACATGATCGGATTCAGGATCAGACTTGGGAATGAAAGAAAGAAATGAAAGAGTAATGACCAGATCTCTTTCAGGGAAATGATGGTTTTTTATTTTCTAGGTACGGAAATGCTAATGGTGGGGAGAATGTAACACCCTCAGTTTTAAGTAAGTAACACTTTATTTATTATTTTTAATTATGAAAATTTTATGAGTGAGCTTTGGGAGTGTTTGAGAACCTTTTAGAATGTTTTTAGGGCTTTTATAAAGGTTCATAGTTTGAGCACAGTTTATGTAAACCGTATAGAACCTATAGGAAAACATGCACAATGAGACAAGGGATAAGGAGAAGGAGCACGTGTAGGTGCACGGTTTTTCCAAATGGTGTGATGGCCAAGGAGAAACCACGCAACATGGGGCAGTGAGATTTGGTATGGCTAGTTCACGTTTTTCTAGTTGTGTGAGCCAGATATGCAAGGACCCCCTTAATGTAATCGATTTAGCATGATTAGAGCACGATTTGTCTAACCGTGTGACTAACAATGCATGGTTTAAAAACATGACCTACAAAAGTTGGATAAAGGTTAGTTTGATATTTTAACCCCAATGATTTCCCCCAAAACGTCCCTAAATCATGATTTTATCCACCCAAAGTCTATAGAGGCTTCGCCCATTGATTCGGAGGTGATCCTAAGGATTCTCTCAGTGCGTTGAAGATGGATTCTCATGAAAAGTCATTGTTCATAGTTTTTTTTTGGAAGTTTTCTTTAGATCAAATTATCCATCTCTCTCAGTTTCTTAGATCTATGCTTTTTGTGGATATATCTAAGGTATTCGATTTAAAATAAGGTTATATTTTACTTTTTTGATGATAGGGGAATATATCTAAGGCGGGTTTTCTGAGTTTTGACCTGTTTCCATGGAAGTTTTGGTGTCGCTTTCAATTTCCACCATGTTTTCCGAGGTAGGTGGCTTCAATCTCGACTCCTCTATTTAGGAATTGAAGACTTCATTTAAAATTATTATTTTTTTGTGAAAATTATTGTGAAATCATCATGCAATGATTATTGGAAGCCTTATTTGGTGATGGTTTGTGCTATTGTGAAAAATTAGGTGTATTGGACAAAGGTGAATTCAGTAACATGATTTTAAAATAGTGATTTGGTTTTGATGCTTAGAAAATGGTTTTTAATGAAATATTATTTTTATTGAAATTGTTTGATTGAAAAAATGGTTTTCAATAAAAGTTTTGCTTTATTGAATTGGGTTGTGGTTATGGTTTTCAATAAAAGTGTGGTTTTATTGAATTGATTGAATTGTGTGGGAATGGTTTTATTGGAATATGATATGGCTAAAATGTTTAAGAATGTGTGGAATGGATAGATATTGGTAGTGAAGTTACACCATCAAAGGTTATGGATTATGGATGTGAAGTTCCACTGTAATGGTAACACCAAACTTTTGTGTGTGTGTGTGTGTGGCTATGTGATATGGAATGGGTAATGCCAATTAAATTAATGAAATGGTTAGAATGAAATTTTTGGTTGCATTCCTTGGAAGTTTATTTTGTTTGATAAAATTGTTTCATTATGGAACTTTTTTATATTTTTATATAAACTATTTTAGTAATTCTTTTGTATAAACTGTTTTATATAAATGTGCTAACTTGTTCTATCCAATTAGCTTTAGTAGGGAAGTCATTTGGGGAAAACCTATTGAGTTTCATTACTCACCCCTGTTTTAGCATGTTGGTGATTTTTTAGATGTCATTTATTGGTAAACAGACTAAGGTAAGATATCTCACATCTTTACCAGTATGTTGCGATACTTGGGAAGTGTTGTAGAGTTGGAGCACAGAACATGTTTGGATCTTGGAGTTTGTTATTGGAGTTTTTAGTATTATATGTTTTGTCTTTCATTGTGTACCTTGATATTATAGACATTCGTTGTAGTACATGGTTTTATTTTGGTTTTAATATCAATCGTTACTTTGAGTTTCCTTTCATTGATATCATGCATCATGTAGTGGTTTATTTGGTTATGGTATGTTTGGTTGGTTATTTTATTTTAAAATGTAAAATCATCCCCAAATGGTTAATAAAGATCTTGGAATCTATTTCCATCCTTTGGCTCCTTGGGGATATCACTTTAGGCCAAGTAATGCCCTTCTTCCTTATCAATGCAATGAGGAGGGGTATTATGTTACATATCCTCTTCTAGGAGATTGATCTAGGATTGTACCTCTTTATATTCATATCTATACTAGAGACTTAGAGAAGACTCTAGTGATTGAAATAATCTTGGATAATGGTAAGTTGATTTTAGGTGTTGGTACTGGTTTTCTATGAGAAGATTCATGAGATTCAATTAGTAAAAGCCATTCATTAGTGTCTTGATACCCTACTAGAATTTTGAGATATAGCCACAGATTTATAGACATGGTTTATAAAAACCGTGGCTATATCCAACCTAAAGCCTTGATGGTCGTGGATGTATCCCAACCCACTCATGCTTTCTCACCATCACATTCCCTCAATTGCGATTCTTCCCTCCCACAAGCCCTATTCTGCTTCCCTCTATCGCAATTCTTCCTGTAAGTCTCCCACTCCTCCCCTCTGCCTCCTCCACCTACCAGCCTCCTCCTAGCCTCCCCTTCCCGCATCTGCATCCCCACATCCTCCTCGCCTCACCGAGTCACTACATCCACCTCCACCTTTTGGCCTCCTTGCCTCCCCCCCTTCCTGTATCTACAACCACACATCCCCACTCCCTCTTTCTTGCATATCTGTCTCTGCCATTCCACCTCCTTACCTCCCCGCCTCCCCGCCTCCCCGCATCCTTCGGTTCTCCCTACCCTTCTCGGCTAAATTTTTTGGCTCCACCTCGAAAACCATCCCAGTTGAGCTCCCCCAAATATCCCCTCCCTTAGGGAATGCAAATCTCCTCCCTCATGGATCCCATAAATTGTAGCCACATTCCTCTTGCAGACTCTTGTCTTAAAAAATTGATGGAAGGTATGTATTTAATTATCAACTAATTTAATATATATTTTTAAGTCCTATATTTCTACGATTTTCAATCCCTCCCCACTAAACGTATAGATATATTTATGGTTTGGCCTCCAACATTGTTAAGGCGGCTTTAAAAGGGATGGTTTTGGTCCCATACACCTTTAAGCCCAAAAGAACAACCACAGACCTAGAGGGTGTCACCCAGAAAATATGTTAAATTACTGGTAAGGTGAAATACATGATAAAGGTCTCATAAGGTAAATTGTATCTTAACTTACTTGATGGATCATTCATTATGGTTTCATATAAAAATGCTTATAGAAATAACCCATCTAAGGAATCCCCCTTTATTTTAGAATATCTTCTAATAAATTTAGTCTCATTTGTTGAAAAAGTTGGGAAAATTAAATTTTTGAATCATAAAAATTCTAAAAGAAGGAAAACCAAATTGGGTGCATCTACTAGAAGGAAAAGGGTTAAGGAAAATAGAAAGAATCTATTTGTGGTGGTGGACAAAAAAATATTTCCCCCAAATAGGGGAAGATCATTCTCAAAATGAGTATATTTTTCTGAAAATTACAAGGCCCCAAAAATACAAAGACTTCTCTTTCCCTTAGGAACTTCATTTCACAGCATCATCCAAGGTTGATTGGTATCATAGAACCCATGGTGAAGTTTGACTGTTTAGAATTTTTTTGATAAGAATTAAATTGAATAAGATTAGATGATAAATAATATTAAGATGGAAAATGTGGAAACCCTTGGGGTGATTAATAGTAATAATGTTCAATATAATATTTTCTAAATTGGGTAGCAACATATCATAATCAGTTTTGACTTAGGTAAATGCTCTTATCTAGTCTCTTTTGTATATTCTTTTAACCGCTATATCAAAATAAGAGGCCTATGGGAGGAATTTTATTTAATATCAACTCAGTTCAATGTGAACAGTTTGTTCATAGAGGAATTTAACTATGTTCTAAATAAAAATGACAATATTTGAGGAAACCTTATTAGAGTTGCCTCTATAGATTTCCAAATATTCACTGATCAGTGCTTTTTGAATGATATAAGTTTATTATAAGATAAGTTTACTTTGTTTTATAACACTATCAATTTGAGGAAATCCGTTAAAAATTATCAGTCATTTCATTCTCTTGAGATAAAATATTTGTCTTTTTTAATAGTTCTCTAAAAGGATACATCAATTACCCTAGGAAGTTAAGGAAAGATGATACCCTTTATACCCTCCTCTTTATTTTAATTTAGGATTAAATCAGTAGATATTTACTAAAAATTATTGATCAATGGATTATTATACATATTAAGTTTTCTAAAAACCTCAAAGTTCCAACACACATCCATTATGCCAATGATATTCTCCACTTATGTGAGGCTAGAAATGGATGTAAAAACTTCATTAGAGAAATATTTTCCTATTATGAAAAGGTATATGATTAATATATTTCAAGGAAAAAATCGATAGTTTTTTTGGGAAGGGAATTTAAACCAGTAAAAAGGATCCATCGTCAATATCTTGAAGGTCAAGCAAGGGGATCTATACTTAAAATATCTTGGACTATTACTCTTTAAGGGGGGGAGAGGGGGGGGAAGGGGGATGATGCAGTTGGGGTGAAAGGGGCAGGGTGTAGGGTGTAGGTGGGGGTGTAGGGGGATGGTGGAGGTGGGGTGCAAGGTGCAGGGGGAGGGTGCAGGTGGGGTGCAAGGGGCAAGGGGAAGGTGCAGGTTGCGGGGGTTGTGCAGGGGAAGGGTGTAGGTGGGGTGAAAGGGCGGAGTGGAGGTTGAAGTTGGGGTGCAAGGTGTAGGGGGGGGGGGGTATAGGTGGGGTGCAAGATGTCGGGAAGAGGGTGCAGGTGGGGTGAAAGGGGTAGGGAAGTGGGTGTAGGTGGTGTGCAAGGGGGAGGGTTCATGTGGGGTGAAATGGATAGAAGAGGGTGTAGGTGGGGGTGTGCAGGGGAGGGTGTAGGTGGGGGTGTGTAGGGGGAGGTTACAGGTGGGGTGCAAGGTGTAGGGGGAGAGTGCAGGTGGGGTGCAAGGGGGAGGGTGCAGGTGGAGTGAAAGGGGAAGAGGGAGGGTACAGGTTGGGGGCAACGGGTAGGGGAATATTGAAAAACCAATAGGTATCAACATGAAATGTAAATCTAATATTTTAGCACATGATATAATTTGTGATTATAAATATTTATTAAGAAGAGGTGAATAAACTGAGATTATAGAAAATTAGAGCGTTTATGTTCTTCATGTTGTACTTCTTGGTGATGATATTTCAGATGTTCAAATTTTTTATAGTCTAAGGCATCATTAAGGATGAGATAATTTGAATATCTTTTGAAAAACGCTGGAATGCATATTTCTGAGTTGGTATTGCATGTTTAATTTTTTATGTATAACATTAATGGCTTTGTTAATCTTTCTCATTTTCTACATATATATTTCCTCACAAAGACATATATTAGTTTAATTTATATCACATTAACATATGATATGTTATGTCATCATACTATCAATATAAATGGGTTTTACTCTTAATAATATAGAAGATAGAGGGGATAATATAAAATTTAAAATAATGATTATAGAATAAGGTGAGTGTCAATTTACATTACATAAGAACCTTAAACAATGAAGATAAAAGTGACTTTGTACTTATTTTCAAAATTGGGGAGAGAAAATAATAATAATATTTACATTAGAATCAAAATTGGAATTGAAAAAAAATCCAACATGGAGGAATAAAGTAGATAAATGAATTATAATGATTGGTATTTTATTTTTTATTAATTATAAGTAAATTAAATATATTCAGAAGTGAAGGTGATGAATGAATAAGAGAAAACTAATAAAGTAATAAGTTCATCCTTATGTTTACTTCCTTAAATAAATATTCATAGATTAGAATTCCCACTTGGATGATGATAATAATTTGATCTAAAATATAATCCACATGTTCTATAAGATATCATTCTAACACAATCAAAGTATGAATCTACTTTCAAAAGGTAACACTGAATTATATTATGATTCCGAATGGTTAATATATAAAATGGAAGAGAATATTTTCAAAAAGTAATGAAGTTGATTAAATTTTGAATATATTGTTATAGATTTGTTGAGGAAGAAACGTATATATTTGATGATTTTATGGATGGATATTAATAGGAATCAATGTGGTTGTGAGAAGATTATTAGTGATTTTTAAATAATTGTTAAAGGCATACAATGGTATATGAGGTTGGTATTGGAGTCATGTATCATTTATCATGTACAGTTGACAGACCAATCACATATATTTAAGAAGTCTTTATATCTCGCTTTTTTCCCATTATTTCCTTACAGGTGGTTTCTTATGACGAGTTTGGTTCTATCAACTTCCATCAAAGGAAGTGAGTTCTATATCGGATTCGAGTAAGGTTTATTTCTTTTTTATTCTTTAGCCTAATTTTAATTAGGGTTTTTGTGATTTTTGGGTTTCTTATATTTTTGTAGTGTGTTTTGGATCTTGTTGAGGTAGATTCGAGTCACTTGTCAAAGGTGAATCATCGAGTATTCATAGGTAATCGTATATATAATAATTTATCCCATTATATGTATGTACTCCCATGGAAGCGCGATTATATATAAGGGACTAGGTGTGTTTATATATATATATATGGAAAATGCATATGCATGTGGGTAATAATGGGATTATGCATGTGATCATATATATAAGGATTCTCTTGTGCCTGTTCAAGTCTATGTGGACACATACATAGGGGTTAGGGAATTCTTATGTATATGAAAATGTGCATATGTCCTGAGGATGGATGGGGAAACTTAGATTTGTCACTGATAAAAGTGCCAAGCACTGAGTGTGGCTTGGCTCCTTTGAGGTAGGGTCCCTCTCTCAGCCTCTTTAATTCATGAATGATTTAAATTGCATTTAACTGCCTTCTTAATTCTTCTTTTTTATACTAAATTTCAATTCTTGAATAAGTGTTAGTTAATATAATTATTTCTTTTGATAAACAAGTCATGGTTTTGTAAAATAAAGTTGTTTATTAAGTACTGATGGAATTTTACTTTATTCCCATATTTTGGTGATTTTTGATTTCAGAATAGGCAATTGAAGGCGATGTTTGAAAAAGAAATAGGTTTATTAATAACCATGTTATTTAGTATTGGAATGTACATATCAATCTAAATATTATTTTTTCATTGTTAATTATGGATTCATGTATTATTTATCATGTACAGTTGACACACCGATCACATATATATATATAAGAAGTCATTATATCTCATTTTTCCCACTATTTATTATAGGTGATTTCTTATGATGAGTTCGGTTCTATCCACTACTATTGATGACAGTGATTTCAACATTGGTTTGGTGTATGATTTTTTTTATTCTTTGGACCAGTTTTAATTAGGGAATTTGTGATTTTTGGGTTTCTTATATTTTTGCAGTGCGTTTTGGATTTCATTGAGCTGGGTTCATGTCACCGTTGACAAAGGCTTACATGTGTATTCAAAGGTAGTAATATACATATATAAGTTCCCCCTTTATATATATTCACTCATGGTAGTATGAATATATATATTGGGTATAGGTGTTCTTATATATAGATATGAAAAACGCATACACATGTAAGTGTAAAGGGGTATATGCAAGTATAAACATATATCTAAGAACCCCCTTGTGCATATTTTTCCATGAAAATATGTACATAAGGGATATGTGCCTTTATATATATGTGAAGTTGCATATGCGTGCAAGTGTAAAAAAGGAAGGTTCGAGTTATTGTTGTCAAAAGCAACGTGCCTTAAGGTTGAGTTAGGTTCCCTCTGCCTAAAACTTTAATTTTAATTCTATAATTGTCTGATTGTTTTAAAAACATGTTTCCATAATTTCTTAATTGTTTTAAAAAAATGGTTTTCTAATAAACACTAGTTTTGTTAAGAAAGAATATGAATATAGCCCTTGAACTTATTTATAGGCCTTGTTCAAAGAGGTTAGAAAATGCTAGCAGTTTCTAGATACTGGAATAAGAGATCTAAAAACCATACATTGATCATCCTTAGAGACATTCATGATCTCATTAAATTTCCCATCAAATTCATCATAAAATACCACAACTTAATTTTACAGATCTATTTGTTCCAATACCAAACTTCCTGACATCTTCTTTGGTATCAAGGAACTCACCCATAATATTCCTCTTGAAGTCTTGCATAAGGAATGGTGTGAACATATCACACTATAGGGACTAAATCTGTAAGGATACATGATTAAATTTTGAGAGAAATTGATCAACTCCACTCTAAAAAACTGGAAAAACTGAAGGTTTTGAGGTTGAATTTATATAGGGTTGAAACCTTTTGATGAACTCAGACTAGCTTAATACAAGAATTTATAAATTCTGTAGGCTTCCCTTTATTTCATTCCTAAAAGACTTAACCTCATCAAGAACATCTTGAGACATGTCTAATTGCACCACTGAAAGATTTTGGAACATGTACCTTTGAGATACAACCATAACACCATGATCATTCAACTTAGACTTTGAAGCATAAACATATTTCAAATATCTAACTAGACCATTCACATCCTTATTCTCTTTCAAACTTACTTTAGAAAATACTTTTTGAATATAAGGGAATTATTGGAGATTCCTAATCAACTTTGTTTGGGTTGTAATTAACCCAAACAACCTGTCAAAATCAACCTTGGGAATAGATGTCTTCTTAAGATCTCTAATCTCATCATTAGTATATTTTAACTCCTATTTTATATCATTATAATCTCCTCAAATATTGTCAAACTCATTTTGAATATCATGTGAAAAATATTACATTTTATAACTTTATGAGATATTACTAATAGAGGGTGATTCCCCATGCATAATAGTACGAGGTGAAGATATATGTAGTGTATGAGAGTGTTCAACAGTTTCTACAACCACATCATCAGTTTGATCTCCATCAGCAAGTGATCCAATGATAATTTGATCCATTGACTGATGCTCTGCCTCCAATTTAGCTCTTCGTTATGCAGTTTAAACACTAGGAATAGTCACGATTGGACTTAATTAAGGAATAAGAACAGTTGTCTTGATAAATTTTTCTTCATGTGGAACTCCTTTAGGGGGTGTGTGGGGTGGGTAGGGGGTAGGGGGTGTGTTGGGGGAAGGTAGACGGGTGTGCAGGTGGGGGAAGGGGGTGTGCTGGGAGCAGGGGGCAGGGGGGTGTGTTGGGGGTAGGGGGAGGGGGTGTGCAGGTGGGGGTGTTGGGAGAAGAGGGTAGAGGGTGTGAATGGATACATTGGCCATGAGGTGGGTTTCTAGGGGGGAGGGGTGTCTAGGGGGGTTGTTTGGGGGGATTTGGAGTGGTGGGGGCTACTGCAAGGGGGTGGGGTGTCTATGAGAGAGGGTGGGGGTGTCCAGGGGGAGGAGTGTCTAGGCGGGAGGGTGGGGTGTCCAGGAGGGGGTTGATTTCTAGGAAGGGGGAGTCCAGTGTCCAGGGGGGTATGCACGAGGGTGGGTTGTCCAGGAGGGAGGACTGTCTAGGGGTAGTGGGCGGTCCATGACACACAGGATGTGTTATTTCTATTGTTTATGCATGTACTGATGAAATGATTATTGATATTATGATGAACAATGTGTGTGTTTGTGGTTGTTTGGTGTTGACATAACAACCATAAATTATCGGTCTAATGGGAGTGACAAAATTATGATATTGTGGTAATAATAAAAAGGAATTATAGAATCTATAATGGTAATGGATTCATGTATTATTTATCATCACTTGTCACATATATATAAGAAGTTATTATATCTCATTTCTTTTCACACTATTTCCTTACAAGTTTTTTCTTATGAAGAGGTTGGTTCTATCTACAACCATTGATGATAGTGAGTTCAACATCAGATTTGGTTAAGATTTATTTCATTTTTATTCTTTTGTCAAATTTTAATTAGGTATTTTGTGATTTTTGGGTTTATATTTTTGTAGTGATTTCTGGATGTTGTTGAGGTTGATTCGAGTTTTGGTTGAAGAAGGCATGCATGTCTATTCATAGGTAGTAATATACTTATATAATTTCCCCCTTTATATATATTCATCCATGGCAGTATGAATATATATATCGAGGATAGGTGTGCTTATATATAGATACGAAAAAGGCATACATCTGTAAGTGTAAAGGGGTATATACAAGTATAAACATATATCTAAGGATCCCCTTGTGCATATTTGGCCATGAAAATATGTAAATAGGGGCTAGGTATCCTTATATATATATGAGAAGTTGTATATGCGTGCAAGTGGGAAAAAAGGAAGATTCGAGTTGTCGTCATCAAAATCAGTGCGCCAAGAGGTTGAGGTATGTTCCCTATGCCTAACCCTTTAATTTGAATTCTATAATTGCTTTATTATTTTAAAAAAAATAATTATTATATAATGTGTATACGCTATGAAAATTAGTTGTGGCTCTTTGAAATGACATTTTCACATATTTTACGTGATTTCCCTAAGCCTTCAACGCGGACTAGTAGAAAGTTTCAGCCAACTCAATAGTAGAAAATGAAATTTCCTTTACTTTATAGATTATAGTGCCCTCATTTTGAGAAAACATGAATGGAGAATTCTCATAAAAATCTAAAACTTAAAGAAAATATTTTTTTTCATTTCATCAAACACAAACAATTGGCCTTGAAAACTTGACACTTTCTTCATTAACATCACTATGAAACACCTGACCACGAAAAAGACAAAATTTAACCTATTAAAATAAATTCACCTAGGCTTGATTCAGGGTGTGACAAGAGGTTTCACACCATGAAACCCTACCCCTTTGAATTTCATGGCTTGAACTGAGGTTCACAGCCATAAATGTTCGAGATAGGGGGTTCACACCTCGACCAACCCCATTCAATGCATAAACCTGATGGGACATAGCATGAAAGGATACAGTATCTTAAAATTATGTTATTTTTCACCCTGAACCACCACCAACTTCCTCCCAAACCTAAGAGGTTCCAATAGGGGACTAAAACCAAATCCAAAAATACCATTTAGGAACATCTAATGTTCATATTTCTGATCCAAATTCCAATTTAAGAAAAAACACAAGATATCAGGGGGGGAGGTGTTGGGTTTTGTTGTAAGGGGAAGGGGGTCCATGGGGTGGGTAGGGGTGTGTTCTAGGGCAGGGGGTTGGGGGGGTCCAAGGGTTGTTCTTGGTTTTTTTCAAGTGGTATGGTAGGGTGTAGGGGGTGGGCATGGGGGTGTGCAGTGTGCAGGGGGTAGGGGAGGGTGCAGGGGGTCCAAGGGGTGTGTAGGGGGTACTGGGTTTTTTTCAAGTAGTAGGGTAGGATGCAGGGGGTGGTCATGTGGGGTGTGCAGTGTGCACAGGGGGTGGGTAGGGGGTGGGGTGGGAAGTAGGTGAGCTAGGGTAGGGGGTGTGCAGGGTGAGGGGGAAGGGGGTGAAAGGGAAAGGGGAAGGGGTGTAGGGGGTCCAAGGGGTGTGTAAGGAAGGGGAGGTGTGCTAGGTTCTTTTGCAAGGGGCAGGGGTAGGTTATAGGTGGTGTGTAGGGGGGAGGGGAAGGGGTGGTTCAAGGGGGAGGGTGAGGGGTATAGGGGGGAGGGGGTAAGGGTAAGGGGTGTCTAGTAGGGGGTTCAAGGGGGAATGGGTGTGCAGGGGGTGTTCAAGTGGGTTGTCCAGGGGGGTGCAAGGTTAACTTAATGAATTGAATGAATTAAATGGAATAGAACATGTTTAACTTGGCACATGAGAGTTAATGCCTCTTGTAGTGAATTATTCTACATTTATGCCTCCTTTATAAAGTTTAATTGTATGGAATGACTCTATATATCAACTTAGGATCCATACAATTGTGCCAAACGGTATGGTAAGTCTTCTACTATATTGGATTCACGAATAGGTATGAAGTGAGATGACTTTGCGATCTAATCCATAATTCCCCATAAGGAATCCTATTTTCAAAGCATTCTTAGAAAACCTATGAAAAACTTGATAGTTATTTTCTCTAATTTCCACATAGATATAGTTTAGGTTTGCAGCATGCATGGGGTGTTCAAGGGGCTATCCAGGGGGTGCAATGGGGGTGTTCAAGGGGGCTGTCCTGGGGGGTGCATGGGGGTGTCTGGGGTGGGTGTCCAGGTGGGTGGGTGGGGGTGTCCAGGGGGTGTCCAGGTGGGAGGGGTGTCCAGGAGGGGGTAGGGGGCTTTTAGGGGGGCTACTGTAGGGGTGTGTTGTAAGGGGGCTATCTAGGGCGTGTTCAGGGGGGGCTATCTAGGGGTGGGCTACTGCATAGGGGGTGTTGAAGGGGGTGAAATGGGATGTCTAGGGGGTGAGAGGAGGGGGTGAAAGGGGGATATCTAGAGGGTGTTCAAGGGGGATGTCTGGGGGGTGTGGAGGGGGTGTTGGGGTTGTTCAATGTGGGTGTCCATGAGGGGGTGTTCACTAGGGTTGTCCATGGGGTTTCCAGGAGGGGGTGTCCAGGAGGGGGGCCTGGGGTGTCCAGAAGGGAGGGGGTCCAGGTCGGGGTGGGGGCTGTCTAGGGGGGTGTCTAGGAGGGAGGGGTGTCCAAGAGGGGGGTCTGGGGCATTCCAAGGGGGGGGTTAGGGGGAGGGGGGCTACTGCAGGGGTGGGGTGGGGTGTAAGGGGGTGAAAGGGGGCTATCTATGGGGTGTTCAAGGGGGTGAAAGGGGGCTGTCCAAGGGGGTGGGCTACTGCAGGGGGGTGCTAGGGGGTGTTCAAGGGGGGAAAGGGGGTTCTCCAAGGGGTTCTAGGGGTGTCTAAGTGGGGGTTCAAGGGGGAATGGGTGTGTGGGGGGTGTCCAAGAGGGGGGTCGGGGGCATGGGGGTACTAGGGTGTTCAAGGGGGTGCAAGGGGGCTATCCCAGGGGGTGCAAGGGGGTTGTCTAGGGGGCATGGGGGTGCGGGGGGGAGGGGTGTTCAAGGGGGATATACAGGGGGGAATGGGGGTGCAGGTGGGGTGTTCACGGGGGTGCAATGGGGCTATCTAGGTGGCATGGGGGTGTAGGGGGTGTTCAAGGGGGTGTAAGGGGGCTTTCTATGGGGTGCAAGGGGGATATCCGGGGGGAATAGGGATGCAAGGGGGCAATTCATGGGGGTGAAAGGGTGTTGTTCAAGGGGGTGTGGGGAAAAATTAATTTTTTTCATACCATATAAATGATATACCCACAGTTTTAACTATGGAAGTAGGGTCCTGGTGCCACAATTTTAACTGTGCCACAAGGCCCATATGGCCAAGGTTAAAACCATGGCTATAGGTAGCCTATTTCCATGGATAAAACCATGGTAGTAGGTACGACCTAATTCCACAGCGATATCAGCCAATATTTTCCTAAACCGTGGCCATAGGCTATTGCCATAGTTTTCGGGCCAACGGTCATGGTTTCAAATCGTGGTCATAAGTGATTTTTCTAGTTGTGATATTGGAGGCATACACATGTGTGGTCCAATTTATGGGGAGTGATGACAAGAAATTCATATATAGGATCCATCCAGCCTAGAGAAGGCTTTTCTATGAATGTAGTGGATGAGGTCATATGGACCAAGGCTACTTGATTTGATGTGTAGTAGAGGGAATTGAGAGAGGTATTGTGTATAGAACTCCATGTTAGAATAAGAAAAACGATAAGTGGAATCCTAATGGTGGGAATGGTTTTCTTTATGTAGGATTTTTTAATAGAGTTTTGGATGCATAAAGAGGAGATAGAGGTGGAAATATCTATGATAACCTTCCACCACTACCACCACCTCTAGGTTTTTCATTCCATTATTAGCTATATAGTATTCAAGGATAAAATCAGATGTAGGAAATATAAGGCTACAACTAGGTTCCACCCATTTTGATTTGAGGAATGATTTTTTTCAATTCCACATTGTAACTCATACTCATAAATATTTATTTTTTCGTAATATGATACATTTTAAGAGGGGATGGTTAAATCAAGGTGTGAAGTTTTTTATTTTGAGTTAATGGATCTTTTTGTTAGGTTGTTTATAACTCCTCGAACCTATCATATTTAACTATGCATCCACCTCGATCATAAATAAAGAAGTAAAAAAAATCCAGACCCAAAAAATATTTCTTGGTCAAAACTAAGGGATAATCCAATAAAAATACTCTAATGATGTTTTGGGTGAACTAGAATCGTATACACTTCACTCATTTCGGTGTATTACAATTATATTTCCATGGAAACTCCATTAAAGGCTTTCTACCATTATAATTTGATTCTGGGATTGTCACACTACCTCCCATATAATATTTCCAAAAACTCGTTGTTTCTCATTATTCGAGATGAAGTCTTCCTCAATTTGACAATTTGAAGGCCTTTTATATATCAAGAAGAATATATAGAGTGATTTAAATCATGAAGTACTGAGTATAATGCTCTGATTTAGTCCTTATGTTGCACTTTGATAAGCCTTCACCTTAATATGGGTTCACTGAAGTATGGTTTTCCCAGGTCCCTGGATTTTTTTGGGGGTGGTGTATTCAAGTCCTTTTACCCAAATTTGTTTTCCTATGTAACTCCACTATGGTCCCCTTCACCTTGGTATGGATTCACCCAAATCTACCTTTACACTCAGGTAATGTTTCATCCAACTCTAACCTTCAAATAGGTCTTCATATTTTCCTAAAAAGAGTTTAAATAACTCTTTTACTGAAGTATTTATTTACGCAACCCATGTTATAGAATTGAGTTCACACTAATCCTTCACCTAGATGGATTTTATCAAGTCTCTTTCACACACAAGACTTCAGTCAAGTTTTAATTACTTTCCAAGAGGGTCCTAAATCCTTCACTCAATCTATATTAACTCAAAATGAGGGGAATAAATGGTTTTTATAAAAAAAATATTCCAATATTTTCTTACCACTATGATATGAAATTCATGGCACATCATTTGTGAAACTCCTCCAGTATGAAACTTGACAACTATGAAGCACTCCATTCATGAAATTCCAAACTTCATGTAACACCTGGACTAGAATGAACCTCCTCAACACACAATGTTAGTGCACGATTCTCTACTAGTTCATGCAACTAGTGTGTGAAGCCTAGAAAGACTGGAATCAATGACAAAAATTTTCAATAGAATGTACTATAATCATCCTCTAAAATACTCATGAATATCCTATGATATTTTTTCTCTCAAAAATTTAGAAAACATCTGAAATATTTGCCAATTTTCACATTTAATCTTCATCAATGACCTGATACATTTATTTATGCTAGGGTTATTCCATCATACTCAAAACCATTAAAATATCACTCAACCTTATCCCTTTCAATCACTATAAACTTCTCTACTATGAACCGATTGAAAATAATCATAACATCAATCTATAGCTTGGATAACCTTTTTTCCAACATATTATCCATTCTTTTGTTGTTGTATCTCTAGTTTAAGAGTTAGAAATCCCATTACTTCCCCTAAACTGACCTAAATGGATAGAGACTCATATGGATAGATATCACAAACCCAACCATATCTACTAATGATATGAGATTATGCTTAGTGGAGTTAGGTTTTCATGGGAAATCATAGTATCTCAGATGAAACTCCATAACATCAACCTTGCTATGTTCAATTTATCCTCTAACCTTTCCCAAATAAAAAACTATCATCAAAGGGTTGTGTGTTATAGATATGATTGATGTCTAAATTTTATGCACACATATTGTTATTATAAAATAAATTTATTTTAGAATATAATTTATTATTCTTGTGATAATTTATATTGATTTATTTATATTGTAAAAGGAAAAATTTAAATTCAACTCAGAATAAAACAAGAAAAGGGATTTATAATTCATGATGAAAATGATGCTCTGTGATGACTGATTGGTTAAGGCTCAATTTTGAGGCTCAAAATTGAATATTCATGATGAGAAAGAGCCAAATTAATTATAAAACTACCACTTACATCATGAATGGCCTATTCATGATTTGAAGTTCATTGGAAGCCATGACAGGAGAAGAAAAAGATAAAAAATAGTGTTTGAGTGAAAAATATTATATTTCATGGAATGACACCTATTTCACACTATAAATATAATGAATTTCACACCTAGAGATTCCATGTAGACCAAGATGTGAAATCCATCACCTGGGCGGTTGACCCTAAAAATTCACAGTGTGACATCATTCACCAAACAATGAGAAATATTGATGAGATCAAGAATGATATGAAAATATGTTAAAGTTGATTGGTCCATGCGCCTAAACGTCTCATAGCTACTAGAGTTGGCTAGAAAAAATTAAAATGATGATTTTATAAAATTTAATCCACCCATGGGAAATTATGAATATAAATAAGAGTCTATTTTTGCAATAAAAATAAACAGGGGAGACCAAATCCCTAGGGTGAGGTGTTACGCTATACATAGCCCTCCACCAGACTTACTCTACCAAATTATTTTATGGTTTTTATTTTTCTCCTTTTCTAAAAATCTCATGGATAGCTTGAAGGGGTGATTATCTTTTTATTATAAGATATAATTTTAGGGGAAATTATATTATTGAAAGTTTTATTTGATTTTTAAATTCAAGTTGGTATTTTTCATTCAAAATCTCTCACCTCTCTTTTTTTATTATTTTTATAACATGAAAATTTCATGTTAATTAAGGGGGATTGTAGGATCCCAGAACACCATGAGAGGGGATAGGTGAATCAAGGTGCCAAATTTTTATCATAAAGTAATGGATCTTATTTCCACTTTGGTAGGTACTTGTAAAACCTATCTAATGGAATAGTATAGTTATTAAACATTTACATGTAGAGAGATAACATAGTAGTTTTCCATGGTTCACCACTATAGGCTAGTCCAAGGAAAATATACTGATAGTCTGTTAATCATACCAAAAAACCACTAATATTCAATATTTATTTTGGATTATATAAGACTAGAAATAGTCACACTTTTTTAGGAACACTACATTTACAAGAATTTTAGGGACAACACACTACCTCTCTTGGATCACTTCCATTGACTCCCCGTAGATTTCTGCCTTGGGTGAAGTCTTACATAGTTTAAAGACTTTAAGTTCACCTAAATAGTTTGAAAATTTATTTATATGTCCCTGATTATTATAAGACACTTCTTCCACCATATTCATAAATTTATGCACTTGAATCCACTGGTTAATCAAACTAGATAATAAAAACATGCTAGTTGCGCAACTCCAGAACTTACGCTCAACACATGTTCTTTCATGAAATTTTTTTTATTTTGTATTAGTTGTAAATTTTCATGAACCTCACTTGGTCTTGGTATACACAAGAAACATTATGTACACAAGTCTCCTTCATGAAAATCTATGGCGGATAATTCTTTCACATGGTAGAAGAACTATATTTTCATTGGAAAAGTTATGTTCGAATGAAGGGGGTAGCTGCCTATTTATTGACACAGCTGGCCCAACATGTGAACTTCTTGCATGCCTTAAAATATGTGTGAAAGTTTACTTCTACACTAAACTTCTTGTTTTGATGTTTCCTTTATCTTGAAAGTTCATTGGGAACCTTCCACTTTAGAAAAATTTCCTGTAATGTGAAAACCTATCTTTCATGAAATTATGAATCTTTCACTCAACTATTTCCTTTTCCATTATTTGATGTAACGTTCCAAAAACATAACTTGTGTGAAAGTTTCTGAAATTACCTTACACTTGTTTTCAACTTTTTTCCTTTATGTGGAAAACCTTCCTTTTCCATAAACAAATATCTCCAACCACTAAATTTTGGACCCCAAAAATTTTACAAACAATGGGAAATAGTGCCATATTCAACACTGAATCCATCTTCAATATAAAAAAACTTTTCTTGAAATCTCCTTGATCAACCCACTGTGGATTGACAAAAAACATAAGACACACCATTTCCATCTAAGAAAAAACCATAGATCCAACAATCTCCCACTTTGGGTTTTTTTAAAAATCTATAAAAAAATTAAATAAATCACCAACCACTATCATGAACCTAAAAGGCATGAAAGGAATAATCCGTCACTATAATTATATGTGAGAAAATCTTAATGTAGAAAATAATAGTGGCAAACAAGAATTTCATGCCGCCAGGACCACTGACTAAACCAATACTCATTGAATTTCACTTATTCCATAGCCCACCGGCCAAAAACATACTCGTTGAATTTATTGTATCTACCCCATTGTCAATAAATCCAAAGGACCTATATTTTTACTTATATTGAACAAAATGAACTCCACTAGGTCGTTTCTCCCCCATAAACCAGTATCACTTCCACAAACAGATTAAAAAATTTAACACAAATGGGGAGAGGGGATGAACCATAACCTACTCATGGAATGGAAGGTGGATGAAAACCAAGGTTCAACAGATGTTTTTCAAAAATTGGTGCTTCCAAGGGATTAGTCAGGATGTCACCAACTTGGTCATTATTTTTAACATTCTCCATTTTAATCATACCTTGTTAAACTTTTTATTTGATGAAGTGATATCTTATTTCAACATGTTTGGTATGAGAGTGCTGAATCAAATTCTCGTAAGATTGATTTTTCTCTTATTGTCATATTGAATCACCATAAACTATTTCACGTTATCACCAATATCAATTAGTTGTTTCCTTATCCATAATAGCTGAGTGCATGCCTTTGTAGTAGAGATATATTATGCTTCAACCATACTAAGAGAAGTTATTTCTTATTTCTTACTCAAACTTCCCATACATTTTTTTGAAATAAGAATGCTCCACCACTTGGGGACTTTATATCAACTGCATCTCAAGATTAATCACCATTATGAAATTTCAATTATTAATTATCTCTCTCTGATGAAAATTATAAGAAACAATTGAGAGTACCTTGAGCATGCCTCATGATTCTTTTAACTACTACCAAATGATCTTAGTTTGGATTACTTTTAAATTGAGATGCTAAGAATATTGGAAACACTATATCTGGACATGTCATAGTCAAGGATAATAAGATTCTAATGATTCTCCTATACATGTTGAGATCCACAGATGTCCCATCCTTGTGCTTTCCATCTTTTTTCCTAGATGCAATCAGAGATTACATTGGTTTAGAGTCATGCATGTTGAATTTATTCAACAGATCTCTTACATATTTCTTCTCAGAAATGAAGGTGTAATACTTATTTTGAACCAAATTTAGTCCAAAAAGTTATATTATTTAACCAATAATATACATTTTAAATTAATTTTTCATGGGATTATCAAATTATTCCAATGATTTCTTATAAGGACCTGACCTTATTACACTACATAATCTTGTATTTAGTCGATAAATCACTTCCTTTAACATTGATGATATTTTAAAGTTTATAGCTTTAGATAATTTGGAATTAATACATTCATAACATTACAAATTAATACATATAGGATACCATAAAAATAGTATTAATTTCTTCGAAAATATAACACTTTTCAAATAAAACATGATTTCTTTGACAATTCTTCAAACATTTAACTTGGCTTTTTTCTTTGTCTTACACATACCTATAACCTTTTAAAATCATTTAAAACATGGTTTTAGAACCAAAATCTCTGTAAGGGATATAAATAGAAGGAAATAACACTTTATTCCTTGAATACTTGTAACAGATGAAATCATTTTCAAAATACAAACTTGTTACCCATATATACTTACTTTTTGAAACATGAGATTTAAAAAAGAACCTCACAAAACATATGAACATAAATAGAACCATAAATGCATCTTGGGTAATTACTTACATAATATTGTTACCCTCTCGGCTACATTATAATTTGTAACCCTCACTGCTTCCATACAATTTTTGTAACCATCGCAGTTACACTTTGAATAACCATACGACCGACCTCCAACTTACACATACCCAATGAATTGGAGGGAAATTTTTTTCCACCCTTCATCATAAAAAATTTCCAAGAACCAGAACATAATCATACAACATGAAAAATTCCATAAAAACATTTCTTTTGAATTTCATAAAATAAAATTATAAAAGGGGTTTTTTAAAAGAAAAGTCCCTTAAAAATATCATATAATTGATGTGAGACTTAATAGAGTGGATGGAATGTGTATATACACTGTAAATACACATAATTAAACATAATATATACAAAATTCATCACACAAAAAATTTAATACCACATAAATAATGAAGTAGAATGTTAACCCAAAGAATGGAAATCGGGTTATGAGTTCTCTTACAAATATCATATAATTGAGTTGTGACTTAATAGAGTGGATGGAATATGTATATAAAATGTAAATACACATAATTAAAGATAATATAAACAAAATTAATCACAAAAAAAATTAATACCACATAAATAATGATGTAGAAGGTTAACCCAAAGAATGGAAAACTGGTTATGAATTCCCTTACCTCGGGTTTGTCTAACTTAAAACTCATTTAAACCTCCTGTATAATGCTTAAAAGAGTATTATTAATATTTTAAAGAAACATATTAATATTTATAATACCTTATACGATCATTTAATTACATCATTTCACCCTTTAATTGTTATTATTTTCTTCCTTGCATTGTTTTGGGTGCGTTCTTTACATGATTTCCATGATTAGTTGAGGATGGATATTCTTGTCGATTGGAAGTGAAACTCAATAATTTGAATTGAGTTGTACTTAAATAGTTACATAACCATAAATTATACCATTTATAATTTTGAATTCTGTCATGAGGGTGATTAATAAGTTAAAACATTATTGATATTTGTTTAGGTTATTTTGGCTATTCTTCTATCGTAATGAACTCATTTTGTTTTATAAATTAATAATATGTGTAAAAATGATCAAATAACCTTATATAAGTTATAATACATAAATTATAATTTTTCTCAACCATAAATATAGTTTCGTGACCAGTTTAAAAAAAGAAAATAAAATTGAAATCACATCGTCCACGATGTTGGTAAATCGACACATCACCAATAGTGTTTTAATTTCTTGAATAAGTGGGAGAGGAGAAGAAGTATAATGTTGAGTATTCCATAAACATGATGAAATCCAGAATATTTAAGATACTAGATAATTAATTCCTTTTTAATAAGGGGAGGTGAGGAAAGAAAAATAATAAAAGAAAATGAAAAGAAAAGAAAGAAAATAAAAGAGGATGTTTACCTCTTGTTCTCTTCTCCTTGAGATCCTTCTTAAGGCCTTTGGTTTTGGAATTTTGGTGAGACCAACAAATCTAGGAATAGGGGAAGATACTTGGGTGGCTTATTGGGTAGAACTTAGATATGTCACAAGTCTTGAGAGGTGTGGGAGGAAGAGGGTAATGAGGGTGGTATTTATAGTGGAGGATAGGTTGTATTTTACATTATTTTAATCGTTATTATAATATATTTGCTCAAGACTATGAATAGTCTTAATTTATGTGAAACAAAATAGTAATAATGTCATGTGAGTTTGAAACTAGTGGTATTACATCACTTATGATGTTTTAAATAGTGTATTTAACTGATCATTTGAATATACGGTATTTTACTGTATTTTACTATTTATCAAAAATTCAAGAATTTCATAAAAATCCCAAAAATTCACCCTAACCATTTTCTGATGTGCAGAGTTAAAAAATTAATTCTATTTTTTGAAAATAATTTTCTAAATATTATTAATTTAATTATTAAATAAAATCATAATTTATTCAAAAATAACAGGTTTAAATCTATAACTCATTTTTAACACCTTCAACAATTAATCAACATTTCATTATCATATATCCTTTACAAAATAAAATAATAATATGATTTACCGTTTATAAGGGTCATATTACAATTCATATCACTTTTCATAAGGGTGTATTACTATTCACCAAAAATAAAGTTGAATTTATCACACTCCAAATAACTTACTGAACACAATTTTAGATGACCCTTTTTCGAGATTCAAATCATAAAAGAAGAAAAAATTATGTTTAAAATCTAGTTATAAATATATAATTTAAACAAATTTTCATGAATTTTCATTTTTTTTAAACCTTGGGGTGTCAAATTATCCCCACCTTCTGGAAATTGTGTCCTCGAAAATTTATTTACTTATTAAAAAAGTGAGGGAACCTTTCCCTCATAGAATTTTCAGATTCTTAGGTTACCTCTTCAACCATGTGGTTTCTCCACAAAACTTTTACCTGGTGGATTACCTTATTCCATAATACTTGTTCCCTTTAATCAATAATTTGAATTGGTTTCTCTTCATAAGAAATATTCTCTTCCAGCTGTACTGCTTCTGGGCTAAATACATGAGTTGAATCTGGCACATACTTTCTCAACATTGAAACATAAAAAACATTATGTACCTAAGATAAACTTGGAGGAAAATCTACTTGGTATGAAACTGGTCCAACTTTCTCCAAGATTTCAAAAGGACTGATGAATTGTGGGCTTAGTTTACCTTTCTTACCAAAATGAATCACACTTTTCCAAGGATATATTTTAAGGAAAACATTATCACCTACCTTGAGAGAGAAGTCATTTCTACTATTGAACTAGCTTGAAGCATATCCTCCAAAGTCTGAATCATTCTCTCTAACTTCCCATCTGATTGAGGATGAAAAGATGTACTGAAATTTAATTCTATTCCCAATGACTTTTGAATTCCAGTACAAAAAAATAGAAGTAATCCTGGGATACTGGTCAAATATAATGGAAAGACGAACTCCATGTAACCTCACAATATCTTTGAGGTACAGTCAAGAACGTTGATCCCAACACATTGTATCTCGAATAGACAGAAAATTGGCAGATTTTGTTAGTCGATCAACAACAACCCAAATCGAATTGTTACATAGAGAAGTCTTAGGTATTCCAAAATGAATTCAATGGATATATTCTCCAATTTCCTCTCTAGCACTAGAAAATTTTGAAGTATCCCCTTTGGTAACTGCCACTCTACATTAACATGTTGACATGGAAAACATTTCATTATAAAATCAACAATATTTCTTTTCATTCCATCCCACTAGTAATAATCCTAAAGGTCTCTATACATCTTACTACTTCTAGGATGAACTTAAAATGGAGGATTATGAGTTTCACACAAAAAATCATTCTTCAACTCGGAATCACAAGGCACACACAACCTTTTACCAAACTTTAAAACACAATCTCAATCAAGGATAAATTCTGGAAACATACTCATTTTAACCAATTCTTCCTTTTTCTGTAGCTCGAGGTCTTCTTTCTATGCTTTCTTAATTCTATATGATAATGATGAAGGCATTGAAACCTAAAACAAAACAAGGGTATTTCCTGCATCAACAAATTCTAATCCAAAATTCATCAAATCATTAATCAAGGGATCATATTCTAAATGTAACATGGTTAATGATGCATGATGTTTTCGACTCAAGGAATCCACCACATTGTTTTCATTTCATAGATGGTAATTGATTGTGCAATCATTATCCTTTATCAATTCAAGCCATATTCTCCACCTCATGTTTAATTCCTTCTGAGTGAATATATACTTAAAACTTTTATGGTCAGTATATATTTGACATTTGGATCTGTAAAAATGATACCTCCAAAATTTCAAAGTAAAAACTATAGATGCCAATTCCAAATCATGTGTGGGATAATTTAACTCATGGGGTTTTAGTTGTCTTGAAGCATAAGAAACTACCTAATCATTCTACATCAAAACACAACCAAGTCCCTTCAATGAAGCATCACTATAGATGACAAAATCACCATTTTGGGAAGGTAAGGCCAAAACTGGAGCATTCACCAATCTCTTTTTTAGTTCATAAAAACAAACATCACATTATTTTGTCCAAATAAATTTAACAACGTTTCGAATTAACTTAGTTAGAGGTCTAGATAACCGTGAAATTTTTTAACAAACCGTCAGTAATAACCTACTAATACAATTAAACTAAGAATCTTCATAACATTTTTGGGTCTTTTCCATTCATCAACCACTTTTGTTTTGGTAGGATCAACTATTATTCCATCCTTATTTACAATTTTCCCAAGAAAGATAATATGTTGCAACCAAAAAACACAACTGCAGAATTTTCCATACAGTTTCATTTCCTTAAAGGTTTGTAAAAAAACCCTTAGATGTTTGTCATGATTCTATTTATTCTTATAAAATACAAAAATGTCATCAATAAACACAACCAAAAACTTATTGAAGAACACATGAAATATTCTATTCATAATATTCATGAATACAATAGGTGAATTTGTTAACACAAATGGCATAACAACAAATTCATAATTCCCATATCTAGTATGAAAAGTTGTTTTTGGGAAGTCATCCTTTTTCACCTTCAGCTGATGGTATCTAGATCTCAAGTCAATCTTGGAAAAGTACTATGCTCCCTGAAGCTGATCAAACAAGTCATCGATATGAGGAAAAAGATACATTTTTCATAGTGATGTTGTTTAAATCTTTATAACCAATGAAAAGTCTCATGGAACCATCTTTCTTTTTAATGGAAAAAATAAGAGCACCCCACGGTGAAGTGCTAGGACGAATAAACCCTTTATCAAGAAAATCTTGTAACTAATTTTCCAATTCAATAAGTTCAATTTGAGTCATTCTATATGGGGGTTTTGAAATTGGCATAGCATCAAGATCTCATTCAATTGTGAATTAAACTTCTCGATCAAGTGTAACACTAGGTAACTGATCATGAAAAACATTAAGGTATTCATTTACCACTGGCACATCATTAATCTGAATAGTTCCATTGTTTTCAATAATATGAGAAAGATAATATTCATTTACATATTTCAATAGTTTCTTATATTCCTAATATGTTATCAATTTTATGGGTACATTCTTGTAAAAAATCAGAAACAATTTCTAAAAAACAACTTCTTTAGCTCTACTGTCAATCTTAGCATGATAAACAGAAATCCAATCCATTATAAGAAGAAACTCAAACTCTACTAAGGGAAAAACAAAACTTTTTTCATGTAAAGTCTTTCCACAAACCACAATAGAAATATTTTTATAATTCCCCTTTGATATAATATTTCCCCCTGGTGTTTTAACAATAAGTTCTGTACTTATTTGTTGAGGTGATATTTCCAATTTACTATAAAATTCCTTAGAAATAAAGGAATGTGTAGACCCTGTATCGAACAAAACTTTAGAAAAAACTGAGTAAACAAACAAAGTACCTAATACTACTTCACTGGATGGACCAAATTCTGCTGACTTAGTCGCAAAGGATCTCACTACACCATTCTACTTACAGTCTGGCTTCTTTGAATCATTCAGATCTCTCTTTGGGAAGGCATTTTCATAATGACCCATCTCAACAAATTTAAAACACTTAACAGATTGATTATAGAGATTAGTCTTAGGATCATTTTCATTAAAATATCGGGTCATATGTACAAACTTACCACATTTAAACACTTCCTAGTTTTGTTAAGTCATTCCACAGGGTGCTTCTTTCCTCACTTTTCACAAACTGGAAACTATATTTTATTACCATCATATTTCTTTGGTTGATTCGTACCCATTTCTTGCCATATGGACCTCTTCTTATCCTTGTTTCCAAATTGAACTTGATTATCAGAAAACTAAATCTCTACCCTCTCAGCATATCAGAAAAGTTTCTCTTAACTTTTGAATTCACGGGATTACAACAACCTTCGATACCTTGGATTCAGTCCTGAGTAAAAGCAATTCATTTTTCTATCAATATCCAGAATAAGATTTGGAGAATACCTCACTAGTTGGGTGAATTTCTCATCATACACAAGAACTGAATCTTCATCCGTTTTCTTCAATTCAAGGAATTTCTTCTCCATCCTAAGTCACACCACCTTAGGAAAATAATTTTCAAGGAAAATAATTTTAAATTCATCCCACTTTAAGGCATAAATATCTTCTTTATCTCAGATATTCGTTACCATTTACCACCACTGATCAACTTCACCTTCAAAATTATAAATGTAAATACTTAACTTTTGATTATTTGAACATCCCATAATGTCGAATATCTTTTCAAGGGATTTAATCCATCCTTTAGCCCCTAATGGTTCAGTTGATCCATTGAAAGCAAGAGTGTGTTGTCTCATAAAATGTTCCACTATTTTCATGTTTTGTTGTGGTACCTATGGTTTATCTCTTTCATAGTTGAAACAACCATTTATTTCTTGCATTAGCTGATCCATTACTATCAAAAACAACTTGGTTCCCATCCCTACCATTCCAAGCAGTCGATTTCGAAGGATGTCATTCTGTCGGTGCCTCTCCTCTTTAGCTTCCCTGTTTCTTCTATGGACAACCATTATAAACAAACAAGTCTTAGCTGAAGCAACATGGTAATCACTAAATTCAATAACATTTCAAATTAATCCTAGAGTAAAAATCATTTATGATCTTCTATTAACATCATCCCAACCCCTAAAGTTTTACAAACCATCCTCTGATACCAACTATAAATACTCGGCTTTATTACACTACATAATCTTTTATTTAGTCAAGAAATAACTTCCTATAACATTGGGCTCTTTTCAAATGTAGATATTTAGAGAATTTGGATTTAATACATTCATAACATTACACATTAATACAGAGTGGGTACCATAAAAACAGTATTTATTTCTTCCAAAATATAAATCTTTTCCAATAAAACATGATTTCTTTGAAAATATTTCAAAAATATAACTTGGATTCCTTCTTTGTATTACACATCCTTATAAAATTTCAAAATCATTTACATATTAATATGAGCACACAAATCTCAATAAAGGATACAAAAATAATAAATTAACACATTAGTATATGAATACTTGTAACGTATGAAATCATTTTTAAAATACATACTTGTCACTCATATATACTTAATTTGTGAAACATGAGATTTCCAAAATATCCACACAAAACATAATAACATAAATAGAGCCATAAATTCATCTTGGGGAATTACTTGCATAATATTTTGACCCTCTCGGCTACCTCATAATTTTTAACCCGCACGGCTACATTACAATTTGTGTAACCATCGTAGTTACACTTGGAGTAACCATATGGACAACCTCCAACTTGCACATACCCAATGAATTGGAGGGAAATATTCGTCCCAAACTTTATCAAAATCAATTCCCAAGAACTAGAACATAATCATAAAATATGAATAATTCCATAAAAACATTTCTTTTGAATTTCATAAAATAGAATTTAAAAGAGGATTTTTAAACTAAATTTCCCTTACATATATCATATAATTGATGTGATACATAATAGAGTGGATTTAATATGTATATAAACTGTAAATACACATAATTAAATATAATATATACAAAATCCACTACACACAAAAATTTAATACCACATAAATAATGAAATAGAATGTTAACCCAAAGAATGGAAATCCGGTTAGGAATTCCCTTAAAATATCATATAATAGAGGTGTAACTTAATAGAGTGGATGGAATAAGTATATAAACTATAAATACACATAAATATACATAATATAAATAAAATTAATCACACAAAAAAATTTAATACCACATAAATAATGATGTAGAAGATTAACCCAAAGAATAGAAATCGGGTTATGAATTCCCTTACCTCAAGATTGTCTTACTTAAAACTCTTTTAAAACACCTATATAATGGTTAAAAGAGTGTTATTAATATACTAAGAAAACAAATTCATCTTTATAATACCTTATATTATCTTTTCATTACATCATTTACCCTTTAATTGTTAGTATTTTGTTCCTTGCATTGTTTTGGGTGCGTTCTTTACATGATTTCCATGATTAGTTCATAATGGATATTCTTGTCGATTGGAAGTGAAACTATAGAATTTAAATGGAGTGGTATTTAAATATTTATAGAAACAAAAATTATACCATTTAGCATTTTTAATTTTTACATTATAATGATTCATAAGTTAAAACATTATTGATATTTATTTATGTCATTTTGGCAATTCTTCAATCCTAATGAACTCGTTTTGTTTTATAAATTTATAAAATGTGTAAAAAATGATTTCAGAACCATATATAAGTTGTAATAAATAAATTATAATATGTTTCAACCATAAAAATCGTTTCATGACCAGTGTTTAAATAATTACAATAAATTGAAATCACATCGTCCATGATGTCTGCAAATCGACACATCACGAATGGTATTTTAATTTTTTGAATAAGTGGGAGAGGAGAAGAAGTATAATGGTGAGTATTCCATAAACATGATGAAATAAATAATATTTAAGGAATTTTATAATTCATTCCTCTTGGATAAGGGAAGGTGAGGAAATAAGAAGAATAGAAAAGAAAATGAAAAGAAAAGAAAGAAAATAAAATAGGATGTTTACCTCCTTTTCCTTTATCCTTGAGATCCTTCTTAAGGCCTTTGGGTTTGCCCTTTTGGTGATACCAGAAGCTCTAGGATGAGTGGAAGAGCCTTGGGAGGAGTATTGGGTAGAAATTAGGTAGGGATAAAGGATTGAGAGGTGTGGGGGGAAGAGGGGAATGAGGGTGATATTTATAGTGGAGGAGAGGATGTATTTTACATTATTTTAATCATTATTAAAATATTTTTACTCAAGACTATGAATAGTGTTAATTAATGTTACCAAAAATAGTAATAATGAAATTTTAGTTGGAACCAAGTGGTATTACATCACTTATGATGTCATAAATAGTGTATTTAGCAAATAATTTGAATATACGGTATTTTACCGTATTTCACTATTCATAATAAAATCAAGAATTTCAGAAAAATCCCAAAAGTTCACCCTAACCATTTTTTGATGTTTATAATTAAAAAACAAAATCCATTTTTTTAAAATAATTTTCTAAATATTATTAATTTAATTTTCAAATAAAATCTAATTTCTTCAAAATTAACAATTTTAAATCTATAACTCATTTTTAACACCTTGAACAATTAATCAACATCTCATTATCGTATATCCTTAATAAAATAAAATAATAATAATATTTAGTATTTATAAGGGTGGTATTACTATTCATATCACTATTCATGATGGTATGTTACTATTCACCAAAAATAAAGTTGATTTTATTTGACTCCAAATAACATGATGAACACAATTGTAGATGAACCTTTTTCAAAATTAAAAATAGAGAAGTATAAAAATTATGTTTAAAGGGTAGTTATAAATATCTACTTAAAACAAAGTTTCAATCATTTCTATTTTTTTAAAACCTTGGGGTGTTACATCCCAACCTGTATATGCCAAAAATAATATCAATCACATAAACAAGCACCATGAATTGATCTTTATGAGAATTCTTGACATAGAGATTATGTTTAACACATCCTATTTTAAATTCAAGATTATTCAGATAAGCATCCAACTGGTTGTTCAATATAGACTTCTTCTTAACAAACTCCATTTAAGAATTGAATTTTGACATCCATATGATAAAACTTGTACCCTATTTGAATTTACATGGAAGGTAAAAACATGATCGACTCTATTTTAGCAACTGGAGAAAAAATTTCTTTAACATCAATTCCTTCAATCTATGTATAGACTATACACAACAATAATGCCTTGTTTCTAATCACATTTCCATGATCATCAAATTTGTTTTTAAAAATCCATTTTGTTTCAATCACATTGTGGTTTTTGGGTATCATAACTAGATCCCATGTTTGGTTCTTTTCAATATGATCCAGTTCTTTATTCATGGACTTAACCCATGATTCTTCCATCACTGATTCTTTAAATAAGGTTGGTTCCACAATTGATAGGATGATAGAATATTATTCATTCCTAATTATCCTTTTCTGTGTAGGTGTGGTTCATTCCCCAATGATGTTTGATTGATCAATTTCTTCTCTTATATTTCTCCTGTGAGGTTCTGATGAACTTTCTTTAGAAATGGTTTCATCTTCTAATTCATCTTCTAAATCATCATCATTTTTTGAGCCTTGAGTGTTTTATAAGCCTTATACTATTTATGAATCTGAATTTGTCCCTTTCATACTTTCTTTTTCATCTTAAAGAATATCAACATATGAGTTCCTAGAGGTATTTATGGTTTTATCATCAATGAAATTGACATCATTTCTTTCCACAATCATTCTAAGATGATTATTGTAACATTTATTAGATTTAGACTTCATTGAATATCCAAGGAATATTCCCTCATCTACAACATCACCACACTTTCCTTGATTTCCTTCTTTATTTTGAATGAAATATTTACTTCCAAAAACTGAAAAATACTTAATATAGGTATTCCTTACATACCATATCTCATATTGTTTCCTGGTTTCCCCTATAAAAACACCTTTTCTATTTTGAGTTTACACCGCTACTTGAATTTCCTCTTTATAGTAATGAAACGTCACATGACTCTCAGTCCATATAGTTCTATCCACAATGGTCACCTATCAATTTGTGCATTCAACAAACCCATTTTATTGAGGGGTTTTCACTAAATACACCTCATGCTTTATCCTATGTTTTTTAAAGTAATTTTCAAATTTAATGGATGTGTATTCTTCTCCATTATCATATTATAGAATCTTAATTGTGGGTCTAGTTCATTATCTGCTCTTCGATGATAGTTCTTCATGAAATCAAGAACTTTATGATTCCTCTACATAAACATCACACAAGACATTTGGTTGTAATCATCAATAAAAACAATGAAGTGTTCTCTCTATATGTTTCAACCAAATTCATTGGACCACATACGTTTGTGTTGATGAGATCAGGAAGATTCAATGCCCTTTTGTTCTTTGGGTGATATGAAATTCCAACCATATTTCCTCACATACATGCATCACATATCTTTTCATGATCAAGATTCATAATGTAAATGTTAAAAACTATCTTAAACTTAGATATTTGTTCCATGATCTGTTGATTAATGTAACCCAACCTACAGTTTCACAAGTTGTTTTCTTCTTCAAATGTTAAGTAAGAAGTGTTATATTTACTATAAACCTTGTATAAATTGTCATATTTTCTCCATCCTTTAATGAGAAAATTTCCCATAATTTATTTGATAGTGAAACCCTTATAATTAAATATAATTATCATTCTCGAGTAAAATATTTGAATTACATTAAGGAGATTATGATGAAGCCATTCTATATAGATAACTTCATCTTTCCCTAGATTTTCATTTTCTAGTTGTATATTTTCACTACCTTTGATCTTTAAAGAACCATCGTTGCTAAATGTCACTATTCCATCAACAATTTTCTTAAAAAAATTCAAAAAATCTACATTTAATATCATGTGGGATAAGCATCCACTATCAAGAATCCATGTTCTACTGTTCTTTGTAGCTTTGAGATATATTTTTGTAAGTTTAACCTTCTTGATTTTATAATTTTCCTTCCATGAGATACCTAATTGAGTGGAAGAAAAATATAGTCTTTATAATCTATTTTCAATATTCATGGGTTTATCATACTCATATTCTTATCCCAAAGGAGAATACCTATTTTCAAGTTCAATTATGCATGGTTGAAAATGTATTGACTTGCCTTAGAGTTATGTTTTTATTGTGGCCACTTTTCCTCTGCCTGTAATTAATAGATTAGGTCCATAGTAATAATAGTGAAAAAATATCCATAGAAACTATTTCTTCTATATAATGAAGGATATTATTTCATTCCCATTTTTTGAGTGCCATATGATCCCCCATTTATATATCTTCATTCATTTTCATAATATGACATGATATGGCCTAGAAAGACACAAATTTGACATTACATAAGGATAAATGTATTCCAACTTCCATTCATCCACATGTCCCAATATTTTGTAGAGGTATTTTACCAGTGATCCTCTCTAAATACTTGAGGATTATTTTCATCCCTCTTTCCAATTTTTTTCAAAGAATATTTTTTTGGTATGACATTATCCTTTTTTATATGTGAAACTTTATTCTTCTATTCATTTTTTATCATATTTTTTTAAGCCTTGGATGTTTCTCCATCATATCCAATTGCACTTTTCCCCATCAATGTGGATCTATGATCATTTAAGGGATTTTTTAACTCCCTCATAACCACATTTATCACTTTTTAGTATCTCTCGGTCTGAAAATTTTTCAAATAGTAATTTCTTCATTATTTCCTTTTATGTTGATTTAGTTTCTAATTTACTCCTTAAAGTAACAACTTCATATTCACATCCCTCAAATATCTTATCCTTTTTCCTCTAGTCTTTATATAAGGTCATTTATTCCTTTTTCCTTCTCATCAATACTGACTTTAAATTCCACAACCACTTCTTAGCTTTCAAGAGTTAATAAATTTTCTTCTACATCTCCTTCCAGTCGATCAATTTCTTCTTCAAGATGATCAACATACTCTCATGAATATTTTATCATAGTTCACATCTTTCTATTTATTTTTTGTTGACTGTAAATCTCATAAAAATAACCCTAGAGTTACACCTTGAGATTAACAACACCAATAAACTCATTATATTTAACTTTTATAGGTTCTAACTTTTCAACCATATCCATCATGGACACTTCGAGTTCATATTTAAATTCTAGTTATACTACCTCCAAAATTCATTATCATCTTATTCTTTTTTACAGGATAAGATATTTCTCTATAATATCTTTCATGAATTGAATTATCCCATATTAGAGAACCTCTTCATAGGCTTATTCATGATTTCAGCTTCATATTCTACATCATTCAAATTTTCCTTGGGAATCAAGAGGTAATGTGACCTACTTTACTATACCGAAAACAAGATAACAGAATATTGTCTTCAAATCTCCCTTTTCCTTACTTGAATTCCCTGTAAAAAAAATATAAAGATGTTCTTCTTCCTCTTAATAACTAAATCTTAAAATATCAAGTTTTTACATGGAATTGAATTCCATTTCCTTGTTTACTCGATTGGATGCATCTTCTGGTTGGACTCTCATTTCATAAGACACTATAATTATTATTAGATCATCAAGAGAAATCTTCGAAAAATATATTTCCTCAAGAACCAAAAATTTTGGGTTTCAAATATGTGGGATACTTCTTAGGATTTTATTCCCAATTTTATTATCCTTAATTTCTTCCTGGAGTCTTTGAATATCTCCAACAACTTCAGTTATTTGATTAAAGAAACTATCTACATTTTAATCTGGATATATTTTCATATCATCGAATTGATTGGGCCAGAAATGATGTTTGGAATCCTTCACATTGTTATCAACTTCATATATATTTTCTAGTTTCTCATACATGGACTTGGTTGTAGTTCAAATCATAACCTTAATATATATTTGATCATATAATGCTTTTATAAGATCATTTTGAGATTTGGCATCAACATTAATCATTTTATTATCTGTCTCAGTCATAAAAATACCTATCACATCACTGACTTGAATCCCCTAAGATGTGGAATAGAGAACTTCCATCCTAAGGGATTGAAGATGAGATCTCATTCCATTCTTCAAAATATGAAATTTTCTTCAATCAAAAAGTGGAACTCCCCTAACATTCACTAAATTCTCCATAACAAAATCGGATATATTTTAACACCAACAAATTTTTTTCTCTGATACCACTTATAAGACCCTAGAAAACCCTAATATGGGAAGGGTGAATCATTGTGACAATTTTTTCTTTGAAATAGATATATATTTTTCCCACATTAGTTGGAACTTTTAAAACCTATCTGTTGGAATCAAGTAGTTATTAAACAATGAAATGAAGAGAGATAACATAATAGTTTTACTTGGTTCAATACTAATGTATCTTACAAGGAGAATATGACAACAGTGTATTAGTCATACCTAAATACACTAAGCTTCACAAATTATTTTGGAGTAAAAAATATCATACATAATCATTCTTTTTCAGGAAAACTTCCTTTACAAGAATATTAGGGATAACACATTGGCTCCCTCAGAACACTTTTGTCGGCCCCCTAGATCATTGCCTTGGGTGAATTTTGACTCATTTTAATGACTTTAAGGTCACCTCAAAAGTTTGGGAATTTAATTATTTGTCCCTAATTATCGTGAGATACTTCTTGCACCATAGTCATGAACTGATGCAGTAGAATAGACTAATTAATCAAACCATATAATCAAAACTCGCTAATCGTATAACTCGAGAACTTACATGAAAAACTTGTTCTTGTGTGAATCTTCTAGATTTTGTTGTGCAATAAAATTATTACGGAGACTATTCATGAACCTCACATGGTCCGAATAGAAAGAAGGAACATTATGTGCCTAATTATCATTCACGAAACTCTAAGGCGTGTACGTATTTCATGTAGAAGAAGCACCTTATATTCATTTGAAAAGTTAAGTTCAAATGGAGGGGGTAGCTGCCTATTTATAAACATGGATGACCATATTCTTATGTTATTTGTGAACCTTCCTCTATGTGCATAATTTTCCTTCTTTTCTAAAATTCTTGTTTTGACACTGCCTTTATCGTGCAAGTTCCATTCACACATTCCACTGCGAGTAGATTTCCTATGATGTTCACACCCATATTTCATGCAACTAAAACTCTTGTTTAAAACTATTTCCTTTTCCATGTTTTGATGTGATGTTCCCAAAACATCCCTTGTTTGTAAGTTTTCAAAACACCTTTACCCTTGAATGCAATATTTTTTCTTTACGTGGGAAACATTACTTTTATAAAAACAAATTTCTCCATCCACTAAATATTGGACCCCCAAAAATTTGGAAAACCGTAGGAAACAATTCCATCATCAAAAATGAATAAATCTATACCAGAAAAAAACTTCCCTTTAAACATACTTAATTAACCCAGTGTGGATTGATGAAAAATAAAAAAACAAACCATTTACAACTATGCCAAAACCAAGGATCCAATAGGGATTTCTTTAACTAAATCATTAGATCTAGGCCTTCTCTAGGACTATTGTGTTGGTTGAACTCTATTTAAAATGATTTTAGTTTAACTATTTCCCTACTAAATTGAAGTACATGACCATTAGAAAATGGAAATTTATAAAAGCTAGAGAGTAACTGTCAAGACCATTGGAATTAATTAAAACTAATTCCAATTATAGTGAGATTAATTAATTAGTATTTTCCAACATTAATACATAAACCAAGATATCACATGTTTTGTAAATTTTATTTTCTTATTTCCTCCCCCTACTATCTCAAAAATAAATATTATCAAAAATTTAGATTTCTTTTCCCAAAAAATCATTTTTAGTTTTTAAGTGTATTTTATAGATTTAATTATAGTTTTAAAACCTGTCTTCATGGGTTCGACCATGGAATCACAAATCTTATACTTCATAAATGTATAATTAGTGATTTTAGTACCATGTTTTATAAATTTCTCAATTATATATCCTATTGTAATTAGTTACACATTTGGGTGGTACCACTGATGGATTAATAATTTCCTTCATGGGTGAGTGGGCCTTCAATCAAGGTGAGTAGGTCTAGTTCATAGGAAGTTACAACCGATCACCCATAAATTTCAAATTTTGGATATTTTATTAATGAATAATTCAAATGATTAGATTCTTATAGTATTGGAGGAGTATATGGTTTTATTTATCAAGGATTTCCTTGGGTTTTTATAGTGAAACAACCCAGTTCAACCCAAACTATCACTTGACGAAGCATGACACAAGGCCCAAAGTTCATTCCCAATCACAGTGAGCTGGTGACAAGCACTAAGGCATCCCAAATAACCATTTAAGAGTTGTTTCAACCTTGAAAATTTGATATGATCCATCTATGAATTGGATAGCCACACCCTATGAATAAGAAACATCAATATATATATATTCAAAAAAGTGTAAACACTATAATGAATCAAACAGATATTATAACATCATCACATAAAAATTCATAACAATACATATACAAATGACACCCATAGTCAAAAGATAAAAACATGTAATAAGACCAAATGCCCAATACATCATATCCTAATGAGACAAAATCCCAAAACCAATATGTAAGAGATAAACTCTATGAGTCCACATCTCTACCATCTAAAAAATGACCTCAAACTCAAGTAGTCATATAGGGTCACAATTCTACAAGGTTCCCTTTCCCTTACACATGTCCCATACAAAAGAGTTTTCATATGTCTAAACACATACAAAGTGTGTGAGGAACAAAGCACAGTAGGATAAATCTATGAATATATGTAAATACTTTACACATTAAAAGCACTAAATATAGTTTGTAAACTCATTTTTTGAAACTATTTCACTTTGAAAACATTTTCAATTGAATCCACCTCTTTGAAGTCCCTTTGGTTTTCCCAATAAAAAAACTATTTCACAAAAACATGAATTAATAAGGCATGAATAATGAAATTAAGCCACCTGACCTAAATATGAACAATAAACCCAATATAGAATGAATATGTACATACACACAACCTCATTATATAACTAAATAATTGAAATTGAATAAAAATAATATATTTTAATCAGTCAAGGAAGTAGAATCATGAATAAAGAATATAAAAACTAACCAGGCATAAGTAGTACACACCATGGGCTCTCACCAAATGGGAACTAGTGTTACTTTGAAAGAACCTATGTTCACTAGTCACTAGGAAAGTATAAAAATTTTGGAAGCTCACTCAATATTCCTTGTAAGCTCTATCAATATTCCCCTGGGTTCTATATAATACACATGGTCACCCTCAGTCCCATGGTTATAATTCCTTCTATTTACTCTCTTTATCCACTTGGAAAACACTTCCTAACATATTAAAAACTTAGGTAAGGGATTCATCATTCTAAACCACATACACACCCATGGTCACCCATGTGAAACACAGTCCTAAACACATAATCATTAATAAGTTCTAATCACTTAATCCATTTAAAATACCTTTCCATAAACCATCCATGCCTATAATAAGAAATGAATTTAACACCATGAAATATATATTTGAAAACCCTTTCAAAACCCCATTTGAAGGAATAAAATATATTTGATACATTTTAACAAACACATGTAGTGCATCAAATACAATCCCCTTTTAAAAAACATTAAACAATTAAATTTCCAACCTAATTAAAAAAATCACAACAAAAATGGATAAACCATTAGTAATAACTAAAATTAGGGGTAATTTAATAAACAAAACCCCAGTGAAATTTAGAATCACTGAAAATAAAGTGAAAGCCTTTAAATAGAGACAAATACCTCCATATGAAACTAAATATTATCATATTTTACGACAAACACAAGATTTGAGTAGGAGAGGTGCTTACACACCCAAGAGATAATGTAAAAACCCAAACCCCCCACAAACAACCCTTGGTTTGGTCATATAGCATACTACGGTTTCCATATTCCATGTAAAAGGAAGAGAAATGTGAGATAAGGGGAGAGGAAGAAGAAATCATGAATAAATTGAGCATACCTCAAACTAAAACACTAATAACAAAGGATAATTCAACAAATTCCAATGAAGGAGATCTCTATGGAATGGGAAAGAGGCCAAAATTTAGTGAAAAAATAAATGAGGGTTATAAACCATAAATAAAAAAATGAAAAAAAACATCAAAATCAATTTTTAATGATATAGACACACCACACGGTTTGGCCACGCTATTAGAAAAATTTTAGACCAACCATGTGGGATTAATTGTCTCTCTAAAACCGAACACACACAATTTCTAGAGATCCTAGAATGGTTATGAAACTAGTTCTCAATCCGTGCAAAATCCCAATGTACCCCAAACATACCACTCTCATGGTTAGCTACATGGTTTCATCAACCATTTTCCAAACATTCTTCAGGGCCTATTTTCCCAAAAAAAATTGAGGTTCTCAACTTCTAAATATCAATAAATCCCATAATAAATAAATAAATATCAAAATAAAATATATCAGTTACCCAATGGGTGTTAAAATTATTCCCATGATTCCATTTCCCCTTAGAAATTAATCAAGGCTCTTTAAAAGGAAATATGTTAGGCCATTTCTCCTTCATTGAATTTTCATACTCCTCTTAATTATTGTGGATATCCCCACCATAATACCAAATCACACAAACTAATGAGATAGACTTACTGTGGATTACCATGTTATGATATCCCAGGATATGAATAGGCTCCTCCACAATAGTGGTTCCAAGATAAAAACCTAAATCTTCCAACTTTATCTCATGAGATGGGTTTGGATGGTACGTATTCAATTGGGATACATGAAAAAATTATGGATTGAGGTTAAATGTTGTGAAAGATACAACTAATATGACATCTTCCTAATATTCTCTACAATCTAAAATGACTTAGCTTAATATGGAATAGACTTCCCTTATTCTCCCCATAGATGATTTCCTAGTTGAATGGATACCCATAATAACACTTGGTCATCAAACTCAAACTATTGTGGGTGATGAGGATGATCGAAATATGATTTCTATCAAATATGAGTAGACTTTGACCTCTTTTGGATCAACTGCACTTTCTTTTTCATCTTCTAGATGAGACTCGGTCCCAATAAAAATGCTCACCTAGCTTAACCCATTAAGATGGGGACCAAAATGACCACCCATACAATGGTTATAAAGGGAAAATAATGATTGAGGCTTGGAAAATGTTATTGTATAAAAATTATACCAATGATATATACCTTTCCCATGATCCCCCAAAGTAAAGCATATGTACACAAATCATATCCCCCAAAAAAATTAAGTCCTATCAATTTGACATCTTTCTGTAGGAGAAATAATATAATCAACTTCAATTGGGTTCGCATGGAATCCTGAGTAATATTCGAAAACTAAGAAGTGAAATAATAATCTCAGTCAAAAATTATCAATGAGGTTACCCCATGAATCCTTACAGTATTTCAAACAAATAGTTGTATGAGCTCCTCCACTTTGGTTGACTCACTAATGGGAAGATAGTGTAATAACTTAGTCAACCGATCTATAATCACCCAAATAAAACTTTCCCACTATCCTTAAGTGGTAGGATAATCAAAACCTCTATGGATATGTCATCACACTTCCACACCACAATGAGAAGAGGCTAAAGTAATACAACTAGCCTTTGATGCTCAAATTTGATCCCCTAGAAGGTAAAACATTATGACACAAAATAAACAGCTATTCGTCTTATGATAGGGTATTATTATTAAATCATAAGAGTATAAAACATATTGGTATCCCTTAAGAGAATGAACCAACTAGAATAATTACCTTCATGTGTCACATCCTCTCTCAAGGTCAAAGGAACCACCAATATCTTTCTGAAGAAGAGTGTACATTGGGATACTGAAACTGATAACCCATGGCATCCCCACCATTTAAAACTCTTCTAAACTGTGGAAAATCATGATTGGATTACTATTCACACTAAACTCAATCAACATGAGAATGTGTGACATGAAAACTAGTTAAGTATACCCTTTATCCTTCCTCTAACATCTCAATACCTAGATAAAAAATAGACATAAAACTCCACCTTTTTATAGATTATTTAACTTCTTGGATTAGTAACTCTCTAATCAAGTCATTATCAACCATGTTCCCCTTACCATGGGTATAATAGATATTTAAATAAATTTTATAAAGATTCCTACCCATTTTTTCATCTTAAGGTTCAAGTTTCTTTGGGTGAAGATATACGTTGATCTCTTATGATCTAAGTAAACAACAAATCATTCCCCAAAGAGGTAATGGTTTCAATTATTCAATTCCTGATTCCAACTACAGGTCGTGGGTGGGGTAAGACCTCTTATGTGAGTATAGATGATGACAACCATATGAAACCACATGATTATCTTGTATGAGTACCCAAACAAACCCCGCACATGAGGCATCACAGTATACTACATATCCCTTCCTAAGCTCAAGAAGAATCAAGACTAGATCGGATGTGAAACAAACCTTATACTCCTCAAAATAATAAATGAACTTCTCACTCCACACAAACTTTACCCCTTTACAAGTCAACATTTTCAAGGGAGAATCTACAACTAAGAATTCCTAGATGAAGAACCTATAATATTTTACCAGGAATAAAAATATTCTGATCTCAAACACGTTTTTAGGCCAATCCAAAGACATAAACACTAGAATATTCTCAGGATCCATTGAAATCCCTTGATAAAAAATAACATGGCCTAAAAAATTACCTATTGGATCTAGAAATTATGTCTTGAAATATTATCATACAAATAATGATCCTTCAATATTACCAAAACAATACTCAAATAGTCCCCATCTTCCTCCTCTACCTTAGAGTACACAAATATATCATCAATAAAAATCACTATAAAGGAGTCCAAAAGTGATAAATGATTTAGTTTATCAATTCCAGAAAGGTTGTGGGAGCATCGGTTAGACCAAATCATATAACATGATACTCAAAATTTCTATACTAGCTCCTAAAGGTGGTCTTAGAAATATCCTCTTCCCAAACCCTCAACTATAGATACCTTGACTTTAAGTTTATTTTTGACAACCCCTAAACTTTATTGAGTTAATAAAAAAGATAATTAACTCGAAACAAAGGGTATTTCTTCTTAATAGTCACAATATTGAGTTTATACTAACCTTTTCTTATTCAGAAACTCCAATATATATTCTTTGCAAAAAACACTGGTGATGTCCACGGTGACATGCTAAGATAGATAAACCCCTCACTTTTAATGTACTCTAACTGAACCTTTAAATTTTTTGACTTTTTAAGAGAAATATGGTATGAAGGAAAACATAATGGTTTCTTCATGAGGAGTGGATCAATAATGAACTCAACCTCACCCTCAGATGGCTACCCTGAAAAATCATCTAGAAACACCTTGGGGTACCGATCCAAAACCATTTAAAGATAAACATCTGATCCCAACTCCAAAAAATCATATAATAACCTAGACAAACACATGTTGAGATTAATGGGTCTATCCATCCCTGACAGTATATACCACTCACCCTGGAAGATTTGAGTGCTCTCGTTACAAGATATGGAACTGGACCATATGAGGATAACAATCAATCCAAGCTTTGAAACCAATCATTCAATCTATATCAATGATTAGATAAAAATTTCTAGGTCCAATATAAGGAAGTCCCATAAAACCTCCATGTTAGAAAATAAAATATGATAATATAGACGCTTAAAACCTCACCCTTTCTCCCTTCCGAATAGGGCAAGTAAATCTATCACAAATGAAATCAACTCAACTCTCATACCTAAACAATCAAGAAACATTAATGATAAAAGTGAATGGGGAGTAAAAATATAAAATAAGGATAAATCCACATAATAAGTGATAAAAAAACATACCTCTCATGGTGGCCATCCCAGATTCAAGGTCCTAGGTACCACATCTATTTCATAGGAGCATCCCAGTTCAGGCCCTCCCTGAACTTTCATAGCTAACTAAGAATCCCCTCTAGATTAAGGGGGAGATCCCACACCCTTATAAGCATCTTAGCTAACCTGATAACCCATATATAAATTTTAACCAACTCTAGTACCATGAAGGGTGGTCCTAAAGAAGCACTAAAGATGACTTGGATGCCCATGGAGGTGATACGTCCTTGGATCCTCTAGGTAATTAGGCCTGGTATGGATAGACTTTCCACACTAATAAAATTTCATATACTTATATATAGATAAGACCATTGTTATTGTACCTAATTAGTGATGACATCCCTTTTCACTACTCTAATGAGCTTCATCCCTCTTCCTCTTCTAACTAGTGGAAGAAATTTAGCTAACACCAACTACTAAAGAAACACTATATAGAAATTTCATTCATGATAAGTCTTCCTCAACCATAACTGATTTATCCTATACCTTATCATAATTCAATAGGAAAAGGATAATAAGCATAGATATTATCATGAACTTAAACACCATTTCAAAACATACCACCTTGACTTAGTCATTCACTAAGAAGTCTCCTTTCTTTAAAATCATGAACTCACTGGAATTTTCCACCATTAGTATCCTGGGGTAAAACTAATAATTAAAATCTCTTTTAACGGTAGCCCATATGAAATCCTCTTTTCTCTTCACTTAAACCATGGATTCCCACCATTTCCTACCTGATACTTAAAAAATTTAAGTGGTGAAGCCAACTTTCAAGGTCTTAGGGGTCTTTAAAAAATGGAAGATATGTCAATCCTCTTGATCCATTACTCAGGCACATGGGTACCTATGTCACTAGGGAAGACTGATGGATATTACTTAGTGAACTTATGAGCATGGTCTACTAACCATTCTTGAACTATTTCACCCTCTTAGACTAAGGAATAATTTATACATATCACTGATTCCACCTAAGTGGGAATGACAGGATGGGTCACTTATGGTGAATTTTTTGTATCACCCTCTCTAAAACATGAATAGGTCCTTATAGGGATATATTATCTGCAAAACACATTGTAAAACTTATTCAATACACAATTAAATCTTGAACAACATCAAATAAACCATAAGAAACCCTTAAAACAGGTCTCAAAATAACAACATTAACATAAAAAACACTTTCAAATGAAGATGGGGTGAAAAAATAATTTTTTTAAATATTTATCCACTATGAAGGATTTAGATTCAAGGATAGAAATACTAGGAATCAATAGCTACAATAAAAGGGCTGATTAGCATAATGTTTTTATATTTGGCGGTGGTTTAAACTGCCGCTACATGGTTCAAAAAAGGTTTTGAAGAACCACCACTAAGTCATGTTTTGGAATCCAATACACTTTGGATTATTCCATTTAGCATCAATTTTTGGTAAGTGTCGTAGAAATCATATTTAGTGGTAGTTATTTTTGGTTTTACAATGGTTTTCCAAGAGGCAAAAAAATGAGGATTTATTGGCGGTTAAAACTGCCGCTAAATCAAAAAAAATCCCCCGTAAAAATGCCGCTCAATCGATTACAACCACCACTAAATAATTTTACGTCTTGTTTAGAGGTGTTTTTAACCACCGTGAATAAAAAAATTTCATATATAGTGGTGGTTTAAACCACTGCTAAATGTTGATTGAAGAAAATTCCAGCTGCAGGTTCTGCATCCCCAAAACTTCCCTGAAAAAAAACAAATTAAAACCAAGTGTATCGCCTATCATTAGTAGACAAAATCCCTATCAGAAGAATAGGAAATCACACATATATAATAAATATTTCATCAAAAAACAAATATATTAGTTTACATTCAACCATAAATTGTTTCAGTTATGTTTCACACTTAATATATCAACAAACCCTCTCATTCCATATTAGTCCAAAACATCAAAAAGACCACTAATCATTACCCGATGAAATCTACTCGTAATCCTCTCCATATCCATATTCATATCAATCTCTACTTCCTACTATCGGTACCTGTAAGATAATTATATTGAAAATTAAATAGTTTTGTATATATATATATTTAAACTTTAAACCAATAAAAGTTTGGGAACTAAATGATTTTGACAGACTGAAAAATAAATTTTTTTATTATCAAAAAACTTTTATGGAAAAAGTGAGAAACCCCAAGTTCACCCAGGACATGCATCAAAAGAGAAAACATAGCTATTGAAATGGAAGTTGACCCTATTAGCATTCTTATCCCTAAAAATTATCCAGGAAAGGGATGTTACCGATGTTTCTAGAGTAGCATCAAACAGGTCTTCAAAGTGTGACGCCTTCTGGTCCCACACTTTCATGTACTCCTCCTGAGTGATCTTCTTATCGTTGAAGCGTCTTACTAAAATCAGATTCTATTTGTCTATCCACTCACCCTATTCATTGTTAGTTTCCACCTGAATAGGCCTTCCCATCATCTTCTCAGCATCCTCTTTTGAGGAATTTATCGCAAAAGAGTCTTCAAACATATCCTCTGCAGAATGCAATAGCATCTCCAAGGGACACACCACCTGGTCGCCCCTAAGAAAGCCTACTCCACAATCCCCCTCCTCCACACTAGTCGAAATTCCAGCAGAAATGGAAACATTTTATTTCTCCTTTGATTTCAATTTTTTAGAAGTTCGAGTCTCCATAGGTAAAGGTAGATGGTAGTAATCCTTTCGGACTTTCTTACTGCCTTGCCACCCCTTCCTCATCCGCTGGTTGCAGATATCATTAACATGAACTTCTGAATCATTGTCTTCTGAAAATTGATCTGATGACTCATCATTAGAACCTTCCCTAGGAAAATCAACATCCTGATCAGATCCTTCAACCTCCAACCCCGCAAAATGGTTACCCAGCTTAATGACTGTAGACCCACTCCTCGGGAAAGATCTATTCATATCCTCAGTCCCCAAGGATTCTCCTTTATAAAAGAACTCTACCCACTAAGCACAGCTTCAGTATAAGAAGCAGACTTAGAGGCTTTAGCATCTCCATCCTCCCCAATTCTTTCACCCACTTCCAGCCTAAGACCACTATCATTCTCCTTAGTTGAAGACTACAAAGGTAAAGGATCCAAAACACAAACACTAGCCATGCACTCTACCACATCGTCTTGAGGCTCCTCCAGATCCTTCCTCATCCGACTAAAAATACCACTAACCAAAGTATTTCCATCCAGTTGATCCTTTTGAACGACCCCTACCACCTTCTCTTCTTCCACAGGTTCCTGACCAGCGATGCCTCCATTGATCTCAAGATCCCCACCTGAAACATCCAGAGCACCCTGCATCTTCGGCATTCGAGAACCACGCCTACAAACCTTTGTAGAATGAACCATTCTCATACAAACTGAGCAGAAATCCACCCAGGATTCATAGACAACTAGTTTCTTATACCTAAATTCTTCTCCTACTGTTATCCAAACAAAATCAGGAGGGATTCTTGAAGCATCAATCTCCAAGCAAGCACGAGGATTAATCAGGTGACACCGCACATTATTTTGACTGTCTACACACAAAAACCTACCAACAAGGTTCCCAAGAATCCAAAATATATAAGGATTCTGAAACGGAAGGGGAAGGTTAGAAAAGATCACCCAAATCAGCACCGAGGGGGAATCACGCTTCATGTGGAAATCGTAAGTCCATCTGAAAAGGAAAAAAGAGTGACCATTGCAGCTGCAAGGAGCGAAGGCCCAGGCTTTTATCAGATCCTCTTCTGATGCAAAATGAATCGTAATACTCTTCCTATCAAGTAACCCCATGGTAGCTCATTCCTACAAATCCCATGAGGCAAACACGAATCAATCGAAAGAATCCACTGAAGGTCGTCGCTTTGAAAAATGAGCTATCAGAGTCCGATTGAGGAGCACCGAAGCATATGTCTCCAATCATCATAAGTAATATGAAGGGCAACCGGATCTACCATAAGCTAGCCCAGAATTTGTCCAAATAATATCATGGTGTCATCTGTAGATACCCAATAGTGTCAAATGGGAAAACTATCTTTAGTCCATTTAGATTCCAGATATCTGAACTTTTCATATTTTTCTCCATAATAGGATTGTTTCCATATTTTATGAAAAAAAATTAGTAGTATAAAAACCGCAATAAATATATTCATATTAAAATTTCACCTATAACAGTCACCCTCATATATACTCACGAAGAATCAGAAGTGGCCTAATGCCTCACTACTAAAGGTCAACTGGTATCGATATAGCGCTTCTTCCTTGTCTTTCCTATCATTAATAAAATAAAAGTAACTTTAGAACATATATATCAAAAAATTCATGCAGAAAAAAATAGAAATGATAATAGATGCATAGTACTGACAAACAAAATATACATAACTATTATAATGAATGACTGTACAAATGACATAAGTGGTTAATAAATTGATGGATGATTGCACATACAATTATTTTCTCCTTCAGTCAAGTTATTTTCCTACTTCATCATTACTTCATCTACTTTATGAACCCTTATAAGACTAATATTTTCAATATCATGATGGACAAATAAGTTCGCTTCTTACTATGGATGGTCTTCAATGTAAGAGGTCAAATCTTCTACTTCATCACCCATATCATACAAGTCTCTTTGTTTTACGTGAGGAATTACACTCCACCCTTCATCCAGGAAATCTTCCCCACAATATACCATTTGTTCTTGAGATGATAAGATATATGGATCATGTATTTCATGGTCACCAACATCCATCAAGTGAGAGAAGTTCATATAAGTAAATTTCAAGGAATATATTTTAACACCCCAGATAAAATCGACTCAATTTCAGTTGAATAAAACAATGTAAAAATCCACATGGTAGTTTAATTCGATAATATCAATAAACTTTCCATAGTATCCCACTTCAAAAAAATTAAATATACAACTATTTAGTGTTTTTAAATACTCCCCCTCATCGACTGTATGAAATTTAAAGTCATTCACATTGTAATCATCGAACATTATAACATGTTTTAGAGGACCCCAAGCAAGAAACTTCAAATCTTCTAACAAATCATATCAATTATCAGTATTCATGAACTCAATAAAAGTAATATACATTATTATATTTACATAATATATGTGTCAACTAGATATCTATATTGACTATAATATTTATGAACTTACTCATCACAAAAACCATTATACATGATAATTATTAACAAATTTTATTATGTCTTTCTCATTTCATGTTTGGCCTTTCATTTGTATATTTGTTTGTATCATAAAGTTTTAAATAAATTAATCTAAAATTTCACTATTCATAATCACATATCTATGTGCCTATGATAATTCTATTTCTGACAGTGTACCATTTGAGCTCCTCCCAACTGATCGACCAATAAGAGGAAAATTATTTTATTTCCCATGTAATTGAGATTAATTCGATGTGTCGTAAACATGTCCAACTCGATTGAATATTATCTCAAATTCATTAAAGTATCTAGAATAAAAGTTAATAAACTCCTCTACCAAGTAGCCTTAAGAAATAGAACCTTTAGGTCGAGCTTTATTTTTCATGTATGATTTCAAATTCCCAATATATCTGTGAAATCAAAGAAAGAAATAATTGTGTATTTAATCAAGTTATAATAATTGTTTACTTAAATTAAAAACAAAGAAATAAAATACCTCTCAATTGGATACACACATAGATAATGTACGGGTCCTCCTAGCTTAGCTTCCTTAACCAAATGGACAGTTAAATGCATCATGGTAGTAAAACAAATGTAGCAGTACTTGCTAGGTGCATCCAAGAGACCTGAGATCAAATACGGGTGGAGGCATATTTCTGGGGTACTATATCAGTACTGTAGCAGTACTATAGCAGGAACTGTAGTAGTATTGTATCATTCGTTGTAGCATGCATTGTTCGGTACTGTAGCAGCCAGAACTAGCCATCCATTTGGGCCTTCGAGCCACCGGTTTGGTCCTCAGGTCCTGCAAGGCTTTCGGGCCACCCAAGGACTTCGGCCCAATTGATTCACAAGGCCTTCGGGCCACCTTAAGGCCTTAGGGACACCCAAAGGCTTTCGAGGCACATGAATGCAGGCCCTAGACACACTACAAAAAAGGAGTAGCACCAGAAGAGGATTCAGAGAAGGTGCACTCACCAGAGCAAAGCCAAATGGATTTTCAGAATGAGACGGTATGGATATGACATCAGTACCAGCCTATGATTGCACAGGAAGCCTATCCAGACAGTCATGCAAAGGTGGAGAGCTACTATCAGGATCCAGATGTTGGGGAGGGGCAATTCCTTGTAGATATTCTGGTTGATTTCCCTAATGACCTTCGGGTCATGTAATCTCCTTAGCCTACGGGTCATGTAATCTCTGAGCCTACGGGCCTTGTAAGGGTTCCCCCTCATCCCTTGAAAGGGGGGTTATCAAAAATCAATAAAAATAAAGGCCTTCAGGCCATTCAGGAAGGCAAGATCATCTACATTGCACAAAGTGTCAATGAAAATATCTCCTAAAGGTTATCAAGATCAAATGGTTGTAGAGTTTTCTCACATAGTTGTCTAAAGAATGTGAAAAATTGGAGTAAAAAAGAAGTAAACTTTTCAAGTGATAATATATGAAATGCCAATGGTAGAAACTGTTGTAACAAAGTATTTCAATCATGACATTTCAATCCATGTATCCTATTATGCTTTAAGTAAACACACCATGAGATATTACTAGAATAACCATCAGATACCTTGAAATGTTTTAAAATTAAAAGGAATGTATCTTTATCCCTATTTTTCATTGCAAAAATTACTGGAGCATACTTTACATTCTCATCTAGCCAAAGATCATGCTTTATGTTCATTTCTTGTAAATCTTTCCAATCATTGAGATGATCCTTTGATTTTCCAGGATCATTAAGAAATGTAAAGATCAAATTTTCACATAAATTCTTCTCAATATGCATCACATCAAGATTATTCCACAACAAATTAAATTGCCAATCCGTAAGTTTGAAAAAATACATTTTCTCTTCTATTGTTGTGTTCTGATTTCACTTGATGATGCACTTCAAAATAGTTTCTCACTATCATTCAAATGATACACCATCCCGAATTCTGTTTCAACATTTCAAAGTTGTGAAAATATTTCAAAATCTCTCAAAAACATTGAAGGTGGTCTATGATCAACAAAACCATTGAATTTTGACTTGTTCAACTGAAATATATGAGATGCATTGATAAATCTTCAGTGACACAAGAAGAACCATTTTCTACTATGAGTTCGTCATTCATGATCAAAATAAAAGTTACAAATAGGACAATACAAACATGTGTAATTGTTCCAACCAGCTAAATTACCAAGTTTGGGGAAGTCACAAATGGTCCACATTAGAGAATCTTGCACTTTAAACATTGTTCTAGAAGATGCGTCGTATGTCTCAACATCATTTCTCTATAACTCTGATAATTCTTCAATTAATGGCTGTAAGAATACATCAATATCATTTCCAAGCATTTTTCTTCTAAGAATAATCTTTGATATGATAAAATACATATGTTTCATACACATCCATGGAGGAAGATTCTAAGGGCTCAAATCAACCGTCCAAATTCTATAAAAAGTTCTCAAAGTCCTTAATGGATTGAATCTATCGACAACTAATCCCAATCAAACATTACTAGGATTAGATGATAAATATGGATGTAATGAATCAAATGACTTCCACAAATATGAATATGTTGGATGTCCCATTAACCCATCATTTTTATTATCTACATAATTATACTTCATGTGTTCGGTGGGTTTTGAAGACATGAATAATCATTACAATCGAGGATTTAAAGGAATGTAATGGAAAACCTTTATAGGTGTGTTCCTTCTCTTCTACTTCATAGTAGGATGTTGATTCAAACATCCAACATCAATAATTGACTTCCATCTATAAGAATAACATTTTTTTCAATCCTGTATTCTTGAATCTTCTCCCCAATAATGCATACAATCATTAGGATATGCATATATTTTTGTATAATTAAAACCAAGCATGTTAAAAAAAATTCATATCATAAAAAGACTCATAAATCTTTTCTTCAGTAAATTCATCACGCAAAAATGACAATATCATGGACATTTCCTTATTTGTAATTTCATATAGGCATTTTATATGATACAAATTTAGTAGAAAAGAAATTTTTGAATATTTCAAAGATCGATTATACGACTCTTGACTTCCATAGTCAACTAAACCATGAAATGAATTTGTCTACTCAGTGAAGTCTTCTCTAACATTATTCTCCATAGAATCAATAGGAGGATCTGATGATATGTTACAATATTGATATGGTTCTCCTATAGTCTCAAAAATATCAGTTGTCACATTACTACTTGTAGCACCCTCAACTATTTGTTCTCTTATGTTTTGATGTTGATGTTGTTGTCTTGCAATGTTGAATGCATTGTTAATAAGGTTTTTCATTTCATTATCCATTTTCAATGGTGTTGGGAGCTTATTTTTTCAATTTACCTCAGTGTTCAAAGTTTCTATAATGTTCAACTCCCCGCACCAAATCCAATAGAAATATTGAGGAGGGAATTTCTTTAATATAAAGTGGGAATAAACTTCATCTCTTTTCAAACATCTTTTAAATTTACATTGAGTACATGGAAATCTTATTCTCCTATTAGCGGATCAATTTCAAATTGCTAAATATAAAAACTCCTCCAAACCCTTAGCATACAGAGGTGTGTTCCTCATTAATGTGATTCAGTTTTTATCCATATATATCACAATGTGCCTACACATTATCAACAAAATTAAAAAAAATATCTATTACTAAATAGGAAAATATATAATGGAAAAATCTGGTAAAGTGGGGAATGATAATGAAGTGAATGAAAATCCTAGTTTGAGAATAGAAGAAACTTGGTATAAATGGAGTGTCAAGGCTAAGATGACCTTTGTAGTTCCATCCTTTAAAACAACATAGGGAACACTATACATGAGTTAGTGTAGATCTCACCTCCTGGTAGAGGTATAACATAATGACATATTCTAAATATTTGGATTATAGGTGATATATTGGAATAAAAATGAATCCCATTATTATGGGAATCAATACACACATTATTCTTGATATAGAATCCCCCTATACAGATCCGATTTATAGAGAGGAGGGAAAGGTAGAAATGTATGGATGCTATGATGAGATATGTGAATGAAACCATCATGGAATTAGAAAGTTATTCATTGCTATAGTATAATTAGTTATGGAAATGGAAGGATTGTTTCATATATGACTTGATTAATTTGAACATATCAATGAGAAAAGGTGACACATGCTGAATGAACTTGAAATCAATTATAATATAGTACAATTCGAATTTTACAAGAAGGATCTCCTACACTCATTTATTCAAGGGGAACTAGTATGGTCATTGAGAACTACCATGATACCTTGGTAGAGACCAATGCTAATGGTAAGAAAATACAAATACCATGGTTTATACATATGGTCTATACAAATGAATTGTGTTCCATAATTGTAATTCTTAGAGAGTATGTCATTCCTATCATTAATTCATTTTTTCTTATAAAATACATATCCTAACAAACGTCATCCAATGTTTAACTTAAGCCTCCATAACAAAAAATTACATATCTATATAATTGAAGATTATAACTAAATTTTTTTATTATTGATCAAACCATATGTAAATCTTCCTCAATTGGGAGGTTGTGACCGTAATGCAGACACGGGCTTGGGGGGCTCGGGATCTGAAGGCTCGGGCTGGGGCTTGGCTAGAGAGGGATCTGCCGACGAGGGATTAGAGTGATCCGGATTAGAAGACGCCAGTGATGCCTAAAGGTCTTGGGATATGATGTCTTGGGCTCATCCAGTGAGGGATTACAGTTCCCAGGCTCAAGAGATGCTAGTGAGGGATTAGAGGGATCGGGCTCGAGAGACATTGGTGATGGCTTAGATGGATTGGGATCAGGCAATGCTAGCGGGGGGGGTTAACTAGGGTTTAATTTGGGGTGTTGGGAGAGGAGGGGTGGTCGGGGGAGAAAGAGGCGGGGTTAGGATAAAAGTATGTTTTTTATTAAAAAATGAATATTTCACGGCGGTTTTTAAAAAAACCGCCGTGAAATCCTTGAATTTTTTTTAGCAGGGGTTTAGTGAATTGATGCTGAATAATTATTTTGGTGTAGTGAATCATGTGAAATAAAGTTATAATATTAAAAATTTGATCACATTTTCTTTTCATATTTTCCACTATCCTTTTTCCTATGATATTATTTCTCGTTCCACCCAAAAACTCAAAATTTATCAAATCCAAAAATGGGTTCTTCCCCAAACCCATATCCAATGATGAAAAATATCAAATCTTATCAAAAAAAAAATAAAGTCTAAATAAAAGAAAACACTCCTAACAACCCATGTGAACTTGAGTCTTATCATGAGGATGATTTGGCTAAGCAGTCATCTACGCCTACCACTCAAGCATTGACAGTACTATATACTATTTACCACTAACCCTATAATGATAAGAGGTATATGATACTATTTTGTACTGAACTAACTCAAGTCAATCTGAACCATCTCCTAAGACAGTATTCCATAATTCCAAAATCATATTCCTGACTTCCACAAGCTAGAGACAATCACCTTGACATCAAAAATAACAATTTAGGAATGGTTTTTCCTTTGAAAAACTATCATGAATCATATATGAATTGGACGTCCATGCCAACTAAATAGAAAACATCAAAAAATATAAATATACAATGGATTAATACATCAATGAATAAAACTAGATATCTTAATATCATCACATCAAAATTCATAAAATACATATAAATATGATATCTATAGCCAAAGGCTCCAAATAGAGAAAATAAAAAAAAGGAAAATACATTATATCCAAAGGAGATAAAATCCCAAAACCAATATATAAGAACTAAACTACATGACACCACACCCACGCAATCCTAAAACAACCTCATAAGTCCATGATCAAGAAGGTCCACTGAACTATAAGGTTCCCTTTCCCTTAACTATATCCAATAAAATAGGGTCTTAAAATTCCTAAAGGAATATGTAGGGTGTGAGGCACAATTCTTATTAGGATAACACTAAAAATATATGTACGTACTTTAACCATAAAAACAACTAATTCTAGTTTGAAAACTCATTTTTCAAAACCATTTCACTTTGAAAACATTTTCACTTGAAACCATTACTTAGAAATACTTCTGTTTTTCCCAAAATAAACCATATTTTCCAAAACATGAATTAACAAGGAACAAATAAATAAATGAATACACCCAACATAAATATTCACAAAATAAAAAATATGGAATAAACATGGACACAATTATAACCTCATTATATAAACAACTAATATAAATGACATAAGAATAATATATTACAACCAATTAAGGCACTAGATTTACACATAATGGAAATAAAAACAAATTGGGAATAATTAGTATGCACCATGGGCTCTAAACAAATGGTATCTTGCACGAATATGAATGAATATCGGTTCATTGTTCACTAGGTGAGTATAAAAAAGTTTTTAAGCCCACTCGGTCTTCCTAGGAAGCTCTATCAACCTTCCCCCAAAAGCACTATCAGTCTTCCCCTAGGATTTACATCATTCATATAGTCTCCCTTAGTCCCATGGATAACATTACTTCCATTGGATAAATAAGTCTACATGGATAACACTACATATCTAGTTAAAAACCTATATCAGGGCTTCATCTGCCTGATCCATATATGCACACAAGGCCCCCCCATATGCCACAAACTTCCAAACACATAAACATCAACAAGTTCTAATCGCTTATGCCATTTGAAATCCATTTCCATATTTTTTTAACACTCATAACAAGTCAGTAATTTAACACCATCCAACGCCTCTTTTAAAACCATGGTAAAACCCCATTTTGTATCATAAAACCTCTTTATGTCATTTTGAAAAACATATGCAATGCATCAAAGCCAATAACCTTTGAAAATCCACTTTAAACCATTAAATTTACAAACCAATTCAAAAATCACATTAAAAAAGATAAACCCTAACTAATAACCCGAATTAGAGGAAATTTAATAAACAAAAACCATGTTAAATCAATAATAAATATAAATACATGGAAACAAACTTAAATAGAGACACCAACCATAGTACCAAACTAAATCTTATCACCATCGATGACAACCACAATATTTGAGTAGGAGAGGTCCTCTCACACACATAAGCTATAATGTAGCAACAAAAAAGCCAAATAAAAACCCTATATTCATCCATATATAATGATATTTCTTCCAATTTCCATGTAAATGGAATAACACAGTGAGATAAGACAAGAGGATGAAGAAATTGTGCTTAACTCATGCTAGTACACCAATATCTAAGAAACCTCCACAAATATCCAAGGTAGGTGAGATCCAAGGAATGGGGGAGAGGTTTTTAATTAGTGTAGAAAGAAATTAGGGTGATAAAACTTAAAAATAGAATGGAAAAAATGTTCAAAATCCATTTACTAATGACATGGACACACCACACAGTTTGGACACACAGTCAGAAAAACCATGTTCCAACTGTACAGGAGCCACCGTCTCCCAAAAACAAAACCTATAATATTTATGGATATCCTCATATGGTTATAAAAATTATGCTCAATCCATGAAAAACCCCACCATCCCACAAACATACCTCTCAAATAGCTAGCCTCACTATAATGACTCAAACTTTCACTAATTTAAATTCCTCTTTATCTAATTAAATGTCTTATTATGGTTATATAAAATGTGAACATACTTGGTTTTATGTTTCTGTATTTTGAAATACCGTTATGAATTGTGACTGTAAATAATATAGTTGTTGAATAGTGATCACATGATTAGTATAAATATAGGACTCTAACAAATCCAATTTACTCATACAAAGGAAGTGATGGCCTCATCCAAGTAGACTTTCCCTATACGAAGCCCATTTGTTGGCGGTCAGAAAGAAGGTGGTGTCATTGTTCTTTGCTCTTGACCAAGCCCAAGTTGAGCTTGAACACATTAAGATTGATCGGAACTGACTACGGAAAAAGTGGAAGTTAATAGAGATTAACACTCGAGTGATGTTATCCGAGCCACCCCAAGAGTATATCACCATCACACACCTTACCCTTTGGTCTTATGCGGGTGTTATAAGGGGTTATGTAACAAGACCCTAGCACTATGATTATGTACATTATTTTTTTATATAGAATGTGCATTCATTTTATTATTGTTACTTTGTAAATAGTTTTTAAATCACAAATAATATTTTTAGTTATTATTCAACTAAGAAATCTATTTTCATGAATTAATGGATTTTTTAATTAAATAATTTTTAATAAAATATTATTATTATTAAATTACTTTTTATTAAATATAAATTATCATGTAATTTTATGAATGCAAATGTAATTTTTATTAAGGTTTTAAAGTTGTTTTTGTCAAACCCCTGAATTTTCAATAAATGACGGTTTTTATTTTACTAGTAAAAATTCACATATTTAGTAAATTATTTATATAAAATTAATATTATTTTTGGAATCGAGATGTCTAAATTATCCAATGGTGAATTTTTCATAATTTTCTAAGACAATCAAATTTTTGGGTAAAAATTAAATACCGATTAAATATATAATGTATTTTATGACATGATAATGACCCAATAGTGATGTAATAAAATAATATAAACATTATGTTCAGAAAATATATGTTTTATCATTAAAATAATGTGATTTTGGATTTGTTTGATTTATTTTACAAATCTTTATTGGACCCTTCAAGGCTTATAAAAAATTTTGTCTTTTTAAATTGTTTTCCTTGAGAGTGTGACTCACCTCAACATAAGCAACCCTATTATTTTAAGAAGTTCGGCCAAAGTCTTTATAAAATATAGTTTTCCACTCCCCTTTTTCAAAAACTAATGGAAAAAACCATGGGTCATTTTTTTTTTTGATTATTTTAATGTGAGGTATCCCAAACCTAAATAATAAAGAATTCCCTCTCCTTTTCCTATATAAATCCACCCAAGATCCCACTTCCTCTTCACTCAAAGCCTTTTTAGTTTGCCCAACCCCTTACCTCATATCTCTATAATTCTCCCATGGTGCCCCAACCTCCCAAGAATCCTCTCTCTAGCCTCTCCCAAGCCTTTGGGATTACACTTCCAAGTAAGGGATTTCTACCTTCCTCTTTTTAGCCAAGTTTATTAATATTGTTATGCCCTTTTATTTTTAATTAAAAATGTTGGGGTATGATTTATTACCTCCAACATACTTCCCTATTTAATTTTGGATGATGTTATACCTCTTTATATCTCATTAATTCCTCCCATGTACACTCGTTACCAAACAGAAATTCCGTGACGGATTTCTCCCTCCTCTTTTACATCCAAGTAATTATTTTTTATTATGAATCTAAATTCCATTAAATTTGTTGGTACATGTATATATATTACCCCCTTACTATTAATTTCATGTAAAAATTATGATACACCCATTTATCTCTCATCAACAATTGTCATGAATCCTTATGTCACGTCGTTATGCTGCCAAAATTGCACCACATTTTTCCAAGCCAAGATCATTGTGTAGTGAGTACCATAACCAAGTATCTATCAAGGGTATTCACATTAATGAACATATACATATTTAATGGTACTATCATATATTTATTCTGAATTTCTTAATCAGGTAATAACTTTTTATATTGATTGATTCCATGTTATATGATCCATGTGGCACACTTATGCATGAAATGAGATGTTTAAGAAGGGTGGGCCCTGATAACGCTCCAATGCATTGGGTAAAGTATAGTATCATGGTAAATCATGTGAAATGGGTGTTGACTCATGTTAATTCAAGTGCAACGGGGTTTTACTCATGCTTCATGTGTAATGAGGGTTTACTCATGATCCATGTGTAATGAGCCTTGGATCATGCTAATTCCCTGTTAAGTGTTGTTGCCACATTTCTAAGTTATGATTATAATACTTTATCATGCATTTATGTTCATGTTTCTATTGTTCTACATTGATATGACTATTTTCTAACATGTATTGTATTACTTATATTATTCCATGTTTATTCCCTTACTAGGATTTATAGCTCACCCTTTTCTTATGCATGTCCTCGGGTTGTCCCATGCAATGCTAAGTACGATGGAATGTAGTGTTCATGTATAGGAAGTTTTCAATAAAGATGTTGTGTGTTTTATGTTCTAAGCTGTTATGTAATGTTCCTAAGACCCAAATACACTAGACATATCGATCTTCTATGTTGTATCAAATGAATATTTTATGTAATAAATCAGGTTTAAGTGTGTAATAAAAAGCAGGGTTTTTGTAGTTGGTATCAGAGGATAGGTTTAGTTATTTTTGGGATTATGATTAGAAAACCCTATTGAAGACTTAGAGAAAAGAACAAGTATAATAAAAATTCCCTTAAGTATTGGTGAGTATTGAGTAAGTGGTTTATAAGAAAATACATCCCTATCTAGATACGATCAGGTAGAGGCAGCTCTGGCACAGATTTATCCTAGGGGTAAAACCCAAAAACATCCCTTTGAGCTAGACTCGAACGGGAACTGGTGCACAAAAATGGGCCTTGATACACTCTTGTTTATGACACTCTTGGGGGATATTCTTTGGTAAATTAACAAGCTTAGTATGAACCCTTATTAAGGGAATTAAAAAAATTACCCCAAGAATATATGTTAGAAAGTAGATCATGAATATCATAGATTAAAACCTATGGATTCATAAGTTAAGGAAATAAAATTTATTTATAAGTCATCAAATTTTTCCTTGGATTACCCTTTATGTGTTACCCCTAACTTTCCATTTATTCTATCTAATGGATGGTAATAGGAGGACTCGGGCTAACAACCGATGTGAAGATCAAGGTGATGATCGTGCTAATGAGATACCCAATCCGATGGGAGCGAGAATCGCAAACTTTGTCGCACTTCTCTCTCAGTTAACTCAATCTTTGAATAAAAACATGGGTCAAGAGTAATTTTCAACCCCCCTTAAGAAAGAACAAGTCACTATCGATAGCTTCATGAGACAAAGGCCTCTTACTTTTAATGGATCGTCTGATCCCTCAATCATCTAATAATGGATCAACTCCCTTAAAAAGATCTTCTCCATCCTTCAATGTTCTGAACAAGAGAAGGTTCTTTTAGCTGCTTATCGTATGGAAGGTGAAGCCGATCAATGGTGGACGTTGATCAAAAATAAGAAGCCTGAGGAAGAGATCGAGGCATTGTAATGGAAGGATTTCTGGAAGATGTTTTCTGACAAATATTTTCCTCGCACCCTCCGAATTTAGATGGAAAGGGAATTCCTTGCCCTCAAGCAAAAAGACAACAAATCTGTCGGAGCGTATGAGGAAAAATTCACAAGGAATGCATGATACGCCTCCTGCTTTGTCGTTACCTCTGAATGCAAGGTTGACCTCTTCTTTGGTGGGCTAAAACCTAGTCTACGAAAAGCGCTTGTGATCCATGACTTCAATAGCTATGATTAAATTGTGTGATGTTCCCTCAAGGTTGAAATAGAGATCAGAGAATCTTAGGGGTATCATGGGGATAAGAATGGTAAGGTGGACTTCAATATTGGCGGTCCGATGGATAAATCCAATGGTGCTAAGAAGATCTAGCATCCCACTTTCCAAAGGTGCAGAAAGAAGCACCCCAGAAATTGCTTGAAGGGGGTGAGGAAATGCTTTAGGTGTGGAAGAGAAGGGCATCTAGTTGTTAATTGCCGATAAGAAAAACCCGTAGCTGCAACAGAGGAGAGGAACACTTCGTTCGAAACTCAACGCGTTGTTCATTACTAAAACTGCAAAGAAATGGGGCATCTTTCAAATCAGTTCTCTAAGACAAGGGTTTTCGAAGGAAACCAACAAACTCCAAGGCAGTAAGGGAGAGATTTGGTCATCACTACTGCCGAAGTGAACCTGGAAAAAGAAGTGGTGACAGGTGCGCTAGTTATTCCTTCAAGAATATCCAACATACTTTTAGATTCAAGTTATATGCATTCATTTATATCCCAAAAGTTTAGTAGAACAATCCCATCACCACCACAAATCATGGAAGTAAAGATTTTGGTGAGTACAAAAAATGGGGCAATCATTGAATACCTTTAATATTACCCCTCCCTTGTCATAATATGTGGATTTAATTTCCTAGTGAAACCTTGTCATACTCCCTCTGGTGGAATTTGATGGAATTATTGGCATATATTGGCTTTCTTTATTAGAGCCAACATAAATTTCCATGAGAGGGAGATCACTCTCCATGTAGAGAATTGACCCCCGATTCTATACAAGTGAAAGGAAGAAGATGAATATTCTTTAGCTCCATCATCTAAAACATGGATATTACTACCCTATGAGAACATGTATCTGGCTCAGATGATTGAGTCTAATGAGGAAACCATCCTTGAAGGCATGTCTATTGTGAGGTAATTCGCAGAAGTGTTTCCTGAGGAATTGTCTAGTCTTCCTCCTATAAGAGATGTTGAATTCTCAATTGATCTTATACCTGGGGAATTTCTAATATCCAATACTCTTTATAGAATGGCTGTTTTAGGGCTTGAGGAGCTGAAGAAACAACTATAAGAGAATCTGGGCCAAGGGTTTATATGACCAAGTGCTTCACCATGGGGTGTACCAGTCCTCTTTATCAAGAAGAAAGATGGGTCAATGCATTTTTTCATCGATTATCATGAGCTTAACAAAATCATGATAAAGAAAAAGTATCATCTCCCATGAATCAATGACTTGTTCGATCATCTATGTGGAGAACAATACTTCTCCAAGGTGTATTTGCGGTTGGTATATTATCAAGTAAGGTTTAAGAAGGAAGATATCCCCAAGACTGCTTTTTGTACAAGATATGGGCACTATGAATTCATATAATGCCTTTCATACTCACTAATGCTCCAGTAATCTTCATGGACTTGATGAATAGAGTCTTTAGGTATTACCTCAACATATTTGTGGTAGTCTTTATAGATGATATTCTAATATACTCTAAAACATAGGAGGATCATGAGGAGCATCTAAGAACAGTACTAGAGACCTTCTGGAAGGAGAAGGTCAATGAAATGTATAGAAATTGTGTGTTCTAGTTTAAGGAGGTCTTATTCTTAGGCCATATCATCACAAGCAATGGGATATCTATGTATACCTAAAAAATAGATGCAATTGAGGTATGGTTGAGGCCAACATCGGTAATGGATATCTTTAGCTTCTTGGGTTTTTCTAGATATTATCGACGATTTGTGAGAAATTTCTCACTATTTTCAAACCCTCTTACCAAGCTTACTTGGAAGGGAGTAAAGTTTTCTTGGAGTGATAAATACGAATAAAGATTCAAGGAGTTAAAAAGGAGGCTTATCACTGTTCCCGTACTCACTTTACCCACAAGTGGAAAAATTTTGTGGTATTCAGTGATGCTTCGAAGAAGGCCATGGTTTGTGTGTTGATGCAAAATGACAAAGTCATTGCCTATGTTTCAAGGCAATTGAAAGTTAATGAGAAGAATTATCTAACACATGATTTGGAGTTGGCTGTGGTGATCTTCGATTTAAAAATTTTGTGGCATTATCTCTTTGGGGAGAAGTGTGAAATTTATACGGGCCAAAAAAGCCTCGAGTATATATTCACCCAAAAAGAGTTGAACATGCACCAATGAAGATGGTTAGAGCTGATCAAATACTATGACTGCTCAATCCATTACCACCCTGGGAAAGAGAAAAATGTGGTGGATGCTCTAAGTAGAAAGGACCCAGTGATTCTATCATTGATGAGAATTTAAAAGGATCCAATCTTTTTAGATTTTATGAAGATGGACATGGGAATCATAAAGAAGAGAACATCTTCAATCCTTTCACAAATTATTGTTCAACTGTCTCTTTTGTAAAAGTTAAAGGATGCTTAAAAGGATGATGTGGAAATTCAAAAGAAAGTGGAAGCTATCGGAAAAGGGAAATCCTCAGAGTTTAATGTTAATGAAGAAGGAATTGTGAGATTTGGTAAAAGACTATGTGTTCCATCAAGTCCAGAGATGAAGAAGGAACTTTTGGATGATGCACATAGTTAAAATTTCTCTATTCACCTAGGAAACAAGAAGATGTATTGAGATATCTAAGTGCATTATTGGTCTGATAATATGAATAATGAGATCATTGAGTATACATCAAAGTTTCTGGTGTGTCAGCAAGTGAAGTCAAGAGGTAGAAGTCTAAGGGGATGATGAAACCATTGCCCTTAACAATATGGAAATGGGAGAACATCACCATTGACTTTGTCACTAGACTTCGGAAGACATCCAAAGGAAACAATGCAATCTGGGTTGTCAGGGATCGTCTTACAAAGTCTACACACTTTATTGCAATTCGGGAGGATTTATCATTAGATCAACTGGCATGGATATATATCAGGGAAGTGGTAAGGCTACAAGGAGTACCACTATCTATTGTATCCAATCAAGATCCAAGATTCACCTTTATGTTTTCAAAGAGTCTTTAATATGATCTGGATACTGAACTGAACTTCAGTACTACCTATCATCCTCAAACAGATGGCCAATCTGAGCGAACTATTAAGACACTAGAGGATATGTTAAGATCATGTTCTATGGACATGAAAGGAGGGTGGGACCAACATCTTCCACTGGTTGAATTCTCTTATAATAACAGTTTCCACTCGAGCATCTGAATGGCACCTTAGGAAGCCCTGTATGGGAAGAGGTGAAGAACACCGGCATGTTGGGATGAAGTCGGTGAGCATAAGCTTCTAGGACCAGAAATGGTTGAAGAAATGGTGGAGAAGGTGAAAAACATTCAGCAGTATATCAAGTCATCTCAGAGTCGACATAAGAGTTATGAAAATAACCATCGATGAGACCTTGAGTTTAAAGTTGGATACATGGAATTTCTATGCATATCTCCATGGAAGAAGGTCGTGAGGTTTGGAAAGAAAGGGAAGTTAAGTCCTAGGTTCATCGTCCCCTTCGAGATTCTTGATCGTGTTGGGGTTGTGGCCTATCGAATAGCACTTCCACCTACAATGGCCAAAGTACATGATATCTTTCATGAATTCCTCTTGAGGAAGTACATACCAGACTCTTCCCATGTACTCTCTTTAGAGGTAGAACAATTATAGTATGATCTTTCTTATGAGGAGAAACCAGTGAAGATCCTAGATCATAGAGAAAAAGTTCTACGAAATAAGACAATGTCCCTCTTCAAGGTGTTGTGGTGAAACCAAAAGCTTGAAGAAGCAATGAGGGAATTGGAGGAAGTGATGAATATGAGTTACCCGTATCTGTTTTAGTGTGGGAAAAGGAAATTTTGAGGGCGAAATTTCTTAAGGTGGGAAGATTGTAACGACCCAAACTTTCATTAATGGAAATTCCTCTTGATCTAATTAAATGTATTATGATGGTTATATAAAATGTGAACTTCCTTGGTTTTATGTTTCTAGATTTTAATATACCATTATTAATTGTGACCATGGCTAATATAGTCGTTGAACAGTGATCACATGATTAGTATAAATATAGGGCTCTAACAAATCCAATTTACTCAGACAAAGGAAGGGAAGGCCTCATCCAGTAGACTTGCCTCGTATGAAGCCCATTTGTCAGATCTTGGAAAGGAGGTGGATTCATTGGTATTTGCTCTTGACCAAGCCCAAGCCGAGCTTGAACACATTAATCTTGATCGGAACCGACTATGGGAGAAGTGGAAGTTAATAGAGATTAACACCCGAGCGATGTTATCTGAGACACCCCAAGAGTCTATCACCATCGCACACCTTACCCTTCGGTCTTATGCAGGTGTTATAAGGGTTTATGTAACAAAACCCTAGAACTATGACTATGTACATTATTGTTTTATAAAGAATGTGCGTTCATTTTATTATTGTTACTTTGTAAATAGTTTTTAAAGCATAAATAGTATTTTTAGTTAATATTCAACTAAGAAATTTATATTGAGAAATTAATGGATTTTTGAATTAAAAAATATTTTAATAAAATATAATTATTATTCAATTAATTTTTATTAAATATTAATTATCTTATAATTTTATGAATGCAATTGTAATTTTTATTAAGGTTTGAAAGTTGTTTTTGTCAAAACCCATGAATTTTTTATAAATGTCGGTTCTTATTTTACAAGTAAAAAATTCACATATTTAGAAAATTATTTAGATAAAATGAATATTATTTTTGGAATCAAGACATCAAAATTATCCAACGGTGAATTTTTCATAATTTTCTGAGACAGTCGAATTTTTGGGTAAAAATTAAATACCGTTTAAATATATAAGGTGTTTTATGACTTCATAATGACCCAATAGTGATGTATTAAAATAATATAAACATTATGTTAGGACAATATATGTTTTAAAATTAGAATAATGTGATTTTAGTCTTTTTTTTATTTATTTTACAAAGCTTTAGTGGACCCTTCAAGGCTTATAAAACATTTTGTCTTTTCAAATTGTTTTCTTTGAGAGTGTGACTCACCTCCACATAAGCAACCCTAATATTTTAAGTAGTTCGGCCATTGGCCTTATAAAATATTGTTTTCCAATCCCATTTGGCAAAAACCATGGGCAAAAACCATGGTCTGGTTTTTGGTTTTTATTAGTTTAAAGTGAGGTGTCCCAAACCTAAATAATAAAGAATTCCCTATCCTTTCCTATATAAACCCACCCAAGCTCCCACTTCCTTTTCACTCAAATCATTTGTAGTTCGACCAAACCCTTAAATCCTCTCTCTATAATCCTCCCAAGGTTCCCCAATCTCCCAATAAGGCTCTCTCAAGCCTCTCCCAAGACTTTGGGATCATACTTCTAAGTAAGGGATTCCATCCTTTCTCTTTTTATCCAAGTTTCTTAATATTGTTATGCCCTTTTATTTTCAAATAAAAATGTTGGGGTATGATTTTTCACCTCACCCATACTGCCCTATTTATATTTGGATGATTGTAGACCCCTTTATCTCTCATTAATGCCTCCCATGTACACCCGTTACCATGCCAAAATTCCGTGAGGGATTTCTCTATCCTCATTTACATCCAAGTAATTATTTTGTAGTATGCATCTAAATTCCATTACATTTGTTGGTACATGTATCTATATGACCCCATTACTGTCAATTTCATGTACATATAATGACACACCCATTTATCACTCATCAACCACTATCATGAATCTTTATGTCATGCCGTTATGCTGTCGAAATTACACCACATTTTTCCAAGCTAAGATCATTGTATAGTGAATACCATACCCATGTCTCTGTCAAGGGTATTCACCTTTATGCCCATATATATATTTAATGGTAATTTCATGTATTTATTCTAAATTACTTAATCATATAATAACTTTCAATGATGATTGATTCCATGTTATATGATCCATGTGGCACACTTATGCATGAAATGAAATGTTTAAGAAGGGTGTGCCCTAATAGCGCTCCAATGCATTTGGTAAAGTATAGTATCATGATATGTCATGTGCAATGGGTGTTGACTCATGATAATTCAAGTGCAATGATTTTTCATTCATGATTCATGTTCAATGAGGGTTTAATCGTGCTCCATGTTCAATGAGCCTTGGCTCATGCTAATGCCATGTTAAGTGTTTTTGCCCCATTTCCATGTTATGATTATCATGCTTTATCATGCCTTTATGTTCATGTTTCTCTTGTGCTCCATTGATATTCCTATTTTCTAACATGTATTTTATTCCTCATGTTATTCCATGTTTATTCCCTTATTGGGCTTTATATCTCACCCTTTTCTTATGCATGTCCTCAGGTTATTCCATGCAATGCTAAGTATGAGGGAATGTAGTGGTCATGTAAAGGAAGTTTTCAATAAAGATGTTGTGTGATTTATGTTCTAAGCTGTTATGTAATGTTCCTAAGCCCCAAATACACTAGACCTCTCGATCTTATTTGTTGTATCAATTAAATATTTTATGTAATAAATCAGGTTTAAGTGTGTAATAAAAAGCAGGGTTATTATACTCATAGTTTCACTAACTGTGTTCCAGGGGCTATTTTCCAAACAACCAGGGTTCTTAGCCTTTAACTCCCAGAAACTCCCATAATAAATAAATGGATAAATAAATAATTCTCAAAATCAAACATACAAATGACCCAGAAAGTGCCACAATTTTCAAATCATTGGTAGATTGAACCTTTCATTGACCTATACCCTATGAAAACATTAATTTATTCTAAAGCACATTAGATGGCCTTGAGAGTGCTCAGGGTACTAAAGGTTTAGTCAGAGGAACTTATAGAGAAAGGTATCTTCGTACCTAATGTGTCCCCGGGGTAGCTCTGATGTAGTTATTTATGTAGGTAGGTGGTATCTTGAGGCTTTGTATTGACTATCACCACATGAATCAGGATATAGTTAAGAATAAATACCCTCTTCTAAGGATTAAAGACCTTTTTACCTAGTTGAAGAGATTGAAGTGGTTCTTGAATATTGTTTTTAGTTTTGGATCTCACTAGTTATGAGTATAAGATGAGTACATGTTAAATATAATTTTTAAGCGTATTAATTGGCATTAAATATTTTTTATGCTATAATTTGATGTGAAAAAACTCTTATTGCATTTATAGGGTACATGTACCACATATTTTAACCTTTATTATAGTAATTATATTATACCTCTCACTCTCTTTGACATTTTAATGATCAAAAACACAATTTATTTTTATAACTATTTCATTTGACTATATTGTAGTTATTATGATTGGATATAGATTTATGAAGTTGAACAATAAATCAAAGGGTTCAATACGAGTTTCGTGGTCCATTTTAAAGGCCATCACTAATCATTTATACGAACTAGTCAGAGGCCAACCATCGACCTTCTGGTGTGCTAGAAAATGGAACTTGTATACTATCAAACCTCAATAGACAGCCAATGATAAAGTTAGTGACCCTTTCTCATTAAATAAGCCCACTAGCTGGCTAATGATCCATGACTGGTTATCTAGTAGTAGTAGAACACCCCAATAGCTAGCCAGTGGAGCCAAGTAGTTGGCTGGTGTTATTTTCCAAAAATTTAATCTAGCCATTACAGGTTATCCCCTCTAGAATTTTTCACATCCCAATAGCTGTTTTGGACTCCCAAAAAATACAAAATAATTAAGGTACCTCCAAAGAATATAAATACACCCTAATGAGGCTTAGACACCACTAGTTTTATTATTTCTTCACTTGAGATATATACGATCTTATTTGTTGTAATCAATTGATCAATATTCCTTTTATATCTATTCATCTCATTTTTTCATTTTATTCTTTGTGATACAATTGAGAGTGTTCTATAAATGGTTTGTCCAAAAACAATATCTCATTCTTTTTCATCTTGGTCCCTCACTACCTCTGAAGTGAGTGTTTTTTGGTTTATTTCTATAATAATTAAAAAGTAAGTGTATTACTTTGTATTGGTATTCATGATACAAATAATTAAAAAGAAAGGTTGTTTTAGGTTCTTGGATATCATTAAATCCAAGTGATAATGGAAATTTCAATCCTTTTATTGGATGATATGTAGGCACTCAAATCGAATATTGGTCAAACAACATTATCACCATTTATTTTTATTTATTTTATTTACGATGCACTTTATATTTAAAATTTTATTCTTTACTTAATTTTATCATTATATTTATTTAAATTTTCAAAGGTAATTAACTCCATCTTTCCATCCTATTCAGAATAAAAATTGGTATTAAATCTATCCTTGGTTTATAAACTTTAACTCGTTATGGGGAACAACCATAAAGGATAGACACTTCCTCTAATACAGAAGGTTATTCTTAGGGAAATTCAATGGGTCTAGTTCCATTGTTTGATGTCTCAAATTACAGTTATTATAAATCTAACATACCTAGATTTATCATAAGTATTGGATATCACTTTTGGAAATAAATCAGAATGGTAATACACCCATTGAGGAATTGGAGGAAAAACGTACTCCTAGTGATATTATAGCCTTTGAGTTTGATTTAAAATACATAAATTACCTTCATTCGGAATTAAATCACAATTAATTTAATCATATTTACACATGAAAAAATACACATGGAATTTGGAAACTTCTTGATGTTACACACAAGGGTACTAACAATGTCATGGACACTAGAGTTGACATGTATCATCAAGACATTGAAAGTGTTGTCATATATACTAGTGGATCTAGTAATGAAATTTTCAATCACTTTACTGATATCTTTAGGGGTAGAAAATCACTTGGGGGTGTTTTTACTAACTAAATTATTGCAAAGAATATACTTTAGGTATTTTCAAGTTCTTGGTCCCCAAATGTAGTGACAATTCAAGAAGAAAAAGGACATAAAGGACATCAAGGACATGTTGGTAGAAGAAATCATTAGGTCACTCATGATATATGAGTTTACCATGAAAATAAAAGATATAAAGAAATCAAGGGAACCCAATAAAATCAAGAAAAATAAGTATATTTAATTTAATATAATCAATGGTGAATCTTTCATTAGTGATACCGAATTTGCACACTTATCTATGAATATTAACAAATTTACGAGGAAGAATAAATTTTTTTCATCATGAAACAAATGAGAATCAATGTGGAGAAGTTTAGGTAACATTGTATGAATGAAATAATAAGGGACACATAAAACTAGAGTTCCAAATATCTAGAAAGAAGGTGAAAAAATAAATAAGAGAAATAAATCCTTCAAAGTTTCTACTTGCAGTTCTAGTGATGACTCCCCCTACTCAATCAAATCATGCATTGATAGTTCCAAATGTCTCATAGACCAAATTAATCTAAATAAATAGGTTCATTCTACCACATAATCTTATTCTTCAAGTTATTTATGTTATAAATATATTAAATTTTATAAAGATAAACTTGAGGAATTATTTTTTGAACTTACTACAAAATTAAAAAGAGATTGAAAATAAATATAGTCAAGTAATTAATAAGAACGATCAACTCTGAAAAGAAAAGGATGAATTGTCCAAAAAAGTAATAGAGAAACCAAATACACATAAATTAGAATCCACTATTAAGGATATTAAAAATTCTCTAGCTAAGTTCACCCAAGGTGAGAATAATTTAAATAAAATTATCAGTTCCCAACATAACTGGAAAAAAACATTTTGGAGTTGGATTTTAAAATCAAGCTATCAACTCTAAAAATACTACTTTTATAATAGGATTGACTCAAAATAAAATTTTCAATTATTTAAAAAAAAATCTTACTTATGAATATTACTTTAAAAATTATCAATATGGTGGACATAAAATTGTACATATCACTTATAATATTTCATTTGAAAATCCTATGAAAAACAAATATGGGTTCTATAGTCTCTTTTATCTAAAATTAGTGGAACCAAATTTATTTAGGTACCAAAGGGTTTATTATCTTGGATATTTTATAGTATAAACATCTCAAGATAAAATCCTAAGTCACTATATGTCTTAAGGATTTTGGGTTCTTGAGACACTTGTGTGATGATTACTCTGATTTAAACCATCTTGAAAAGCTTAATAGTGGCCATATCACCCTTAGCAATTATTCAAGGAGTAAGATAATCAACATAGGCACTATTGTTTTTTTAATTCTACCTTTATTAATGATATTTCATATGTTGATGATTTAAAACATAATTTTATGATAGTTGTTCCAAATTTTCTTTTGGAAATTAGGTTGGTAATGTTTTTTAATCTAAAGGAAATAATTTATTCTCAACTTCAAAACTTCAAAAAAAATTATGTTATTAATTTAAAGTCTCCTATTTTCCAACATGTAAAATGTTTAATTGGAAAATATTATTATTTAGGTATATTTCATATAAACCTTTTCTATTATGTCACACACACACACAAACATTTAAAACTCAAATGAAATCAACTAGTATGATATTTTCCAAAATTTCATTTTAAAAATGATATTATGTGTGAGAATTTCATACATTATAAGAAAAAAAATCATCCTTTAAATCCTAAAAGGATATATTCACCTCAACAACCCTTGATCATGTACTTGTTGATTTATTTGGACCAACCTAAGTTGTAATTATTTGAGGTAAATATTATAATTTTGTAATTGTGGATGATTAAACAAGATTTACATGGTTTTATTTTTTAGATCATAAAAATGAGGATTTTAAAGTTTTTTATAATATATACCAAAAAGGTTGAAAATAAAAAATGTTATAAGCTCATATTTATTTGTAGTTATCATAGGATAGAGTTTTAAAATAATTATTTTTTTAACTTTATAATGCATAGGGTTATAATCATTCTTTTTCCACTCATAGGACTCCCCAACAAAAATAAGGTTGATGAAAGATGGAACCACACTCTACAATAGATTGAAATAACTCTATTGAATAAATTTAAACTCCTTCAATATATTTAGTATGATGTATTCAATACCTCTTGTTATACCTTAAACTATTTTCTCATAATACCCATCCTTAAGAAGACCCACTATGTACTTTGGAAAAGTAAAAAAACTCAAACTTGGATATTTTAGAGTGTTTGGTTGTATATGAAACATTCATAACATAAAATATAACCTAGGAAATTTTTTTCCTAAAATCAAATGAAGGTTTTTTATTGGATATTATAATACAATTAAACCATACTAGATATTTAATAAAATGAAAAATACCATATAATAATTCATTCATAGCTAATTTCATGATAGTTTTTTTAAATATCATCCACAAATTTATGATGTTGAGTTTGAACTATAAAATTTAACTTTAAATGAACCACCTCATTCTAAAGAAATTGAAGTCAATGAATAACTGATAATAGTTCCATTCTAAAAGGAATGGGTGAAGTCTAAATACTATCCTTTAAAAATTTTATTGGTGGTTTACAAGCTAGTACTTGTTCCAGAAGTTCAGTTATAAATGAGGTTGAACACCGTGTTTTTGTTTCACACCTAAAACACCTAAATATTAATGATTACATTAAGTATTTAAGTTGGTTTCTTATAATATAATAATATTTGAATCAATTTATAGAATAGAACTACATATCTAATTCATTAATGTATGAATTTTTTCTTTGTATCTATTTTTATAAGTGGTTAATGTAACTGATTTGCATGTAAGGGTTTTTAGTTTATTCCACGTAGACATTTCCAATTCTCTTTGTATTATTTATGATGTGGAAAGTTTGTATTTTTAGAATTTTTTGACTTTTAAATATCACATAAATAAATGAAAAGATATCTAAGTCTTCCATAAATTTTAAATGAGTAGGTCTTTCATATATTTTTAAGGATTATTTTGTTGCGCTATAAAAATAATCATGCACAAATCATGTGGATTTATTATATGAATTTCATATCCACTTCGGTGCATGAAGATACCATGTGTTTTTGTATTCAATGAGATTTAAAGATAATCAGGAAGCCTTGACTCAGTTTTAATCATAGAGGATGACAAAAGGAATTTTGTAAAATATAAACCATCACTACAATTTCTCTTACAAGTATATTTTGTAGGTTGACAATGAGACAAATGTAGAGAGAAGGATATTTGTTTCTCCAACGTAGAACATAGAAAATATCTATTGGTATCTAAGGTGTGATGAGTTGTTGAGAAAAACTAAGAGATCTGATATCCATTGTACAATAATAATTTTTATAAGATATATAAGTACATTTATTAAAGTGAGAATTATTCAAAGAAGAGAAATAGTATAAGAATAAAATTTCATGTGTTTGAGTTTTTGAATAACTTGATGAGTATCCAGATTTTATGAGATCCGAAAGGTTATTTTTCATATCAGTCGAAATTATATTTATTAGTTTCTGTTGAAGATCTTAAAGGATTACACATGTAAATCCCATGCATATTTCTTATGGAGAATGAAAATATTTAGATGAATATATTTCTATATCTAGATCATCAATAAAGATAAATAGAGGAGTTGGGGTAAAAAACCAGTTACTTCCTAAAAGACAATAACTATCGTGTGTAACCAATTGTATTCACATGCATGCGTAGTGGGGAATCTGTAACTAAGGGAAGAATAATTGGGTTTATTAAAAAGTATGCCTTTATTTTAAACCTTCACTAGTGCATAAAATGCTATTTTTCATCAGGTTTTTTTCCTTTTAATGTCGGTTAGTATGTGATGTTATTACAGGCGACGTTGTAAAGAAGTTTTTAACGTAGGTTAATAAAAACAAATGTCATAAATAAATTATTCTATATTTTTTCACATTGGTTATAGAATAATTGATGTGAAAAAAATATCACATATGTTCTTATATAACTGATATAAAAAAATCCAAAATTGGCTTTTCATGTCATTTATTTGATTACCGACATGAAAAATCAAAATGAATGGGTTTTTCACATCAATTATAAAATAACTGACATGAAAAAAAAATTAATAATTTTATTTTGATTCCACCTCTCCATAGAAGATAAGAATAGAACATCAGGAAAAAAAATAGCAGAAAAAAAAAAGAAAAACAACCAACAAAACAAACTTATAATCAAAACATTAAAGCTTAAAATACATGCACAAATGAACTAAAATCTAATAAGACATGTGAAATGATTCACCCATTCAATTTTTAAGTGTCTTAGATCCTATGCACTATAAGGTTGAGGATTCTCAATAAGATACAAATTAAAATGAAATCATTTAAAATTTATTTTGAATAAAAAAAATGAAATATTTTAAGAAATTTTATAATTAAATATAACCTGGGGGAACTTTATAACTGTTCTAGTTGAAATTATTTCATACATAAATATTAAAACATAATATCCAAATTTATTTATGCCTCATTTTTTATTAAAGTGTTCTTTGAAATATTTTTTCAATTTAAAATAGCATTATTAAGTAATATATCCAAGAAATTAGTAATTGTAAATGAAAATTCGCCTTTGCTTGTACATAATTGATCTTGGAACTTTTCATTCTTGTGGTATCTCTAAAAAGTCCATTCATTGTTTGAAAATAATATGAATAAAATAAATTTAAAATTCATTAGAATATAAAAAAGTATTTAAAAAATCAAACTTACCTGTCCAATACATTCTTAAAATTTTCTAACACTTCACCATGGATAGAGCATATACAGTAAAGTTCCTTCTACCTTCGAAAAAAACACCTAACATCTAATATCCACTAATATAAAAGAAATTTTAATGTTATTTTTTTTATGTTAACAAATATATAATATTTTTTGAGATATATGTTTTATATTCTTAAAGATAATTAAACATCCAGTACAAAATAATTATATTCTATTGAAATATTTAAATAATATAAATTTTTCTTTCTTATTCAATAATTGTCATTGCAATAGGTGAAATAAAATGTGGGTACATAAATCTATATACAACTTTCTTTTCATGCTCCTTATATATTTTATACGTATAACTAATAAAAAAAACAAAATTATAAAATTTTAATACATTAAACTAAAAGAATTTTTTTGTTAATTGAATTACATGAAAAAAATTCATCATGTTGATGCCCAACTGATATCTAGTTACAATCTCTATGATATTACTTTTAAAAAGAAAAACATTCATTGTACGCCCACAAAACACAGTTTCAATTGGAATCTCAAAAACATCCGACAACAAATTTGAATATATTGAAAATATATCAATACTACTTGAATTTTTATTTGAATTCATATCACTTTTTATTTTTTATTTTAGATACATTATTTATTTACCTTTAAATTATTACTGTCAAAAAATATAAATATATAAACTTTAAAATGTTAAAATAAATTTAATACCAAAATGAAATAAAAGATAAAATATACACATACATCTATGGTAATATGTCGGACAAGTCTAGATGTCCAAGCTAAAATTTTTTTGATACTTTATACAACTATACACACCTCATCTATAGGTAATGGTATTTCTACTCATTTGTCATTCATATCATGTACAGTGACCTTATGATCTTCTATATCTATCTATTGATGATGAATGGAATCTCCAATATAATATATCATATAATATATGATAATATGATATCGGGAATCATCAATATATAACTCACAATAACTAGGAAGTTATATAGTTGGGGTGTAGGAGTAGGCTAAGAAGGAGTGGGGTCTACAGGTGGAGGTGAAGGAGTGGGAACTACTGGAGGAGGTGGAGGAGTGGGATCAGCAGTCTGAAACTATCTTTTCATCTCTAAAAACATTTATTGTACTGAATCTCTAATTCTATCCTCCATCGACACACAGATATCCTGGACTTTAGATTCCAAAGATTCTATTTTTTTATAAACATTATCAATTGATGAAATTTCAGCATGTGGAAACACTTTTTTCATCGATACACTTTTTGGGTATCCTCAAACACAACCCGGGCATTCAGGCCTTCTCAATGTTGTATCTAAAATATCATTCCTACCCTCAGTTATAGAGACACCTTCTGTTCTCTAATCCTCAAGAGAATCCTTTATGAAATATTTGAAAAAATACACAATGGATCACAATATGAAAATAATTGAATTTACTTAAATAAATAAATAAAGTAAACATCTTACAATCCTCTCATCTACAACCCTCAACTCTTCTATAATATATTGTTTTTTTTCTAATTTGAGCCCTTTTTCATTTTTCATGCCTAGCAGGGGGAGGAGGGTCAACCACTACAGAGGCTGAAGACTCAACACTCAGTTTTTAAAATTTTTCATCCATCATTTGTTCTTCCAAAAATATATAACCTCCCCACGATAAAGTATAAGGGTATAAGTTTCTAGATTGGGTCTCCTGGTGAGATCTCCTTGATTTCTATAAATTAATAATAAATAAATCATTAATATAAAAAAACTTCTAAATGGTAACATTTAACTTCCCAAAAATGATTCTCATATTCTACATTCAATAAATTTCTTCTATGTATCTTTATCTATAAATGGGTATATATCACATGGATTATGTCATTGACTATGCCCAAAAATGAAATCCGATTTGATGGTTCATTTAAAATCCCTCCATAACCTAGAATCCAATGATATACATTTCCTCTTGACTCCTCCAGTATTAGTTATATAATATGCCATCTTATAAGAATGAGGAAAACATATATTACTGCAAAAATATCAAGATTAGTAAAACAATAACAAATAATATTACAAAAATAGTCTCCCTTAAGTGAGATATTGTCCATTTATCAGTACTTCTCCAATAGCCAATCAAAATACTAATTTTCTTTTATCCTACACTGCTATAAAACTCTTGAATTGTTTTTTATTTGGACCTCTTGGAATATAATTATCATCAAATTCTACAGGTATCCTTTGGTCAGGGATACATGACACTACTAATTTGGGTAAACATGTGCTTCCATGGTTACCAGCCCTCAAAATTTTCTTTGGACTCATGGAAGAAGTTGTATCTTTTAAAGAAGGATTTGGCTCATAGATAGGATCATGTGTACATTCCTCCATAGAGGTATGAGTGTGATCATCTTCAAAATTATGTGGTGGATCAGTTGATTGATATGTCAGTATCCTACAAATCAATGTAACAAACAATTAGTACACAAATATAAAAATCCAACTATTAAATACTAATGTAAATAGAAATGAGATATTATCAAACAAAAACATAAAATAAACAAAACTTAACAAAATTTTATTCATATTTTTTATAGTTAACAAAAATTCTAGCAAAATTAATGATATAATAAATAACATATAAATGAATAAAAACAAATCTAAAAATGGTGTGTGAATAGTAAAAATGATCTGACCTAATATATAATTTTTTGCACCAGAAATAATATTTTTTTAATATAATTTTATAAATTTTTTTGTTATTATTTAACATATTATATTTAAAATAATTTTTTTCAACAAAATCAATTAATAGATAATTTACATAATTGCAAAAACTGTAAAATAAATAAAAAAACAAATTTAGATAAACAATTTAACTTATTAGTTAAAATATGTGTTTTAATAAAGAGAATAAAATTAAAATACTGATTCTCTCTCAAATTTACCCAAGAGAAGAAGGTAAGACGGTCCTTGTAGTTTAGCTTGGGTTATCGAATCCACAGAGACCTAAGAAGAAACATATAGACACGTACATTCTATGGACAATTTTCATCTATGAAGTGGCCAACTTGGATTGATTTTGGATGGGTTTGAAAGATATCTAATATATTTAAGTTAATTCAATTTAAAAGAATGATTTGATCCTAGGTTATCGCTCGTGGTGGATTGGACGTATTTCCTTTTCAATGATTTCAATTTCTTATATTTGAGATGGGTTCATTTAAGGAGATAAGACAACATCATCACTTACTGGTTTAATGCCTACACCCTTTAATACTAATCACCTATACACTTGAAGGATCAATGTTTTGAGCACTTCAAGGTAAAGGTTCGTATTAGCACTTGAAGTGTGTGGCCTTAAATTCAACAATGACGATGGAGTTTAAAAATCATCAAATTAAAATCTCAATTAAAGAAGTGATTATACATTAATGAGGTGATAAATAACATCTAATCCAGCCCCTTGATACTCCCTTTGATCAACCCATAAGTGGGTTATCCCTCCATTGATCCCATGGTTTCAATGGAAGCGGAAATTAGACTCATGAGGGACGAAATGGAAAAGTAAAAAAAACGCAATAAAATAACAATCACTCCACCATTGTGTGATAATATCACAAGTTTTGGTATGAACAAGTTCACACCTTGAACCAACGGTATCAAAGTAATAAAGAGAAGAAAATAATAATAAGAGAAGAATAACTTTTATTAAGAAATAAGGATGATTTAAAATAACTTACATGTGGAAGATAAATTTGAGACAACAGAACCGCAGCATAACATTACAATGAAATAAAGCTCAAAGATTTTTCAATACTCCAACACCAATACCTTAAATAGGAATTTTTGAGCCCTTGGGTCGAGCCTCAAATAGTCCAAGTCTCCTCAATTAATTGTGGTAGGTCACAGTTGGGTGGAAAGTAAGGGAGAGTTGATTTTTCCACCCTTGACCCGAGGTGGCAGCCAGCTTTCCTTCACCTAACAGACGCGCTTGTAAGACCTTTTAGATGGCCTAATATGAGTGGTCCATAGAAGAGGAAAATGGATCCCCGTATGTCTTCTAACCGGCTGTAAAATATGGGCCCATTTTGAGATTTTCATTCCGAGATATGATTATATTAGTGGACTCTTTTTCTGGACCGCAGAATCTAGCCCAGAATTTTATCTCTAACTTGGGCCGCCTAAATGGACACCATGGAGGCTGAATTATCATTATATCATGCAGAGTGATTTGTTCCTATACATGTCTTCTAGCATCCCACGAAATTTTGGATTAATGGATCCTTTATGTTGGGCCCCAAAGTCTCATTAGTGGGCTGGTGTCCAATCTGCCTTCTCCAGAATTTCTTCCTTTCGTTGCCAAATATCTCCATCATCCTCCATGAATTCTCCATTGATCCCTGAATCAAACATGTTCATATTTAAGTGTAGATAAATTTCCAATAATATCAAATTAAAATATGTAATATTATATTCCTTAAAATCATATGAATCATTGGTTACTTTAAATGATGTTCAAAAATATACCACATAATAGTGCATTTTAAGAAGGTATTACAATCATAATGTGAAATGATGTTAAAAGTGTAAAATGCACTAAAATGGTGTTTATGAATAATAAAGAACATGAATATTATAAATATTAACAATGAATATTAGCCTCATTTAGTGGCTAATCATACCCCCCAACTTGAGTTTTTCTAGTCCCGAGCAAAATATATCTCAACAATATGAAATTTGAATTCTCTTTTCCAAAACCATTTTAATACACAATGATCACCAAAAACCCTTATACCAAAAAATACTGAAACCCATAAAAATATTTTAATACAAGATATTTTCATAAGCATATCTCAATCCCAAGCCCATTCCTTTGTTCAAATTCATTGCCATATTTCATCCAATATCAATTAAGTATGAGGATGTGTTTTGCATCACAATAGACACGGGGGGTCATCTTTATTCAAGGAGGAAATTACGGAAGTGATAGGTGGAATCACATTTCAATATTAATATGAGTATTCTTTTTTTGTATAATTTTTTTTTGTTTTTTTTTGTTTTTGTTTTTTCAATTTTTCCATGGTAATTGAAGTTGCACTCAAAAGAGTCAACCCCTGTAGCGAGACTTTGCCGATGACTCCCAGGCTCAAATACCTTAGGGCACCAAGTGAAGCCCACATACTCGGGCATCATCTCGAGTTAACTTAGTCAAAAAAAAATTCAAATTACCAAAAAAAGAGATAAAATTACTAACTCTGGACTAAACAACTATGGAGTCACGGTCCCCAAGTGCCGAAAGCCACGCATTAGGTCATTTCATTGCTCTACGCGCAAATGTTTTTTGAATACTCATATTAAACTAAAATGATCACCAAACCTATGTTATTTATTTAGGGGACCCCATGAACTCAAACTAATACCCCACTATCCAAAGGACGTGCATTGTGATCTTTTTTTTTTGATGAAAATATAAATGATGAAATATCACATTGGACAGCCACACTTCCCAAAATCAATGCTCATGAAATTATACAAGGATTAAAATCAGAATCAGGGTATGCTAAATTATTTGATATTTAGTTTCAAAGTGTGCAATGTGTATTACAATGTTTAAAGTTAAAGGAATTTTTCCTTCCATTTTCACAATTTTTTTTTCAAATCATTTATCATTTTTTTGACACAAAAGCATTTTTTTATTTTATCTCCCCCCCAAATTAAAATAACACTGTCCATAGTGTTTAAAGAAAAGAAAATTTATAAGGGGGTAGAGGTAGAGAATGAAAGTTTGAAAAGGAAATTGAAAATGAGGGTCATGGAATGAAGTCACCTGGTGGTTGAAGTTTGAAGTTCTTGCTACTCCAATTTTGTCCTTTGATATCCATGTCGCTTGCAGAGTTCCCTAGTGGAAAAAGGAAAACAAACAAACAAAAAAAAGAGTATATATATATATATATATGTAAAATATAAGTATATATATAAAATAAAATAAACTGATGATACATTGTCTTCTTTTTAAATTTCTGGGTAAGGTATTACTCAAGGATCACACCACGTGACATGGATGAATATGGTGCTCCCCTTTCATACCCATCCATACTCATAATATAAGAACAGGTCAACAGTCTATTTTTTTAAATATAAAAATTATTAATTAAAATATAAATTTTATTAAAACAACAAAATGATAGGAAACTTGAAAACCATGGGTTGCCTCCCATGTAGCGCTTTGTTTAACGTCGCTTGCTCGACTTGAACACCCCAACTTATCCAATACCAACTTTAAAAATTTTAGAGACTGCATGTTTCACCAATTCAACTAGGTTGAGATTTATTCTATGTTTAGAATTTGTTTCATTCACAAACCTATATCCTAAAATGAGTGGGTAAATCCAAGGAATATCAGAAATGGTGGATCTAGTTGCTTCTTCTAGTCTTTCTTAAGGCATCAATAATCATTCCTAAATATTCTTTTTCAATAGAAGAATTAATTCCAACTGAAAGTTCATGGTTATACCCTATGAATGGATACTTGATTGGGCAAGGAAGAATAATAATTTTGAACTCGGGTTGGATAGTAAATTCAGAGATCGGTTGGCACATTGAATTAAAATCAATTTAATTTTCAAAATTTCCCAATAGAATTGGTTCCTTTGGAAATGAATATTCATCCACCAAATTAGAAATATCAGTTTTAGGAATGTATTTGGACTCAATGTTTGCGATTTCTCTCAATGGTTCAATGGTTGGTGTTTTTGAAAATTCATCAATGGAGTTATACTTAGGAGACTCAATCCATGATGTCAAATTCTCCTCTTTTGAATCGAAAAAGTCAATTTTTTCCTGATTCAAACACCCATCAATAATTCCTTGATCCTCTTCATCTTTCCCAAATCCAAAGGTTTTCTCTTTAGTAAATTCATGAGAGGTTTGTGGGAAACTAGACACATCACATAAGGTTATGGAAGGGATAGTTTTTGTAGGGATGGGTTCCTCACAAGTTTTAATGCTTTGTAGTTCTAACCTCAATGATGAAACCTCCAAATTCATTATCTCCATTTGTTGACATAGTTTTTCAAGTAATGGATATGGATTAGTATGGATAAGGGGTTGATCCGAATGGTCTATTTTAGGTGGATAATTAAGTTGTTGGAATTGCACAGGAGGGTGTTCAGATTGTCTTTGTGGGGATTGAAACACATTATATGTTGAGAAGTTTTGTGGATTGTAGGAGTAAAAACAATGCGGTTCATTAGGTTGTTGATGATCCCACATGTAGAAATTAGTATGGTCATTGTACATCACACATGCGGTTGGGGTGATCAAAGTGGGGATAGGTTTCCCATCTTTGGACTAATTCAAAATTGACTTCCATAGGAGTGAGGGGTGAGAAAAGAGAAGTAGGATGAAAAAAAGGATGATAGTGTCTAAGATAACTTACTTAGATCCCCGACAATGGTGCCAAAATTTGATTCTCGCTCAAATTTACCCAAGAGAAGAAGGTAAGACGGTCCTTGTAGTTTAGCTTGGGTTATCGAATCCACAGATACCTAAGAAGAAACCTATAGACACGTACATTCTATAGACTGTTTTCGGCTATGAAGTGGCCAACTTGGATTGATTTTAGATGGGTTTGAAAGATATCTAATAGATTTAAGTGAATTCAATTTAAAATAATGAGTTGATCTGAGGTTATCGCTCGAGGTGGATTGGACGTATTTCCTTTTTAATGATTTCAATTTCTTATATTTGAGATGGGTTCATTTAAGGAGATAAAACAACATCATCACTTACTGGTTTAATTCCTACACCCTTGAATACTAATCACCTATACACTTTAAGGATCAATGTTTTGAGCACTTCAAGGTAAAGGTTCGTATTAGCACTTGAAGTGTGTGGCCTTAAATTCAACAAGGACGATGGAGTTTAAAAATCATCAAATAAAAATCTCAATTAAAGAAGTGATTATACATTAATGAGGTGATAAATAACATCCAATCCAGCCCCTTGATAATCCCTTGGATCAACCCTTAAGTGGGTTAGCCCTCAATTGATCACATGGTTTCAATTGAAGCGGAAAGTAGACTCATGAGGGAGAAAATGGAAAAGTAAAAAAACGCAATAAAATAACAATCACTACACCGTTGTGTGATAATCTCACAAGTTTTTGTATGACCAAGTTCACACCTTTAACCAAACGTTTCAAATTGATAAGGAGAATAATAGAATAATAATAGAAGAAGAAATTTTATTAAGAAACAATGATGATTTAAAACAACTTATATGTGGAAGATAAATTTGAGACAACAAAACCGCAGCATAACATTACAACAAAATAAAGCTCAAAGATTTTTCAATCCTCAAACACCACTAACTTAAATAGGAATTTTTGAGCCCCTGGTTAGAGCCTCAAACAGTAAAAGTCTCCCCAATTAATTTTGGTAGGCCATAGTTGGGTGGAAAGTAAGGAAGAGTTGATTTTTCCACCCTTCACCCGAGGTGGCACCCAGCTTTCCTTCACCTAACAGACTCACTTGTAAGACCTTCTATATGGCCGAATCAGAGTGGTCCATAGAAGACGAACATGGATCCCTGGATGTCTTCTAACCTCCTGTAAACTTTGGGCATATTTGGAGATGTGGATTCCGAGATATGATCATATTAGTGTACTGTTTGTTTGGGCCGCAGAATCTGGCCCAAAATTTTATATCTAAATTGGGCCGCCTAAATGGACACCATGGAGGCCGAATTAGCATTAGATCATGTAGAGTGATTTGTTCCTATACATGTATTCTATAATCCCATGAAATTTGGGATTAATTGATCCTTTATTTTGGGTCTCACAGTCTCATCAGTGGGCTGGTGTCCAATCTGCCTTCTCCAGAATTGCTTCCTTTCATTGCCAAATATCTTTATCATCCTCCATGAATTCTCCATTGATCCCTAAATCAAACACATTCATATTTAAGTGTATATAAATTTCCAAAAATATCAAATTAAAATATGTAATATTATATTTCTTAAAATCAGATGAATCATTGGGTACTTTAAATGATGTTCAAAAATGTACCACATAATAGTGCATTTTAAGAAGGTATTACAATCATAATGTGAAATGATGTTCAAAGTGTAAAATGCACTAAAATGGTGTTTATTAATAATAAATAACATGAATATTATATATATTAACAATGAATATTAGCCTCATTTAGTTTCTAATCAAATACATAATATTTTAGGAAATTTAGAAAATAAATGAGAAATAAACATATGTTACCTGTAATATTAGAAATTTAATAATTTATTTTTTCCAAATTTCATTATCATGATCATTTTATATGGAAAAAACTACATCTAGAATGTTTTCATCAATATTATATATTAATATTTCCATAGAAGTAGGGATATTACATAAATCAACATCTTCATTATGTTTATCATCACCAACATACTAATTTATTATTGTAAAATAATAAAACACTATATATAAAATTGATCAAGAACATAGAAAATTTGTTTTTCATGTGTTTACATTATAAAAGGATCATCTATGTATTCCAATATATTGATATGAACTAGTGTAATTCCAAATTCATCATTTCTAACACCATTTTTACTGATAAACTATTTTTAGTTAAACACGGGAACATGAAATTTTGTGTGATAAACCTACCATATTTCTTCAATGACTCCATAATATTCTCTTTATGCATATGTTTTGTTTTTGTATTTGGAACTCAAAAAATTCATTGCTTTTGTGAACACCAATACACAACTATTCTGAACTTCACTTCTGTTGTCCTTGTCTTTCATATGAAATTTATAGCCATTAATGTCATACCCAGACCATGTTATCAAATTTAAACTTGGACCACCCAGAATCCATCCCAATGTTTTTGATACATCTGATATATCAAGCACGGTCTCATTAAACTATGTAAATAAAGTTTTCTATGCTCATTCAAAATCCACATATCTTTCAACTTTGGTTAACATTATTTCCACACATTAATATTCAATGTTATATATGGTTTATCATCATATATGTTATTCAAGATGTATAAATATACCTTATTTATCTGTTCACCTATCAACGATTTGACTTTCAATACATGGATCCCCTTTCCCCCATAATTAACTCATTCATGTTGAGATGTATGAAAACCAATGTGCTCCACTGTGGACATGTAGCTTGTAAAAAACTTCATAGCCTCCTCAGAAATATACTTCTCAACAATGTAGGCTTTAGGTCAATATAAATTCTTAACATACCCATTTAATATCTTTATATAACTTTCAAAAGGATATATCCAATGTATATATATAGGTCCAAAAATATTTATTTATCGCACCAAATGAACCATTAAATGGACCATGATATTAAAAAAATATGGAGGAAAATACATTTCCAATTGAAAAAGTATAGAAAATGCTTTGTTATATAAATTTTTCAAAGAATTCAGATCAATCACCTTATTAAAAATTGAATGGAAAAAATAAAACACCTTCATGATAGTCATTCTGACATGGATAGAAAATATTCCATGCATTGCAACTGTTAGGAGTTGTTTCCTCATGATGTGACACTCATGAGATTTCATACCTGACGACTTCCAATCCTTTAAAGGAATAAAATGTTTTACATTTGAATAATAACTATGTGTCACTTTTATATCATGAAGACACTAACAAAATATAATTTTCTTCATTTTTTATAATTTATGACAAGTCGGGGCAGGAATATTCTCCTTTCATCGGGAGTGGGAGCTTACTGCAAATGTATTCCCATGAAGAGTAAGTACAATATTTCATTCAATCCATCTTTAGTATTTCCTTTCATATCTAACATTGTTCTAATCAAGATTCCATGGATATTATTCTCTATGTTCATGAAATAAATTTTATTTTTGACATCATGATATCTCTAATATGGTATCTCAAAAAATATTGACCTTTTCGTCCAAATATTTCTATCATTACTAGATTTATGTGTCTTTCCAAATTTCATATCAATATTTTCGACCCTCTCAAACTAATGATTAGTGGATAATGATTTTAGAGAAATATAAAATTCTTATGAGCTATTGAATTTCTTTTTTAAACTTCTATAAGTTTGTTCCATGGAAAAAAAACGTTCAATTGGATGTGTGTACTGTTTTTCTCCCATAATGTGATTGATGATATGAAGTCAGTTGTTCACAAATTGGACAAGATTTATGCCCCTTAACACTATATCCAAATAAATTACCATATGCTAGGTATTCATTTATAGTGAAAAAAATAATTGCATATGGTTGAAAATATTCCATTTCATAAGAATCATACACCCTAATACCTTCCTCCCATAAAATTTTCAAATCATCAATTAATGGTGAAAAGAAAACATCAATATCAATTTTTATCTATTTTGGTTCAGACATCATTAAACTCAACATGAAATATTTTCACTTCATACAAAATATTATAGATAAGTTGTAAAATACTAATAAAAGAGACCTAACTATGTGTACTGCTAAGGATTATGTATGGATTCATTCCATCTGTGCACATTCCAATTCTAAGATTTCTAACTTCATTTCTGAATATAGGAAACTGCTTATCAATTTTCTTCCACTATGGACAATCAGTTGGATGCAATAATTTTCCATCACATATCCACTCATCTGCATTGAATCTTAATGTTTTTTCATTATGTGAATTTAAAAATAGACATTTCAAATGAATAATTATAGGAAGATACCAAAATTCTTTGGTAGGGTTATCTGTAAATGCTAAATCAGCATGTAATTTTTTTTTCAACTTATACCGTTACATCCTACATTTAGGACACCATGATAGAAATTCTTATTCCTTCCTATGTAAACAATAGTCATTCGATAAGGAATGTATTTTTTATACCCTAATTTCATAGGTCATATTATTTTATTCTCTTTATAATGTGAATTTTGAATATAATTATCTTTAGAGAAAATATCTTTTAACAATTGTATAAAATCTATAAAACTCTGGTCACTCCATCCATGTTTCACCTTCAAGTAAATCAATATTAACACCAATGTTAAAACCGTAAATTCCAAATAACCTAGTTACAATGTTTTTTCTGCATCATAATATAGATGATCAATTTATAGTTCTTTCTCAGTTATATCTACTTAAATATCATGAATAATTTCTTCAATTTGACAGGAGTTATTATAATGCAAAGAATGATCATCAATAGATCTGAAATTTTGACGATTTTCACCAATACAAATCCAAGGGTTGTAACTTAGATTAAAACAAGGATAAATTAAATGATCTTTGGTCTCTGTTAATTTCAACTTATTCATATTTAAACATTTCAGACATGGGAATAAAAAAATGTCTTTGTATGGAGAATTTTTTTTATAAAATTCCAAAAAAAATCATCAATACCTTCCTCATATTCATCACTTATTTGAAGTGTCTTAATCAAAATTTGACTCATTATTATCTATAAAAAATAAAAAATAAATATTTCTTAAAAATAATATAGTGGTGATGAAAGAGAGATTAAATTATTCAAGTTAACCCAGGATTAAATTTATATCAAAGATGTTATAATTAGAAAGTAACAAAATGTTGAAATATAAAAAAATGTATATGCGTATTTGAAAAGTACAATTATAAATTGTATACAATAATGGAATATAAGTTTAAATATAATTGCTTAATCATAAAATGAAATTTATGGAAGTAATTTAAAAATAAAAACATAGTTAAATCATTCTCTCATTTTTTATTTTATTCTTAATGAAATTAGATAAAACTACAAATTGAATATTATTTACCATAATCCAAATCAAGTACGAATTTTAGATATTGATTTGAAGCTTTATAATAAAATCTTTTAATTGATTTCTTTTCATGAAAAAACCACCAATTATTAGAAGAAAATTTAATTCATACTATAACATAATCCTATAATAGTGTTCAAACCAAATAGTGATGAATTGGTAATGCAGTACATATATATATATACAGAATTATTTTTTACATTATTTATTCCTAGTGTATTATAAAAATTATTCAAAACATATTACGTATTGTGTATTATATGAAAACATATTTTATATGACAATACCACATTCATAAATCTCATTTTAAATATTTCAGCCTACTTCATTTGATACATTAAAAATCAAAATTTATGGGGAGAATAATTCTTTCAATTTGAATACTGTGCGATGCATATGTAAATCTATGAAAATATAACATTGAAAAACCCTACATAGGGAGTGGGATATTCCTCTAAATTTAAAATACAATATAACCTAAAGTATGACATGGGATAAAGTATGACTAAGGATAGACAGTGAATAAATCTCTATTATCATTTGTACCAAATGGGTTAATTAGTCCAAATAAACTCAAAACCTAACATATATCTATCAGAATATTAAAAATATATGTAAAGCAACCAATTGACTGTAACGCCCCGACCCCAGCTACCCAGAGTCGGTGCATTACTTCGTAACATTGGCATGATCACAAAAGATCAAGTCTCGAAAGACCGATTAGTTTAGTAGCCTTGGAAACAATAGATACATTCATAAATGTTACATTACATCATAAAGTGAAAAACTAATAACAAATTCTTCATAGTCCACACTCATATCCTCTTCTGACTATCCCTGCAGGTCATTCATAAAATACCTCTTCACATCCTGGAAAATATTAAAACATTGAAAGGGGTGAGCTCAGATGCTCAGTAAGGATAACAATATTGCGGAAGCTTTCATAAATAAACATTAACATTTAAGGCAATGTATAACTAAAACAAAAGCCTTTTTAAACTTGAACTTCAGCATAATATGGAAAAAATAAAATTAAATAATGCCATTTACTTAATCACATGGATATTTTACTAGTCGAATAATCATATGAAATATCAATAACCACTTTCATAATGAAGGAATGTATAATGCCAGACATTCTGAAACATATTGTCAAGGCCTCGGCCAAGACGTCTAAAATGATTAAGGCCTCGGCTAGAACCATAAATCAAATTGGGAAAGGGCCTCGGCCAATTCCACGTCTAGTTTTCTCATGAGACCTACCGATGCATCGAGGAGCTATAGCAGGCTCCACCCATCACTTATTAAGTCCAATACATTCCTCATATGAATAGGTTTAAACACATCATAAACCATAACATAATCGTATCACATAAAACATGCATAAAGGAAACATAACATTTCCACATTTCAATCACAAGATATCAATACAACACATTGATATAATAAAAACGCTTTCAAAACAATTTTCAATACCAAAATAAAAGAAAGTTAAAACTTTGTATTTATTTTTTATTAAAAAAAAGTGATGGCTTGTAGAGGAAGCTGAAACTCAAATAATGGCCATGGAGGCGGAGAAGTCATTGTCGCCACATATGTACGGAAATAAAAACATTCCCTTTTGTCATTTATTAAACGCTTCGTAAAAAAGATTCCTATTGAATAACCGTAAAAGTCAAAGTGGTTTATACACCGTACAAAAGAAATTTGTGTATAAAACCAAATATGCCTCAATGAAAGGAGATTGAGACGAAGTCCTTAAAAAGATCATTTTTAAAATAAAATAGATCTATTATGTGTATTCACTATAAGTACACATAAATAATGTAAAAATACAAGATAGGACATAATAATATCATGACATAATTTGAAAGTAGGAGATTAACCCAAAGAATAGAAATTGGGTTAAGAAGTTCCCTTACCTCATGTCTGACTTGACTCAACCGTTCTTTAACCTCCTGAATAATAAACTAGAGTTAATATATACCTTATTAATAACCATTTTTAATTTCATTATCCTTTTTATATAAATTATTACAACGTTATGAACATTATGTAATTATTTAAGTTAATAACGGTCGTTTTGTCGATCTTTGGTACTTGAGTCAACAATAAACTTCTTATAATTACAAGTTGTTTATGTGGTAGAATATCCATTATCTCTAGAATTATATTCATGATTTAGATGTCATATATTTCATATATATCCAGTATATACATTCATTTATTACGTAACATTTATAGGTAAGAAATGAAATGCACCGTTCATGGAGACGGTAAGCCGTACGTACGCATGAACACTACTTTCATTTATATTTCGTATTTAATGGAATGAAATCATAATGATATAAATTTATAATATAATTCCAGTATAATATAGTGTATAATACCATTTACTCCATCCTTTATACATCCCACATATGGCATTAACGATTCAAATCACTTTGAGGGGGCGGTAGTCCACACTTCCTAAAATGAAATTATCGCGTTTTACCCATAATGGAAATCATAAAGTATGACATAAATTAGAAATAAAGAAGCATAATTAAGACATAAACATATTATATATCATATATAAATATAGTGACATCTTAATGGCCACCTTTGAAGGTGTTATATGAGTGTTGAACAATCATTGTTTCGTGAGGCAGAAATTCGCCATCCACAGAAACCGTATGTTATTTAACCATTAGATGTAGGTGTGTGTAAGTGTAGCTCGAATCCTTATTATAACAACATCCTAGTATATTGAGGATACTGGTGTTGTTACAAAAGAAATGAATAAAAAGAGTTTAGGGGGTTGGAGAAGAAAAATAAAACAAAACAACATTAGAGAAGACATTACCTCAAAATCGGGTAACTCTTTTTGATTTGAGCCAAAGGCTTCCTTGGGAAGAGTTCTGCCCAAAGTGAGGCTTCTAGGAGTAAGAGGGGGTATTTGGGAGAGTATTTGGGCAGAGTTTGGCCGAGCCAAATGGTTTGAAAGTGTGAATGAGGTGGTAGAGGTGGGGGCCTTTTATAAGAGGAGAGGAGGGGCTCTTTTGGAAAGATTGAAATGTTACATTATTATACAATGCTTTTTGGATTCTGAAGGTCACACACTTATATAATTCGTGGATAAGGTGATAAGGGTTCGAAATCTGTTCATCCAATAGGCTTTGGACAAGTTTAAGCCTTGGATTTTTCATTATCTTCTCATTTTATTTAAATCATTAAATAATGAGGTCATCGCTGCATCATCATGATGTCATAAATAATTTAATTTATTTAATGTCTAAAAATTATAAAAAAATACTATGATGTAGGAAATTTTTTTATCTTTCCAATTACTATTTATAGTCAAAAATATTACTTGTATAACCCCATGTAAAAATTGTTGTAGTAAAACATTTCATGTTTGTGTCATTTTTTACTTTAACATTAAATAAAAAGTATTTATGACATTTTCTAACTAAAGTGGCTTCATGGGGTCCCCAAGTTGACCCATGGATTTTATTGGTCGGCCATGGCACATACAATAGGAGTAGGACAAGTTTCAAGCTCATCTCATATTATTAAAACATTATTTTTACCGTAAACTACACTAATTACCTCTAATCGCGATTAAGAACTTAAAAGTTACTATTCACCAAAAAATTATTTTAATCTCATTGAACCACATTTTACTTATTAATGACAACCATGTATGTAGGATTTTTGAAAATCAAATCATAGAAGTGGTAATATTTCATTTAAACGAAAAATCAGTTATTTAACTACCACTTAGTGGTTTCACTATTCATCAAAAATTGAAGTTTTTCAGAACAATGCCAAACTTTCACCCTAAGCTATAATTAATATTCTGATTTCAAAAATGATGTCTATTTTACAAAATTCCAAACATATAAGTTGCATTAATTAATTTTATAATTAATTCCCGCTGTCACAACAAGTAGCGTGTTTTTAAGAAACAATTTATATCCCAAGATTGACAATTGTTCGTGCCCAATTTCAATGTTAAATTAATTCTAATGACCACCATTGGATAAAATGGTAAAAATATATTCTAATTATACTTTAAGACCACTAAATAGTATAATTTATCACAATAAATTATTTTGATTAAAAAAGTTGTTTTAAGTATTTTTCACTATTCATAAAAATTTTGAAGTTCTCAGAAAATTACAAAAAATTCAACATAGGCTAATTTCAATATTAGGAATACAAAAATGAATTCCATTTTGAAATATAAATTTTCTATAATTTCAAAAAGTGGTTACTACTATTCATAACAGCTACTTTGATTAGTCGCGGTGTTTTAGAACTCGAACTTGCGTACAATGCAAGCTATTGCATTATTGAAAGAGAGGCGTATCGTGGAAGTTCGGGGTGTTACATTCTCCCCTCCTTCAATAAATTTTGTCCTCGCAATTTGATATTTTTCTTTGAAAATAAAAGGTTGAAAATAGAAAATACCTTTGTGGAAAACCCACATCGGAAATAAGGTTAATAAAATTTAGCCTTAATAAGAGGGAAAGGGAAATGAAAAAGTCACCACCCAATTATGATCTCGATTAGGAGAACATTGGTGGCAATTAGAGACATATAATTGGAGGAAAACGTAAATATTTGTAGGGAGTGATTGAGGTCATCAATCACAATCAACTGTCAAATTGAGGGCCTCAAAGCCTTCAGTCTATGTTGATTTAAAATATCATCAGTTCAACAACACATATGGTATTAGGATAACACATTTTTTGTTTTAATATCCCTTTACTAAAGTTTAAGAATTAATTTATTCATTGAATAAGAGATAGGTATATATATATTTATGCTTGACAATTAGAGTTTCAACCTTCAACTCATCTTTCACTCAAAAAGATAATAGAACTCAAAAATATTATACTTATCCTAATTGTATAAGGTTCCAAATGTTAACACATACCATTTAGATTAGTAAAATTATTTTGTAATAACCAGGGACTTCCTGTAGGCTAGTGGTAGGAAATAAAGGCCTGTCGCACTATGGTTTTGGGTTCGATTCCTGCAGCTTTGTCCGACGTGACGGTTTATGCCCCACCCTGCAGGTTATCCTTTTCCTAAAACTATAGTATCATAATATTCCAAAAATAATCTTCAGAAATGCTTTAACCTTAAATAATACTATCCATGGTTCAACTTAATCCATTCCAATTTTTATAGTTATCCAAAATATCTCCGTCCAGACTTTCTCTAAAGGGTCCTTAAATTCCAAAATCAATTGTAACATTAGATTCCGTAAACAAAGTAAAGTTTATCTTATTGTCACATACTAAAAATATGATTTCCTTCATCATATTAAAACCTTAATGATAACCAACAAATACTGCAGTACAATCCTTATATATATATATATCACATTATTCTAATAACCAGAATATAATCCATGAGTCCAAAAGCACCAATACATTAGTTATTATGCTTCAACTGTAGTAACATCATAAGATTGTCCTTGATCCCTTGGCCTTTTCTGAGGTAAGTTTCCCTGATGCTTAGGACATTCATTTGCATAATGCCCCATTTCCCTACAATTGTAGCATTCAACATTGATAGCCTCTTTCTTTCCCTTTCAATCACGCGTCTGGTGACCTTTTTCTCCACATTTATAACAAACTCACATTCCTTTTAGGCAAGTACCAGTGTGAGTCTTCCCACAATTATCACATAATGGAAAATCCTTCTTTCCCTTTTTCCCTTTATTTGTCTCTTGTTCCACCGTTCTCTTCTTCTCTTGCTTTACTTTGTTGTCATAAGACTTAGAGAATTCCTTTTCTGTCTTGATAGCACATGAGACAATATCTTCGTATGTTGAGAAAGATTGTGATACTAAATCTTTACGGAGAAATGGTTTTAACCCATCAAAGAAACAATCAATATTACCTCTTGGGTTACGTATATAATCTGCAGCATACCTCTCCAACCTTGTAAAGTTGGCCTCATACTTTGCGACATTCTCATCCTCCTTTTGTCTCAGACTCAGAAATTGTCTTTCCATATCTACTCGATGGTCATAAGGAAAGTATTTTTCTAAGAAAATCTCTTTGAACTCCCTCCATTCCATATTTGATATGTCATCATCTTCCTTTGTATTTTGAATCAATGACCACCATTGATCAGCATCTCCGGTGAGGCGGTAAACTGCCATGATAACCTTCTCCCTTTCGCTACTCCCCAAAGCGTGGAATATTTTCTCTAAGGTGTTTATCCATTGCTCAGCTACTAATGGATTTGTACCCCCATTAAATGTTGGCGGTTGTTGCCTCATGAAGCGGTCTAACATTGATCCTCCATGTTGCGGATCAGGGTGCTCCATACGAGTAAGGTTATTATTCATAACCTGAGTGAGTTGTCCAAGTATGGTAATAAGTTGATCAGCACCAGTTGTATCTCCAGCTCCACAATAATTATCTTGAGCAGGAGGGCAATCCCTACACGGAGTGCGTGCATTGATACGGTTTCCATTCCTTCCACTAGGCGCCATTTCTAAACAATGGCATAAACTATATTAGTTTATGAATCAAAATACATAATTCCATACTTGTAAGATACTTAACATAAATTGAACTATTTATGGATATAATCCATAAAAATGTTTTCTTTGAGAAAGTATATACTCATAACCCTTCATAGTGGTTTGTAATGAAAATGAGAATTATCCTAAGCATATCCCCTGGGAGTGTCATAACCAAGAGTGCAGCAAGGCCTGTTGTCGTGCACCAGTTCCCGTTCGATTCTAGCTCAAAGCGGTGTTTTCGGGTTTTACCCCTAGGTACATCTGTGCCAGATCCGCCTCTACCTGCTCGTATCCAGACAGGGATGTATTGCTCGGAAAACTCACAAAATCTCTATAATACCAAAATTCTAGGAAGTTTTTCAATACTAATCCTCAAAGTCTATCTTCGGGCTATGTGCTCTAATCAGAGTTTATCTAAATCTAGCTTCCAAGGTTAGTACGAAACTGCCTCTGATACCAACTGTAACGCCCCGACCCCAGCTACCCAGAGTCGGTTCATTACTTCGTAACATTGGCATGATCACAAAAGATCAAGTCTCGAAAGACCGATTAGTTTAGTAGCCTTGGAAACACTAGATACATTCATAAATGTTACATTACATTATAAAGTGAAAAACTAATAACAAAGTCTTCATAGTCCACACTCATATCCTCTTCTAACTATCCCTGCAGGTCATTCATAAAATACCTCTTCACATCCTGGAAAATATTAAAACCTTGAAAGGGGTGAGCTCAGATGCTCAGTAAGGATAACAATATTGCGGAAGATTTCATAAATAAACATTAACATTTAAGGCAATGTATAACTAAAACAAAAGCCTTTTTAAACTTGAACTTCAGCATAATATGGAAACAATAAAATTAAATAATGTCATTTACTTAATCGCATGGATATTTTACTAGTCGAATAATCACATGAAATATCAATAACCACTTTCATAATGAGGGAATGTATAATGCCAGACATTCTGAAACATTTTGTCAAGGCCTCGGCCAAGACGTCTAAAATGATTAAGGCCTCGGCTAGAACCATAAATCAAATTGGGAAAGGGCCTCGGCCATTTCCACGTCTAGTTGTCTCATGAGACCTACCGATGCATCGAGGAGCTATAGCGGGCTCCACCCGTCACTTATTAAGTCCAATACATTCCTCATATGAATAGGTTTAAACGTATCATAAACCATAACATAATCGTATCACATAAAACATGCATAAAGGAAACATAACATTTCCACATTTCAATCACAAGATATCAATACAACACATTGATATAATAAAAACGCTTTCAAAACCATTTTCAATACCAAAATAAAAGAAAGTTAAAACTTTGTATTTATTTTTCATTAAAAAAAAGTGATGGCTTGTAGAGGAAGATGAAACTCAAATAATGGTCATGGAGGCGGAGAAGTCATTGTCGCCGCATATGTACGGAAAGAAAAACATTCCCTTTTTTCGTTTAGTAAACGCTTCGTAAAAAATATTCCTTTTGAATAACCATAAAAGTCAAAGTGGTTTATACACCGTATAAAAGAAATTTGTGTATAAAACCAAATATGCCTCAATGAAAGGAGATTGAGACGAAGTCCTTAAAAAGATAATTTTTAAAATAAAATAGATCTATTATGTGTATTCACTATAAGTACACATAAATAATTTAAAAATACAAGGTAGGACATAATAATATCATGACATAATTTGAAAGTAGGAGATTAACTCAAAGAATAGAAATTGGGTTAAGAAGTTCCCTTACCTCGTGTCTGACTTGACTCAACCGTTCTTTAACCTCATGAATAATAAACTAGAGTTAATATATACCTTATTAAGAACCATTTTTAATTTCATTATCCTTTTTATATCAATTATTACAACGTTATGAACATTATGTAATTATTTAACTTAATAACGGTCGTTTTGTCGATCTTTGGTACTTGAGTCAACAATAAACTTCTTATAATTACAAGTTGTTTATGTGGTAGAATATCCATTATCTCCAGAATTATATTCATGATTTAGATGTCATATATGTCATATATATCCAGTATATACATTCATTTATTACGTAACATTTAGAGGTAAGAAATGAAATGCACCGTTCATGGAGACGGTAAGCCGTACGTACGCATGAACGCTACTTTCATTTCTATTTCATATTTAATGGAATTAAATCATAATGATATAAATGTATAATATAATTACAGTATAATATAGTGTATAATACCATTTACTCCAACCTTTATACATCCCACATATGGCATTAACGATTCAAATCACTTTGAGGGGGCGGTAGTCCGTACTTCCTAAAATGAAATTATCGCGTTTTACCCATAATGGATATCATAAAGTATGCCATAAATGAGAAATACAGAAGCATAAGTAAAACATAAACATATTATATATCATATATAAATATAGTGACATCTTAATGGCCACCTTTGAAGGTGTTATATGAGTGTTGAACAATCATCGTTTCGTGAGGCAGAAATTCGCCATCCACAGAAACCGTATGTTCTTTAACCATTAGATGTAGGTGTGTGTAAGTGTAGCTCGAATACTTATTATAACAACATCCTAGTATATTTAGGATACTGGTGTTGTTACAAAAGAAATTAATAAAAAGAGTTTAGGGGGTTGGAGAAGAAAAATAAAACAAAACAACATTAGAGAAGACATTACCTCAAAATCAGGTAACTCTTTTTGATTTGAGCCAAAGGCTTCCTTGGGAAGATTTATTCCCAAAGTGAGGATTCTAGGAGTAAGAGGGGGAATTTGGGAGAGTATTTGGGCAGAGTTTGGCCGAGCCAAATCGCTTGAAAGTGTGAATGAGGTGGTAGAGGTGGGGTCCTTTTATAAGAGGAGAGGAGGGGCTCTTTTGGAATGATTGAAATGTTACATTATTATACAATGATTTTCGGATTCTAAAGGTACCACACTTATATAATTCGTGGATAAGGTGATACGGGTTCTAAATCTCTTCATCCAATAGGCTTTGTACAAGTGTAAGCCATGTATGTTGCATTATCTTCTCATTTTATTTAAATCGTTAAATAATGAGGTCGTCGCTGCATCATCATGATGTCATAAATAATTTAATTTATTTAATGTCTAAAATTTATAAAAAAAATACTATGATTTAGGAAATGTTTTTAGCTTTCCAATGACTATTTACAGACAAAAATATTACTTGTATAACCCCATGTAAAAATTGTTGTAGTAAAACATTTCATGTTTGTGTCATTTTTTACTTTAACATTAAATAAAAGGTATTTATGACATTTTCTAACTAAAGTGGCTCCATGGGGTCCTCAAGTTGACACATGGATTGTATTGGTTGGCCATGGCACATCCAATAGTATTAGGACAAGTTTCAATCTCATCTAATATTATTAAAACATTATTTTTACCTTAAACTACACTAATTACCTCTAATCGCGATTAAGAACTTAAAAGTTACTATTCACCAAAAAATTATTTTAATCTCATTGAACCACATTTTACTTCTTAATGACAACCATGTATGTCGGGTTTTTGAAAATCAAATCATAGAAGTGGTAATATTTCATTTAAACGAAAAATCAGTTATTTAACTACCACTTAGTGGTTTCACTATTCATCAAAAATTGAAGTTTTTCAGAACAATGCCAAAATTTCACCCTAAGCTATAATTGATATTCTGATTTAAAAAATGATTTCTATTTTAAAAAATTCCAAACATATAAGTTTCATTAATTAATTTTATAATTAATTCCCGCTGTCACAATAAGTAGCGTGTTTTTAAGAAACAATTTATATCCAAAGATTGACAATTGTTCATGCCCAATTTCAATGTTAAATTAATTCTAATGACCACCATTGGATAAAATGGTAAAAATATATTCTAATTATACTTTAATACCACTAAATAGTATAATTTATCACAATAAATTATTTTTATTAAAAAAGTTGTTTTAAGTATTTTTCACTATTCATAAAAATTTTGAAGTTCTCAGAAAATTACAAAAAATTCAACATAGGCTAATTTCAATATTAGGAATAAAAAAATGAATTCCATTTTGAAATATAAATTTTCTATAATTTCAAAAGGTGGTTACTACTATTCATAATGGCTACTTTGATTAGTCGCGGTGTTTTAGAACTCGAACTTGCGTACAATGCAAGCTATTGCATTATTGAAAGAGAGGTGTATCGTGGAAGCTCGGGGTGTTACATTGACAGTGTCGATTATGTGTCCAAAAATAATTTCAAAATTATATTGAAAGTAACTCATAATATGCAGATGATATTTTTAATATATAATTTTTTAAGATAAGAATATACTCAAATCACATGAAAAGTGTCGATACACATATACACTACATATAGGATATTTCATGTTGAATTGTATGGAAATTAAAATTTATATATATATATTACATTTTAAGATTACTAAGCCACTAATAAATGTATAATGATAACTTTATTTTATCTATATATATGGATGGCTATGAATAGATAATGAATGATTCAAAAACATCATCCAAATAAGAAACACTTATATACTCAATGCATATATTTAAGATAAGATATAGTCTAAACATTTGTGAAACTATTTAGTGCAAGTACGCTTCCATATAGTAGAGACAACGGATCATTATGATATAATTATGAAATTTATGATATAATATATAACATTAAGATATAATGAAATCCATATATTTTCAATTAAATAAATGGATAAATAAGGTATATAAAGATTATAATATGATATTTGAGTTGATAAGATCAATATAAGAACATGCAACAATGAGGCTGGTGAAACCTGAGGGTTTATAAATAGGCTAATGTGAGATATGAGTCAAAGTAATCGAAAAAAAAGTGTTAGGGAATTTGTGACATTGAACGATTGAAATAAAGGATCGACATGTTGTAGACGCCGGAAAAGTCCGTTGTTCCCAAACAAAGCTCCGGATGCGGAAAGCGAAGTGATATTTGGAGTCAGAAGCCTGTTCCGGAGGGCCCGGAGGGCTTGCGCGGAATTTTAGAGGCCCGCGCGCAAAGTTGAGTCGCGGCGCGCAATCCTCCCGGGATGCGCGCAATCTGCAGGGCCGGCGCGCAATTTTGCGCGCCCCCGAGCTCCTGCGACTCCCTTGCGCGCCGGGACCGGATTCTGCGCCCGCGAAGGGGATTCCGCGCCCGCGAAGCGAATTTCGCGCCCGCTGCCAGGATTCCGCGCCCGGGGTTGCCTATAAATATAAGGCGACCCCCGACGTTTTGAAGGTTGCCAGAATTCGAAAGGTCTCCCGTGCGCGCAATCCAACCCCTTACGCGCGCAATGTCGATCTTCAGGTAACCGCTTTTCTTTCGCGCAATAAGGCCTCGGGGTTCGCCTTCGCGCGCAATCCCTTGAGCCCCCTTCCTTTGAATAATTCTTCACCCTAAGGCCTTCGCGCGCAAAAGAAGCCTCTTGCGCGCAATTGCCCCCGGGGTGCGCGCAATCTGGTCCGATTGCGCGCACCCCCCCTTCCTTTTTCAAAGTGGCCATTCGATTTAAGAATGAGCCATTGCCCCCGCGCGCTGTCCGAAGCCCGGTGCGCGCAATACTTACCTTCCGCGCGCAAGGCGCTGGCCCAATTGCGCGCCAGCCCGTCCATTTGCGCGCCGACCCGCGGTATTGCACGCAAAGCTCCTCTTTTGCGCGCAAACCGCCAGGGTCGCCTCCTTTGACCCCCTTTGGGTACCCGCCTGTGTGGCGCCCGATGATCTTCATCGCAGGTGCCCGCACCGTGCGTTGTCTTTCCGTGCAGCCTTCTAGGCTCGCGCGAAGTGACACGGACCTACCGGCAGCTTCATACGTCCTGCACGACGTTAAACTGCATACGTCCTGCACGACGTTAAACTGCATACGTCCTGCACGACGTTAAACTTCATACGTCCCGCACGACGTTAAACTACACTACGTCCAAGCTGCACAACGTTAAACTGCCTAGCATATCGTCCGCGCTGCAAGACGTTAAACCGCCAAGCATCTTCGTCTTCAACACACGACGTTAAACTGTACTTCGTCCGGCAAGACGTTAAACCGTCCGCTTCGTCCTCAACACACGACGTTAAACTATACTTCGTCCGGCAAGACGTTAAACCGTCCGCATCATCCTGATCCCGTGCTCTGCACGCAGGGTCCTCCCGGTTTGGATGTGGACCCCACCCGCTCGTCTCTGCAGGGATGTCGGGGTTGGAGTGGCCTTTACCCACGGGGGTAGAGTGTTACAAACCCAACGAACTACGTGGACTTTGATCCCTGTCTTCTAAACAGGGTACGTAGGAAGCCTCTCCGAGGTTCAAGCCCGCCGCCTGGTCGTCCCGGTCGTATTTACGTCGGTTCGTCCATCAGTGGACCCCTCCTGGGTTCACACTTGCGTCGATTCACCTATGAATCCGCCATTGTGGGGGACTGCACATGTGTATCTCCATTGCACTTCCCCACTGCCTTTTCCTATTTCTTCCTTCTTCAGGCAGCCTCGACCTCTCTGTGAGTCGGCTTGCCAACGTCCAGCATGACGTTAAACTGTGATCCACCCGGCCGTTCCATCCCCCTCTGTGCAAGGTGGTTCGGTTCAATCCTCCATCCGGCGGCCTCGATCTCTCTGTGGGTCGGCTTGCCAACGTCCAGCATGATGTTAAACTGTGATCCACCCGGCCGTTCCATCCCCCTCTGTGCGAGGTGGTTCGGTTCAATCCTCCATTCGGCGGCCTCGATCTCTCTGTGAGTCGGCTCGCCAACGTCCAGCATGACGTTAAACTGTGATCCACCCGGCCGTTCCATCCCCCTCTGTGCGAGGTGGTTCGGTTCAACCCTCCGCCCGGCGGCCTCGATCTCTCTGTGAGTCGGCTTGCCGACGTCCAGCATGACGTTAAACTGTATATCCGAACTACGCTGACTTTGATCCGCGCTAACGCGCGGTACGTAGGAAGCCCCTATGGGGTCCAAGCTCTTCACTCCATCATCCACCCTGATCCTTACCCGGGCCGCCACATCCCGGTGGGGTCATGCCATTTCATTCCACTCCACTTCACTCGGGAAGCCGCCCATGTGCTGGCCCCAGCGTCGGAGGTTCCCCGCAAGGGGTTCTGTCATCTGATCCACTCCTCGTGTTGATCAGTCCGATGCCGTCCCCGCTGGACGTTAAACTCGCGGCATACCCCGTGTCAAACATGGGAAGCTGAGGAAAACCTCAGGTAACACAGTCCCCCGCACCCAGTGTGGGATGCCTCAGGCCATCACGCCTTCAAGAAGCCCTATTAGGGACGGAAGGCAGACATGCAGAGTCGCAGTGTCAAGACACGCCCCCGACACCCAGAGCCACCCGGTCTCCTCACCGCAGGTTGCTGCCCCGACCGGACTCCTTGGAGCGTCCGGGCGGAAGCAGCGTAATTAACCGGTGTCCATGGAGACATGGCGCCGGGAACGAGATTCACGAACATTCTTAAATCTATGAGGGAGACCCGGATTAGGCGACGAGTTCCGAGGAGACGTCCACGGAAGGAGGAGCCGACATCCCATCATCCCGGTTTCGATCAAGGAGCAGACGCCCCTGAATAAGGGACGGATGCCGCCCGCCCTTGGAAAGCGGGACTGCGGGACCACAAGCCGCGCGCCCATCCCCTCGGGTCGACGGGTGCATGCGCGAACGCGTCCTGGCGGAACAGCGTAACCCGACGCACATCCTCACCGAAACAGAAAAATGGTGAACCCGACGTGAATCTCTTCTCCTCAATACGAAGACCGATGGCTTTCAGAGGTGATGGAAGACCAGCGTGCTGCTCGACCGAGCATTCAGTTTTACCCGCCAGGGGCTGGGGAAGGGAACTCGGGCACTCCGTCTCGCGACGTCGAGGGCCTGGGTCCCCCCCACGGAAGGCGTCGTGGCACTAATGGTTGGTTGTCGATTCCTTTTCCTGTCAGTGTTAACGGGTTTTTCTCCCTGCTTTCAGAAGTCAAGTCGCCCAATCCAGTGCCCGATCGCCACCCGCCCACTGGCGCAGGGGTAGGGGAAACACCGACGCGGCTACTCCGCGCGGTCCCGCCCGTTCCACAGCCGTCCCAGCAGCCACAGCTGCGGGGCAACCACGCCCTCTCTCCCCCTCGGAGGTCATCCAAAGAAGGGTGATCAACAACTTGGTGCGGAGATATGAGGAAGAGGGAGTCATCCCCACCAGGGACATGGCTCGCCTAGACCTCGAGGGAGCTGCACCTCGCCGCCAACGCCGCCCCCGAGGGCCGCGCAGGGAGGCACTGCTGCCTACCTCGACGTCCAACCGCTTTGGGAGCTTATCCCCGGAGCGCTCCGACAACTCCTTCCCCTACGCGGATGAAGTGGAAGATGCACGGGACTACCCTATCCGAGATCCGCTCCAGGGATCCACAATAAGGGCTCCCGCCAGGCCACGGCGACACCGCCGCCAGGCCCCTCAAGTCGAGGAACAGGCTCTCCACCTGCCCGCGCCGCTCATCCCGACTCGTCTGTCTCGACGCCAACGTCGAGCACGAGCGGAAGAGGATGCCCACCTTGGGGCCCTAGCAACAGCGGCCGCGTTGGCTCAAGCCACTGCTGGCTCCAGTCACCAGGCCCCTGCGCATCCTGAGCGGGGGCACTTCTATGCCCGACCTGGATCGAGGCCCCGACCGCCCCAAAGGCAGGTTGGGTTGACTCTCCCGGTTGCTGGTACAGACAATAGCCACCGCGGACCACCTCGCGGTAGCGCTATTCACCAACAGGGGCTACTCCGTGTGGCCGATCCAAGAGGCATGGGTCATCCCACCTTCCGATCTCGGCCCGGAGGCCTGCCCGGAATCATCTCTTCCCGCGTCCCCTTTGATATCTGTCCCGGTGCTCCTCGCACCTTGGTTTCCAGTCCTCTTGGCCCCAGCACCAGTGCGGCCGGAGGACACCAGGATAGAGATCAGCCGTGCCCCGAAGAACCACCCAGGGGGCAGGAGGGCGAGGCGTCGACGCCGGGGGAAGAATGTTACGGAATTCCGGACAGAGATCCGACCGGTTCGTTTCTCTGATACAGAGGCGGAGTATGATTCGGCGACAGAGCCCTCCCCCCAATCCCGCCAGTCAGGGGCAGGGGTAGGAATGCGGCACGTCAGCCTCGTACTTCCCGAGAGCGAGATCGACACGATCCCCGCTTCTCTCCGAAAGTATTTCCGGAGTAGCGAGGGCCTGGTAGACCCCCAAGGATCAAACTTGCGGTTGGTACCGGCCCCTCTGGATGCGCCTTCTGCCTCGATCAGAGAACCCGAAGACTTTTTCTGGGGACCGACGGTCGAACCACGATCTAGTGCACCCTCGGCGAGCACCGACACTACGGCAGGATGTTCGCTCGCCGGCCCGTCCTATCGTGATGTGGTAGCCAGGGCACCGCCACCCTCAGAGGGCGGCCCGGGATATGGAGGCCAATCGGCCTGCTCGCCGTATTCACCTCCGGCCAGCCCGTCGGCCCGGCGGCCCGCCTCGGCACCACTGCCGGTTCCCCGTCCATTCCCAGTCTTTGAAGAGGACCAAGGAGACCTGGGTCCCGAGCTTGAGTCATGGAGCTTCTGGACCGTCCTTGCAGAGGGCCACTTCCCTGAGAAGTTTTGGCCAGTCGCAGGACCGGACTTTGATGCACCCGAATCGCTCACCCCGGATGAGTTCGAATGCTTCCGCCGAACTCTCTGGGAGACTCACTCCCGTCTTCACCGCTTACAAATGCCATACCCCGGGAGCCTAGCACACCTGGAGGATATTGGTGAGCAGTGCCATCAAATTGACCTGGCCACGCTCCCCGCGGTTCGGCACCCCGGGTCATTTGGGCACCACAAGGCCCTCCAACAACGATGCGTTGAGTGTTTTCAAGTACTCCGCAAGGTTATCGAGGAAGCCACTCCCCACGTGTATATCCGTGGATGGGGGCAGTACGCTGCCCTACGCTTCAGTGCGATTCGCCGACAGCCCGATTCACTGGGTGGCCCTGAGGGTATATCCCCAGGGACGGAAACGGTCAATATGGCTGACCTGTCGAGAAAGGGGAACGACTTGGAACTTCTCGACGGGGGCTCTCCCCCCGAAGACAAGTCGTCGTTGGATCCATCGGTGAGAGTTACTCGTCATCAGAGGAACCTCCTGGGACTCCCCGCACCCACTGAAGCACTGACGTTGAGCCGAAACGTCAGCAAAGGTAAGGAGCACGGCGAGGCTACAAAGCCCGCCGACCCGTCTGCCTCCACGCAGAGGGCAGATGAGGATCCCGAGAAGGCTATGCTACGCCAACAGCTCGCCGAGCAGAAGAAGCTAGTTGACCATCTCCTCGCCGAGCGCGCTGCAGAGTAGCGGCCTGACTACGGTGATCCTAGGCCAGGACAGCAGGGACAGGAACAACCACCCCTCGATGGGGCTCTCCCGGGCAACCGTGATCATGCCGTGTTCGCCGACAGGAGAGAGGCCATCGCCTATGGCAAGAGGGCGCGGTATGTTTCTCCACAACCTCCCGAGCGGCGTGACTACCTGAGAGACCCCGCTCGGATTCCTCCCGCTGCCCCAAGGGCCGCTCCGCCCGCCATCCCACGAGCTGCCGAGTTCGACGACCCGGTCGACGACCCGATTGAAGGGCCATGCAATGCGCTCGTGGTTAGAGATCCTCGCCAGGACTGGAACCCATGTCCGGACAATCCGATGGCGGCGTTCATTGCCCTCTTGGAAGCCTTGGAGACTCGGCAAGTGGCAATCCCACCGGACGGCAAGCCATACCCAGCATGGGTGGATGACATGCCGGCGCCTCCGGGATTCGGGAATCCCACTTTTGCCCCCTTAAACGGGACTGGAGATCCGCCACAACATTTGGCCCATTTCAACTCGAGGTGCGGGCCTATGTTGGGGACTCCGGCGCAGCAAGAGGCCGCTAAGCTTCGCTGCTTTGTCCAGACACTGGAAGGGCCAGCATTTGTCTGGTACAGCCAGCTCCCCGTCGGGTCGATAACTAGCTGGGAGGACCTTCGTAGACAATTCCTCTACCAGTTCAGTTCCACGACCCGGAAGACGAGTATCGCAGACCTCTTCAAGTGCAAGCAGAGGCCTGATGAGCGAGTCGCGGACTTCGTCGCCCGATGGAAGGGTCTCACGTATTCCCTCGACATGCCATTGACTCAGGAGCAGTTGCTGACAATGTGCGTCGGGAACGTCAAGACCGAGCTGGTCCCTTCCCTGATCACTCAGAATTACCCCGGAGGGTTCAGGGACTTCTCAGACAAAGCTCAACGTCTTGAGGAAGCCCTGCAACAGGCCAGCCAGGCACACCCGCTGCCTCCTATGATTCCTGCAAGGAGAGCCAGCAGGGCTGAGCCCGCTGCTGTGGCCCAGATAGAGGCCCCCAGGCCATTGGAGCTGCTGCCGGCGAGACCAGCTCCACAGCCTCACAGGAATCCGCCTCCACGGGCTCAATTCCCGGCCCAGCAGCGGCAGCCTCAGAACCGGCCGGCCCCTCCGCGTAATGTACCGCCACAACCCAGGCGAGATAATCAGGGTCCACCTCCTCGGCAGGCCCCTCCAGCCCCTCGTCAAGACCACGCTCCCAGGGGCCCGCGATACCTGACCTACTCATTTCACGAGGATCAGGTCCCCGGTTATTTCTGGAGCGCCCTGGAGCAGAGGATTGTGCGACTGCCTGAGTGTTGGAGGCCAGAGGAGGCACATCTCACGGATAACCCCTGCTACTGCCCCTACCATCGGGCCCTGGGACACACCATCCAGCGATGCTATGTGTTTAAGGATTGGCTCCAAGACCAGATTAACAACAATGTAATCAGGTTGGGCCCAGCTCCAGCACAAGTGGCGGGCGTGTTCGTGGGATCAGATGACGATAGCGGCGATGAGGACGAATGGCAGCTGGTCTCCGACCGCGGGTCCCAGAAGTATAAAAACTGGATGGCCCGCAAGACGATCATTCGCGCCCATGGAATCATCTGTGCGCGCTTGAATCAGCCTGAGCCCCCAGAATCTGCGGGTGCTGCTTCGGCATCGTCGTCCCAGCCTGCCTCTTCCAAGAAGAGCAAACGGCGGCGGCGCAAGAAGGAAGAGCGCGCCCCGCCAGTTCTGCCACTATCCCGCACACTCGGCGATTTCATGCCCCCGGAGATGGGGATCCCTCCTCGGATCCACCCCGTGGTGAATGATTCGTTCGATGATAGTAATGGGTACGCTTCGGTTAATACCGTCGAGCTGGTAAATCCCTTCTCGGTTCCCGACGTTGAAGAACACCAGGTGGACCTCCCTAATGTCCCCAGTCATCGCCACCGTCGGAGGAGCCGCAACAACAGGAGTCGCCGGGGCACAGCAGTTGGTACCTCCAGCCAGGCCGTGCACGCCACTGAGACTAGGCAGCAGGCTCAAGATCGAGCTCAGCGTGCGCAGGCCCCCCATCCGGGGATGACGGATTCGCCTCCGCCACTGTTTGTGGTGTGGGACCAGGCAGAACCGCCTCAGCCGCATCGCGATCGGCTCCGCCCTGCCACGAGTCCATCCCGGCCTCCTGACCCCAGTACGGTGACCATTTCCCGGGCTTCAACCAATGAACAGCGAGATGCGCCAAGCACCAGTCGGCCGCCGGCCCAACCGGCAAGGCCCGTCATGCTTCCAACCGCAGAGCAACCTCCTGCAACCAGGGGATTGCGCTTGGCCAAAAAGTATGATGTCCTGAAGCACTTGGCCGACATCCCAGCGAGACTCTCCATCCTTGAGGCTCTGCGCATGTCATCTGAGATGCGCGAGGCACTCGCTGAAGCCCTGAATAGCCCCCTCCAGTTTGAGACAGAGGTTGCGGCTGCAGAGGCCTTTCACGCCGAAACGATTGAGGACGCCGAATGCCTGGCAGTTATCTCGTTCTCTGGTAAGGATGAAGACCCTCCTATACAGGGGTACATTCGTCCGCTGTATGTTACTGGCCAGTTCAATGGCCTTGAAGTCCGGCGCTGTCTTGTCGACACGGGGTCCGGGATCAACCTGATTCCAACTCGGATGCTCCGGAGATTGGGGTTGTCTGAGGATGACTTGATCCCCTCCGACCTCAGGATCCAGGGGTACGACCGCACCGAGCAAACTCCGGTCGGCAAGATACGTTTGAAGACCCAGTTCGGTGACTTGGTTGCCAACACCGAATTCATGGTGGTCTCTCAGGACACTACGTATAACGCATTGATGGGCAGGCCATGGCTCCACCTTCATGCGGCGGTTCCCTCATCATACCACCAATGCCTCAAATACTCCCTTAACGGTCGAGTAGGCGTGCTTCAAGGAGATGCGTCTCCTTTTGCCTCATGTGAAGCCCGCTATCTGGACGCGGACTATTACAAGAGCAAGGATAAGCAGATCCTGGCAGGTGAGGTTGAGCCTGTCGCTGTTGCAAGTGATCCCTGGGCAAGTCTGGATGACGCTTACGTTCTCCCGATTCAATGGTTGGACGTAGCCATGGTCTCGACGGCTTGTGAGTCTCCTGATGAGATGACCGCGACCGCCCGTGCCAGCACCAGCGGTCCAGCAGGATCCGATAGCCCCAATGCAGTTTCCAACGCAGTCTCTCCTGTGGACGATCCCCCCCCCCCCCCCCCCCCCGAGTGGAGAGGACGTGGAAGATGCACCCCCAACCTTTGAGGAGGGCGTCTCCGCCACGGTCGATGAGTTAGTACAAGTGAACCTTGGAACCGAAGCAGATCCAAGACCCACATTGGTTAGTGTCGCCATGCCCTCTGAGGAGCGGCAGCAGTACGTGGACTTTCTCAGGCAGCACTGTGATGTGTTCGCTTGGGGCTATGACGAGATGCCGGGGCTAGATCCTCAGGTAGCCGTCCACCGCCTTGGTCTCCCGGCGAACCATCGAGGGTTCAAGCAGCCTCCCAGGAAGATGCACCCATTTCACGGTGCCATGGTTGAGGCCGAAGTTGACAAGCTTATCAAAGCCAACTTCGTGAGGGAAGTTCAGTACCCCAAATGGCTAGCCAACATTGTGCCGGTCAGGAAGAAGAACGGGCAGATCAGAGTCTGCATCGACTTCCGCGATCTCAACCGCCACTGTCCGAAGGATGATTTTCCCCTTCCAGTGACAGAGCTGTTGATTGACGCCACGCCAGGGTTCCAAGCCCTCTCCTTTATGGATGGATACTCCGGATACAACCAAATCCGGATGGCCCCTGAGGATGAGGAGTTCACCGCATTCAGGGCCCCCAAGGTACCTTCTGTTACCGGGTCATGCCTTTCGGCCTGAAGAATGCAGGTGCCACCTATCAACGGGCGATGCACCGCATATTCAAGCCAATCCTCGGCACACTGGTGGAATGCTACGTCGACGACTTGGTAGTCAAATCGCACCAGCGTCAGGACCATCTCAAAGATCTTGAGAAAGTGTTCGGCTTCCTCCGGTCTCATTGCCTGAAGATGAACCCGTTGAAGTGTGCCTTCGGGGTCACCTCCGGAAAGTTCCTTGGATTTGTGGTAAGATACTGGGGTATTGAGATCGACCCAGAGAAAATCAGGGCGATTAGCCAGATGCCTCCCCCAGGTAACATTCGGGAACTGCAAGGGTTCCAAGGCCACTTAGCCTATATACGCCGATTCATCGCGAATCTGGCCGGCAAGTGTAAGCCCTTTTCTCGGCTCATGAAGAAAGGTGCCACCTATGTATGGGATAAAGAGTGTCAGACCGCTTTCGAGGAAATCAAGCAGTACCTGCTGCAACCTCCGGTTCTGATGCCGCCTGTATCCGGGAAGCCGCTGGTCCTCTATGTGACCGCCCTGGAACGGTCCCTTGGCGCCCTTCTCGCCCAGAAGAACAACGAGGGAATAGAGAATAGCCTCTATTACCTCAGTCGCATGCTCCTCGATGCGGAAGTCAGATATTCCCCCATTGAGAAGAGCTGCCTGGCGCTCGTATTTTCCGTACAGAAATTACGGCACTACTTGCAGCACCATGAGGTACAGTTGGTTTCTCGGGTAGACCCGTTGAAATATATCCTGAGCCGGCCTATGTTGACTGGCCGTCTAGCGCGGTGGGCTGTGATTCTCCAGCAGTTCGACATCAGGTATGTGTCTCAGAAGGCCATCAAAGGGCAAGCGTTGGCAGACTTTCTGGCTGCTCACCCAACCTCCGCGGATCAGCCGCTGGATCTAGGCTTTCCTGATGAGGCCATCCTCTCGGTCGATCGAGCCAGTTCATGCTGGCAGATGCACTTTGACGGTGCCTCCCGGAGCCCCACCGGTAGAAGACTTGATAATCCTAAGCTCAACAGAGTGGGATTGGGTATCGTCTTCATCACCCCGGAGCAAGCCGTGCTGCCATACTCTTTCCTGTTGTTAGAGGGTTGTACCAACAATGAGGCAGAATACCATGCCCTCATCACCGGCCTTGAGTTAGCTCTCGAGATCGACGTACCCCATCTGTGTGTGAAAGGGGACTCCGAGCTGGTTGTTAAGAAGATCAATGGCGACTATGTTGTCAGGAAGCCGGAACTTGTGCCGTTGCTGGAGTGCACCCTCCTGCTGATGGCCCGGTTCCCTTCTCGGCCAGAAATTGTCCATATTCCCCGGTCGCAGAACGGTCGAGCAGATGCTTTGGCCAGCCTTGCTGCGTCACTTGCAGAGCCTGAACAGGATAACCTGATCGTCCGCGTGACGCACCGCAGGCTCATCGCTCCCGTCATCCCGGAGGGAGATCGCGGCCCGTCGGTAAGTAATCTCACCGCGGTTGCCCCTGTGCCCGGAGCCCCGAGTACCCCAGATATGGCAGTCGAATCAGCCCCTGATTGGAGGGCGCCTTTGGTTGAGTACCTCCAACATGGCATTCTCCCATCGGATCGGGCCGAGCGCGAGCGAGTTCGACGCCACGCATCGCAGTTTGTCCTCCAGAGCAGTCCCGGCCTAGAGCAGATCCTCTACAGACGCGGATTTGATGGTGTTCTCCTCTGTTGCCTTCAGGGAGTTGAGATCCCGCGAGTCATGCAAGAGGTTCATGCTGGTTCATGCGGTGCCCATCAGACCGGGCCGAAGCTGTCCCACCAGATTCGGAGGTTGGGATACTTCTGGCCCTCCATGATCCACGACTGCATCGAGTATGTCAGGAGGTGCCATGCGTGCCAGGTTCATGCGAACTTTGTGCATCGGCCGCCGGAGCCTCTCCATACTACCAGGTATTCTTGGCCCTTTGCAGTCTGGGGGATGGATGTTGTGGGACCGTACCCGCCGGCGACAGCTCGCCAGTGCCGGTTCATTCTGACCGCCACGGACTTCTTCTCCAAATGGGCAGAGGCGATTCCGCTCAGAGAGGTCAAATCCTATTCGATCGCTGACTTCGTGACCTCCAACATCATTCATCGATTTGGGGTGCCTCACGCTATCCTCACGGATAACGGAACCAATTTCCGAGCAGCCGAGTTGAAGAAGTTGTACCCCAAGTACAACATTCGCTCGAACCATACATCTCGCTATCATGCGCGGGCGAATGGACAGATCGAGGCGTTTAACAAAACCCTCTCTAACATTCTGCAAAAAATGGTTGGTCAGAACAAGAAGAGTTGGCCGGACAAGCTCCCCAACGCCCTCTGGGCTTATCGGACGACGACTCGCAATTCCACCCAGATGACCCCTTATTCCCTGGTGTATGGAGCTGAGGCCGTCCTGCCCATCGAGATCCAGTTACCGTCCTTGCGCACTGCGGTCTACGACCACCAAGCGCCGGACAGAGCTGCTGAAGCCCGTCTAGTCGAGTTGGAAGCACTGGATGAGAATAGACTTCGCGCCTTGCACAACTTGGAGAGGCATCAGAGCAGAATGGCTCGAGCTTTCAATAAGAAGGTTCGCCTCCGCTCCTTCCTGCAGGGTGACCTAGTGCTAGCCCTAAGAGCGCCAATGATCCCCGGCAGGAAGCCACCCAAGTTGGAGCCCAAGTGGGAGGGACCTCTTTTCGTCCACAAAGTTTATCCCAATGGCGCGTACTCCCTAGCGACTATGGATGGTGAGCGTGTCACTCCTCCCACCAACGCTAGGTTCCTTAAGCAGTACTTCGTCTGAGCGTTCAACGTCCTGCATGACGTTAAACTGCATACGTCCACGCGGCAAGACGTTAAACTGCCAAGCATCATTCGTCCAAGCTACAAGACGTTAAACTTTTCAGCATTCGTCCTGCATGACGCTAAACTGCACCACGTCCTGCACGACGTTAAACTACATACGTCCGCGCGGCAAGACGTTAAACTGCCAAGCATCATTCGTCCAAGCTACAAGACGTTAAACTGTTCAGCATTCGTCCTGCATGACGCTAAACTGCACCACGTCCTGCACGACGTTAAACTACATACGTCCGCGCGGCAAGACGTTAAACTGCCAAGCATCATTCGTCCAAGCTACAAGACGTTAAACTGTTCAGCATTCGTCCCGCATGACGTTAAACTGCCTCTCAAGAACTACGTGCGGCTTGATTCCCATCCTTATGGGATACGTAGGACTGCCTGAACATCCATGTTTCAGGCCCAGCCCCATCCTTCAGGAATTTTCATCCCACCTCGGGCCCTTGGCCCAGTTGCCTCTAGGTATGTGGCGTATGGTGTGGACGTGGGGCTATTCCCTCATTCACGTCGGTTTGCTCGCCACGCTGTACGCCCCCCACGTTTGGGGATTCCTTCTGCTCCCCCCTTTTCCTCTCTTTTTCGTCCTGCATGACGTTAAACTGCACTTCAAGAACTACGTACGGCTTGATTCCCATCCTTATGGGATACGTAGGACCGCCTGGACGCTTGTGTTTCAGGTCCAGCCCTGTCTTTTGGTTGATCATGGGGATCTGCTGTCTTTTGGTTGCTCTCAGGGTGAGTCCTCCGACCCTTTCCGGTGATCTGTTAACATGTTTTGGGTACTTCGGTCTATGACCCGTGGTGTCGGATTCAATCCCGACAAGTCCTGTGTTGCTTGTCGGGCCTCGCGCTTCCTCTTGTTTGAGCCTTCACTCAAAGGGATCCTCGTTAGCGGTTTGGGTACGATGCCTCAGTGCTCTCCTACCGCTCCGGGTCGATTTACCGGCGGGTCCTGGGCCGCAAATCGATATGAATCCTGCGATTGAGCGGTTGATGCTCGTTTGCTTACCCCGTTCTAGGCTGACGCGATCGGATGTTGTGTTGCGAATATGGTCAGCGACATCCTTGATCGCCATGTCGGCTCTTTTAGGCTCCGAACATTGGTTGCGCGGTCCTCATCACACTCCGCCTTTGTGCGTTGTAGTGGAATCTCGACACTCTCTTCATACTGACCTTCAGTACACTTTTACACGTTAGGCAGGCCAACCAGGGTAATGGTGTCTGTCGAGGCTCCCACGATCTGAGCACCAAGGATATACGCTGATGTCCTCCCTAAGGGCCATGTATAGCTGGACCCTCGTCCCCATAAGGAGGAAGGAGTCGCCCGAACAATCGCGTTTTGGGCCCAGTATATCTGGAGGCTAGCATCTCTGCCCCTCGGGTGATGGACATACGCAGGCCCCTATCCCAGGATCCTTCTCCTGGAATCGTGCGTGACCGCAGGGTTGGGTACGTTCCCACCTTCGCTGAGTTCGCCATATCGCAATACGCGGATTCCTCCATGGTCCGAACCACACGACCTTAAACTGTGTTGTCTGGTCCTACCACACGACCGTAAACTGTGATCGTCTTGGCCGCCCGACGAGAAACGGCACTGCATCGTGATGTTCTCCTCAGGGGACACTCACGTTGGGCGCTGGTTAATAACCACGCCATTCATCAATGCCTTTCATGGCTTGATTATTGTGGCGACGCCAGGGATTCCTTAATCACGGGCATGTCGCTGCACAAAGAAAAACCATCCACCTTTAAGGACAAACAAGAAATATCAAATACCGCTTCTTCTGTGTGCGAGGGTCAGACCCGCACCCTTCCCCGCGCTGGTGCCCGATTGTGTTGCTCCGCGCTTCAAGAACTATGTGTGGCTTGATTCCCATCCTTATGGGATACGTAGGAACGCCCGGATGTTTGAAACTTCGGGTCCAGCCCCCCACCTCTTAAAGATTCCCCCCTTCTCTGGGGAATCCGCCGCCTTCAGGCCACCCTCAAGGCGTGTCCCTCGACCCCTTGCAGTGGTCCACTGGTGTCAAGAGTACTCTGGTTTATTGTCAGGAGGGTCAGGTTCAGCTTGGTCAGGTTCCTTCCATTTTCAGGCTTCGTGCTCCCTTTCATTCGGACCCATCGCTTACGCCCTGGGTGGAGCCCCCGTGAACGGTTTGGACACAATGCCTCAGTGCTCTCCCACCGACTCGGGCTGGTGCCCCCAATGGCCTCGGGCAGCAAATCGATATGAATCCTGCGATTGAGCGGTCGATGCTCGTTTGCTGCCTCATTCCATCAACGGTTAGTGCGATATTGATGCTGCTTTTCCGCCACGGTCGGCAGTACCCCTATATCGTTACGCTGGTGCCCCCAGTCCTTGAGTGAATGGCCGCATGATTCACATTTTTCCACCCCCCATTCTGACCAGGCAGAATCTCGACACTCTTGACACTATCCCTCAGTGCATCTTCGCATATCCAGGGGATAGGGCCACGATGTGGCGTACTTTGAGGTTCCCATGGTCCGAGCTCTAAGACCTTAAACTAAGATCTCCCCTTACGGTCCGAGCTCTAAGACCTTAAACTAAGATCTACTCTTATGGTCCGAGATCTAAGACCTTAAACTAAGATCTCCCCTTATGGTCCGAGCTCTAAGACCTTAAACTAAGATCTAGCCCTATGGTCCGAGCTCTAAGACCTTAAACTATGATCTACCCCTATGGTCCGAGCTCTACGACCCTAAACTAAGATCTCCCCAAACGGGGTTCTGCGTCCTACATGACGTTAAATTGCACTTTCAGAACTACGTGTGGCTTGATCTCCAGCCTGATGGAGTACGTAGGAACGCCCGGGCGTTTTGACTCGGGTCCAGCCTCAGGGATCGCTAAGTCCCGCCCCTCCTCGTCGCCGGCCGTCTGGCCTGACTTCGGGTAGAGTGGTGCAGTTGTGATATTCTCCCCGATCCAGCTCGGGATGCCCCATTGCAATGATGGGAAGCGGCAGTTTCCTCATTAAAGAGGTTCTGTCTGAGAATTGGGGTGATTCACGGCCAGATTAGTGCATCCGCCTAATACGCTTTCCCCACGGTGGCGCAATTTTGAGAGCGTTGGATTCTATCCGAACAAATCGTCACTTCGCCCCACGCTTCGCATGCCCTGTTGATCTGGATTTCCACCCTTGTGCCTGAAGGAACCCCAAAGCGGCATTGATGATGACATGTGATCCGCCTCCTGCAATATGGATGATGACCTTTGGTCTGTCTATCGCAGTAGTATGGTCGATTGATCCATTGTCCGCTTGCCGTCTTGGGCATTTCCTGGAAGGCCGACCATTGTGGATTTCTGAATTCGGGACACGCGATTCACCCTTTCTCATTTCCCTATGTTCGGATAAAATCTCAACGCCCCTAGCGTTTTCCCGCTCGTGTGTCGGAACAAGTTGGGGGGATGATACGTTGATTAGGCTTGAGGTCTCCTTTCTTAGGAATGACCTCCCTCTTTTCTCTAGAAATCCAGGCCCAATTGTGGATGCCTGAAGCTTGGTTAACGCTCTCGCGAGACAATTTGTGGTTGAGCATGTTAAGCCAAAAGATGCAGATAAATATATTGGTTCATGCAAATGGATCGAAATATTGAGTAGCGGAAGCAAATGTTTTTTGGGAATGGCAAAACAAAGCCACTAAGGATTAGCGTGCTGGATAAGCCTTTCTAACGCCGCTACCCTTTGGCTGGCGGCCTCCAGAGCTGCTTCTCGCTCTCTGCGTGCCCTCTCCTCGTCGGCGGTCGCAGCACGCAGTTCGTCGATTCTGGCCTGTGCACACTCCCGCTCGACTTGAATTGTCACTATCTGTTGGCCTGCCTCCGTCAGCTGTACCTGGGCGTCAACCAGCTGGGCTGCTAGTTGCTCCACAAGCACGGTGCACGTTGCGACGGAGGCCTCCTTCTCTGCCGCCTGCCCTTCGAGACGCCGGACTTCCTGCTCCGCCGCGAGGAGCGCCCGCGTGTTCTCCGACATGTCCCGACATTGTGCGACGTCGGCACGCTGGCGGCTCTCACGCATCTTTTCGGCCATGAAATCACGGACCGTCAGATGGAGGCGTTGAGCATCAGCTCCCCCGGCACACAGGAAGCGCAGGCAGGTTTGGAGTTACCCCATGCGCCCCAGCCACTCCGATGGGTCTCGCTTGAGGAAGCGCTGGATGCACTTCCACCCCCTTCGGCGCGCTATCCGGCTCTCCTCGACCGCCTCCGCGTCCGAGTCATCCATCTCCTCGGGGTCGGCAGGCCGGTAGGCAGGGAAGGTAGCCAGCAGGTCTGCTGCAGGGTCCGCCTCTGGGATGTCCTCACGGGGGATAGGTTCCCCAACATCTGGGCGACCTTCTTCTCCTGCCCCAGCGGCGCTGACACCCTCGCCAGCCCCCGACATCTCTCCGACGGCAGCGCCACTGACGTCCGTAGCCCCCTGATCAGCGGTTGGTGGGGCCGGCTCGGTTTGGGAAGTCTGTTCCGGAGCAGGCGGCATGTCTGCCACTGGTCCACTCGTAGATGGCCCGGGTTCGGTAGCCCGACGGGCCTCCAGTCCTGAGATCACTGCGCAAGGCATGCCGTGGTTAGTCACGGATCGTCAGCGGCAAGCACTAGCAGTAAAGTAAGGAGACTTACGGGAGTTCAGAGCGTCATCTTCCGCTATCTCGGCCGCCGCAGGAGCAACTGCAGCAGGGGACCCCTCAGCGCTTGTCAGTTCAATGATGGGTGTCTGGCCCCCGCCTTGTCCTGCTGGCGCCTCTCCTGCTCCCGCTGAGGACGCTTGACCAATATCCGTGTGCTCCTGAGAAAGGTGGAGAAATGGGTTAGAAGCTGCATAAGAGAATGGATGAAGCAGGTTGAGTAGGGATAGAAGCGGACCTCGAGGAGCTCAGTGACATCAACATTGTCAGAGCCGGCCACCTCGCCGCTCTCCCGCGGGCTTCCCCGGTGGGACCTTCCCTCGGAGCCTTCATCCTCCCCCGTCTCCTCCTCCTCCTCGGAGTCGTTACTATCATCTTCTCCCGGCGGCATCTGTTCTGGAGCGGGTTCGAGACCGAGCATCACCTTCACCAGAAGGGATGGCTCCGCACGCTGACCACGTTGGCGCGCGTACTCGTCCATGGCCGTCAGATACGCATACTGCCGGTTGAAGTCCACCCTGTCGGCGATCTGGAGGCGCCCGACCTCTGGCAGATAGATCCCTTCTCTGAGTATCTTTCGCCAGATGACGTCGGTCCCCAGTGACTGCCGCAGGGTCATCCAGGCCGACCACAGCGCCGGGAAGACTGCATCGTGGGAGGGTTCGAGCAGACGCCTTACCTGCTTCCCGGGCCGCTCTTCGACCACCGCACGCGCCCCCTCTCTGGGCGCTGAGGTCGTAGTGGCAGCCTGCGATGTACCCGCCGCCGAAGTCCCTGCTCGCGTCGGCTCCGCTGCTTGGCGCGCCTCCGTTCTCCCCCGTGTGGCGGCGCCTCGCCTCCTTCCTTGACGCCCGGTCTCCGCACGGGTGACCTCGAGCCGCCGAACTGGCTTCCGTAGAAGCACCTCGGGGTACGCGATGGCCCAGTGTTCGGCGTACTCGGTTGCCAAGCCTGCGTCAACCCCGGTAGGAGGGAGAGTGATGACGTCGCCAGAGCCAAAGGCGGCGAACATCAGCCACATCTTACGAAGGACGCCAGGGTTCGTCTCCTCCCGGACAGCAGTGAATACCCTCTTCGGCATCCGTTGAAGGCACCCGAACTGCCTGGCGAACCGGGTTGGCACGTAAGGCTCGCAGATCACCTTCCCGTCGATCCGAGCCACGAGCACCCCGCCCCGCATGTTCAAGAAGTACTCATGCTGCTCCAGCGGACCCTGCCCGTTGTCGATCATTTGGCCAACGGGAGTGGGGAACGGGCTGAAGTTGAAATTGGCATGATTGTCAATCCGAATCCTCACGCCCTCCTCACTTAGGGTCATCGGAGCGACCCCCGCAATGTTCAGCAGGGAGGGTCGCAGGCCGTTGCCCGGAGGAATGATGGCGTTCGGAAACGTATACCCACCAAGGTGAGCAGCCACCCAGCCGTGGAAGAATTGAAAGGGCCCACAGATCCTTCGTGGCGACCCCCCTCGTGAGATGCGTCCCAGGATGGCATACAGCTTAGCCAACACTGGGACCCCGAGGTTATATCTTTTGTTGGCGGCCATAGCGCCCGCCATCGCCAGTGTCGCCGGGCGAACACCCATTCTCGCGTCCCGCACCGGCAGGAGCCACCCACTCAGAAAGGCGGCCAGGAACGCCGCGTACCGGACGTTTGGGTCCCGGGCCTCGATGACGCGGTACCCCCATGAGCGGTAGTCGCCCGTCTCTAGGACCCGCCAGTACGACCCGTTCCGGCTCCTCTGAGCCGCGGTTGGGCACCGCTTCCCCCTGCCTGGCATCTTGACCGCTGGGTCATGCTCCAAGAACTGGCCGAACCACTCCTTGTAGGCTATGTCCTTCTGGAAGTCCTTGATCCCGAGCCGCTGTGTAGCCAGGTCAAGCAGATGCCAGGTCAGAATGGGAGTCCGTGACCTGTCTTCCCAGGTGTTCTTCGGTGGCAGGAACTCATCGTACTGGTAACCCTCCAGCGGGATACCTCCGATGCAGTGGATGTCCCAGAGACCGATACCGACCTCCCCATGGTGAAGGTGGAATGTGTTGGTATCCGGGGACCAGCGGGTGAACAGCTCCGGCCCGAGCTCGGACTGCTGGTAGAAGTGGAACTGCGACGTCCACACCGCCTCAAACAGGCCGATGTACCGCAGCTCCTCCGCGAAGTGATCGCAAGTGTGGCGTACCCAGAACGCCCAGGCCCACTCACTGGTGAAGTTGCCCCCAGATCGCAAGTCCCAGTCCTTCAGCCAGCTCTTGGTGTCGTCCGTGACACTCTGGCGATATATGCTCGAGTAGAGGGCTGGAGAGTTCTCCGCAGTAGGCTCGCTTCCGACGATGGTTCGCGTCCTCGGGTTCAGGACATAGACATCCAAGTGTCTGGTCTCCCTGGTAGGATTCCCATTGTTGGTGATGTTATAGCGGAGAAGCTCGTCCTCCCGGGTCACCCAGGTCCGCGGCGCATCAACCTCGAACCCTGGCACCGGAACCTCATCCAGGATGCCGAAGTTCCAGAGCGGCAGGTTGTCCGACAGTGGATATGTCTTCTGGGCCGGCGTCAGCAAGTCGAACAAGGATTGATTGTCGGAAACAATCTCCTTGGCTCCGTAAACCTCCTCGTTCGTCGCCATCTCAGCTCTGCGAGTGGCGGCACCCCCCTCATTTCCTTGATTCGCGGCCATCTCAGAAGCTTCGGGAGTCGTGCGGGTTAAGGGATGAAGTGTGCGGAATCTGACGAGGCTGGCAGAGAAGTTTGAGGGTTGGCGCGCAATCCTAGTGGATGGCGCGCAATCGGGAAGTCCGTCGCGTAAAACCCCGGGTGTTCGCGCAGAAGCAGGCCGAATTCCGGACAGGATTGCGCGACGAACGGGCGAATTCCGCGCCGGAAAAGGCAATTTCGTGCACGAGAGCTTAGAGGCTTATCGCGCGGAAGGCCAGTGTACGGTGCGGGGGACCCATGGCCCCTATTTATAGGCGCGGCCGGGGTCCGCGCTGCGCGGAAAGCGCTTTGCGCGACCGCAGCGGCGAATTTCACGCCTGACACCCTTTTTTGCGCGCCACAGTCCCGCACCATCCAGGACTTCGGCATTCCGGCGTCTCCCTCGGAACCCGATCGTTGCGACCTCTCGCCGATCAGATTCCGAGGGGGGGCTTTTGTAGACACCGGAAAAGTCCGTTGTTCCCAAACAAAGCTCCGGATGCGGAAAGCGAAGTGATATTTGGATTCAGAAGCCTGTTCCGGAGGGCCCGGAGGGCTTGCGCGGAATTTTAGAGGCCCGCGCGCAAAGTTGAGTCGCGGCGCGCAATCCTCCCGGGATGCGCGCAATCTGCAGGGCCGGCGCGCAATTTTGTGCGCCCCCGAGCTCCCGCGACTCCCTTGCGCGCCGGGTCCGGATTCTGCGCCCGCGAAGGGGATTCCGCGCCCGCGAAGCGAATTTCGCGCCCGCTGCCGGGATTCCGCGCCCGGGGTTGCCTATAAATATAAGGCGACCCCCGACGTTTTGAAGGTTGCCAGAATTCGAAAGGTCTCCCGTGCGCGCAATCCAACCCCTTCCGCGCGCAATGCCGATCTTCAGGTAACCGCTTTTCTTTCGCGCAATAAGGCCTCGGGGTTCGCCTTCGCGCGCAATCCCTTGAGCCCCCTTCCTTTAAATAATTTTTCACCCTAAGGCCTTCGCGTGCAAAAGAAGCCTCTTGCGCGCAATTGCCCCCGGGGTGCGCGCAATCCGGTCCGATTGCGCGCACCCCCCCCCCCCCCTTCCTTTTTCAAAGTGGCCATTCGATTTAAGAATGAGCCGTTGCCCCCGCGTGCTGTCCGAAGCCCGGTGCGCGCAATACTTACCTTCCGCGCGCAAGGCGCTGGCCCAATTGCGCGCCAGCCCGTCCATTTGCGCGCCGACCCGCGGTATTGCGCGCAAAGCTCCTCTTTTGCGCGCAAACCGCCAGGGTCGCCTCCTTTGACCCCCTTTGGGTACCCGCCTGCGTGGCGCACGATGATCTTCATCGCAGGTGCCCGCACCATGCGTTGTCTTTCCGTGCAGCCTTCTAGGCTCGCGCGAACTGACACGGACCTACCGGCGGCTTCATACGTCCTGCACGACGTTAAACTGCATACGTCCTGCACGACGTTAAACTGCATACGTCCTGCACGACGTTAAACTGCATACGTCCCGCACGACGTTAAACTACACTACGTCCAAGCTGCACGACATTAAACTGCCTAGCATATCGTCCGCGCTGCAAGACGTTAAACCGCCAAGCATCTTCGTCTTCAACACACGACGTTAAACTGTACTTCGTCCGGCAAGACGTTAAACCGTCCGCTTCGTCCTCAACACACGACGTTAAACTGTACTTCGTCCGGCAAGACGTTAAACCGTCCGCATCATCCTGATCCCGTGCTCTGCACGCAGGGTCCTCCCGGTTTGGATGTGGCCCCCACCCGCTCGTCTCTGCAGGGATGTCGGGGTTGGAGTGTCCTTTACCCACGGGGGTAGAGTGTTACAAACCCAACGAACTACGTGGACTTTGATCCCTGTCTTCTAAACAGGGTACGTAGGAAGCCTCTCCAAGGTTCAAGGCCACCACCTGGTCGTCCCGGTCGTATTTACGTCGGTTCGTCCATCAGTGGACCCCTCCTGGGTTCACACTTGCATCGATTCACCTATGAATCCGCCATTGTGGGGGACTGCACATGTGTATCTCCATTGCACTTCCCCACTGCCTTTTCCTATTTCTCCCTTCTTCAGGCAGCCTCGACCTCTCTGTGAGTCGGCTTGCCAACGTCCAGCATGACGTTAAACTGTGATCCACCCGGCCGTTCCATCCCCCTCTGTGCGAGGTGGTTCGGTTCAATCCTCCATCCGAAGGCCTCGATCTCTCTGTGGGTCGGCTTGCCAACCTCCAGCATGACGTTAAACTGTGATCCACTCAGCCGTTCCATCCCCCTCTGTGCGAGGTGGTTCGGTTCAATCCTCCATCCGGCGGCCTCGATCTCTCTGTGAGTCGGCTCGCCAACGTCCAGCATGACATTAAACTGTGATCCACCCGGCCGTTCCATCCCCCTCTGTGCGAGGTGGTTCGGTTCAACCCTCCTCCCGGCGGCCTCGATCTCTCTATGAGTCGGCTTGCCGACGTCCAGCATGACGTTAAACTGTATATCCGAACTACGCTGACTTTTATCCGCGCTAACGCGCGGTACGTAGGAAGCCCCTATGGGGTCCAAGCTCTTCACTCCATCATCCACCCTAATCCTTACCCGGGCCGCCACATCCCGGTGGGGTCATGCCATTTCATTCCACTCCACTTCACTCGGGAAGCCGCCCATGTGCTGGCCCCAGCGTCGGAGGTTCCCCGCAAGGGGTTCTGTCATCTGATCCACTCCTCGTGTTGATCAGTCCGATGCCGTCCCCGCTGGACGTTAAACTCGCGGCATACCCCGTGTCAAACATGGGAAGCTGAGGAAAACCTCAGGTAACATAGTCCCCCGCACCCAATGCGGGATGCCTCAGGCCATCACGCCTTCGAGAAGCCCTATTAGGGACGGAAGGCAGACATGCAGAGTCGCAGTGTCAAGACACGCCCCCGACACCCAGAGCCACCCGGTCTCCTCACCGCAGGTTGCTGCCCCGACCGGACTCCTTGGAGCTTCCGGGCGGAAGCAGCGTAATTAACCGGTGTCCATGGAGACATGGCGCCGGGAATGAGATTCACGAACATTCTTAAATCTATGAGGGAGACCCGGATTAGGCGACGAGTTCCGAGGAGACGTCCACGGAAGGAGGAGCCGACATCCCATCATCCCGGTTTCGATCAAGGAGAAGACGCCCCTGAATAAGGGACGGATGCCGCCCGCCCTTGGAAAGCGGGACTGTGGGACCACAAGCCGCGCGCCCATCCCCTCGGGTCGACGGGTGCACGCGCGAACGCGTCCTGGCGGAACAGCGTAACCCAACGCACATCCGCACTGAAACACATGTGAGGATTAATTTTGACTTGAGAGATAATAAGATAAAATGTTCAACAATGTGGCTGACAAAACATGAGGATATATAAATATGGAAATCTGGGATTGGAGGCCACTGGATCGAAGAAACAAGGTTAGGGCTTCTATGTGAGAGAAAAAAAATTTACCAGATTGAATAACCCCAAAATGATTCAAAATGAAAATTGATAAATTTTAAATGGTATATCATGTTGGTTATATAATAACCAACATAAAAAATCTTCTTTATCACATTGGTTATATAATAGCTCATATGAAAAAACCGATTTATCACATTAGTTGTTGTATAATCGATGTGATAAAGTGGGATACCTATTTTCACATTTATTATTTCATAACCATTGTGATAAATAAATATACATTTATTTTTTATTTTGGTTATGAATAATCGATGTGAAAAACCAACATGATATGTACTTTTTATACTAGTGCTTGTAAATCCTTATATGCTACTTTCCCAATTACTACAACTGCAAGAGAGGTGAAGTTGAGAGATAAAATTGAGCGGATCCATAAATATAACAAGTTTAAATGGGAGAATTTAAAATAAATATAATTTATGAAAAGAAACAACTGATTCTCCCCCCCCCCCCATCTCAGTGGTTCACCAGTCCTAGGGAACTACAATAGTGGTAGCTGATAGTTGCATCATTGTGGGTAACTCATGATGGTAGAAGGAAATGGTAGTGGAATTGTAAGCAGTGGTAACGTAACCCATTTTTAGTAAACTTTAGTGGTATATATAGCTAAAAATAAGTGGTATCACTGATCTGGTTGTAGAAAGTGGTAGTAGTGGTTGTGGGAAGTGGTAGCACGTGGCAGTAAAAGCACTGATAATGGTTGGCGGCAGCGGAGGAGGTGGTCAGTGGTGATAGTTGTATAACTAGTAAGAGAGGTAGGATACTCAATGCTATAATTGATTAATATTAGGCTTCTAGTATCACAAAATGAAATTAATCTAGTTATAGGATGAAATAGTAGAATAGGTAACATTTCCAAGCAATGGAAGAAATGCTAGCGGCAGTGTGTCCCAATAATGGAAACTCCATTGGTAGCATGTGATAATAGTAGCGCATCATTTCATTCATTCAACTTCATAGAGGAATATACTGAAATTAAAATGACCATCCATGGTGCTTTTAGGCCTTGGGGTGGTGTTCTATCTAGATTTTGAGCTTTAATAGTAGCATCTTTGGCAAAAAATGGTGAACATGAGTGGAAAAGGCAGAAGAGGTGATATCTCTAAGCATGAAGATGCGCGACTGAAGTGGTATGACTTAATTTTATTAAGTGATGAAGATTTCACATGATATAATCTTTCAAAACTAGAATTTACCTCAAGAATGTGGGGCTACATTTAATTATATGTTCAATCGATGGATCAGAACAGCATGGAAATGAGGGATCGATGCGTGCATACTCACAAAACATAAATATCACAAACCCATGTTGATATGTACAAGCCCAATGGGCCTTGTATTAACCTCCATAGGCACAGCGTAAGGGCTTCATTGTTTTTTACTCTAAGGGTGGAAAATGAAAAAAAAACTTTTCAAAATCATTACATTCAAACATGTTTTTATTTCTTATTTCAAAAATTAAAATTCATAGCTAAAAATTCCTAGAAAAAAATAAATCAACTATTAAATGGGAATAAAAAATTAAAAACCATTATTATATTTGTTTAAAAAATTATATAAAAATTATAAGCATCAATAACATAATTAAGAACCCAGAGAGATAAAAATAGGTTTTATATCTTTTCCAGATAATATCACCAAAATTGAACTCAATAATATGAATGATTTATACCCAAAATTCAATCAACCAAAAGAATATTTCAAAAGAACATGTTCGTCATGATTCATGAAAAATAATTTCTAAGGAAATATATCCTTTAGAGATAAGGAATAAAATGATAGAGAATATGTAAATGTGTTTTTTGAAAACAATTTTATCTATAGCATAAAAGAAGAAGTTACGACCACCTTGAAAATTAATTTTTTTAGAAAGTGAATTGATTTGTTTTAAAAACATTAATAAACTTGTAATATTTAATCACTAAAAAATATATTATCTTTTAAATAATCTAAATTAAAAACACTTTGAAACTTTTACTTTTAAAAATAATCTACAATAATGGATAATTGAAAATGACATAGGGGTTTCAAAAATGTGAAGTGAAAACATTTTGAAAAAATATAATGTTAAAAATAATGATAAATAAAATATTTTTAAAAAATTCATAATGGTTTTGAAAAAATAATATAGAATGGAAGATAAAACATTTCAGTTCGAATGGATGAAAAACCATTGGAATATGTTGAAATACGTTTGTTGAAAAACCCACATCGTAAAAAGAGTTAGTAAAAGATTTAATTTTAAATAAGATAAGGAATATATATAGATCACATGAGTAAGCACATATTTGTGTTTCAAAATAATAAAGGTAAGATATTTTTGGAAATAATTAATATGGAAATAGATGAAACCCCATCTTTAATGGAGATGATATTTCTTATAAAACCAACTCACTTTTATGATAAATAAATTAATTGAGAAATATTATTTTAGTTAAAATAAATTTCCCCAGATATAAAATAGAAAATATCTTAAGAATTGGTAAATATAAAAAATTATCAAATATAGAAGAATACAACTCAAGGAATAATATTTTTACTCAAATGAAGTTAATTTGAGTTAACTGAATCCTTTACAGATATCATAATTCATGAAGAAAGGTATGTGTGGAAAGGGGTTATCTGATAGATATTTAAATACCCCAAAAAATTTTAAATTTTCATATAATACAATAAAATTCAATAATTTACCCAACTTATATGAAATAAATTCAAGAAGAACAATGATATCTCAATGAATGAGAATTCAATTTCCAAAAAAACATACGACAACAATAACATAAAAATAAGAGAGTTACTATGAAATTTACATTCAATTATCATGAAATGGGATATATTCATTATACTTTAGTCTATAGGGTAGTGAATACACAATATAAAAAAATGATGGTGAACAATATCAAACATGTCTTATGGATTAGAAAATGAGACAAAGAAATCCTTACCATGTTTACCTACTTAGTAAAATTCACTTTAAGCTACATTATAACCAATATAAATATCTTATTAACCTAATTTAGGACATTTTTCATATACATAAACATTAATAAACTTCATTAATAATTACTCTCTACTTATATATTAGTTAGTTATTTTATATTTTCAATATCGGGTGTGAGAAATCATGATTGTTTAGAAATTGTTTCATAATATATGGTTTTCTCTAATTATTCTACCAAATTTATCATTCCATGAGAATATAATAAAATAGAATTTATTTTTTTATAATTATTTATATAATTGCATTATATGGGTGTTTTGTTTAATATTATTAATGATAAAATCATCAATGAGCATGTTTATATGATTTCTAATGAATTGATGTTGGTATCTTAATTAATTATTTTAATATTAATGCTACCATTAAAAAAACCAAAATAAAATCTTTATTTATTGTTTATATCATATAGTAAAAATAATTAAGTTCTTATATTAATCCATGATATTATTTTGGAGTATTGTTTATATAGACTTTTAGAATGACCCATACATAAACATACAATAATAAATGGATTATTATGATTATGAAAGTGGTTTCTTTTGGTATAATATCATTATTATAGAAGCATTATAATACATTAATTTGTGGAGGTGGTAGTTCACACACACAAAAATGATGTTTTTGTTTTTTTAATGGAAAAATGGAATAGTGGTTAATAGTTACCACCATAACATAATAACATTTAGTATACTAACAAAACTAATTTCATTATATAGTAATGAGAAAATTATATTTTTTAATGTAATATAGAAAATAAAATAATTCATGGAAAAATTAGTACACATGTTGATGACTTGAGTTTTCCCTTGGAGGACTCCTATGAAATAGGGGGATTATGTTGAATTCCTATGAATATAATCTAAAGAAATAAAAATAGTATTATAGAGGAATAAAATAGGTTATATTTTCATAAGGAATCCAAAATTTAGTAGTTTTCTTGAAGGGGTGGTGAGATACCCCTATTATATGCAGTGAGTGATTGCACCACGATTCATTGTTTCATTTTCTCTCTTACACCACTATGCTAAACTAGTATTGTATTGAAAATTATAAAATTCATAACAAAGTGAACATAATGTTTGATTAGATTATTTTTTTAAATTTTAAAAATGGAAATGTTACTTTTTGATAATTCCTTTGAAGGTGGAGGTGATTTGGAGGGACCATGACGAAGTTCATGAAAAATGATCTAAACTGTATAGGATCCAAGTATACTAGTGGACTCAACCACACTCTTCTACTAAACAGTGCATCCAAATGGGATGATATTTGTTAGGCTTGTAAAAAATTTAATTATATACAACTCGTATGAACTAAATAAATCCCAGTTATTCCATATGATAGCTTATCCATACTGATATGTCCAAGACTCCGAATCTGCATGAAGTCAAAAGTGGTTTGATGTGTTCTGTCAATATCTTGCATTGTGATTGTCCAAATGGAACCAAAATTTTAGTGAAGATATTAAGGAGGTGGTTCTAAATTTTTTTTAGTTTTTTCAAAAGTGATATAATACTATCTAGATATCAAAAACCATGGGCCAAGTGTTTTCCTAAAATCAGGGTGCTCAAACCAACCTTCCAATTTTCCTATAAAATTGAAACTTAGGCTCTTCATTTTCAAGTTTGACCAAGAGAGTGAATATATGAAAAATTGAAGTTCCATATGAGACCTTTAATCCCCTTGGAGGTTATGTATCTCATTACCCTCATATAGAGAGATTAAATGAATAAGTATATGCACCCAAGCTTTCTCCTCCTCTCGATGTCGGGCTAAATGGTGGGTGTTCATTATGAGGGAGAAACACACATGTCAATGGAGTTATGAAGCATATATTATCTACTGTTTTATATTAATTTGGGTTTTTAAATAGTTATTTCCTTGTATCTTAAATTATTTCTTATTTTTATTTTGTTTTCATGCATGTGATTGATTTTCTCTTAATTTATAACTGATATGTGCGAGGTTTTGAGTGTGTGACTAGTATTGTTCCAATTGGACAACACAAGGAAACTTTTCTTACCCAATTTCATGAGATTTCAATATGATTTGGAAGAACTTATTCCATGCATAAGTTCTGGACCTTGAAAATATGGTTTTTATGTCAAGGTTTGGTTCCTCAAGCAATGAAATAGAGGATTAGGAATTAATCGGGATTCCAATTAATTTACACCAAAGAATTACTTCAAAGATAAATGAATATATAAGAACAATGAACATGAAATGTGTGTAGTGAAATCACTATAACCCCTTTATCTCATATTTTTCAAAATCCACTTGGTTTTTAAACTATTAAACTCTTTAAGTTAAGTTATTTTCTTCAAACTGTTTTCAAAATCACCCCCGTTTTTAGTAAATTTTATTAAAAACACTTACCCTAAACCTCTCAAAACTCCTTGAGAGACAGCCTAGGGTCTTAAGTATACTATAAATAAACCTTAAAATCATAATAAATTTGATGTTCCATGACCACATGGTCAAATTTTGGTGCCTTTTCCAGGCAACACTTTGGTTTTTAGAGCGTTTTTTTATAATATTTTTTGTAAATTTTGTGAATATTTATTTGTATTGTCTTCTACCTTTGTATATGTTTTTGTGTTATGATTTATTTATTTTGTATGTTCAGTGCATAAAAAATTATACTTTAGCAGACTTACCACCTTTTTAACCTGAACCGAAGAGGATCCTACTTCAGCGATATCGATCCACACAAGAGAACCCTTTGAAGGAGGACACACAAAACATCGACACACTTATTGATCCATCTACTTATTCCACTAAAACTCAAATTAAAACTGAAAATAACTTGAATAACATGGCTGAAAATAATATAACACTAAAATAACTAACCTCGATTGATGTTTATATCTCACCCACATACATTCAAATATAAGATGTGGCACCAAATTTCGAGCTAAAAATTTTTTAAATTCACTTATTAACAATATTTCATGGACTCATGGGAGAAGATCCTCATAAACAGTTAAAATAATTTCATAATGTGTGTTCTAAAATAAAATCTAAAAATGTGGATGAAGAATAAGTAAATCCTAGGGTATTTTCTTTTTCATTAGAAGACACTACAAAAGATTGGATTTTCTATGTTAATTCACCAATTTTAGATTTGGTGGACATGAAATGCCTTTTTCTTGAAAAATATTTCCCAGCCTCTCGAACTGCAACTATAAGGAAAGAAATTTGGGGTATAAAGCAAACATAGGGGGAAAATTTACATGAATACTGGGAATTCTTTAAAAGGTTGTGTTCAATCTATCCAAACCACCAAATAAGTGATCAATTTTTAATTTAATATTTTTATGAAGTTTTAATTCCTATTGATCGAAGTATGATTGATGTTGCTGCAGGTGGTGCACTAATTGATAAAACTCCAATTTCTATAAGGACCCTGATTGAGAACATGTCTCAAAAACACTCAACAATTAGGTTCAAGGTCTATTGTATCCATTCGAGGTGTCTATGAGGTATAAAGTAATAAATTCGAGAAGAAGGTGGAAATAAAGTTCAAAGAGGTAACTACACTTATTCGACAACATGCTCTTTCCCAAGGGAAATCCCAATATCCTCCTCTCATCCATTGTGGTATATGTTCTTCTGACACCCATTACTCTGATCAAATCCCCCAACTAAGAGAAACTTCTGAGAGTTCTCAGTTAATCTTTCCAGGATTCCCCTATAACCATCCCTTTTGGTAAAACCATATTATCCATCAAATCCTAGGTGGAAAGACAACCATGCCTATAGGAAAGGGGCATATTCAAATCAACCTCAACAACCATAGAACTAATCGGGGTAGATTAGTCAACCACCACCACCAAAAAATCCTCAACCACAACAAAGGCCTTTCCAAAAACCCCCTCTAAAAACGAAGCCTATACTTGAATATATGATGAAACAAATTCCTTCCAACAATCTCCAATTCCAAAAAACCACCCAGGCTTCCATACAAGACTAAAAAACCCAATTATTCCAATTAACTAACTCAGTGGGGGAAATCCAAAGTTGTGGGTTGATTAAACTTCCCTCTCAACCACTTTTCAACACTAGGGATAAGGGAAATTTCGGTTCCATCACCATTAGAAGTGGAACTCAACTTAAAATCCAAATGACCCCTTCAATAGATTCATCCTCTCTTGAGGAAACCACCATCCCAACCACAAGAAATGCTCCAAATGAGGTAGAAACTTATCATGAGAGAATCCATTCCAAAGGAAATAGTGTTTCTGTTGATGAGTCACCAAGCCCAACCATTCTTATTCCTTTTCCCCAAAGGTCCACCCAACCAAGAAAACAAAAATAAATAGAACTTGATAAGGAAATCTTGGAAGCTTTCATAAAAGTGTAGGTCAACATCCCATTGTTTGATATTGTGAAGAAAATTCCAAGATATGCCAAGTTTTTGAAGGGAATGTGTACACACCGAAGGTGACTTCAAGGTGGTGAGAAGGTGAGAATTGGGAGTAATTTCTCACCATTGATAGAGACATAACTTCTCACTAATGCAATGATCTAGGAACATTCTCGATTCCACGCATCATAGGGGAGTATTCATTTTACAATGCTATTCTTGATTTGGGTGCTTCTATAAATGTGATTTCCCACTCCATTTATTCTTCATTGTAGTTCAGGGAACTAAATCCCAATGTAATTTTTTTCAATTAGAAAATTTGAGTATAGAACACCCATCTGGTGTGTTACTGGACGTTCTTGTGAGGGTGAAAAATTTAGTTTTTCATGCTGATTTTTATGTTCTTAAAATATAATATGATATTATGAATAGAAATGCCACAATAATATTGGGGATACCCTTCTTGAAAACCACTAAAACCATAATTAATTTCCATAATGGTACATTATCTATAGAGTTTGGATATTACATTATCCACTTCAATATCCTTGATGCCATGAATCACCCCGCAGTAGAACATTACTCTATCTCTATTAATTCAATTGATGTACTCCCATCCCCTAAAAAAACTTCTTTTCATTACTATGATCCCCTTTCTGGATTTTTATCATTGATTGAAATGTTAGGTAATCAATCATGTGTTGAATGTTGTACCAATCTAGAAAACTTTCATGCATGTTTGTTAATTGATGATTTCTTGAACACTGAGGATCACATGACCATCGATGATACTGATAAGTTTGTAAAAGATCATTACTCATCTAAGGATGATTCCACTGAGAATTTAGATGAGATTAGTGACATCTCAATTTCACACACACTCCCATCAATCCAAAATCCCTCTGAATTGGAACTAAAACAACTACCTTAAGATTTAAAATATTCAAATCTTGATAATGAAAACAAGTTTCCTTTCATCATTGCTAGTTCACTCCCTCTTGAGTATGAATTGTGACTGCTTAAACTTTTGAGGGAGTATAAACAAGCTTTGGGGTGGAAACTTGATGACATTCCTAGTATTAGCCGGTAAATTTTCACACATCACATATTATTAAATAATGAGGCTAAACTAGTGAGGTATCACAACATTGACTGAATCCAAACCTCCTAGATGTTGTTAATAAGGAGATAACAAAATTATTGGTTACTGGAATCATTTACCCCATCTTTGATATCCAAGGGGTTAGTCCAGTACAAGTGGTTCCTAAAAACAGGTCTAACAGTAATTAAAAATGAAAATAATGAATTGGTTCCAACTCGTGTGCAGAATAGTTGGTGTGTCTGTATAGACTATCACCGATTAAATCAACACACTAGGAAGAACCATTTCCCATTGTCATTCATTGACCAAATGCTTGAGAATCTAGTAGATAAGTCCCATTACTTTTTTCTTGATGGGTATTTTGGATACTTTCATATTATTATTTCCCCTTATAATAATGAAAAGATGACCTTCACTTGCCCCTTTTGCACATTTTCATATAGGAGGATGTCATTTAGTCTGTGAAATGCTCTGGGTACTTTCTAGGGATTCATGGTTAGTATTTTTTGGATTACCTATAGAATTTCAAGGAAGTATTCATGGATGATTTTACTATTTATGGATCCTCTTTTGATGAATGTTTGGGTAGTCTTGGTTCAATCCTATATCGATGTATTGAATAGAATCTCTTATTAAATTAGGAAAAATGTCATTTCATGGTGAGAAAAGTTATATTTTTGGTACATGTCATTTATGGGGATGGTATCCAAGTAGATAAATCAAAATTGGATGTAATTTCTTCCCTACCATTCCCCAAAAATGTATGGGATGTGCAATCTTTCCTAGGTCATGCTTGATTTTACCGTCAAGTGCTCCAAAAAATAAAAGGAATTTGTTTTTGACAAAGAATGTGTGGAAGATTATAATAAGTAAAAATAGAGTCCCACATCACCCCTGATAATCCAACCACCTCGGTATGATTTACTATTTGAGCTCATGTGTGATGCCCCTAACTATGCAGTTGGGGAAGTCTTTTAGAAAAGGGCCAATCGAGCACCACATTTTTTACCTATGCCTCACATATATTGGACCCTTATTAAGAAAACTACCCCACAACTAAAAAAGAATTTATTTCCATTGCGTTTGCCTTGGATAAATTCTGGTTGTATCTTTTAGGGTCAAAATTCATTGTGCTCTCAGACCATGCAGCCCTCTAGTATCTCCTTAAGATACCAGAAGCCAAACCATATCTCATTCACTAGATGCTCCTCCTTCAGAAATTCAATTTAGAAATTAAATATAAAAAGGAATAGATAATGTGTTTATTGACCATATCAGTAGGATCAACCTATCATCAAACATTGAATCATCCCCCTGTATTCCCATAAATAACATGTTTCACAATGAGCAACTGTGCCGAGTGCAATATGTTATTCCATAGTATGATGAAATTATAAATTATTTGGTAGCATCTTTAATTCCTACTGATTTCAACAAAAATGAGGCTGACCGTCTAAAACATGAGTCTCGTTGGTACATTTGGAATGACCCCAACCATTGGCACACATGCAGTGATCATTTCATCAGACGTTGTATTCATAATAGTGATTTTTAGTCTATCCTTAGGTTTTGTCACACTCTTGATTGTGGGGGTAACTTTGGTCCCCAATGGACTGCTTGTAAGGTCTTTGATTCTGGTCTCTTTTGGCCAACACATTTTCGGGATGCCCATGATTTCAGTAAATCTTTTCCTCACTATCAAATAATGGGGAATTTGTATAAAATAAATGAAATGCAACAACAACCCTTACTCTTCAATGAAATTTTCAATTTTTGGGGCATTGAATTTATGGGACCATTCCCCAATTAATTTAGGAACCTTTATATTCTTTTGGAGGTGGATTTTGTTTCAAAATGGGTAGAGGCATGAGCTATAAGGAAAGATGATTCTAAGGTAGTTTTGGTATTTTTTAGAACCCAAATCTTCTGTAGGTTTGGATAACCTAGGTTTATCATCAGTGACTAGGGTTCTCATTTCTACAACTGAACAATTCAATCTCTTTTGCATCGATATGGGGTCGGGCATAGAGTGTCTACTATATATCACCCACAATCCAATGGTCAAGCTGAGGTGTCAAATAGGGAGGTAAAATAGATTCTTGAAAACACAGTTCTTTCTAATATAAAAGATTAGAGACTTAGACTCGATGATTCATTATGGGCTTACCATACTGCCTTTTAAACTCCCATTGTAATGTCACCCTATCATCTAATGTTTGGAAAGAGTTATCACCTCCCTATTGAGATTGCGCATCGGGCCTACTGGGCCACCAAACAATGAAATTTTAATCTTTCTTGTGCAGATGCTCAAAAGAAGTTGCAGATTTAAGAGATGGAGGAAATGAGAAGAGATGCATATGAGAACTCTAAGATTTATAAGGAGAGAACCAAGGCTACTAGTGACTGTCTCATCCTTCATCGTTAGTTACACATTGGTAAAATGGTCCTCCTCTATAATGAAATTTTGAAGTTTCATCTAGGTAAGCTTCTTTCTAGCTGGTTTGGACCATAAAAAATTACTAATGTATCTCTATTTGGAGTTGTTTAGGTTCAAAATGAAGAAACTAAGAAAACATTCACTATAAATGGGAAATGGCTAAAGCACTTCCATGAACCTATTCTGGAGTTCCCGATGGAGGAACACTATGTTCAAGAAGCAACATACCAATGAAACCCACCAGGTTTTATCCTACCTTCCCACATTCTATTTCATTACAGTGAGGACATTTTGCACTCTAGGTGTGGGGGGGTGGTTATATTCCTGGGTTAGTTAGGAATTTTCATCATCTTTCTTCTTTTTCTCTTTTTAGATTGATGAATAATATTGTTACTTTCCCCCCTTTCCCTCTCGATCACTTTTGTTCCAGAATATTACTTTTTTTATACCCCCCTTTATCATGGAAAATGATGCCCATTTAATAATGTAATTTATTGAAAATGCATGTGGAATTTCTGTATTTCATGTTGTTTTAACAATTGAAAAACAATTTCTGATGAAATGTGCATTTTAGCAAGAATTAAATACTATGGTGTGAATTTCTCTTGAAATTTGGTTGTTTTCCAATGATATAAATGGTTTTATCATTTTTAAACCTTTGAGAAGAATGTTACCATTTTTTTGAATAGTTTAAGGGAAAATTGTTTCACATAATCTATCCACACATCTTTGCTCCCAACCATGAAGTGTGAAAATTTCTTACTTAATGGAAGGTAAATATTAGTTAGGTTTATTTTTATCTACTTTCCAAAATGATGTTTCCATACATTCATTCCTTATCTGATCTATTTCAATATTTTCCATATTGACCTATGTCTGTGTACCTGTTATCTGACTATTGTACGCCCTCAAAAAAACAAAAAAAAAGTAATGTCTTGAACTGGTCAAAAACCACCCTTCCTCGACTTTTTATCTTCTTATAACTATTACAATTAGTGTCATAACGAGATCAAACATGGGTTTATAGAAGAGTGTGAGAATTTTTCCAAGTGAAAAATTTAAAAATAATAAATAAAGGGAGTGATGAAATATAAAACAAATGGGTATATATAGTTTGGGAGTTTATGGTTTAAATTTTGGTAATTCTTAAGTGAGTGGGTCTAGAAATTTGATTGCAAAAGATATAGGGCAGGTTCGATGGAAAGGATCCTATAAGTAGATAATTTTTAAAATAACTTATGTTTACTCGATAAAAAGTGGAAAGAGTAGCATGACATAGTTGTCACACACACACATAGAGAATTAGTGATAAGATTAACTGTTGAATTAATTTCTTTGATTTTTATCATGAATCTCTTGGAATTTCATTCTGATATAAGTTTTGAGATGTCTTTTTCCATGATCACTGAGAATAACTCCTTGGTGTGATTTTTGATTTGATAGAATTTCTATCTGGAATTAATTTTTCATTAAATTATAAATATTTATGAAGTTTTAAATATCTACTTGAATAATTTTTTGAAATATTACTTTTCCCAGGAGTGAAAATTTTTAGGTGTGTAGGTGTGATCACACCGCGATTCACTAATACTTTTTCTCCCTTACACCACTATGCTAAACTAGTTTTGTATTGAAATTTATAAAAATAATTAGAAATTTAACTTCATGTTTAATTCAATTATTTTTTTATCTCTATTAAAAAGATCAATGTTACTTGTTTTGATAACTTCATTTAAGGTGGGGCTGATTTGGTGGGCCCGTGATGAAGTTCAAGAAAAATTAGCCAAACTGCATAGGATCCAGGTACACTAGTGGACTCCACCGCAAACTACTACTAAACCATGTATCCAAATTTGTTGATATTTTGTTTTCTAGAACAAAATTTAATTATATACAACTATTATGAAATAACCCAAGCCTAATTAGGCTATCTGTTATCCCATACAGACTGATCTATCTAAGCCACTGAATATTCACAAAGTAAAAAGTGGTGTGTTGTGTTCTGTCAATATCTCGAGATGTGATTGTAAAAATAGAGCCAAACATTCATTGAAGATATTAAAGAGGTGGGGATACAACATTTTATTTTTTAAAAAAGTTATATAATATTATCTTTCCATCAAAAACCATGGGTCTAGTGGTTTCTCAAAATCAAGGTGCTCAAAACCACCTTTCAATTTTCTTATAAAATGGAACTTTAGGCTCCTCATTTATAATTTTGGACAAGAGAGTGAAGTTATAAAAATTGAAGTTACATAGAATTAATTTAATCCCCTTGGAGGTTTCGTATCTCCCTATATTTATAGGGAGAGCTTAAATGAAGAAGGATATGCACCCGAAATTCCTCTTCTCGATGTCAGGAAACACAGTGGGCATTCATTTTGAGGGTGCTACACACATATAAAGAGAGTTTTTATGCATTTATTAGCTATTGGTTTGGATTAATTTGGGTGTTTAAAAATTTATTTCCTTGTATCTTAAATTATTTCTTATTTTAATTCTTGTTTTGATGCATGTGATTGATTTAATCTTAATTTCTAACTAATCGGTGTTAGGTTTTTAGTGTGTGACGTGTGTTGTTCCAATTGTGCAACACCAAAATCATTTTCTTTCCCACTTTATTGATATTTAAATCTGATTTGGAATCTCTTATTACATTCATAAGTTCTAGACCTTGACAATAGGATCGTTATGTCAAGGTTTGGTTCTTCAAGAAATGAAATAAAGGCTTAGGAATTAATCGGTATTTCAATTAATTTCAACCAAAGAATTACTCCAAACCTAAATGAATCTATAAGAAAAATGAACTTGAAATGTGTGTAGTGAAATCACAATAACCTCTTTATCTCATATTTTTCAAAATCCACTTGGTTTATCAACTATTAAACTCTTTATGTTAAGTTATTTTCTTTAAACAGTTTTCAAAATCGCCCCCCTTTTTAGTACTTTTTATAAAAAATTCATACTCTAAACATATCAATGCTCCATGAGAGATGACCAAGTTTCTACCCTATACTATAAATCAACCTTAAAATCATAATCAATTTGACATGTCATGTTAATGCGGTCAGTGAGAATGGTATTTTTGAAAACATTTCAACATAATATAAAGAGAGAGCATGTTTCACATGTCAAACAGAATCCAAAATAGTATATAATGGAGTGGATATAAGTTTTGGTCTAGAAACACATCAAAAAATTATTTATAAACATGACTTTAACATGTGAGGTCTTTTACTCCTTTGGTTAACCCCCTTTACCGGTATTGTAATTTACCACGATAACTAGTTTGTACCTAAGTAATAAATTTTGTATGCATAAAAATAAAATAAACATTACTAAATAATTTATAAATGCTAATTAAAATTATTAAATAAATTTTTTTAGATAAATTTTTTTATGTTCAAGAAAAATTAATTTTAATATTAGGGCTTGTAATAGGTAAAAACATGTTATAAAAAAGTGTTTTTTTAAGCATAAGATTTATGTGCATAATAAAAAAATTTAGGTATTTTATTTCCATAATATAAATTGGTTTATTATAAAAAACGAGTTATTTGGATTTATAAACCATTTTTTATGAAAATAAAATCTAATTAAAATAAAATTCTAAAAATAGTGTTTATTAGAAAATACTACTTAAGTTTATAAAATGTAAACATAGATTTTATAAATTCCAGATGGTATTTAAAAAAGAATAGAATTAATAATTACATTAATATTATACCAATTAATAGGTTTTATTAACATATAGTTCTTTCATATAAAATGATAATGTCATAAAAATTATAGTTTTGGTAAAAACTATATTTTCACTATACTTAAAAAAATAATTTTAGAAAATTTCAAAAAATTCATAATAAGATAATTTCTTTATAATTTATTATAAATTGATATTATTTTTATCAAATTAAAATTTTATAATTTTATAATTAATTTTTTAAATAAAAATAAAAAATTATAATGAAAACTAATTTTATTGAAAATATCCTTTTCGAACATTAAGTGTTCTTGATAGTAATTTCTAATTTAAATAATGAAAAAATATTAGTTCATATTCAGTAATATCATATATTATCATAATAATTATTTAAAAAAAGTTATTTATTTTATTAATGTTTTAAATAGTTATTTAAGAAAGAACAATACTTTGTTTAAACAAATGAATTTTTAACTAATTACTATATTTTAATTTTTTTAAGGTTTTATTTATAATCATTTCTTAATAGTGATCATCAAATATGTCATGTCTTATTTATTTCATGTAGAAAAATATATTAAAATAATACTTATTTAAAGAAAATACATAGTAAAATTTTGGGTTGTTATATTGAACTGGGGAAATCAATACTCCTTTATAGTCCTGGAACACATTAACACCCAATGATGTTAAGGTCAAGATTGAAAGGGACTTACATTGTGTATTATGACTGTATAGTATTCATGATTCAAGATACCACAAGTGGCCATATATTTAAAGTCAATGTTCATAGGATAAAAAAATCATAGAATTATTCTATAAACCTAAACATGAAAAAGAGTTAAAAGTTCCAACCTACAAACTAGACAAAACATGAAATTTTTGGAGTGTAAGCTAAGTTAAAAAATTTAAACTATTTCCTTTTAGGAGGTAATACAATTTCTGAATATCTTTTATTTATTTATTTTGTCTTTGTTTTTAAAAAAATAAAAGGAAAAATTAAAAAATATTTGGTAAAAAATTATAAATTAAAAATAAAACAAAAAATATATTTTATCTTCTTTCCTTTTTTTTCTTCTATTATCCATATTTCTTTTTAAAATGGAGGGTCGGGGGTTAAAGGGGAAATCTCTATTACATCTGAAGAGTCTATGGGATTTAAACCCATGGTCAAAGGGAAGTAGGGTAGATCACTTTTCACTGAACTAAAAACTATCCTGCTTTTATTTTCATTCTTTTTATGTTTATTTTTATAATTGTGAGTGTATGTGTGTGTGTGTATTTTTTTTATTTGTTTATTTAACCCGTACCTTGAGGTCATGTTTTGTATTCAAAAATAAAAAAAGTATGTTTTTTTATTTTTTTGATTGTATTTAGTTAAAGAAATCCATTGGGGGTTCCATCATGTTCTAACCATTCTATATGTTATATTTGGGGGATCCATAGGTTGAATAATTTATAGTCAAATCATATACATCCATGAAGTTCAACCCTATTATGTCATCCTTTATGATGATTTCATGAGTGACATGGATAGTGAATGATCAATTGGTTCATGCATAATATTCTTCTTCAAAATATCATATGACATTGTTCTATATGTTTATTTCAAATTTTATTTTTGAACTATCAACTCCTTAATTTTTTCCCCTTCTAAATTTTCATTCTTTTAAATAGTAAGGGAAGTTTCATTAAATGGGTGAGGGGTGGTTGAAAATAAAGGAAAACTATTTTTTGTTTTAAATAAAATATTTTTCATTAATGGAAAAATAATCTTTAAAATTTTTTATGATAATATAATTTTTGATGTTTAAAACATAATATTAAATAATTTTTAATTCCATGATTCTAATTTTAATTCATGTTTAAGTTCATGAGAATAAATATTATAAAATGTGGTTGTATTATGTCACTTTTTATTGTCAACATTTTCATCCATTTAATAAAAATATTTCTTATCAAATTCATTGGATTGTGGGGCATTTGTTTGAGTTCTTGAGGAACCTAATAAAAAACATAGGTTTGGTGAATTTTCTATGTTTGATATGATTTTTTACAAAATTATAAATAAAAATAATAATAATAGTATCATGTAGAGCAATGGATTGACATAATGTGTGGATTTTGGCACTTGGGGATCATGAATCCATTGTTTTCTATATTGGAGTTGGGTATTATATCTCTATTAGTAGTAATTAGAATTTGTTTTTTATTTATTTAACTTGATATAATGCTCAATTATGTGAGCTTCACTTGGATCCCATTGGTCTTTATGTTTGGGAGACATTGAAAAAGTGTCATTATAGGGGGTTACATAATTCACCACAATGTCAATTACCGTGGTATATTTTAAAAAAGAAAAAAATTAATAGTTATAGTAGTATTAAAACATGATTCTCACCTAGAAATTTCATTTTCTATTGACTCAAATTGAACCCCCCATGTATTTGGTGACGTATAATATATTATCCTGCTTAATTGAAATTCGATGAAATGTGGAAATGAATTTGAATAAATGAAGTTACTTGAACTTGGGACATTATTCTGAACCTATCTTTTGTTAAATATTTTTTTATGGGTTTCATGACTATTAGTTGTGAGATATTAATAGTAAGCATTATGTGTCAAATTGTGATTAGAAAATGAATTTCAATTTTCATTATTTTTAGATAGTTTTTTTCTCAGGACTCACAAAACACATGTTGTGTGGTGTAATTATCCACTATAAGAGGTTGATATTCATTTTTAATATTATAATTTTCATGCACTTTATTATTCATAAAAACTAGTATTTTTTTTATTTTATAATTTAAACATCATTTCTCATCTTGTTTCTAAACACTTCTTATAATGTGTTAGTACTTGGAACATTTTTCATAACCATATAAATAACCACATGATCTTAGTTTTTATTTGATATTGAAGTATTTAGTTACTCATGTTATAAGGAAGAGTTTTTTATTCTTTATAATTGGGTGATTCATTAGGTAAGACCATCATCTTGGTCCTTTAATCCAGAAAAAAATATAGGCAAAGTGATATGGACACTAGCCCACAAAAATCCATGTATCGACCATTATAGAATCCCAATGAAGCTAAGATGTCGACTATATATATATATGAAATCATGAATAAATTTCAATTAAACTGTGGATAGAGCTAATTCATAGTTTTTAGAGGTAATCCAAGTGGCCTAAATTAAAAATGGAATTTTGTTCCATATTCTATGTTCAAAAATGAAATCCCATTATTATAATCATTAATTCACTATTTGAATTCAAATTAGGATCAAACTTTTTGGATTTGGTTCCATAGAACCAAATTATGTGTAATTTATGATGAAACATATTCATTTTTTTGAATATTAATAAACTCATTATCACAACATGATTTTTATTCTACATAAAATAGTATGTGATAATGTCTAAGGAGTAGTTGTGGAACTGAAAGGTTACAGAAGATACCTGCTATGATGAGAACCCAGAAGTGACATAGTAGTATTCTGAAATATATATTCTATACCCAGATGAAATCAATTGAAGTAAAAAAATGATATAGTCTATAAAGGTTGAAAAATCATAAGAATTTGAGGAACCTTCTCAGGTTGTATTCCATTGGTTATATCCATTATAGGATATTATAAGAACGAGACCCACTAGTAGAAAATCTCCATTTATATGTGTCATTATATTTTATTTTCTGAAAATTTTTGTGTTGATCCTTAATCTTTAAAATATTATCAATGAGTATTATAAGTCACATGCTTTGATGTATTGAGGAAATCTGTGGTGATATATGTTTGTGGTGAGGTAGGATAGGTTGGGTGCGTCATGAGTAACAATTAATTATTTAATAATTGGAGAAATTATTTTTCCCTTCTTTTCTTTAACAAAAGTTAATATCCTAGGGCCATTGATGTAAATTATATAACCTAAATAAATCCATAACCATGGTGTTCTTTAAGAAATTTTAATTTCCAGAATATCAATAAAAGATTCATCGAGTACATAGTTTTATGGAACCAGCGTGAAACCTACTTTTTAGAGAAGTCGTGATAAATGGATTATATTACATGGTAAGTATCTTTATGTGGTTTTATTTCGTTGAGGAATTAACTTATTTCTCTATGGGTTCCTTGGCGTGTTGCTAGATGCTAACCTTGGGATTTGGGTTGCTTCTCCAAATGACACTAAGAAAGAGGCCTAGAGGGTCGCAAACTATGTGAATCTATAATTTCAGTTAAATAATATTATTATATATTATTTAACAAGTTCCATAAATATTATTCTCGCACATGGTTTAATATTTTTTTTGATTGCATATATTCTATCAGCAGTTATTCGAGAGTATTTTGTGAGAAGAATATTTAATATGTATTTATTTTTAGTTTAGTGAACATAATATTTATTTATTTATTGGTGAATTATGTAGTGATATTTATTTATTAAATAAATAGTTATTATTCAAGGACTGATAAATATTGTGGAGGAATGACATACCAAGTTTAATGACCTAGTGAGAAATAATATTAATTTAATATAATTCAAATAAATAATATTTTATTTAATTCATGAGTTTAGCACATGTTAAGAAATAATAAAATTATTATTATTATAGACATGGGGTTTTTTAGGGATTAAATAAACAATTAGGGTGCATGTGAAATTATTATTTTCTAACCCAACTAGTATATAAACCCAATTATACTATTTTCTTATGAGATCTAATTCATTTTGGTTGTGCACAATGATATCTATGTAGAATCATCTAAAATCCATAGAGAGCACCCTCTCTAAGAATACTATCAAGAATAGAGAGAGATACTCCTCCACCACCACTCCCATTATAACAACCCTTATCTTTATTACACATTAATACACGATTTATTACATAAAAGTACACATAGAACATCCCTAAATATTGAGAAGTCTAGTGTCTTTTGGAATTAGATACATTGCATAACATCTTGAACATGGGATACAACAACATTATTGAAAACTTCCATAACATGATTCTAAAATTCCATGTCACTTAAAACTACACGGGATTACCTGGGAACATACATAAGAAAGGGGTGATCTATAAATCCCAGTAAGGTAATAAGAATGTAATAACATAAAGAAAGTAATAGATGTTAGAAAATAGGTGTTGCTAGTTCTCAACGCACTACAGTACACAATTCACCTATAGTGGAGATTCATAGGCATAGAAGAAAGACTTAAAACAACACTTCTAGGCCTTCTCAGACTACAACTAGTAAAAACACTGACCCTCCTATTAGAAATAGGATCACACTTCAGGAAAATGCTGAAGTCCCTATAGCTATTATAGTTTTCATAAAGGATAGGGTAGGGGCCTTAAAGAATTACCAGTAGACTCCCTCCCATATTTTAAACATCATCCCCCTGGATACACTCTCAAATTTCAAGGACAAGGATCCACCTTTTGGAGTGAAATCATTGGACTACACATTTGAATAGATAATTGTAAAATAAAATGCCCCCTATGAAGACAATCTAATGCCTCCATCATCTGACCATATTCATAATGATGTTGGCATAAGAATTCTGAAAGAAAATAAGGATAAAAATATTGATTATAAAGAAGATGATGACAGAAGGCTCAATACTAAAGGATATGTATCCAATCATCAAGTCAGTGGGGAAGAACTAAATACTCAGATAGAGGAAAAGATGGGTAAACATGATAATATTGTGTTTCCTAACATTCTCATGATCAAGTAGGATTGAGATTCAACAAAGAGTAAGGAGAATTATGTCAAGACCCTCAGGAAATCCACAAGGAATAGAAACTTTGAATTTAAAAATTATGGGGGGACCAGTCCCAAGCATAGGTCCAAATGAATATTCTCTATTAAAACTACCAGGGTATTTCTAACCCTGGCACCATCACAAATTTAAAAGAAATTTTATTCATGCATAAAAAACATTCCTATCTCTAAGCCTAAAATTAATTTTTCCTCTAGTTTTACAGGCTTAGATAAATTTAGTTAAAATCTATTGGTGCTAATTATAATAATAGTTTTTTGGATTCTCTTTATTTATTTTCTCACTCTTCTTTAAGCAATGTGCATGTTTTTATTATTGACTCTCAAACTTTCACATGTGATCAAACTTTGAAAAACTTATATATCTTATATACTTTTATTTATGTAAATAATGTGTACCATGATAGGTGATCTCAATAGAAAAATATTTCTTTTTTAAACAGAAATATCCAAGAACCTTGGATCATTTCTATATACTTCATTGTTATTCTTGGACCTAGTAAAAAAATTGGTCCTTCTCACTCTACCATTCCTTCTAAGGAATTTAATTCTTCTATTGAGGATAAAAATATCATTGAGATAAATATTGTAGGAGCCAAATATAATTGGTATATAATACATAATAATAGGTTTATGGATAGTAAATATGATATAGCTTTCACAAACAACCAAGCCCTAGATAACTGGGATACTATTTCCATAATCACCCTTCCTAGACTAAATTCGAATCATCACCCTATTTTAGTTAGTCTCAGTACTAGAGTTTCTAATCCTATCCTTATATTTAGATTTAATAATGCATGTACCTATATTATTTCTTGTGATAATATTTTCAAGAACACCAGGAATTATATGAACTTTAACAATGAGGTTTTTCTTATATTATGAAATTAAAAATTTTAAAGAAAAAGATAAAGTCTAGGTGCAAAGAAAGAGTCAACCAAACTGATAATTAAATTTATTCGCTGGAAAACACTCTCTATCGAATTTAGGTTTACTCTATAAATAATGAATTTACTAATGATCATAAATAAGAAATTTAACTTTTCACTAAGTTAAACTCTCTTCTCACCTTAAAATACAATCTGCAAAAATAGACCTTCATAATTAGCTAGCTCAATGATGGTGATAGAAACACTAAATTCTACAATGTTCTGTAAAGAGATAAGAAAGATTTTTGACCTCGTGCCTTCCTTAAATATGGGGATAACATCATTGATAATGAGTAAGGTTTGGTAAATCATGTTGTATCTTATTTAGAAATATCTTTAATGGTTTTAATCTTAATAAGGACATAAAGTCGGATATAATTCCTAACATAGTGGGAGAAAATGAAAACACTCTCCTGACTAGTGTTCCTATAAATCATGAGATTAAAGAGGCAGTCTTTAGCTTAAAAAATGATAGTTTTTTCCGATCTTGATGGTTTCACTATTGTTTTTTTTTTCAAAACTATTGGGATATTGTCCAAAATGATGTTTGTAAACATGTTAAATCCTTTTTTTCTTATAGATAATTTCCTTATTGTATTAATTCTTTTTCCTCTCCCTTATTCCCAAATTAGATAATGCTTTGAAAATTAATCTCTTTAAACCCATTAATCTCTTTAAAAATATTTATAAAATCATCCCTAAACTTTTAGTTAATAGACTTTCTCCTATTGCTAGCAAAATTGTCTCTTAGAACCTATTTGGCTTCCTTGAAGGAAGAAACATCCAAGACTTCATATGTCTTGCCTTTAAAAGTACAAACTTGTTAAAAAAGACTAATAGAGAAGGAAGCATTTCCATTAAACTTGAAATGATAAAATCTTTTGACACCATTGACTGGATATTTATTTTCAAGGTCTACAACAAGTTTAGATTTAGTGAAATTTCTATTAACAAAATTAAAACTCTATTTGGTTCTGCTCACATTTTTGTTTTGATTAATAGTGCTCCTAAGAGATATTTTAACTACACCAAAGGTGTCAGATAGGAAGGCCCTATCTCTTACATCCTTTTTGTTATTATTGAGGACTACCTTAGCATACTTATCACCAATCTGTTTAACCAAGAAAAAATTAATCCCATCATTACCTCTAGAAACTTGACTGTTCCCTCTCATATTTTGTATATGGTTGAAATTATTTTATTCCTTCAAGGGGACAAAATGAAAATCCAAAATATTAATTCTTCCCTCTCTCACTATGAATATGTGTCTGGGTAATCCATAAACTAGAAAAAATCATCAATTTTATTTGGAAAAATATTGCCTATAACTAGAAAGGCTAGTATTATAAATGGAATTGGTATAAAAGATGGATCCCTTCTCTTCATGTTCCTTGGAGTTCCTATCTTCTGAGGAAATCCTAAATGAAATTACTTCTAAAATATAGTTGACCAGGTTAATAATCAACACTTCTCTTGGAAAGGAAAAACTTATCGATGGCAAGCCATCTTTGTCTTTTCAAATACATCATTGTTTATAAAATGGTTTACCCTATGATGGTTTATAAATGGCATATTTATTTAATTAAAAATCTTAACAGTAGAATAAAAAACCTTGTCTGGAGTGGAATCACTCTTGAGAGGAAACTTGTAACTGTTCATTTTAATAATTTTTGTAAACCCCTAAACAATGGTGGCCTTTATATTAAGAACCCTTTCCTCATTAATTAATCCCTTAAAACTAAACTCACATGGAACCTTATAAACAATAATTCCTCATAATTTGATTTCCTTAGAGGTAGATTTTATAACAATATAAGAAAAGGTAATACTGTACACATGGACTATTCTATCTGGCCTTCCATCAAGCACTCGTTTTCTAAAATTATGCCTCACTCTAGATGGATTGTTAATAAAGAACCTTCTTTAAAATTTTGGTTGGATAACAAGAATGGTTACCCTCTTTCCTCTATGACTAATTCCATGTATTTATATACTAATATTAATATCTCCACAAAATACTACATGTGCTCTTTAGATATTCATTTACCAAATGAGATCAATACTTTTATTACAAACTACCCTTTTGTCAATATTGATGATTTTCTAGTTTGGTAACAGGATCATAATGGTGTTTTAAACTCTAAACTTTACTACAATCATAATTTTGGTAATAGAATCCAAGATTTTTCATGGTGAAATAAATTTATAAAGTAATGTTTTAGAACCTACAAATTCACCCTGGTCTAGAGAAAATCCACCAATTGAGTTCCCACTTATTGCTCTCTTTAGTTATTTCATATTCAACTTTGTTCTAAATGGTGTATGTGTAATCAACACAGAGAGGATGTTGACCACCTTTTCTTTTCTTTTGCTACTACTTCTGCATTATGAAAATATATATTTGACATTTTTGGTCATAGATGGATAGGATTGGACTCCAATCGGATCCATATTTAAATATGTACTACTATGGATGCCTCTTCTCAAATTTAATATATTTTTGTTGATGTTGTTTTCGAACTCATTCACGTTATCTAGAATGAAAGAAATTTTACCATTAAAAACAATAATACTTTCAATATTCATGATGCTTAGGTTAAGATCTCTATTTCTATAAAGGATTATAGAATGATATAAATAGGTACCTTCCACAACTCTAAGAAAGTTATTATTATTCTTCATCGGATTGTAATCAAATAATGATTCAACTAGCTGAAAGGTATATTGAAGTATTTTGGAAACCCCATCTCCCTGACTGGATCAAAATAAATGTTTATGGTGGATAAAAAGGAAACCCAGGCCCCATGGGCTATTGAATAGTGTGTATAAATCACAGTGGACATATTTTGGGATGCTTCTATGGTATGTGTAGTTTTGCCACCACATTATAATCATAGATGTACGATGTCATTATTGTCATCGGTCTCATCAAGAAAAATGATGGAATAACATATGGATCAAAAGAAACCCTACTACCATCATAAAATCCCATCGACATGGGGTGGTTCACTTGGTATGGCCCCTCACAGTAAGATGGATGACGTGCCTCTAAAAATGGCAGACCTCAATCATATAATCACCCATGCTTATCGCAAGGTGAACAGGGTTGTGAATGGTCTTTCCAATGAAGGAGTTAGCAGTGAAATTGTGTGGATGGATAACCTCACATCAAATCTCAACCCACTTCATGAAACATATTGTAATAAATTTCCCCCTTTAAAGCCTCGGTGATCTTTTTTTATCTTTATATATTTATGTTCTTTGGTCTTTTACTACGACATCATCATTTAGAAAAAGAGAAGATTAAGATCCCTTACTTATGTGTGTGACTCCAAATGCTTGGGAGGAGCTTGTCGAGCTCTTGTGGGTTCCTGGGGAGGAATCTAGAGAGGGGAGGGTAGAGTAAGGACATGCTCCATAGTTTTTTTATTAAATATAAATAGGAGCTTGGGTGGGTTTATATAGGAAATGAGTGGTGTTTTCTTTATTATTTTTCAAACTTAGGTTTTGGACTCTATATAAAAAAATAAACAAAACACACACCTTCCCATGGTTTTTTCCCATGGTTTCCGCAAAATGGGAGTGGTTTTCATTATTTTATAATTCCAAGGGCTGAAACTAATAAAATAATATTTTTTATTATGTGTAATTGAGTCATACTCTTAAATAAATATTTTAAAACCTTAAAATTTATTATATGATTTGTAGCATTCATAATGGCTCTATAAATTAAATAGAATAAACTTTAAATCACATTATTTTAAATGGAAAAAATATATTTGGTTGTGGAAACAATTTATAGTATTTATTATATCATTTTTGGTTCATTATGATATCATAATAGAAAAAGTATATTTATACAGTATTTAATTTTTACCAGATAATACGATTGTCTCAGAAAATTATGAAAAATTCACCATTGGATAATTTCAACGTTAGGATTCCAAAAACTATCCATATTTTTCTAAATATTTTTCTAAATATTTTTATTTCCACTTTTAAAATAATAATCGAGATATACTGAGAAATGTTGAGTTTTTTGACAATAACAGTTTTCGAACCCTTATAAAAATTACTTTTGATTTCATCAAAATTATATGATCATTTATATATAATAAAAATTATTTAATAATAATATTTCATTAAATAATTATTTATTTAAAAAATAAATTAATTCATCAAAATTAGTTTTTAATTGAATTTGAATATTACCCAAAAATATTATTTTTGTTTTATTATATCAAAATAAAAATCATTTATAGAGTAATAATAATAGGATAAAAATATATTAATTATTATATAAAAAATAATGTATGTTATCAAATTTCTAGGGTCTTGATATGTATCCCTTTAATACACCGACAAATTCCCTAAGAGTTAGGTGAAAATGGTGAGACTTTCATGGGTTGTTCAGCGTACATGGTTTGGGTTGTGATCTCAATTAGCTTTATCTTATTCCATAAACGGTTTCTCTCATGCTTAAGTTACTGGATATCATCTTGGTCTTGATTAAGGGAAAATACTAGTGAGGTTATCTCCTTTAGAAGCTCTAATAAATTGGCTTCATAGGGTATGACTCAACTGGTTGAGGTCATCACTTCCTTTTAATGTGTCAATTGGATTTTTTAAAACCCTATATTTATACTAATCATGTGATCACTATTCAATGACTATATTATCAATGGTAATGATTATTAACAATCATTTAAATTTTACAGTGTAAAATAAAACCAAATAAGTGAAAGTGTTTTCTATAACTATATTACATAATAATACATTTAATTAAACCACAAGGGGAATTTTATTTATAACAGTCCGAGTTGTTACAATATTCCCTCCTTTAGAAATTCAATCCCCAAAATTTTCTTTTCCCATGAAAAAATAGATATGGGTAACTCAATTTCATCACTTCCTCTGATTCCCACATTGCATCTTCAAACTTGTGGTTTCTCCATAGTACTTTGACCAGGTGCATTGTCTTATTCCGTAGAAATATGTTTCTAAGATCTAAGATCTTCACTAGTTTCTCCTCATATGAGAGGTCATTTTCCAACGATACCACCTCTAGATTGAGTAGATGTGGGGGGTATAGTTTTTACTACCTTGGAGGGATACATGTAATACATCATGTTATTGAGATAGGTTAGGTGGGAGTGCTAGTTGATAGGCCACTTCTCTAATGTGATCAAGGATTTCAAAGGGTCGGATGTATCTTGGACTAATCTTTCCCTTATTCTCAAATCTCATCACTTTATTCTATGTAGATATGCATAGGAATACCATCCCTCCAACATAAAACTCTTAGTCTCATTGATGATTGTCAGTATAGCTCTTATGTCGACTTTGAGTACACTTGATATTCTACTGAATGGTCTTAACCTTTACTTGACCATTTTAGTACCTAACTCTTTGTGTTCCCAAAATTCATCCCAACATGCAGGTGTTCCAAAACTCTTCCCATGAATGGATTCTTAGGGATACATTTGGATGCTTGAGTGGAAACTGTTATTGTATGAGAACTCAACTAGAGGAATATGTTGATCCTACCTCCCTTTCAAGTCAATTGAGCATGATCTCAATATGTTATCAAGTGTCCGGATTGTTCTCCCAGATCACCCATCAGTTTGATGGTGATAAGTCATAATTAAGTTTAAATATGTATTTAAATCATGTTGGAGGCTCTTCCAAAACCTAGTGGTAAATATTGGGTCTCGATCAGATACGATCAACAATGGTGTTCTATGTAGCCTTGCCACTTCTCTAATGTAAATCCTTACAAGTTGACTGAGTAAGAAGTATTCTTGAAATGAAATGAAGTGAGTAGTCTTCTTAAGATGATCCAACACAACCCCTATATCATTATTTACTCTTTATGTCTTCAAAATATTAGTGAAAAATTATATGGTGATGTTTTCCCATTTCCATGTAGGTATGGGTAATGGTTGCATCATTCCCATGGATTTTTTCCTTTCCTCATACACTTATTGAAATACAAGACATCTTGATGTATACTTCATAATATAATTATTCATATTGTCCCACTAATATTGTTCTTAGAGATCTCGATACATCTTTGTTTTGTTAGGATGGATAGAAAAGGATGATCTATGTGAATCATTAAACAAATCCTTCCTTAACTCGAGATTTGATTTTACACATAGTCTTGACCCAAATATCACAACTCCTCCTTCATTAACTTTGGACTTTGAGGATTTCCCTTTTCATGTAGTTTCTAATTTATTCTAAACTCCCATATAAAATCTTTGAGAATCCTTTATCTTCTCTATAAGGGATGGTTGAGAAATCATTTGTTAAAGGATTGATGATGTTCCATCCATTGTGATTCTCTTGTCCATCCCTAAGTCTAAGTAGATCGAATCCCTCTCAATTATGATTAATGATATAATTTTTGGATCCATTATAATTATAAAATATTCTACTTTATTCGCTTTTACGGGATGGTAGTGAATTGATCCGTAATAGTCCTTGATCATCTCTAACCATCTTCATTGGTTCATATTCATCTCTTTATCTATGAATATATACTTGAGGCTTTTATGATCTATATATATATATCACACTTTTCCCTAAAGAGATAATTCTCCCATATTTTCAAAGTAAAAATCACTATAGCTAACTCCAGATCATTTTTTGGGTAGTTCTATCCATGAATTTGAAACTACCTTGAAGCATAGGCTTTGACTTTTCCATTCTTCATTAACACATCACCCAATCACATATTCAAGTCATAGATGAATACCACAAAAAAATTCTCTACTTATGGGTAGTGTGAGTACAGGTGCAGTGATAACCTCCTTTCATCTCCTTGAATCTCTCTTTATATTCATCATTACAAGAAAAATTAACTCCCTTCCGAGTTATCTTTGTTAGAAGGTTTGAAAATCATGATAAATTTCTCGAAAATTAACGATAATACCCATCTATTCTAAGAAAACTATAGATATTTTTCATAGATGTTAGCCTCATCTATCTTTCAATAGCTAATTTTTTTTAAGGTTCCACTAATATCTCATTGCTTGTGATGATATTAACCAAGAAAGAAACTTCCTTTAACCAAAACTCACATTTTCTAAACTTTACAAAAATATTCTCCTTTTGAAAGTTCTTTATCACAGTTCTCAGATGCTTCTCATGCACCTCCTTAGTTTAGGATAATATTATAATATCATCTATAACTAATACCGAAAATTTGTTGAGGTAATCCATAAAGAATATATTCATCATGTCCATTAATATTTATATATCATTAGTGAGTCTGAATGGAATTACTATGAACTCGTAGTGCTTGTACCTTATATTAAAAGATGTCCAGGGGATATCCTCCTTCATCACCATTATATGATAATATCTTGACTATAGATCCACCTTGCAGAAGTATTGTAATACACATAACTAATCGAACAACTCATAAATCCATGTAAGAGGAAACTTTTTTATTATCATGAACTTATTTAGCTCACAATAATCAATGGAAAGGTGTATTGACCCATCCTTCTTCTTAACGAAGAGGACTGGTGCACCTCATGATAGATCACTTGGGTGTATGAAACCTTTATCTAGATTCACCTATAGTTATTTCTTAAAATCCTCAAGTTCAAAAACATCCATTCTATATGGAGTCTCTGTTAATGGAAACTCCTCAGGTTTATGATCAACTGAAAATTCAACCTCTCAGCTAGGAGGAAGACCAAGCAATTATTTAGTAAACATATCAATGTATTCCCTCATAATGGAAATTTATTCAAAGATGATATATTCATTAGACTCAATCATTTGATCAAGATATGCTTTCTCATACAGAAATGATATCCATGATTGATATGTTGGTGCTAAAGAAGATTTATCCACCTCCTTACACTTGTATATAATCGAAGGACGACTTGTAATACGGAGAGTGATTTACTTCTCGCAGCAATTTTTGTTGGTTCTATGTAGGGAAATCCAATCCATACCTAGAATTGAATAAAATTATAACAAAGGGGGTATGAAAAGTTTTGATATGAAGTTCAGCCTATAAATTTTGATAGGGTATGAGATATATACTTGGGATTCAATAATTTCCCCATTTTCTATTTTGACCGAAAGATCTAATTTCATGCTTTGTGGTGGTTTTTGAATAGTTCTACTAAACTTTTGTGATATGAAGGAATGAATAAAACCAGAATCAAAAGGTACATTCTCTATTATTGAATGAATAACTATAATACCTATTACCACTTCATTATTAGGATCCACCTCAGTGATTGTGATGGAAAAATATCACCCTTACTAACATGGTGGTTCTTAATTGTCTCCTAAAACCCTAATCTTAGTGCATTGGTTTGAAAAGTTCCATGGTTTCTTACAGTTGAAGTAATGAAAAATGCTCTGAAGGTTTACTAGAGCATTCCTTTCCTCCATTGCATTAGTGAGTTTCCACTATCAACAATATCTAGCTAGGTTCCCTACCTTACCACACCGAAATCATTTCCTCACCCCCCTTAGGAAATTTTTGGGGTACTTATTTCCACACATTTGAAAAGTGGGATACTAAAATTTCTTAGAACCATTATATTTCTCCATCTAAATGCCAAAATTAAACTCCAATTTCCACATCTAATCCCCTTGATACACTTGATTTTCTCTAATATCCATTTTTTACTTTGACGAAACATTAGAAAATTTCCTCATAACTATCAGAGTCACTGATTGCCTTGAATTTTCATACACTAGGCTTTATGCCACTAAATAAGTGTTCAACCTTTCATTCAGGGGTAACGACTGAGACGATATTATATCATGCAAGTCTTGTGAAATTTTACTCTTATGAATCGATAGATTTTTCATCTTTTTTACTTGTGGGAAAGTATATACCTTTCAATTTTAAGTCAAAGAGTTCGAGGAAAATATTTATCAAAAAACATTTTCCGAAATTCATTCCACCACATCGCTTCAATCTCTTCCTCAGGATTCTTATTCTTGACCAATTACCAACACTGATCAGCTTCACCCTTCATACAACAAATAGTCAGTAGATCCTTTTCTTTATCGAAACATTATAGGATGGATAATATCTTCCCAATGAAGTCGATCCATTGTTCTGTGATTAAGGGATCATATAATCTATTGAAAGTCGGGGCCTTTATTGCAAAACGGTCTCAATTGAAACTTGTTATATATTGGCTAGATTTGGGATTTCCTTATGATCCAGGTTTCTATTAATAATCTGTTTCATCTGAGAGATTATCATCATAAATTTCATGATTCCTACTCCCATCGAGTTGGGAATCACATTGGGGAAATCATCACATTTCCCGTCACATTGATTTTTTAACTGATTCCTCCTATTTTTGACTATCTTATAGAATAAATGGAAAATAAGAGATGAGTATTTTTAAGCTATTTAACACATAAATGAGAATTCAACGACAATAAAGGGATAACTTATAAATTACATTTAGTTCCTTAAATTATGAATTTCTTGGTTTCAATCTACATTATCCATGATATATTTCCAAACATATATTTTTATGTGAGTTTTTTTGTTCCATTAATAATGGTTCTTAACAATCTTATGAATTTACTAAAAAAATATCCCCTTGGATTTTCAAACTAGGTGTGCAGCAAGGCCCATTTTCATGTACCAATTCTCAATCGAGTATAGCTCAATGTAGTGTACTCTAGTTTTACCCCTATGCACATTTGTGTCAGAGCCACATCCACTTGTAATATCCAAACAGATATGTATTTTCTTGATATAATACTTACTCTATACTTACCAAAATTTAGGGATGTTTTCTTATACATAATATTATCCCTAATTATTTCACTGTAGTTTTCTAATACTAATCCCAAAATAACTAAATTTTTTCTTTGATACAACTATAAAAACCCTTCTCTTTATTACACATTAATACATGATTTATTACATAACATTATGCCTAATACAGCTTCTAATATCGAGAAGTATAGTTTCTTTCTGAATTAGGTACATAGAATAACATTTTGAACACGGGATACAACAACATTATTAAAAACTTCCTTAACATGCTTCTAAAATATCATATCTTATAAAATTACATGGGATAACCTAGGTACATACATAAGAAAGGGGTGATATATAAAGCCCAATAAAGTAATAATCATGGAATAACATAAAGAAAGTAATACATGTTAGAAAATAGGCATATAAACAGGATATAAAAGGAGTAAGAATCATAAACATGAACAATATGACATGATATATCATGATAATCATAAAGGCAACATGGGAAATATGCAAAAAAAACATAACATACTACATCATAAACATAGTTCAAGGCTAACGGACAAGACATCATTATAAAAAAGTCCTATAAAATAATCAGATTCACTCCCTATCCCAACATGACATCTCATGAGACTAAACATGACCCAATGCATTGGAGCTCTATATAATTTGGAGTTCACCCATCACTTTCATTTCATTTTCATGCTTAAGAGTGCCACATAGATCATACAACATGGATTCACTCATCATCATGTTTTATTACAAATTTATCGAGTGTGGAATACATACATGTAAGTCCCAAGTAAATAATTATAAGTGTATAAATTTGAATACCCTTGATAGGAAATGGGTACGGTATTAACTACACAATTTTTTTGGCATAGAAAATCACGGTGAAGTTTTAGCAGCATAAAGACATCACTTACAAATTTATAAAAAGAGTTGATAAGAGAGAAAGTAGTCTATCATAATTTGGAAATCAAATGGGAAGTAATAGGTTCAAGTAAATACATATCCCAACAATAGGAATTGGAAATATAAGGCATAAGATAATAAATTAACTTGTATAAAGAAGAGAAGATGAGGGTCCGTTACATGAGTGTCTGAATCCAAATGACTAGGAGGAACTTATTGAGAGATTGAGGTGACTTGGGAGGACTATATAGAGGTGAGGGAAAATTAAGGTCATCCTATAAGTATTTTAGTGGAGATAAATGAGATCTTTGGTGGGTTTATATTGGAAATGAGTGGCTATTTCTTTATTATTTCTCAATCTTAGGTTTTAGACTCTATATAATAAAATAACCAAAACCAAAAACCTTACCATAGTTTTTCCCATGTTTTCTATAAAATGGGACTATTTTTAAATATTTTATAATTAAAAGGGCCTAAATTAATAAAATAATACCCTTGTTAATGTGGAAGTGAGCCATACTCTTAAAGAAGTTATTTTAAAACCTTAAAATATATTATAAGTTTACAAGGATTCATAATGGAGTTATAAAATAAATAAAATAAACATAAAATCACATTATTTTAATGGGAAAACAGATATTTGGTCATGGATACCCTTTATAGTATTTATTACATCACTTTTGGGTCATTATGATGTCATAATAAATAAAGTATATTAATATGGTGTTTTTTACACGAACATTCGACTATCTTAGAAAATTATTAAAAATTCACAATTGTATAATTTTAACTTTATGATTACAAAAAAAATATTAATTTTATCTACATAATTTTTAAAATATGTGAATTTTCACTTTTAAAATAAGAATCAACATTTATTGAGAAATGCTAGATACACTCGACCAAAGAATTACATTAAACCTTGTAAAATTTTCAGAAGAATGAACTATCCAAGTTGTGTAGTGAAATTGAAATTACCCCCTTCTATCATAATTATTAAAACAAAAACTTTATTTATCATATATTAAACTCTTTAATTAATTCATTTTATTTTTATAACTATTTTCAAAACCACCCCCACATTTAGTAATTTTTAGTAAAAATACACACATTAAACATCCAATTATCATTGAGAGGTGACCTAGGGTGTTCCCTAGATTATAAATCAAATTCAAAAACTAATAAATTTTGAATTTCATGGAAACTTATTAAAATTTTGGCATCATTACCCAGAATCTCTTCGGTTTTAAGTGTGTGTTTTTTATAATATATTTGTATATTTTGTGAATATTTATTTGTTTTATCTTTTACCTTTTTATATATTTGTTTGTTCTAATTTATTTCTTGTGTGGGATCTATTCCTAACACATTCTACATTGGGAAATTTACCTCCTTTCGAACCCAAAATGGAGATGATCCTATGTCAGTGGCACCAAGACATATAGGAAAACCCTTTGAAGGAGGACACACCACACCTTGCTAATATTATAAACCCCTATTCATCTAGAACCAATATAGAAACTGACCATAACTTGTATAACATGGATAAAAATAATAGAACACTAAAATAAATAACCTCACCTAAGGTTGATATCCAACCCACTTATATTAAAATTCAAGGTGAAGCACAAAACACTGAACTAAAATCTGGTCTAACTCACTTATTTTCATGATTTCATGGACTTACTAGAGAAGACCCACATAAGAATTTAAAAAAAATCATATTGTGTGTTCCACATTAAAACCTACTAATGTAGATGAAGAAAGGGAAAATATTAGGTCCTTCCCTTTTTCATTAGAAGTCACTGAAAAATATTGTTTTTATAATGTTGATTCCCCTATTAGAGGTTGGGAAGACATGAAACACCTTTTTCCTGAAAAGTAATTCCTAGCCTCTCATAATGAAACTATAATGAAAGAAATTCATGGGATAATACAATCATAATGGGAAACACTTCAGGAATACTGGGAAATATATAAAAGGATTTGTTCAAGTTTCACACACCACCAAATTATTGATCAACTTTTAATATAATATTTTTATGAAGGATTACTTCATATTGATCAAAACGTGATTGATGTTGATGGAGGTGGTTTCCTAGTTGAAAAAACCCAATCCCTATAAGGACCCTCATTTAAATCATGTCACTAAATACACAATAATTTGGTTCAACATCCAATGTACCCATTAGAGGTGTCCATGGGGTACAGATTTATGAGTTTGAGAAGAGGGTGGACATTAAGTTTGAAGAGGCAAGTACCCTTATCCTGCAAATTTCTCTTTCCCAAGGGAAATCTCAAACTTCTCCTCCCATCCATTTTGGTACCTACTCTAATTAAACTCATTATTTTGAAAAATTCCCTCAACTAAGAGAAACTTCTGAGAATTATGAGAAAATACTTCCAAGATTCCCCTATAACCAACCCCTTAGGCCAGAACCATAATATCTATTAAACCCTGGGTGGATAGAAAATATATCTTGTTGGAAATAGGGGTATTCAAAATAACCTCAACAACCATGGAACCAACCAGGATAGAGTAGTCATCCACCAAAACCAACCAGAAATCCTAAACCACCATAAAGGGCTTTACAATAACCCCCTCCAGAACCTGAGCCTAGCCTAGAATACATGATTAAACAAATGTCTGAAAACAATATCCAATTCCAAAAGTCCACCCAATAATCCATAAAATACCAAAAAACCTAATTATCCCAAATTGCCAATTCGATGGGTGAAATTTAAAGTCATAGGTCGAGTAAACTACCCTCTCAATTGATATTCAACCCTAGAGATAATGGAAATTTTAATACTATAACCCTTAGGAGTGTAACACAACTAAACATCAAAATTACGACTCCATTAGAGTCATCTCCTCCTAAGGAAACCACCATCCCAACCACTAAAAATGTCTCAAATGTGGAAAAACCTTATCTTGAGAGAATCCCTTTTAATGGAAATAATTTTTCATTTGATGAATAACCAACCCAAACCATTTCAATTACATTTCCCCAAAGTTCCACCCAACCAAAGAAACAAAAATAAATTGAATGGGATAACTAAATCTTAGAAACTTTCATAGAAGTGTAGGTTAACATCCCCTTGATTGATGTCGTGAAGAAAATTCCACAATATGAAAATTTTCTCAAGGATATGTGTACACAAAAAAGGATAGCTTGAGGTGATGATGATATTAGAGAGAAATGTCTTAGCATTGATAGATCTATCAATTCCCACCAAATTCAATTATCAGAGAATATTATTGATTTTGTGCTCCATAGGGGAGTATTCCTTTTCCAATGTTATGCTTGATTTGGGTGCTTCTATAAATGTAATACCTCGCTCCATTTACTCTTAATTTTAGGTTGGATAATTTAAGCCTATAAGAATTGTTGTTCAACTATAAAATCAGAGTACTTCACACACCACTAGTTTATTAGAGGATGTTCTTGTGTGGGTGAAAATTTTAATTTTTTATGCTGATTTTTATGTGCTTAAAATAAAAGATGATAGGATGAATGGGAATTCCCTCAGTATATTGGGGAGTCCTTTCTTGAAAACCATAAAAACCATAATTAATGTTCACAATGGTACATTATCAATATATTTTGGTGGTGACATTGTCCACATAAACATCCTTTATTCCATGAGGCATCCCTCAAAAGAACATTCCTCACTTTCAGTTAATTCTGTTGATATACTCTCATACCCTGAAAAAACTTTTTTCTTTCCCTTGACCCCCTTTATAAGTTTTCATCAATGATGTACATTCTAGGTAATAAATCATGCATAGAATTTTATACTAATCTAGAAAAATTTCATGCATGTTTTTTAATTGATGATTTATTGACCACTAAGGATTCCATGATCATCGATGATATTGCTAAGCTTATAAAAGATCATTTATCATCTGAGGATGTTTCCATTGAGTAGTTAGATGAGATCATTGACCTCTCACTTACACATTCACTCCCATCAATCCACAATCCACCTAAATTGGAACTTAAACCATTGGATAAAATTTTGAAATATTCATATCTTGATAATGGAAACAAGTTGCCTATCATCATTGCAAGTTAACTCTTTCTAGAGCATGAATTAAGATAGCTTGACCTTTTGAGGGGGAATAAACAAGCATTGGGATGGACATCTGTTGACATTCCTAATATTATCCCATCAATTTTCACACGTCATATATTGTTAAATAATGTAGATAAACTAGTGAATAATGAGCAATGTTGACTAAAACTAGACCACCTAGATGTTCTTAAAAAGGAGGTAACAAAATTATTGGCTACTAAAATAAATTACCCTTCTATGGAAGCCAATGGGTTAGTCCAATGCAGGTAGTTCCTAAAAAAATTGTTTAATAGTAACTAAAAATGAAAATAATGAATTGGTTTCAACCCATGTGTAGAATAGTTAGTGTGTCTATATTGACTATCATCGACTAAACCAACACACTAGGAAATACTATTTCCCATTTTTGTTCATTAACTAGATTCTAGAGAGGCTAGAAGGGAAGTCCCACTACTATTTTCTTGATTGGTATTCTGGATACTTTCAAATACATATATCTCCTAAGGATCGATAAAATACAATCTTAACTTTCCCCTTTAGCACATTTCCATGTTGAAGGATGATATTTGGTCTATAAAATGCTTCAGGTACTTTCAAGTGATGCGTTCTTAGTATTTTTTAGATTACCTGGAGGGTTGCATAGAAGTATTCATGAATGATTTTAATTTTTATAGCTCCTATTTTGATTAGTGTTTGAGTAGTATGGGTTATGTACTACATTGTTGTATTTAAAATAATCTTGTATTAAATTATAAGAAATTACATTTTATAGTGAGACAAGTTATAATACTTGGGCATTTCATTTCTTGGTATGTTATCCAAGTAGATAAATCAAAATGGGATGTCATTTCTTCCCTACCATTCACTAAAAATTTTTGGGATGTGTGATCTTTCTTAGTTCATGATCGATTTTACCATCATTTCATTGATGATTTTAGTAAGATTACACTCCCCCTTTCTTGATTACTCCAAAAAAGAAAAACAATTTGCTTTGAAAATAATGTGAGTAATATTTTAATAAATTGAAATGGAGTCTCACGTCACCCTCAGTAATCCCACTAACTTGGTGGGATTTACCATTTGAGATCATGTGTGATTCATATAACTATGCAGTTGGGGAAGTCTTATCATAAAGGGTAAATAAAGCTCCATATGTTATTGTTTATGCCTCATGTACACTAGACCCTTCCCAATAAAACTACACAATAACTAAAAAATAATTACTTGCCATTATTTTTTTCTTGGATAAATTTAGGTCATACCTTATAAGGCACAAATTCATTGTGTTCTCATACCAATAAGCCCTCTGGTATCTCCTTAAGAAACTGGAATCCAAACCACATCTCATTCGTTGGATTCTCCTCCTTCATGAATCTTACCTATAAATTAGAGATAAAAAGGAATAGAGAATGTGGTGTCTGACCATATCATTAGAATCCTCATATCCTTGGACATTGACTCATCCCCTTGTATTCCAATAAATGACATGATTCTCAATGAGAAATTGTAACACGTGCAATATGTTATTGCACACATGTATTCATCAAGTCCTTATTCATGATGTTCTTGATTCTAATTTTCAGTTTGTCCTTAGGTTCTCCCACAATCTTTCTTATAGGGGCCACTTTGGTCCCCAATAGACTACTCTCAAGGTTCTCGATTCTGGTCTCTTTTGGCCAACTTTATTTTGGTATTCCCATGATTTTTATAAATCTTATCCTCATTGTTAAATAATGGATAATGTGCCTAAAAGAAATGAAATTCCATAACAACCTTTTCTATTTCATGTCATTTTTTATGTTTGGGGGATTGACTTTATGGCACAATTTTCTAATTTCTTTGGCAACTTGTACATTATTTTGGTATTTTATTACGTGTGAAAATGGATATAGGCATGAACCATGAGGAATGTAGATTCCAAGACAATTAAGGAATATTTGAGAACCAAAATTTTCTATAGGTTTGGATTTCCTAGGTTTATTATCAGTGACCAGGGTTCTCATTTCTACAACCAAACAATGAAATAACTTTTGCATCGGTATGGGGTTGAGCATCAAGTTTCTACTACATGTCACCCACAAACTAATAATCAATCTGAGGTATCAAATAGTGAGGTAAAATAAATTATTGAAAAATGGTTCAACACAATATATTAGATTGGAGTCTTAGAATAAAAGATTCATTGTGGGCATATCATACTACTTTCAAAACTATCATTGGAATGTCTCCCTATCAGGTTGTTTTTTGGAAAGATTTTTCACCTCCATATTGAGATAGTGCGCCAGGCCTACTGCGAAATAAAAAGATAAAATTTTAACCTTTATGGTGCAGGTGCACAAAGAAAGTAACAAATTTAGGAGCTAGAGTAAATGAGAAAAGTTTTATATGAGAAATCTCGAATCTTCAAGGAGCAAACCAAGGCTTCCCATGACCACTTTATCCTTCATCATCAATTCCACATTTGGCATAAGGTCCTCATTTTTAATGTAAGGATGAAGTTGAATCTAGGTAAGCTTCATTCATCATGGGTTTTCCAATACAATGTTACTAATGAATATCTATTTGGTGTTGTTCATTTTACAAATTAAGAAACAAAACAAACCTTCATAGTTAATGGGTAGCGGTTGAAGCACTTTTATGAATCAATTCTGAAGTCCCTGATGAAGGAATTACAAGTTCAAGAAGCAACCTATGAATAACACTCATCATGTTTTATCCTTACTTCCCACGTTCTATTTTATTATAGTGATGTCATTGAACACTCTAGGTGTGGGGGTGGAAATATTCCAGAGTTAGTTATGAACATTTCACCATCTTTATTATTTTTCTCTTTTTCAATTTTTGAATAGTATTTTAAGCTTTTCCCTTTCCCTACTCACTTTTGTTCTGGAATATTCATTTTTTATTCCCACTTAATCATAGAAAATTATTTCTATTTGATCATGGAAATTATTTAAAATACATGAGGAATTTCCCAATTTTAAGTTTTTTTACATTTTATTACTGATGGAATGTGTGTTTTAACATGAATTTTTCATTAAGTTGATAATTTTTATAGAAAAGTGGTTTTTTTATATGATATAAATAGTTTTATCACTTTTAAACCTTTGAGAAGAATGGTACCCTTTTTGGGAGTATTTTATGGGAAAATTGTGCCACTTAATTTCTCCACACATTTATGCACAAAACCATGAAGTGTGAAAATTTATTATTTAATAGAATATAAATATAAGTTAGGTTAATATTTATCATCTTTACAAAATGATTTTTCTATACATTTTATCCATTCTGATATGTTTTATTACTATATCAGATTGAGATTTGTGTGTGTACCTGTTATCCAACTATTATACGCCCTAAAAATACAAAAACAAAAACATGTGTTGTGTCTTAGGATATTCAAAAATCACAATTCCTCAACCTTTGATCTTGTTATAACTATTAAAATTAGTTTTGTAGGGATATAAAACAATGGATGAGTGATGAGTGTGATATTTGTTCCAATTTCAAATTTTGAAAAAAAAATAACATTAAATGAGTGGAGTGATGAAATGTACAACATATAGGAATATATAGGACAATATATTAAAGTTTAACATTCTGGAATGCTTAAGTGAGAGGGTCTAGAAATTGTATTACAAAGGATGTTGGGCAGGATTGGTGGAAAATATCATTTAAGTAGAAAAAATTTAAGATAACCTATATTTATTAGATAGAAATCAGAAAGAATATAATGAAATTGTTATCACAGACACACATGAAGAATTAGTGACATGGTTAACTTCTGAATTAATTTCTTATATTCGTATCATGAATCTCTTAGAATTTCATTCTGATGAAATTTATGAGACATAATTTTCTATAATCCCTGATAATATCTCCTTGATGTGATTTTTGATTTAATCACATTTCTTTGAAGAATTAAATTTTCATTGACTGTTAAAATTCATGAAGTTGGTAAAACCTACATGCATAAATTTTGGAAAAGTGACTACCCAATATTGAAAATGTTTAGGTGTGGGGGTGTGTTCACATAGTGATTCACTATTAATTTCAACCATTATACCACTATGATAAACTAACTTTGAATCATAAATTCCAAATTTAATAACAAATTTAACTTCATGATTGATTCAGTTATTTTTTTAATAACTATTAAAAAGGTTAATTTCACTTGTTTGGATAATTTCATTATAGGTGGAGGTAAGTTGGAAGACCCAAACAAAGTTGAAAAAAATGAGCCAAATTGTATAGAAATCTAAGAACTAATGTTGATTGAACCGTAAAATGATACTAATACATGAATAAAATTGGGATAAACTTTTTCTATGATCCAAAATGAAATTTTCTATAACTAATATAAATTAACAAAAGACTGATTCATCCATTAAGTGGACCAAAAAACTGATCTTTCCAAGAAAATAAATTTGGCTGAAGTCCAAAGTGGTGTTCAGTATTTTAGAAATTACTTGATATTTCATACTAAAAATTATTCCAAATATTCATTAGAGACATTAAATATTTAGGGTAACAACTTTTTAGTTTTTCAAAAAGAAATATATTACAGTATGGGTTCCAAAAACCATGGTCCAAGTGGATTTAAAAAATCTGTGTGCCCAAAACTACCACCCATTTTCATATAAAACAGTATCTTGCCCCCCCCCCCATTTGTAATTTAAACTAGAAGGAAAATATATCGAATTTTTAGAACCCAAATTAGTCCTCTCTTCTTCCTATATGATCTTTATGCCCTATACTCATGGGTGGATAAAGGATTAAGGTTAAGTTCCACCTGAGTCCTCTCCTCCTCCCAATGGTGAGATAAACATTCAATGGTCATTTTGAGGAAGATACGCACAATTGGGAGGGAGTTCCAACACTTTTTAAGCAATTGGTTTTGTGTAATTTGTGTTTGAATAATTTCATTTACGATTTATATTGACATGATTCTTCTATGAATGCTTTGTTTTGGTTTAATCAAGTGAAATCCTTTTTATCTCAACATCGATTGGGTTGAGATTTCAAGTGGAAATATTGTGTTGATATGATTGGAAAACAGAAGTATCATTTTTTACATTCACATTTATATTACTGAGATTTATTTATGATTTTGCATCCCTTATTTTATTCTTGAGGTCCAAACCTTGACAACATGATTATTGTGTCATGGGTTGGTTCTTTGTGCATTGTTTTAATAGGCTAGAGGGGAATCAAGATCTTAACAACCCTCAACCAAAGAATTCCATTAAACCATGTGAACTTTTTAGAACAATAAACTATCCCGGTTTCTTAATGAACTTGAAATGAACTCCTTCTTTCATATTTATTAAAACACCAACTTTATTTATCACCTATTAAACTCTTTAATTAGGTCATTTTATTTTTAAAACTATTTTCAAAACCACCCCCTGTTTAGGTATTTTTTATTACAAATACATAATTTAAACATCCAAAGATCCTTGAGAGACAACCTAGTGTCTTACCTAGACTATAAATCAACCTTAAAACATAATAAATTTGGCGTGTCACAACAATGCGTTCAATCAAAAAAACACCCTACGGGTAATGTGTGTTACGATGAGACTTTCATGAGGTGGTTCGACATACATGGTTTGGTCTATGAACTCAATGAGCTTGAACTTATCCTGTAAATGGTTTTTCTCATTCTTAAGTTGTTAGATCTTATCTTGGGTTTAGTCAAGGGAAAATCCCAGTGATGTTATCTCCCTTAGGATCTCTGATAAATGGGCTTTATAGGGTATGATCCTACTAGTTAAGGTCACCACTTCCTTTGTCGGTGCCTATTGGATTTGTTAAAACCATATATCTATACTAATTATTTGGTCAATATTAAATGGTAATATTATCAATGATATTGATTCTTAAAGCCATTTAAATCTTATAGGATATAATAAAACTAAGGAAGTGCATGTGTTTTCTATAACCATATTATATAATAATATGTTTAATTAAATCATAAGGGAAATTTTATTTATAATAGTTTTATTTGTTACACTCATGTCTAGAAATATCGAAGAGAACCCTTCCTTGAAGTGATTATTTTGGTGATGAAAGGAAAATTATGTGAGTGTTAGGATCTGTTGTCCTAGCACCTGAAGAGTCCAACAGTGATGTTCAGAGGTTCACGGAACATGTATGGATAACCATTTGAGGGAATATATTCTTGATTCCTACAATGCAATGACGGTTTGATGTAGATACTTTGTTTAATCCATAAAAAAAGATATAACTCCTTACATTGTAATTTTTTAATTTTTTAAATTACATATAAATAATATGTAGTGATCCTACACTTTGCTTCCAACATTTTTCTATTTTCTATATTCTTTGATTCAATTCTATTGATCATTAAATTTATCATCATGTAAATCGTAGATTAATCATTTATCATGAAAAGATGTTGAGTTGGGTATACCACATCCACCACTTCCACTTCACTCAGAACCATCAAGTGGTACCAGAGGGAGGTTACATAATTATTTATAACTAATGAAATATAATTGATTGACTTATCAGTTTTTTGTTAGTTTTCAATTCTTATTAAATCATTCGCTAATCTAAATCATGAGATCTAATATTATTTCTCTTCTTTCTCAAAAATATAATCAAATCCATTAATTTTATGATTGAAATAAATTTGAAGATCTCATATGGAGCTTCCGAGGAGTCGGGATAGACAACACAAGAGTACACACTGTGTAACCCAAAGGTATATTTCATCTACCAATGTTTAATTCACCCTCAATTAATTTGAAATTAATTCACTCAAAGATCATTTATTACAAGTGGTGAATTTAATTACACACAACATGTTGAATAGGAAAACTCAGTGTATGATCATCCAGAGTACACACCATGTAACAATGGACACATTGTGTAGTCCTTTAGCCATAAATGGGATATGTATGTTCTTACATGGCCTACATTACTCGTGACTGCATAACTCAAAGACCACACACTGTGTAGCCAATGTACACACTGTGTACTCCAATGTTTTTTATCGAAATTTTACTCACTGATTCTCTAGGAATGTTCTATGGATAGATGGTGAGAATAATATATGACATGTAGATATAATGTACACACCGTGTATTTTTACCAAATCACATGTAACTATAATTAATTTATTATAATTTTCAAACATTATCATCATTTGTTCCATTTATTCATAAATTTAATAGTACACACCATGTAATGGGTTATTTATATATATATTTATTTAAATTTATAACTAATTTTTGTGTAATATTGAGATCTGCACATCATGTATTAGTCACAATATATTTATTACTCTATACGCAATGAAGTATAACATGATACGTAATTACCATGAGTTTTGTGTGGTAATTAATTTGATAGTACACTCCATAAAATTACATGATAATTCATTTATGCCACATATCACAAGCGTAAACAGTATACAAGTATAATACACATTGGGTAGTTCAGATGGGTACTCACTGTGTTTCCTCCAAGGTACATTTTTGTTACACACTATTAATTTTAAAACAAATTATTCATTTTTTTTCAAATTATGATGGATGAGAATCTTCAAAAAAATTATATGATAATTAATATAAAAAAAATTTTTGATTTGAGAATATAATTAATTGATTCAAACATTATTTATCTTAAATAATAATGATTATAATTGAATTTTATTTTATTAAATGTGTAATCTATTGAATATATGTGGATGATCATGAGCATAGGCCAGACCATTAAATGTGATTGGTTTCTTTAAAATTATTATTAAATTAAATTTTTATCCTTCATTTCATCCCTCCTTTGATTATGTAAGGGCCCATAGGCCCATGCTTTCTTTTATGTAAACCCCTTAACCAGTCATTTGGTTCCCCTCGCCTAAATGCGAGTAAAATAATATGTAATTGATGAAGCTCTCAAGATATTGGAGGAAGTTCATGTTTGAATCTGAGGTGAAACTAATCCAAGAGTGATACATAGGTGGATATGTGGAAATCTGCAACATGAACCATAAATGGTTCCAGGTATTTTCTCCTAGGTCGATAGTTAGTTTATCATATACTATATAAACTAACCATTAGAAGAATCTCATGATCATGCCACTTTATTATTTTATTTCTATCAAGTTTCATGATTATTTCATTATGGATGTTTTTTTGTGATCACGTGAATTAATAAATTAACTTGCATGCAATATAGAACTAAAATAAACTGACTTATGGGTAAACATTATCTAATACATGGTTAATCACTTAAGTAAATCCACTTAATATTAAAAAGAATTCAATAAATATAAAAATTGTAAATTTACACATACAGATAAAAACATTCAATTATATATATATATATATAGTAATTCAGTATAGCATTCCACTACTTAAGCTAAAATAAAACCATGGATCAAAGTGCTTGACCCGCAAAAGTTGGGGTGTTCTCAATTTTTTAGGAATTCTAACTTGTAGTTTTATGTTAAATTAACCTAGTTCACATCATGTGTTGACTACTAAAATAATAATTGGTGTAACTAATAGGAATAGGTAGAGAAAATCCAATTTTAGGATTTTAGGATTGGGGATTCCACTCAGGAGATCAGGGAACTATGATTTAATGCAGTTGGTATTTGGAATGCCTACCTAAAACCCCTAAAATTTGTTGACTGAACAATGTTGGGGTGATGAAAAGGGAAATTAGATCATTTAAACTAGAATTTACATGAAATAAGATATTCAAAATCTAATGGGGAGGGATATTGTATTTGGATAAAATAGTGAGAGATTAATAAATATAATATTTATTTATTTGTCTAATTCTTTCTATTAAAGTAAAAAATTATGATCTTATTATTTGCAAAACTGAAAATAAAAAATACTTCAAACATATCACTATGATCCATATATGATAAGGCTAACCTTCTCACCAGCACAAATTTCCACAGTTGGAAAAGGATATTATGTGTTATCATGTGCCAAGAAAGAAAATTTTATGTACTGGAATAACCTATTCCTAAAGCACTTAATAAAGTGGCCAGTGTGGAAGAGTTGTTTCTATATGAGAATTGTTTTTATGATGTTATATATGTTCAATGTTTAATACTATCTTCCATGACCAAATAGATTCTAAAGTAACATGACGAAATGGATTCATATAGCATGATTTATCACCTTTGGGATCTTTATAAGGAAAATAAAAGAAAAGAGAGATACAAGATCTCTATTGATCTCTTTACAACTAACCATGGAGAGTTAGTGAGGTCTGGGCCACATGTAGTCAATATTATTGGATATATTGAACACTATGACATCATAAGGATTAAATTCCTAGTTGAGTTTCACATATATCACATACTTTCCACACTTCCCAAGTCATTATCTAGTTTTATTATTAATTATAACATTATAAATAATGAGAAGAGTCTTTCATAACTTCTTACTCTGATTTTCTAAGTGGAAAAGGACATGGGTGTGAGAACCCACAGTCTTTATGGTGAACAATAAAAGGAAGAACTAGGGAAAAGGGGAATAAGACTCAAAAAATGTCTAAATATCCAAATCACCATCCTTATAAGAAGAGGAAGATCCAGAGGAAATGTAAGGAAAATTAAGTAGTATTTTTTTTATGTGTTAAGCAAGGCCACTAGAATAGGAACTACACCTATAAGAAAAGGGAAGCTAAAGGTGAATTCATTATCGAGTTTAATCGTTAAATATCTATAAATTGGTTATTAAAAATATATTATAGTGCTCACATATATATAAAAAAGTAGGAACAAAGTATATTCTGAAGTATTTCTATAATAGTGTTGGATTTCTGAGCTTCCAATAGTGTGAGGCTGGATATTAAAGCAATTGGAGACTACCACCATTCATTTCCCACATGAATGATATTAGTTATAAGTGATTGTTATTATATACCAATGGTTACCAAGAAAATAATATCTATATCCTACTTAGATACTGATGGTTTTATTTTCAAATATAAAATAAAATTTGTTTCTTTTATAAATATAATATATGTTATGGTATGATGAATTTAAATAACCGTCTTTATGGAATAAATTATAAAAACCAAGTATTGTAAATAGTTAACAAATCATGTTTTCACAACTCATATAACACCCAATTATGGAATCATCATCTGGGTAATATAAATGAGAATATTTTTAAAAAGGTATTTCAATATGGTTATTTAAACACTTTTGACCTAAAACCACTTGAAATATGATATGATTGTTTACAAAGAAAAATCACCATACCACCTTTAAGTTGAAACTATGAAAGGGTTTCAGATCTTTGATATTGGTACACACTAATGTTTTTGGACCATTTCTAGTAGAAGATAGTGGTGGGTATTTTTAAATCATAAATTTTATTTATGACTTGAGTTGATGTGGCTATATATACTTGATGAGGTATAAGTTTGAGTCCTTTAAGTAATTAAAAGAATTAAACAATTAAGTATAGAATCAACTTGGAAAGAATATAAAGAAACTTTAATAATATAGAGGTGGTGAATATCTTATCTAATAATTTATCAAATATATACAGGATTTTGGGATTCTATATCAACTTACTCCACCTTACACACCACAGTTGAATGGTGTTATTGAAAGGAGGAATCATACCATACTAGACAGTGTAATGTTGATGACGAGTCATGCAAATCTTCCATTATACTTTTGGGGATATGATTTACAAAATACAGGATATAAATTAAACTGAGTGCCAACTAAAAAGTAAAATGGAATTCCCTTGGAGTTATTGAGTAGAAAGAAACCTGTTTTTTCGCACACATGTGCATCAGGTTGTGATGTATTTGTTAAGGTATTCACAGGAAACAAACTAGAACCCCAAGGCATAAAGGGTATCATTATAGGGTATACTAATAGAAAATGGTATATAAATTATACAATCACTCATAAAAGAAATTGAATGTTATCACAAAATAAATATATCTTGAGAGGGAGAACATCCTCAAAAAGGATGGTGGGAGAAAGATTGAATTTGATGAAGCTGAAGATCGAGATACATAAAAGTTGGTACAAGAATAGATTCCACATGTCCTAGTGGAAGAATTAGTTCCTAAAACACAAGTAATGTATAGGATCACTATATAGGTATAAGAACTAGAGATATATATTTTTTTAGTCACCAAATATGGTTACTCATTATTGGTTTAAAATAATGATCATATCTCCTATAAAGAGTCAATAGAGAGCTCAAAAGCTTCAATATGGAAAGAAGATATGAATTCTAAAATATAATCCTTGTATTAGAACAAATTTTGGATTCTAGTAGATGCACTAGTGTATTTAAATCATGTAGGGTGAAAATCGTTATTCAAGAGAAAACTGGACATAGAAGTGAGAGTGAATACCTATAATGTATGGATAGTGGATAAAGGACTTAAACAGTGTCAAGTAATTGACTACAATGAAACCTTTTCAACATTTTCCATGTTTAAATCCATCTGAATTAAATGTTATATATAATATTACCATGACTATGAAATTTTTAATATGGACATAAAAACTACTTTCCTTAATGGTAACCTTCTGGAAGATTTCTATATGACACAACCAAAAGGATTTGTGACTCCAGGTGATGCCAAAACGTTTTTCAAATTTTAAATATAAATTTATGGATAGAAGCAAGCACCTCGGTCATGGAAAATTTAATTTGATAAAGCTACAAAATAATTTAGTTTCACTAATAATGAATGTGATCCATGTTTTTATAATAGGTTTAGTGAAAATATGGACATTATGCGAGTAGTATATTTTTATGACATATTACTTATTGGAAATGAAAAAAAAAGTCTTACAGTCAATTAAGAACTACTTAAACAAATGTTTCTCCATGAAGTACTTAGGTGAATAAACCTATATTCTAGGGAATAATATCATTCATGATAGAATCAAGACGCTTCTTGGACTAATTTAAGGTATATAAATTTAGCATATGCTAAAGATATTTAGTATATAACAATACAAGAGGGGATTGGTTTCGATGTCACATGGTGTATATCTTTCTAAGAAAATGTTTCCTCATGCACAAAGAGAGATAGAGAGAATGAGTAAGATCTCATGCAATTCGGTGATAAGATTAATTGTACATGTCATGTTATATACCAGACATGATTTTTTCTATGCATTCAACATGTCAGATTGATATCAAGATAATCCAAGAGAAAAACATTGGTCTACTATTTACATTATACTTAAGTATATAAGAAGAAATTAGGATATGTTTTTAGTGTATGGGGGAGATGAGGAGCTGGTTATCAAGGGTTATAATGATGCTAGTTTTTAGAAAGATCAAAATGATCTGAAGTCATAGCTAGGATATGTTTTCTATCTTAATGGATGAGTTGTGATATTTAAGAGTTCAAAGAATTCAATTTTTTTAGATTATATATTATATTCTAAATACATATGGTCCTTTTATGTATCCAAGGAATCCTTTTGGATAAGAAATTTTTTCAAGGAGATTGATTTGCTACCTAGACATAAAGACCATATTTCATTATATTGTGATAATATTATTACGGCAACTCTTGATAAATATCTAAGGTCGCACTAACAGAAAAAGCACATGCTATGGAAGTATAACCTCTTGAGGGATTTTTATAAGAAGTACAAAGTTTTAGTAAGAAACTTTCCCACAAAATAAAACAAGGTATACCCCTTTAATAAATTCATATCTCAGTAGTAGCTTGAGTATCATGTGAGAGCTAGTAAACGGAAGGCTATTAGTAGTTGTCCCCAGTGAAAGTGGGAGTATATTAGATCTATTTCCCTAGTACAAACTTATGTGTACTTTATGGTAACCTTTATTCATTATTTTTAATATTAATTAACTTCTTATCAAATAATGATTGTTCTTCTACATAACATATTATGTGATAATGTTTTAAGTGTAGCTACTACACTGAAAGGTCATAGTAGTTCCCCACTATGATGAGAATCCATAAGTGCCATGATAGTATTCTTAAATATATGTTCTATCACTAAATGAAATCATTTGATGGACACAAATGATACAAGTTATCATGGGAAGAGACTCATAGGACTTTTAGGAACCCTCACATGGTTTATTCCCCTAGTAATATCTAGTGTAATATATTATGAGAAGGAGACCTGCCGGTGGGACATCCACATTTATATGTGTCATTGGATGCTTCTATGTATATATGTGTGTATTGATATTATTAATGAGTATTATAACTCACATAGTTTTATGTATTGATGAAAAACATGAGGACATATGTTTGTAAAGATATAGGATATGTTGGATGCATTATGAGTAATATTTCATTAATTAATAATTCAAAAAAGGATTTTTCCCTTATTTTCTTTAACAGAAGTTTATATCTTAGTCCTTTTCATGGAAATTATATTGCCTATATAAATCCACGACCATGGTGTTATGTAGGAAAGTTTGATTTTTGTAATGTAAAATAAATATTCATCAAGCACATAGGTTAATGGAATTAAAACGATACCTTCTTGATTAAAGATATCTCAACAAAGGGATTGTATTACACACTAATCATCCATATATGGTTTTATATCATTGTAACATTAAATTCTTTCTCTATGGGTTTCTCAGCATGTTTCAAGACACTAACCTTGAAATTTTGGATGCTTCTCCTAATTACATTGAGAAAGATACCAAGAGGGTTACAAGTTAAGTGTATACAGAATTTTAGTTAAATAATAATAATATTTACTATTTTAAAAGTTGAATGAATATTAATCCTACACTGGTTTAATAATTATTCATGTATTCTTAGTATCATATATTCTATCACTAGTTATTCTAGAAAATGTTTTATGATAATAATATTTAATAGATATTTATTTTCTATTTAGTTAATATAATACTTATTTATTTATTAGTGAATAATGCAGTGGTATTTATTTATTAAATATATAGTCATTTTTCAAGGACTGATAAATATTTTGGAGAAATGGAGTACCAAGTTTAGTGATCTAGTGAGAAATAATATTTATTGAATATTATTTTAATAAATAATATTTATTTACATTAATGAGTTTATTTCATGTCAAGAAATAAAAATATATATATTCTTATTATAGTCATGGGGTTTCGTAGGGATTACAAAAATAATAAGGGTTCATGTGAAATTATTATTTTCTAACCATAGTAGAATATAAACCCAGTTATATTATTTTCTTAAGATATCTAATTCATTTTGGTTAGGTACAACAAGAATTGGAGAGAATCCTCTCAAATCCCATGAGAGATCCCTCTCCAAGAATACTCTCTAGAAGAGAGAGCAATTATCCTCTCCCACCACTCTCAAGTCAAGAGAGATCAAAGAGAACCCTTCCTTGTAGCGATTATACAGGTGATCAAAGTTGAACAATGAAAGTGTTAGGATCTACCAAGCTAGAACCAAAATATTCATATGATGAAATTTAGAGGTTTTTATAACACATGTACATCACCAATGGAGGGAATGATTTCCCGATTCTTATAACACAGCGATGATATGTTTTAGAGACATTGTCAGATCCATCAATGAAGAAATAATTTATCACTAGTAAATTCATTAATTGATTAAATTAATTATAAATAATATGTGAATATCCTATTCTTTGGTTCCATCATTTTCCTACAGTCTATAGTATTTTATTAAATTCTATTGATCACAACATTTATCATCATGTAAACCTCAGATTAACCAACAATCATGACAAAAATCTGATTTGGGAATGCCACATCTGTAGCTTCCACTATACTCAGAACATTCATCACTTTAGTAGACATTATTAGATATCCAAGGAAATATTTTTTTTCTATGACCCACAAAAATTCATTTATATAGAATTATTTTTTTCAGGTGGATGGATTCAACTTCAAACAATTTTCATTCATGGGTGGAAAAAATTAATTTAAGAAAACTTTCCAATCACCTATACCTACCGTGAATCATTAGGATGACATAAACAAATGAGGAGTCTACCAAAGGCTCAAATATTTACAATTTAATGTACTGTAAGTAATATAATTGGTTTTTCATTTCAATTTTAATGTTATTATTTTACTTTGTTGAGGCAAGTTTCTTAATAAAAGTTATTCCTATTCTTTTTTTTATTCTTATTTTAATACACTTTGATAGTGTTTCCTCAAGGTTTGAATATATTCACACAAAAAATTGTGAAATTATGAAAAATTATTATTTTTTATTTTATTATATTATCCACTTAAACTCCACCATTATGAGTTTACTTCCATCTTCCATTGAGATTTTTGCATAAATTAAGGGATAACCACCTTATGGGTTGATCCAAGGAATTTTCAATGGCCTATGTAAGATTTATTTTGTTATTCAATTAGATTTAAAATAATTCGTTTAATTTATATTTTTTTTAAATATTTACATTTTTACTTCATCCTTAATAATTTCAAGGATACACATTCTAAGTTATAAAACTACCATTCACCATGGAGTGTTCACGAAAATTATTCTTCAAGTGGATCTGTGATTATACATGAGATATTGTAATTGATAAACTAGTTTTTGATGGTGGAAGTTACTATTTTATTGAATGAATACATTTTTAATTAAATAAATGTAAATAATCAAAAAATAAATTCATCCAATCTACCCTTATCAATAACCTAGGAATACCCCATTCCAATTAATTTAATTTAATTATGTATTTAGTGTTCTATTTACCGAAACAAAATCAACCCTAATTTTAGACACTTTATGACTAAATATCCTTATAGGATGTTTATTTATTTTTTAGCTAACCTCTTAGGTCACTATAGATTAGAGAAACCTCGTTGTGTGGATTTTGTTCATTTAAATAAACTAGGTAAATTTGGTACATTTTATTTTGGAACTATTTTTGGGGGACCAATTAAGTAATATAGACACTCTAATTCGATTATTACTTTATTTTTCTATTCTCACACAAATTTCTATTATATTTTCCCATTTCCATCCTTCCTTGTATGTATTCCTACCACCATTAAACCAATGTAAAATATAAGTTAGTGAATAGGTAAATAATTAAAGTTCTTGATAAAACTATCAAACCCTCCTAGAAATATTTTTATATGAAGATCTTAGATACTTTTAAGGTATATTAGACAACTTAAAAAACCATACTAGGAATGTTCCTATATTAGTTGGTTAATGGAAAATATTATTATTTACCAATTAAAATTGAGTATAAGGAATTTTGGGAAATTAACTAAATTAATTTTGAAGTTTATTTAGATATAAAAAAGAATAAATTGGACTATAATTAACTTGAGGAACTTAGGAAGGTGGATTATAAAAATTAAAGGATCTAGGAAGTTTTAGTTAAAGAAAAAAATATTATAAATTCAAAAACATTGAATTATAAAAATATATGCTTCTATATAGTTCTAAACTTCATTGACACCCATCGAAGTTAAGACTAAGATGGTCATGGTGATACATTGTGTATTATGTATTCCCCCATGGGGAATTTGAAATTAAATATCCCACCATGGGGAATATATTTAAAGTCGGTGGTCATAGCATAAAACCCTTTTAAGAATCATTCTATAAACATGAATTTGAGGAGGATTTAAATGAAAAAACCTATAAACTACAAAAATAGGTTATAAGTTATCAGACCAAGTAGATATAATTACATTAAACTGGTCAATTTAAAATAGGAAACATAGGTTCTACATATCTTTTATTTTATTTTATTTTATTTGTGTGTGTTTATATATTTCAAAAAAAGAAAAAATTTGTTTTTAAAACATAACAAATTAAAAACAAAAAAAATTATGTTCTTTCCTTTCCATTCAGTTTCTTTCCTTTTGTTTTTTTCTCTTATTTATTTATCTTAACAAAAGGGCAGCTTGTCATAGGAGAAAACATTTTCATGTCTGGTGAGGATCCAAGATTCAAACCCAAAACCAAAAGGAGAAAGGGGTGAATTCCTACCACTAACCTATAAACTATCATACATCTATTTTATTCCTTTTTATAATTATACTGGTAATATATATATATATATATTTATTTGTTTTTGTTTTTGTTTTTTAACCTATACCTTGAGGTGGTATTCCATATTCTAAAATAGACAGGTATAGTTTTTTTCATTCTTTTTATTCTTTTATTATTTTTAGAAAAATACAAACCTTTGGATTTCTATAGTGTTCTTACTATTATTTGTGTGAGATTTAGGGGATATAGAAATTGAATAATTCATAATCATATCACATAATTCTAAGAAGTTTAACCCCATTCTGTTATCATCTATGATGATTCCATGAGTGGCATGGAACTTGAATGATAAATTTTCTCTAACATGGTCATTTTCTTTAAAAAAATGGTGAATTTGTTCCATAATTTTTTTTAAAAACATATTTTATAAATTCGCTCCTTTATTTATTCCCCCTTTTAAAATTTCATTTTTAAACACTAAGGGAAGTGGCATTCAAATTTTCAGGTGAAAAGAAATAATAAAAAAAATTGTCTATTAAAAAAATAACTGTGTCTATGTGAATTAAATTTGTTTAACCTTGCATGTGATAATATAATTTGTAATCATTAAAAATGGTTTTAAAATAATTTTTCATTTTTTGATCCTAATTTTAATGCTAGTTTAAGGCCATGATTGATATTTTTGGAAATTGTGGTTATCCGATGTGACTTTTAATTATCTAAATATCCATTTAATTAATCAAAATTCAATTTTCCATTCACTTTTGATTGTGGGGTATTGGTTTTCATTCATAGGGTCCCTAATAAATAGCATTGGTTTAGTGATTATTTTAAGTTTTAAATGGGTATTCATAAAATTTTATAAAATATAAATCAAATGATAATTAATGTTTCACATAGAGGAATTGATTGCCTTAATTTATGGCTATAAGCGCTTGGGGATCATGACTCCATAGTTTTCTATCCCAGAGTGGGGTATTTAAGCTCTATTATAGGTAGTTATAATTTTTTATTTATTTATCTAACTCGACATGATGCATGATTATGTGAGCTTCACATAGTTTGTTCCCTAAGGTCTTTGTGCCTGGGAATCATTAGTAAAGTCTCACTAGAGGGGTTGACTTGATTGATCTTAAGATCAATTAACATGGAAATATTTCAAAAAAAGGAAAAACAATTTGAATATTCATATTAGAATAAAAATATGATTATCACCAAGTGCTTCCATTGTTTCCCATGAATAAAAATGAACCCCCATATATTTTGTGATGCACAACATATAATCATACCTAATTGAAATTGGAAGAAATATGAAAATAAATATTAATAGAGGAATGGGAATGGTCTTGGTATATTCTTGTTAAACTATCTTTTGTTAAATGATTTTTATGGGTTTCATTACTATTTGAGCTGAATTTTGAATGGTAAACATTGTATGTTAAAAGTTTCTTAGAAAAAGGAATTTAATTTTTGTACTTTGGAGATATTTTTTACTTAGTACTGGGGAAAATGAAATGGGAAGGTGGTGTGATTATCCCCTATAATAGGGAAATATTTATTATTTATTTTTGAACTTTTAGATATTTTATTATTAATAAATAACTATATTATTTCATTTTAAAATTTACAAAACATTTCACACCCTGTTTTTATAATAATCATAAAATTCACTAATACTCAGATGATTTGTTATCACCTTGTAAAATACCCCTTAAAATAATTTTCCTCTGGAATTTTAGGATTTGGTTACCCATGTTATTAAGAATATTTTTCCCTCTATAGTAATTATTAATTAATTATATAAGACCTGTATCTTGGGACTTTAATCCAAAACATTTATTGGTGAAGTGAACTGGACACTAGCCCACTAAAATTACTATAGTGGCCATGATACAAGACCAAATAATATCAATGTTAAAGTGTATATATATATACATATATATTAAATCATGAATAAAATTTCATTAAACTATTTCTAGAGCTAATGTTTATGTTTCTTAGCTGATCCAAGTAGCCCAATTTGAAGATGGAATTTTGTGTAAGATTTTGTAGGTTAGAATGATATCCCACCACTATTATCATAACTTCAATATAAAAATTCCAATTGGAATAAAAACTTACTATCTATTATAATACATCATGAAATACATTTTATTCATCTATGATCTACCCAAACATAGAAATAATGAAGATTGTTTTGGTGCATCAAGTAGAGGTATCCAACTTTTATTGATTTTTAATCTCAAGGGAGGAAAAATGAAATAATTTTCCAACCATCTGTGCCTACCCTAACTCATTGGGAATAATTTTATATATGGGGGTTTACCCAACGCTCCTAAATTTACCATTTAATGTACTGTAAGTGAAGGAATTTATTTTTTAGTTTTAATTTTAATTTTATTTCATCTCTTTGTTGTTGCAAATTTCTTTCTCTCATATAAGTTACATGAATCATATTAGTTTCTTAATAAAAGTTTTCAATTTTCTTATAATATATTATTATTCATAACAATTTGATACGGATTCCTCAATATGTAAATTTATCCACACTAAAAGTTTGAAATTCTTCAACCAATGGTGGAGTGTCTACTATTTTATTGATTTATCTTCTTCAATTCAACCTTTATGAGTAAATGTTCATATTTCATTAAGAGATTTGAATAAATAGAGGGATAAACTTCTTATTAATTAATCCTATGAAGTTTAAAGAGTATGGATTGGATATTATTTCCTTATTCCATTAATTTTTAATCAATTGTTTTTCATGATATTTTTTTGATGATTTAATTTATCTGTTGTCCTCTCTAATTTTATGGATACACATTATGAGGGATAGAACAATCCTCTACCTTAGAGTGTTCATTAAAATGATTTTATTGAATGATTCCATATCAAATTAAAGAAATGTAAATCATTAAAAAATAAATTCATCATATACAACTTAAATAATAACATAAGATTAAATAATTGAAATTAATTTAATTTACTTTCATATTTTTTGTTTCAGTTACCGAAATCAAATAAAACCCAAATTTTACACTTTATAGTAAAATACCCCAATATGATGTTTTAGTGTTTTTAGGTTACCTCTTAGTTCTATATTGATTCAATAACCCCAACTGTGCTACTAGAGACCACTTCAACCTACAAGGTAAATTTTGGAAAAACAAAATTTTGGAACTATTTATAAGGACCATGTAAGTAACATAAACACTCTCATTATATTCTCACTTTGTTCATTTACTCTCACTACAATTTCTATTATCATTTTTTATTTCTATCATTTTTTTATGCATTCCTTCTATCCTCAAACCAATGTTCAAGATGAGTTAGAGAATATAGAAATAAAGAAAAAAAAATAAGAAAGTTTCAACCCCTAGAGAAAAGATTTATTTATGATGCACATGGATTCCATTTGGGAATATCAAACCACTAATAAAACTATCATTTTCATGTCACTATATCACTTATTTTATGCCAAATATTTACATTAAATAGTTAAAATTGAGTACATGGATTTTTGGGTAATTAATAATATGAATTTTGATGTTTATTTATCTGGAATAGAGAATAAATTAAACCTTATTAAATATTAGGAACTCAGGATGGTGGATTATGAAAATTCAAGGATAAATAAGGATAGAGTTCATGCAAACCAGTCTAGGATTCTTAAATTCAAACACTATGAAATAGAAAAATATGTTCTCATATATAGTTATAAAGTTCATTTCTAATCAAAAAATTTGAGTTCAATATTTTTAGGGATATACATTGTGAATCACATATTCCCTCATGGGGAAGTCATGATTTATGATTCTACTGGTGTTCATATTTTTTAATTCAATGGTTATAGGATAAAACCTTGTATAAAATCATTCCATAAACATGAAATTGAGTAGGAGTTAAATGAGAAAACCTATGAACAAAATAATAATTGATAAGCTTGGGTACTATTAGATAAAATTAACTTAAAATAATCACATTATTTGATGTAACTCGACTTCTGGATATTTTTTTTTCTATGTTTAAAAAAATTAAAATAAAAATAAAAAAATTGTTAAAAAAATAATATATTAAAAATAAAACAGAAAAATTATTTTATTTTATTTTGTTTTGTTTCCTTTTATTTTGTTTTGTTTTTTTTTATTTATCTATATTTTGAAAAGGTTAGACCACATGTTAATGGTGAAAACACTATAATGTATGCCAAGGCCAAAAGATTCAAACACACAATTTAAGGGAGAAAAGGGAAAGTTTGTACCATTTACATATTAACTATATTGCTTCTATTTTCATCCCTTTTACATGTATACATATAATTGATAGTTTGTGTGTATGTATCAAAATATATATATATATATTTTTTATTAACCTATACTTTGAGGTGGTGTTAAACATTCAAAAATAAATAGATATGTTTTTATCTTTCTTTTTTTTGAGTATTTTTAGTTAAGGGAACCCCTTGGGATTATATGGTGTTATAACTATTCATTATGTGATATTTAGAGGATTCAGAGGTTGGTGAATTTACATTCAAATCACATACTTATAAGAAATTAAACACCATTTAGTATATATTTATGAGGAATCTATGAGTGACATGGAGCTCAAATGATTAATTGGTTCCAACATAGGATTTTTCTTTAAACTACTAGGAGACTTTACTCCATATTTATATTTCAAATTTTATTTTAGAAATCCATGACCCTATTTCCTCCCCTTTTAAATTTTATTTTTTTCAATAACAAGGGAAGTTTAATTCTAATATGGGGGTGAAAATAAAGGAAAAAATTGTACCTTAAAAAAATTACATGTGTCAATGTAAAATAAATTTATTTGTACTTGCATGTGATAATAAACTTTTTGATCTTTAAAACTAGATACCAAATAATTATAAATTCCTTTATTTTTATTTTTTTGTAATTTTATTTTCACAAGAATTAATTTTGGAAATCATGGTTGTTAGATGTGACTTTTCATTGTCTATATTTTCATCCAATTAATCAAAAAAACCACCTAAAATGTCCCTTATATTTTGGGGGAATTGTTTGAGTTCTTAAGGTCCCTAGTAAATAGAATATGTTATGTAATTGTTTTATGTTTAACATGAGCATTAAAAAAATAAAAAATGTAAATAAAAAAATAATAAATTTTTAACATATACCAATTGATTGACTTAATTTATGGATTTCAAAACTTGGGGACCATGAATCCATTGATTTATAGAACAAATTTGGGAGTTAAATCTCTATTATTTTTAGTTTCATTTCATTATCAATTGAGTTAAATTTTTATAATTCTTTATTATGTATGATTCACTTGGTACCCTAAGGTATTTTTTCATGGGAGTCATCAAAAAATTAATTCTACATGGGTTGACTTAATTGAGAACAAAGTCAATTACCAAAGAAAATTGGAAACAAATATAAAGAAAAATTAAAAATTAGAACAAAAAAAGAAAAAAACGAAATAATCATATTAGGATTAAAACTTGATTCTCACATAGTATTTCCATTTTTTTCCATTTATTAAAAATAAAAACCCATGTATATAATGATTTATAACATATCATTATGCTTAATTGAAATTCAATGAAAATTATAAATAAATTTGAAGAGTTGAATAGGATTGGTCTTGGAATATTATTGAAATACTATATTGTTTTAAATTATTTTGATGGGTTTCATGACTATTTTATGTGAGGTATTAATAATAATCATTTTATTACAAAATATTCTTGAAAAATGAAATTTAAGTTTCATCTTTTTGAGATAGTTTTTTCCCAAGACTAGAACTAAAACTGGGGGGGTATAATTATCCACTAGGAGAGATTAATATTAATTATTTATATTTTAATTTTCATGTTCTTCATTGTTCATAAATTCTAGTAATAATGAATTTTACAATTTAAACATCATTTTTTATTTTCAGAAAATTTATTTAAAATTAACTAATACTCTGCACATTTTTCAATCCCTTATAAAATACCCATGTTTGTAATTTTGATTTATTTTTATGGATTAGGTTACCAATGTTATGAGTTATATTTTATAATTTTAAATCAATTATATATTCATTATATAAGACCATCATCTTGTGCCTTGATTCTAGAAAATTCTAGGTGATGTGTATTGGAAAGTAGCCCACTGATGCAAGTAGGAACCATGATATAATCCTAATGAAGCTTAAATTTAAGATTTATATTGATGAGATCCTAATGAAAATTTCATTAAACTATGTCTATAGAAAATTTATAGATTTAATAGGTGATCTAGGTGGCCCAAGTTGAACATCCAATTTTGGGCTAGATTTTGTGTCCTCAAATAAAATCCACCCATTGTAATCATAAATCCACTATTTTGATCAAAATTGGTGTCAAACTTTTAAATATATTATAATACATACTATGACACTTTTTATTCATCTATGAACCACCTAAATTTGTCCATCTTGATGCTTTTTTTGGCATTTCAAGTGTAAAGGCCCGTCTTACACCTATTTTTAGTCAAGGGTGGAAAAGTTCAATTTTCACAAACTTTCCACCCACATATTCCCCTAACTCATTGGAATGATTTGGATATATGTGGGATCAAACCAAGGCTCCCAAAATTACTATTTAAGGTAGAGTATTTAAATTAATCCAAGGAAGGTTTTTCTCATTCTTTCCTGAAAAAATGATGGGGGATCAACATTCTAGTGAGATTCACATCTGGTTAAATATTTTTTTATCTGAAAAAAAAACCCAAATGATTTAGCATTCATAATTACCTATGATCATCCTTTACAAACATAGGAATTCATTGGGATATCTTAACAAAGACACTAAGAAACTCACATCGGCTGAGAGTATGGGATGTCAGGATCATCACACCTTTTTGAGGAGAATTACTTATTATTCAAGGACTCTCTTATAAATTTAATATTTGTTCATGAATCTTTCCCAGATCCCAATATAAAACTGGTTACCTGAGAAAAATTTTCAGGTGTGTAAATGCCTATATATGTAGAAGGTAATCCTATCATTGAAAGAATATATATGTTTTATAGGTTCTCTATCTTACCACCCATTATTGATTAACAATAAGGGAATAATTATGATTTTACATCATCTGACAGGGTACTATAGAGGTTAATTTCATCTAATGAGGTGATTAGTGTTATGAAATTACAATTGAACCTTAGAGAGGTTTCTTACATATCATATGAAAATAGGAATCATAAACCACGTAGTTCGTATAGGACCATAGCCTATAGTTTAATGTCATGTGGGAAGGTCATCATGGAACTCAGAACTTAGGAAGGAATCTTAAATATCCTAATTTTAATAGGAATCAAAGTCATCATATTTTATTTCTTATAGGTTTTTTAATCATAAAAGGTGTGAAAATAGTTGTTTGAGCAGGAATTATGCATATAAGGCTGCCCTAAACAGCCTTATCATAGGTGTGACCTTTTGAGTGATTAGAATATGTAATTGGAATTATACCTAAATAGAGGCCCTTATTAAGACATTAAACTCGTGGTAATGTCACAATCATCATTGATCTATAATCACATGTGAGTATTTCTTGATGTGAGAAATAATATGTAGAAAAGTGTTGGAAACATTGCTTGGAGTATGATATTGAATTGGGAAAGGCTTACAAATTGAGGTTTCACTGATGTTTAAGTGGGGATTACACAAGGAGAATTCCCTAATGTTTTATTGAGGCATACACACTGATGTTTCCCTAATGTTTGACTCTTTAGGAATATATCCATTGAATAAAAGGAAAATATAGTTATGGATTACACCTTATGAGGATACCCATAATGGGGAATTTTTATCATGCTAATGGAATGATCATTGAAAATCCATAACCCCATGTGATTCATGATTGATATGAGAAACAATAGATATAAATGGGTCAAATTAATTTCATGTAGGTGTGGGAATTACACATTGAGGCAATCCTTTGGTATAGAGATCAGGCCATAGAAAAGTTTCCTACATATCATGTTTGAAAGTAATTAGATTCCTCATAGCTCACAATGCCTTAATGGGGGGATAATTACTTAATAGATAATAAGAAACACCCCATTGAAATAATTAGGTCATGTGATCTGTGAGAAGGATGGGTGATTACGTGTTGTGCATGATCTTTTCAGACTCATGCAAGCAGGAAAGGGTTTGATGGTATGCACCTTACATAAAAGTTTTTGAATCTGTCTAGATGTTCCAAGGAATATGGTATGAAATAAAATAACGTCTAAGTATTAAAGATCCTTTCATAAAGGTAATGTGGTCTCTCAATTCATGTGATCCCTTTGAAGTCATGCCAGTAGGAAAAGATATGAGGGTATGAGATCACATGACTGATGTGAGGCCAGATGATCATATGGCCTGGTCACATGACCAAGAAGCCATATAATTATTATTTTCATACCACGTGATCAATAATATATATTCTAATTTATTTCCATAAATAGTTCATCCTCTGATTGACCCTCACTTGTCTCATTCTCCTTTTATTTTCACAAAGTTACTCACCGGTATTTTTCAAGCGGAAGACCCTAGCGATCATGTAATCACTATGCTTTGGAAAGTTTTCCCCAATTTATATATGTCATTTATATCTATTTGGAGGGGGATTTATAAGCCTTACGACCCCTGAATCTTTTCAACTCTATATAGTAGTCAAGGCACATGCCTCGACTTAAATCAGTGGAAAGATTTTCTGTATAAGTTGTTAACAATTCATCAAATCCACACAATCAAGCCACATATCATCAGTGATGTAATCCCTTCATCACATGATAAAAAATGACTATATGATCAGTCCCTAATTAACTGATTCCTTGAAACCATTACATATCTAGGGTGAAATGCATGATAAAGGGCTCATGGATAGGGGTTCGATTTGTATTTTCAAGATCACATGTAGGTATCACATGATTGTAAAGACAAACATGATAAAGAGACATTACATGATCCATCTAACATGTCCAAATGCATTCTCATTACTAGGCCAGTATGACTAAGGGACTTCCCATGATGAGGCAAATATATCCAAGTTACATCATGTGATTAGGTTGACATGTGCAAGGGCATTCAGGTGATCTGGCTATCATGTCCAAGGGCTTCCACATGATCAATGAACTAATCACATGAATCGCATAATCCTTTCACATTAATAAAAATTCATATTCCATCACCTAAGCATAATATCATTTATAGACTTTATCTCATGAATCCCATGGTAGTTTTTATGTGTTTTTTCACTAAGACATTTCATGATCAAGTAGTTCCAATCCCAATAATTGAAAAAAACATTCACGTGAACAAATTATCGTGGAATTTATTACATGATTTATAATGGGGGAATAACATGGTCATTGATGCATCATGAATTGAAAAGAAACCCTTGTCATGGAAAAACACTTCTAGATGTCTTCAAGGTGTCATGTGATGATTCATGGGCTATGAGATCATGAGTCTATGATAGGGTCACACAATCACATAACCTAGGTGATTAACACCCATATAATATAGCCTTATTATTTTCCCTCATGGAGGAATTATACTTGTTCATTGGGTATTTTTATCTTCAATTTTCCAATGAATATTTGGAAGGTTTCAAAAAATCCCCCCCCCCTCTGAAATGAAGTTCAAATGGAGGACCAAGATTTGGTTCCAAGGAAGTAAATGAACCATGTGTCCCTTCAGCTTTCTCCTATTATCCCTTAAAATGAAACTTGGTCTTCTGGGAGACGTTTTTTATTTTTACATGATACCATATATATAAAAGGGAAGAGGGCTGACAATTTCACTTATTACTTATATGTTTTTAGATCTCTCAAGATTTATCTTTTTTTGGGATTACTACATGAAATAGAATCACATAATCCAATTATAAGAACCCGTCGTGTGACCCAATCACATGAATTTATTTCATAACTACATTTTCTAGAAAAATCATGAAAACAATCCACTAAATAATCAATAGTAATTCATTTTAACTATGTCACGAAATCTTCGATATGAGTTTACTTAACATGATGTACTTGTCTTTCATGAGGCTACATAATTTTTTGCTTGAATTGCATAACCTTCCTATGCTCATGTGATCAAAAGGATCAGAATGGATCATACTATTGTAAGACTAATAATGGATCACATTCTCTATATAATTCAATCAAGTTCATGAACATTTTTATCCTACCCACCTTTTTGAGATCCCAACTCTATTCTAATGCATTATTTCTATACCTTAGTTTGGATGGATTTGAGTTCATAAACTTTATATAATGTGGTCGAACAGAGGGATATGATCAATGGGAACCACAATGATGATCCATGATATTAGGTTTTTTTAAATGAGGTTTTAAATGGTCTTCTATTGATTTATCATCAGAATTATCCTATATCATATAGACTAACTCTATAAAATTTCATCCTTATTGATGATGCCTCCATCACTTCGCCCAACCAAAATCTTCCGACTTCCTTTTTTCATCCTCTATTGATTGTATCTAGGTGATAGTCTCTGAGCATATTCAATTGATCCTGGAATAATTCTAGAGGTTATCCTATGCATTAAGTCCCTCCAATTTGATCCAATATGATTTCAATCTCACTCATCAATTGGTTCCCCGAGTTACTCAAATATACTTGTCTCTTATTTGGACAATCCTAAAGGTGGTTGGAGACTGAAATAGGATTTGTGCCCCAATGGAAATTTTTCAGATGAATAAGAAGGGATGTTTTGGTTTATATAAATCTACATAGAATTTTCCAAAAAACTTCACACAATCCAACTCTATGAGGTGATGTGGATTTATCAATTTATCATGTATCAACAATGAGAACTTATTATAGAACTGATCATTCATTGGAACCCCATCACAAACACTTTTCACTAAACCCATGGTGAAGTAGGAATTAGCCTATGGTACATCCATAAATTTGGGGGAATACTTTCTATTGGGGAAATATATGAATAATTCCTCCCTAACATGAATATTTGGGATTAAATTAAACATAATACCTATTTAGCATGGGATATGATCACCATTTTGAGGGAGAAGATGAAGAATGAGCTAAAACTATGTTTGATCATCTAATTCAAAGATAGGATAAACATATTTCTTTTATAAGTGGGGCTCATTCAACTATTGTACGTACTCACCACTACCCTTCTCGATGGGTTCAGGACATTGTGGACTCTTATTAGGAAATATTGGAGGTTGGGGGGTATACTTTAGGGGCCATGAGGTAAAACTGATCATGTCTTAAATTATATATCTCATGGTATTTTCAGCCATGTTTCTAAATGAATGGATTTTATCTATGTATCTGGGTCATCACATTAATGATGACAGCTCAACCGACAGATGGGTGACACCTTAACCTGGTGGTTCCAACCCTTTCCTATCTTTATTTTCTTCTTTTCCACATTTAATAGGGTAATACCCCTTATCAGATTAATAGAAACTTTTGATTTAAATTTTTAATGATATGCATGAACTTATAGTGTTATGGGTATCAAAATACCATTAAAATACCGCAATCCTTATTTCTAACTAGGTGGATAAATGTCTTTGGGGTCGATTTAATGGATTTATACATTCATGAGGCCAACAGTATGTTGAGAAAACATAATTGTTTTAATTTTAGACCACAACTCGCACCTTCTGGGATGACCATTTATGAGGGTGGTGGTTCCCATGATGATAATCCATATAAAGGCTCACACTTTGATGAGGTTCTTGCAGCTCATTTAGACCAGCTAGTCATCTATAAGCCATATTCCACTTATAGGTTTGATCATTAGTTCTGATTCAATCAGAAGGTATCCTCACTTCTTTTTACTGTCATGAAAGGGGAATGAAATACTGAGATTATTATTAAATTCTTGCTGATATCGGTGTTTGACGATACCAATGTAATGGTTTCCTTTTTTCTAACTGAAGCTCCTACCTATATATCCTAAGACTTTTCCAAATATTATACGAAATCTAACCCAATTAGAATATTCATCCAACAATTTTGATGAGTATAAAACCCTTAGGCTTCCTAAAACCCCTTGCATGCGGCTATAATGGAACTAATTTAGGAATTAATTAGCATTTAAAGAATGCATACTCCTTATTATAAGGATTCTTTTGTTAATGGGGTAGGGTTTGTTGGGGAATATATCCCCACATTACTGATAGCAGGTAATGTGCTGATCAGAGGATGGTCAGAGTATATTACTAGAGAAGGGAGAGTAGTTCATGCTGCTATTTTTCTTCTTCATCATATAGGTTGGGATTTCCTTCGATCGACTTGATACCAGAATATGTCCTGATTGTTTTTCCTCATGATGATACACCCTCCAAAATGGTTATTTAGAGTGGGATAACATGAAGATTAATTTGGTACTAGATTTATGTCTTAATTATCAAGACTCCCTTAGAGGAAATTCATGATCAAGGGGAGCACATATTCCATCACTTCTATGACCTAGGAGTATGAATATTCAATTATTTAATATTATATGAAATTATCTTGTGAATTATCTTGTTCTAGTAGAAATTTTCAAATTATGAGGAAGCAATACATATTTTACAAAAAAAAAATCTCTAGTCTATGAAGGATGAATCAGATGTATTGGATGAAAAACTTCATATAGCCTCCCATTGGGTGAACAGATGAGTGACCTAATACCTATATATCAGAACATAAAGTAGTAATAGCTCATTAAATGGTTTATCTCTCAAATTTATATTATTTATTAAAGGCCACTGGACAATAGGACATGGAGTTATCTTCATCAATCAAGGGTCTTCATCCTCTAAACACGGAAGATAAAATGGAGTGGGTGACACTTAAACATTCAATTTAATCCCCCCTCCAGACTTTGTGTGGTCTCGAGAACTCAACATATCATTTTTTACCAACATCTTATGGTATTTTCTACAAAGAATCATCAAAGAGACTCCAGATTGTGGAGATTTCTCCCTTTTTACTCAATCAATGAATGAATCTTTTTAATTTTTTGAGTTCCCATCAGTCCTATTATTCTCTTATCATGTGAATCAAATATAGATGGATTAATATCGCATAGATCACCAAAGAAATCAAGTGTTCCTTAATTCTGTGAAAAACCAAATCGGAACTCAAAAACTTGAATAATAATGGGTGCCTTTCAATAATAAATCATGGACAAAAATTAGTATAATTTTATTATTGACTATTAGGGTTAGCCCTTTTTTATTCATTTAGTTTTAAGGGATTCCCCAAGGTTGATTTATTTTAGAGAGAGTGATAGATTTAAATTTTTCCTAGGTCAATAGACATAGAGAGTGTAGCATGATTTTTTCTTGGTCTAAATAATAGGCTCTAAAAGCATTATATATCTTGTTTTAAGCCCCAAATTTTTTATAACACATTTAAGGGAAGGATTAATGGGCAAGAACTTATATTTTTCTTAGACTTCCCCTTCTGGTTTTTTAGAATGAATATTTGTATACCTTTTATATTTTATAAGTTGTAAATGTTTCATAGATTACACAATGTGTATTTCTAGAGAGAAAGAACTAGACTTTTTACTAGGGTTACCTATGTGGGTTTTCAACCTCATGAGTATTATGTCACTTTTAATTTTTAGTTCATATTTTTTCAAGATAGACTGATATAGATAATTTTTCGTGTATAACGAAATAAAACCTATGTTTTTGTAGTTTAGGGATGTATAACTTGAAACTTTTTTTATGTAGTTTAGGATCATATTGCTTGGACCTTATTATGTTGTAGTTTAGGTTTGTATAGATTATCAATTTTTCTACTATAGTTTAGTGTCATATATCTTGGAACTTATTTTTTTAGTTTAGGGTCATATTACTTGGACTTTCTTATACTGTATTTTAGGCTTGTATAGCTAAAACCTTTTTCTAAAGTATTCTAGTGTTGTGTAGCTCAGACTTTCTTATGCCTTATTTTAGGGTCATATATCCTAAACCATATTCTTTTGTATTTTAGTGTCATAATACTTGAAATTTATTCTTATATATTTCATGGACCTATATCCTAGATTTGTTTTTATATATTTTAAAATATTATATTTTAAACCTTCCTTTGAAGACTTTGAAGGATGGGTATTCATGAAGGGTTATGAAACTCTGTATCTATAATAAAATTATGATGGATAAATATTCATGAATGGTTCAGAAAAAATTTATATTTATTTAGAATGTATTTGTTATATGGTTACATAACTTTAAGGATGGTTATTCATGAAGGGTTCTGACACTCAACATCGTTAAGGGGGAACTTTCCTCCAAGACCAAAAAAATCATTAAGAACAATCTCTAAGGGGCAGTATTATTCACCAGTGAATCCTAGTGGGGTTCATTTAGAGTATTCAGTCCCTATTACTAATATGCTATAATTAAGAACCAAGAGGGGTGAATCAAGGCTATGGGAGTTCCATGAGAAGTATAAAAACTCAAGTAATTGGTGGGTATTGACTCGGACTACAAAGACATGAATGTGATTTATAGAACAAATAACATTCAAGAAGGGTTTAAGCACCCTAAAAGTTGTGTATCTACCTAAAAACATGTTATCATGATGAAGGTATGTAATAAATCATTACTCTACCTTTTATTTGGACCCAAGCGGTCCAGAAATCAAAGATCAACTTTTACAAGGGTCATAAGATGGGCCATATAATCTTTGATTCTTTTTATTTGTGCTATAACTATAACTAAACTCTGAAAGTGGAGAGTTTAGATGGAATATACTTGAATTTTTCTCAGACCTCCCATTACATATTTTTATCTGGAAAAGTTTTTTTCACTTTCACTAGTAGTATAGGGTCTTTCAATTTGGACCATAGAAGGCTATAGTTTAAATTTGTACAACTTTAACCAAGGTGAACATAGTTTAAGTTCATGGTATTTGTACATAGTATAAGGGACGTTTTGAACAATGGCTTAATTAATTTTTCCAAGAAATATAGTACTCCAAAAATATTTGGACCATATGATGTAGGTGAGTTAAATCATGGCTTGACTTTCTTGGATCATGTGTGATGTTATAGGATAGTGATGTTGAGGATAATCATGAATCACACTATGGTGATGAGTTCCACTTTGATGTTATCAAGGATCAAGAGGATTAAAAGGACCTTATTGAAAGGCCTAGATTCCTATGGTTTATGGGTTATGAAGATCCAACTATTATATAGTCAAAAATAGGGATCCTTTCTCCTTTTATAGGGTGAATTATGGTTTGTGGTAACCTGATACATTCAATACATGAAGTGATATTTATGGATTGAGGTGCTAAAAAAGATGATTGAAGTAAAAAAACATTGGTTAACCATGGTTAGTCTGTTATGGTCCTTTGATAAGGAGGGTTGATGAATGATAATCTTAAAAATTTAACATATTTTAGTGGGGACCTAGAAATCACACAGTTTAATGACATACGATCAATATGTGATTGTCATGTATTTTAAATTCATGTGACTGGGAATTCATCCTTAAAGTTTAACATAATGTGGTAAGTACATATTCCTTGTAGTTTAATGTCATGTTATAATGATATGGGAACTGATGTGAAATTATGCAACATGTCCTTGGAGACACCCTACATTGGTTTAGGGCATTAAAATACCAGAGGCATTGTCTATCCTCGCAGAGGCTTAATTGTGGGTAGTCATATACTGAGGTCCTTTTTCATAGATCTGACTCATTTTCAAGAAATGTTTTGTAGATCTAAATCATACGAAGGTGAAACGGTCTCATATTTCTCAACCACCCTTAAAATTTTTAAGATCATGAAGGATCAAAGTTAGGGGAACATGTAATTTCTATGGATGGATCAACATGGGTTTTATTATACATCTCATGAGAGAACGAATCATGTCATAAATATCTTCTTCAAAGAGACCCCCTATATGATCTATCTCATACATATAAAAGGGAAGGATATTTTTCTATTTGATTTTGTAGTTGGGCCTAAGATTATAGGATTTGGGCATCACTATGTGACTCATGGAAATAATAATCAAGCCACACATAGTTCTCACATGTCTCCCCACATAGATCAAACTCATATGTAGAGAGTGGACATTTTTATTAGTCCATACATAATATTTGTTTGTCCTCATCTGCATGGATCAAACTCATGTGTAGGGAATAATAATTGATTTGATCCCTAGTGTAGAATTATTAGGGAAGTAAAGTAATACTTCAAAGGTTCAAACACTAAGGTAGGAGAGGGAATTTATTTTCTATGAAATTATAGTTCGGGCATGGTAATAGGTTGTGTGAGAACCACTAAGTGTCCTACAGAGATATGAATCAATCCATACATAGTTCTAGAGAAGTTAATGGTTCCCTTACATAGATCTGACTCATATGTCGGTGATATGGGCATTTTCCCCTTTAAAGAGAAGTCATCCACTACTTCCTGGGTTCATGATCACAAATCATTGGTTATACCGTCAAGGTGAAGGGATCTCATATTGGGATAGGCTTTCACTAGTGGGGATATCTTTACATTATTTCATCCTAAACAAGGTTGATAGCTTTCAATATAGATCAGGAACCAAGGAAGGTTGTGACAGTGGAAAACCTATGATTGGGCCTATGACAATAGACCCAGGCATCACTATTTATCAACATAGGTCATGAATCAATCCATACATAGCTCTTATTAGAGAAGGTTCCCTATATAGATCAGGCTCATGCATAGGGATGGGGGCACTTATTATTTCAAATATTGTTTCTGGTCCTAGGGTGGAACACTTGGGAAACATTACATATTATATGCTAACATGAATCAAGGAACAAATAGTTCTTATAAATACTCCATAAATAGATCTATATCAAATGCAGAGAGTTAAGGGGATTTCATCTTCTATTGCTGAGGCTTGACATCATAAAGGGGCCTCTACATAGATCTATCCCATAAATATGGAAAGGAAATTTATATATTTTATCCTGGTATAGGGATGAAAATTTTATTCCAATAATAAACTTATATATTTGGGAAATATTTTCTTGCATGGATCTATATATCATGTTAGAAGTAATTCCCATAGGATTTCCCACTCTAAGAAGTTTTAGGACTTATAGGATGGACCAAATGGGATTTTCAAGAAGAATGACTAACTCAGGGAATTTGGGTATTCACATGAGATGCATACATGGAAATTAAATGGTACTAGAATATGATGTTATTATAATTCTTTAACAATGAGTATAACGCAAATAGGTGTAACATTAAGGGTATCTAGATCCTCTTGAACAGTTTGATTTTAGGAATTATAAATCATTACCCAATAATATTTGAGTCAATGGGAGGTGGATACTGGTGGTATAGCAACCCAAGATTAACATACATGGATATTACATCATTTTAAATGAATATTCAGTACATTGTAAAAATACATGCCTAAGGACCATAATAGTTTAGTGACTTTGGAAATGTGGAAACAAAATATTATATCCTGGTGAAATATGTTCAAAATATCCCATAAATATCTACACCTTTAGTACTTCTACCTAAAATCATTCTTCATAATCTAGAGAAAGTAAACATAAGAATGGGGTGATATTAAATGCTCAGTAAGGGTAAATAAAGTAAATGTGTAAGCATAACATGAGAAAAAAGGTATGGAACTTGAGAATAACATTTTAAGATCATACCCGACATATTATAGATCATAATAAATATTGGTAGTTCATAAGACATAGATCATAAGATAATTAAGAGCATAATTCATGAATGCATAACATAGAAATAAGACATGGAATTTGTCACATGCAAATTGTTTTATAATGTTGTGAATATGTATAAGTAGAAATAAATTCAATCATTAAGTTATGGATATGAAATTAGGCCCTTGAATCAACTTAAGAACATGCAACTAGGTCTATTCATAACGTTTTGAACATGTAATCAAGTTCACACATAACCTTATGGACATGAACCTAGGTCCATGCATAAATTTGTGAACATGTAGTCAGGTTCACGTATAACATTGTAAACATTTAATCAGGTTCATGCATAAACTTATGGACTTGAAACCATGTCCATTAATAACATTATGAACACGTAATATGGTTCACTCATAACATTGTGAACATGTAATCAGGTTCAAAAATAAACTTACGGACATGCAACCATTTCCATGCATACATTGTGAAAATATAATTAGGTTCATGCATAAAATTTATACACATGATTCATCCATCATTACCCAATGCATTGGAGGGAGATATATGTCCTACCCATCTCATAATAAAATAATTCATACATGTTCCATAATATAATAAAACTTTCATCATATCATGACCCATAAAAATAGATAGGTTTTATAAACATCAAATCATAACCCACAAAATGAAATGGGTATCAATAACATTTCATCATAGCATAACATATGAAAAGAGATAGGTTTCACAATCACTTCATGAAAGAATAACCCTTGAAAAGAATCAGGTTTCAAAAGTATAAAACATGTGGAATATAAATGGGTGTCATAAGCATCATTCCATCAAAACATTAACCATTCAAGAAAAAATATGAAGGCAACCTTTGGATAATTTCCTATAAGGGCTTGAGTAACTTCAACAGATGTCATCTTAGATGGAAAATAACTTGGAAGGAGATTTTGAAAACATTTATTGAGTTAAATATCCTTTATTATTTGAAAATTATCCTTAAAACAAAAAACCTATTGAAACCCATTTTCTTGAAAATAAACTTGAGATCTTATAAATAAAGCTTTGAAAACCTTTAGGAAACCTTTTTCTTTGAAAAAATATAAATAGATTTTGAAAATGTTTTGAAACCCATTTTACTTAAAAACATATAAAATTATATTGAAATATTTTTGAAAATCATTTCTTTGAAAATCTATTTTAAAAACATTTTCTTAAAAATTAACCTTTAAACATGAAAATATATCTCCAAAGGATTGATGGCAGATGAATCAGTACATGTCATATGAGGTAAAAATAACATTCCTTTTTGTATGGTAAAAAGGTTATAAAAATTCCTTATTAATAAAGAGATAAGAATATTCCTTTTAAATCATTAATAAAAGAAAAAAATTGAAAAATAAATTTTAATGATCATAGGGGATTAGTAAAATATACTTAGAAAACCTTTTTAGAAAACATGGTTTTCTAACTTAAGAGGGGGTAAAGTTGGGCTTTCTTAAAGAAACTTTCTTAATTGTATTATGTAACAAAGAGTATAAATATAGTATAAATACATGAGTATAGAATTAATAACTATGGGGGAATAAAATTAATGAATGTATTAAGATATTTTTTTGTAATATTTCATCAAATGAAGCATAAACCTAAATGATCATAAAAAGCTTTGAGATTGTTTCAATAAACTCTTACCACTTGGTAACTCAGGATCATGCTCTCCATGTAACAAAATGAAATTAAATGAAGCTTAGAATATCATGAGAATTTTTATATTCATTATATATCATGTAAAATGGATGTATAAACTCCTTAAAATTAATTTATGCACTTAACAATACATGAGTCTCAATGAATCCAAATTGAGTCAAAACTAATTTAATGATTTGATAACTTTTGAAACATAAACCCCATGAAGTAAAGGTCATAGAATGGATATGTAAATACCCATAAATTTAACTATAATAATATTTTATTACAACCATGGGAAATATACACACCACATAAAATGAATGTGTGGTGAATAAATCATGTATCTCATTGAAATAAAAAGTGAGAAGAAATCCTCTTACCTTGTGTCTTGACTCTCATCAAACTCAATCAAACCACTTTTATAATAAATAAACAAATATTATAAATATTTTAAGGAAACATATTATTATATATAATTACAAATATGGTTTTATTACAACCTTATATTACCCACTTGTTAGTGATCCTATGTTAAGGTTTTACATTGTGTAATATTCGCTTTATTCTTCACATGTGTCTTAATTTGTTAAAACTTTGATACTTATACTTATATCATGATTTATAGAATTTAAAACATGATATAAATATAATTTATATATATTATATTTTTATTATAATAATATATAGATTATGTAAGTATGAAATGGAATACATCATTCACAAAGACGGTTGGTTATACGTACGCATGAATGTGATTTCTATTTAATTGTTATATTGATATAAAAAAATTAAAATACATATATTCATATATATATATATATATAATTATCACAGTAGATTTATGATATCATATATATCATTTATTTTAAATAAAACAATCCTTAATAAAATCCACGTGGTGTATGAATGAATCATATCACTTTGAGGGACGGTAGTCCACACTTCCTAAAATGAAATTATCATATTAACACCAAACGGAAAGTAAAAACGATATGTGTTGTAAAATGAATATAGATGACTAAAGAAATAAAAAATATAATATATAAAAAATATAAACATATTTTTCATCCTAATTTCTACCATGATAGGCAGTAATGAAAATTGAACAATCATCATTTAGTGAGGCAGTAGTTCGCCGTACACATAAACAATATGTTCAATATCTATTAGATGGAGGTGTGTGTAAGTGTAGGTTGAAAAATTAGTATAAAAAATACTAGTATATTTAGGATACTGGTTGTTTTATAAAATCATGTAAAAAATAAATTGTATGGGTGGAGAAGGAAAATAAAAGAAAGGATTTTAGGGAAGACGTTACCTCTTAATCGGGTAACTCTTTTTGGTTTGTGCCAAAAGGATTCCTTGTATTTCCATATTCTCGAGGAAAGTATTCTAGAAGTAAGTGAGAGATGTTTGGAATTATATTTTATAGATATTTTATTAACCAAATAGGTTTTAGAGGAGTAAAGAAGATGGAGAGCTGGTGGCCTTTTATAGGAAAAGAAAAGGACTCACTTCAAATTTTTGAAAATAATTTAAGTGTACACATGTTCTTACCTAAAATAAGTCATAAAAAACCAAAATAAATAAATAATTGAAGGTTTATGGACTAAAATTTCCATAATATGGGTTTTGTACACGTTTCTAGGTCATTTTGGTCCCTAAGATTAAGGGTTAGTCCCTATTTAAGTTTAATTTGACCTTAACCATTGTGATTAATTTTAATCACTTTTACTAATCTTTTTGGTCAAAAATTAAGTTGAACTTATTATATTCTAAATATTATATTGATTAAAATGTTTTATATTAGTTTTATGTAATTAAATTCATAAAATTGGGAAAATTAAGATTAATGCTAATCCAACAAACACAAAGAAATTACAGGTTTTTAAAGTAGAAAGAAGTTCAAAAATTTATTAAGTTTTTATTTTAAATCTCAAAGTAAAATTGATTATAATGACCAAAATTGTCTTAATAGATGTCTAATTTATCTAATGTGACCTTAAAAAATTAAAATAAAATTTAAAATTAATAATTATTTAAATAAAAAGGCAATTTTTAACTAAAATGCAGTATTTTTAACTATTCATCAATAAAATGAAGTTTCTTAGAAAAAACCAAAAAATTCACCCTAAGATAATTTAGAAATTATAAATTAAAAAATTAATTTTATTTTATCAAATTCAATTTATAAATGTTTCTATAATTAATTTTATTATTAAAACCAGTTCATTTGAGAAAATAGTATTTTTAAACATAAAAGGACTTTACAAAAAATATTATCTTTCATTACCAATATGTTTTATCTATATAAAAATTCATAAATAATATTTGAAAATTAGTTATTACTATTCATATAACTAAGTTTTATGGATAGTTCATAATTATCTCATTTAAATAATTATAATAATAAAATGATGTTTCATAGAAACATGTGTGTTGTGTGTAACATACGCCAAGTTGGTGTTGGGGTAGTGCAAGACAAGTTGATATTGTGTGTAGAGCAAGCCAAGTCAATATTTCTTGTAGTGCAAGACAAGTTGGTTCCAAGTGAAAGTAATTTTTGACTTAGTTTTTTAATATAAAATGAACTATTTTCAGTGTTCTATGAAATGGAAATAATATCAAAAAGATAAGAAAAAAATATTTCACAAAATCTTAGGGCCTTACATTCTACCAACCTTAAAATGATTTTTTCTATCAAAATTCATCTAGGTTATCAAAGATTTGATACTTTAAAGTTTCATTCCTAGAAATCCACATCATAAAAATGAATAGTTAAACTTCCCTTAAAAATGGAAATTTTGAATCATAACGGTTACCCAAAGTAACATATAATTGGGTTTCCTCATAAGATAACATTGATTGGGAGTCAAGATTGGACATAGAGGAAAAATGTAAATATTTATAGGGAGTTATTGAGGTTATAAATCACAAACAAGTGAATTATCGATGAAAATTTTATGGTCTCAAATTCATAAATCTATGATTATTTAAAAGGCCATTAATTCAATAGAAATTAAGGTATCAGGACCAAAAAATTATCATTATCTTATCATTGATTAATTCTTTTTATTGACCAAGAATATAAGTAAATATAATTAATTTTTGTTATTCCCTTTCTTATAAACAATCCCAACCTATGGTTATGCCTTGATAGATTTACACTTCATCTCATATCCTAATAAATGAATGAGAATAATTTTTTTATTCCTAAAGTACTAACAGATCATGAGATCCATGGTATGAAATCCCATCTGTTATCATCAACACAAAGTAGTTTGAATAGGCTATCCAATATGAAAAAATCCTCATATGTAAAGATAAAACTTTAATACTACTAACTTTATCTGAATTCTAACTTAAAAATTCTATAAATGGTTGACCTTATAACCCTTCCAATATATAATTCACCCTTTCTTCCTTAAATATGCTATTATATTAAACCAAAAACATTTTTATTAAAAAAAACATGGGTACATCCTTATACTGATAGAATGTCATATGTGATTTTATTATTCCATAACCATATAGGGTAAATATAATCACAATAAATCTCACCAAATGATGAATTATAATACTTTCATAGGGATTATTCAATGAAAATAAAACATAAAATTCCTAACTAAGGAGTGAAGGATAACTAATTATTAATTATCTTGGTTCACTTCATCCTTTATGATCACATAATCTTTACCTTTAACCTTTTTCTTTAGAGGTTGGTGTGGATTTTTATTCACATTAGTCCATTTATTGGGTAAATTGTTAGCATAATGTACAAACTCCATGAAATTTAAACACTAAAGTGTGGGAGGTGAATTATTTGGAGAATTATATTTATTATCATTAACTCTAAATTCATATCCTTGATGACCTTTCTTTACACACTTTAGTAGTCCCCCTAAGACAATTTACTCCATGTTTCCTTCCACACTTTAAGTGTAATGTAAATCTAATATTTTTCTCTCCATATTCTTTAGAGTTTTATTTGAATTTTATGCATCTTTTAATATCATAACCATGAGATTAATGAGAATCTTAAATCTCTATTTCTGTAAGAAGAATATAAGGAAGGTAATTACTGAAAAATAAGTTATTTAACTCTTCCCAATCCATGGATTTAATTTTATCATGTTTCCTTGTATTCTTGATAAAGTTACACCACTATTTTGCATCATCTTCCATGTGATAACTTCCCAACATAACTTTTTCACATTCTGAAAAACAAAGAATAAAATATATCTTTTCAGTGTTACATAGCTATTTCTCAGTAAATAGTTGATCATTCATTCCACTAAAATAAGGTGGATGTTTCCTTAAAAAGGATTCAAGAAAACATTGTTCCCACCTTTGGTTATTTGTAAATTCAGCATGATTCATGGCTTGATAACAAAAAGGGTATGGAACTTGAGCACAACATTTGAAGATCATACCCTACATGTTATAGATAATAATAAATATTGTAAATTCATAAGACTTAGATAAAAAAATATAATTAATATCATAATTCAGGAAATCATAACATAGGAACAAGACATAGAATTTTTGGCATTGACATTGGTTTATAATGTTGTGAACATGTATAAGTAAAAACATATTCACTCATTAAGTTATGGACATGAAATCAGTCCCCTACATCAACTTATGGACATGAAAATAGGTTCATTCATAACATTATGAATGTGTAATCAGGTTCACACATAACCTTATAGACATGAAATTAGGTCTATTCATAACTTTTTGAACAAGTAATCAGTTTCATTCATAACATTGTGAACAAGTAATCATATTCACGCATTAACTTATGGGCATGCAACCAACTCTATACATAACATTTTGAACACATAATAAGGTTCACACATAACATTGTGAACATGTAAATAGGTTCACGTATAAACTTATGGACATGAAACTAGGTCCATACATTTATTTTAAACTTGTAATCAGGTTCATGTATAACATTTATACACATGAGAATCCATTGTTACCCAATGCATTGAAAGGAAATATAGGTCCCAACTATCTCATAATAAAATAATTCATACATGTTTCAAAAGATAATAAAACTTTAATCATATCATGTCCCATAAAAAGAGATAGTTTTTATAAACATAAAATCATAAACCACAAAATGAATTGGGTATCATTAAAATTTCATCACATCATAACCTATGAAAAGAGATAGGTTTCATAATTACTTCATGAAAGTATAACCCATGAAAATAATCGGGTTTCAAATTCATAAAACACATGGAATTTAAATGGTTTCATAATCATAATTCCATCAAAACATTAACCATTCAAGAAATAATATGAATATAACATTTGGATAATTTCCTAGAAGGGCTTTAGTAACATCAAAAGATGTCATCTAAGATAGAAAATAACATGGAAGGAGATTTTGAAAACATTTCTTGAGGTAAATATCATTTCCTATTTGAAAAGGATATTTAAAATGTAAAAACTTTTGAAAACCATTTTCATGAATATAAACATGAAAGATTATAAATAATTCTTTGAAAACATTTAGGAACCTTTTTCTTTTAAAAACATATAAATACAGCTTGAAAAACATTTGAAAAACATTTTCCTTAAACGTATAAAATGGTCTTGAAAATTTTTGAAAACAATTTATTTAAAAAAAATCTTAAAAATTAACCTTTAAACATGAAAAGAAATCATTAAACGATCGATGATGGATGAATCCATACATGTCATACGAGGTAAAAAGAGCATTCCTTTTGCACGGTAAAAAGGTTAAAAATACCTTGTTCATAAAGTGAAAAGAATATTCCTTTGAAAGAATTGGTAAAATAAAAAAGGGTAATAATTTCTTTTAATGCTCATAGGAAATTAGGAAAATATACTTGTAAACCCTTTTTAGAAAACATGGTTTTCTGACTAAAGATGGGGTAAATTTGGGCTTTCTCAAAAACACTTTCTTAACTATCTTATGTACCAATGAGTAGAAATATTTTACCAATAAATTCGTATATCATGAATAACCATGGTGGAATAAAATTCATGAATTTATTATGATATGGGTTGTAATAATTCATCAAAGGAAGCATAAATATAAACAATCTTGAAAAGTGATGAGATTGTTTCAATAAACTCTTATCACAAGGTAACTTGGGATCATGCTCTCCATGTAATAAAATAAAATTAAATGAATCCTAGAATATAATTAAAATATTTATATTAATGATATATCATGAAAATTTTAATTATACATGCCTCAAAATGAATTCAGGTGCATAACAAACACGAGTCTCGAAGAAGGAAAATTGAGACAAAACTATTTTACTTATTTATTAACTTTTTAAACTTAAACCCCATGAAATAAAGGTCACATGATGGATATTTAAATACCCATAAAGTTAAATATAATAATATTTTATTATGTCCATGGGAAATATACACACCACATAAAAGGAATTTGTGGTGAATAAAGCATGTGTCTCATGGAAATAAAAAGTGAGAAGAAATCCCCTTACCTTGTGTCTTGACTCTCATTGTACTCATTAAAACAACCTGTATAATAAGTAATAATTTATTATAAATATTTTAAAAAACCATATTATTATATATATAATACCATATAATATTTTATTATGACCTTATATTACCCACTTCTTAACCATTCTATGTTAAGGCTTCACTTTGGGTAATATTCACATTATTCTTCACATCTGTCTTAATTTGTTATATATTTGGTCCTTATACTTATATCATTATTTCCAGAATGTAAAACATGATATAAATTTCATTTATATACACTATATTTGTATTATAATAATCTGTATAATATATAAGTCTGAAACGGAATACATCATTCAGCGAGACGGTAGGCCGTACGTATGCATGATCGTTATTTCTGTTTAATTGTCATGTTGATAGAAAAACATAAAATATATATATATGTATATATATATATAATTATTATATTATATTTATTATGTCATATATTTTTGTTAAAAACATCCTTAATACAATCCATGTAGTGTATTAACGAATCATATCGCTTTAAGGGGTCGGTAGTCCACACTTCCTCTAACAAAATTATCGTATTAACACAAAATGAAAAGTAAAAAAATATATGTGTTGTAAAATGAATAAATAAGCCTAAATAAATAATAAATATATTTTATAACATATATAAACATATTATCCACCATAACTTCCACAATGGGAGGCAGAAATGAAAATTGAACAATCATCGTTTAGTGAGGCGATAGTTTTCTACACACATAAATTATATGTTTGATATCCATTAGATAGAGATGTGTGTAAGTTTAGGTTAAAACCTAACCATAAAAACATCCTTTTATATTTAGGATACTATTTTTTTTAAACAATCATGTAAAAAGTAAAGTGGAGGGGTTGGATAATAAAAATAAAAGAAAGGACTTGAGGGAAGATGTTACCTCTTTATCGGGTAACTCCTTTTGATTTGTGGTGAAAGGCTTCCTTGGATTGACTTCTTCCCAAGGGAATGATTCTAATAGAAAGGTATGGATGTTTTAAATTATATTTTATATATATTTGACGAACTTAATAGGTCTGAGAGGTGTGAAAAGGAGGGATAGGAGGTTTCCTTTTATAGGGAAGGAAAATGATTCACTTGAAATTTTTGAAAACAAGTTAGGTATAGATAAGTTCTTACCAAACTAAAGTCACAAAAACCCAAAATAAATAAATAATTAAAAGTTTATGGACGAAATATGGACATAAAAATGGTTTTTTTACAATTTTATAGTTCATTTGGGCCCCTAATATTAAGGTTTAGTCCCTAATTAAGCTTAATTTGACCTTAACCATTGTGATTAAGTTTAATCACTTTTACTAATATTTTTGGTAAAAAATTAATTTTATTTTATTAGACTCTAAATATTATACTTATTATAATGTTTTATGTAGATTTTTTAAAATTAATTTCATATAATCGGTAAAATTAATATTAATGCTAATCCTGCAGACGGGACGAAATTACATGTTTTTAAAGTAGAAAGATGTTCAATAGTTTATTATGTTTTTATAATGAATTTCAAAATAAAATTTATTCTAATGAACTAAATTGTATTAATATATTTATAATTGATCTAATTTGACCTTACAAAAATATTAAAACATAATTTAACATTAATAATTACATAAGAAAAAAGGTAGTTTCTCACTAAAAGCAGTATTTTCACTATTCCTTAATAAAATGATGTTTCTTAAAAAAATACCAAAAAATCACCCTAAGATAATTTTGAAATTTATAAATTAAAAAATGAAGTTTATTTTATCAAATTAAATTTCTAAATGTGTTTAAAATTAGATTTATTATTAAAAGTGGTTCATTCGATAAAATTGTATTTTTAAACATAAATAGACTTTACCAAAAATCATATCTTTCATTACCAATATGTTTTATCTATATAAAACAATTATAAATAGTATTTGAAAATTTTTTATTACTATTAATATAACTAATTTTAAGATCTAGGTTATAATTATCTCAATTTAAATAATTATAACAATAAAATGATGTTTCATAAAAACAATTGTGTTTCATGTAATGCACACCAAGTTGATATTGTGGATAGTGCAAGCCAAGTCGGTATTACGTATAGTGCAAGACAATTCGATATTACTTATAGCACAATTCAAGTTGTTTCCATGTGAAAGGAATGTTTTACTTAGTGTTTTAATATAAAATAAAATATTTTTAGTGTTTTTTGAAATGAAAAAAATATTTCAAAAATATTTCAAAAAAAAATTCAAAAAATCTCGAGGTGTTTTAAGTGGGTACCAGTCAACTATTTGTAATGTCGGAAGCCCGTATCACACATATTCAGGACAATAACTACTATATTTAAGGGGGAATCTCCTATGGGACTAAAAAATCCTAAAAAAATAATAACTTAGGCATTGTGTTATTCACTAGTTAATACTTTTGATCCCCTTTAAATCATACAATCCCTATTACTAGTATGATATAGGGGAGAACCAAGATAACATAGGATCAAGGTCCATGGGTATCTAAGAGAATTGTATATACTAAATGAATTGATATGTATTAACCCAAATATGGAACGTATGAATTTGGATCATGTAGAACATAATATCCAACAATTGTTCAAGCACCCTAATGGTTATTCCAATATATATCGAACACATTTTTTGGGTGAAGGGATAAAACACTTGATTCTCGAGTAGAAAATTACCAAGGTAATTATTTTTTTAGTGTTGAGACCTCTTATTGTGTAGTTTAACATCATGCGACTAGGCTGTTTTCATGAAGTTCTATGTAATGTGATTGGTATTAATTTTCCAATGTTTTAGTAAGATAAATCTCAAACACACTAGATAGAGTGTATTTTCAGGTTCTCTAAACTCCGATGAGTCATTCTCAGTGTGATAAACAAGAGATGATTATGGAGTCAATTAAATTGTACAAAAGTACAAGATAAGAAATTGGTGGGGTATTTTCATATTTTAATGTCAAATGAAATATCTATTCAAATATGACCCTCATACAGGGGTATAGTTGGGATGAGAATTTGCATATTGAACTAAAATAGAATATTCATAAATCACTAATTCTTCTGTGACAATGATAATCAAGCCACATGTAGTTCTATAAAACTCCCTACATAGGAATGACCCATATATAGGGAGGGGTAATTTTCTTATATTATGTCTGGGTCCAATATTGAAGATCCATATGTCACTACATATCCTATAGAAACTTGATTCAAGCCACATATAGTTCTTATATATGATCCCTTATGCGGATCTGACTCTCACATAGGGGTTATGACACCTTATTTTCTATATAGATCTTTCTAATTAATAGTAAATTATCATTAAAGATGTTTCCTAACTTGAGAAAGAAGAAAACATCATGTGGGTGTGGTTTTAGTTATAGGATGAAGGAGAGACTAATTTTTCCTCATGAAGGGTTGTTGGAGAAAATTGAACATGAGATAGTAACCCATACCCAAGTATTTTTTTATGCGGATCAGGATCATTTTAAAGAAGGGTAGGTAGTTTCCCCAAGTTAATAAAATGCTTCACATTCTATGGTCTTGCGAAAAGGACCACTATTCAGTTTAAATTTATTTAGTGATGATTTAATATGTCACACAGTTTAATATCATGTGACAAGAATATGTTCTGAATAGTTTATCCTCATGTGATAAGTATGTCTTCTATATAGTGTAATTTCATGTAGTAAAATAATTCATTTAGTTTGACATCATGATATTAGGATATGGGTGTCCTGCAGTTTTTTTCATATGATTAGGACCTTGAATGTTGTGCATTTTAAATTCTTACCACTATGACAAGTGTCGTACAGTTTGGTTTCGTGTAATTAAGACATTATAATTGTCACGAAAATCATGTGAAATATTTATTGAGGAACCTTGCATTGATAGGGGTGTAACACATTCCCCGTCCATTGTGTAAAATGTTTGGTATTCATTGGAATCAACCTTATGAATGATGTAAGGGTCTGCCCACAGAGGTTCCAATTTTGGGTGATTATTCCCTAGTACCATTAAGGTTAGGAGAACCGAGACCAATTCTCTTTAGAGGAATGAATGGAGGCTAACCTTCTTTTGGAAGGCTCGCACAATCTGACTCTAATGGATTTAGAGGTTGTACAGCATATACAACCGTTTCACATATAGTTTTTCTAACTCATCCAGTCGCTTATATGATTTTTAATTATATGATAGTTGTCCAAAAATAGTAGTTTTGAGTGAAGGGATTTGTAATTCAATTGGTAACATTACCTATATTCTATAAACTAGTGAATACAGTGTTGGTTGCATAGTAGTGAAGGTTATAGTGTGGTAGGACCATAAATCATGAATGGGTCTATCTTTCCATGACCTCATTTTGTTTTCAACTATTTTCTGGAGTATATTCAATAGATTATTATTAAATGAACTATATTTCCATTTTCCACAACATGATAGAGATTCATATGATTTTACATGATTTTACACTTCTAATACTACCTCTTCAACTTGTATGAATAGAAGTTGGTTCCATTTTACATTAATATTGTGCAAGGGACACTATTTACATTAAAGGTGGAGTAGAATAATGTATTAATGGGAACTATGAAATATATCATTTTTTACATGTGTAAGGTATAACATAGTTTAAGAATTTCACATGAGGTTATTATTTCCATATTCAAATTGATTTCACCATCTTAGATTCTAAACAAATTGGGGGACAGTGATTGATTTTGGGGGGTTCAGGTATGATTGCACAATCATTCACATTAATTTTATGATTTATTTCTCTCATGTAAGATTCTAATGTCACCCATATCCTTAACAAGGAGTAAACCTTCTTTCTAAAGTCAAGTGGTAATTTGGGGTTTTAAACCAAATGATGCTTAGAAACTCGTATCAGTCGATATGATGGGGGTCAGGCTCATTTCACCCTTTTGTGGGAATTATTTCCTACTCTAGGACTCTCTTATATATTTAAGATATGTTCATGAATCTCTTCCAAATCCTGATATGGGATTGGTTACTCTGATAAAATGATCAAGTGTTTAATCCTTCTATATGTAAATGGAGTTATGTTAATGAGACCATATGTATATATCATAGGTTCTCCATCCACTTCCTATTATTTATTATAAATGGGTAGTTTCTTGTGTTTTTCATCCATATAACCAGATACTCTAGAGTCTACTGCCATCCAATAAGGTGATTTATGTTTTTAAGATGTGATTGAACCTCCAAGAGGCAACCAATGTATCATGTGAGAACATGAATCAAACCCTATGTAGTTTTTTTAGGTCTAAGACATGCAATTTAATGTCATGTAGAAAGGAAATATAAGATGGAACTTAGGCATCGAGTATAGAGATCAGTTATTAGGAAGGCATCCTATGTATCCTTCTAATAACATGAATCATAGTCTTCATAGTTTGGTTTACCCTCAACCCACTAATGGGAAGGGACATATAGTTAAAAACTATAAGGTTTATTTACCGAGGGTTTTCCAATATGAGAATTCCTTCAAGACCTACACCAAGGAGGACACCCATGTATAGAGGGACTTTATCTTGTCATTGAACGAGGATTACACACTAAAAGTTTCCTAAATTGGGGGAATTTTATGATTCTAGTGAATTTATTGTTGCAAAACCCTAATCTCATGTGAGTCATTCATAGTGTGAAATACAAGGGATAGTAAGTAATCTAACTCACTACATATGGATATGGGACTTATGCACTGGTGAGGCCTTGAGGTTGTCTTTTATATGGATATTGAGCCTTAGGATGTCATATTAAGTATCCTTCTTATAGTAGGAATTATATTCCTCATAGTTTAATTAGCTTCCCAATCCACAGATGGATGAGGAAAAATGATTGATTGACAGGGGGGATATACTATAAAATGACATATTAGGTAGTTATACCATAGTGGATTCATATGAATGAGCCCATTTTCTATCCACTTATGTAATAGAAAGGATAACATAATCATAGGATAGTTTGGGTACCATGATATATATTGTTTGGTACATCGATGGGATTATACCAATGTGGATCCCCATTAAAACATATCTGACCCTTACCCTATGATAGAAATGGGGTGGGGACCATGAGTGGCTTTTGGATATCATAATGAGTGAATATCCTTAATATATTATGGACACTTCCCATATCAAGGGGTAATTCTTATCCAAAGACTCAGAGTTTGGGGTTTACATAGTTCAAGGGAAAGTGCTCGAGTATTCCTATGGGATAAGGGTGGAATGTTTTGGGGTCTCGGCCTGGCATGTCCAGCGTGTCTGCCTAACATTTCCAAAGGTTCCTAATTGACATGTCTAGGGGTATTCTCATGATTAATGTTTACAAGAATTATGGTTAACATGTGATTAATTTTACAGGTCTGGAGGACTTTGTATAAACAACCTGAAATATCTGGAGAACTTTACATGAACCGTATGACATGTATGAAGGACATCACATGATATGGATGACATGTCTAGAGGATTCTTCATGATCAACATAACATTCCTAGAGAAATTCATCTAACATCCCAACATAGATGCCACTAAGTAGTTTATAGAGCTGATTAGTCACATGGCATCAATCATGCCTCCTCATACACCAGAGGATGGTGACTAGAAGTGAGGGTCCATGGTGGTACAGTGGGGAGACTATACTCTTATAATTAGACCATCAAAATAGTGAAGTAAATAAACAATTGAATAAGCATAATAAATGGAAACTATTTCATTGGAAGGTAAATATACAAATGATAATATTAAATAGATATCAATAGAAATATATAATAACATATAAAAAATATTTTATTTTATGTATCTGATCAAAAAGGTAATATGGATCATGGAATTAGAAAACATACATACAGGTATAACCAAATAACCAAAAAGGCCAAAAGACTATCTCTAGATATCATCATGAACCATGGATCATTCCTATGCTCCCCCTATCCCATGCTATATTCAATCAAGCATCGGTAACTAGGAACTTTCCTAAGTCCCTACCCACATCCATGAAGTATGTCTAGTTACCCATCAGTGACCCAAACAGGGTGTGAGATATACTTAGTAGGACACCACCAACGGTGTCTATAACAAATCCAACTTGTTAATAATAACTAGAACTATGTGAAAATATAATAGGTAAGTAGTAATGTAACATAAACATGATAATTCCATGGAAAAATATGTATAATAAGAAGAATATAATATATGAGGATCATTATATATATAAAGTATCAATATAAGGTATTAACTGACTCAGCATAGCCCACATGTGAAAATAGTATCAGACCTATATGGGCCAGGTCCCAAGATGGTACCCCATGATACCTATATCCAGAGATATACAGGTATACGGAGGTTGTAGGTTCCATACCTTTATTTCCCTCATCGGTGCCATACTGTTAAAAAATAGGTGGCATATCTTTAATAATAGTCAGTTCCATATCATCAATCAATAGGTTCCATGACTTTAATAATAGTCAGTGGCATACTGTCAATCAATGGATTCCATAACTTTAATAATGGTCATTAGCATTCCAACAATCAATAGGTTCCATGCCCTTAAAAATAGTTAATGGCATACCTTCAATCAATAGTTTCCATACCTTTAATATAGTTGGTGTCATGCCATCAATCAATAGTTACCATACCTTTATTATAATTGGTTCCATATCAATATGTATTAGGTTTTATACCTTTAATAATAATTGGTGTCATATAGTTAATAAATAGGTCCCATACCTTAATAATCATAGATTCCATAACTTAATAATAGGTTCCATACATTAATATCATCAATAAAATATTATAATAAAATATGAGGTCTATGTTTACATCCATACTGATTGATAATTTTCATTCAATCAACTTTTTAATCATTTTAATAGAATTTAATAACATGGAAAGGGAGGAATTATCCTCTCCAACTAACCTATTAAATTTATAGAGGATCGTGCTCTAATGGGGGTGAGATCACACACCCCAAAGGGTGGTGTAACATACAGAGTATATAAGAAACACACCACATGGGTGGCCCGATTTGAGGTTAAAAATATTCAAACATGATTAGGTGCATCAAGGGAGAACCAAATTAAAAGCAATAATTAATTAAATTATTACCATTTAATTTAGAAAAAAATAGAATATTTGGTGTGTGATGTGATGAAAAAATTCATATAGAAAACCAAACACTAGGTAAAGGGTATAGAAAAAATTCCTTAATCCTGTGGTAGAACACTAATCTAGTATTGGCCTTTATTTTGGTCTAGATCAAAAGAAAATGGAAAAATAGAAAAAACTACCTGAAAATAGGACATAATAGCTCACACCAAAATAACTTCATCGAGAGGAGGGAAATAATGAAAGGTATAAAAGGAATAAAGAGCTTATTGGTGGTGATCCAATGTGACAAAACTAAGAAAAAACTGTGTCTAAGTGGATAAGAAACCTAAAGTTCTAGGAAGATTCCATGGGAGATATCTCAATATGAGGTCAATATATGTGTAGAGGAATAAAATAAAATAGAGGGTTGAGTTAAATATGGATAGGGTAAAATGGTTATTTTTTATAAATTTTAGAAGTTTTATGGTTTGGACATCCGGTTGGCCAAACTATGTGCCAACCATGTGCACCCCACTGTCCAGGGAGCACACCATGCATGGCTTGCATTGCATTATTCGAAAAACCATGCACAGACCATGAACTCCCCTCTATGGAGCACTTTAGAACCATGCATGGTCTATCTAACCACGTTGATTGGGTTTCATGGTTTATACTAACCATGTGACCCACTTTTCTTCTCTAAAATTTGGGGTTATGGGATCCAAACAAGTCTCAAATACACTCATTTCCTCCACAACCCCATTAGGAATTTCTATTAAGATTAAATTAAAGAATTCAATAGAAAATTAAAGGTTCTATACCTAGAGTAAAAGCCAGGATCTTAGAGTCTTCCCCCTTAAATAAATCCATCCCTGAATTTCCCTTCCATGGGTGGTAAAACATCATTTTAAAATAACTTCTTCTATTGAGCACATACATCAGTCTCTCACTCCTAGGCCTCATCATGTATGCAGCAGTACTTCCATACCACTCATACCAGAGGAACTATCCTTCCTCAAAGAGCCTTCGTGCTCCAATCCAAGATACAGATAGGATTCTCCTAAAGAGAAAAATTTACATATATTGATGATGTTGATGTATTTTGTGACTGACTTAATAACCCAAATATCTCCACAACCTAAAAAGGTATAATGAACCAAGGTGAAAGTTTCCCCTTCCATCTAAACCATCAATGTCCCAGTATAGGTGAAACATGTAAGAGAACCTGACTCCCCACTGAGAATTCTAGTTGTTGAAGATGACACTTGGTGTTTTACTTCTGCTTATCCTGAGCTGTATAAATTCACTTCTTCATCAATTGAACATACTCCTAAGTCTACTGAACAAGATGAGGTCTAAGTGGTGCTGCCTCACTTGCATCTAAAAATTATAGAGTTGAATGACATGGCCTACCATATAAGGCCTCTTAAAGATCTATCTATATGGTCACCTAAAAATTTTTATTATAATAAAACTCAATTAGTGGTAAATGTTTCTCCCAAGAACCTCCAAAATCAAGGATTCATGATCTAATAAGGTACTATAAAACCTATATTGTATATTACAACTGACCGTCGGTCTGGGGGTGAAAGGTTATACTCAAAATCACCTACTTACCTAGTAATTTTTATAAAGCTTTCTATAACCTCAACATGAAACAAGAATCCCTATTAGAAATGATAATAAAAAGGACCATGTGTAAACATATAATCTCATAGACATATAGTATTCTAAGCTCATACACTAATAAGGTCTCTATGATAGGTAATAAATGTGATCCCTTCATGATCTAGTCAATGATCACCCATACATCATCACTGCCTCGAGGGGATATCGGTAAGTCAGCCAAAAAATACATCATGAAATCATCTCATTTCCACTCAAGAGTGGGTAATGGTTATAGAAGACCTATTGGTTGCTAGTTTTCTGTATTCACCTATTGACATATGGAACACCAGTTAACAAAACTAGATATCCCCCTTTTCAAACTAGGCTACCAATACTAGTGAAATAGATTGTAATACATCACTTTAATATCGAGATGTACTGCCTAAGTAGAAGAATAATAATCTCACATAAATTCCCCCTAGATTTATAAAGGAACCCAAATGAATTCATGATTGTGCAAGACCTCATCCTCATTAATGCTCAATCTCAATAGTGTATTGTTGCCTAAAAAAATCTCCCTTAGGACTAACCCCTCAAGATATGATAGTTGTCTCATATTTACTCTCTCCAAAAGTGAAGTGGTAACTAATAAATTTGAAATTGTAGACTATCCATGATAGTCCATAATACCCAAGTGCATCTCAAAAATCTAGGCCATAATCTTCCACTCACTACTGGCCTCTAGAACTATATGTTTCTGAGTTCTTCGACTCAAATAATATGCTATAACATTACCTTTTCTAGGCATATAGGCAAGATCAAAATCAAATGTATAGAGTTATTCAACACACCTTCATTAACTAAGGTTTAATTCATGATATATGAAAATATACCTAAGGATTTTTTTAATAAACAACACAAAACACTCTTTAAAAAATTAATTCCTCCAAAAATGCTTGTCATAAACCAAAACTACTAACTCGAGACCATGCATCGAGTAATTCCTCTCATGTGGTATCAACTAAAGTGACCCATCTTCCATGACTCAATATTCCCAAATCAGAATTATTCATATCCTAACATATGATTAATCATAATAAACTAAATAGATTCTTCCTAGATCTATACAAATAAGGATCAGTGCTTAAGTTAGTCCCCTTCTTAGTTCTTAAAAATCTATATCATAGCCTTTTAACACTATGAATTTCAAAACCTTCATAGTCAACGCTGTAAGAGGTTATTCTAGGCAATAAAATTCCTAAATGAAGTTCCTATAATAACCATCTAGCCCCAAGAAACTAAATAATTCAAAAATATTCTTAGGATTCTCCCATGTGACTAGATCTCTCACCTTCTATGGGTCAACTGATAATCCAACCTATAAGATAATATGACCCTGAAAGTGAACTTTATCAATCCAAAAGTGGAATTTAGTGAGATTATAATACAATCGGTTCTCTGACAATGTATCGAAAATTATCTCAATATATTTGTTATGGTCATGCTGCGTATGAGAATAAAAAAAGATTTCATCTACAAAGACTGCCACAAAAGAATCCAAAAACTAGTGGAAACCCGATTTATCAGAACCATGAAGATGGTCAGTGCATTAATGAGTCTGAACAACATAAAAAATATTCATAAAGATAATACCTACTATGAAACATGCTATAAGGTATATCTAAAAGTCTAACGCATACCTAGTGATAGCATGATCTCAAATTGATCTTTGAGAAAACCTAATCTCCTAGGAGCTAATCAAAGAGGCCATATATATGAGGAAAATCATACCTGTTATTCACACTAAGAAGATTAAACTTCTGGTAAACTTCACAAAGATTAAGGGTTCTATCTACCTTCTTAGAAAAAGGACCAGTGAACCCCAAGGTGAAGTGATGGTCCGTATAAAACACTTAGCTTCCAAAGCCTCCATTTGTCTCTCGAGATCCTACAACTCAATAGTGGACATCCTCTAAGGAATAGTGGACACTGGTGTAACTCCTCAAACCATCTAAATAAAGTAATCCACCTCTCTCTTAGAAGGAAAATCAGAAAAAAATTTCAGGGAAAACGTCATTGAAATGATCTACTACATGAGGGAAATCAGTCTGATGTATTACCTATTCATCGATATAGAGGCCAGAAATATGGGTTATCACGACACTCAACCCATGATGCTCTGGTCAAGATCTACCCACCTAGGAATCCCATTCACCCTTATTAAAATAATTACAGCCCTCTGGTGATGTAAATGACACCCTCTAGTTATATCAATCCACATAAGCATGATAAGGAACTAACCAATCCATCCCGATAATGATGTTGAAACCATACATGTCAAGGAAGAAGAATTTACAGAGGAGATAATAGCTTCCTATCTCAAGGGGGAACTTCCCACATTGGAATAAACTCTTAGAACATGTACCAAAGAGGGTTCCAAGGGTCATAAACCCATATAAGTACTGAATTTTGAGCATGAGGCTTTCCATGATAGTCATGGAGATAATATAATTTGAATCCCATGTGTCAAATAAAGAAGATAACATGGTGGATGATAAAATACTCATACCTTGAACTGTATAGGTTCTGGGACTATGCTCCCCCTAAACATGTTGCACTGTAAAAACCTAACCCATTAAGTGGCCCTAAGCTACAATATGACTGTCTTGAGTAGCCACACTCTGGTGACACTTCTCAATAGGTGTCTAGCTTCTCGTGCCATGACCACCTCCTAGACCAGACCATTCGGTAGCACACTAGCTCTCTACCTATTGTAGAGCTATGTATCCCAATCCAAGACCCATAGTTGGTGTCGATCCCATCTCACCAGACACTAGAGGTAATATTCTGCCAACCCACTTTAAATAGACCATCTTATCATAGGATTAGCACTCAACTAGGGCCATCTCACATCAAATTTTCACATGACCCTACTTACAGCAATGACGATAGACTACAAAATCACTAGTATGTGCACTCTAGCTAGTACTTACATCATGAGAGGTCTCAAAGAGACACTACCTTCCATTGGATACTACACTATTGGGTTGATAAGATGATCCACTTAGATCCGGACCTCCATCTTCCCTCGGGTTACATTTGGTAATAAGATATTTTTTTATTATTTTAAACATAGAAGAGAACCAGAAAAAATTTACCTAAGAATGAATAGGATGCTATATCCCCTCCTTAAAATGTCTTGATTTCACTGACTCATTAGTGGTATATATATGAAAAAATCACTAAAGATCAATAAAATGAGATGATTTGTCCATAAAAGATATAAAAACCATGTTATGGGTTGATGAACTCCCTAGAACAATCATCCCTAAAAGTCTTAGGGAAAAAGAAGCCATGGAAGCTATATTGGAAATCGCACTAAATCACTTCCCAATACTGACCAACCTGGTTCAAAATATCCCTCCAAAATTTGGTGCATCCACTAAGAATATATGTAGTGAGATTTAATCTCCTCTTAAGAGGTGTCTCTAGGTGCTTGAAGATAGATTAGACCATATCAAGCCATAACTATAGAGCCTGGGGGCCACCATCCCCTAAAAAAGTATGTGGATGTTGCTACTGAAACTCCCACATCAACTCTACCATAAAAGGGATGGTTTGGGGAGCTCCCTATATATTATACATGAACTTTAGAAACTACCATTGAACCTGGGAATCATATCCTGCTTCAGGGATAGCAGGAGGTGCCACAGGTGTCACTACTAGAGGTAACACTGGTGGCTCAAGGACCACCACCTTTGAAGACTGATCTTAACCACCATATTAGTGCATGAATCAAGGAATTTATGGTGGAATAGATCTAAAAATGTCAAGAACACACCTCAAATAATAATTTTATAATGATTAAGATCACAGATACAAGAATATGATTGGTACAAGCCTTCCTATATAAAAGTTTCATCCCTCTTCCTACTCATAGATCTAAGTATGGATGATAGTAATGGTCATAAAGAACATGAGAGACACTACCTACTTCCCACTACTAAGGTCAACTCTATTATAAGCTCTCTATTTCACTATAAGGGTCCTGTTATGTGGAATTTAAATTGTACGTTATAGAGTAAACACCCTCTTATTTTAGTTGGCAGCCTCATTTAATAGATACCATATTTAAATTAAAGATATAGTAGTTCTTTCATTTAGATAATAGACTAGTTACCTGAAATAGAATTCCCAATTTATACAAGTACATTCTTTATAAATTGAAATTGGTAGTTCATATAATAACAACCAAACCTTTACATTAAATAGGAGATTGTAATAGGTAATATAAGATGATTTGACAAAATGAATCTTCGTTCCCAATCTATAGAGGTATATGCACTCTTTAGATTAAAAATGACATTCATGTATTTGAAATAAAGTAATGTTTCAGTCTATGTAACCTCAGAAACATAACCCAAACATGTAATAATTAATTACTTAAGGTTCCATCATTAACCTATATTGGAAAACACCATATTTTTTGACACATAAACTTTAATAACCAATTATTTGATTCCTTTTTTCTACATAGAAATATCACTCAAGGCACAAGTCACAAATATCATGTAGTCTGGAAATGAAACCTATAAGGAACAATATAATTCATGACACATTAGTCTTATAAGGTTTTAATAATGATTCAAGATCAATTATTCCATATCGTATCGTTCCAAGGAAGAAATTTAATCCAACCTCATAATAAAAATAACATCACATATCATGTGCATCACCCAATAATGGAATCCAATCAATTGTAAAAGGCATAATCTAGAACATCAATCCCCATCCTAGGAAATTTGTCTTTTCCCCCCTTACAAGGATTAGCTACTCCTAAGAACATGCTCATTACCAAATTTTTACATTTCCTAGTCTCCTTTATACCATCTAAAAATAGTAAGTCATATTAAAGAAAGATCTTATTCTAATTTGTAACATCTTGAACCAGATTTCACTAAGAGGTGCCTCGAGCTAGTTGGTCACATGACCTCAAGCATGGTTCCTCATATGAAAGAGGCTTCTAACATGCAGTGAGGGTTGATGGTGGTATATTGGAGATACTATACCTTCATAATCAGAGTATTATAACAGTTAAGTAAATAAAAAATAGAAGAAACATTATAAATGGAAACTATATCAGCAGAAGGTAAACCTACATATGACAATAATAAATAGTTATCAATAGCAATATCAAGTACCATACATAGAATTATATAATTTCATGTCTCTAACCAAAAAGTAACTTGAAACATAGAATCAGAACAAATACATATAGGTATAATAAAAGAACTAAAAAGGCCAAAATTCTATCTCCAAATAGCATTATGAGCCATGACTTAGTCTTGTCCTCCCCCACTCCTATGTTATCATCAATCAAGCATCATAAAACGAGTGATTGCCCCTATCCCTACCTATATCCATGAAGTCTGTTCAGGTACCAATCGGTATCCTGAATAGGGTGTGATATATAATTAGTATCTCAACACCAATGATTTCTATAATAAATCCATCATTTGCATAACAGTAAGAATAGTGTGTAGGTAAAACTAATAAGTAGTAATATAAGGTAAACATAATAAGTCCATAGCATGAGTTGTAAAAGAAATGGGCTAAAATATATGAGGATCATTTTATATATATAAATTATAAATAGTACGTAGTAACCATATTGTTATAGACTTCTTCCATGATGGTGAGAATCTCTACTGTTATGAATCTAAGGAGGATTCCATCAAAGCCTATTTTTTAGAGGGTTTTTTACTCATTTGGACCACCCTAGGGGGTAAAGTTTGTGGTTCAGTGCCAAGTTTGTTCCCTTCCATCTTGTTCTAATGGGAGGGTATCATTTTGCAGGAAATCGACAATGGGATCCATCCATCCATGGGTGGATATCATTTCATCATTATATGGGAATATTTTTACATGATTGATTTCCTCAATGTCACAGACAATGACCAGTGAGACCATCCTTCGGGGTATGATGACAAATACCACTAAATCTAAATCAAGTTCATCCAGGTCTATGGTTTCATTATCTAGTGCATCAAAATGACCATTTTCTGATCGAGGTACATGATGCAACATTAGTTAAAAAGTTAATTCTACCATCAACCCTATGGAATATTCAATGAGAGGGTTGAATTATTCTTTTTTGATGGAATAATCATCATTGATCTATTTTATCACTAGATCTGAATACCATTTTATATTCATGTAGGTTATCTATAGCTATTTGGATAGTTTTGATCCAATAATGAGGGCATGGAATTTTTCTTCATTATTAGTTCATCCTTCAGAAAGTGAGGAGTATGGAAAACTTCCTTTTGGGGGGGGGGAATACAATCCCTAGACCAAATTTTTTGAGCTTTGGGTTTTCTAATATATTTCTAATAGGAATTAAAGAGGCACCATCAAAATAAATATCTCATGTTCGGGGAGTTTCAGGGGCAGAGAAAACATCTTCATATGGAAGTTCACTATCTAATGGTGTGTTTTCTATGGTGGGATGCACCAAAAATAAATTGGTCAGGTCCTGCCCTTTCAGTGCCTTCTATGACATGAATTGGATGTCATATTATTGTATAATAACCTCTCATTGGTCCAAATTACCAGTCAGCATAGGATATCCAAGGATGTACTTCAAAGTTTCAATATGAGAGACCAAGTGGACTTCATGATGCTGCAAGTAATTTCTCAAATTTTGGACCACAAAGATGAGTGCAAGTTAGTTTTTTCGGCATGGTAGTATCAGGTCTTGGAACCTATAATCATTAAAATGAGGTAATAGAGACTATTTTTAGTACCCACATCATTTTTTATGTGAGGATAGAACCCAGTGGTTGTTTCATGGTGGCCACATATAAAATGATCAGATTTCCTTCTACCATCAGCATCAAGACTAGTGGGTGTAGCACGTACTGCCTGAGATTCTCAAAGTATTCTTGGAATTCCTCATCCCATTAGTATGTGAATAACTTCCTCATTAACTTGATAAAGGGGACATATTTATAGCTAGGTTAGCTATGAAATACTAAATATAAGTGAGTTGATCTTGGATCTCCCTTGGTTATTTGAGATTCCAAGGGGTGACATTTCTAGAATTGAACTACTATTTTATAGGATAACCTCAATGCCATGGTGGAATACTAAAAATCAAAGAAATTTCCAGGACATTACCCCAAAATAGAACTTTAGCGGATTCATCTTCAAACAGTGTTGTCACAAATTGTAGAAGATTGTATGAAGGTTCATGAAATGATCACATCATTGTCAATATTTTGACAATAAAGTCATCGACATAGAATTATATTATTTTGTCCAACAATGTATTAAATATATAGTTCATAGAACATTGGTATATAGTTCAAGTGTTCATTGGTATAAAGGGTGTGTCCTAATAACAGAAGATCCCGAGAGGTACTTTGAAGAAGGTGGATTCCTCATATTCAGGGTCGATCTTTATTTTATTTTACCCTGAATACCCATCTATAAAGGAAAGTATTAGAATCCATAAATTACATCAATAAAGAGGTATGTGATTAGCAATGGGAAATTGTCTTTTGGGAAGTGTCGGTTGTGGTCTCTAAAATCGATGTAGACCCTAATATACCTATTCTGTCTATTAAATGGGATGGTGTTGGTGATATATCTTAGTTATTGAACTTCCCAAAAAAATTTGGAATTGATTAATTTTTCAATATATGATTCTACATTAGTAGCATGATAGGGGTTCATCCTCCTAGATGGTTTCTAGAAACCTTGATGGTCATTGGCTAAGCCTAGATGGTGTGTAGAAACATCAGGATTTAGACTAAGAATTTATATATAATTCAAAGATAGTGTATATTGATGTTTCTTTATAAATGAAATATATATCACCTTCTCCTCGAGAGGCGTGGTGGAACTAATTCAACATGGGTTGTGGGTCTTATTTTGTTCCCATATTTACCTGCCTGATCTCATCAAGGGTGGAATAGATTCATTAATCAAATGTGGGAGGTGATTTCCTAAGATCAATATATTCTTCATCCATATATGAGTCTATAGAGTCATTTTTAGACATTGTAGGTAATTTTGGGGAATCACTTTCACTGTTGAGGTGAGCGAGGCTAAGGTGAGAGAGGCTATGGGAAAGTAAATTGTCATCCTAAACCATCAGAGTTTTCAAAGAGAGATTATGGATCTAATTATATATTTTTATGTTTTCACTAGGGACAGGAGGATCTTGGACATCTGGGATTAAGTATACTACCTCAAAAAAATTTATGGGTAGCACATAATTATTGTCAAGCATACTACATTGATTTACAAGGGCGGTCCCTAATCCATTGGGGACTGCAACCTTTATATCATCATCCACCATTGGTTGTTTTCATTCCCTTTTATAAAAATATGCCTCAGTATATAAGGATTTTCAATATGTGAAGGTAGAATTACCACTATGTAGTATACCAACCTTCCCATAAAGGGGGTATTTTAAGCATTGATGAAATGTTGAAGAAACCACTACATGGATGTGAAGATAAGGCCTTCCAATAAGGAAATTATATATTGTGTCTTACTGGATAACCATGAATTCATCATTAAAAGTAATATTCCCTAACTAATACTTGAGCTTGATATTCCAAATAGATCTTTTCTTGATCTTACTGTACCCTTAAATGGTTATCTTTATCAGAGATAAATCCCCCTCATTAAATACCAAACATTGGAGGGTCCAAATTAGGATGAGGTTGATCTTGGAACCATTTTTAATCACATAATTTTAGATTTTGACATTATAAAGTTTACCTAAAACATATGGGGGTGTGATATGTCCCTAGATAACCTCTTCCTAATCTTTCTCTAAGAATGAGATGGTGACATTCCATTCTGATGGAATAGTCTTCATTCGATAAACCTTGGATGTATAAAATTCGATATCAAACACCTATGGTATTTGGAGGGCCTCAATAAGTTCCTCTCAGAGTAATTTTTAAATATAGAGAGTATCCAAGATTGAGAGTTTGGTTGGTACAATCACTAACTACTTAAAAATATTTTACTTTTTTTCTATAGTTGTGTGCTTCCCAAAGTGGGGTTTCTCCCTATTATGTGGTTTAGAGATAATATGTTTGATTTTGATGGGCCCAATGCTAAATAATAAGTAGAATAAGTATATATTATCATTGGTATAGGTTTCATTATCCTACCCCTTTATTTGGTCAGATCAGACAATTGCACCCCTACAAGTTGGTCATGTAAGATTGCTGGTCTTGGATGACTGTTGGAGGGACCTGAGGCATATCTATGTTTCTGTTAGGCTTGTTGGAGTTCTCAACCATGAGTCCTAGATGTATATATGGGATTTGCAGAGATGTGACTAAAATATTGTGTTCAACCATGCCCACATTGTCCCATGTATCCTCAGATCCTACGCCTCTGGCCTCTGGCTCCCCAGTCAAGTACAATAAACTCATACACATAGGTGTATTCATCATCGAATTAGGGGAATGTTAAGTATAAAATTTTAACAAAACTAAATATTATCTCCCTATATGATGAGAGTTCCATTTTGATGGATGGAACCCATTCCACTCATTTTTAAGGAAATAAATCTGCAAGAGTCAGTGCCTGCATAGGATCTGAATATGAATCTTCCTCTTTTTTCTCTTCTTGTGTCCAAATATTTCATCTGCCTTTGAGAATTTTATCTGATGTCACCTCCCTAGGTGAGGATATGGTAATGGGATTGAAAATTCTTTCCCTTGATGTGGCATTGTCTCAGTCAAATATCTTCTGAGTCATCCAGTTATTGAACATTTTTCTATGCCTATCCAGAACCTCTTTTCAATCTCCCTCTTCTTCGAGTTTGGAAATAGAAACATAATTCACTTATGCTATAGAATTTTTCAATATTACCTATAAAAAATAAACCATGCTTTGGAGGAAATATTTTAAGATAAATAAATCCTATTAGTGTGACTCAGCCTCCTATAGAAAAGGTAGTAGTTAGGATGATCAGTGAGGTTGACCTCATTGGGTTTCCAGGGATTTTGTAGTTTAAGTATGATATTTTTCATAGCTACAAGGAAATAACTAGGGACCTACTCATTTCAGAATGAGTGTAATTTATTCATTCATTCCTTGAACCATGGGCTACCCTGATCTCATTTTGCTTATAGTTGAGGCTGATTTCACAGTTGTTTCTACTCGATGGGAGGTATCAAGCGATTCAGAGCCTACCTAGGTAATTGAATGGACACTGCTACAAGTTTTAGGGTAATAGTGGTATTTTATGACTTACCAAGCCTCTTTCCCTCTTTGGAAGAGATTGGATGAGATTTATATTAGGTTATATGAATGGAATCTTCTAGGAATTGTGTTGTTTTTACAAACTCATGAAATCCACCTAGGTACTTCATTGGGATCAATTGTGTTTGCAACTCATCCCAAATAATTCCAACATAGAGTTCAAGAAATTACTCTTGTGAGAGTGGGATACTGATTGAATAAGTTAAACCCTTCCATCTAGTGATAAATCCATAATCCATCTTATTTTTCTATTGTTTTTAGTTTGTGAGGTCAAAAATTGTCGTTTTCCATAGTATAGAGATGAAGTGATAAAGGAATTGATGATGATGGTCTTCCCATCTCGTAATGGATCCTGATGGAAGGCTATTATACTAAATTAAGGCTAGCCCCACCAGAGTCTATATAAAACATCTAAGTATGTTAAACTCCTTCCGGTCTCGAGGGACTATCATTGGGCCACATCGGGACATGAAGTGCATGAGAAGTTCTTTTGGATCTCCCATTCCATCAATGGTTGATAAAGTAGGATTGCTGAAATTGGATGGAGGTAAAGTTTCATCCACCCATTTGGGATATGGATTCTTCTCGAGCATCATGGTTTCATTCCTCCCTTCTATGGATTTCACTCAAACAGGTAGGGATTCAATGTAATTGAAAAGTTTTAGAGGTACCATTGTATAGTTTGTCTCCCATCTATAAGGAGTTCTTGGGGATTAATGAGGTGGAACCTCCTTCATATCCCACTAATTTTTTATAATTTATAGGATATAATGATCACCCTAGAAGGGGATATGATATCTTCGTAATGAAGGTAAATCTCAATCATCTTTGACTTCCTCATTTATATAGACTAGTTAGATAGATCTGGAGCCATCCTGATGCTTAGATGCTACTCTTGCTAGTAGATAATCTCTTTTTTCTTGTGTGAGAGGAGGGAAATTCATCTTTTATTGAAGATTATACCCATCAGGAATTTTTCTTCTGAGTATCTCCTCATTGAGTTGTCATAGATTTTGTATATCATTCTCATATTATGATAACCATTCCTCCGCATAAGGAATTTTGGATCTTCTGGGTGGTGAGTGGGATGTATCCACACCTTTCCCTTTATCCCTAGGAGTTTTCTGCTATATATCTAGAAACTCATTATTTGAAGGTGATGAGTTTTGGATCCTCCTATAATTCTATGTATGTGAAACCTTAGTTGGTTCCCCCAGATCACCCTCTTCTCGAGGTATGTTTTATATATTGTTCCCTTATGTGTTTTCATATTAATCCACGTCATTTTTTATTTATGGTGATGATATTCAATAAGGTGTGTTGGGAAATAGTGGTTATCCCATTACTCTCAACGCAATAGGGTGATTTTTCACCTCTTACTCCTCCTTTGAGGGTTCCATTAGGGTAATTTCTCTGACCCTTGGCCATATTATAACTTTTTTGATTATGAACCCTATGGGGTTTGATTACCTTTTTTATAAATTCCTCCTCTATTGGTCCATGAATAATGAAATTGAGGGATTTTTTGGTGGTGTTTAATGAACAGGATTTGAATAGTAAATATTTGTCTTATGGTGTGAGGAATATATAGGATGTTGACTGTCAACATTTACCTCCCAATCAAGAGAATACTGATTCCTTCCTGGGTGATGATAATGATGAAAATTCACCTAGTCTAATTGTTTTTGGACTAATCGGGGATACCATTATCACTTTTTGATCTTGGTGTTGAGGATTTGGTTATTTCATTTGAGGATTTAATAAATCCTAATATAAGAATTGAGATATAAAATCCCCCAGACCTGTGGTCTGGGGTTGATATGGAACCACCACTAATCTATCTAGGACCCTCTCAGGGAGTGATAAACTTAGTGATGTTGATTGAGATAAAAATTCCCCTAGCCTTGTGGGATGATGTTAGTTTACAGCTTCCTCTGTTATTTCCTATATCCTCTCAAGGATTTATGACCCAAGGGGTGGAGGTAGTTGTAAATATTCCTCTAGCCATGTGGGATGGGTTCATTCCTAGACAGATGTTATGTAATCTTTTATTTCGATCCATTTTATTTAGAACAATGGTTCTCATGTATAAGTTGGGTGTAATGGCATCCCATGATGGGAGTCATTTTCTATAGGAATTTGCTGGGTTATCCAAAACATTATCTTCCATGTCTGAAATGAATTTCCATTTCTCTGAGGGGACTAGATAAATGGGTTTTTAGTGTCCTTATCCCTCCGTTTTTTAAGCCTTTTTATTTTTGAATCGGGAGAATTTTGTTGTATTGACCAACTAGCTTATGTGTTACCCGATCCCCTAATTTCACTAGAGGTTTTGATATTATAGGATTTTGTATCTAGGAAATTCTATTGTTCTAGGGACATAGTGATGTTTAATGCTCCATACTTGACCCATCCTCATATACGAATACCCAATGAGGGTTTGGTGATCAGTTTATCAAGATTTGTGGTGCAATTTTGGAAAGCATGTGGTAGAATTATGTTGTGATTTTCTGATTTGGGTCTTGGTCCATGGAGATAACAGTCAGGTCCATTTTAAAATAGAATATGTGTACGGTTTGGAGGTTACCCTCATATCTTGGATAGGGGAGCTGTCTATCATTTTACCACTAATGAGTTTCCCATATATTTTTTAGTAGTTAAGGAATGCACTCTTTCTCTAGATCATTTTTGATCTCATAGTTAGAAGTGGGGAGGGTCCAGAACAAGGTTAGGAAGTGTTGTTGATAGTTGATGGAGAACTATATACGATTGACCCTGGTGTTTCAACCACCTCTCTATGTGAAGGTGTATGAGTTTTGAGAACCTCTCTATAGAGGTTTCTGGGAATGGGGATGATTTCCTAGTTCATGGGAGATATCACCATGGGTAGGTTTACTACGGTGTATGTTAGGGGTAGAAACTATATGATCCATCACTACACTACTTGAGAAGAACTATTGAGGTAATGATCACCTTCATATTTGGTTAAAGAGTTTAAAAACACTTTAGGTGTTATATATATGCATTGAACAGTCTCAATGACACTAGAATTGAGAAGTTTAGGGTTATAATCATCATTTTACATCATAGATGCAATATGGAAACCCGCCTTTTGGGTTTGAGGAGGGATATGATCCTCCTCTATGATGGTTGTTAGAATATATTGATAATTGTGGAGTTCTTTAAGAATGTGAGCTCCCTGCTAATAATCTATTGGATTATATCAGTGAGCTTCTATATTATTGGTTGGAATATAAGCCTGTCTGTGGGTGGTTGTCGAATATTCCATTCAATACTATCTAAAGTAGGGACATGATCCTGGTTCAAATATGCATTCCCCATCAGAATATATTGAAGGACCTAAGAAATGGGAAAAGGGGTATGTGACTACTCTTGTACGACCTCTAAAGGATATTAGTGCAATCGTTCATCAGTGGAAGTAGAGATATGAGCCTGGTTTCTGTGAGAATCTATAGTATGTTGAGTAGCTTCACTCATAGGAATATGAGACTATCATAATTCATGTACCACTCTCAATTGGTGATCCCCATTCAAAATAGGGATATGATCCTGGGCTTATGCCTTTGGATAATGCTACTAGTATTTTTTGATAGGAATATGTGCCTGCACAAAGGAATTTTCCAATCTCACTAGGTGATCCCCAATTAGAAGTGGAATATTAGACCAGCCATGTGTCTCATCCTTTATCAAAATATATCGATAATCCTCCTGAATTCGAGTAAGAATGTGTTCTTGCTTTGAAGTAGACACATGTTCGTACTGATCATGGTGATGTGCTTCTCTAGTTATTAGGATAGGAATTTGTGCTTGTCCCTATATTTGTACCAGTGTTAGAATATTCTAGTGGAGTTCTTCATCTATCTCTGGAATGTAGTGTAATATTAGTAAAGTGTGTTTAGGAATGTAGTCCTTTACATTTTTAGTCCCAAATATCTATTGGAAGATATCTTCAATTGAATCGGTGATATAATCCTACTCCTATCCTCCTTATTCCATCAAAATATACTGATGGGATCCATGCATGGGGGAAGGTATATGTGTTTCCCCCATTCTTTCTATAGTTTTATGCCTACAAACTTGATTTGAGTGAGTATAGATATGATCTTTCTTGCTGGCTACCACTGGAATAATCCAAATGGATTCATTAATAAAAATGGGGATATGAAACCACTCCCATTTATCCAAAGATTTTTTTGCCTAAAGTGACTTCCTTGAAGCCCATGTATGAGTTCCCAAGGTGGCAATGTGTTGGGTGGTGCCCTCAATAAGTGATCGAGGGGCACTGGCAGGATGACGTCAGTGACGGTAATTGATAGAAGCCCTCCTCAGAGGATCCTAAACTGAAATGCATACATAGTATACTCCTTCAAAAACCTTACTCATATAAGAAGGTTCTCATTTTCGTGTTCATCGGATAAGCTTCTGAAGTGAATGGTGGTGGAAACGATCACCACTAGTTTCACTATAGGTCCCCCTAAATAAGATAGACTCGTCAATTTCAGTTTTGGGATACCCTTACATGAATCCTCAAGGTTCAAGATCATACCATCTTGGTGGTATTCCTGAACCATTGTTTTCACCACCTAAAGATATAGGTTTTGGGTGGGTAAGGTCATTCTGTGACCCATAGGGGTTGCAGATATAGTTGATGTTCTGGAATTTTTTCTCGATAAAGACATGTTCTCAGGTCGGGGTATTTTTTGTGACAATAGTATCTTTAGTCATAAAGACAACAAGTAACAAGGTCTCCAATTATTTCATCCTCGAAATTGAGAAACATTCTCAATCATCTATTCACTGGTAACTCAAATGTCCTTTCTTATTTCCAGTTTGTCAATTTTTCTCATGTGGACTTGTCACAATAAGAGTGGACTTATTTTGTAAGAACCCCAGTTATGTGGTATTTTCTGTTTGGTGTACCATTTCGTTTTCACAAAATTAAATGGCCCGATTCATGAAAAATATATCATTTTCATCATTTGAGACATTCAGGGTAGGTTTACCATTTTTTTCTCAAAAAATGTGTGGTGACTGGGGATTAGGAAACATGGTACCCAACACCTATAATGATTCAACTACTCTATTATTACAATCCTTTATACTATTTCTCCTTTTTTTCTTTTTGAGGGTTGATTATGGGTGTTCAAGTATGGTTGCACAATCAACAATTCTAGGTTTACCATATTCATTTCTTAGAAACTGCCAAAACTCCCACATCCATAACAAGGTACATACCTACTTTCCAATGGTAGGCAATCATTTGTAGTTTCAAACCCAACGGTACCTAGGAACTCACATTGGTCTATATGATGGGCGGTTGGGATCATCACACCCTTTTGGGGGTAATTATTGCCAACCCTGGGACTCTCTTATATATTTAAGATATGTTTGAGAATATCTTCCAAATCCTAATATGGGACCATTTACCCTAATGAATTGATTGGATATCGAATCCTTTTTCCTATAAAAGGGGGTTATATTAATGATATAATATATATATACCAAAGGTTATTCATTTTTGACCATTTTTTTTACCAAGGGGAAGCTTCTTATATTTTGAATCCATATGACAAGGCACTCTGATGTTTAGTTCCATCTAGGGAGGTGCTTTATATTTTTAGGATGGGATTGAACATTTATGAGTGGTCCTAAATTTATTGTTAGTAACAAGAATCAAAACCCACATATTTCATTTAAACCATTCATTTTAACATCATTTGGAAAGTACATATATAAGTCCACTTCAGTATAGGGTATGAAACTCGAACCTTAAGAAGGCATCCTACGTATCCTATTTATAATAGGAATCAAAGTCATAATATTTCAGTCATGCCTTTAGAGATTACCCTGAGGTGGATTCCCTTGTGTGGGGATAGTCACATCATTCCATTGAATGGGGCTTACACACTGAGGTTTTCCTAGCTGGGGGGATTTAGGATGAAAATTATATGATCATTGCATATCCCTAAGCCCGCATGAGCCATGATTGGTGTGAGAAACAAGGTATTTCAAGTGATCAGTATCATCTCAGATGGATTAAGGACTTATACACTAGGTTAGTTCTTATGGGGTTTTTTATATAGAGCTTGGGCCTTAAGAAGGAATCCTTCATATCTTTATTATAACAAGAATCATGATAATAAAAGTTTGGTCACTTCTCAATCCACTGATGGATTGGGAGGAATGATGAACCCATAAGAGATATTGGGCCCCACAAGTTAGAGTGTTTGATACATGGAGGGACTTAAATCGAGGTAGATTCCCATTTGGAGCTCAGGCCTTAGGAAGGAATCCTGCATTTATTATTTATAGAAGGAATCATATTTCTCATAGTTTAGTTAGGGGTATATCCAAACATTTCTAATAGAAAATGTTATAATGTCCTGGGGTGCCCGCTCAACATGTCCTGATTTTCTGCCTGAAATATCTGAGGTGTCTGTATGAAATTTCTGAGGATGTCTAGAAATGTCCTGGTTTCCTTTAGTACATGTGAAAATGAAATCGCATGATTTATTTGAATTTTATCGAGGACATCACATGATTTGTATGGAATGTTTGGAGGGCGTCATATGATCTTGTTGACTTATCTGGAGGATTTTTCATGACTTGTATGACATTCTCAGAGAACATCACATGATCTGCGCGGCATGTTTAGAGGGAATCACATGACTTGACCAATATTTCGAGAGGACTTCTCAAGACTTTGGATACATGTCCATATTACTTCTCACAACTTGTTTGACATGTTTAGAGGACTTTGCAATACTTGGGTGACATGTCCCAGTGCTATATCATGATCTAGATAGGTCTTGAAAAGCATATGATTCCTTCACAAGAAAATTAGTGTATCCATCTTTACATAATTCTTCTATCTCTTTCAGTCTTTATTTCATATGTTCCCCAAGGTTCATAGATCTTGCATAACCAAGTTAACATGTGGATACTACTTCACATAATATGGATGGAATTCCCAAAGTCCTTCATGTGATCAATAGGGAGATTATGCAAAACACATATTCATGTTTCATGATCCCTTAGTTTGTTCCCTGGATTTTACATAGTGGAAGAATATTGAGACCGCATGACTTTCCTCTTGGAGAAGTCATCTATTCTAAGCTCATGTGGCTGTAGTCTTTGATATGTGTCATGTCTATGTTTTTTTATGAGTGGGAGTGATTTATAGTCCTTTCGATCGAGATTATATGCCTCTTCTCATGCTTTATATATCATAGATGTGAGCTGGATTCGGTGTAGAGAGTATCACACAACGTATTGTTCATGATCTTACTGCAAGTTATTCATGGTATTACATGAGAATAAAAAACCTCAATAACACTATGCCATTTCCATATTTATTAGACCTGTGGATTATCAAATGTATTTTTCATAATCATATTGACATTTCAAATGGTTTTTTTCACCATTAATATCACATGTCTGATAGTATTCATGAGATAAAGACATATATATAATGGCTTTCACATGACTGAAGAATACTTGTATGTGGTCCTTCATGAGACTAGGATGGCTTGTCAGGGACCTCTCGTGAGATCAAGATGGATTTTCAATGGGTCTTCATAATACCAATACATCTTTTCAAAGGTCCTTCCCACAATCAATTTTGATCACAAAAGGTGTATAACCTATTTCACATGAAAATCAATGTCTCGTCCCTCTATGAGAGGCTTCTGCCTTTTCCCTTTTTATTTTCTTACTTAATTTACAAGGATCTCATCCTTTTCCCATTGGTTATCTATCAGGTTATATCATTATCAATAAAGTATCTCTCGATGGCATTCAATAATTTTCATGGATAGTTGCTCTTATTTTTAGTGATGCATCACATGATCAATGGTGGATCTTGCGAAGGTGTAAGATCATTATCATGAAAAATCCCTCCACCGATTTGTGGAGCTGAAGGGACATCTTATGGTCAAATGGATGTGTCCTAGGTCCTTTTCATGATGAAGGTGACATCCCGACATGATATTGTGTGGAAATTTCGATATTTTTCTTGGGGATCTATGGGGTCTTTAGAATCACATAATCACGTCACATGAAAATCAATGTAACTCTCCATCGCATGAAGCTTCTTCCTTTTTCCACATTTATTTTATAAGGGTTTCTGGGTGACTGTCATGGGTATATCGATTGAAAATTTTCATGATCAAAGAAACTTGGGCAGAACATAATGGTTTGTTAAAAGGGATGTGTGTGATCATAAGTATATCATGTGTAGCTTTAGGGTTTCTTGGGAAGCTTGGGTGTGGGTGATGTCTGAGAGAACATCATTGCTCGTGGAAGTTTTTTGAATTTGAATTTTAATATTTAAAATTTTAAAAGTGGATCTTTGAATTGTGTAATCTGTGTACTCAGTTTCTTGAGGGTGGTTTTTGATTTGGTATTCAGTCATTGCAAGGTTCCCACACACCAATAAAGTGGTTTATCTTGAAAATTAAAAAAATTATTTGGAGGTTATTCAATCCATATGATTTTACCATCTTAACTTCATGTATTCATGTTGTTCATTCCCTTTTCTTTCAAAGAAAACAATACCCATGATCCGAGTATTTTCTCAATTCTATAATTATGGATTCTCATTTTTCAAGAATCAACAAACTCCTATGTTACACATCATGTTTATTCCATTACAGTAACCCATAATGTAATTTCAACCCTAAAATAAGTCTTATACCCTATCATGAGCATGGGAATGGTTAAAGGATTAAGTAGAAGCTCAACCATGTCCGTGGATATAGGATGAATTTGAGGAGTAAGAATAAAATATGATGAAAAAAATGGAAAACACCTACAGTCTCAGGGGGGTCGGGTCATTAGAGTGACAAAACCTCATCCTTATATCATTAGTCTTAAATATTAAGGCCAAGACCTCTTTTATGGGAGAATTAAATTACATGGTGTGTTCCAATGAACACATTGAATACTCTAGTCAACTATGATTTTTTTTCTCTACCAGTTGATGAATTTCTTGTGTCAAGGTTGAATGTTCACATGGAATATCTAGATTAGTGAGGTTTTAGGGCATATATCACTGACATACATGGAATTTACTATAAATTTATCCACCCATTACTTCTATAATATACATAAATGGTGCATAAAATAGTCCTCATGGTGTTTTTTTCTTGATCAAGAACCTAGGAATGTACTCTAGCCACATGAGTCGTGTATCTTTCAAAAGTTCATGACATGTGCTTATTACTTATATGTAATTTAGTTTCCTTTTATGCTCAAAAACTTCTCTATTCCATTAATTAAATCATGGGAAAAAATGTAACCAAAAACAACAAAATAAAGAATTTGAATCATATTAAAACATATATCTAGCATTATTTTCTTTTTTACTCATTAAATCTCAAAAAAATACTATAAAAATTTAGGTTCACCAAACTACCCCACACTTAATCATTTTATTTCCCTCAATAAAATCAACAATAACAAATAAATAAGAATATTTACTCTGATAATGAGAGTATTCAGTTAATTATACTTATAAACATATATTCAAAACTAGGAATTTTAAAAGTACATAACTTATCCAATTCAAACAATTCTAATCATACCTCATGTACAATTCCAATTAAAGATATTTCTATTCTTTAATTCACATTATTCAAAACTTTCATTAATATGTGTTACACTTATGATCTACCTTACCTAAAAATTCAATTTCATAATCACTCAAGATCATTTAATCAAATTTATGCTCAGTCTTGAGTATATGAAACCTATCCATAGGCTTACAAGTATTATAAATATCCACTTAGAAATAAATCTATAAAAATATGAGGACTTTGATTATGTTTATAATGAATCTAGGGTTAATTTTTGGTGTGTAATGATGTAAAAAATTCAACTCAGGCTTGAAAAAATAGGTTAAATTATTTAAAAATAAAGCATGATATTCAGGTAAGTTCCTTGAAAAATACTTTCCTCCTTCAACTTACTTTCAAATAAAATCAACTCTACTTTATTATCCTCTTTTACATTGGTTTAAAATCTAGAATTTGGATATAATGACATATTTTTTCCCAATTTTTATTTTTTTTAGAAAAATAACATGACCATAATGAAGGAGAGTGCTTAAACACTTATCCAAAAATAAATAAGAGATGCTTCTCCTACACTCAATTCACAGAACTCTCACATGATGGAATCATGAATCACCAAAATTACCACCTTAAGGATCATATTAATAATCATGCAATTCTATTAAGGAATTATAGTATTCAGAATAATTAGGCATGTAATTTGGCTTCCTATCAAGGAAATTCGTGTTCTATATGGGCTTCAAAAAAGTTTAAATGTAGGGTGGATCTTAAGATAAAATGGGTTGAAAATAAATCAATCAATGGAATCAATCATTTTAATGTGGCTTAATATTTTCATGATTTGATAAAAAAAATTACAATTTCTAGTAGTAATTTATATCCTAAGAATCTATAAAGAAAAAGGGTACAATAAATAATATTTAAAAAAGTCTCAAAGCACCTCACAAAAATTAGCATAAACATATATCACTCAATAAAATCTAGGAATGAATAAAAATAACCAATATACTATATGTGAAATTTAATAATTAAAATCAATAATCATATTCATGTCAATAATCATTTAAAAACAACTTCAATACTATTATGATCATGCATTTTTTTAAATTACAACTTATGTATGGATTATTTATAATTGTAATATATCAAAAAAATACAACCTTTCAAAATAGTTCTTCTAATTAATTATGTATCCTAGATAATTAAAAGGTAAAATAACAAATATGGTGTTGTGGTACCCTCCCCCTCACTTAATATTTCACATGGTCCCTCATTTACAACACTAAGTAGGAGATGTGACATGGGAATAGACTAGGGAAGTAGTAAAAAAATTAAATTAAGAAGTGAATGAATATAATAATTCCCAAAAATAATCTCTTTGATAGTGGGGATATAAAAATTGGAAAACTTTTCCTGATAGATTCCCCCATGTGGAGGGAAAATCCAAGTGTGTTATGACTCCTTGGGAAATTAATGGTTGTCTATGTAAAGGAAAATAATTATGCAGACAATCTAAACATCACATTGAGACACAATATATATATATAATAATGCAAAATAGTGGTAGAAACAGTCACTGAATGGCCTTCTTAAATGAAATATATGTAGATTTTTTCCCCTAGATAGAAGTAACTGCATATGTAGAATCTACAATTAGTGGATCTATAGTCTGGTGCTAGATATGGGAATAGATATCCTAAAGAATTTTTTTAAGTCGTTAAATGTGAAAATCATCCCACATCTATGGGGCCTAAGTATGTTCCCTGGGTGGATGATAACTGATAGTAGAAGGTATTGTAGAGGGGTTGAGATTGGATGAAATAATCTACCAAGAAATCGTAAAATGAAGACTATCATCATCTAAAGATACACTAGATGGACTTCAATATAATTTTTTTATCCATATTATTTGTCTAAGAGAGGACCAAGGACTTGGACGAGGGTATGAGTGGTAGTGGGTTTGTTAAGGGGTTATATGTGTGAGGCTTATTAGTGGGTGGTGTCTAGGTGGAATAATATGGGGAAGATATACATAGTGATGGTGTGGTCACATGTGTGGCTGGCGGGGCTACAGGATAAGAAACATCCTTAGAGCCATCAAGGACTTTATCTTCCATTGTAGGTGTGATTCAATCCACTATGAGGATATAGGTGTTAACCCACATTTGGACCATCTCCATTTGAATAAGAATGAGATAATCCATCTTATGAGGGGAAACCAAAATATCTTAGGGTGTAAAGGTCTCAAAAACCCCTAGGTTGTATGAAAACATGGTGGTGTAGAATCCACCATTCAAGTAACCCTAATGCTCAGTAAACATGAAATGAAAATATGAGGTTGAGAAATATAGGAGGTTAGGGTAGTTGTGTATAATGATATAGGTCATGAGACTCATATCACTTGAATCCACTCAATATGATGATTAATCAAACACAAAATTAGTTTGTAAACTCTAAAAAGGTCATAAAAAGTGGGAGTAATGATCTAAGGAATGTCCAATAGATGAGTGTGGTCTAAAATATCTTCCCTCTCATCCAGGATTCCCAATCGTACAAGTATGCATGTATCAAGAAACTAACTACCCAGATGAATTATACAATGTGAAAATAGACACAAACGATCGATAGTCAGGCTTCAAGCATCAAAGATAAGGTAAGTTAAAGACCAAAGAACCTATAATATTGGATGTGGTCTATCATATGCCGCATATATTGAATTATATGGTTATAATGATGTAAAATATAATGAATGAGGCAGCACAACTACTTCTATGGCACTATTTTTTACTCTTGTAGATGATGTGGATAGAAGGGTTGATCATGTCATCATATGAGTAAGATCCAATAATGCTCATTTTTGTGATATAAATAAGTTTGTTGTTTTATTATCCTCCAATTTCTCCATATAGACTCTATTTTTATTGGGAAGGAAGTGAAGGGACATGTTGTGTCCCGAATTCACATTCCATGTGTTGATAGATTGTTAGTCAAGAGGTATAAAATCAAGGCATGTTATGTGTCTAGTCAAGTTGAGATAATGAGTACACAGAATATACTAGACACACACACTATGTGTTATTCAAATTAGGTTTAGTTTCTTATCTACCCATGTATAAAAAACACATTGTTTGTTCTTATTGTGTTCCCATATACTGGTGGAGTTTGGATGGAAATCTACCCAATTCCCTAATATCCATAAAAATAATTAAAAACAATAAAATTTATGTTTTGTGGGAACTTACTCATATTAGGGAAATAAATGTAGGTAATTAAAAGTGTAAAAACTCCTTTGAGGCATAGATTTGGAGTTTTGATGTCATGGATTTCTCAAGAAGGCATGAGAAGAGGGGTGGAGAGAAAAATGTTGCATTAGATAGAGGGATGGAGATGAGTTTTTTTAACCAAGACTACATGGAATGTATAGTCATGGCCACACACCCTGTAATGTTTTATTTATATTTATTATTATTATTATTATTATTATTATTATTTTCTTGCTAGTACATGGGTGTGAAAGTTATTTCCTTTTCTTGTAACCTTCAGGACCATAAAAAATTATTATCATATTTTTAATACTTTATTTATTTCTTATTTTACATATATATACATGTTTTTTAAATATATATATATGAAATTTACATATTTAAATATAAATATGAGGAACAAACTTTTACTTTATGCTTGGGGTGGGGTTCGAATTGTGATCGATTCAATCGCTCTGATCTCCCACAACTATTCGAGAAAAGTTTATACAACTAATGTTTCATTATTTTTTAATTTTATTAATTAGATAAATAAAAACATGGTATAATACACTACATATGATTAATGTTTTTTTGTGAAAATGGATGGAATTGGTCCAGTTAGGAGGACTTGAACCCATGACTTTTGGACCTAGGTGGATACCCTACCAGACAATCGAATTCTATCATCAATTTTATATTTTTTTATTTTTATTTTTAATATTCATGAAAATATCACATTGAGTGTTATAAAAATATATAGGGGAAATTATATTCCTTTCACCAACTAATGTCATGGAGGTATTCGAACCGATGATGGTGCGGATGTCCTCAAACGACCTTTATATCATCACAAACTCCATTCTTATTTATTTAGTTGACATTTATTTACTTATTTTTTATGTTTTATTATAGTACCCATATAAATATAACAATACATGTTGTTTATATTTACACCAATTTTGTACAAATAAAACTTAGGTATATAAAATTATTTAAAGAAATGTAGGAAATACAAATAAAGAGGTGTAAACGGTGTGTAAGTTACAACTACACGTCGTGTAATTATTTAAAACAAAAAATAAAGAGGGGAAGAAGAATAATTGGAATTTTCCTCCTAGGAAGTAATTTTTTATGGTATTTATCTCAATCTAAGTGTGATAACTTACCCATAGTCTAAAAGGTGAATGTTTTTCCTTCTAAGAAAACCACCATATGATTCTAACTCTATCCTCTTATAAGGAAATGGATTATTCTTTAGGATGGAAAGGGATAAGATTGTAGTAGCCCTTATCCATGTCTATAAGGTCCAAGAGGTAAATACATATTTTGAGTGGTCTCTTCATGTCCCCGATTCTTGGGTTTTTCCTCTTCATTACAAAAAATATGAAAAAAAATCGCAAAAACCCACCAGATAACATAAAGTGTTAAAAAAATTACCATAATGAAATGGATATTGAATTTTATTATTATTTTAGTTTTATTTACACATTTTCTTTTCAATCACATAATAAATAATTTTCCAAAAAATGTAATTCAAAACATTTATGTCCTATATCACTTCACAATTCCTTAGTTTAATTAAGAACACGATGTTCAATTTTATAATTTTCTAAATTGTCCTCAATAGTTTTCATCTCTATTATCCTTATAGATAGTATTCAAACTATTTCCAAAATTTTGGATTGGTCCAAATGGTGTTTGATGAAATTGTTTACCCTTAATAATAATTTTTCACTAATAGTTGATTCATAAAGATAATCTAGTATGGAAGAGGGTGGGTTTTATAATTTACATTGATTTTCCTAACCTTGAAAATCATTATCCATAGATGAGTGGTACCCCACTAAATATGAGTATGACATCACTAGATTAAATGGAAAAAATTATATCCTAGCAAGGAATTACAACCTTTAGTGGAATAAGAATCCATTTTGATTTGATAATGAGGTGCCTGAGAAAAATAGAAAAAGATAAATGTAAAGGAAAAAAATATAAACCTGAATTAATCATATTCTACCTAAAATTCATGTTGATTGCTTTCTTAGAAACATCACCAACATTTTATATTCCTATCACAAGGCATGAAAATTTATTTCCCTTGCTCTAAAGTATAATTGGAGTATCAATTTTGATCCCACAAGGAATTAATAATGTCTTTTCAAGTTGTTTATTCTTTTATGATTATATGGGCAAGAACGAAAACAATAAACTAGAAAAATAAATGAATATAAAACAAGTAACAAAGACATAAAATAATGACATGGAGAAAAAGGATGTGTTGAGGTTGAAATTTTGATTAGGGTGTATTATAAAAAATTGTCTTTAATTCTTTAAGTTATTTATGAAATTAATTTACCATAGGAATTAAATTTTTTGTTATTCCTTTTCTGATGATAAGCAATTGTGTCTTTTAGAATTTTTCCCCTTGGTCTGTTGAATAACTCCTTAAAATATGTTTTATCAAAAAAAACCCAAACATTATGGCCCTGGATTACCTGATGGTCATGGGTCTACCTATTATAATCCCTTTTTTCCCTATTTTTGTTATTTTTGTTCTAATATGAGATAAAAAGTGAATTTTTAATTTTATTTCATCAAATAAATTATAAATTAAAAATCACAAAATAAAATAAACACACCAGAATTATATATTACAATGCACAAATAACCTTATAAAAACCCCATCATAGACCTTATACCCTCTCATTAACATACGAATGGTGAAAGGGTTGATTAGAAAACCAACATTTCCCATGGATACAAGAGGAATTCAAGGAGAAAGAAAAAAATAGGAATAAAAAATAAAATAAAAACAAATAGAAAATACCTACAACTTTGGGGGGTGATTCAATAGAGTGACACCACTTACCCCCTCCTTTAACGGTCTCAAATACAAAGGACACTCCCTATTTTGTTAGGAAAATTAAATTAAAAGTTTTGTACTAAATTATACACTTTTTACTCTAATAAACCATGAATTTTTTGTTTTCTCCACCAATAGGTGATATTTCTATAACACCCATTGATTTTTCACATGGCATGTGTGGATTTAAGTTACATTGTATTTAGTACTATCATTCATGTAATATAATATCAAATTATATACCCAACACTTCAATAATATAAATACATATCATGTAAAAAAGTTCACAAAACATGTTCGGCATGGTTGGAACTTAGGTGTGTTCTATGACCAGTGGAGTCACATATATCCCAAAAGTACACAAATTATACCTATTTCTTACCTACTTTTTAGTTTATTTTTATGCTCTAAAATTTCTCTAAAATCTACATTCATCCATTGAACCCATAAATTTATCTAAAAATGTTGAAATAGATAATTTTAATTTTTTTTAAAACATATATTTGGTATTATCTGCCTTTTTACCCGTTAATCACTTTAAAACATATATTAAAAATTATCTAGCTTTTTAAAAATTAAATTACACCAAAATACTATACAAAGATCAATTGCCTTAGATACTTCCACATTCGATGACCTTGTTCAAAAAAATTTGGGACCTCCATTAAGGTTTTGGTACTCCCTTGACTTACACTTAAATTGGTGAGGCATGAGTCCCCCACCACAATCTATGAGAAGACATGGGTATGGTTTAGTTGGGTAGATTTTTACTTAGGTTTCCTAGGGTGACATATTTCCTTATAAAGTAATTTTTATTATTTATAGGAATCAATGTCCCCAATTCTCTAACCTAAAAGAATGTATTCATTCTTTACATCTCCAGTCTCTTCTTCCTTGAGTGAGTTATTATTTACCATTTTTGTTTTAATCTGACTAACCTTTCAAGTGTTTTTTCCTTTTTGGGTTTTGGGGCATCCTATTAGGTATGAATATACTCACCCCTTTATGGAAATTTCACCATCATGTTACATGTCTTATAAAAACAATGGAAAGTTTGATGTACACTTTAGTAGACATGGTTTTAATTAGGAGGGGGTATGGTGGTTCTCATAGGTGATAATAGTATAGGATGTTAATTTTTTGTGCTATTTTATTATGAATATCCTTTCATCTCAGTTACTCCTAGTAGGTTTCCATTTTGGATTTTAGGGTGTTTTTTTTCTTTTTAATTTATTTTTTATCTAATTTATATCCTTTTGAATCATATCCTGAGTCACATGCATTTAGTAATATTCTAGTTTTTTATTTACCTAGATTTGAAATAATATTTAATTCTTTATGAATATTTTTTTAGGTACATTATCCTAAAGCCTCCTATCATGTGTAATATTCCTACTTGGTACTAGTCACCAATCTAATCCTTTTGGACATGGGTTTGGGGTGACACATTTGGCTTACTACCAGTATAGGTCGGGTCCCGGTGGGTTGGGTCCTATCAGATTAGTATCAAAGTGGGTTTGTATTAGAAAAATATTTTTTAGTTATTTTTTATATTTATTTGGAAACTTTGGTAAATTATTTCAAGGGTTTTTGATTTCATGTTTCAAGCTAGGGAACCTAGTGTTTGTGTACTGGTAAACATATAAATTCATTAGGACTCTGAATACCTACTTTCCAACTTGAAGCTTCAAATCACTAGTTATAAATAATAATTAAATGGCACATGTATCATATAGGTAAAATTTGTTGATTTATATTTCCTTTTAGATTCATTTCCCCAAATATGATTTAATAACAATTTTTCATCTTTTCAAACTATAGGATTTCACCACACATTAAACTAGGTGGGATCTCTAGGTTGGGTAATGACATGCATGTTCTAGTGATCGACCCTCTTATCACTAACCATTTTAGAGATAATAATTTCATCGAGAGACATAATCATGAGATGAACCCATAACGAGAGTAGGGAGAAATCCCTATGCCCATAGTGCAGTGATTCAACCTACTACCCATAGCCTAAGTGGGTATCCCTCTACTTGCTTACTAACAGATGATTTTATCAGTTTAATATAAGTATACACATAGTCTGAGTGTGATTTGCAAGTTTCAATGATATATTCTAGGTTCTAAGGTAATACATACCCTTAAGTAGTAGAGGATTGGCTTGAGGTGTTGACTCAAGTGTTATAGCTTGTTCGTGCACCCTTTAATTAGATGGTGGTACTAGCATCCATCCTTCTCAATGGAATGGTGATTCACTAGTGGACTCTGATCATCAAAACTCATGATGAGGCTACTCTTCCATGTAAGAAGTTTAATCACCTCTTTTATAAGTAATAATACTTGTCTATGTTGAGTTTTGTAAAAAAACAATGAGATATTAGAGCTACAATAGGGTAGCATGTCTATTTTATAGTGTGCATTGAGGTTCACTAGCCTCACAAGGTACTCCCTTGACATGACCCAAGATAGATTCTTCCAAGCTTGAAAGTTTGAACATAACCTTTATACAAAGAACTGAGATGGAATTATTCACCCTTTATATCCCTACCTATGTTGGGTTTTTAGATAAAGATCTAGAGATTGAGATATTTTTAGGATGGGATCACTGGGTATTTTAAATTTTTAGTAGTTATCTTGGGGCAGAGTCATCAGATGTGGTTATTTATCAATAGATGTCAAGGTTGTGGAACTAGTGGCATACTTATTCACAATACTAGACCAAAGGATCAGTAGTGTATGAGTTTTCTAGAAGATCTAGATAATTAAAATATATTATTTGTGAATCCTATGGTATATTAGGTCACATCACTCAAGACTCCCCAACCTAACATATAGTAGAGGGTAGAAAAGTCATAGATCAACCTCTAAATCAGAGGAAGTGATGTGATGAGGGACTTACCCAAGGTAGATAGGGTAGTCCTTAAGGATGCTCTTATGGTAGGGGCTAGTAATGGACTAGGAGGAAGAAGCAAAGGTGGATATTTCTATAGTATACTTATACCACTAATGCCCCCAAGGATGTGGATAGATGCAAGTGGTGGAGGATTATGAAAAGGTAGTTCCCACCATAATCTAAGGCACAATCTATGTCTTCTCTACATTAGAACCCATACTTGTAGATACTGACACGAGCCATTTTTTTGTCCATTATTTTATAGTTAAATATCCTAGTAGATACTTTGTCCTAACCCATCCATCTAGTGACTCCTACTATAAATTATCACACACTCACCCACATCAATTGATGATGCAAGCTAGCTCTTAGTGGATAGAGGTTTTCATGGGACCTCATATTGGTTGGGATAAATCTTAAATATATATTCCTTAATATGGATTGTATATCCTCCACCCATGTTAAGATAGACTACTATCATCGGATAGTGATGTGTTTTTGAGTAGATTGATTGAGGTTTTCCTTCATGGTCAAGTGGTACTTTTAGTCAAGATGAGTAGGGAATGTGTACAAGAAGTTGAAACTAATCATCTAACCATTGAAAATTTTGGCTCTATGTATGATGTATTCTTTAGATTAACAACTTTATATAGTTGTAGATAAGTACATGGAAATCTTCCCAGGGTATGTATTTTATTTTTCCCCTCATTAATATATTAACTTCTCTATTGATCTACACCTATGGAAAACTCCAATATAATCTGAATCATATCATGTGGCCCTTTTTAGCCTCAAAGATCTTATGCTACAGGTATATTACCTTAAATAGAATGGTTTTTTTAGACCCAATGTGTCCCCCTTAGCGGTAGTAGTTTTGTTCTCCAAGAAGGCGGATAGGACCTTGAGGATTTGTATTAATTATCTCTACCTTATTCAAGTTAGAATCAAAGTTAAATACCCTATTTAGAGGATAAAATACCACATAGACCAATTGAACATAGTAAATTGGTTCTAAAATATCAATATTAGGTTTGGATATCACCATCTTCAGGTTTATTAGGAGAATAAATCAAAGATGGTATCCTGATGTTGCTATAAAAATTATGAGTTTTTGGTTATGTCCTTCAATAAGAGGAATTATCTTGCTATGTTCATATGCCTCATGAAATAGATCTTTCATCCTCTTTTAGAACAGTTGATGGTTTTATTCATCAATGACATACTCGGTTACTCAATATCATATGAGTAAAATACTGTGTACCTGAGGATTGTATTGGAATTTCTTTAGGATCATCGACTCTATGGTAAGAACTTGAAGTAACAGTTTGTATTTGAGAGGTCCACTCCCTCTCACATGTCATCCAATAGGGTTAAATTATTGCAAACTGATTAAATATTGAGACAGTTCTTTCTCGGGATCCACCCAAGAGCGTGTTTGAGGTGTGGATCTTCCTTGGGATAGCTAGATACTATTATAGATTTATTGAAAACTTTTCATGGATTGTATCTCCCATGAATTCCCATACCCAAAATGGGTTTCACTTTGTTTGGTATGGGTGGTGTTAGAAAGATTTTAAATAGATAAATTATCTTCTTACAAGTACACTTTTTCTAAGGTTTACAAAGGAAGGAGTTGAGCTTTTGATGTTCTAAGATTCCTCTAGATTTGGGCTTGTGTGGCATCCTAACTTGGAAGCCACTAAATGGGTTCCCAGAGCTAGTGGACATGTGGCCTGAAGCGCACATCCCCATACACTAGAGGCTTCTGACTAGTAATGAGGGACTAGGGTGTTAATTTGGGGAGACTATTCTCTCATGTCAGAGTCTATCATAGAAGATATAATAAGAACATATGGATAATAATAGCGAAATCATAATAATGAATAAATAGAACTGACAGTGGAAGATAAGGATAAACATACAATAATTAAATAATAATTAAAATATGGAAACTAAGACATATGGAAAATGATAATTTCATGTCATATCATGTCTAAAAAATTAGAAAATAGGTATACATTTCAACAGGAAATACAGACTATAAAAAATAAGCCAAAAAAAGTTGAAAATTATCCAAGGATCCTGAGTATTGGCTCAGTCATTTTCTACTGAGCTTCATCCTAATGTAAGAAATCAAGATCAGGTGTCTAAAGTGGGATGATTCCCCTTATCAACACCTACATACATGTAATATTCTTGGGTACCAATGATGTCCCAGATAGGTTGTGAGATAAACCTCATTAGGCCTCCACCAACGGTGCCAATACAATCGAGTATGTGAAATATAAACTGATAGTGTGTAGGTATATGTAAATGTAAATCAATGGTATAATAATAATTAATACCTTCTTCATCCTCAACTGAAAATGTCTCTGAACATGTAAACATTTAATTAATTCATTTAAGTCATTTTATATATATAATTCATGTGAGATGTAATGGCATTGACAATATATGAAGATAAAAATAAAAGATGATCTGAGGTATAATCAAGTCATTCTTGACCTCAAAGGTCAGCCAAATCATATTAGTAAATTGTGTAGTCTATAAATAAAAGTGCTCTAAGTGTAATCCAAGGGGAATATTCTAATGCATTCCACTATAAATAGTTATAACTGGTCCAAGGATCTCATCCAATGCAAAATGGCCTAAGCATGACAGGTACCAATGGGGTGAATACCTGGCACCATGTGTCTGAAGACATCAATCTAGATCCAAGGAGTGTATCTGAGGTATCCTAATATCTAGAAGAAAATGATGGGATCCAATGACATCATATAGAGAATCCACTATAAGAAAATAACCATGTTTCAAGGTGGATATCTCCCTTTGAAACCGGATCCTTAAATTCGCATGGAATATTCTGAGTGCTCAAGGCATTCCCTCAGCAATCCAAGGTTGGATCAAGTCTGACCACTCCTATAAGGATAAAAACGTCCATATGAAATTGGAACCTTATACATAATTCATTATTTAATTCTGGCCATGTAATACTCATTCTAATTGATAATTTAGTAGGTTCATTAAATTGACTTTCATACTAAGTGACAAGGCTAAATAGGACATGCAACCAATTATTACTAATTCAATTATAAATATTTAGTGGGTTAATTCCTTATAAGACATGAAACCATTTAATACTTTGAATCCATATTCAATTATTTGGTTCATTCCTTGAGATTTTATAAAGATAAAAAGGTGGTATAAGGACATGAAACCATAAGAAATTCATTTATAATTAACTATTCCAAGTTATATCTATAAATATAATTTGTATTTAACATTTAAAAGGTTAATTAACTATTTGGAACACTTACCTTAGAAGGGTTAAGTGATAAATACACAATATTCATGGGCTATCCATTTCTAATTCACAATTAATTTAATTTTATTGGGATTACCATTAATAGGGTCAAGCCATGCACCCAAATGATGTCTCAAATAATCCCACATGGGTTATTAAGGCATAATTAAAGAAGCACCCTACTTTCAGTAGAAGGAGTTCAGTTCATAACCTAGAATGAAATGATAATAAAATATAATAAGGGATATATAATATAAGAACAATTATTTTAATCATGGTATATGAATTTTAGAGGAACCTGTTGATGAAATTGTCATGCGCACAATGAAAAAAGTTTAAAAAATATAAATACTTGAGGGATGAGCCATAGACCACCTACCTTGAGCCTATAGCACTCTCCTCATCCAGTATCAACTTTTAGTTTGTCCTAAATCAGAAGAAAATGAAATAATGGATCAATGAATTAAAAATAGGAAATATGAACCTATATCAAAATAATGCATCCAATAGAAAGAATAATGGAGAAACACGCCAAAGGATTGAAGAGCTTACTTGGAGGAATCCAATGAGACCAACGGTTCTCAAATCTGAGCTCAGATGAAGAAACTAGATCAAAAACTATGAATAAAGAACTTAAGAGCTCCAATGGGAGAAAAGAAGGGCCTCTATCACTGGAAAAGATAAAAATAGGGGAGGGGTAAGTTAATTAGGTAATTAAGGGAATTTTTTTCATTTTAACTAAAAATTATAGGGTCGCATGGTTTGGCCACATGATTGGCCAAACCATGCACCCTTGTCTACTCCAAGGGGGGACTCACACATTTTCATGGGAATGGTTTAACTAACCATGTGAAAACCTTGCAATCCCCTCTTATAATAATTGGAGAGACACCCACACGAGTGAGAACTCCAGCCATCACGGTATCCTCAAATAGTTTGTCCTCCTGAAACCCTATGTCTATCCCTCACATAATTAGGGAAACCATACAAACTAGCTCACATGGTTTATACTAACCATGAGGCCCATTAATTTTCTCTATCGATTGGGGTTTCAAGCTCTAAAAAAATCCCTATACACCCTTGAAACATTCGCAAACTCATTATGCATCCCCAAACGGTAAAACAAATTGGGCCAAAATTTAAAGGATCTATATCTAAAGAAAAAATTGGGTCCATATAGTCTTCCCCCATTAAAGGAACTCTCCCCTGAGTTCACCTTCTATGGGTGGAGAAACACGGTCTGATAACAAATTTGGCCATTGAGTATATACATCGGCCTCTTTCTCCCAAGTCTCATTCTATACATGGTCATGCTTCCATAGCACCTTCCCTAAATAGATAGACCAGTCTTAGAGATCCTTTATGCTCGATTAAATGTTGTGTATATGATACTTCTCAAAAGAAGCATCAGCATCTAACTCAAAATCCGCAAGATCAAAAGTATTTTATTGGTTGGAATGATAATGATGAAGCTATGAAATGTAGATAATGTCATGCATGAAACAGTACCTATGAGGTAATAGAAACTAATAGTCTACTATCCAGACTCTCTCCAAGATCTAAAAATACTTTAAAAAACATAGAAACATATTCCCTTTTCTCTATATCCGTTTTTTCCCAAGTCTGGGTGATACTCACAAGAAAGCATGATCCCCAACCTCAAATTCTAGATGTAGTTGATAGTGATTAGCATAGTATTCCTTTCTAGACTAATTATTATACATATTATTTTTTATCATATGAACCTACACCATAGTCTTCTACACGAGATGATGACCTAGTAATACTGCATCTCCAACCTCTAACCAACATAGGGGTGAATGACACAGCCTACCATACAAGACCTCATATAGATCCATCTGAATCATATCCTAAAATATATTATTATAGGAAAATTAGATGAGATGGATATGCTTCTCCTAGGAACCACTGAAATCAAGTATTCATGCTCGAAACATGTGCTCTAACACCTTTATCATTCATTCTAATTTTCCATTGGTCTGAGTGTGAAAAGTTACGCTTAGAAGAACCAATTTACCCATATCTCTCTATAACCCCTTTTATAACCTCGATGTGAAATGAGCATATCTATATGAAATGAAAGTATGAGGGGGCCCATGTAGTCATATGATCTCACGGACATACATTCTTCCCATCTCATTAACTGATAAAGTCTCCTATATAGGAAGGAAGTGTGCTACTTTCTTCAGTCGATCCATAGCTACCCAAACTATGTCACTACCTCAAGGAGATCTTAGTAAGATGACTAAAAAATCTATGAAAACATATTCCCATTTTCATTGTGGTTATGGTTATGGATATAACAATATAGAAGGGTGATTTTTCTCCACCTTCACCTTCTGATAGGTGGAACACATAGTGATAAAACTTATTATCTTACATTTCATCCCAGGCCACCAATACTTGTATTACATATCTCAATGCATCTTGATGATTCCTGGATGAACTTCCCACTGAGAAGTGTAGGAATCTAGAATAAGTTTCTCTATAATATATATAGGAACCTAGATAATCCCATGTATATAAAAGATGTCATCTCCATCAATAGACCAATCCATAGGTGGGTCCTTTCCAAAAATAATCTCCCAGAGAACCAACCCCTCAGGATCTAAAAACTACCAGCTCTTCACCCTACTAAGGAGTGAAGACTTAATTTTAAATATGGTAAGTAAAGGCTACTCACAACTTTCATAAAACTCTAGATGAAACTCAGAATAGAGGGTCATCAATTTCCAATCATTACTAGCTTCATGAACTACCACTGCATAATTTTTCTGACTCAGCGCATCTACTACCGTATTGCCTTTTCTAGGCATATAAGAAAGATCAAAATCAAAGGAATGAAGCTATTTGACCCATATCTACTATATTAGATTTAGTTAATTCTATAAAAATATATATTTGAGGATCTTTTGGTCAGTATACACCATAAATCACTCATCCATTAGGTGGTGTATCTAGAAGTTTAAGGCATTGACAGTTGTTACTAGCTCAAGGTCGTGTGTTGGGTAATTTCTCTCATTAGGACTCAACTTTAGAGATCTATATACAAAAAAATCTATCCTCTAGTATCATTTCTACACTCAGGATGATGGTTGATGCATCACAAAACATTGTATAGCCTCTTCCAGGCTCCAGCATAATTAGAATCAGTGTCAAAACAACCCTTCCTTTATCTCCTAAAAGTCTTTTTCACACACTTATAACCACAGGAACTTCACATCCTTATTTTTAAGACTATTAAGTGGTGTATAAAGGTGTGAGAAGTTCTATTTTAAATGAATATAATATCCATCCAGTCCCAATAAACTCTATATATCAATCACATTCTTAGGTTTCTCCTAGGACACGACAACACTCACCTTCTTTGTGTTAACTAATACTCCTAATTCTAAGATAATATAACCCAAGAAGTTAAATTTTTCAATCCAAAAGTGGAACTTACAAGCTTTTCATAAATATTATACTCTTTCAATGTATTAAAAATGATATCAAGGTTCTTAGCATGGTAACTATAACTATACAAATACACCAAGATTCCATCCATAAAGACCATCATAAAGGAATCCAAATAGGGATGGAAAAACATATTCATTAAATCCATGAAAATGGTAGGTGCATTAAAATACTGAATTACAAAACAATATAATCATATAAACTTTATCAAATATGGAAATTCATACATGGTATATATAAAGGGCGGAATCGCAACTGATGATAACCCGATCTCAATTCAATCTTTGATAATACCCTAGCTCCTCAGAGCTGGTCAACGATCATCATCTATATAAGGTAGTGGATATCAGTTCTTAACCATAATTTGGTTCAACCACTTTTAATCCACACATATCCTAAGGGTCTCATCTACATTTTTTGTGAAAATCATGGGTGAACCCTAAGAATAAGTACTGGGTATAATAAATCCTTTAGACTCCAGATCCTACAACTATTGCTTGATCTCTTGGAGCTCTATAGGTTCCATCATGTATGGAGTAATAGATACTAGAGCTACTCCTAGAATAATCTTGATCATAGATGCTACCTTTATGCTGTGAGAGCCAACAAGTGTCACATCTATTATTCGCTGACGAATGCCTCCTTTTCTCTAGAGCCACTATTAATGAATGTCAGGTGATCATCCAAGTGATCCAGCAATATGAGCGAGCGTCTGGACAGTCTGTTAACCACGAAAAATCTGAAATCTCATTCAGCACAGGGGTGCCCTCTGCCAAGAGAGATGAGCTTTGTGCATCTTTAGGCATCCATTTGGTCTATAAACACTAGAATTATCTCAGACTCCCTATAGTGATTGGTTGGTCCAAAAAAATCTTTGCATCTCTGGTGGATAGGATTGAGAAAACAATTCAAGGCTGGACCCCAAAAAGCATCTCCAAAGCTGGAAAAGGAACCCTCATTAAAGCTGTCATTCAGTCTATCCCCAGCCACTTTATGTCAATTTTTAAGCTCCCGGCGTCTATCATCAACCTAATCCATTCACTTAATGCCAACTTCTGGTGGGGAAAAAATGATGGCAGAAATCGACCCCACTGGTTGGCATGGGAGAAACTCTGCAAACCCAATTCGGAGGGAGGGATGGGATTCCGGAATCTTCTGTTGTTCAATTGCGCACTTTTGGCCAAGCAAGGATGGCGCCTTCTTAATCATCCATCATCTTTATGTGCGTGGTTTCTCCGTGCCAAGTACTTTCCTCAAACAGACTTCTGTGGATCCTTTCTTGGCCCCCACCCTAGCTTCCTCTGTAGAAGTATTTGGGGGGCCCAAAATCTCCTAGAAAAAGGACTGGGCTGGAGGATTGGAAATGGCTCATCTGTCAACATTTGGACTGATCCCTGGCTTTTTGATAAGGATGTTGTGCATGCCACATCCCCCGCTCAACCAGGTCTTGAAGATGCCACTGTCAATTGCCTCTTTTCAGACCAGGGCCTGGGATGGTGTGTGGGAAAGATCTAGGAATGGTTTAATGAAAGAGACCAAAGAATTATTCTGAGCATCCCCTGGGTCCCTGATGCCGTCCCCAACCATATTTTTTGGACCAATTATTCTTCAGGTGTGTTTATGGTGAGATCTGGGTACAGACTAGCTCTTGTCATTCACTCTCGCGACCGATATGAGGGACCATGGAAAGTGCTTTGGAAGCTCAACGTTGCCCCAAAAATTTTCCAATTTTGGTGGCAGGTGTGCATGGGCACCCTCCCTACCATGAGCCTCCTTGTTTACCGACATATGGCCAGTGCTGAATCCTGCACTTTTTGCCCAAATATTCCTAAAACCCCTTGTCACGCCATCTTTCACTGCCCGGGAGCCAAGGAAATTTGGAATAAATGGGACTCGACTGCGGATGCTTCACTGGACATTGCCTCTGACCTCCCCGGTCTTCTGATGTGCTAGTGTTCCTATCTTTCATCACCAGATGAAATCTCCCATTGCACCCTGGCCTGGATCATTTGGGTTCGGCGTAATGATTTGGTTTTCCACCATGTTCATCAGCCTCCTGAGTTCTGGATTGAACGATCCACTTCATGGATTGAGGGATGGAAGGACCAAAAAGGACACTTTATTCCAGGTATTTCCCCCTACTGTTCCCCTCACTAGACCCCCCCCCAAAGGAAGAGAGTCTTAATCTTAGCATGGACGATCTCTCCCCAAGGACGGGCCTGTTTCTCTCGGCCTCCTAGCTCGACATCATCTGGGGCATATCATTACAGCAAAATATGAACCACATCATGCCTTATGGGAACTTGCAGTTGCTAAGGCCTATGCCATTCTGGCAGGAATGATGCTCGTTGTGGAACGTGGATGGGCTGATATCATCATCGAGTCTGACTTCCTTTTGGTTATCAATGCTATTAACCATGATGACGTCGGACTCCAGGCCTTTGGCTTTATCGTCAGAAGGATACGCTTGCTTCACCAAGGATTCTCTTGCTGCACCTTCTCTTTTACCAAAAGGGAAGGAAACAATGTGGCCCATCAGCTGGTGGCCTCAGTCCCCTTCGATGTCAACCAACTATGGCTGGACAATTTCCCTTCTTGGATCTTCTTATGTACGACTGCTGATATTCTCCATTAATATAATCTTTCTTTCCTAAAAAAAAGGTCTCATATGAAGGGATAACTTTCAACCTCAAGGGTGTAGTCCTAGAATTGGTGTATTCCCTTAAACCACCCACCCAGTGGTTTTCTAGGGTCATCGCACCAAAAAAGTACAAAATTTCCATCCTAAGTCTTTCTCTAGTCAATAAAGAGATAAATGAGTGAGAGGAACCTATATCGAATAAATATGATACAATACTGCAGGCTAATAAAATAGTACCTCATACTGTAGATGGTCATGCACTATGATCCACAAGTGTTGGCTATAAGTCATCCGATTAATCTAATCTATGATATTATGCTATAGCTAGACTAAAATGAGAAGGTCCACTCTACTGACATTGATAATCTTAAATCTAGATACCATAGCTAGGATCTCCTACTCGGACTATCTTTATAATGTTACTCAAACTCTCTTCCTAACATGACATAACTGATCTTTCCCTTGAAGGCGGAGCTAGTGTAGATCCTATTCCATTGAAAGTAGATGAAAAGGTCTAAAATAATCTCTAAATATGTCATATATGGCTACAAGTATGACACCTAAGAGGGTCTCTATCACACTAAGGTTTTAGATGCCCCTATAGTCCACAATGATGGCATATAACAAAGCCGGCAGTATTGATAATCTAGATACCACTACTCTAATGAAAAATCTCAAGGATAGGCTTCTTGCTGCTAGAATAACTACTGCACTACCTTGACACTAAACCATTATTCCCGATATTATTGAATTATCTCAAATTGTTCTCATTGATAAGATTATGATTGATTATCTCAGAAAAGGTAGGTGGGTGAAAAATATTAACCTATGAGTGGATGTCATACTTTATCCCATTTTTGAAACATCACACTCATGATAGCTCATCACCAGCTAGAAGTGGTGAAAAGCATTGACACTCTATAAATCATGTTGAATGGTTTATGATGGACATAGAACCCTACTCCATGTTCATGAACTCTCTGGCTCAATCATCACTCAGTGTCTGAGAAAATAAGTAATCATAGAAGGTATTTTGGGAGTCTTCCCAGACCATGCCCTGATGGAGACCAGTCTGAGTAATCACATCCCACCAGAATTTGGTGGAATCATGAAGCATATAGGTGGAAATATTGACCCTACTATCTAGAAGAATCTTTAGATGATCTAAGATAGAAAGAGTGGCCTTTATCCAAGACTTAGCAACCTGTGGACCACCATCCCTTGTGAATGTGGGTGGATGCTACTACTGGAACTCATGAATCAGATCATCCATAGTAAGTAAAGGTCATGGATCACCCTGCATGGAATTCATCAAATGTAGAAATCCCTCTCTAAACTGAGAATCATTTTTTAGTTTAGGTATAGTAGGTGTTGCCTCTAGTGGCATTAAAGGAGTTATCACTAGTGGCTTAGGGCCTGCCACCTTCGAAGGGTGGTCTTCTCCACCCTTCTCGTGCACAATTGGAGGATGTCATGGTGGAATAGCTCTACAAATGCCAAGTACATGCCTCAGGTCAAGATTTGGTAATAGATATAAGCACTAGAAGAACCAGATCATAGGAATAAGGCTTCACTACCCAAGATACTACCCCACCTATCCACTTATAAGGCTAGGTATATGTAAGTTTTCAATTTGATTTACAAAGGTTTCAATAGATTAAAGGTCAACTACTCCTTGCCTATTCATTTACTAACAACCATTTCTTTTAATAAGTCAATATTTACATTTAAAGTTTAAATTTTCTTATATAAATATAACAAGGATCGATTAAATGGATCATCATTTCCAGTTAATAAGGGCTCATACACCTTATAACTGAAAGAGACACCCATTTAATTTTAATTAGTTCCTAACTATATTCGATCTCATAATGTAACGGGTGATATACAATGGCTCAACATGATAAATTACCCATTCCAATTCAAAAGTTACCATAAACCTAATGAATTTAAATTAGTATTCACTCAATCACTTCCAAAGGAAAGCTCATATAATCAAATATACATTGTGGATATGGGTAGAAACTAGTTATTTAAGGTTCCACCATCAACCTATACAATAAAACACTATTTATATTGATGTTGTTACTTTAAATAACTCATCCCTTTACCCTATAGAGGATTTTAGTAGCACAATCATACATAAAAAACATGGATCACTCAACAATAATAGGCAGAACAAGCAATTCAAGTAGGGAAATGAAACTATATAGAATGGAATATGCATGGAAGTTGAATTATAGGTGCCTATAATGATGCATGTAACAATACTCCTTTCTATATCAGGCCAAGGTAAAATATCTTCAAAGTATATCAAAATACCATAAGTCATGTTCATCACCCAATAGTGAAATTATATTAATTATAATAAGATAAATACATAACAATAATTCCCTATTCCTAGGAAAATTGGTATTTACCCCAAATGTGGGTTAACTACTCCCAAGTACCAATGGTAGCCTAGATAGGGTGTGAGATAAATCTTGGTAGGCCACTACCAATGGCGTCTATACAATCTATCCTATGAAATATAAATAGACAGTGTGTGGGTATATGTAAATGTAAAGGAATGCTATAATAATAACTAATACATACTTCAACCTCATCTAGAAATATCTCTGAACATGTAAACATTTAATTAATTCATTTAAGTTCAATTTATCTAGATAAGTCACATGAGATGTAATATCATTGAAAATATATCAAGATAATAAAAAAAGAGTATACACGGTATAACCATGGCATCCTTGACCTCAGAGGTCATCCAAATCTTAGTAGTAACTCATGTAGTCTAGCAATAAAAGGGGTCTTAGTATAATCCAAGGGGAATTTTTCCAAGGCATTCTACTGTAAATAGTTCTAACTGAGTCCAAGGATATCATCCATGGTAAAATGGGATAATCATTATTGGGTCTAATGGGCTGAATCCATGGTGCCATGTGTCTGAAGACATCAAGCTGAAGTGTATATGAGGAATCCTAAAATTAGGAAGATAATTAGAGGGTCATATGGTGGAATTCTAGGATTCCATTAGAAGACAATGTCCATGTTATAAGATGGGTATCTCCCTTGGAAACGGGTTCCTTGAATCATAATGGTTTCCTTCGAGTGATCAAGGAATTCCCTTGGGAATCCAAGGCTGGATCAAGTTTGACCACTCCTAAAAAGATAAAAGTTCCATATGCAATAGGAACCATATACATAATTAATTATTTAATCCAACCCATTTAATACTCATGCCAATTGATAATTCAACGGGTTTACTCCATTTCCTTTCAAATGAAGTGATAAGGATAAATAATACATGCAACCAATTATTACTAATTCAATTATAAACATTTAGTGGGTTCATTCCTTAGAGGACATAAAACCATTTAATACTTTGATTCCATATTCAGTTATTTGTTTCATTCCTTCACCTTTCATAAACATCACAAGGCAAGATAAGGAAATGCAACCATAAGGAAGTAATTTATAATTAACTAGGCCAAGTGATATCTATAAATATACTTTGCATTTAACATTTAAAAAGGTTCGTTAATTATTTGGAAAACTTACCATAGAAGGGTCGAGTGATAAATACACAATATGTGTGGGATATCCATTTTCAATTCCCAATTCATTTAATTTAATAGGTCTTACCATTAGTAGGGTTAAGCCACACACCTGAATGGTGTCTCAAATAAACCCACATGGGTTACCAAGTAATAATTAAAGAGGAACCATACTCAGGGTAGAATTAATTGAGGTCATAGAATCCAATGATGTGATGATCAAATATATGAAGGGATCTAGAATATGAAAACAATGATTATAAGAATGGAATATAAATTTCATAGGTATTACCTGATTAAATCGATGTGCACACAATAAAGATAGTTTATAAAATGGCGAGACTTGAGGGATGAGTCTTAGACCACCTGCAATGATCCTATAGCACTCTCCTCCTCTAGTATTGGCCTTTAGTTTGTCCTAGATCAAAATAAAAGCAAAGAATGGATTAATTCCATGAAAATAGGGCATATGATCCTATATCAAAATAATTCATTCTATAGAATGAATAATGGTGAAATAAGCTAAGGATTGAAGATCTTACCTGGAGGAATCCAACAAGACCAATGGTTCTTGAATCCGATCTCAGACAAAGAAATGAGATAAAAAATACAAAGAGGGAACTTGGGAGATCCAATGGGATAAAAGAAGGGCCTATATCACTAGAAATATGAGAAATAGGAGAGGGGTGAGTTGATTAGGTAATTAAGGTAATTTTGGTCATTTTTTCCAAATATTCCAGGGATGCACAGTTTGGCGGCCTGGTTGGCCAAACCATGCGCCAAACGTGTGCCCTTATCTACTCCAAGGGGTGCCTTTCACAGTTTCATGAACATTGTTTAACTAACCATGTGCAAACCTTCTCATCCCCTCTACTAATAATTTAAAATCCACCTGCATGGGAGATCACTCCAAGAATCATGGTTTCCTTAAACCCACCAGCCTCTTGAATCCCTCTATCTAGACCTCGCATGGTTAGGGAAACCATGTGGACTAACTGTATGGTTTATACTAATCATGTGGCCTGGTACTTTTCTTCTTCAGTTGGAGATATGATCTCAGAACAAGCCTCATACTTCCCCCAAAACATCCATGAACTCATTAGGAATCCATAAAAGGTCCAAAATAATAAATTAGACTGAAATTTAAAGGATACATTCTTGAAGGAAAAAATATGGTTCTTACATCTTAGTTTCATTATCATGAAGGGTTAGTGGTGATTTTTTATGGGTTTAGGTAGTTGAGACCTTGTGAATAAAATTATGTGATTCATGATTTAGAAATGGGAGCGGTGGTGTTTACCTTGATGAATTGGAGACATTATGTTCTCAATGAGTAGTTTGTAGTGTACATGGACTATAGGAGCCTCAGAGATATCTTCACACAGATTGATCTTAACATGAGGTAGAGGTTTTATTTAGAGTTCCTATAGGACTATAATATCAAAATTTTCAATACTCTAGGAAATGGAAACATGGTGGAAAAGTTTTTTAGTAGGAAACCCTTTGCATAATTGATGGAGAATACATCTAAGTAGCTAGATTGATGTATCCACCCTTTGTGGACGATGGAGAAGTGAACTATATCCGATCAATGGTGGAGGACCCTCTTATTTTATAGCACAATAGATAGTCTTAGTCTAAGGACATTGATTGCAAGGTCTTACATGACTAGATGTTCCCAAGAGATACATTGGATGAATTTTTAGAAGGTGGGCATCACATCGTCCACTTTTGAGGATGAGTAGTGGTTCCAATAACACTACATAAAGATGTGTTAAGGGAGCTCCATATTTCCCCCTTAGTTTTACATCAAAGAGTGAAAAATATGTATAATGGCCTCAAGCATTAGTTTTTTTGGCTATGTAGGAAGATAGATGTTTCAAATTTTATACCATAGTGCCTCACCTATCAATAGGTGGAGTCCAAGCACCAAGTTTAAATGGTTTTTTTTATAAATGCAGTGACATGAATTGGTCACCCAATCCATGCCCCAAAAATTTATTAAAAGAAAAATTAATAGTACAATCATGAGGTGTAAATAGCTTACACCAACATGGATTATAGGGGAAAACAAGTATAGTTGCCAATAAAAGCATACAAACTATTGACATGTCTGATACCTCTCCTTCTCAAATCCATGGATTCTCCACTATAATCCTTGTAAAAAAAGATTATCATACCTTTCAAATATGAGTCTATGCAACGAAGCAATTGTGAATTCAATGAAATGTTTCATATCCATCCACATCAGCTTGAAAAATAGATCATATAAGTAGCTACATCATCAGGGTGATAGAAATATAGATAATAAAAGACGTGATAATTCATAGCATGATGGGTCCAAACATCTAACAGCTCCATGAGATGCATGGTCATAGGAGATCCAATCATGTATTCACTTCCAACTATGCCAGCAGTTCGCGCTTTATCTGCCTTTCAAGGCCCACATGCACAAAGGAAAAAATTTCCAAATTGAAGAAAATGAGTCCTTGTTTTGAGTCTTTCAATGCCTTAGCGATATCATATTTTAGATTTCCTTTCTTTAGGGTTGGTATCATATTACAGAATCATTCCTATCTGTTTCAATTGGTCCTTGAATGAACACTAGCAAGCAGAAAATGAGCAGAGCACCAGTGAACGGAACAGATTAAACCAAATAGTCCAAACCATGAGGCAGTACACCCATCCAGAACAGAAAAAACCAAAAGGTATGAAAATGCAGAACAAGAAAAAGCAACAGTGGCTAACAAAAAGATCACCAGTGAATATATTTTTTAAATGATATAATCCATTCTCAAGGAATATCCCAAAATTTTAAATTAAGGTTCCTTTTGTATTCATCAACCATTCTCATAAACATATTCTTCCTAATTAAGAGGTACATCTCAGATGAAATAGAAAAATTGATATATTTCTGGAATTTATTTTCATCTTGTTCATCCATCCATGCACTAATTTCACCGAAGGTTCATGATGTGATTTGGGTGATCATCGACCATCAAACCAAGTCAACCTATTTTTTCTATTAGATCATAAAGACACACCTAGAAAGGGGGGTAAATCAAGTGTGACATATTTTTTACCAAAACCCAAATAAACTTTTATTCCTAATTATAGAGCTCCAAATTGGATTTACCACTGATGGGGGGTGAATCAATGGTTTAGTTTTATGAATTATCTTATTTTAATTAAACCTCTTGAACTTGAAAAGGTTATTTATCCTCATAAAAATATCTCACAGCCTTACCAGGTGTCCAATAGTAAAAAAAGAGAGAACAACACACATTATTTATAGTGTTTGGAATAAAAGTCCAGTCCATGTCATGTTGGTTAGATTCCCCAACATGGATTATTCACAATATACATAAGTGATTATAATAGTAGTTAGTTAGACACCCCAACAATAATTACCCAACTATTGGTTATACACCCCAACTACAATATCCTCTTTAGTGACTAGTTATGCAATCCAATCACAAACCCCTTCTTTATATTTGATTCATTGATAAAAAGATCTTGATATTATTAAATGTACTTCAGTTCCACTTATAAATTGATCTACCTCAATGAGTAGGCTGGATCAATAGGTCTTACTCATGTATAGTATTCATGAACTTTGATAGCATCATGACAAGGTATTCCAGTCTTGAAATACACTAAGATCTTGAATGATCTAGGTCCTTCCCTTCCTTTTGATTACTCGGGTAGTAGGTTTTCATCTCAAGCAATAGATCTACCTATCTTTAGAATTTTCTATCTCCATGATACAATAATGTATTAGTTTCTTAAGTGATCTTCAATTATAAATGATTCCCTATGTAACAATGAGTGCATCTCACTATCTTCATGCATGTACTATATGAAGCATGCTCATTAATAATTTTTTATTCTTATACATGAAATTACTTTGTGTAGCCTGAGAAAGTGATTTTTATGCTTTAAAAAAATGTAGTTCTTAACACACGAAGTAGATTACCCCTACTTTTTACACTAATTATGCAGTCTACAACTCCATCTCACAAACAAGGCAACCAATTAGAACCTTAATTTTGTGCATTGGACACACAGTCTTCATTTGTTCTATGGAAAATTAAAAAATCTTGAAAAATCAATTCAAACTCATATATTAATCATGTACTCATCCTACTATAACTACACTCCATGAACTTAGTGAATGATCTCCTAAAGTGTTACATGCACTATTGTTTGTGTAGGGAATATGCAAGTCATAATCATTCTTATTTATTTCACTGATTTACTCTCAAATTCATTAGCACTATCACCAGTGATAATAACTAGTATTTATTAGCACATTAAATTTAGAATATCTCTTGATAAATTCCAAAAACTTGTTTATCCATCCATTCCTCAAAAAACTAAAAAATATGATGTCACTGGTTTATATATTACATAACCACATAGAATTCATGTGATAAATAATTCATTATAAAATTTTCTAGAAAATAGTTCTCTATCACATACTCACATCGAGGATAGACCTTAATCATGTACTCATCTCACACAAACTACTTACTGGTTGGTGCATTGGGTACTTTCTTCCCCATGTACCGAACTTGCGGCATTACTTAACAACTCACTTTATGACTGCTTGGTGTCTTCACGCACTAAACTTGTGATTATATATAATTTTTGAATATACTATCTAGTATCACATATTTTCTCATTTATCACATGTTACTTGATCAAAAAATCTCCCTCTCAAATGGCGGCCTCACGTATTATCTTCCTCACATGGAATCCTTGTGAGACACTTACTCCCTCATAACATATAAACCTCTAGACATCGCATTCAAAGTACGTGACCATCATGATTTTATCAATTTTACTTCATCGATTTCAAATTTTATTGAGTGGTCAATATCTCCTCACATAGAAGTGATTAATATAAAATCCTTCACATGTAGAATCCCCTACAGGGAAAGATCAAAGATAAAGAGATAATCCACATGGTCTGCAAACCATAGTACATGAAGGTTGAAGATGAAGTGGGATTCAGATAGCATCACACAGTGTCATTTAAAATAAAGGGAACTACGTAATAAAAAATATAAGTAGTTCCATGAATCATCCATCCCACATCAAACTTGGTAATGGGATGGAAGAACTTAATATTACTCGATGCAGATTACCAGTGGTAATGAAATCTTCCTAGTGCTTGTTTTTTCTAACATTCATCATGCACAATCCCACTATAGTGCTAAAAAACCTTCTCCCATCTCTACTCCAACCTAAAAATCTGTATTCATTCATGTGCACCTGACCCCTGCACATGTTCTATCTCTCATGTTTCTCTACATTTCTCCATGGGTATTCTAAAGCCATGGCTACCCTCAATCTTGGTTTGGGCATGACCAAGGCTACTTGGGTGGCTAGTTCAGGATAGCCTAGACCATATTTTTAATAAACTCAACACTAAGTAAAATACTAAGTGAAATATGAATTAGTCCTAAAATAAATCCTTCCTCCTAATCCTTAACTTTTTAAATTCTTCATCAAATATTCTTCAATTCACTCAATTATCAAAATAATTAATCACTTTTAAACTTATTCTCAATATTCTTTATACAGAACCCAAATAAAGATCTATTTAACTTTAGACTTTGTTACAAACAATGTGAACTATCCAAAAACAATTCACACATGTTTTGGGAATTAGGAGAAGTTCAAAAATTATCACATGTTATTTTGAGGATGTGTCTATAAGGATCCTCCAATAATCATAAACCTCTTTTATTAAACACATATTGGCACATTTAAAATAAATATAATTCATCTAAAAGGAACTTCAGTATCCCCCTTTGGATTTTATTATCAATATCCCAACACACTCCTCAATTCAATATGTCTGATTCTCTCTCTCCCCCTATTAATAATAAATATAAAGATAATTTTTATGGATTCTAATCTCATCAATATCATTATTATTCCATCAAGACACTCTCTTCTCCTCCATTAATTTTAGAATCATATCTTTAATCCCTTGTGAGAGAAGGATGATACCACATGATGTAACTTATCAAATAGACTTTAGTTAGTCCATTCTAATTCTAATTGGTAAAAATTAGTATAGAAAAAAATAGGGGTTAACCATGGTTTTCAATATTTTATATAAAAAACTAACATGTGATACTAATCTTGTAAAATTCATTCTTCATTTTTTGAGTTTACTTAAACAATCAAGCCATGAAATAAATACACCATCCACTCATCTGAACAAACATATCAGAAAGCTCAAGTTTAAAACATATAGATCATAATTTTTATCTCAACATCAACACTACATTGATAACATTCAAAAAATTTATTCCGAATAGGGATATGGGAGTGATGGTCATACCTCATCTTTCAATTTTTACAAATTTTTTCAAAAATTATACATTCATTGTATAGTGAAGATTTAACAGATTCAACTCATCTTTTCTACCTCTAAATGAATTTATATATCTACTTTATCCTGAAGTTTTAAAAATATATAAAAAGTAACTACTTAATGTTTTCTAGTATTGAAAACCTAAATATTTTCCTTCAATTCTCTTTATTTTATCATAAATAAATAAAAAATAGGGAATAACGAGGGGCCTTTTTATTCCTTATAAGAAACACTCAACATAAGAGTTTCATATCACCCTAGAATTATTTTTCCTTCTCTTATAATCAATTTTGTTCCTTTAATTAGCATCAATAGGTTGTGTTAACATCTCTTTCCCTTAAATATATTCCTTGTGTGAAACATGTTTCTCCACCTGAGAGGTCAAGGAAAATTCTTTTTTTTCTTTCATCATCCTTTTAATGCTCTCTTATTGGGTTGGTATACTTTTATAAAATTGTTAATCTCATAACTAGTTTTTTAAATGCCTTTCACAAAGATTATTTTGAATCTTCAAGTCACCACTTATTAAAGATTCTTTATGAATTTTCATATAAACATTTGTGTATGGATTATCATGAATACCAAATTATTCAGGTGTAACCACCTGTTTTTCTTTATCTTTAGAATATATATCTTATTTATATATTATGTTGGATATATATAACTATTTTGGATAGATATCTAAGAATTATTTCTTAACCTTCTCAACTTCTTTGGTCTTTTTACATGTCTTTTTTAAAGGCTTAATCTTGCATGACTCTTCCTTTTTAGCTTTTTGAATTTTCAACCCCTTTACACCATAGGAAATATTTCTCGGTAGTCTTTTCATGCATTCCTTGTCTTTGGGACTTCCTTATAGACACTTACCAAACATCTCATACAAATTTTAAAAAGGTTTATAAATGGATAGATTCTAGAAAGTTCTGGTCACAATGTGTTTCAATTGTGAATTATCTCTCATTTATTCACTAAATCTCCCCCTTGATAGATAATCTATATAGAATTTTATTGGAGTTATATTTCTTTATTTTGATTCTTATTTTTCATAGGGATAAATGATCTAATTGGAATATTTTTTCCATCCATTGATATAGAATATTTCCTCTTATTGTTTTGGTTTAAATAGGTTTAAAATCATTTTTTTTGTCTATATTATTATAAATTCTAGAATTAAATTGAGTTAGATTAGGTGTGGCTTTCACTTGACACTGAGAAAACATCTTCTAAATAACTTGGGAAGATTTTACTTTAACAATAAATGAATTTATAAAATATTCCCTAAATTGTTTCATCTCATTTTGAATAATAAAACACATTTATTGTGTCTCGCGTATTTATTATTCCCTTGAAGCTAGATTCTCCCCAATATCACTGATAATATTCCCTTGTTCAACTTATATAAGGTTGTGCTTATTAATATCATCAACATAGGTTGAATCCTTTCTAACATGATCCTCTTTTTCTTTGGATGTATTTATTTTCTCCTTTATAAATTTTTTTATTTTATTTCCTCAGCTTTGTAATCTCATCAATACATGTTACCAACTCACTATTTAACTACTATCCCATATATGTCCTTTCTTCTCCATCATCATTGTTTATTGATGAATCAAATCCTTTTTTAACTTTATAGAGAAAATTTAACCCATCGTCTGAATATATTAGTGATGATGAATTAAATTTCTCATACTTTCTCATCAAATTTCTTTTCCTATTGTTGGAATTATTATTTTTCTTCATAGATTTTTTATTTTTTTGAAATTTCTCATATTTCTAATAAAATATAGATTTATCGCCCTTCTTATTTAGATAGTCAAAGGAATAGTTTCAAAAACCGTCACAATTCTAGTACTTTTGTGAGCATTTTTCCTTTCCTATACACTTACCCTTTTTTAATCCCCTTGATATAATGTAAATGATTTCAATATGATCTAAATATCTCTAATCATCTGAATCACTTGATTATGAAACAAATTATTCTTTCATTTTTTTATTTATCATAGCTTCAAGGGATATTTCATCTTTTTTACTTTTATTTTGAAGGTTGTTTTCTTTCGTATCTCATAAAGAATAAGTACATTAAAAAATCATCTATTATCAAATATTATCTTTCTTCCAAGGTTTTTTTTCTAGATCAAACCAATCTATAAAATTCCTCATAATCTTTTTGACAATGATAGGATCATACAGATTCTCAAAAAACCCTCTATTGTTGCTGACTATCTCATTCACCCTGGTGAAATATTCTTAAATATTTTCATCATCATCCATTTTTATGTCCTCAAACTTGCTCTTATAAACTTTAGTTTTGGATTTACTAACATTGAAATTACCTTTATAGATACTTCTCAATTTGTACCAGATCTTATTAGTATTCTATAGAACCATAACCTTTGTGTAGACTTTATCTGATAGAGACATCAATATAGAATTTTGAGTCTTTTCATCAAACCCTGTATTTCTCTTATTGGTATGAGTTATAGTAGCATCCTCAGCAATGGGTCGAAAACACACTATTATAGAATCTCTCACTTATAGGCCAAGTGATAGGAAGTAGGGTAGAATCCTATTCCTCTAGCTATGATAATTATTATTATTAAAAGTTTTAACACCCTTGTTGTTCATAGAATAATGATTCTCCATTTCTTGAAAAAATCCTTCTGATATTTCGAGGGAAATATTTCTCCAATACCACTTATATAGCCCCAGACTGAATTGACCCCTGATAGAGAGGTTGGTACTTTAACGAATTATTATCCTTTAACTCAACCTCTTGAACTTTTTAAGGTTCTCAATCCTCCCAATGATATCTCACTGCATTACCACATGTTTAGTAGTAACAAAATAGAGATCATCACATAGTATTTACAAGGTTCTTCATAAAAACCTACTCCTTATAGTGTTGGTTAGGTTCCCCAACACTGATTCTTCACTATATTTATAAGTGATTACAATATTAGTTGGTTAGATACCCAACTACATTTCCCAAGAAATTTGTTATACACTACAACTAAAATCTTCTCTTTAGTGACTGGTTAGACACCCCAATTACAAACTCCTTATTCAACTTTGATCTATTGATGGAAAGATCTCAATATTCTCCAGGTTGTTTTTGTAGGTTTCGGGTGCAGTGGAAGCATGCGATGGGTGGTGCCCAACTTTTCTTTTTCCATAATAGATGATCAATCCAATATTTATGAGACAATGATTTTCATGATCCATGAAAATAAATAAAATAAATAGACAAGGTATAATAATTCTAGAACCAAATAGATGATATCAACACATTTTGTTTATAATTAATTTAATTGGATAAAGAATTAACTCTAAGGAATTATTTATTCATTGTTGAATATGGTGACATATATGTGTCAAATAATCATTGTGTTGTAGAAACCAAGTGTATATTTCCTCTAGAAGTGATCCATAAATGTTCCAAGAATCTCCAGACATCACCGAAGGAGTCTCTGGGTTCTATCACGGAAGATCCTTATGCTTTCGTCGTCTGCCTTGATCACCATGAGAATCACTTCCAAAGAATTCTACTTGATCCAGTGGAGGATGATTTCTCACCATTCTTGGGAGTTTTCTTGGAGAAGATAGATCTCTTGTCTTGAGAGGATCCTCTAAGATTCATTGTAGACAAATGAATTAGATAATGAGAAAAATGACATAATTGGGTATCTATATTTCTAGGGTTAAAATAAAATAATTAAACAAGTTCTATTATTATTTATTTAATCCTACAAGAACCCCATGTCAAATAATAATAGTAATATCATTATTTTTGACATGCACTGAACTTGAAAATTATAATTAAATATTATTTAATTAAATAATATTTAATATTATCATTTCTCACCAGACCATTAAACTCAGTCTGCCATTCCTTCAAAATATTTATCGGTCTTTGAATAATGTCTATTTATTTATTAAATAAATATGACTACATTATTCTCCAATAAATAAGTAAATATTATATTCACTAAATAGAAAATAAATATTTATTAAATATTTTTCTCACAATATATTCTCTCAAATAACTAGTGATGGAATAAATTCTATCAAGAATACGTGAATAATTATTAAACCACATATGGGAATAATATTTATTCTAACTATTAAATAATAAAAAAAATAATATATTATTTAACTAGGATTCTAAATACACTTATTGTTGTTGGAACCATGGTCTTCTATGCATGAATTGGAGTATGGTTTGTGTTTGTTGACAATCCTTAGTGGAAGTTCAGAATAAGTACTAGCAAAGTGATCATACAGTTCAAGCAGACAACAGATACAAGGTGGCGCCGTTTTCCAGTGTTTGCCAAATTTTTGGGCCTGAAAATCGACAAATGGAGAAAAGTGATTTTAAAAAAGAGACTTTTGCTCCATGTACTTGAAAGAGAGGGAACTTGCATGCCTAGTGTTTTTCAAGATCAGAACATTGAAAAATGGAAAAGGGATAAGGGTCGTGTAAGTATTGGTGTGATCGCGTAGGTGACCTGCGCGCTGAGAAGGGACTTGCACGCCGGTGCCTAGGAAGTTTGGAAATGTGTGCACTTATTGTTCTTCATGATCAGAACTTCAGAATATGGAAAATTAAATAAGGTCGCGCAAGTTTTGGTTAGGTCGCGCAAGTGAGTAGCGCGACAGAGGCTAAGGCGGTTAGAGCTGCGCGCCGGGACTTGCGCGCCGTGAGGACACTTGCGCGCCATCACACAGGGGATTTAGTTTGCCTATAAATAGTGGACCACCCCTCTTCATTGTGTACGAAATTCAAGACTTAGATATTTTTCGAGCTCTTGTCGCTCAAGTGGTTGAGTCGCTCAAGTGGTTGTTGGGTCGTGCAAGTAGAGGTTGTGCGCCAGTTGTGGGCTACGCGACCAAGGCAGTTTGGGAGTTAAAGGTGTAGAGTTGTGCAAGTATGGTGATGAGGAAGTGTGTGTCGCACAAGTGGTCGAGGTAGACTTGCGCGCCAGTTGTGACTTGTGCTCCGAATTTGGAACTTGCACGCCGGCCTGGAGAAGCGCGCCAGGTGTTGTGGAAATACGCCCATCTCTTTGAAGTTGTTTGAAAGCTGGAAGATTTCCTGATACCTTCGGTGCAAAGTGATATTTGTCTACTGGTGAGAATTGAACTTCAACAGAGCATATACATACAACAGAGGATGCATTCTTTTGCAATTATGAAGAGACCTTCACGTCTATAAACTTGGTGGGACTTCACCAAAGGTAGTGAGCTAGGGGGAGTCAACGGGAGTGACCTGAGGGACGCTGTGAGCTATCCCTAAAAATTTTTGTAAAGGCAGTGAGCCTGGGATAGAGTGACTATGCCCGAACCTTTGTAACTCATAGCTAGTGAAGTTTAGTGGAATTTGGTATGACTGAAAACCAGTCGGCGTATGCTCCTTGGACGTAGCCCTTAGTGGTGAACCAAGTAAAAAGTGTTGTGTCGTCTCTCTACTTGTGAATGTTTTCTTTCTGTTCATATCCCTCATATAGGTTTAACAAGTTCCTATCAATGTGGGAACAAGATCCATACCTTTAAAAGAAAAATTTGACACCCAGATTCACCCCTCCCCTCTCAGGGTGTCCCGGGGTCCTACAATTGTATGACCTTCTTGGCCTCTTTCTCAGTGGCATTAGGCTAAGTAGCTTAAAGTCCAAGGTTAGCATCTAGTAACATGGCAAGGAACCCATAGATAAATAAGTTAATTCCACAATTAAATGTCACCTCATATGTATTCTTACCATGTAATATAATCTCTTTATCACAATATCTCAAATCAAGCAGGTTACATGCCAGTTCCATCAACCTATGTGCTTGATTATCTCTTTCTTTGACTTTCTGAAAATAGAACTTAGCTATAGAACAGCATGGTAATGGATTTATTTAGGATATATCATTTCCATCAAAGGTCCTTATATATTAACTTATGTTAAAGAACAGAATGGATAAATCCTTTCTCGCATTATTCATTTATTCAATATTACTTGTGACACACCCAACATATCCTACCTCGCCACGAACATCTTTCTTCACGGTTTTCATCAATATATCTAATTATGTAACTCATAATTCTCATTAATAATAATATTAAATTCTAATGACCAATATACACATCTATAGATAGGAACATCCAATGAAACATAGAAATGTTGATTTCATACTAGTGAGTCTCATTCTCATAATATCCATACTAGATATTACCAAGGGTGTACACCATAAGAAGGTGTCTCAAAGTATTATGAGTCTCCACCCCTGATAAACTATATCATTTTTGTCCCTCAAATGTTATCATTCATCTATAGAACTTATATTCAATAATAGTGTCATAGCACTTTTGAGTTCTCATCATAGTGGGGAACTTCTTTGACCTTTTAGCACGACAGTTAGGTCATTAGCATATTCTATGACACGCATAAGAATACCCATGATGTGATAAGTAGTTAATTAATATTCAAAGAAATGAATATGTGTTTATCATAAAGTACAGAGAATTTTGTTCTAGGGAACCAACTCTAACAGACTCTCGCTTTCACTAGAGCCAACTGCTAACAACCTTCAATCCTCTAGCTCTCACATGATACTCATGATTTTACTAAGATAGGTCTTTATTCAAGGGGTTTTCCACATTCTCTTTTGTGGGAACTCTACTCATTTTAACTTCACCCCTTTGATAAAAATCCATGAAGAGGTGATACTTCCGGGGTATGTGCTTTGTCCGTTGGTGTGACCTTGGCTCTTTTACAAGATCCACCACTATAGTTTTATCACAATATAATGTAATAGGGTCTTTAATGCTAGGTACCACATCAAGTTCTTGGACAAAGTTACGAATACAAATGGTTTCCTTGGATGCATCAAAAGATACTATATACTCATATTTTTCTATAGAATTAGAAACTTACTGCTTTTAACTCTTCTAGATCAGAGCTTCTCAATTGAGACAGAAACCATATACTGATTATGACTTCATATCATTCTGATCTATCTAAAAACTATAATTAGTATAACATATGATGAATATATTCTCATCTCCTCCATATACCAGGAACATATCTTTAGTTATTCTCAAATACTTAAGGATAGCCTTAATAGTAGTCTAATGTTGTTATCCTAGATCTTATTAATATCCACCTACCATGCTCAGTGCATATAAAACATCAATTCTAGTCCATAACATGGAATACATGATTTATCCAATCATTGATTCATATGGGATCTTACTCATTCTCTCTTTATCATGTAGTTTCTGAGGACATGCTTTCTTAGAAAGATGTAGACCATGTGACACCGGAACCAAACCTCTCTAAGATTGTTCCATACTAAATATCTTTAGTATTTCGTCAATATATGTACTTTGACTTAGTCCAAGAATCCACTTGGATCTGTCATGAATGATCTTGATCCATATAATATAGGCTTCTTTTCCTAATTCCTTCATATAGAAACACTTATTTAACCAGTCCTTACCAGATGTTAAGACTCATATATCATTTTCAATAAGTAATATTTCATCAACATATACTACTATGATAATGACTGAATTCCCAATAAACCTCTTGTAAACACACGACTCACATTCATTATTAAAAAAATCAAATTATTTTATGGCTTCATCAAATCGCATGTTTCGGTACCTCAATTCTTGTTTCAATCCATAAATGGGTCTATGAAACTTGAAAATATTCCTAGAATCACCTAGAGTCACAAACCCTTATAGTTGTGTCACATAGACATCTTCCTAAAGGTTCCCATTAAGGAATGAAATTTTGACCTCCATCTTCCAAATCTCATAGTCATGGTAAGTTGTTATAGCAAGTATGATTCTTATGGATTTAAACATGGAAAATGGAAAAAAAAGGTTTCATTTTAGTCAATTCCTTGATGTTTTTTAAACCATTTATCCACTATCCTTTCTTTATAGATACTTACTTTACCTTCCATGTCTAGTTTCTTCTTAAATACCCATTTTCATCCAACATGATTTACATCAATTGGAGCATCAACCAGAACCCAAACTTAGTTTCGATACATGAAATCCATCTCAGAATTCATAGACTCTAGCCATATTGTATCTTCCCTCTGTTTTATTTACATTGGATAAGGGTCCAACATAAGGAAGAAGGGGTGAAGGTGAGGGGCTTATACCAGGATGGCTGCCCTTTTGAGATTGGTTGGGGCTTACTCCTAAGGAGGATTCCCGTTTGGAATTGGTTGGGGCTTACTCCTATGGAGGATGCCCATTTGAGGTTTAACCTAGCAATGAAGTCAGGTGATGAGGTTTGAGGAGTTTCTTGGGGATTGTATCGACTCAAGGTACTTGAGGAATCTATAAGGAGAGTCCAAACTCATAACATGCGAAAGAAACCAAGAGGAGTAAGTCTACTCAAGGCACTTCATTAAGTGTGAGGGAGTGTCTTAGATCATGGTATTCCAAGGTTGTAAGTATGGACGCATAAAGGGTGCAATGGAAAATATCCTTGACCAGGTCCGAAAAGTTCGCAGTGCGACTCTCCATTTTTCATGGAGGTTAGTGACGGAAGTGAAGGTACCGGCCCAAAGGACCGGGACCACAGCCCGGCACTGACCCCGACCAGGGTTGCGGGGGTTGGGGCCCCACAGTATGGACCAGTGGGGTCATGCAAATGCTCCGCCAAGGTGCCTTGTGTAGGTGCTCTATGTTTCTCCCCCGTGGAAGTACTCTGCTCAGGTGCGGCGCGCAATTCCTCTGCACAGGAGCATCGTGCAGGTGTGCTACGCTGGTGTGTCGTGCAGGTGCACCACGTAGGTAAAGCGCACAGGTGCTCCGCGCAGCTCCATATGTTCTAGACCCTTATGGGACTTTGAACCACATTTTACCCTTTAATTATATATTCTCTCATGTCTTAGAGAGCTACCTGAGAACAATTGGGGGATCTTGGCGAAAGAACTATGCAATGGGAGCTTTGGGACTTCTTCCAACTTTTTCTATCGTGAAATGGGGAGCCCAAGGGTTCTATTTATAGGCAAGGAGGGGAACCTGGGCGAAGGAAAGTTGTCCGCATAGGTCCTCTGCATAGGTTTTCCGCATAGGTCTTCTGCGTAGGGGTGTGAAAATTCATTTTCCGCATAGGTCCTCCACGTAGGTCCACCGTGTAGGTCATCCTCATAGGTCCCTTTGTGAAATTTATAAATCTTCCAAGTGCCATAACTTTTGATCCGTATGTCCATTTGGGTTCCGCGACTAGTCAAATCGAAGGTATTTAAGGGATCTACACTTCTTGAGATTGTAAATACACCATGTCTTCTCAGAAAAAACTCAGAAATTTAATTTAATGTTTCGAAACCTTTTCATCATCGATCCAGGAGATTCACTACACACTCCAAGAAGGGGGAATCATTCCACTTATTCATTGGGTATGGGGTAGTATTTTGGCACATAGAAATCCAGCATGCATCTTCTTTCTTCATGGTGAAAACTTCTTTACTCATACTTGACATTTGTTGTCTATGTGAGAATCATATCTTCACTCTATGGAAAAGTGCATGGAACACATTTTGTAGTGTCTACAATTATTTAACTTATATTTTGGATACACTTAGTGTATGACCCTCTAGGACTCTTTCTCAATGGAATTAGACGAAACATCCTAAAGTCCAAGGTTAGCATCTAGAAACACGCCAAGGTACCCCTTGAGGAGGAAGTTAATACCGCAATGACATGTCACATCATACAGATTTTTACTGTGTAATATAATCCTTTTATCAATATTTCTCAAATTGAGAAGGTTTCATGCCAGTTCCATCAACCTATATGATCGATTATCTCTTTCTTTGACATTACAAAAATAGAACTTTCCTATAAAACACCATGGCCATGGATTTATTTAGGATATATCATTTCTATCAAAGGGCCTGAGATATTAACTTCCATTAAATAATGGAATGGATAAATCTTTTCTTTCATTATTCATTAATGCGATATTACTCATGATGTACCCAACATATCCTACCTCTCTGTGAACATCTATCATCATGGTTTTAATCAATACATCTAAGTGTGTGACTCACAATACTCATCGATAATAATCTTGAAGTGTAAGGACTAATACACACATCCATGGATAGGAACATCCAATGACACGTAAAATGTGGATTTCCTAGTAGAAGGTCTCATACTTATAATATCCATACTTGATATTAGAAAGCGTGTACACCATGAGAAGGTGCCTCAAAGTCCTATGAGGCTTCACCCCTGATATCTTATATCATTTGTGTCCCTCAAATGATATCATCTGGCTATAGAAAATATATTCAAAAATAGTGTCGTAGCACTTTCGGGTTCTCAGCATAGTGGGGAACTGTTATGACCTTTTAGTGTGATGGCTACTCTTAGGAAATTATCACGTACTATGTCACACAGAAGAACAATCATGATGTGATAAGTAGTTTATTAATATTAAAAGCAATGAATACATGTTTATAATAATGTACAAAGAATTTGGTTATAGGGAACCAACTCCAACAGTTTCGGTGCCTCCTATAAATTGATCTCAGTCCATGAGAAGGCTGGAAAAATAGGTATTTCTTATACACAGTCTTGAAGAACTTCTATAGTATATTGAACAAGTTTTATAGTATAGAAACTCACTCATATCTTTAATGATATGGTTCATTCTATTAATTATAAATAGTCAAGAAATATTCTTTCTTCTCAAGTAATAGATCTCCCCATATTTATAATTTTCTACCTCCTAGATATAATAGTGTACTAGTTTCCTCTGTTTTCTTTAATTCTCAATGATTCCCTGTGTAAAAATTAGTACACCATGCTATATTCACGCATGTACTATATACTTCATGCTCATTTCAAAATGTTTTTGTTCTCATACAAGATATTACTTTACATATATTTTGTAAGTAATTTTGATACTACATGAACAGTAGTACATAGTACACTAAGAATTTGACCCCTGATTCAGACACTGAATGCTTGGTCTACACCTCCACCCCACAAACAAGGTCAGTGATTAGAACTTTCACATCACACATTGGGTGAATGGTCTATAATTGTTCTTTTCACAATTTAAAAATATTTTGAACACACTTTAACCTCACCTACTGCTTCCATACTCTGCCTACTAAACCTACACTATGCGCACATAGTGTGTGATCTCCTCATTTGTTATGTGTGTCATTATTCATGTATGGAATTTTAATTTAAGGGAATTATTATTTCTCTCATTGATATAATATAAAATTTATTAGCACTATTACTAAGTATGTTATCTAGTATTTATAGGCATAGTAAATCAAGAATATGCCTTGATAAATTTAGAAAACAAATAGGTTAATCATTCATTCCTCATGATGGTAAAAAAATACATCATCACCGGTTTTCATACAACATAACTGTATAATATTTATCTGACCAATCCTTAATCAAATACATACCTAGAAAATATATATTCACTGCATACTCACCTAGAGGATATACCTTCATCGTGTACTCATCTCACATGCACTTATTACTACTTAGTGCATCGCGTAATTTCATGCTCATGTACTGACCTTACATAATTAATTAGTAACACACTTTATGACTGAATAGTGTCTTCATGCAATAACCTCATGATCAGATCTCATCTATGAATAGACCTCATGGAATCGCATAATTTCTACTTCATTATGTGATATGTGATCATGAACTCACCCTCTCATATAAAGGCCTTTTGTACTTTCTTCATCATATGAAAACCTATCAAGTCACTTACCCCTTATCATGAAAAACCTCAAGATAAATCATTTTGAGTACTTGAAACTCATGATTTTATCAATTTTCATTGACTTAAATGAGCACATATTTTCTTACGTGGTAGATATCTCCTCATATATAAATGCTTAATGCAAACTTCTTCATGTATAGAAACTCTCATAGACTGATATCAAATATTACAATCTTATATATGTGTTCATAAAACCCTAGTGGATGGATATTAAAGATAAAGTGAGATTTAGACGACAACACATGATGTCATTTGTTATAATCCTATAGATGATAAATCTTTGAGGGTGGGGGTGAATCGGGTTGTAGGTAATTCTGTCTTAGATGATGATATTCTTATCTCACCTTGAGGAACACTTTCATATCTCTCTTTAAATTCCCTAAATAAGATATTGAATTAATAAATAACACATATAATTTTACTTAATTCACCCACATTGGGATATATCCAAGGATAATGAATAGTAATGCATATGTGTACTAAAGTTACTAAAATATCACTCCTTATAGTAAAATTTGGTGAGGACTCTCTACCCTTCTTGGTTCACTACTACAAACAATTAAATAACTCACTACTCTACCTCACTAGGGAACTCACAACTACAATTGTTAGAACATCCTCCGTCGCACAAACTTTTTGATGGGATCTAGAACAATACCTATGGAAATACACTCCAGAAAAACTCTTTATTTATCATGTTCTTTTATATTTACAACCACTCTTATTTTGAAAAACAACATGTGTTGTTATTTTAATTAGGATCCATTTTTAAGATCGACCCCTCTATACCCATGATTATTCCAAGTGTACCTTATAATTAATGGGTCCATAATGCACTATGAAATCCGAATTAACCACTAGGGGTTACAACTAATATCACACTCTAACTAAAATAGTCATCAAATAGAAAACTGCTAGGCTACGATGCGGTATAGTCTACTATGGTGTAGCACTTTTCATTCTGTGGCGCGACCACCTTTGCTACAGGGAAATCATGAGACACTCCATGATATTATCACCATGGTCAAAAACTCTATAGAATGGAGAATCATTATTGACTAGATCTACTTCTCCCAGACAAATAACTCCCCTTAAATCCTTTTATAACTGCTGATAAATGAAAGGATACTTCACAGGGAGTGGGTTTTAGCATGGATAATGCTAATTCAATGTATCCTTCTATAGAATAGGAAATCCCTTGAATCTTTACCTCTTCCAAATTCAAATACTTCATGTCACGAGGCCTGGATATGGTGTGGACACTTTCTTTTACATTGATGGATGTAGCACAACATAAGTCTTATGGAATTTAAACCTCTATTTTTATAGTGGCACTGAAAACATCTCAATCACTCACTACCCTATGGAGATCTTGGCAGCACTGTAGCATGAAAACTTTTTATCCCACATTGAAAATGTTTCTCATTTTATCACAAAATATATTTTTAATCCTTACTTTCACTGTCCATAGGCAAGTAGCGGGGTGTACTTCCAACCTCCTCCATGGTGTCGCCCTGCGTCATGGACCACAATATCCACATTGTCACCCCTATGGCACAGACCACTACTCTATCTACATGCTGACCCACGTGTTCCCTCTCCTGCCTCCTAGTTGCTTCCAATGGCTATCTGGACTAGTAGATTCCTCTTCATGGTTGAGCATTATCCCACATGTATGGGTTTGATATCGCTTAGATGGTCATCCCCTAGTTGGACTTATTTTTTATGGCACAAAAATAGGGATATGGCGTAGTCCTTGGACTAAAATATGGCCCCTTTGACCAGAACACTTCTACTTTCTTGTTCATTATATCAACAAACTCAACACACATACCACCAAATGGATTTTTTTCCAATAATATATCCCTTCGAGTTTATTGAAAATCCTAAAAACACTCCAACCATTACCTTTTTAAATAAGTGAATCAACAAGCCAATAATCATCAATTATATTCTCACATGATCAATGCTCAGTTTGAGAAACAACAATTGAGGGGAAAAAATTCATGATCACCTTTGAATTATTTAAACCAACTAAAAAATCCCCCTGGTTTGTCATTAACATACTCTCCCCTTATCTTTTTCTTTCTCCCCATATGAAACACACTTGTATATTCCTATCCCCCTTTAGAAATGAAACCAAAGAGCTCACTACTTTTAAATGTTCTGAAGATGAGGTTAGAAAACCAACAGATCGAGGTGAGACGACATACCTTTCTCATAGAAGCAATCATGGGGAGTGGGGTTTCATATCGTGTAAATTAATTAGATATAAATAGTTGGAATCCAATAGCCAATCGATGCTTATCAAACACCACATTGGGTAGTGCCTTTGACAAGATGTATGCTACTTGATCCTGTGTCGACACATACCCAAATGTTATAGATCTTTACCTCACCTTGTCCTTTATGAAATGATATTTGATCTTAATGTGCTTGGTCCATGAATATTTGATAGTATTTTCACTAATATTGATAGCACTTGAGTTGTCACATTTTATTGGAATGGGATATGTCACCTCAACACCCACATTATTAAATTTTTGTTTCATCCATAGTAATTGGGTGCATTCTTGAGTAGAAACAACACATTCAGCCTCTGTAGTGGTCAAATATATACAATCATACTTCTTTATTTTCCATGATATACATGAATTCCCAAGATAAAAAAGCACCATTAGATGTTGATTTTCTGTCACCTATCAAACTATCTTAATCCACATCAACAAATCCTACCAAATTCAGTTGTTTGTCATTCTAGTAGAATATCCTATAGTTCATTCTATAAAGAATATGCTAAAGAATTATTCTCATATATTTCAAGGGACTTTACTTAGGATCACTTTGAAAATGAGAGAATTTACATATAGAAAATAATATTGTTTGTTGAGTGGATATCAAATAAATAAAACTCCCAATAATCTGACGATATATAGTCACATAAATACCTAACTCATCTTTTGATAATTTTAGCCTTGTCTTTGTCAGAATTTATGTGGGATTAAATTCAATCATATGAAATATTTTTAATAATTCATTGGCATATTTGGTCTATGATATAAATATCCCATACAATATTTGAGTGACCAAAAATCCAAGTAAAAATGACATTTCATTAATTAGAGACATCACGAATTTTCACCTCATGATTTCTGAAGATTGCTTGTATTGGTTTTCATTTGAGCCTCCAAAAATAATATTATCACTGTAAATAAGTATTATCAACCAAATTTCATTTTCCTTATTAGTATATATTTTATGATCAAATATTACTATATGAAAACCATGCATCTTTAGAAATTGGTCTACTTTGGAATACCAAGATTGTGGTGCTTTCTTGAGGCCATACAAGGCCTTCTTCAAACTACACACTTTACCTTTATCTTTATCAATGAGAAACCCATATGGTTGAATAATATACACTTCCTCTTCAAGGAGACCATTAAAAAAGGAATATTTAATGTCAATTTGATAAATTTTGAACCCCTTCTAAATTTTCATGGCTATAAATAACTGAATAGTCTCAGGCAGTGCAACAAGTTCATATGTATCATTGACATCAATTCCTTCAATATGGGAATAAACTTGGCACGCAATCCAGGAATTTTTATGAATCACAATGCCATATTAATTTAGTTTATTCTAGAACACCCACTTGGTTCCAATAACATTATTATCACTTAGACTTGGAACAAATTTCCATGTTTTATTTTACTCTATTAGGTCAATCTCCTCATTCATAGAATTGACCCAACTCCCATCACTTGAAGTAAATTTAAAATATTTTATTCGTACCAATTATAACAAAGATACCTGTTTTTGAGCCTTTATTCTTCTGGATTGTATCAAGGCTGTTCAATATCCAATAATATTTCTTTCATTGATTTCAGCCCTTCTTGGCTATCTCCATGAACCTGATAGAATTTCTAGGCTATATTCACAATATGAGTCTTCCTCAAATTTATCCTCATGTCTATTAGTTTCCCCTTCAGATTCAAAAATTTACTGGGCGTCATGAAAAATTGTCTCATGTGTTGTTGTTATGTTTTCATCTTCAACCAGCACCACATCATTAATCTATGTTATTTTATCAATACTTTTATTGTAACCCCTGTAAGATTTGATCTTATATGAATATCCAAGAAATATACCTTCGTATTACTAATCTTAAAATTGTATAGATTTTTCCTTGTTGAGAATAAATCATCTTCTCCCAAACTCTCAGAAATATTTGAGAGTAGGTTTCTTTCTATACCACATTTCATATGGATTTCTATCTTAATTTTTAGATATAAATGCTTTATTAGAGATCTAAATTATTTTAAGAACAAGTTCTTTTCAATATCTTTCCTAAAGATATTTTTCAATCAACATTGTTTGATCCATATTGTTGAATGTTCAATCTCTTCTTTCCACAACCCCATTTTGTTGGGGTGTTCTAACAGATGATACCAGATGTTTAATTCTATGTTTTTCAAGACATTCTTCAAAATGATTATTTTTAAATTTGGTCCCATTTTTAGTCTAAAACTTCTAAATCTACACTCCAAGAGTCATTTCAGTTCTCCTGTGATATATAGGGATACATTTTTGTACCTTGGTCTTCTATGTGATGCGAATAATCCATGTAATTTTGTTGTAGTAATATATAAAAAACACATATTACCTACTTACATCTATAACTTTTGGGTTTGATTGGACCAAAAACATCCATGTGCACAAGCTCAAAGAACTGTGGTGCCTCTATCTTCTTTGACTTGTAGGAATTATGGATGATCTTCCCTTTTTGACATGAATCCCATGTAGGAGTGTGATCATATGTGAGATGAGAAAAATTGTGAGATACTTTCTCTTCACTAACCACTCTAAAGATGTTTGGTTCAAATGAATAATTCATTTATGTCATTAACTATTATCCTCTTCGTTGGATGGAATATAGGAATTTTCTTCTTTAACAAGGTATAGATTTATCTTAGTTCTTATTCCTTTGAGAATAAGTGACCCATATTTATATTTGATGGTATAATCCTTTTGATTGAACTTCACCTTATTTCCATGGTCACCAAATTGGCTGACACTAAGAAGATTATGAATCAGCCCATAAACAAAGAGAACATCAGTTCTCCTGAGATCTTTTCCTCCAATCAATAATTTTAAAACCCTAATCATTTCTAAAGCATACGATACCATCTTTATTATTCTTAAAATTCATAATTAGGTCTTCATTTCAGCTAATATTTGGTGTGAATCCACTGTCCATAGTCCATGATATAGACTTGTTCATTTCCATTAAGGTAATCTCAGTGACATTATCCTTATCTAAACTTCCTTTCATCACCTATGTTTGTGATGAGTATGCCTCTACAACAGCTGGTAATTCAATCTCTTCTTCATCTTATTGTAAAACTAAAAAACCATTATGGTTATCAATACATTTTGATGAAGTTTATAGTCTCTTATTTATTCATATTCCATGTATACTATATTACACTTTTTTCATTATTTAAGTGAAATAAATTGAATTATGTCCACATTCTTCACAATAAAAGCAATATCCATCAAAATTAAAGGAAAAAAGAATAAATATAATTTATTATTTCCTATTTGAAATGATGTTCCTTTCAGATAGACCTTAAATAAATAAATCACACATAGTAAATGTGTCCCAAATTTACATAGTAAAAAATATATAACTCTCAATGCATAAGAGTGAACCTTGGACACATGATTTGTTTTCTTTCTAGTGTTATGAAGATATAACTTCTTCTGAGTAGTTGGTTCTTGTGGTTTTAATAAAAACACAAACTTTCCATTATTTTTTAATTATTGGACTTGGGGAATAGGCATGCATTCCTCCTCCGGAATTTCATTGGCTTGACTATATGATGATTCTTATGTAATTTTCATCATTCCAAGGGTCAATAATCACTCTTGATCTTCACAATTCTATCTCTAATTAATAAATTCTTCTTCTATCACCTCAATTCCACATACTATATCATTGATATTTGTATTCGACCATCGATGATCCAGATTTTTTCTTCAATTTTAATCTTCACTTCAACTTTCTTCGTTGAATTTTCTAAACTTCCAATTTTAAGTTTTTAAATTTTAAACTTCAACTCTAACTTATCTTCTTCATGATATTTCATGTATAACTTGTAATTATGAACCATTTCATTTTTCTTCTTAGTATTTTTTCTCTACTCATCAAGTTATTCAATGGATTCCTATAGTTATATCTACAGATTAACCCTTCTAACAAATCCTTCATTCTAATCATTATTATCATCATTTCTTGACATATTTGAGATATTGATCAATACACCTCCATGTTTATTGTTTCCAAATTATTCCAAATCACTTTTCCTATAACTATCTTATTCTTTAGAGATAAGATTTATAATTTTTAAGGACCTCCATTGAGAACTCATTGAACCTTATTTTTTCAATTTCTTGATAGTTTTAAATTCACTGTCAAATTTTTTATAGCATTTTGGAAATTTGGCTATGATATATCCCACTTTTACACACTTGAAAAAAGATAGAGGAATATTAGACATAAAATTTAATTTTTATCTTTTAATATTATTAGAAAAAAATGACATTACATTGAAAACTTCATTAACTTCTGAAATTTCCAGGATTTATATTTTATTCATGGAATTAAAGTCCACTTCATGAGTGATTTCCTTTATTCTCGACTCATTGTCTTAATTTTTTATTTCATAAGTCAGCAAAGTTTGATGAAAACTATTAATAGATATTTCCTTCATATCTTTGTCTTCTAAAACCAACACTTTTCATTGAAACATAGAGGGACTATTTTCATGATCATATTTACAATATTTTCATCATTTAGGTCTTTACCAAGACCTATAATATCTTAAAAAAGAAAATTTAGTTGATTGAAAAGGTAATTAACCATTTCATTTGAGTTCATTCTCAAATATCTATACTTGTTCCACAAAACATATAACCCAGACTCTCAAACCTTTGAATATAATTCATAAATTTTTAGAATCTTTTCTCATATAACATCAGAGGTTTTAAAAGACATTAAATTTGTGAAGATGTGATTAGAAAGATCACTTTAGAAGGAATTCATTACTTTAGCATGTGCATCCAATTTGCAATGATCTCTTCCCATCAAGTCTCTATTTTTAATATCTAAAGTGATTCCACAGATGGAATCTGTGTAAAAATCCATGCCCAAGGATCAGAAAAAATGTCGAATCCATATTTTCCATAATTATAAATTACTACCTTCGAATATGGGGAATCCTTTATGGTTGAAAAATGTTCCCATGATTTCAAGATAGAATAAGAATAAGCACCCCTATAATAAAACTTGTTATAATCCTAGAGTCGATAATGCCTTGAGAGGGGGTAAATTGGTGTATAAGTAATTCTTTATTAGATGAGGATTTTATACTCTCAGCTTGAGGAAATATTTGATATCTCTCTTCATTTCCCCTTAATGAGTGATGAAATCAGTAAATAACATAGATAATTTTACTTGGTTCACCTGCACTAGGCTATGTCCAAGGAGCATGCATGGTAAAACCCTATAACTAAAATAGTTATCAGACAAAAAACTGTCAGGCTATGGCATGTTATGGGGTACTAGAACATAGCACTTTGCATTCTACAGCATAGCCACCATTGCGGTGGGGAAATCATGAGACCCTTAATTATCTCTACACCATGGTCAACAAAATTACAGTGTGGAGACCCATTGTTGACTAAATCCACTTATCCCAGAGAAATAACTCCCCTTAACTCATTTCATAACTACTGATAAATGTGAGGAGAATTCACAAGGAATGAGCTGCAGCATGGATACTGTTATTGCGACATAGCCTCTTGTAGAATAGTAAATGCCTTGAATCTTTGCGTCTTCCAAATTTAGACAGTCCGCATCGTAAAGAATGGTTGTGGTGTATACACATTATCACCCACAGAGGTTTTTGGCCTAGTATAAGTGTTATGGTGTGAACACCTCCATTTTTCTAATTCCATTGAGAACCTCTCAATCACTCACTACATCATGGTGATATTGACTGTAGTGTAGTGTGAAAAATCCTTCTCCAACATCAAAAATGTTTCTGGATTTCCTATAGAATATAAGTTAACTCCTTTATGGTTTCTCCCTATGCCATGGACCACAATCTCTACACTACCTTCCTTTTGGATCGGACAACTACTTCATGTGCATGCTGAACTTCATGCTCTCTCGCCTACCTCCTTAGTACCTCCAATGGATAGTTATCTTAGCTATTTCCCTAGTGTGGTTAAGCATGCTCCTATATGTGTGGGGTCAATATGGATTGGTTGGACGGACCCTTCTTTTTTACGGCACAACAAACGGGTCTGCGGTGTATCCCTTGGACTATGCCATGGCCCCTTTGATCAGAAAACTTCAACTTCTTTCTTTATTATTTCAAAAAAAATACAACAAAAAAATACAAGGGGATTTTGGAATACATAATTAAAAAAATGTTCTAAGTAATAAAAAAGTAATAGTTATGTTCATCCCACATCATACTTGGTTTTGGGATGGAAGTTCTCAATAATAATCAATGTGACTTGATAGTGGTAATGAAATCCACCTAGTGTTGGTGTTCCCCAATGGTCATCATGCCCAGTCCCATGGTGGAACTAAATATCCTACACCCATCCATGTGTTGACTTATACCTCTTCATTCATACATGCATTCCTGAACCATGCATGTTATTTAGACCTCATGGTTCTCTATATAGCCACAATTGTCTATCTAGAACCTTGGCTTCCCTCAAGCTTGGTCTGGTCATGTCCTAGTATGCTTGGTGGTTGATTCAAGCTTTCTTAGTCCATATTTTTAATATAGTTTCAACACTTTATAAAATAGTAAGTGAGAAATGTATTATTCCTCAAAAAACTCTTCCTCCTTATTCTCAACTTATCAAAGTAATTTTCAAATAATCTTCAATTTTCACCAACCTCAAAATAATTAATCTCTTATTCTCAATATTCTTCTTACACTACTCAAATAAAGAGATATTTGGATTTAGACATCATTATAAACAATGTACATTTTTCAAACACCATGAGAACATGTTTTGGGAATTATGAATAGTTTAACTATCATCACATGTTATTTTGAGGATTTTTCTATAATAATCATCCAATATTCATCGACTTCTTGCATTAAAAACATATTAACACATTGACAATAAATATAATTCATCGAATGTGCACTTAATTAACCCCTCTTTTCTTTGAACCCTTTTTATTTTTTATGTTATAAATGGATCTTTTATACTTTACCTAACAATCCATAACCACATGCAATACAAAAATGTAAACAGGAGACTGTACTGATGTTGGAAATCTACTCCTTATCTTGTTAACTCCTGTTGAGTTATAGATTCTCCACTATAATAGAATCACAAATTATAATGGGTGGTCATTGACCATCTTGTAACCATGTTCACACAATATTACACATTTTTGGTCTACTATTTTATATAAGTGAACAACTATTCTCCTGTAGGTTCATTATACTTATGTCTCATGAGTTCTTCAAAAGATTCCTCCTCTTGAAGTAAATCTTCACTACGTACTGGGTAAAATTGGACCAATAATATCAGATTTTGTTCTTTAATGCAGAGTGACATTGACTACTATAATATCTTCAAAAAATATTCCTATAACCTAACCTCTATTTTGTACATAGATTTTGATTTATTATAGAAACTATTTCTAGAAACTCACAACTTGATCTTCCAAGGAACTTGACTGCCACTAATTATTTAGATTATCTTCATATTAGTCATACTTAATAACTTATTTTATTCTTAAAATATTTCTTTGAAACCTATTAAGTTTCACCGGATCAACACACTCTTATATTTCCTTACAACAACATGCATCAGATCCTCCTACTTCCTCCTTGGTTCACTGTATCTCTCAGATTCAGCTTCTTTTCCTTAAGAGATCTTTTTTTCACAATAACTCAAGTTCTTAGAAACTCACTTAACACTCACATCTAGAAAATTCTTCTAACTTTACTATCTTGAATCTTATAATACTTATTACATGCATAGGAGGAAATATTAATTGCTCCTTTCATTTTTAATGTTTTATAAATGGAATACATGTTGAAAAATGCAGACACCTTACAAAAAGTAATATTATAAAATACCCATATTTGGCTTCCCATGATATTCCTTATACTTATTTTTCAACTCAAATGATATTCGAGAAATACCCTCATTTAATGAACCTCACATGGCCAATTTTATTTTTTATTATTCTATTAAATCCACAACTTCATCGTCTTAAACAATCTTCCACAAATTCCAGCACTTCAATCTTCACAAATGTATCAAAATCATACATCACACACATATAATATGGTGTGGAACTCACTCTTATGGAATGAGAGCTTCACATGAAACTAGAATAGACCTTGGATTGAGTATGTACAAATGAATAGTCACTCAGTACAAAACCTTAATCGTTTTTTATTCTTTTGTAAAATATTTTTCTTCTTAAATGACTTTAGTCACTGATGAAAAGACAAGCCTAGACTCAAAAAATATAGCATTATTCTTCTGATAAATTCATATCAATACATTTAAATATGCATAATGATAAGCTAAATTTATATATATATATATTAGATACATTTTTATATTGTTTATTTTTTTTTTTTTTTGATAATGTACTAGGTTTTATTTTGTTTTCATAGGAATTAAGAATTCTGGACTCAAAGTAAAAAATGTTGAAAATTGGAAAAAATGGGCTTTACACATCATGTAAAGCATATATGAAGTGTATTCCTCATTTACATCAAGCCCGTAGGTCCACATACCAACCCATGAAGACTTTTCATGATGTGAATCTCATACATTATGTGTAAATACTTTACGCATCATGCGAATTTCAAAATCAATATCCCATAGAAAGTTAATTAAATACAAGGCATGCAGAGTTTACACAACGTGTAATGTTCAAGATCCAACCCAGTCAAATATACGGGTTGTTTTCTCAAAGGAGATTTTAGATCTCAAATACAAGATGTGAAGCCTACTTACATGGTGTACAGATGTTTGGAAAAATACACTTAAAGCCATCATATGACCTGAAGGCTTTACACGTCATGTATATATTGGGCCTATATATTTTTGAGCGCTCCATCGAGCACAAAGTTCGGACATGCTATGTTTTCTCTTGTTTCCATTCTCCATTTTCTAAAAATTTCCCTTCCAAATCAATTATAATTCATTCCTTTAGTTTTTTATCAAATCATTTTCAATTTTGAACTATTCTACATCTGTTCTTCATCTGTTGTGATTCTACTTTCATTTCGATGCTCTCTTTTGATAGCATTCACCATTCTTCATCGACGCTTTTCATTCCTTCATTATTTCCTCATTATAAGTAAAGGTTTGATTGGATTCACAATTATTTTTAATTTTTTTCTTGATTCTTTCTTATTTTAATTGTCTATTGCTTATTCCTGAATCGTTTCATGATTATGATAATCATGTTTCATATTCCTTTTATTTTGATCAATACTGTTATGTGCTGCTAATCCTCTTAGGGTTAGGGGTCAATAGTAGGGGTTTTTATGAGCCTAATGAATCCATGAGTTAAATATTGGTAACCTTATGGATAGTAATTAGTGTAAAAACAACTATTTATCACATTATCTTGCACAACCTTGACCATGTGAGGTGAAATTGAATGAACCTGGCCTAATTAAAGTTGAGCAGGCTATGACCATTAGCTTCTGATGATTTATACATATAATATAAGAGTAATGCATCTAGGTTGTTATTTATAACTAAAATAAGGGATATTTTCAGAATTGGTAGATCCAATTGGTTTGACCAAAACCAACTGGTGACCCTTTCACTACTTTGCATCCTAAGCCATGGGACTATTCCAAGTTAGAATTAGGATCATCTTCTTCCAAGAGCCTTGAAATTGAACCTTTTCACTTTTTAATTATTTGAATTAAATCCAACCTACCTATTTTTAGAAAAAAAATCTTGAAAAGTGAATGTGATGAATCCTTTCAAAGGGTTTTGTTTGAATGGTTTCCTACTAGCCAGTGATCACTATGGGTTTGACTCCTCATTGCTACTTTAATATTCCCAAGTAGTAATTTTAATTTGGGACTATAAATTTTTAATCTGATCAACACCCACATGAATTCAATGATGTATGAAAGCATATCAAATTTTTTCACTATTTATAGGTATAACTATTTCCTAGGAATAGTGGTTATCAGATCGAATCTAAGATTACCTCACCCCCTCCCCATTTTCTTATTTAACCTTCCCCTTTTCTATTAAAATTTTCTACTCACAGACTAAGACCTTCATCTGCCTACTTCTGGTTAGTGCATTCTCTAGGGACCCTTGACTCGCTCAAGAAGCTTAAATGCATAAGAACTATTTATTTTAAATTCAATGATCAATAGAATAATTGATGCACTTCTCTACTTCATAATGGTTGAGTATAATGATCTTTCACCACCACACCTTTAGAACCCACAATATGCACTACCTAACGTTCATGGTGAGTGACTAACACTGTATGATCATACTATAATGGACTATATATTACCTTAAATTATTGGTGTTGTTCCCAGCATTGTGCTCCCTCCTATTCAGGTGGACAATTTTGAAATTAATCTTGGAATCATTCATGTGATCCAGAACATGGGTCAATTGAGTGGGCTAAAAAGTGAATACCCCCATGATCGTATTTCCAAATTCGTAGAGGTTTGAGATACCTTTCACAACCAAGGAATTTATTTAAATTCAATTAGACTCTATTTCTACTTGATATCCTTTTTTATCAATCTAAGGATTAGCTCAAAATCTAAAATCTTGAGTCGGTCATGATTTGGGATGATCTAGCCAAGAAGTTCCCCAATAAATATGACCCACACATCTAAACGGAGAATTTAAAAAATGAAACTCAAAACTTTTCCCAGATAAATGAAGAGTCATCCTATGAGGCATGGAATAGATTCAAATAATTCACCAGAAAGTTCCCACATCATAGAAAAGATGTATCAATTTAGCTTAAAATCTTATGTTAGGGACTTCAACCTACTGCATGAACTATAGTAGATGTCTCTACTGGTGGAGGAATCAATATTAAGATGCCTAAAGTGAGCCGATCCATTCTAGATTAAGTTTAGCACAATATCAGTTTTGTAAGAGTGATCGAGGATAACCACATTGTTGAATCCATTAGGTGGAGGATACTAACTACCTGGAATCCCAAGTATAGGATCTTTCGAAGAAACTTGAATATTTTTAGTTACCTGCTACACCACCACACCCTTCTACTCTGATGATGGAAATTCAATATTGTCAAATGAGTGTAGTCCTACACTCGTACCAAGACTATAAGGTAGGAATAAAGGAATCCCAATTACAACATTGTAATTATGTCAATTAAAATCAAAAAAAACCAATAGTTTCTATAGCCCCAACAATTTCAACAAGAAAAACTATTAGCATATGTTAGCTTAGCTACATATGCAACCTAGTAAAGGTTATTTTTAGAAGAGTATTAGATAGGTTCCACCAAGGAATTGGTGACCACTAGGGTACCCACCACAAGTTCTATCTCCTTAACCATAGAAACAATTTCAACAACCTTTTCTTATAGCTCAGCAGGTTCCACTAGTTCAGAAGTAGTAGTATCAACAAGATCCTCTAAGACCACCACAATAGGCTCAACCTCTCCAATCTAATATTGAAAATTTGCTCACTACCTTAATGAAAAAAAGAAAACCAAATGATGATAGCCTAATAAACTAAAATACAAAACCATAAGGCTACCCTACACAATCTGAAGCATCAAATAGGGAAGATATCTAACACTCTATCTAAAAAACTACCAGGTACATTTTCCTGATAATACTAAAGCTCATCCAAGGGAGGAGGCTAAAGTTGTATTTGTTAGAAGTGGAAATATGTTGGACTTTTAGAATCCATGCAGAGATATAAAAAAATAAGTATGAAGAATATGATAAAACTGGTTAGGGAGAAACTATATAAGTGGAACCAACTAAAAATACCCAACAAAAGAATAGCCTAAAAAAGGAAGAAGTTTATGTAGGACCTACATCATAAAATCCACCCCTCCCCTTTTCTGAAAGGATGAAAAATCTATGAAATCGGGATAATATAAAAAATTCCATGAAATTTTTAAACAACTTCACATCAACATTCCATTTGAAGAGGAAATTTCTCAAATACGTTCTTATGAAAGATTCTTTAAAAACTTTCTCTTAAGTAAAATAAATATGGAGGACTTAGTAGTAGTATATTAAAATAAATAATGCACTGTAGTAGTCCAGTGGAATCTTCCTCTAAAAATACGAGACCCCATAAGTTTCTTAATTTCTTGCACCATAGGGACATGAAATTTTGAGAGATCATTGGGTGATATAGAAACAAGTATAAATATCAATTCTATGAGTGTATTCAATAAGTTGGGGCTTGGTGAACTAAAACCAACAAGATTGTCACTCCAACTTGTTGATCTATCAGTCAAACATCTTCATGGATTGCTTGCAGATGTATTAATAAAATTTGGAAAATTCATTTTCCCAGAATATTTCCTCAACATAGACATAGAAGAAGATGGAAATATTCCCATTATTTTAGGAAGACCATATATCACCACTGGGAAGGATATGATTGATGTTAACCAAGGGATATTTATATTCAATGTTGGTGAATAATAGGTTTTGTTCAGTCTAGTGAAGTCCACTAATAAAAGAGACAAGTTGTTAAATTTTCAATCCATTTATCTTAATAATAAGAAAGATGATCATGTACCCAGTAAGAACTATAATAATAAAATACCTTCTATTGACAAGGGATCTAGTGCTAACAAGAATGAAAATTTCACTTCACCTCTTAAAAAGAATATTGTATCACCATTTTTACCCTCTATTTTTAAGAATTGTTCTGTGAGGAGTTTCCATTATTGTTGAAATCAATTGCATTGAAACATTTCTAAATATATTTAATAAATAAAGCAATGACAGAGAGGAAACCCAGGGTTGGTTCAACAGAAAAAAATGTGTTAGTTTAGTTTTTAGGAAATCTTGGAGCAGTTGGAGGCTTGTTAAGAGGACCGGGCTCAAGAAATGGGCACAAAAGGACAAATACACATTGTATAAACCTTACATGAAATGTAATTTTTGAAGGTCATAAAAAATAACAAACCTATATTTACATGTAAAGTATATCATACATTATGTATAGTGTTCATGATGGTTTTAAATTTCATGAACCCTAAGTTCACAGCTACCACCCCCTTTCCTCCCTCTACTCCCACACGCATACCCTCCTCTCTTGTAACCTCTCCTCCTCCCATCAGTCAGTCATTCCACCTCCCATGCCCTCACCATCACACCTTATCTCATTTTCACCTCCATTCCTACCATCTGAAATAGGTAGAACTAAAACTGTCTACAACTATCCTACCAAATGTGTGGTCGAGCGTGATGAGACACCTACGACACCCAAGCAGCAGATGGATCCTCCTCCACCATCCGCAGATCCTTCCACCTCCTCATCTGCCTCTACCTCTACCAGTGATTTCACCTATGATGTTTTTCATTCAACATTCAGGGGTTTATAGGGAATTTCTCGCCCGCATTTCCACCCTTTTCTCCATTTCTCTTCACTAGAGAATTAGGTCAAGTTGTTCCACCTCTAGGCGCAACCTATCAGGACTAACAAGACATTGTACCTCATTGTGCTTGAGCAGATCTAGATACAATAGGAAGTACTTGACCTCATTAACTGACTTCACCTCTCTCCCATCACCTAGGTGTGCGAGGAGACATTCAGGGATATCTTCCTTGAGTTTCTAACCACCTTTTAGTTCTCCATCAACTCTATCCAATTCAAACTCATAGGTAGGCCATGAGAGCTCACCCTTAGTTATTCCTTAGCATCTACTCCACCTACTTCATCACCTCCCCAGTCTTCATGACATTATAGCTTGATCCTAACAAGTATGATGCTACATATCTTTGGTAAAGGATCATCAAAGATCCATGGAACCCCTATGATCCTTGCATGATGAATAGAACCTAGTTTTTTAGCGCTTACCTTCGAATCCTTCACCATAATTTAGCTCCTTCCTGACTGGCTCGTGGTGATGCTCATTGGAGTGTGATCCAGATTGAGGCCATCATTCTTATCTCTGCCAGAGACTAACCAACCATCAACATGGATAGGTATTTCAGAAAGTTCTAAAAGACCCAGGAAAGGAGGACTTGATGTGTGTTGATGGGAGGCTCCTTCATTACCCATCTATCCAAGAATCTCAATGCCTTCGATATCTCTCAGCCTCTCACTTCCCTCAGCCTGATGCAGAGTTTCAGTCTCCTTTTTATCCATAAGATGGGGCTACTCATGAAGTGCGAAAGCATCTACCGATGGGTGACAAAGTATTTTGATGATGTTGATGAGGCACCAACTCAACACATGGTCAACCGGGCATCCCCTACCTATGTCCCTATACTCACTACTACCACCACCATCACCACTTCCTCTACATCTATTACCACTACCAACCCACCCACCACCACTCCCCCTTAACCTAGTTTTACCAATGCCAACCCCATGTGGAATCTGCACCCTATCCATTATTCCCAAAGACATATTTCTATTTCTCCAGGCTATCTTAGAGAATAAACGATAGTTATTTCATGATATATGTGTTCCATACATGGACCCATATCACTTCACCACCTCTCCCCCTCCACCAACCCCTACTTACTCTTCCCATAAACACCCACCTACTACTCTCACTTCTTCATCCATAACCACACTACATACCACCCCGTCTGACCTTCCTATAGAGCTTACCGACCCTACAGATCAGTAGGAGTACCTATCAGAGTAGGATAGACAAGGAAAGGGCCCCGTTATTCCATCTTCATCTGAGGTGACCTTCATCGATCGAGATGATGGAAACTCATCCTCAGTATAGATCAAAACCTCACCTCCACCATCCTTGACTGATTTATCTTCTATCATAATGGAACCCACCATGGTAGTCGATCCCACAACCCCTTCCACCATTGATGACATCGATAGGGCAGGCCAGTTGTAGGGACCCACTGTTTGGTAGGGGATATCTGATGTGGATCTTGACGACGCTGATTTTACTATTTAGTTACACCCCAGTCCCCTCCCCTTTTTTTACTACTTATATTCATTTTTCCTCATTGTATCATTTCTTATATATGTGTGTGTGTGTGTGTGGGATATGATTTTGGCTTTACTACTTCCTGGCTTATTTTCATTTCACTACTGCATTAAATTATCTATTTTAAGAACTTCTACCTCATTTGTGGTTATTGACATGCTTGTCCCACCACAATATGACCTCCTACATTAGATGTATCATCATCTAGCTAATGTTGAGTTCCAGGATGAGGAGCTCTCACTAGATTTTTTTGCTCATCAGGGGTCCCCTCCACAATGTTCCCAGATGCTCTTCCTACCACATGAGATTCATGCTCAGCAAACTACTAAGGTGGTTAATTCAGAAAAGAGTCCCCATGAGCTCAATGATACTTCTATAAGTTAATGTAGGAGGAAACATACTTCTAAGAAGATAGACGACACTAACAGGTCCATTTTTTCCATCTATCTGGTTGATGATGTAATTGTCAGTGCTTTATGGTAGGCAACCCATATTTTTATTTCTATTATTTAAGATGTGTGCTTAGGATTATAGTTTTCCATTTACTAGAATTTTTTTTTATAGGTCATTAAAAAAATAATTGTACTCACCTTCTTTCAATTATCTGAGCTGATTTTCCTTATTATCAAATGTGTGCACCAGCTTTTTTTTTCTTCCATCTTATTTTAACCTTGTGGACCAATGATTTATTTAGTCTAGGAATTTTGTTTCTCGCAATTATTTTTAGGTATCCCAATTTACAATCCCCATCCAACAAGTTTCTTCATGGAATAGCATTCACTAAAAGGAGATCTTAGTTCCTTAATTTCAATTTCAAATTCTCATATAATTATTTTCTATGTGTTACTTTCTATCTCCCCAACTAATCTTTTCAGAATAGTGTGGACACTGTCTCATTTTAAGAGTGGGGTCTTTATTTATCATTACGGTTGATACACTTGGGTTATTGATTTTTTCACTTATCCATGAGAAATTTTTCATTGAAAAAATGATTTAAACTTGAATCTCATTACACCCATTTAAATAAAATCCAAAGTGAGGTTGGAGATTTTTGAAAGCCATTTTACTCCTGTTTATAATTTTTAGCATGATTTCTAAGTTGAGTAATTTAATTCAAATTCTAGATTATTGTGAATTTATTTTGATTTATTTGTTATGTCACAACCCCCTCCCCACAAAGTCTACCCCTCCTGGGTCAACAATGGAAGAAGAGAGATATTGACACTTGATTCCTACCTTTAGTAGGCCTTGGGTTGGAAACTGGCACTAAGGGTATAATAAACACACAAATGGGAGGCATTACCCTCTAAGAGAACATATGAAAAAGAGAGAGGTAATAAATACACCAACCAACTTCTACTTAGACTAAAATATAAAAGAAAACCCAAGTTCACATGTGTAATATAATGCAGGAACTACTAAAACTGAAAGCAAAACTACAAGTACCAAAATAAAGGTAAAGATAACAATGACCATAAATCCCAAACAGCTCCTAAAAAACCCCAAGCTAGTAGTAACCATCCAAATTTCCAACCTTCTCTAACTGATCTAAAAATAGATTATATATACATAGAGTGAGTATAATAGTATACTCAATAGGATTCTCCCTAGAGCCTCTCGTACAAAAGGTAAAGAAAGCATACTAAAGCACAGTGAATAACAAGTGAAACTAACTCATCACCTAAATAGGTATACTAAGTTCCCCGCCTCACCATGGATACTCTCACTAAGTATAACATATAATATCTAATTGTATAATAAAGAATATCAAGGGTTCCCCACTACCACGTCCCCATTGGTTTGTCGCTTTTCCATAACATTGAACGTCTTGAGCATCTCTCTCTAAGAAGGCTAGCTCGTAGACACCTAATCGAAGCACCAAAACATGCACCCCATGCAACACACCACCACATCCACATAACCAAAAGTAACCAAGTAGTTTCTAGTAACCACTAGAGCCCACATAACGTGTATCATACATCAGGTATTATACCTAAAGCCATCACAAGACATACACCAAGTAAGGAACCTCAATCCATCACATCCTGCACACGTTATACCTATAGAAATCCTTAGGAAACTCTATCTAGAATACATGTGTGTGAAAATAACCACAATACATTACAGTAATCTATACACATATATGAGTAAAACTAATTTTATTTCATACTATCACAAGTAACTACCAATAGAAGAAAGTAGGGCCAAAGGGGAATTCATCCATCCATCCTCCCACTAAGATGTTGGGGAAAACACACCCTCATGGCTCAGAATCCCCAGGGTTTTAGTTTTCCTAATTGATAGGGTAGAGTAGTGTATAAAAAACACAAAAACTAAATGATATAATATAGATTGCAACCACACTATGGTAATAACCTAGTCTCGGACTCAACTACAGTTAACGTCCCTCAGACTCCCAACTGCCACTACTAAGACTAGATATCATATTAGCACACAACCATTTAAAGAGTAACATTAAGTTATTTTATTCTTTTTTATCATTTTTACTTTACATTGATTAATTATTACCATTAATTAACCACTTTAATTTTCTACATTTCATTACATTAACATTACAATAAATTTTCACTCCCTTTGGGGAAAATAAAACTGAGTCCACAGATTCTCAGAATTATTACCTCAGCATTGTATCCCATAAATCTCCAACCCCATGGGTTAAATATTTATTCATTAATTAACAACATTACTTTCCATATTACCAGGTACTCTAGGAATACATCCCAAGCTATCAAACAAAGTAAACAACCAAACACATCGATCTACCTCAAGCAGTGGGGAAACGAAATCAGATAAACAAACAACTTGACCTTTGACCAATAAATAGATTCAAACAAGCATCCAGATTTCATATCAATGGATAAGACCAGATTCAACCTATTCTATCATCCTTGGTGTCCTCCTCGACACCCACATGCATATCACAATGCATCTTTCCACTCTAGGAATAAAATTCAGACATAACAAATGGGTCTCCCCGCCCTACATACAATAATATCCCTCCAAGATCAGCCATCCCAAGCACACAGCACATCTATGCCTCCCAACCACTCATACCATAATATCCCTCCATGATCAACCATCCTAGTCTCATGTCACATCACAAGAAATAGGAAACAAACATAGAAATTGGGTGGTTGGTCCTAAATAAGACATTTAGCCTTCACACACAATGATCTATCATGGCTCCAAAGCACAAGACAGATGGCCCTTACAAGTAAGTAGGAAACTCAGGACCTACGAGGAATTATCATTTATCACAAAAACGATTCTAATTCCATATTGAATTAATTGATTCATTATCATAGGTTCCAACTACGGTCGACCTAAGAAAAAAGATATCACAACTGTCCCAAATTAATTTAACATGCCTTTAATTCCTTTATCAATAAGTATAAAAATTCTTCAGTTTCCTTAACCAATTCAATAAAACATGCATAATTACATCAATTTGATTATCATCATATTACAAGAACAACCAGATTCATTAAACATGCCTCTTTAAACCTTTATCCAATTAATTATCAATTAATTCTATATTTACGTTCTTTAACAATTTCACATTCTAAACCAAGCATAACAAGCACATCATAGATACCACAATATCTAGAAAATCAAGCATCAACTCATTATAATGGTAAAAACAACAACATCACCATGCGATCGATACCAATTCTTTAATCTGGTTTAAGTAATTATTATTTTAATTTCATTATGATCCAAGTGGCTAAATCATGCTAGCTCTACGATTTCACATAAATAAATGGAGAAGCAATGAATCCTCTACCTCAAAAAGGGTTTCAACATTATTCACATGAGAATGGACCAATAATGTAGATCCTAATCACCTCTACTACAAGAACTACATCCACTCAAGGACGTCACACCACAACCACGTCAACAAATAACCATTAAAACTCACTTAGAAACACGGAGATCAAGCCTTGACACATGGAAAAAAGGAATTGGAGGAGACATATCAATAAACTATAAGAACGAATGTAGAAAATAACTTGGATCAAAGAAAGATAAAAGGAGGGAATCTAGGGATCAATCCATGATGAAGGAATCCCTTTAATGTTGAAGGGGGTTTTCGGGCCACCTGGGGTCAGGAGAGTGGCACTGCAGGCATAGGATTTGACAAACCCGAGTGGATGAAAATGTTATAAGACATATAACATTGAGGATTTACATGATTTGTAATTCCCTTTCGCATAATGTAATCCTCAGGGTTCAGTTTATGCTAAAAAATGCATCACCTTTTCATTTATTTAACCTCAAATACTTACACATCGTAAACCTGACTTACATGATGTGTAGTTCTTCCTGTTTCCAATAATTCAATTCCAAACTCCTCCAGACTTCCTAAAAGCCTCCCATGAGCACCTAGGTCTTCTAAAACATGAAAAGTGTCTATCCACATGGATTCGGACCCTTACATTAGATACCTATCGAAACATTCTCATCCTAGATAATTCAAAACCAACCTAGAAAGGAAATAAAAAAGGGGTCATTTAAATAGCTATCCTGTGAGATACCTCTCAAGGCTCTCATCACCACGAGAGCTCAACTACATAACCCTAGCACAAGAGGATCAATATGGTGAGTAGATGAACTAATTTTTCAATTCTTCACCACCTATAGTAGGGGTAGACTCATCCAAATACAGAAATCTAAACACAGAAAGCACGTGGCATACCTAGAATGTCTTCGCCTACTATGGAATGAGAGTAAGCCACAAAAAACAAGATAAAGACATCTCATAACCTATAAAAAGGTATATAACCACCAAATGAACAGTATTACAAAAGAATATCTAAAAATCAAATAGCTCATGCTACTGAGTACATACTTGAGACTCACACTACTAGGTGATCTCATCCATGCCACTATGCTTCCATAAGACATGAACCAAGGGGATATCACGCTCACACAACACCTTCTCCTAGTGGTTTGGGATCTTTATAGGCCACTCCTCAAAGGTCGGATCATCATCAACATCAATATCACCCCAATCAATGATGTGAGATTTTCCATAAAGATAATTATGGAGCTGTAACATGTGAAAAACATCGTGTATTCAGATCATCTATGGAGGAAGTGTTATCTGATATGCCACTGCTCCAACATGATTCAACACCTTGAAAGACCCAAGAAATTGGGGAGAAAGATTATTCCCATGACCAAACCTTCACCTACCTTGACGGGGAGTCACCTTCAGGAACACATGATCCCCAAAATCAAAATCCAGAGGTATCCTCCTTTGATCAGCATAGGATTCCTAATGATCATGTGCTACCTTAATCCTATTGCAAACCACCTAAATCATCTCTATTGTATTCTTTACCAGTTCCAGTACAAGAATTGATAACTCTCTAACCTTGGTCAATTATAATGGATAACGGAAATTTTTCCATAAAATGCTTCAAATGTAGCCATATTGATGGTGGAGTGAAAACTATTGTTGTAACTGAACTCTACCAAGGGTAGGAGTGCAACATGTCTTCAAGAGTCTAGATAGTCCACTCTGTCTGACTGTCCATCGATAGATGAAAAGTTGTGTTCAGGAATAGCTGAGAACTAAAATCATGCTAGAGGCCTCTCCACACCCTGGTGGTAAAATGAGGATCTCGGTCGAAGATGATCGTCCTTAGGACTCTGTGGAGTCTCACCACCTCCTCCAAATACTGCCTCGAAAAAACCTCAATTGAGCTTGACTCCTTGGTCACTATAAAGTGGGATGATTTTATTAAAATGATCTACTACTACCCATATATCATCATAGCCTCCTTGAGCTTTAGGTAAACGGGTATCAAAGTCCATCGAGATTTCCTCCCACTTCCACTGATGAATAACGAATAGCTGGAGAAAACTACCACGAGCATGGTATTTGGCCTTCACCTTCTGGAAGATTAAACATCAAGACACAAACTCTGAAACTATATTATTTAACCCAGGACCCCAAAACTGGCCTCTCAAATCTCGGTACATCTTTTTCACACTATGATGTACTGCCAAAGGTAAACTATAGAACTATCTAAGAAACATCTCATGCATCGCTAATGGAATGAAAAGCCTTACCTAAAACAATACTATGTGTTGTTCATCCTCAGATCAACCATCAGGGGCCTCACCACAAAAAAATTGTTCGCTCTAGACCTCCACCTCAAGATTCTCCAAATAGAATTCCTCCACCTACTGCACCAGAGATAACGACACTTTTATCTAAAAAATACAACCTATGCCCCCGTCTTCTCCCATATCTAGATGAAATGCAGAAATTTTGTCCATCACTCTCTAGTATTCACTTGATTCATGCATTGAATCACTGCACAAATTCTTACTCAGAACTAAATTTATAATATCACCCTTTCTATGTGTATACGAAATCTCAAAGTCGTGATCCTATAAGAACTCCATCCGCTGATGATAATGCAAATTCAAGTCACATTGGGAGAAAACATACCTCAGGATTTTGTGATCGGTGAAGATCACAAAATGATCATCAATGATGTAATGTCCCCAAAACTTTAGGTCAAACATTACCACCTCCAACTCGAGATCATGGGTGGCATTTTTATGTTCATGGGGACATAACTTCCAGGACCCATAAGAAATGAATGATCTCTGATGCATCAAAAAATAGACCAACCCAAGACATGAATCCTCACAAAAAACCTCAAACTAAACTCTTTCTATTGGAAGAAAAATAACTAGAGCACTGAACAACTTCTCTTTTAGATGCTTGAAATTTTTCAGACATTGATCAGTCTACTAGAACACCTAATCCTTTATGTTCAATACTATAAAAGGAGTCAAAACCTAAGAGAAAACTCCTTTAATATCCTACAACAACAAGGAAACTCTACACCTCTTCCACTATCTTGGTGGTCTCCCAAAACAAAATTTATTCTACCTTTAATGGATCTATAGCTACTCCCTACTGGGATACAACATGCCCCAAGAAACGTACTTCTCAAGAACAAAACTCACACTTTGACAACTTCCTAAATAGTTGTTCATGATGAATAACTTCCATAATGGCATGTAAATGTTTTTCATGCTCCTCCTTATATGTAGATTACATAAGGATTTCATCAATGAAAACCACCACAAACTTGTCCAGGAACTCACAGAACACATCATTCATTAAACCCATGAACACATCTAGATCATTAGTCACACTAAATAGTATCACAACAAACTCATAATTCCCATGACGACAATTGAAAGTAGTCTTTGGGATATCCTCATCCTTTAAATGTATATGATGATATCCTATCCGCAAATTTATCTTCGAGAATCAACTTTAAACATTCATTTGATTGAATAAACCATCAATCCATAGAAGATGATAGTGGTTCTTCACTGTCACTTAGTTCAAGTGATGATAATCGATACACAACTACAAACTACGATCATCCTTCTTCACAAAAAAAAATGGGTGCACCCCATAGTGACACACTTAGCTAAAAAAACCACACCACAATAGACCTTTGAGTTGTATATACATCTATCGCAACTCAGAAGGTTCCATCCTATATAGAGACATTGAGATAGGAGACATTCCTAGTTGTAGTTTAATCCCAAACTCGATCTCTCTTCAAGGGGGTAAAGCTACAACATCCTCTATAAAGACATCAGCGTACTATTATATGTACATGGGAAACACTCACTAAAAAACCTCTGAATAACTCAGAATCAGCTCAGTAATCAAGGATGATAAGGATGGAACATGCCTCTAACCCATCTGAGGGTCTTGCTCACCAACAAACACTACTGGATCTCCATCGTCATCGAATAACACAACCTGTCTCCGAAATCAATCCACAATATCCTTCACTGAATACAGCCAATCCATTCCAAGGATGATGTTAAATGGTTGTATCCATAAACATAAGAAATCTCCCCAAGATTGATGATTCCCCAGCACTATCTCACAGTCTCTAAATACATCAAACAAGCCATCTCAACCTCCACCTAGTGTATTCAATGCCAAGGGAACTGGAATCCTCTATACCTTAAGTCCCAAATAATTGACAAGGGTAAGTGATGTGAAGGAGTGTGTCACTCCTAGATCAAACAATGCATGCACCCAAGTAGAAAACAAAGAAAAGGGTACCTCTAATGATGTCTGCCTCACCTGGAAATAGAAATTATAAAGCATGAAACTAACCACAACCTCTCTAACCCTACTAACGACCACCTCCATGGCTGATCTCTTCTCTCTAAGGATGGGGAGCATCCTAGGGCTATCCTCTTCTAGCCCCATCTACTCTCTAATGATTCCAATCTATAGAAACCTATTGTTTCTATCTCGACTGGAACTGACTCGGTGGAGGAGCCTGGAGTAGAACAACTAGTGCACAATAACTACTCATAAAGGTCGGGCACTCTCACCACTAATGACCTCTACCTCCATAAGAAAAACATCTGTCTGATCACTTGGTATAGTCCTAAGAGCCACCGCCCCTGTAGAAACGAGATATTGAGGGCTGGGGCCTACCCCCAACTAATCATAAGCTCTTCCATCTTGAAAAATGGGAATCCCATATTACATATCTACTTCATGAGGAATTCTAACGAATCACCTCTCATAACGATTAAATTTTGTACAACTTCTTCTTAATGAACTATGATTTCTCTAGCACCTCGAGATATGTCTTCAGCATAAACAAGGTGACCTGACACTAGATCTTTGGATGCAAGGCCTCCTCAAAATGCATTTCCCTAGACTCCTTGTCTAGAAATAGGTCCAAATCATATCACATAAGCTTCCTAAAATGGATCAAAACTCTGGTACATTATAGATTCTCTGCTGAAGGGTAAGAAACTCCTAGAAACTGGCCACCTTCATGGTTGAAGAAAGAAACTTGGCTCTGAACTGGTCTTAAAACTTCTCCCATGAGATTTTTTACTCCTTGTGAACTCCAAGGAACAAGAATCACCAATGCCTTGCTGCCCCCAAACAACATCATCACAACCAACAATACACATTGCTCCTTCTGAGCACAGATCGAACTGAAGGCTATGTCAACCTCTTCCAAACAGTATTCCATGACTACATCTAAAATGGACCCCTAATACTTATATATACTCTGGAACTGGTACTCTTAGAGTGTCCCCCTCCAAGTGTCATCATTGTCAACCTCCACCCATCAGCGATTTGCTAGCACAACCTGCTGAACATCTTATGCGTGAACCTGATGAGTAAGTCGACCTGAAGCCATGCCTAAAAAATAAAAAATATTTAGAGCTCTTAAACCTGTAATATGTAATACTTTAACATTAATTAATTATTTTATTTTATTCATTTTTGGTTAACCTATCCAAAGGTCTACCCATTCAAACACATACGCAAAGAAGAATGATCCATGATCATTTCTTAGGTCTTTACCATACAACCAGTATCACCTTGTTTAGTCACCTTTGTAAGCTTAAAGGTTCATGAATCAGATCACAGGGGGGGCCTAAATACTCATGTCTCATCTGGTCTCCCATATTTACAATGCTTTCTAAACATAGCTGACATTATTACCCTACCAACCCATGCAACCTCACCTATGACTAACTCCAAACTCCATATTATCCCTCAACCAGAGCTCTAATACCACTCTTTCATGACCCCCACCCCATAAAGTGTACCCCTAATAGGCCTAAAATGTGATAAGAGAGATATTGACACCTGAGTCTCACTTATACTAGGCCCCGAGTTGGCGACTAGCACCGAGGGTATAGTAAACACATAGACGGGGGGAATTAATCTATAAGAGAACAGATGGGAAGGATAGATATAATACATACACCAAATAACTCCTAATCAGAATACAATATAAAAAAAACCCAAGTGGACATATGTAATTTCATGCAAGAACCACTACAACTAAAAGGAAAACTGCAAGTTACAAAAGAAAGGTAAAGACGATAATGACCACGAAGCCCAAATATCTCTTAAAAAACCCCAATCTAGTAGTAACCAGCCTAATCTCCAACCTAATCCAACTAACCTGAAAATAGTTTATATATATGTAGGTTGAGTATACTCAATAGGATCCACCCAAGATCCTCTCCTGAAAAAGGTAAAGAAAGAATGCTAAATCCCATTGAACAATAAGTGAAACTAAATCATCAACTAAATAGGTATTCTAAGTTCCTAACCTCACCATTGCTACTCTCACCAAGTATCGCATACAAGAGCTTATAATATAATAAATAATATCAAGGGTTCCTTGCTACCACTACCCCACCGGTTTTCCACTTTTCCCCAATGTCGCACATCCTTGGCATCTCTCTCCAAGAAGGCTATCCCACAGACACCTAGGTGAAGCACCAAAACATACACCTCATGCAACACACCACCATGTCCACATAACCAAAAGTAACCATGTGGATTCCAGGAGCCACCACAGACCACATAACATATATCATACATTGGTTATTATACCTCAATTCATCATAGCCTATACACCAAGTAACGAACCTCAAGCCATCACAGCCTATACACGTTATACCTATAGTAGTCCTTAGAAAATTATATTCAGAATACATGAGTGTGAAAATAACCACAAGCCATTACATTCCTCTATACACATATATGTGGAAAACTAACCATCGTGCATACCAGCACAAGTAACTACCGAGAGGAGAGATCGGGGTTAAAGGGGGTATTCATCCATTCATCCTCCCACCAAGATGTTGGATAAAATACCCCCAGGTCTCAAAATACTTAGGGTATCAATTGAACTAACTGATAGGGTGGAGTAGTGTATAAAAAACACAAAAATTACATAATATAATATAGATCACAACCACACTATGGGAATAACCTAGTCTCAAACTCAACTACAGCTAACGGATCTCGAACTCCTGGCTTCCACTGCTAAGACTAGATTTCATATAAGAACACAACCATTTAAAGAGATACATTAAGTTATTTTATTACTTTTTATCAGTTTTACATTACATTAATCAATTTATTGGAATTAATTAACAATTTAAATTTTCCACATTACATTACATTATCATTACAATAAAGTTTCATGCCATCTGGGCATAAGAAAACTGATTCCATATCTTCTCATAATTATAACATCATCATTGCATCCCAACAAGGTCCAACCCCATGGGTTAAACATTTATTCATTCATTAAAAACATTACTTTCCATATTACCAGGTAATATAGGAAAACATCCTAAGCTAACAAACAAAGTAAACAACCAAGAGCATACATATACCTCAAGCAGTGGGGAAAGGAAATCCGGTAAATAAACAACCTGGCCGTCAACTAATCAACATATTCAAACAAGCATCAAGCTTTCATATCAACAAGTAAGTCTAGATTCAACCCATTATATCATCCTCAGTGTCCTCCCTAACACCAAAATTCATATCCCAATGTATCTCACCACTCTAGGCATCAAATGTTTCCATAGCAACCAGTCCACCCCACCCCTCATACCAAAACAACCCTCCAGGCTCAACCATCCCATGCTCACATCACATCACATCACAAGCAATAGGAACCAAACATAGAAAATGGGATCTTTGACCTAAACAAAGCATTCATCCGTCATAGACAATGAGTTATCATGAATCCAAATCACAAGAAACTTGGAACTTGCAAGCAAGAGGGAAACTCAGGCCCTATAAGGAATTTCCTTTTATCACACAACCAATTATTATTCCATATTGAATTAACCAATTAATTATCATAGGTTCCAACTATGGGAATCCTAAGAAAAAATATATCACAACTATCACAAATTAATTAAATAATTAATTTAACATGCCTTTAATTCCTTTATCAACAAGCATCAACATGCTTCAATTTCCATAACCAATTCAATTAAACATGCATACTTGCATCAATTTGATTATTATTGTATTACAACAATAACTGAATTCATTAAACATGCCACTTTAAACCTTTAGAAAATTAATTATCAATTAATTTTGAATTTATGGTCTTTACCAATTTCACATGATAAGCCAAGCATAACAATCATAGAATAGATACCACACTATTTAGAAAATCAAGAGGTAGCATGTTATCATAGTACAAATAACAACCTCACCTTGTGATCGATAACAATTATTTAGTCCAATTCAAGTAATAATTAGGTTAATTTCATTGTGATCCAAGGGGATAAATTATGATATCTCTATGATTACACATAAATAAATAGAAAAGGGATGAATCCCCTACCTCAAAAGGGGTGTCAACATTCCTCGCATGAGAACGGATCAACATTTTGGATCTCAATCGCCTCTCCTACAAGAAATACATCCACCTGAGGATGTTGTGCCACATCCATGCCAACAAACAACCAAAAAACTCCCTTATAAACATAGAGATCAAGTGCCACAACATGGAAAAGAGGAATGTTAGGAAACAGATCGAAGAAACTACAAGAACGGAGGTAGAACATACATTGGATCTAAGATGGATTGAAGGAGGGAAGATAGGGATCGATCCTTGATAAAGGAATCCCCATAACATCGAAGGGGGGTTACTAGGTCACCTAGAGTCGAGAGAGAGGAGCTTCATCCATAGGGTTTGAAAAACACAAGTGGATGAAATGTTATAAAAAATATAGCATCAGGGATTTACATGACGTGTAATCCCCGTTCATGTCATGTAATCCTCAGGGTTCGATTTCTACTAAAAAATGAATTACCTTTTCATTTATTTAACCCCAACAAATTACACATCATGAACCTAACTTACATGGCGTTTAATTCTTACATGGCATGTAATTATTCCTATTTCCATCAATTTACATCCAAACTCCTCCACACTTCCTCCAAGACTCCTCTAAGCACCTCAGTCTTCAAAAACATGAAAAGGGTCAATCTATACAGATCTGAGCCCTTTCATGTTATTATATTTTATACCTTGAGTGATTTCCAGTTATTTTTATTATTCTCCCATTATTAAGAGGATTTTGGACACATGATTTCATATTCTTTTTTTAGAATACTTCTTGAGAGAAACTTGGGTCATGTAAACCTATTAGAACTTTCATTTTGATCTTATTAAGGCTATGATTGAACAAATAAACTTTTAAAATGATTGAGTTTATCTTTGTGAGCCGGTTTTTTCTAAGAACCACCTGTACATATTTCATTCTTTAGCTCATAGTATCAATAATAGACTTTTTGGGATAGAACCATTTCAAGATGATTATCCATTCTTAACCCAATCTTGGTATGATGCATGATTATCCTTTCAAAAGTATGGGGGATTTTCACCACTAATGGACACGATATGTTGATATTAAGGAAATGTACGATGAAATTTTACGAGATTAATAAAAATTTTCCCATATTTACTTATGTAATTACCTATTCTTACCATGTTCCTTTGAAAAAAAATATAAAAAAATAAAAAAAATATTTTGGGTTGTGTATTAGGAAGCTCAAAAATTACCATTAGCAAACTGATGAATCCTATAATGGATCATATGTGGTTAGGAGATGAATATAAGACCTGGGGTAAACATTATTTTCAAAAAATAAATAAAAATAAAAAGAAAGTGACAAGGTTACATTCTTGATACTTACTTGATATACTCATGGACCCACCTTTACCTATTGAGAATGTACACATTTTTTCCAATATTAGTCACTTTATCGCACCATTCATTACTTTCATGTATTGTACTTTAGATCTTACCATCCTCTTGATCTTTATTTTTATTACTTTCTCACCTTACCTCAACCTTAGATTCATTTGAACCTTATTGTTGAATCCCTCATGATTAATTTTGTATTTTTCTTTACGATGTGGAGATGATATAACCAATGCAAGCCCATGGTTAGGAACATGTATCCATGGTATTATCATATCTCTAGTAACATTTAAACTTGAGTAATGATATACAATTTATTGTGTTGTAAATTGAAAAATGGATATATCATTTTAAGTAAGAGTTATGAAATTGTAATTAAAGGAAGAAAGAATATAAATATAGAAATTAACTATGAAGCATGAATCATTTTCTCTGCAGGATTGATTCTGGAGGACTGGATTTTTCTACTTATGCATAGTTTTATTTTCCTGGTTATAATGCATGTTTTTTGTTTTAAATTTTTTTTCTTTTGGAATCCCTGTTGAGATTATTTTTGCTTGAGGACAAGAAATTATTCAACTATGTGGGAATTTGATAATATGAATTAATGTATACATATTGGATACATTTTTATCTGGTTTATTTATGCTTTATTCGATAATGAACTGGTTTTTGTTTTGTTTTCAAAATAATTAGTAATTTTGGACTAAAAGGAAGAAATGATGAAAAGTGGAAAAATGGGCTTTACATGTCAGGTGTCATATACATGACTTTTAGTCCTCATTAAAAGAATGTATATATAACCATAGACTAACCTATTAAGAATTTACTTGACATGAAGCTCATACATGACATGTACATACTTTACACATTATGAAGATTTCAAAATTAGAATCCTGCTAAAAGTGGATTAAATACACGACGTACAGAGTTTACATGATGTGTGATGTTTGAGAGCCAACCCAGTAAAAGATATGTGCTGATTTTTTGGAGGATTTTGTTGATATAAAATACATGATGTGCAAGTTTCTTACATGATGTTCAGATGTTGGGAAAAATCCACTTAAATTCAGTACATCATGTGAGGGATTTACATGCCATATACTTTTCAGGCCTATATATTTTTAAGCACGCTGTCATGCACAGAGTTAGGACACGCTACATTTTCTCTTGTTTTCTTTATATATTTTCCTATATTTCCCCTTCCAAATCAGTTTTAATTCATTCCATTAGTTGTATTATTAAATCATTTTGAGTTGTTAACCTTCCTACATATTTTCTTTATCTGTTGTGATTCCGATTTTGTTTAAATTCTCACTTTCGATATTGTTATTTATTCTTCATTTACACTTTACGTTACTTCATTATTTCTTCATTATAAGTAAGTGTTTGATTGGATTTACATTGATTTTTAATTTTTTATCTTTATTGTTTTTTATTTTAGTTTTTTATTCCCAATTTTATGAATTGTTTTATGATTATTCTAATCATGTTTTATATTCCTTTGATTTTGATCACTATAGTCATGTGTGGCCAATCCACTTAGGCTTAGGAGTCGGTAGTAGGGGTGTTATTGAGCCTAATGAATCCATGAGTTAAACCTTAGTAACCCTAAGGGTAGTAATTAAGTTAAAAATGACTTTTCATCACATTCTTTTGTATATCCTTGACCATGGGAGGTCCAATTGAACAAAGCTGACCTAATTATAGTTGATAAAGCTATGACCATTAGACTCTGATGCTTTCTCTATAGAATCTAAGCATAATGCATCTAGTTTATTAGATATACCCAGACCAAGGGATAGTTGAAGCATAGGTAGATCCAATTGGTTGGATCAAAACTAATTGGTGACCCTTTCATGACTTTGTAGCCTAATCTATAGTACTATTCCAAGTTAAACTTAGGATTATCTTCTGCAAAGAGACCTTAAATAGACCCTGATCCATTTTTAGTTTTTTGAATTAAATCCAAACTACCTAGTTCTAGAAAAAACAAATCTTGAAAATTGAATATGAGGAATCCTTTCAAAGAGTTTTTTTTTCAATTGGTTTCTTTATAGAAAGTGATCCATGTGGGTTCGACCCCGCACTGCTACTTTACTAAACCCTAGTAGTAAGTGTAGTTTGGGACTATTAATTTCTAATATGATCAATGACCATGTGAATTCAAAAATGCATGTGGGTACATCACATACATTATTCCTTCTTTGATATTATTCTCCTTTAAATTGAATATCATCAACTCATGATCTTCTTTCTTATATAACATTTATTTTGTGATGTTTTTTTATTTGAAGATCAGTCCAAGCATCAACTGATTTAGTTATTAAAAATTTATTAATTCTAGAAAATTGATTTCTTACTCTTTTTAGGTCTCAAAAATTATCTAAGTCAATTTTCTTACGAGCTTAGATTTTTTTTATAATATAAAAATCTCTATTGAATAATTAGTGGATCCATAATATGATTTTATGTATATAGTCACAAATCTTCATATGGTTTTTCTTGCATAACTGAATTTCATTTTTAATTTCTCATCCATGTCACTGAATTCTCTTCTGGGATCTCAATCAGTCTATGTATAAATAAATTCTATTACCTGCAAGATCTCATATCATATGCCAAAAGATAAATCCCCTTATCATTTTACTCCTGCATAGATGAATTCTCATACAGAGTGGTTGTACATATGAATTTCCTTCACCAATTCACACCTGCATGGATATCATCTCTTATGAACTAGCCACTTCACTTCTGTATAGATGAATTAGCATATTCATTTCCACGTGAAGATGAATTCTCTTATTGGTGGCTCTTGTATATGAATTTCATTATACAATTTTTAAAATTATAGCTTGATAACAATAAATCCAAAATTGATTTAAATCAATTCTAAGTATCTTCAAATCAGATTCAGGCCTCCTTAATAACCTCTAGTAACTTCAGAACCACTTTAAATAAATCTAGGAATTATTAGAATAATTTTAAATAAATTTAACTAGTTCCAAAACCTTATAGTATATTAAATAATTAAGTTAGAGTATTTCCTCAAACTCCTCTACCTTCTCGACTCCATTCTTTATAAATCTCCATCCATGAGATATAACTCCACAGATGGGTTCTATACTTTTAGTTATCTCTACCAAACACTTTGAACTTGTTAATAACTTATAAAATAAAGCTTGTATAAGTTGTCCAATGTATGTTCAGCATCCAAATCTTCTCATTTGTTCAACTTAAGAAGTGACTATTTTAGAAAGTGCTTCTCCAATATTTTGTGTAATGACCTGACCCCAGTTACCCAGATCTGGTGCATTATTTTAATACATTGGAATGATTACAAGGAATCAAGTCCCGAAGGACCGATCATTTTAGCAGTCTTGGAAAATATATTACATACATGAATGTCACATTACACTTTATAACATAAAACACAACATAAATAATCCTTTTAAAATTATATTATTCCCCTAGCTTAACACTGCATATTAATCACAATACACTTCTTGGCATCCTAGGAAAATAAAACATAAGAAAGGGGTGAGCTCAGATGCTCAGTAAGGGTAAATAATTTATTGGAAGCTATAAACTTTTAAGGAAAGATGTGTAATAAAAAAAACTTGTAAACATAATATTTAACATAATATGGAAAAAATAAATCAAACATTACCATATAAACATGCACATGGATATTATACTAGTTGAATAATCACATGTAATAACTAATTTTATAATGAAGGAATGCCTAATGTCGAACATTATAACCACATATCCAAGGCCTCGTGCCAAGACTACAAATAAATATTTAGTCAAGGACATATTCCAAGACAATAATTTGTCTCATGAGATATACCAAAGCATCAAGGAGTTATAGCAGGCTCCACCCATCACTTACTAAGTCCAATGCATTCCTCATATGAAAATGTTGAAACATAACCTAAACATTCATATTAAAACTAGTATACGAAATGTCAATACTTTAACCATAAACCATGAATGGTATAAAAATAGAACATCCATGGTCAAACATATAATAACTCATTAAATACAGTATGTAATATTGTATTATAAAAAATCATCCACAATCAAGAATAATATCCAATAAATGATGTTGACATAGTTGAAAATGAACAGTAAAACTTATTGAGAGAAATGTTCATTTCTCATAAAATCCTTTAAAAGCCACACAATTTATAAATGAAGACATTTAAAAGATTTTTTTGAATCAAAGTGTCCCATACCACTTTGAAACTTTTTAAAGGAATTAACATTTTAAAACAATCATGTATATATAAATAAATCCTTAAAATCATTTTGAAAACATGGACATTAATTAAAAAGGTTTAGAAAAATAAATCATTAAAACATTTAAAATGATGATATTTATAAAGAGTCTCTTCCAAAAAAACTTAAAATATTCCTTTTGAAAACATTTTTATGAAACATGGACATGGATGATAAATATGTCCCAGTAAATACTTACACATAAATAATCTCGGATAATAATGACATTGAGGAATTAACCCTTACCATGTACTTTCCTTTAGTTGAGGGTACGTTTAACCTCCTTTATAATGACCATAGTATGTTATTAAATTATACCATAATAATATTAATATTTATGATATCATATATGATTCATTTATTACTTTATACTACCCATTTAATAATAATTCCTGTGTTAAAGTAACATTTTGGGTAATAATTGATTTCTTTATCGTACATGTTTTAACTTGTTATTCTTGATCATATCACATAGATCATGATTTACATACTTCCAGAATATAAAAAATTATTTATATATCATATATATTAAGAATATAAATATGTATAATAGATGGATATATTAAATGGAAACACCGTTCATGGAGACGGTAGTCCGTACGTACACCTGAACGTTGTTTCTGTTTTCTTATAGTATAGTATGGAACTACATAAAAAACATATATTTTTATGCATAAATATATATTATTCCAGTAGAAATATAATTTCATATACCTTGTAATTAATAAATATATATATATTTATAAAAATTCTTGAATGGTGATTGTTGAAAATGAATCTCATCGCATTGTGGAGACGGTAAGTCGTACGTACGCACGCGCGACAATATCATTCTATCGATGGTAAAAAAAAGTGTTTAATTGAATGTTATATTATATATACAGAATCATTACCATGTTATATTAATTAATTAAATTAATTATACTCATTATTATACCCATCCAAATAATGTAGTGTTGAATAACAAACTACACCACGACGTGGAGACGGTAAGTCATACGTACGCACGTATGGTGACTTTGTCATTCATAGGATGGATAGAATAATGAATATAGTTTTATCATATTTATAATAACATATAATTATGTAGAAGGTACTGGGTTTATTATTTTAGAATGTAAATAACAAAGAGAGAGTAAGTGGGAAAAAAAGAACTTTGAAAGAGGTGATGAAATAATTACCTCTTCTTCGGTTGCTTCCTTTTGATTTGAACAAAAGGGCTCCCTAGGTAAGCTTTATTATAAAATTAAGGTATCTATGTTTAATTTAGAGTATTTTTTAGGAGATTAGAGCAGGTTTTGGCAAATACAAATGGATTTGGAGGTGTGAAATTAAGAGAGGGGTAAGTACCCTTTTATAAGAGATGTGAGGGTCACTTTAGGAAAAGCTTGAAATATTATTTTATTATAAAATCATTTTTGATTTCTAATAGCTCCAAATGGATTTATTTAGAGGATAATGTGAGTATGGGTATCAGTCCTCTAAACCAATAGGTTTTAGACAATTTTAGGTCACCATTTTAACCTTATCTTTTAGATTTAACCCTTAGTTAAATAGTTTAACTTTTACCATTTCTTCTTGTATTATTATAATAAATGGTTAATAAACTTACTATAAAATTCCAATAGAACCTCAAGTGGTTTTTTAATGACATATATATCATTATATAAGTCCTTTGGCCTAATCTTATATTTTTATAAATATTATATCATTTAATAATATAGTATTTTTTTTAAAACTCATTTATGTCAATGTTGACACTATTTAGTATTTGGTTTTTTTAAAGTCATAACATGTTGATTACTTAAAAAAATACATTAAATAAACTATAACATATCATATTTACCTAGAAAATTTTTTTATGTCATCAAAAGTCTCAATTTACATTTATTTTGATATTTATAATATCAATTATTTTAATCTTTCATTAATAAGGTAATTACCGCATCATCACTATGTCATAAATAAATTTAATTATTTAATGTCTAAAAAATATAAATAAAATATCATGATGAATTAAATATTTTTATCTTTATAATGAATATTTATGGTCAAATTTATATTATTTTTACCCCTATATTAAAAATGGTTTAGTTATTAAACTTTGAATTTAACACTTTTAACTCTTCTTTAAATAGAATATAATAAATGTCATAATCTAACCCAAATGGATCAAAAGGATCTTATTTTTGTCCTAAAGTTGATTTTGGTCAAAATACACTTATCCAATAGAATTAGTACATGTGTTGGGGTAATTTTAATATTATTTTTACTTTTAATTATTTTATTTACTTTTAACCGTGATAAATAAAATTCAAAAGTTACTATTCACCAAAAATTATTTTCAACCTATTGAACCACATTTTACTTATGTAAATTTTTTCTCTTATATTTTTGAAATTCAATTCACATAAGCGGTAAAATTACGTTTTATACAAAATTGCAAATGTGCCTAGAAGGTGGGTAAATGTACCTAGAAGGTGGGTAAAAAGATGTTAAAAATGTTCAATAAAATTTGATATATCTAATCTTATTATAAAATGACTCCAATGAATTAAATTGGAAAAATATATGTATTATGTATCTATTTTGACTTTAAGATAAATTAAAAATAATTTAAATGAAATAGTCAGTTTTTATCTACAATGCAGTGTTTTTTACTATTCATCAAAAATTGAATGTTTTCAAAAAAATACCAAAAAATAACCAAAAGATAATTTTGATATTCCAAATTCAAAAATTATGGAAATTTTACAAAATTAAAAATATAGAAGTTTCATTAATTAATTTAAAATTAATTCCCGTTGTCAAAACCAGAAAGCAGGTTTTTAAAAAGTAAAAACTATCAAAAGATTAACATGTGTTTATGTACAATTTAAACGTGAAATTACATCCAACGACCTACATTATATTAAATGATAAAAATATAATCTAATGATACTTTAAAATCACTCAAATTTATAATTTAACACTATAAATTATTTCGACTAAAAGAGTTGTTTTTAATTAAAATTTAGTGTTTTTCACTATTCATCAAAATATGAAAGTTATCAGAGAAGTACCAAAAATTTATCCAAACTAAATTTTTATGTCCCAATTCTAAAGAAGAATTTAATTTCATTAAATTGAATATATTAAATTGTCAAATATTTGATTTAAAAAAGGTTCTCCATTAAAAGGTGGAAAAACTATATTTTTTGAAAAATACTTCTTTTATCTAAAAAATTGAATTTTTCCCTATATTATGTCTAAGAAACACAAAATATGAATATTAAAATTATATAGGATATATATATAATTCAAAATGTGGTAAATACTATTCATAATTTCTTTTTAAACAGCTGGTTTGATAGGTTGTGTTGCGCTTGAACTCGGTGTCGCATGTAGCACAAGCTATTGAATTACTTTAAAGAGATAACGTACTATGAAATATTAGGGTGTTACATTCTCCCATCCTTCAATAAATTGTGTCCTCACAATTTGAGATTGTTCTTTGAAAATAAAATGTTGAAAATATAAAATACATTTGTGGAAAACCCACGACGGAAATAGAGTTAATAAAATTTAGTCTTAATAAGAGGGAAAGGGAAATGAAAAATTCACCACCAAATTAGGATTTTGAATAGAAGAAAATTGGTGGAAATTATAGACATGTGGTTGGAGATAAAACTTAAATATTTATTGGGAGTGATTGAGGTCATCAATCACAGACAAGTGAAAAGTAAATGTAAAATTGAGGGCCTCAAATCCATCAATCTATGATGATTTAAAGTATCATCAATTCAACAAAACATATGGTATTAGGATAACACATTTTTTAGATATTTTATTTATTTATTTTTTAAGAGGGATTAATTTACTATCAAGATAAGAACTCAAGAAAAAATACATGATTTCTTTACCTATCATAATCATATTCTAGACATTTGGTTGCGCTTCGATCTATTTTCACTTCATCCCTTGCACTAGGAAATGAATGTTCAAAATGATTCTTTTTTATGCCTGAAGAACATTTGATAAATCATAAGGTCCACAAGTATTCCCTTAATCCTCTAAATGTTTACTGAAAAACAAAATGTTAGGACAAAGTATTCAATAAATCATACATTAACCTCAAACAAGATATCAAGTGTTCAACTTACTCAATTCCAACATTTAGACTTATCCAAAATACTTGTGTCCAAACTCATAGTCCAAAAATTTATAAGGAAGTTCAACATAACATAATGAAGATATCTTTTATCACATAACAACATGTGAATACCTTCATCATGTATTCTATTAAAACATGGTAACAACCTGAATTTCCATAAAACCTTATTTGAATAGGTATGTACTTCCTTGTTCCTTCTGTAAAACATAGAATACTAGGTATACTCCTTAAATCCAAAAATGTTGCAATATCCAACAATTATGGTATAAACAAACCATTAATTAGTTCCAAGGTAGTCAATAATATCCAATACACTTTATCCAACTCAATTATATCTTATTCTAAAATCACTACCTCAGTATCAGGACCATATTAAGGTTTATCTTTCTCTCAACCATATATTTTAAAAAACGTTTAACCAGCTATTGAGTAACTTTTATTGGTTCCAAACAATCTCAAATCCTCAATGAAATAGTACTGCAGTACAATCCTTATATACTCTATAATTCTTATAAATTTTACATCATTAATACAATACTCAAATGACACAATTATTTAATAATAACTTAATAACACTAATCATTCCTCTTCATCTGTGGTAGTATCATAACTTTATTATTATCCAATAGCATTATTTTGGGTATACTCTGATTGTTGGGACATTGATTCGTCTAGTGTCCCAACTCCTTGAAGATTAATAATTTTACATTTGAAACTTTTTTCTCACCCTTGAAATCATGAACTTGGTTTCTGTTTTCTCTACACTTATAACAAACTCACAATCCTTCCAAGCATTTACCAAGGTGATTATTTCAATAGTTATCACATGTGGGAAAATTATTCTTTCCCTTCTTCCCTTCATCCGTATTTCTCTCTGCCATACTCTTCTTCTCTGGCTTCCCTTCAAAGCCATAGGACTCAGATAATTCTTTACTTATCTTATTAACACATGATATTATTTCCTCATATGATGAGAATACATGGGAGGATATTTCCCTTAAAAATGTTGGTTTAAGACCATAAAAGATTTGATCCTTCTTACTCTTTGGAACATGTGTATTGTTGGAGTTCTCATTCCTTCTACTGGGTGCCATTTCTAAATGACTACATACACTAGATTAGATCATATCATAATGTATAATCCAAAAACTAAAAAATTCTCAACATTAATTGAAGATTTTCACACATCTAGTCTCATAATCATAAAAATGGTTTCTTTGCTGACATATTTACTCATAAATCCTTTATAATGGTTTGTAAAGAAAATGTGAATTATCCTAAGTATATCCCCTAGGAGTGTCAAACCAGGTGTGCAGTAAGGCCCATTGTCATGTACCAGGATACCCCAGGTCAAGACCAAAACTCCTTGTTGGATTTTTCACTCCTAGGTACATCTGTTCCAAAACCATGTCCACTTTTAGTATCCATACAGTGATATATTGCTTGGAAAACTCACAAAATCTCTACATTACCAAAAATTTTGGATGTTCTTATATACTAATCCTCAAATTCTATATTACGGTAATGTTTCCTAATCAGATTTTATCTAAATCTAGTTTACAAGGTTATTTATAAACTTCCTATCATACCAACTGTAACGCCCCGACCCCAGTTATCCAAAGCCGGTGCATTATTTTAATACATTGGCATGATTACATAGAATCAAGTCCCGAAGGACCGATCAGTTTAGCAGTCTTGGAAAATATATTACATATATGAACGTCGCATTACACTTTCTAACATAAAACACAACATAAATAATCCTTTTATAATTACATTATTCCCCTAGCTTAACCTTGCATATCAATCATAATACACTTCTTGGAATCCTGGGAAAATAAAACATAAGAAAGGGGTGAGCTCAGATGCCCAGTAAGGGTAAATAATTTAGGGGAAGCTATAAACTTTTAAGGAAAGATGTGTAATAAAAACAAAAGCCTTTTAAACATAATCTTGAACATAATATAGAAAAAATAAATCAAACATTTCTATATAAACATACACATGGATATTCTACTAGTCGAATAATCACATATAATAAAAAATTTCATAATGAGGGAATGCATAATGTCATACATCAAAACCACATATCCAAGGCCTCGTGCCAATACTAAAAATAAAAACTTTGTCAAGGCCTTGTGTAAAGACAATAATTTGTCCCATGAGACCCACTGATGCATCGAGGAGCTATAGCGGGCTCCACCCGTCACTTACTAAGTCCAATGCATTTCTCATATGAAAATTTTGAAACAAAACATAAATATTCATATTAAAACTAGCATACAAAATGTAAATACTTTAACCATAAACCATGAATGGTATAAAAATAGCACATCCATAGTCAAACATATCATAACTCATTAAATACAATATGTAATATTTTATTATAAAAAATCATCCACAATCAAGAATAATATCCAGTAAAGGATGTTTACATAGTTGAAAATGAACAGTAATACTCTTTGAGAGAAATATCCCTTTTTCATGAAATAATTTAAAATTCACACAATTTATAAATGAATACATTTAAAATATTTTTTGGAATAAAAGTGTCTCATACCACTTGGAAACTTTTGAAAGGAATTAACATTTTAAAACAATCATGTTCATATAAATAAATCCTTAAAATCTTTTTGAGAACATGGACAATAATTAAAAAGGTTTAGAAAAATAAATCATTAAAACATTTAAAATGATGATCTTGATAAAGATTACCTTCCAAAAAAAACTTAAAATACTCCTTTTGAAAACATTTTTATGAAACATGGACATGGATGATAAATATGTCCCAGTAAATACTTACACATAAACAATCTCGGATAATAATGAGATTGAGGAATTAACCCTTACCTTATACTTTCCTTTAGTAGAGGGTACATTTAACCTCCTGTATAATGACCATAGTATGTTATTAAATTATACCAGAAACATATTAATATTTATAATATCATATATCATTCATTTATTACTTTATACTACCCATTTAATAATAATTTTCATGTTAAAGTAACATTTCGGGCAATAATCGCTTTCTTTATCGTACGTGTTTTAACTTGTTATTCTTGATAGTACCACATAGATCATGATTTACATACTTTCAGAATATAAAACATGATTTATATATCATATATATTCAGAATATAAATATGTATAATAGATAGATATATTAAATGGAAACACCGTTCATGGAGAAGGTAGTCCGTACGTACGCATGAACGTTGTTTCCGTTTTCTTATCGTATAGTATAGAAGTAAATAAACGACATATATTTTTCTTCATAAATATATATTATTCTAGTAGAAATATTATTTCATATACCTTTTAATTAATCAATATATATATTTGTATAGAAATTCTTGAATGGTGATCATTGAAGATGAATCATCGCGTCGTGGAGACTATAAGCCGTACGTACGCATGAGCGACAATATCATTCTATCGATGGTAAAAAAGTGTTTAATTGGATGGTATATTATATATACAGAATCATTACCATGTTATATTCATTATTTAAATTAATTTTACTCATTATTATACCCATCTAAATAATGTAGTGTTGAATAACAAACTACACCACGACGTGGAGACGGTAAGTCGTACGTACGCACGTATGGTGACTTTGTCATTCATAGGATGGATAGAATAATGAATATGGTTTTACCATATTTATAATAACATTTCAGTATGTATAAGGTATAGGATTTATTATTTTATGATGGAAATAACAAATAAATAGGAAGTAGAAGAAGAAGGAAAGAACTTTGAAAGAGGTGATGAAATAATTACCTCTTCTTCGGGTTCTTCCTTTTGATTTGAACAAAAGGGCTCCTTAGGTTGGATTTCTGATCAAAGTAAGGAATCTAGGTTAACTTTAGTGTAGTTGGGAGGATATTTTATCATGTTTTTTCTGAGCAAAATTGCTTTAGAGGTGTGAAATTAAGAGAAGGGGAAGTGCCCTTTTATAAGAGAGGTGAGGGTCACTTTATGAAAAGCTTGAAATATTATTTTATTATAAAATCATTTTTGATTTATAATAGATCCAAATGGATTTATTTCTAGGATAAGGTGGATATGGGTCACAATAATCTTAACCAATAGGTTTTAGACAAGTTTAGGTCACCATTTTAACCTTATCATTTAGATTTAACACTTAGTTAAATAGTTTAACTTTTACCATTTCTTCTTGTATTATTATAATACATTGTTAATAAACTTAATATAAAATTATAAGTGAACCTAAAGTGGTTCATTAATGACATATATATCATTATATAAGTCCTTTGTCCGAATATTATATTTTTAAGAATATTATATCATTTAATAATATAGTATGTGTTTTAAAAACTCATTTATGTCAATTTTGACACTATTTAGTATTTGGTTTTTGTGAACGTCATAATAAATTGATTACTTTGAAAAAAATACATTAAATCAACCCTAACATGTCTTATTCACCTATAAAATTATTGGATATCATCAAAAGTATAAATTTACATTTATTTTGATATTTATAATATCAATTATTTTAATCTTTCATTAATAAGGTAATTACTGCATCATCATTGTGTCATAAATAAATTTAATTATTTAATGTTTAAAAATTATAAATAAAATACCATGATATAGGAAATATTTTTATATTTCTAATTAATATTTATGGTCGAATTTATCTTATTTTTAACGCTATATTAAAAATGTTTTAGTTATTAAACTTTGAATTTAACGCTTTTAACTCTTCTTTAAATAAAATATAATAAATGTCATCATCTGACCCAAATGGATAAAAAGGATCTTATTTTTTTCCTAAGGTTTATTTTTGTTTAAATAAACTTATCCAATAGAATTATTACATGTTTTTTTGTAATTTTAATATTATTTTTACCTTTAATTGCCTTATTTACTTTTAACTGTGGTAAATAAAATTCAAAAGTTACTACTCACCAAAAATTATTTTAATCCTATTGAACCATATTTTACTTACTGAATTCAACCATGTCTCTCGGATTTTTGAAATTCAATTCACAGAAGCAGTAAAATTACATTTTATGCAAATTTGCAAATGTGCCTAAGAGGTGGGTAAATGTGCCTAGAAGGTGGGTAAAAAGGGGTTAAAAGGGTTTAATAAAATTTGATATATCTAATATTATCATAAAATAACTCCAATTAATTAAATTTTACTAATATATTTATTATTTATCTATTTTTACTTTAAGATAAATTAAAAATTATTTAAATGAAAAAGTCAGTTTTTATCTACAATGCGGTGTTTTCACTATTCATCAAAAATTGAATGATTTCAGAAAAATACCAAAAAATCACCCAATGATAATTTTGATATTTCAAATTAAAAAATGATGGAAATTTTACAAAATTAAAAACATAGAAGTTGAATTAATTAATTTAAAATTAATTCCCGTTGTCAAAACCAGAAAACGGGTTTTTACAAAGTAAAAAACTTTCAAAAGACTCACATGTGTTTATGTACAATTTAAATGTGAAATTACATCCAACAACCTAAATTATATTAAATGATAAAAATATAATCTGATGATACTTTAAAACCACTCAAATGTATAATTTAACACTGTAAATTATTTTGATTAAAAAAAATTTAATTAAAATTTAGTATTTTTCACTATTCATCAAAATATGAAAGTTATCAGAAAAGTACCAAAAATTTATCCAAACTAAATTTTTATGTCCCGCTTCAAAATAATAATTTAATTAAATTAAATTAAACATATAAAACTGTCAAATATTGGATTTAAAAATGGTTCGGCATTAAAAGGCGGAAAAACTACATTTTTTGGAAAATAATTCTTTTATCTGAAAAATTGAATTTGTCCTTATATTATGTCTAAGAAACACAAAATATGAATATTGAAATTATATAGGATATATTTAAAATTAAAAATTTGGTTAATACTATTTATAACTTCTTTTTAAATGTCTAGTTTGATAGGTCGTGATGCGCTTGAACTCGGTGTTGTGTGTAGCGCAAGCTATTGAATTACTTTAAAGAGATAACATACTATGAAATCTTGGGGTGTTACATTTTTCACATATCTTGACATAAAGATAGGATCAACAATCTTCTGAATAAAGGGGTCCAATGAATCTTTACATCCATCTATCCCAAGGACCTTTATTCTTCTTATTTTCTATACAAACACAATGGAAACAACTTCATCTTCCTTCATGGTTGGATACTGACTTCTTCACTCGAGACCTTACCTAACATTGATTTTGACATTGATAAAAAATATAATCATAATACAAATGGAAATTCACATTTCTTCATATTCATAAGAAGAGTTTGGTGAAAATATTGGGACAACTGTACATAAATGAGATCAATCATATGCATGGAGTATCTTTGATGATCATTTTTGATCAAGAATCTTATTTCATGTCCAAATTATAGAGGATCTTACAAGAGGCATTAGATATGATGTTGTATTTGAGTATGGTATTCAACTCTCAGATTAATGGTAAGATTAATTAAACCTTTTAGGTTCTATATGATATGTTGAGAGATTGTGTGATGGATTTTGGTTAGAGCTGGGAGGATCAATTACCCTTAGTTGAGTCTATGTATAATAACAGCTACCATTATGCCATTAGAAATACACCTTTAGAGGAACTATATGGTAGGCCCCACAAGTCACCCTAATTTTGGATAGAGTAGAGATTTTTCACTAATAGGATCAATGTCAGTGTGGTTAAGGGTGGAAAAATTGCATGTGATCTAGGAACATATGAGGATAGATCTAAGTTGTCAGAAGTCTTACACAGATTGAATATGGAGGAGTTATAGGAGGGAGATCATGTGTTCCTAAAGGTCTCACCATAAAGTGGTTTATATATGTTTTATTGATGAATGAAAATATCCTTGAGGTTCATTGGTTTGTTCTAGATTATATATAGGGTAGGATAGGTCTCTTGCCACCAAGATCTACCTCTGTAGTTAAGCCAGGTGCACAAAATCTTCCACATGTCATAGATAAGAAGATACATGCATGAACCATCACACATTATTTACTGGAGTAATCAAGACATCTAGGATCATTATACCTTTTCAAAGTATCTGATAATGATCAATGATTGATAATATAAGACCCTTCAAGATCAGGAAATAATAACAGTGCATGTGTTTTATTTCCATGGGAACTTTCCGGAGAGCTTGTGGGAGCACCAGGGTTAGATTAAAAATTAGTAACCTCGCTTATTTGAATGAATCTTTCTTTTTGTGGATTAAAATCCTTGAATGGGGGAAGGATGTAACAACTTAGATATTTTATCTTGAATCCTTTAGAATTTTTTAGTTGAAAGGACTCTTCACCACTTGGTATTTTATTTTATTTCTTGATTTAAATCCTTTAAATATGGTGTTATAATTTGTGGCGTTATGTATTGAGCGCCTTTGGATTAATCTTACATAAGAGTCATTATTTGATGGTGGAGATAACTACACTATGGTGAAAATGAATAATTTCTGGTTAATATGACATAAAAGACATTATGTCCTGATACCCTTTGTCACACCATAATGGGGATCGAGTTATGTGAAGTTATAAGAGTTGACTAAGTTTTGGAGGGGTTAATATTGGAATTGATTTTTCCATGGTTTTTTAATATAAAAATTATTGGGGTATTTTCTACATGATGGTTCCTATTGCACTATGGTTTTGGTATGACTTTAAAGAGGTGAACCACAACTATTTGTACTACGTCGTAATTAGGCTGACCTAGGTTTTTCTTTATAATAGTGGTTGACCCCTATCTCCCTTCAATTTTCCTTCCCTCCCTCAACTTAATTTTTTTTGTTTTTTTTTTTGGATCACTAGCCAAATTGGATGATCCTTCAACCAGAAATGATTGTGTGGTGATCCCTTGTCACATCTGGAGTAAGAATTCAAGTAGCAACGACTAATGAGATCTAAGGCAGAACTTTTTTCTCCTCTCATGCCCCATTATCACATGATTTTGATTTTGAATCAATCCACTTTTTCATAATTTTCCTTATGATATAACCTTTGTGAATCCCCTTTTAGTTTTAATGATAATTTCCCATTTTTATGTAGATATTTTATATTAAATTATCGAACCTTTCTCTCAAATCTACTACTCTTTTAATGGTTTGAGTATATGCCACTATCCTCTATGATGTTGGAGTGATGTGTTGGTGCACTATAGTGGTTGTATGACAAGGAATCAATAGTATGGTATGAAAAAATGATAGTAGTAATCTTGTGATGTGTAGGGTTTCATTGCACCATGAAAAAATATTTCATGCCATGAAATAGGGGTTTCATGAATTATTACCTTATCCCTCATGATTGGTTCATTCTAAAACACTAATTATTACACCAAAACCACCCCATTTCCCAGTGTCGTATATGAATAAAAAGTTTTTAATCTTACATAGAGGTTGTGTATACAAATTAAATACTTCTTGGGGTATATTGTGGCATGGTGGTTCTAGATGTGATGTAAAGGTCATGGATACAGAGTGGATGTGTGGATTATATCATAGATGGGATAGAAACAGTCATATGATAAAGCATGTGGAGTATTGATTTCGAGATATAACTAGAAGGTCTGGAACTTACGGCATGACAGTATAACTCATGTTGTGATTGTGCTTAGACCTATAGAGAAAGACCTAATAAGAGGCATTATTGGGAAAATGCATATATTTTTATCCATATATTAGATTATGGAAAGTAGATAGCCTTTCCTAATCCTTTACCTCATAAATTAAAATTGTGTCATCCATTGGACCACTAATGGCCATTTATATCATGTTTTGGGTAGATTTAAGATTTATCTCTATAGGGATGATGACTGAGTATGAGCACGATGAGCATGCCTCAGGGTTGGTACTCCCCTGGTTATAGGTTGATGATAGTAAATGGGTCCCCCTAAATGGTTTTAGAGTTTGGAACTCCCTTGAATCACAGGGTGTGGGTTCTTAATACTTTAGGCATGGATTCGGTACTACCTTGCACCAAAAAAGGTGTGGGTCCTCCACAAGGTCAATAGAATTTGGTACTACCATGATCAGTGTTCCAATGACCATTGGGGTGTGAGTTCTCTATTTATGGAGTCATGTACTCTCCTACTTGATTTCCTTATATGAAGAGGATATGGTCCTCCATCAGGGGTTCGGTACTCCCTTAAACAACACACATATTGGTCAGGTGTGTGTCCCCCACTAAAGTTTGTAATATGAAATAGGTATGGTTTATCTAGGTAGCATGGATTATTAGGTTTCTCGTGAAGATGAATTTCCTTATAAAGTTGGGCAGTTTATGGGTGGAACTCAATGTCCCCAATTATCTAACTTGGAAATATATATGGGTGTTTTTCATCTTCATGTTCATTTTCTCATAGTGGGTTATCCTTTATCTACATGGTTTTGAGTCGGTTGGACCTTCTTTTATTTGTTCCTTTACGATTTTTGGGGTTTCCTACTAATTATGTATATACTCACTCCTAAATTGGTGTTTGTCTTGAATGTGTCATTTCTTATGTAGAAAATTTAAAGATCAGTGGAGACTTTGGTGGACATGGTGTTCATGGAGCTGGGACTTAATGGCTCTAGGAGGTGATAGTGGTGGACAACATTCATGTCTATTGTTATTTCATTAAGGAGAACCCTTTACCTCAATTTCTTTAGGTTTATTTCCCTTTGGGTTTTATAGGAATGTATTTGACCCCTTTTTTACTTTATGGTTTATTCACATGTACTCCTTTGTGGATCTTAGCATGAATTTCATGCATTTATACATATTCCAATTGGTTAATTACCTTTTATTTCATTATTATTGTATCCAAATTGTTATTTACCTAGTATTGCATTATTATTGTATCATATATGGAGATGTGTGTTTGTGCTCAGGTGTATTAATCTAAGTCCTCCCATAATGTGTGATATTCTTACTTGGTGCTAGTAATAATTCCCTTTTCTATTGGAGGAAGGCATGCAGTGACACAATTATCTTATTATAAGCCCAAGTGGGGTCACATATCTTTCTAAATCAAATCAAAACCCATATAGTTAAACTTAATTTAATGAGGCATGTTGTAACTTTTATGGTTATATGATAAGGATTATAGTGGTTCCTTTTAAGGCCATACAACCATGACTACTAAATTGTATTTTAAGGTTGTCCATCTAGGACTATTATATCCTATAGTTTAAGGTCATATTACTAGGATTGCTTCCAAGCAGTTAAAATTCATACATAATGGACTACTGAGTGAAATTTACTTGAAAAATTATTAGTGTGAGGCTTATGCCAAAGAGTTCCATCTTCCATATGCCAATAACAAGGTAGGAAGGAAGTATGATTGGAAGTATGGTTGATATGAAACAATAGAAGGAAGCTCGGGCATTATGGAAGATCGACAACCCATTTATTCCTCTGGATCATTAATTGTAAGAAACAGAACTAATTGGATACTTGAGAGGTATAAGGACTAGTATAGAGTTGTTAGGATGAGTGTATTGGTCTAGGAAAAGTTACATTATGAGACTAAGGATAGAGATCCTCATTATCAAGAGAATACATGTTTGATTGTACTCTAACAATCCTATCAGTTAGGACATAAAACCAGAGGGATAAATTTTGTGTAATGCCTGATTTTCATTATCAAATACATATATGATTGAGATGGTTACATGAATTTTAAAAATGACTTGATCATGTAAGTCAGGTGACCATGGACAAGGCATGGGCGGAATGGGATTTTTAGGGTTTTGATATAGGTTAAAGGATGATAACAAGATCTTTTGACCCACTAGGGAAGAAATGTTTAATTTATCCTAGATACATAACCTAAAGGAATGAGGTTTGTGTAAGGATATTGAATTTTAGACTTGTTTATGGGTATGAGAAAATCCTGATAACCTACGCATAGTTGACCTAGAGTACCCCTCAGTCCATAGGTGATGAATGAGGTTAAAGTTGTTGTTTCCCTTTGGTAAAGGGGGAATGAATACATGTGTGAAGGTTTCACTCCATGGTATGGAAGTTTGAGTGTATTCTCAAAGGCAGCTCATGATGTTCAAAATTTGCACATATAGACCTCATAGATAATGAACACTTTGTGTGTTAGTTAAAGTTATCTTCAATATTTGGGGATTGAAAATGGTGCACTGGAAACATTATTGGGCATTTCCTTTCTCAGAACATACACATGTATATATAGTAAAAAAAGTCTCATTGGGTTCCTCAAGCATAAATTTATCAATTTGAGCCAAAATAGGTTTGTTGCACCAGCCTCTTGGTGAAACTGGCACCAAGTGATAGGTGCTGGGGTGTCTCCCTTTCTTAGGTAGGTATACACTTGGGGGATACTAGATCTAAACGAAATTTGAACTCCAAGGAGTGCCTAGCTATAAAGCATGCTATGGAGGCTATCTTGGCTCATATAGAGCATTTATTTCCATTTTAAAAAAATTTAGAACCAAGATTCTCTTACTGTTTCTCTTTAGGGGTTATTTATAAGTAGTATGTGGCTGACTCACTGTGAGTGGTTGATGGTTCCAAACACAATTAAAGTGCTATTGGGACTATGGATAACTCATCATTTTTCAGATTCAAAGGATCATCCTCAATGTATAGGACATGAGTTCCATGACCAACAAAAAAATTCCAAATAATATTAACAAATTATTTCCTCATAATAAAGAGAAAGGATCTTTTCACATTAATTTATAATTAATTTAAATCATAATAAGAAATATTACATCATTCTTGAGATTTTTCTTTGTTGATGGTGTTGATCGTCTGAACCTATTTAGTGTATCATCATTACGTCACAAGGACCTTAATTATATCCCCTCTAGCGGTGATCTATATTTTCTCCTTCAATCTCTGAACAATGGCAATGAAACTCAGGATGCTAAAATAACTAATTGATTGCCTTTCATTTTTCTCTTTCATCATCTGAGGTTCCTTCAATATTGAAGGAATCTATCTTTTTCTTATTGGTCTTGAGAGGAAGATATAAGGAGGAAGAGGTTGGGAGGAATGTTGTGCACAACAATTAACCTTTCTCCAATTCACATAGCAGTCTATAAATAGACATAGGGTTATGGTTAAAATCCAATTAATGTACAACAGGACCTCAAAAAGGAATTAATCTCCAATAAACCTCATTTCAAGTAAATAATATTATTATTATTATTTTACTTATGACTTTTTCAAACTTGCGTAATGATAAATATTTATTTTACACTTTGGTAAATAAATATTTATCACCGGACAAAAAAATCATTATGTTCTTCCTCCTAGTCATTTATAGAATTATCAAATAAATATTTAAATAAATATTATTCATTCAATAAATAAATAATTTATTTATTCACAATCTAGAGAATAAATATTTATTTCATATTCGTGTAATGAAATAAATTGTTTATTAATGAATAAATAATTATTTATTACCTTGGGAATAAAAAGAGATAAATAAATATTATATATTTATATAAGTAAAAAAATTACCTCATGAATGAACATTTATTTAACATTTTTTATCGATAAATATTAAATAAATATTACTTCTTGGTCTGCAGAATAATATTTGTTCCAATTGTTAAATAAAATATATTTAACTGAGATTAATAGAAAAACTATGTGAGACTATCTAGGCCTATTACTCAATAGAATTAAGAATTATTTACTAAATTTTAAGATTACTATCTATAAACGGTTCAAGGAACCCATAGAGAAGGAAGATATGTCGCAACAATAACAACCATATACAAACACTCACTATGTAATATAATCCATTTTTTCATAATATTTCATCAAGTAGTTTTCACACCTATGTCATCAACCTATATGCTTGATATGTATTTATTTGACTATCTGAAATGAACTCATCTATACACCATGTGATAGTTTTATTTCAATCAAAGGGTCGGGATATCATCTTACATAAAGATGGAAGGGATAAATTCTTCCCCAACTTATTCATTAATAACATTTCATTTGTGACACACCCAACTTTTTTGCAATCATATGTCTTCATAATTTATGGTAATACCTCAAATTTTACTAGTCATGATATGTATTAATAATAATCTTTAAGTATAATTATTATTACACATGCTCGCAGACATGAATATCCAATAATACATAAACATGTGGAATTCCTATTGGTCAGTTTGTTCTCATAATATCATATCTTGAAGATTACCAAATATAAAATTTATTAGAAGAATTATAATCTTCTTACAAGTACTTACACCTAACAGTCAATATCTTATGTGTATCATTATATAATGTTATCCAACTGTAGAATAATATTTAAGAATATCATCATGGTATTTCAAGGTTCTCATCATAGCAGGGAAATGATATGACCTTTTCAATGAGACAGATACTCTAGGACATTATTACATTAAAGTCGCAAAAAATGATGTAATAATATATTTCATAAATATTCACTTATTTTAATATACATGCAATCTAAATTATAAACAGTTAGTTCTAGAACACCAACTCCAAAAAACTCTCACTTATACTAGTATTAATAGATAATGACTTTCAGTCCATTAGATCTCACATGATAATCATGTTTCTACTAATTTAATGTTATAGTTAAGGGGTCTTCCATTTTGTATTTTTTGGGTCAAAATTCACATTGACATAGCATAAGTGAAAATAGAACAGTAAAACTAAAGCGGTTAGAAAAAAATTCTACTCCACTACAATTTTATTATTGAATAAAATTACAAAAATCACAAACCCCTTTCTTCAAAGATACAATTTTTTCAAGGCTTACATGACACATATCTGTGCACACTAGATCTCTGCTACTATTGTTCCAGAACCCTTTCATGTCTCTGAGGATACTTCCCATTACTGCCATCAAGACTACAGCATGAACTGAGAAAAATAAAATACACCTCAATGCAAAAGAACCCAAAAGTAGCCTCCAGATTCAGAAGATGCTCAGCTCTTCTCCATGCACGAGCATTAATATTGAATAATAAGGCATGAACCATCCAAAATACTATCAACTTGGAATCCCCCATGTTGTGGGATAACATCCCACTGTAACTCCTGAACCACCATTTTTTCATTTCAAATTCGAAATTAATCCTAAAAATATCCACCTTAAATTTAAAATTTGAAAAACTCCACCATCTTCAACAATTTTATCATCAATGTCATGTCTAAGATAGACATAACCCATCACACCCATTATGGGTGTCACGAGTTCTCAAATATAATGAAAAAAATGTTGTGGCTTCACAGCTCCATGAACAGCTAAAGTAAATGTCACATTCTTTTTCAAATAACCAGTTGTAGACATTTTTGTCTAAAAATAACATGTTATTGTACTATGGGGACTTGAATAGGATTCACCTACTTTAATAAAATTGTTTAGATTCTCAATTTTCTTCCCTTTGATCATGGTCTTTACTCCTATTTTCAATTTAAGAACTCTACCATCATCAGAAATCTTAAAACCTTTGGAATCTAACATAACCAAATAAATCAATTTCATTCTCAAATTGGGTACATACTTCACATTGGTAAGTGTTCTAATAACTCCATCAAACATACAAACATATGCCATAATGATTCCAACAATTATACTTTTTGAATTTTTAACCATTTTCAAAATATAACCATCACACTCCGCATAACTGTCAAATCATTATCTTATTGTACATATATGATAAGAGAAACAGGAATCTGAAATACAATCTAAATCATCCACATATTCCATATTTGTAAGAAATAAATCACTTTCATACCTCTCATCTTGAGTAATAGTATTCACCTCAACTACTTATTTATCTGTTTCTACTTGTTTTTATTCTCTCTTCTTTCACTCACTGAACTTATGAAAGTTCCTTCTCATATAAACTTTTTTCAACACTACCAGTATACAAAATAACCTCTCAGTCTTGATTGACTTCTAGGTCTCCTAGTCCATGAGCCATTCCTTCATTCTATCGACCTTCCTTGATAGTTACATCCACCGGTAAATACAAAAATCTTATTATTACCTGATGATCCATCATTATTGGTCTTCTATAGAGTCTTGTTCATTAAAAATGATGAAATCAATTCATCCAATTTTAGGGTGCCTTTTCCAAATAATAGTGTGGTAACCAGATTATCATATGGATCAGGTAAAGAACCCAATTGAATCAAATATTTATCTTCTTCTTCCATTTCCAAAGGCACCATGTTACCTTTATCATCGATCTCAACCACCACCAAAGATAACCCCATTAAAATTTTTGTGAAATCATCCAAATTATTTCCCAAATATCCACTTTATGACATTCAGAGTTGATATGATTGTTTTTAAGATATAAATGATTCTTTAGATATTTATATTTATAACTTATTCCTATATTTTTTTTAGATCTCCTCCAGAATTGTTAAATTCATCACTTCCCATAGTGTATTATTAGAAAAATACAATCAAATGGTGATCATCACCAAATAAATAATGTATTTCCAATCATTAGGGCTAGTATTATTTGGATTATCTAATTTTTTTTATTCAATGCTTTCATTATCCCTTCATGGGTCAAAATGTTCTTTACATGTTCTTTCCACAGAGTGAAATCATATTTTCGATTAAACATGTCAATATAGACATATATCTTTTGATGAGAATCACCCATATTTAATTAGAAAAATAAGAAAAAATCACCTCCTTTGATTTCAGATTTTGGTTCAGAAGTCACACTGGCATAGAGGAAGTGAATATAGAACACCAAAAATAAAGCAGTTTGGAAAAATCATACTCCTTTTCAATTTTATTGTTGAATAAAATCACAAAAATCACACACCACTTTCTTCAAATATCTACTATTGTTGCAAGGCTTCCATGAAAAATCTATGTTCACCTAGGATCTCTAATACCATTTTTTCAAAACCCTTTCACATATCCTAGGATACTTCCCCTTGTTTCCCACTAGATTGAATCATGAACTGAGAAATAGAAAGTACACATCAATGAAAAATCACCCAACAAGTAGCCTTCAGATGTAGCAGACACTCACCTATTCTCCATTCATGATCCTCACTATTGAATAAGAAGGCACGAACCACCCCAGATTCTATCAATATAGAATCCCCCATGTTGTGGGAGAATTTCCCACTACAACTCTTGAACTACCATTTTTTTATTTCAAATTTTAAATTAATTCTAACAGTCATATGTGGTAACTCTACTCACTGTAACATCACCTCTCTGAGAAAAAACCCTCAAGAGATAATATTTCTAGTATATGTTCTTCATCTGCTGATATGACCATAACTCCTTTGAAAATCCACCACTGTAGTATTATCACAATAAAGTTTGATAATTTATTTACTACTTGGAACCATGTCATGATCTTAGATAAAATTTTGTATTCAAACTTCTAATTTGGCTTCCAAATAATTCATAATGTAACAAATTGGGTTTTATTGGATTTTTCCTTTGAATATTTCTATGTATATAAATAGATTTATCCTCTAATTTGGTACTATTTTTGGGTGTCTCAAGACCCTAGGATTAATATATTGAAAATATTAATATATTTTATTACATGTGAATGGATCATTTTTTTCTCATTTTTTGAGACCTTGGATGGGAAATATGAGGTCACAATTGATTTTAGAATGTGATTTTACTCTAGGAGTGACCTAAGGTTGGTCGGCATTAAAGGTTTCGAGGAAAGTAATCATTGGAGGGTGTGTTTAACTAAAATAAATTATTTCTTTCTTTCTTTTATTTTAAATTCCAAATACAATCCTCTATAAATATCCCATTATAAAAAATCTCCAAGGTTAGTTTCATAACCCTGGAAGGATTTGAGATGAGGATTGGGTGTTCTTCATTGGGGTATTGGGATCATAGAATGATGGTGATTGGATTGTGGTGGATCGAGAGGTAGTAAATGCAACAGGTCTTCCTCAACACTGTAGAATCCATTATTCACCAATGATTGATCCTTGATCGAGGTAGGATACATTATTTATGGATTTCTACCCTATTTTATTGAATAATCATGGATTTAATTGTCTTGTTTTTTATCTATGATTGATTGATCTTCACATGATCCCTACCGCAATTCTTTTTTTATTATTGATCAGATAAATTCTTGTTGCACTTTCTATCACCCTTGCTTATCCCTATTTACCTGATCATTTGCTGATAATTCTTTCCTAATGATGAATTTAACCTATTCTTGAGAATTTATCCCCGTCATTCTTCACGTTCTCTATCATTGTCTCATGGGTTCATGGTTCGACATTGTGGGAGTGGGTTTGAGCGTGGTTGAACCCCCAGATTCATGGTGGTTGCATGAATGATGTGTGGGATGGTGATTTTCAGGAAGATCGAGATGGTTTGTAGGTTTCAGGTGATGACTCCATGAATTTGGGATCTGGAACAGAGATGGAAATGGCATGGCGTGATATATTTAGTCATTTGGGGTTCGGCTAGCAGGAATCTAGCCACCGGTGATGGATTGAATGTGGACATCCATAGATCTAAGTCCACCATCATGAATCATGGTGGATACTATGGAAAATACACTATGGGAAAAGTGTAGATATATTTCCTAGATTTTTGTGAAAACCCCGACTACATGGAGTGTACACGGGCATGGGTTGATGTACATGGCCAAGATACCTGGAAACAACCATGTACACGGGTATGGGCTAATATACATGGGCATGGGCCAAAAGAGAATGGGAAGGCCTCGACTGGATGAGACATGCATATACCACCATTGCACTTTGTGTAGTGTGACATGGATTAATAATCCATGTCCAGGGGAGAAAATGACTAGGCAATGAGACAAGGTTAGATATCATGTAACCCCTTGTACACACTATGTACTTCTCCTAGAAACTCCCCCCTTCCAGATCTCCTTCTTATGGACTTAAATTTTGTCCTCTGAGGAGTCTATCCTAAGAAATTTTCCACATTGAATTCTATGGTATTCTTTATAGTGGATTTTTAGATACTGAGTGAGGTGTTGTGAGTGTGATGCTTCTTTACGTGGTGCTAGATTGATAGAGGTAATCAGGAGGGATCATCAGAGATATTTCGAGGTTTGAAACCCCCTACTATACCAGGGAATAGGTCCCCCATGTTCCTCTTTTCAATGTGTCATGTATTATGTGGATGATAGGTAGTTCAGTAGTGAAATTGATGGATATTAGAGATACTTGGGTGCATTAACCACATATGATGGTCAGTTTGGGAGATCTGGAGTTGGGTTCTCTTTAGTTTTTCCTTTATTCCAATTGTTGTCAAGTTGGGACTCCATTTCTAGTTGGGAATGTATTTTTTCCCTTTTCATTTTGGATTTATACTATTGTACTATGATTTATTATCTAGGGTTTATTGCATGAATGGTTTTTCTCTAGATCTTATAACCTTTTTATTATTCCTCTACACTTTTTCATGGATATGGTTGGGTGTGTGTGTGCATAGGTACATTAGGCACAGGCCTCCCATTTCAGTTATATATTCTTGGAGATTACCACCAACCCCTAGCCTATTGGAGGTGGGATTGGGGTGGTTATGGATTGACCTTCCTCTATCTAGGAAGGCCCTTATGGGTCTATTTGTGACACATAATGTACATGATATCCATTATAGAATTGGAAGCCACATCTTTCTTTGATCTCTTATGTAATGGCCCATATTTTTACGAAGGTACGAATCATTTTTTCAGTTTAAATTCCTTATTTTATCCTATTAAATGTTTCATATGGCCTCAGGAAGGTCTCGAGAGCATTTGGGACTTGATCAAATCCAAAATCTCCAAGTTATAGAGGAACAAGTCTAGGTGCACAGTTTGAGCAAACTGTGCACTAGAGGCCACATGGTTTGGGGAAACAATGTGGGGTGCTGCAGGGATCCACAAATGGAATCGAATGGGATAAGAATGTTTAGAAAAACTATGCCTCCCAACCATGTAGTTACATTGTCCATTGAACAATGGAAGGCACACAGTTAGCGCACGGTTTGGCCAACCGTGCATCCTTTAAAACTTGGATGAAAAGACATTTTTTCCCATCTTTCCCTTAAGTAACCTTATTTCCTTTTCATGTCCCTATTATTTATAATAGACCACATTCCCAAGGTTCTCTTATTCTACTTCTCTTAGGAATTTTGATATCTCTCTCATTTGAAATTTGTTTCCTTCATCATCTGATGTGTTGGATAGCTAATTGTAAGAACTTTAATCATCTTCCTTTATTTCTTAGTTTCTCTCACTATATCGTGCACTATTTTTGTGTAAGCTCATATGCCCTATTTTCATGTCATTTTCCTATTCTAGAAATTTCTTTTATACTACTTCAAACCTGAAGCCGATACAGGATGAGGAGTCATCTACATGCCTAAGGTAGATGCTCTAGTAATTCTCTCTAAAAGTTTGAATGTTTTCATAGAATATGTTGTTGTGCTTCAAGTAAAATCTTCACAAACATTTCTTAAAAATGTGTATTAACTTTATAATTAATTGAACCATGTTATAATACCCCCATAGACCCATTTTAAGGCAATAGATGATGTATACCTCATTGGTTTTCACCCTTTTGGGTGTGCTGGATTAAATTGCCTCCTTGATGTAAATTCAGAATTGATCCAACCACCTCCTAAGTGGTTTGGATTGACTTTAAATTGGATTTTACTTGGATTATAAATAAAATGGTTGAATTTAACTAAATCAAATGGTTGAATTTAACTAAATGAAATTGAGTGGCAAGGCCACATCACATGTTATAAATTGATAACGAATTTTTATAACTGGAAATACCATGGTTAGATGGGAATAAATTAATGTAAATAATTTAAATGGAAATTACATATGATTACTATGATTATGCTACAGTTATTATTCATTGGAAAATGGTTGAGGTACTTTTTGAATGTGGCATTTCACGTTCCCTTATGTTGGGTGTTTGGCATGGAACCTCACACCTTTTTACTGAACGATGGTCATGGAGTTCCACGTTCCCTTACTTCAGGTGTTGGGCATGATGACTTGCCCCACTATCTTGAGTTATGGGCATGACTTCTCTCATTCTCATGAGATTTAGGGCTAGTTCCCTTATTGGATATTATAGCTCATTGGACTATACATGGACTCCTGAGTTATGTCTTGGGTCTTTCTAGCACCTAGTATCTATGTATATTCCTACATATGTACTCACATATATAGTGTATATACATATATACATATTATATATATGATTACTTATAAATGTTTTCACATGGTACACTGAGATCATAGTTATTTTTTCCTATGTCGAAGTGGGTAGAATTAGGAAGGTATCCTTTAGAAACCAGAGTTAACTAGTTTATTGTATTCATCATTGTTTATTATTTCTTGTACCTATGCATTGCTATGCTATACACACCAACTGGATTATTCTAGACATCATTGGTGGTGGGTACTAAGTTTATCTCAAACCCTATATGGGTCATCGTTGGTACCCGAACATACTTTATGGTTGTAGGTATTGGCAATGGGAAGTGCATGGTCATGGATTCTTGATATTCTTTTCTTATAAAATAGAAGAATAAGAGTAGAGGATTGAGCATATGCTCGTGATGCTAGTGGAGATGACTTTTTCTCTTTTCCCTTTTTGTACATCATGTTTTATATGCTTGTTCTTTTCACTCCCATACATTTTTGTAAATCAGCATGACATAACATCATTTTTATATGAATCATCATATATCTTGATTATTGTTACTATTTTTTGGATATTTTATCTTCCACTGTTGATTATTATATATGTTTCCACTGTGTTGTTAGTTATCTTTTATGCTTCTAAAATTTATTATTTATATTATCTCTATTTTACTCCTATGATGTTAGGGTATAGTCTTCCCAACATACCACCTTATACCCTCAATGCTAGTCGGAAGCCTCTGGCATATGGGGATGCGTGCTTGAGGCTATACGACTACCAGCTCGAGGCACCATTCTAGTGGCTCAAAGGTCAGGATGTTACAAAGTGGTATTAGAGGATACATTTCATTTTATCTTATTGTTTGGGTATTAGAAAGGAGACTATGATGTATTAAAATTTGGTAATGGTATTTTTCCTAAGAGTAGCTAACCCACGTACAGGGGAAACCCAAATTACTTGGGATGGGTTATTATTATTATTGGATTATGCCTATTACAATTGTACTGATTTCACCATTAGGTGTCGTGCATGTTTTTTGGAGTTATAATTATTATTTTAATTATTATAGATTCCATTTTACCTTGTCCCATGATATAAAGGAGCTAGTTTCTCATACATCATTATAGGCACTTGAGGATTCACATGTCATGCATCATGCCATGCGGTATTTATATTACTGCATGCATTTCCTGTATTGCCTGTGTTTTTTTTAGTGACTTGATTATTATATATTGAAATGTTCTAATTATTATTTAATGGATAGAATGATTGGATTAATTAAATTTTTTTCATCAATATAAACGTTTTTTTCATATAGATTCATTATGGAACCTTAATTAACCAATTATACCATGTTGTGAGTTATGGACCCACTAGTTTCATGGATCAAAACATCATTAGTTGATTTGATTACATAAATTCAAATTGTAATTTATGAAGAATTTACTTCTATAATTTGGGAATGGTGATTCATTTAAACAAATCATTTTTATATGACATGTTACATCCTAATACCTGATATAAGGGTTGGGTTTCAGTTACATGATGTTCCAATTGAAATTTATAAGGGCTATAACTTTTATAAATTGTGAGTGGTAATGCATCTAACTGGATCATGATATATATATATAAGCACATAAAAGAGTATGAACTTAAATGAATTAAAACTTTTAAAATAAATGGTTACTGTTAAATGGGGATTCCAATTTCAAATTAAAGGGTATTCTCCTCTATAACTTGCAACTGGCACTCTATATACTGAGAACTTAGTCATGTGATATGAGACCTAGACCCTAAACCGACCTTAGTAGTGAGTATTTGGGAGTGTCTCTTATGATCCTTATGTTCTTTCATGGTATCCCTTTATCTCCTAGACTGGGATTTAGGAGTGGGTAGAGAGGTGTTAATCGGTAAATAGGAAGGTTGGTACATGTCCTAATCGTCTATTTGTGATCTTTTAAACTATTGAATTCTCTTATGAGGTGTGTTTTTTTAATTATATAATCATTCCCCCATGATGTCATCAAGTCATACACTAGGAGGGTAGTGACAACCATGCTCCATAGGTGGTGGTCCCTAAGCCATCAGTGTTACCTCCCATATTTCCACTTGTGGCACCACCTGCCATTCCAGAGTTGGGAACTAGTACCCAATTTTTATAGGGTTTCCTTTATATGATATAGTCTATGCAAGGAGTTATTCGAACTATCCTGACTATGGAAGAGTTGTCATGGGAGTTCTAGTGGCATCACCCACCTACATTTTTAGGTGATAATGTCCCTTAGACTATCGAGATATGGTGGGATTTCATTACCTAGGTAGACTAACATTAGGATATGATCTAGAGGGAATTACAATTGGTCTTCTATGATTACTTATTTCCACGTACATTAAGGCATGAATGAGCTACAGAGTTCATGAACTTTCAGTAGGAAGTAATGTCTGTGGTGGATTGTTCTTCCTATTTTATTGAGCTTCAATGATTCATACCAACTCTAACTAGTTATGAGCTCATGACTATGCACCAATTTGAGGAAGGGCTAGTATATGACATCTGATCGCAGGTTAATGTCTTTTGGTTGACTACTATTTCTAAGTTAATCAACCATGCCCTCATTACTGAGCAGAATTTTAGAGAAGTTAAAGGTGTGATACAAGGTAGTTCAGCACCCAGACTAGGTAGTAGTTCTTCTAGCATAAAGAAGCATATCATTGAGGTTGCTCATGGGGGGTAGTAGTGGTCAGATAGCTCATACTAATAGTTTTGTTATATGTCACCAATATGGAAATTTAGGGCACATGAAACCCTAGTGTATGTGAGATCAAGTTGAGTGCAGAGGATATAGTAGGATGGGTCATATTCATAACTTTTTTAGTACCTTTACATCAGTGCCTAGTGAAAGAGGATCTACACCGATCCCAAATTCTGGAGAAGGGGTAGTATTACTTCACCAGGTAGGCAGCTAGAGTACCATCGGCCGCTCAAGCCATGGTCGTGTTTGGGGCAGGGGAAACCAGAATCATGGCTCACAACACCAGCAGAGTAAGCCTACTTCAGGAAGTTAGGTTGTGACTTAGGTTTTCAGTATGGGCTAGTTGCATGTAGTTTAACTAGTGTTGGATGATCATAGCCTGATCCCTTCTATAGTACTAGGTACTATCATGGTATCCTCTACTTTAGTGTATGATTTATTTAGAATAGGTGCATCACACTCTTTCATATATGTGTAAAATCTAGAGAGTTCAATACTCAAGATATAGTACTTATTTGGTGTGATGACACTCGATACACCATTGGGTGTATAACCAGAGAATGTTCACTGATGTAAGGAGTGTCCCTTGAGATAGACGGTAACCTATTCATGTGGAATATTTTCATCCTTGACATGAAAGGGTTTGATTTAATTCTTGGGATAGAAAGTTTGGTTTCCTATCAAGACCATATTTATTTTTATCATTGGAGTGTTATGTTCACATCACTAGAGGGTGGTAGACCTATTCATTAAGGAGAATGGGATGTCCATGTGACTCGATCTAGACCTAAGCATCATGGGATGGGCAGAGTGATAGCCCAAATTGCTAGTCTTTTCTTGGATGACCAAGGAATACGAATTATTAATTTATCCCTTATGGTTTATTGATTCAAGGATGTATTCCCTAATGACTTTTTTGGGATACCTCTACCAAGAGAGATAGAATTCACTATTGAGATAGTGTCGTGAGTAGCACCAGTGTTCATTACTCCTTATAGGATGGAACATGTGGAGCTTATAGAACTCAATAAGTAGTTGTAAGACTTAGAAAATAAGGGTTTTATTATTCCTAGTACCTTTCCATGGGGTTTACCAGTCCTTTTTTCAATAAGGAAGATGATGCCCTCAAGCTTTGCATGGATTACCGATGGTTGAATCATCTCACAATAAAAAATCGGTATCCACTACCTCAAATAGAAAACCTCTTTGATCAGATCCAAGGAGCTCAGGTTTTCTCCAAGATTGATTTAGAGTCAGGCTACCATAAGGTGCATGTTAGGTCTTCAGACATACCTTATACATCTTTTCGAAGTAGGTATGGTCTTTATGAGTACCTATTGATGTTGTTCGATCTCATGAACGTGCTAGATGTTTTCATGGCCCAAATGAATCGTGTTTTACACACATATCTAGATTTATTCATGGTATTCTTTGTGGAAAACATCTTGGTGTATTATTTTACTCAACACGACCATTCCCAAAATATTTATATTGTTCTAAATACACTGAGAGAGCACCATATTTACACGAAGCTCACTAAATTCCACTTTTGGATTGAAAAATTCTACTTCTTGATTTATATCATCTTGGATTAAGGAGTATCAGTAGACCCAAATATGGTTAGATCTATAGTTTCCTGGGATCATCCTAAGAACTTCTTTGATATATAGAGTTTCTTGGGGCTATCTGAGTGTTACATATGATTTATCCAAGATTTTTTACGCCTAGTAGCGCCTCTTATGAGCTTAAATAAGAAGGGGTGAAATTCACTGAAGTTATTTTTTATTAAGGGAGCATGAAGCTCTAGGGGTACAAGTCACGGAGGGCGAAAGTAGTGAAGGCCCAGTGAGTCCTTTCGGATCACATTGGCACACTCGCAAGGAAGAGAGTTAAGACTGTCATACACTATTAGAGTCTCCTCTAGCTTACCCCTGCGGGCCAAAGCATCCGCCGCAAAGTTGGATTCTCTCACACTGTGATGGATCAACTTGCCCTGACTGGTATCTGCTTTGTACCTTCTAAAAACATACACCAGATTCCAAGTCACGTCACATGCACCCTGAAGAGATCTAACCAGAACCTCCGAATCTGATTCAGCCTCCGTCACCCGGAGACCTCTTCCTTTGCACAGAGTGAGACCCGTAAGAAGGGATCTAAACTCTGCACCTGTAGAAGTGTCGGGCCCATAGTAGGCACTGAAATCAATGTGCACTGACCCCCAGCAATCTCGGAGAACACCACCGCCCCTCATGATCCCCCCCGAGCAAGAACCGTCCACATTTAATTTTAAACTGTCAACCGGGGGTTGCCATCGAACCCATCTCCCTCGCTGTAGGGTCTGATCAATCTGTCCACCCACAAAGGACCCCATAGAACCCGCATGCAGACCTTTGAAGAGAGTAGACAATTCTACAATGAGAAATCTCATGCGGACTTGAAGTGCCAAAAGCAATTTCTTGCCACCTAACCTTACCTGATTGCGAGCTTCCCACAGTGTCCAGCATATAGCAACTAGAATGATCATACCTGCTGAACGATCCTCCACCCTCCTACCGAAACCCGAAAACCATGCCAGGAGATAATCACTAACGGAAAGACGCTCCTCATCCGGAACCTTGTACTGGGAGAACTGAGACCAAAGGAACACTGCCCACCGCCCCTGAAAGAACAGATGTATCGTTGTTTCCACCCTTGGACTCTCGCAATAGAAGCATCGTGACGCTATGCAGATCCCCCTCTTCTGGATGTTCTCCTCCGTGGGTAGCACTCGATTCTGAACCCGCCACACCAGAAAGTTCATCCGCGTTGGGATTGGCTTGAACCACATGGGTCCCTACTCTATTTCTCCTGTAGCAACCCCCTGGCCAATCCTCCTGTATCCATTCAAGCTGAACCGCCCCAACTCAACCAGAGAAAAACAACACTTTTCCGGTTCGTTGCTCATGACAACACTGTTAGACGCATTCAGTTGCGATGGATTGAGGTTCTCATGCACAAAATCGTACCTCTCACACGCCTCCCTGAAAGAGATATCAGGGGAAGGGCAACCCGTATAACCAATCCTCTCTTCCAACCAAGCGTCCTCCCAGAAGCTGATCTCCCCACGACCGATCACCCATCTGACATAACCATGCAGTACCTCCAGATGTGATACAATACACCTGCCGAGAGCAGTTGCACCGCGCATGTTGCGATCACCATGCCCTCTGTATCGCATTCTGAAAAATTTGGCCCAGAGGGACTTACCTGCTATCACCTCCCAAGCCAGTCTTGCCTGCAGTCCCCGAATCATTCCATGTATATCCCAAAGGCCAACCCCACCCTCTTCCACCGGTTGGGCCATCCTCTTCCAAGACGCCCAGTGGCATCTCCCCTCCTTTTTCGCATCCCAAAGGAATGACGAGAGTATGCGCTCGATCTTCTCCACCGTTCCCTTCGGGGTTTTAATGACAGCAAACACATGCATGGGAATCGATAGGAGAACATTGTTGATCAGCATGATCCTACCCCCAAAGGATAGCAGCCTGTTCTTCCAGTTGAAAATCCTTCCCAGGATGCGGTCCAGAATCTTGTTGAAGTGGACCTTCAAGACTCTCCCACACGATAGAGGAACTCCTATATAAAGGATAGGGAGTTGTCTTTGTCCACAGTCCAAAACCTCTTGAATACGTTTACACCTCTGCCCCGGGCACTTGTTGGAGATGAACAAGTGGATCTTAGACCGGTTGATTGCCCGCCCGCTTAGTTCCCCATACTCATACATAATTCCCTTAAGGGTATTCAACGATCTCCTCCCTCCATTCAGAAAAATCAAAATGTCATCTGCAAACATTAAGTGAGAAACTTTGAGCGAGTTCCTTCGGCCAAGGAAAGGCCTCAGCCTCCACTCTGTTAGGCCCTTCTTCAAGTTTCTGGATAAGGCATCCTGAGCAAGAACAAATAGAGAAGGAGATAGCGGGTCCCCTTGGCGGACTCCCCTCACCGATTTGAAGAAGCCGAAGCATTTCCCGAGCAGTGATATAGTGATCCAGGGAGAAGCAAAGCACCGGAAACACAGATCACAAAAGGACTCCTGGAAACCAAACCCTCTCATTACCCGCAGGATGAAACCCCATTCCAGGTTGTCATATGCTTTGTTCATATTGACCTGCCAGTTGATGTTGGAACCCACAAACCGCTTGTTCAAATCGTGCACCAACTCGCTCGCTATGCCGACCGCTCCCTGAATACTCCTCCCTTGAATGAAGCCGTGTTGTTCTTCAGAAACTAGCTTCAGAATCACAGTGACCAATCTTCGGCTAATGATCATTGCTAGAATCTTGTAAGAAACATTGCACAGGCTTATCGGTCTGAAATGGCTAACATAGTCAATTCAAGAGGCTAGTGATGAGTGGCAGCTTATGGACTTGTTTTCATATATACATGTTGAGGTTTAGGAGAATCATGTGTGGATAGTCCTCTCAGCTTTAGCAGTGACATATAACCTTTTGGAATGGGTAAAGATGAGGTAATTTTTAAATATTGAGGTCCTAGTCCTGAGGGGGAGTGTTTTAGGTGAGGATTCATCACCCGGTTGGACCATGGATGAGGATTATACCTTACACATTCATGGGTGTGTCTGGGTTCTAGAAAAGATCTAAGAAGAATTGATGTCGGAATCTCATTCCTAGGCTTGGTAAGTACATCCTATTTTTACCAAGATGTATCGAGACTTATGTCGCCAGTATTGGTGTCTTAGTATGAAATGGGAGATTTTCACCTTTGTTACTAGATGTTCCACCTGACAATAGGTGAAGTTAGAACATCGGTGACCAGAGGGAATTTTATAGTTGTTGTCCATTACTGACTGGAAATAGGATTATGTCACTAGGGACTTTGTGATAGGTTTTCCTAGATCTCCAAAAGAAAATAATATAGTTTGGTTCATCATTGATCAGTTTATCAAGGTCTCCCATTTCCTACCTATTTGGGAGACCGTCTTAGTAAACGATCTAAGGAGACTATACGTCTGGGAGGTTATACACCTTAATAGAGATATGTGTTCTATAATATACTATATGGAAACTCATTTCATGTTGTTTTTATGGAAAGGGTTGTAGACGGCCTTGGGTATATAGGTGCTTCTAAGTGTGGTTTGTCACCCTTAGACCAACGGACGGACAGAGCGCACGATTCAGGTGTTAGAGGGAATGATCTTTACATGTTTCCTAGACTTTGGGGGTTCTTAGGAGAAACATATACCCCTAGCTGAGTTTTCTTACAATAATATATTATAGGCTACCATATAGATTGGTCCTTATAAGAACTTATATGGTAGTCCCTTTCGTTCACCTCTGTGTTGGTTAGAGGTGGAGGAGGAATCACTTCTTAGAACACATCTTGTTTAGGAGACTTCAGAGCATGTAAAGATAATTAGGAAGCACATGATAACCAATTAGTCTAGGCAGCAATAATATGACAACTATCATCGATGACCTCTTGAGTATGAGTTCAAGGACCAAGTTTTATTGCAAGTTTCACCCGGGATGGTCCAATGAAGGATCGGAAGATAGGGTAATCTAGCTCTTATATTCTTCAAACATTTTTATATATTAGAGAGGATCGGACTAGTGGATTATAGGATAGAACTTACTCATAGATACTAGACTATGAATGATTTTTTTCACATGTCTCAGATCCAAAGGTATTATCCAGACTCGTCGCATGTTCTAAAACCTAAGGAGGTTGGGTTAGATTTAGATGCTTCCTTTGAGGAGTACCTAGTGTGTATCGTTGATCAGAGTGTGAAGAATATCTGAGGAAATTTAGTTTCTTTAGTACAGGTGCTATGTAATCAAAACCAAATTAAGGAAAAGATTTGGGAGTGGGAAGCTGACATACGTGCTCAGTGGCCGGATATTTTATCAGATGATCCCTTACAACCCTTAGAAGGTAAACTCAAGGATAGGTTTCTTTAAGGAGGGGAGGTTATAATGAACCATATTTTTATAAAGGTATGGATCATTTGTTTTCTAGTTTAAATTCCTTGTTTTATTCTAGTAAATGTGACTTATGGCCTCAAGAAGGTATCGGGAGCATCTAGGGATTGTTCGGAGCCCAGAGATCCAAGTTGTGGAGGAAAAATTTAGGCACACGTTTTGTCCAAACCATGCACTGGAGGCCGCATGGTTTGGGAAAATCGTGTGGGGTGATGCAGGGTTCCACAGAGGGGAGCACACAGGCTGAGCATGGTTAGAAAAATTGTGCTCCCCAACTATGTAAGTTAACTATCCATTGGACAGTGGTAGGTGCGTGATTTGGTCAACCGTATAATCAAACCATGCACCCTTTAAAACTTGGTCAGAAAGACCATTTTTACCCTATTTCCCTTATGTATCTTTATTTCATTTTCTCCTCCCTCTTATTTTCAGCAGACCACACACCCATGGATCTCCTCCTCTCTTTCTCTTAAGTATTTTGATATATCTCTCGTCCAGACTCCATTTCATTCACCATTGGATGCATTGGATAGATAATGGTAAGATCTATAATCATATTCCTTCCTTTATTAGTTTCTCTCTCCATCTCATGTGCTATTTTAGTGTGAGATCATATGCCCTATTTTTAGATCATTTGACTATTCTAGTGATTTCTTCTATTCTACTTCAAACCTGAAGTCGATTACAAATGAGGATTCATCCACGGGCTTAAGGTAGGTGGTCTAGTAATTTTCCCTAAAACAATTTATGTTTTCATAGTGTATTTCATTGTGATTCACATCATACCTTTCTGTTCTTTTCTTAAAAATGTGTTTAACCTTTCTAATTAATTGAACCATATTATGATACCCCTATAGACCTATGTTAAGGTAGTATAGAATGTATACCTCATTGGTTTCCACACCTTTAGGTGTATTGAATTAAAATTCCTCCTTGATGTAAATGTGGAATTTACCCAACCACCTCGTAAGTGGTCCAGATTGACTTTAAATTGGATTTTACTTGGCTTCTAAATGAAATGGTTTAATTTGACTAAATGAAATTGAGTGGCAACACCACATCACACGTTATAAATTGATAAATAATTTTTATAACATGAAATACCATGGTTAGATGGGAATAAAAGAATGTAAATTATTTAAATTGAAATGGAATTTGATTACTATGATTAGACCATGGTTATTAGTTGTTGGAAAGTGGTTAAGATACTTTTTGAGCATGGAGTTTCATGATCCCTTATGTTGGGTGCTAGGCATGGCACCTCACACCATTTACCTAGACGATGGGCATAGTGTTCCATGTTCCCTTACTTTGGGTGTTGGGCATGATGACTCACCCCACTATCTCAAGTGGCAGGCATGACATCTCTCATTCTCATGATATTCAAGGCCAGTAACTTTACTGGAGCTTATAGCTCATTATACTTTGCATGGATGACTGAGTACATTCAAGGTCTAGCTAGCACCTAGTATCTATGTATATTCCTATATATGTCCTCACATATATAGTGTATAAATATATAAATATTATATATATGATTAATTATAAATGTTTTCACATGGTATACTAAGATTAGAGTTATTCTATACTATGCCGAAGTAGGTACAGTTAGACATGTCTCCTTTATGAACCTGAGTTAACTAGTTTATCACTTTCAGAATTGTTTATTATTTCTTATACCTACACACTAATGTGTTATACACACCAACTGGATTATTCTAGACATCATTGGTGATGGCCTACTAAGTTTATCACACACCCTATCTGGGTTGTCATTGGTACCTTGGAAAAATTTATGGTGGTAGTTATTGACAAGGTCAAGCGCTCAGTTGTGGATACTTGATCTATTTTTATTATATCATGGGAGCACAAGAGCAGAGGACCAAGCATATGCTCTCAATGCTGGTGGATATGACTTTTTGTCCTTTTCCATTTTTTGTATATCACGTTTTATATGCATGTTCTCTACATTCATGTATCCCCCATTTTGTACATCATCATAAATGACATCATTTTGTAAATAACTCTGCCTACATCTTTATTATTATTACTATTGTTTGGATATTTAACTTCCACTATTGATTATTGTATTTGCTTATGATGTGATTCTGTTATATTTTATGCATATTATATTTATTATTTTTATTATCTTAATTGTACTACTCTGATATGAGGGTATAGTCTCCCCACCATACCACCTCAGACCTTCACTGTTAGTCAATAGCCTTTGGTGTATAGGGAATCATGGTTGAGGTCATGTGATCACCTACTTAGGGAACTATTTTAGTGGATCCCGGGTTGGTACATTATATCTTCTAACTCATAGCACCTCCATTGGAAGTGAATATTTATCCCAACTATGATTTTAGATCATCTTAATATATTGGAAAACTTACATCAATATATCACCTGATTACTAACACCTTATCTCCTTCATTGTTCAGGAACATATCTTTAAAATGTCTCAATTACTTACATATATTCTTGACTATCATCCAATGTTAGTCACCTGGGTCAACTTCATATCTCTCCATGGAACTTAAGGTATACAAAACATCTAGAAAATTAAATATAATAACATACATGATTGACTCAATTATTGAAGTGTATATAATCCTTTCCATCATCTATCTCTCTTCATGTGTCTGAGGACACATTTTCTTGGAAATATTAATATCATGTGACACCAGAAACAATCCTCTATTAGATTATTCCATACTGAATCGCTTCAGTATCTTGTCAATGTACATACTTTGACTTCGTCCAAGAAACCTCTTAAATCTATCATGATGGATATTGAACATAAGAATGTGTGTTTCTTCACATAAGTCCTTCATGGAGAAGAAATTGTATAACTATACATTAATGGACTATAAAACTGGTATTTTATCTTCATTAAGTAGTATCTCATTGACATAAACTATTAAGAAAATGGTTTCACTCCAACTAAACCGTTTATTGAAACAAGCATTGCATTCATTATTTATGAAACCAAATTCTATTATGGCTTCATCAAACTGGATTTTTCATGTCCTGGATGTTTTTTTAATCCATAAATGGATCTCTATAACTTTCATACCTTTTTAACATCACTTAGAGTCACAAAGTCTTCTGATTGTTTTGTATAGACATCTTCTTGAAGGTTCTCGTTAAATAAATATGTTTTGAAATCCATATTCCAAGTATCATAATCATGGAATAATATTATGGAAAGTATAATTATGATATATTTAAGCATAAAAAGTAGTGAAAGGGATTCATCATAGTCGATGCTTTGATGTTTTTTAAACTCTTTTTCAACCAGTCTAGTCTTATAGGTGTTTAATTGACCATCCATGACCAGTTTCTTCTTGAATACTTATTTAAAACCAATGGTATTTACATCCACTAGAGGTTATAATAAAATCCATACATGGTTTTCATACATGGAATTCATTTCATAATTCATGGATTCTTTCCATTTAGTATCTTTTGCGCTACTTACTACTTTTTTATAGGTTATAAGAAAAGTATTATCAACTAATAATGAGTCATCATCCTTAGTGTCTAGAAAACCATATCATTACGATTATCTAACCTCTCTTGTACTTCTAAATAGTACTTGTGTCTCTAGAAATTCATCTTCTATGGGGATTTCTGTAATCTATTCCTATATCAACTCTTGTGCATCTTGAGTTTGGACTTCATCGAAGTCTATCTCGCTCTCACTATCTCCTTTAGAGATGTGATCCCATACAAGAAATATGGAATGTATATTAACCAAAACATTCTTATTTTAAATATTTTTTAATTAATATCCTCTAGTTTTCTTAGGGTAAACTATAAATATTTACTCAGTGCCTCATGGTGCATGTTTATTACTAGAAATATCCTTAAAAATGCTTCACAACCCCACACTCGTAAATTTGAAAATGAGGGTTTCCTTACACACTAAATTCCATATGGAATATTGTGTGTTTATTTAGTTGTAACATGGTTTAGTATGCGTCCCACTATCTATAATTTTTATCCCCAAAATTATAATGGAGGACTCGCATGATTCATCATTGATCTCATCATGTATAATAGGGTGTGGTTCCTCCTTTCTCTTAAACCATTCCATTGTGGTGTATAAGGAGGTGTGAATTGGATAAAATCATAAACTCCCATAAATAATTAATTAAGTCTTGATTAAGATATTCTCTTCCATGTTATAATCTAGGTTTTCTTAATCTTATTACCAAGTTGGATCTCAAGTTCATTCTTATATTAATTGAATATTTCAAAGGAATTTGACTTATAACTCCTTCACTATACATATCCATATCTATAAAATTCATCGGTAAAATTTATGACGTATGAGTACCCACCTCTATCTTCAGCTGGAAATGATCTGCACACAACGGTATAAACCATCTCAAGAAACTTTGTGTCCCTTTCACCTTTTCCACCAAATGGGGATTTGGTCATTTTTTCTTACAAACATGTGTGACATACACCAAGTGGTTTTAGTTCAAATGAATCCAAGTATCCATCTTAGTGTAATATGGTCAAAAAAATTTACATGACCTAGCTGGTTATGTCATAGTTGGGTGTAATATGAGTCATGTGAACAATTTTCATTATTGATTGTTATTACTTGGTTAATGTAATCCAACACGTAAAGACTGTTATTTAAATATTCCTTACCATAACAAATGATTTATTTATAAAATAAAAAAAACTTATTCCCAAATTTGAATATAAATCCATTTGTATCGATTCTAGACACAAAAATAATATTTTGGTAACTGATGGTACATAATGAAAATCTTCCAAAACCAAGATCATTTTAGTCGACAACATGATGTGGGGGTATCCAATGGCTACGATAGAAAGTCTAGATCCTTTGTATACTCAAAGATCCACATCACCATAGGTAATATTTCTAAATCTTCTTGGTTTCTGTATTTCAATACATATGTGAGTGACACATGTTGTATCAATACCCAATTTTTATAAACAGATATATTTCACTTGATAACAAATGCATCTGAAACTTCCTCTAATTTATTTTAATGGGTGCAGTTTTTTTCTAGTGGCCCTTATTTCAACATGAAAAGTATATAGCATCATTTTCCCTTAATTTACCCTTGATCCTCCTCTTCTTGGAATGGTGTTACAAAGAAGATTTAGAATTGGAGTTATTCTTATATCTCTTTACATTGCCTTTCATCTTATGTTGTTTAAATTAAAATTTGAAAAACCTGAGTAAGCTCTAAGGGGGTGATGAAATAATGAGATCAATACACTATTCATTGGGTATTTTAAACCCTGGAACCTATAGGTGCTCAATGTAGCCAATGAAATTGACTACATGAGGCCCAGCTGGCACACCTTCTCTGAGTTTTCTTGTGAAGATCACCTTAGAGATTTCATACCATTTTTGTTTGTCTCTCTCCTAATAATGATCACAAATGTGTTGGATCATGTTATAGTCATCCATGTTCTCATGTTATTTCATGAGTTCACTAGACATGAATGAAATCATTAAACATTGAACATTGTGTGCATAATTTAGGTGATTTTTTTATATATTTAACTCTGAATCACTTGCCTCCTAAGAAGGAGGATCAGGGATTGAGGATTCTATAACATAAGACTTTTATTCATGGAACAACATGACCTATAAATGTATGAATCATTCTTGTAATTTACTGCAAGTTAGGAGATGGTATATCACCAGAATTAATCATAGAGATAATTTGGTTGACGGAATTTTCATTGTTCTACAGTAATATAAAAGTAGATAATTAGTATTTTACTTGATTACAAATTATGTAAGACAATATAATTTTAATTTTATCAAGTATCATTTTGTTTTATTAAGTCTCAAAGTCCCTCACCAATAAACTCATAATATATCATCACTCAAGAAATTCTATTGGAAAGGATACACATTTCCATTATAATAATCCAGAAAAAAAACATGAAAATTATAAGATGGTTTTTAGGTAAGAGATCTTGCCGACTGCGGGTTTGAAACTACTCTCTCTATTGAGTGAACTTCCCAATCCTAAAATCCTGACTCGAATTTCATCAACACCTACCTTCAAAATTTTTATTGAATAGACAAATTTCATTAAATCCAATTTAAGTTTGGTTAAGTCAACCCACCATATTTGTTTAGATTTCTCAATAATTAAAAGCACCCCCAACAAAGGCTTGAACCTACACTTTAATTATAGGTCAATATTAACTCAGATAATGGAATAGTAATGACTTAATGCTCAAGTTATTTCATCTATAAAATAAATCATGCATCATAAAAAAATTAAATTAAATGTGGAATGATCATGATCCTTAACTAGTGGTTTTTTTATTGATTAAGAAATAAATAAAACATTGACCCGAGGGGGAAAACTCATTGAGCCAATTTAGGCTTGAGTTACATCATTTCACCTTTGTCATATCTATATTTTGTGATACTACTTTATTGTTGGTTTCAAGACCATTATTATCAATTAATAATGATTTTTCATCCTCAATGACTAGAAAACCATATCATTGTGGTTCTATAAAATCTCTTGTACTCCTATGCAGTAATTATGTCTCCAGAACTTCCTCTTACATGGGGATTTGTGGAATCTATTCATTTTCCAACTCTTATGTATCTTGAGTATGGAATTAATTGAATTCTATCTCTCTTGAAATATCAACTTTATATATGTGATCTCTTTCAAGAAATATAGGGTGTATGTTAACCAAAACTTTCTTATTTGAAGGATTACATAGGTAATATCCTCTAGTTTCCTTAGGGTAACCTATAAAGATACAATTGGTGCCTTGGGGTGAATTTTCATTACTATAAATAGCCTTAATAAATTATTCACAACCCCACACTCTAAAATTTGACAAAGATGGTTTCTTTCCATGCCAAATTTCATAAAGTATGCCATCTATTGCTTTAGTTGTCACTTGGTTTAGTATGTGTGTCATTGTCTATAATGTGTATCTCCAAAAAGATAATGGAAGACTCACATGACTCATCATTGATCTCTCCATTTCTAATAGGTAATGGTTCCTCCTTTCACTTAGATTAGTTCATCGTGGTGTATAAGGTGTATTGGGTTGATATAAAATATCAAACTCCCATAAATAATCAACAAAATATTGATTAAGATATTCTCTTCCACAGTCTGAGAAGAGTTTCTTAATCTTTTTACCAAGATGGTTCTCAAAGTTCATTATTATATTTCGTGAATCTATAAAAGGAATCTAAATTATCCCTCATTAACTATAAATATCCATATCTACTAAAGTCATTAATAAAAGTTATGAAGTATGAGTACCCACCCCTGGATTCAATTAGAAATGGTCCAAACACATTATTATAAAACAATTCAAGAATCTCTATGTCCCTTTCACATTTTCCACTAAATGGGGATTTAGTAATTTTTTCTTGAAAGCATGTGTGATATGCACAAAGTGGTTTTAGTTCAAATGAATCTAAATATCCTTATTTGTGTAATCTGGTCAAATGTTTTTCATTTACATGGCCTAGATGGTGATTTCATAGTTGGGTGTGGTATGATTCTTGTGAACTATTTTAATTATCAATTTTCATTACTTGGTTCATGTAATACAACACATAAAGAATGTTATTTAAATATTTCCTACCATAAAAATGATTTATTTATAAAAACGAAATACTTATTCCAAAATTTTAAAATAAATCCATCTGTATCAATTATGGACATAAAAATAAGGTTTTTGGTAACTGAAGGCACATAAAAACAATTTTTCAAAACTAAGATCATTCAAGTCAGCAATGTGAGGAGGTAGTCTCCAAGTCCACAGTAACAAGTTTGGCTCCGTTGGATTCTCAAAGATCAACCTCACCATATGAAATCTTTCAAAATTTACTTGGTTCTTGTATTTGAGTATATATGTGACAACCACATATTGTTTCTAATACTTAATTTGTAGAAATAGATAAATTTCACTAAATAAAAAATACACCTAAAGATTCCCCTTATTTATTTTCTTGGGTATAGTTTTTCTTACAGTGGCCATTATTGTAGCATGAAAAATAGATATCACTATGTTCTCTTGTTTTCCCCTTCATCTTCCTCTTCTTAGAAGGGAATTTCAAATAATATTTACGATAGCCCTGTGGGAATCATTAATTTCCACTAGGTTGGAAAATTTAAAAATTTATAAACACAAAATAAACAAACCACTAAAATACAAGTTTGTATAGGATATGCAAGACTGAGGTCAAAACCACAAAGATAGGTTTGGAGAAAATATTAATTAAATAAAATAAACCATAACTAATTAAGTTTTTTAGAAAATAAATCTAAACTACTAAGCATGTTATTGTTTAAGAATGTGGAAGAAGAAAATATAAAAGTGGTGTCGATTGGCAATGAATCAAGGTTATTGGTTTGAAAAGGTATGAAACAATTGATAAACATTCATGTAGTCATCAGAATAGGGTCCTAGAAATTCCAATGGTCATGAAAACACACTCCATCCTAAGTTCTCCTTTTCTCATGGTCAAGTACTTCATATTACAAAGGATGGATAACCCAAAACCTTATTTAAACATAGAGAAGATACAAACCCAGTGGTCATTGAGGAAATATATACCCTAGATCACACATTAAACAATATTAATCAATCAACTTAGGCAATGATCATGCGCAAAGAATGGAATAAATTAAACCCAATTACTAACCCCACTCATAATGGAAATGCAAGAAGAATCAAGAAAGATAATGAAATGAATAATAGATGTGAAATCACAACATGAATTTCAATAAAAAATAAAATACCACAAATATTCAATCCCCATTCATCATGCATGCCATTCCACAAAGAAATCACTCTCTCATGCTAACCATGAGTGGGTGTTGAAAATAAATAAAGAAAAATCCTATAAAAAAGCAGTAGCGGTAGGGTTTTGCGGTGGTGTGTGTCTCTAGAAGTGGCTCCTCATTGAAGCTCCTCCTCCAAAATCCTTTTCAATGTGTGTATGGGGTGTGAATATAAAGGATTTCTCATCAAACCCTCATATGTTGTACATTTTTTCTGCTTTTCAAAACTTACATGATGTGTAATTAAGTTACATGATGTGTAATCTTTATATTTCCAACCATCAAAAATTTCAGTGTATCTCCTTCAAAAACTTATCTCAAAAAAAATCACATCATGTAATTGGAATAAATGATGTATAATTTCCCTACTCCAGTTTTTATAGCTCCATGCTTCCTCAAAAATCCAGTATCACACCACGATATGCACCTCTTTTCACCCCTTTTTCAAAAATCTATTGTTCCTACTATAAAAAAATAGATCAAATCATTAAAAAAAAATCAAGATTAATCATTTAAATATAGAAATTAATTTAATAAAACACTCTAAAATGTATGCATGAAATACACTTATCAATTTAGAATCAAAGTTTGTCTTGGATCTCTTTGCATGGCCTTTCCTCTTATTCTCCATAAGGACAAAAGTCTTTTCATGCTTCATATCATTATAAATGTGACAAAGTAGAGTGATAAGATCTATGAGATACTTATCTATGTTGTTCATATAGAAATTGACAAAAAACTAAAGAAACTATGAGTGGGTGATGAAAGAATGAGATCAGTGCATAGTTCATCAAGTATTTTAAACCCTAGAACCTCCAGGTGCTCAATGTATCCAATGAGTTTAACTATGTGAGGCCTAGTTGTTTCACATTCTCCATGTTTTCTCATGAATATTACCATAGATATTTCATACTATTCTTATCTGGATCACTCCTGATATAGATCATAGAGGTGTTGGAGCATTCTTTAGGCATTCATTCTCTCGTGTAACTTCATGAGTTCTCTAGATATGGATGAAAGAATTAAATATTGTACATCTAATGAATTGTTTAGGTTTTTTTCTAGACAGTGAGCTCCTCATTACTTGCCTCTTTAGTAGGTAGATCAGGGATTGAGGTTTCTAGCATGTAAAACGTTCATTCATGGAAAAACATGATCCGCAATAATTTGAATCATTCCTAGAAATTACTACAAGTTATGATATGGTATTTCTCCAAAATTTATAATATAGATAATTTGGTTGATGAACTTTTCATTATTCTATATTAATGTAAAAGTGGATTATTTTTATTTTACTTGATTAAAAATTATGTGAGACATAATAATTTTAATTTTATTAAGTATTGTGCTATTTTATCAAGTTTCAATGGCCCCCACCATTGAACTTGGAATGTCTCATCACTCAAGAAATTATAGTGGTGAGGATCCAAATTTCCCTTATTATAATCCAAAAAAAGGTCATGAAAATTATAAGATGGTTTTTAGGTATGAAATCATTCCAACTATGAGTTTGCATCTCCTTGTTCCATTAAGTGGACTCCCCAATCCTAAAATCGTGACACAGATTTCATCAACACCTACCTCTAAAATTTGTATTGAATGGACAAAGGTCATTAAATACTTTGAAAGTTTGGCTAAGTTAACCCACTATCATATTTTAGATTTCCCAATAACTAAAAGTGCCTCTAACAAAGGCCTGAACTTACACTTTAATTATGTTTCCATCTTAAGTCAAATAATGGCAGATGTAATGACCTGATATTAACTTGATGGATTTTTTTTTATTATGCATAAATTTTATTATTTTATCTTTTACGTTTATTTTTAATATTAAGTGGATTTTACTTAAGTGAATAACCATGTGCTGATAAAATATTTAGGCATAATACTTTTATTGTAATTTCATCTTTATATATTAATCTATTTATTTATGTGATCATAGTCTTGCATCCATAAAATAAACCATCCATCAGATAAAAATAAAATAAAGTAATCATGGCATGATCAGGAGATTTAACTTAAATTTTTTTATTGAGTAGACAATAAAAAAACCATTGAACCTACATAAAAAACTCTTTGATCCGATTTGGGCTTGAGTTACAGTATTCCACCTTTTTCATGTGTATCTCCTTAGTTTGGTTTCACCTCGTCTTCATCTTAAACCAACTTCATGTGCCTAAGAGCTTTTTCCTTAAAATTCATTTACTTTATACAGAGGTGAAGGGAACTATAATGTGTTTACATAAAAGAAACTATGGATATGCAAACTCATACATAATAAGGAGGGAGATATGACTCATAGAAAGTTAATTTAATTTAATAAAATTAATTGCAAAAACCCATGAAATAATTAAATTTAAATAAACAACACACATACACAATTAGGTATAAGATCATGATCATCCACTTGTGTAATGAATATGTATTTAAAATAATTGGATAGTATTCATTTTGATCCATTATTTCATTAAGATAAAACACTCATGAATTAATCTGATTAATTATCTAATTAATCAATTAATTCATTTTATCTTAATCTTCATCCAATATGTCATGTAGATATCCATCTGTTTAGGTTTTAAATAAATTAATCAAATAAATTTTATTTAAAATTTATTAAAATAAGTACATAGGTTTTACTTGGAAGCAACTCGGTGAGTACCTCTTTAAATTAATCGACGTGTATTGAGATCATATATAGTCTACTCATGCATCATATAGAATTCACATTTTTTTCATGTACTTACATGGTGTGTATGAATCAATAAATGACATGTGGATCATATTTTAATTAATGTAGTGTGTAATACTATTAATGCATGTGGAGTAGTTAATGTATTACGACTATACATGTTATGTAGATCAAAATTTTACATAGAAATTAATTAAGAATTTAATATATATATATATATATATATATATATAACCACTCACACAAAATGTATGAATCAATAAATGGAACCCAAAACACATGTTGATGAGGTTTAAAGGAGTAATAAATAAAATTTTAATTTTCTGTGTAAACATGTTAGGTACACGAGATGTATATTCAGCAACACATCATTTATATTTCTTTTTGTATGTCTGTGATACATGTCTAGGAACTGGGTGTATATTTCTACAAGGAAATTTTTGAGGTACACAATGTGTACATCTTGTACACACCATGTAACCTCCTTATTATATATCTTTCAAACCCAGTTTTGTGTAATAAAGGCACAACACATTTTGGACATCATGCTTTCTCCATAAAAATACATGCACTACACGGCATGTGAGAGAGTTATACGGTGTGTAGTCTGGAAAACCATGTGTCAGCCTGTCTCGATCGACACACAGTGTGCATTTTATGCATACTGCATATAATTAATGCACAACACTCTGAATTATTTCAAGAGTCATCATGGTGCATTGAACATGGGTATACAACGCGTACCTTCAAGTTGGATGTTGTGTACTCTTATGTTATTCGACCAGAACCCTTAGCACCTCCTGATGGATTTTTTAGATATTATTCATTAATTATTAACTAAATTTGGATTATATGAGTGAGAAATGAACATACGAAGAAAAGATCTCAAAAATTAGATTAAAATAATGAATTTCTTGAAATAAAAACTAACTTTTAAATGAGTGAAGGATCAATAATCAATAAATAATTATAAATGGAGTGTGGCTACTTTGATACCACTTGATTATTTTAGATATAGTGGAAGCATCAATTAGGATTATGTAAAACTCGACTTTTGTTGGATTCAATGGATCATCCGCAATGTGCACGATGTGAACGCCATGACCAAAAAAATAATTGAAGAATATTAACAAAGGATTTCGCTGAAACCATGAGAGATGATCTTTTCACATTAATTAAAAATTAATTTAAATACTAATAAGAAAGATTATCTCAGTCTTGAGGTCATTCTTTATTGATAGTTTTGAACGTCGGAACCCGATCAGTGTATCCTTGTTGTGTCATGAGGACCCAAAGTAGAGCCCCTCTAGTGGTGATCCACATGTGGTCCTTCAATCTCCAAATAATTTCATTAAAACATCAGGTGCTAACACAGCTGATCAATCATCTTGATATTTTCACTTTGATCGCTTCACGTTCTTTCATGTTTGAAGGAGTCCCTCTTGTTTTTCTCAGTCCTAAGAGTAAGAGGTGAGGAGGAATAGGTTGAGAGAAATTTTGTGCACAACGATTAACCATTATATGGTTGACATGGAACTCTATAAATTGACCTAGGGTTAATGTTTAATTCCAATTACTTTTCCAAAGGCCCTCAACTATGAATTAATCCTCAATAAACCCCATGACATGTAAATATTATTATTATTATTATTATTATTATTATTACTATTATTTGCACAAACCTGTGAAATTATAAATATTTATTTTATAATCAGTTATCACCAGACCCAAAACTCGATATGTTCATCCTCCACATCATTTACAAAATTCTTGAATAAATATTTAAATTAATAATATTCATTCAATAAATAAATAAATATTCTATTCATAGTCTTAATAATGAATATTTATTTAATATTTTCATAATGAGATAAATTAATTAATAATGAATATATAATTATTTATTACCTTTTGAATAATAAGAGATAAATAAATTTATATATTTTCATAATTCAATAATTACCTTACTGATAAATATTTATTTAATATTTGTGATCAATAAATCTTGAATACATATTACTTCTCGATCTGTAGAATAATATTTGTTCCAATTGTTAAATAAAATTGAGATCAATGGAAACACTTTATGTGTGGACTTATAGGAATCTTCCTCGGTGGCATTGGGTGGGATTGTATAAAGTCCAAGATTACTGTCTAGAAATGGATTAAGGAAGTCAAATAGGAAGAAGATAATTTATAATGAAAACAACCCCATACGAATGCTCAATGTGTAATATAATCTCATTATCACAATATTTCATCAAGAAGATTTCATACCTATGTCATTAACCAATTTGTTTGATACATATTTATTTGACTATCTAAAATGAACTCATCTATACACTATAACCATGGAATTTATTCTAATGGTTCCATTTTAATCAAAGGGTTGTGATATCATCTTCCATAAAGATGAAAGGGATAAATCCTTCCTCAACTTATTCATTAATAACATGTCATTTGTGATGCACCCAATGTACTTAACATTGTGGAAATAAAATTTCTTCACATTTTATGATAATATATCAAAATGCATGAGTTGTGACATGTATTGATAATAATGTTAAAGTCTAAGGATCACTACACTCACTCATAGACAAGAATATTCAATAACACATAAACATGTGGATTTACTAATTGTGGGTCTTTCACATAATCTGTAAGAACCCACGTTTTTATGAGTCAGTGTTCCTAGGGGGAATTTGAATTTCTCCTTTAATGGATAGGCAGTTTGGAAATCGTGGAATTATAGTGATGTTTTGGGGGTCTGAACATCCTAAAATGATGTTTTTGGGAAAGTTTATGTTTTGATGGAAGTCTTGGGGGTTCGGCTGAACATAGGAGCTGGAACGGATGATCTAGGATGCTAAAAAACACCAAGAGTCCATTCACATCATGAATATGATTCATGGTGTGTGGTTGGAGGGTTTTAGAATATGTAAAGTAGTTAAGGGGGTTGACCCTATAAATTCATAGTGTGAAACCCAATTTCATGTAGTGAAACTGTTTTGGACAGCTTTTTTTAATTCAAAAGGAGGCTTGGTCCCCCTCCTGCCATTGGGAAAGCAGAGCATTCAAGGGAGGGATCGAATGAAACCTCTCTCTCTCTCTCTCTCAGATCTCCACTGTTCCTGGCAATCTTGGGTGTGATTTGACAGCATTGGCGGGTAGGATCTTCCTCCACCCTCCTTCTGTGTTGTTTCACTTATATCTTTTTCTGATTTTGGGAGTTTCTATTTAGGTCAAAAATGTAAATTTCACTAGAGAATGGTGAAGTAACCAGATTTTATGGATATTACCTATAGCCTAGGAAGAGGGGATCTCAAGATTATTCCCACCAGCATTCGCACATCAATCCTTTGAAGTATGACTCGATTTGGATTTTCTGAAAGGGTTTTACCTAAATTGATTTTTTCGGGTTGATGAATCAGTGGAATTAATTAGGTATTTTGTGAATCCTAAATTCGGTGATGCATCGGGATTAGAATGCACCCAGTTATCAATGGTTTCGGTGAACTAGAATGCCCAGTGAGTTGATTAGCGACATGCCATGTTTAGATTTAATTAATTAATTAATTATAAATACTTATAATTAATTAATTATGGTTTCTTAGGGTTAGTTAGGATATTGGGGCCTTATGGTGGGTCTGATTGGACAAAGACAAGGCTGGATGAGCAAAGAGGGCCTTGGCAGCTGCTACCGGCCCTTAGTGTCAAAGTGGAAAGGCTCTGTTTGAGGTAGGTGGTCTCGCATACTTTCCCTATGGTATTTTATTTTATTTTATGATGCACTTGGATGATCTATCATTCCATTGAGAGTGTTTCCACTATTTTATTTAATTGAATAAGTGTTTTTATTTAATTCAAATGCCTGATGGAATGGTAACCTCTAAGGGCCATGAATAACCCCTGAGCACTTGCATGACACGTTGGCCATTGATGGCTGATGTCGAGACCTTGAGACTATAGGTGGCCTCTAAACCTCTTGTTATGTGAGGTAGGACATTTTTAGACCCATTTTTAAATGTTTTATTTAATTTAAATGGTGTGTTTAAATATAATAAAATATCAGTTGAAGAAGAATAAACACTGAGGGTCGCGAACAATCTGTTGGAACCATGGTCATTCTATGCTATAAATGGAGTGTGGTTTGTTTTTTTGTCAAACCTAATTAAAAGATCAGAATTGTTTCCTGGAAAGGGATTATATAGTTCAGGAGAGCAACAGTATTGAAGGTGGCGTCGTTTCCCAGTGTTTGCCAATTTTTTAGGCCTGAAAATTGAAAAATGGAGAAATGTGTGTTTGGAAAAGGGATTTGCATTAAAGTTTAAAGGTTTTTTAGAAACTTTCATGCAAGGCCTAATTTGGGATCAGAATTTCAAAATATAGCGAAGGAAAAAAGTGCGCACAAGCTATAAATGTGTGTGAAAAATGAGGTTGCGTGGAATAATCTTACGTGCTGCCCAATGAGATGTCAAAAGGGGTTTTGCATGCTCAGGGAGAATCTTGCATGAACCAAAAAAGATGAATTGGAAACTTTTTTGAAGGTTCATCATGGCCTATAAATAGGTGGATACCCCCATGGAATACTTAATAATTTTTCAACAAAAATATAGTTGCTCTATCGCGTGAAAGATTGGCGCGCGAAAGATTGGAAGAGAGTTAATCTTGTACGCAAGGTGTTCCTTTAATCTAAAAAGAAAAAGTGAACCCTTCGATGAAGTTCTGTAAAATATAATGTTTGTACAAAAATTAGGGGTTACACAAAATTCAACTTGCACGACAATTACCAAATCTTGCACGCAAGTTCAGGTATTTTGTGCAAGCATAGTGTTAAGATTCTAACAGGATTTTCAATATCTGGTTCAGTAGTTCAGTGCTTTCAAGTGCATCAATTTAGGACTTCAATACAAGAAGTATCTCATACTGAACAGATATAAATACTTCAATGCAAATCTATTGAAGTGACATTCAAGTCGATAATCTGAGTTTGACTTCTCTCAGGTAGTGAGTTAGGGGGAGTTAAGGGAAGTGATCTGAGGGATGCAGTAAGCTATCCCTAAACCTTTGTAAAGGCAGTGTTCCTGGAACAGAGTGACTGTGACCGAATTTTGTAATCCTCATACTTGTAAATATTGGATTATTTGGGTATAACTGACACACTGTCGGTGTATGCTCCTTGGACGTATCCCTTTGCGGTGAACCAAGTAAAAGTGTTGTTTCATCTCCCTACTTTCATTTGTTTGATAGATTTAACAAGTTCCTACCAACATGGGAACAATATCCATAGATTTAAAAAAAAAAGTTGACACCCTGATTCACCCCTCCCCTCTCAGGGTGTTTCGGGGTCCTTCAAGTGGTATCATAGGGAGGTTTCTAGTGTTTGATATATCTTATACCATCATGGAGAATTCATCTAGTGTCAGGGGATTCCCCCTCTTTGATGGAAGTAATTTTCATATTTGGAATAATATAATGAGATCTAATATAAGATCACTTAGAATGGAAGTCCTATTTTCCATTGTGTAAGTAATACAAGTTACTGATCCAATAGGGCTGGATATGACTAATGCAGATAGGAAAATTCTTGATGCAGATGCTAAATCACAGAATGCTCTCACCACAGCCCTTTCTGATCAGATCTATCTAAAGGTGATGATTTTCACCTCAGAAAAGTCCATGTTGGATAAACTTGAAAACATTTATGAAGGATATAGAAAAGTGAAGGATGTTAAACTACAAGTCCTACACAATAGGTTTGATGATCTAAAGATTCATCCTGATGAGTGTAACATCCCAAGGTTTTCTAAAAATAAATTGAAAATGCTTGAAATTTTGTTTAAAGTATATATTTATAAGTATCCTTTAAACATAATTTTATTTCTTCTATGTTTTGAATTTCAAGAAACTGTCATCTACAATTGTGTTCAGTATGTTATTTCGAGTCTGATGGAACAAACTTGTTTTTTTGGTGAATAGTAACATGCCCTTATGAATAGTAATATGAATAGTAATATGACCTCATGAATAGTAAATATTATTATTATTTTATTTTCCCATGGCAATAGGATAATGGGATCTTAATTAATTTTCCAATGTCACATAAAACTAATTGCACTTCAATTTTGTTATTTTTCGAATTAACTGTGACCTTATTTTAAAATTAAATTAATAATATTTAGAAAATTATTTTTGAAAAATGGAGTTCATTTTTGAATTCTACACGTCGAAAAATGGTTGGGGTAAATTTTTGGTATTTTTCTGAAACTCTTGAATTTTCGGTGAATAGTGAAATACGGTAAAATACCGTATAATCAATTTATCAGTAAAAATGCACTATTTATGACATCATAAGTGATGCAAGGCCACTTGCTTCGAAATCACATGATATTTTCACTAATTAAGGCCACTTGATTTGAGATTATTCATAGTCTTGATAAAAATATTATAATAATAATTAAAATAATCTAAAATACCTCCCCTCCTCCACTATAAATACCACCCTCACTCCCCTCTTCCTCCCACACCTCTCAAGCCTTGAGCATTGTCTAATTTCTACCAAATTCCCTCCTAAATCTTCTTCCCCACGTCCTAGAGCTGCTGGTCTCACCAAAAGACCAAAATCAAAGCTCTTAAGAAGGATCTCAAGGAGAAGAGATCAAGAGGTAAACATCCTCTTTCTTTTTCATTCTTTCCATCCATTTTATGTTATTCTCTTCCTTTCCCTTTGTCTTTTGTTGGGATATTTCATTTAATATTTCCCTTACTGTCCAAATTTTGTATGATTGATGAGATATTCCATTCCTCTCATCAATCTTGTTTTTATGAAATTTTTAGAGGCGCCGTTAGGCTGCCGAATTTTTTTGTAAGAAATTTCTCATGTTTTCTTTATTTCATGATTCCTTCCACTTCTTTCTTCACCCCCTCTTATCCAAGAGGCATGAAATCTCCAGAATCATGTATATTCTGGATGTTTTCATGTTTATGGAAAATTACAAATCATTATTCCTCTCCTCTTTCACTTATTTTAAAGAATCAAAAAAACATTGTCCATTTGTGTCGAATTACCGATATCGTGGACGATGTATTTTCAATTTCCATTAATTATTTCAAGTCTGGTCATGAAACCATTTATATGGTTGAACCAGGTTATAATATATGTTTTATGAATCATATAAGGTTCTGTAATTCTTTTGTACTCATGATTCAAACTTATAAGACTAAATGAAATTGTAACTATCAAAGAACCACTTAAATTATCTAAACGAACATAATTAATGTTTTAACTTATAAATCATCATCATATAAGGCACCAAAGTGATGAATGGTATAATTTATGGTACTGGAGTTATGTAACTAATACTCCATTCCAATTCTGGAGTTTCACTTCCAATCAACAAGAACGATTCATCATGAACCGATCGTGAAAATCACAAAAGACCTCACCCAAAATAATGCAAGGAACAAAATACTAACAAATAAGGGGTGAAATGAGGTTATGAAATGACCATATAAGATGTTATAAACATGAACACGTTTCTTTAAAATCATATTAACACTCCTTTAACCATTATACAGGAGGTTCAAACAATTTTGAAGTAGGACAAGCCTAAGGTAAGGGAATTCTTAACCCGATTTCCATTCTTTGGGTTAACCTTCTACTTTATAATTTATGTGCTATTTAAATTGTTTGTGTGATGGGTTCTGTTTATATTATGTTTAGTTATGTGTATTTACAGAGTATATACATATTCCATCCACTCAATTAAGTATCACTTCAAGTATATGATGTTTATAAGGGACTTTTCTTCTAAAATCCTCTTTTAAAATTCTGTTTTATAAGATTCAAAGGCAATGTTTTTATGCTATTATTTATGTTGAATGATTATGTTTTGGATATTGGGCATTGTTTATGATGAAGGGTGGGACCTATATTTCCCTCCAATGCATTGGGTATGAGTAAGTTGGAGGTCGGCCGTATGGTTACTCCAAGTGTAACTGTGATGGTTACACAAAGTAAGGTAGCCGTGAGGGTTACAAATTTTAAGGTAGCCAAGATGGTTACAAGATTATGTAAGTAATGCCCCAATATACCTCTATGATTATAATTATGTTTGTATGGATCTTGTGTAAATCTCATGTTACACAAAGTAAGATTTTATGGGTGTAAATCATGTATTTTGAAAATGTTTTCATGCGTCATGCGTATTCATGGACTAATGTGATTTTTCCTTCTTTTTCATACCTTACTGAGCTTTTGTGCTCATCCCAAGTTTTTAAATGATTTTTCACAGGTTAATGGATGAGTAATACAAGGAAGGAAGACATGTTAAATGTTGAAGAATTGTCAAGGAGTCTTGTTTTATGTTTTAATGTTTTATATTCTGAGGAAAATGGAAACTGATTTTATGGTATCCACTATGTAACAATGTGTAATGTTATGAATATTTTGTCTTAATTCTCTAAAGCTCTAAACTTGAAAAGATCCTCAATGTAAAATGAAGTGTTTTCTTGAATAAATTCAAGATTATGTATGAAATAAGTGCGGGTCCTTACAGTTGGTATCAGAGGATGGTTTAGATGACTTTAGGGGTTAAGGTGATGCTAATAGAAAACCATAAATAATTCTCACCCTATGTTTAATTTGTTATAGCATTTAAAGATTACCATGTTGCTTCATATAATAGATGTTTGTTTAGAATGGTTGTCCGCAGAAGGAACATGGATGCTGAAGAGGATAGGCACCGACAGAATGACATCCTTCCTGATCAACAGCCCGGAATGGTAGGGATTGGAACCGAGCAGTTTGTGACAGTAATGGCTCAGCTAACACAGGCAATAAATGGTGGTGGCATCCATGCAAGAGGACAAATAGATGTACCCCAACGGAACATGACAGTGGTGGAACATTTTATGAGACAACATCCTCCTGCATTCAATGGATCTTCTGACCCAGTGGCAGCAGAAGGATGGATTAAGGCCCTTGAAAAGATATTTGATGTTATGGGATGTTCAGACAATCAAAAGGTAAGTCTTTCCATTTATCGTTTTGAAGGGGAAGCTGATCAGTGGTGGTCAATGGTAAGGAATATCAGGGGTAGAGAGGATTTTGATGCCTTAGTATGGGATGAATTTAAAAGTCTTTTTCTTGAAAAATATTTTCCTAAGGTGGTGCGACTTAGAATGGAGAAACAATTCCTTTAACTGAAACAAAAGGAGGAAGATTCAGTGGCTATGTATGAGGCGAACTTCACCCGACTGGCGAGGTATGCTCCGAATCTTATTCTGGATCTCGATAGCAAAATCAACCGCTTTTACTCAGGATTGAAGCCAAGGTATCGAAGGGCGTTGGCCTCCCGTGAATTCAAAAGTTACGAGAAACTTGTCCGATGTGCTGAGAGGGTAGAGATGGAGTTTGCTGACGATCACATGCAATTTGGAAACAAAGAGAAGAAGATGTCAAATTGGAAAGCAATGGGTAAGAATCAACCAATGAAATCTGATGGTAAGAAAATACAGTTTCCAGTATGTGAAAAGTGTGGCAAGAAGCACCCTGGGGAATGTCTTATCAAAACTGGGAAGTGTTTTAAATGTGGTAAGTTTGGACATATGGCCCGAGATTGCAATGAAAATGATCCAAAGACTAATCCTGATAAGCAAACTGTAAAGTGTTTTAAATGTGGTGAGATGGGTCACTATGCAAATGCCTGTCCAAAGAGGGATCCAAATGATGCAAAGAAGCCAGACTACAAGCAGAAAGGTGTAGGGAGATCCTTTGCGACTACGTCAGCAGATGTTGGGCCATCCAATGAAGTTGTATCAGGTACTTTGTTTGTTCACTCAGATTTTGCTAAAGTTTTGTTTGATACGGGGTCTACACATTCCTTCATCTCTGAGAAATTTTCTAGTAAATTGGAAATATCACCTCAAAAAAATGATACCCGAACTTGTTGTTAAAACACCAGGGGGAAATGTTATAGCAAAGAGGAATTATAAGAATATTTCTATTGTGGTATGTGGAAAGACTTTACCTGCAAACCTTGTTGTTTTACCCTTAGTCGAGTTTGAAGTTATTCTGGGGATGGACTGGCTTTCTGGTTATCATGCTAAGATTGACTGTAGAGCTAAAGAAGTTGTTTTTCAGAAAGAGTTTCAGTTTGTATACAAGAATGAACCCATACAATTGATAACATATCAAGAAGCTGAGAAACTACTGAAAGATGGAAATGAAAGTTATCTAGCTCATATTGTTGAAAACAAGGGAACTATTCAAATCAATGATGTGCCAGTGGTAAATGAATACCTTGATGTTTTTCCTGAGGAGTTACCCAGTGTCATACCTAAACGAGAAGTTGAATTCACAATTGACTTAGTTCCTGATGCTAAGCCAATTTCAAAACCCCCATATCGTATGGCTCCAATAGAACTTCTTGAATTGAAAAATCAGTTGCAGGATTTGCTTGTCAAAGGTTTCATTCGTCCCAGTACTTCACCATGGGGAGCCCCTGTTTTGTTTGTTAAAAAGAAAGATGGTTCCATGAGACTTTGCATTGATTATAGAGCTTTGAATAACATCACTGTTAAAAACAAGTATCCTTTGCCTCATATTGATGACTTGTTTGATCAGCTCCAGGGAGCTCAGTACTTTTCCAAGATTGACTTAAGATCCGGATACCATCAGCTGAAGGTGAAGGAGGATGAAATCCCGAAAACAGCCTTTCGTACTAGATATGGGCATTATGAATTTGTTGTTATGCCATTTGGGTTAACTAATGCACCTGCTGTATTCATGAATCTTATGAATAGAGTATTTCATGAGTCCTTGGATAAGTTTGTGGTGGTATTTATTGATGACATTCTGGTTTTTTCTAAAAATAAAGAGGAGCATGAAAAACATCTAAGGGTTGTTTTACAAACTTTAAAAGAAAAGAAACTATATGGAAAATTCAGCAAGTGTGATTTTTGGTTGCAACAGATTTCTTTTCTTGGGCACATTGTAAATAAGGATGGAATAACAGTTGATCCTACCAAAACAAAAGTAGTTGATGAATGGCCAAGACCCACAAATGTTACAGAGATTCGTAGTTTTCTGGGCTTAGCAAGTTATTACCGACGCTTTGTTAAGAACTTTGCACGGTTATCTAGCCCAATAACTAAGTTAACACGGAAAGGGGTTAAATTTGTTTGGACAGAGGAATGTGATGTTTGTTTTCAGGAACTAAAGAAGAGATTGGTGAATGCTCCAGTTTTGGCCTTACCTTCCCGGAATGGTGAGTTTGTCATCTACAGTGATGCTTCTTTGAAGGGACTTGGTTGTGTTTTGATGCAGAATGATCAGGTAATTGCCTATGCCTCGAGACAACTTAAACCTCATGAGCTGAATTATCCCACACATGATTTGGAATTGGCAGCTGTGGTTTTTGCTTTGAAAATATGGAGGCATCATCTATACGGAACCAAATGCCAAATATATACTGACCATAAAAGTCCTAAGTATATATTCACTCAGAAGGAATTAAACATGAGGCAGAGAAGATGGCTAGAACTGATAAAGGATTATGACTGCACGATTAATTACCATCCTGGAAAAGCAAACAAAGTAGCGGATGCCTTAAGTCGGAAAAATCATGCATCATTAACCATGCTACGTTTGGAACGTGATCCCTTGATTAATGATTTGATAAATTTTGGCTTGGAAGTTGTTGGTGCAGGGAATATATCTGTTTTGTTTCAGGTTTCAGTGCAGTCTTCGTTGTCAGACAGAATTATGAAAGCGCAGAGGGAAGACTGTGAGCTACAGAAAAAGGTAGAATTGGTTAAAATGGGTAAGTTTCCAGAATTTAATCTTGATAAAGATTGTGTTTTAAGGTTTGGAAAAAGGTTGTGTGTGCCTTGTGATTCCCAGCTGAAGAAAGAATTGTTGTGTGAAGCTCATAGTTCTCCATTTTCTGTTCATCCTGGAAGTACTAAGATGTACAGAGACCTTCGAGAGTATTACTGGTGGAATGGGATGAAAAGAGATATTGCTGATTTTACAATGAAATGTTTGACATGTCAGCAGGTTAAAGCAGAGCGACAGTTACCGAAGGGGATGCTTCAGCCTTTGCCGGTGCCAGAATGGAAATGGGAGAATATATCCATGGATTTTGTGGTGGGACTACCAAAGACTTCTCGAGGTAACAATGCGATATGGGTTATTGTTGATCGACTAACAAAGTCTGCTCATTTTCTTTCTATTCGAGATACAATGACATTAGATCAGCTTTCTCGATTGTACCTCAAAGAGATTGTCAGGTTACATGGAGTTCCTCTTTCCATTGTGTCTGACCGAGATCCCAGGTTCACTTCTAAATTTTGGAAGGGACTTCAGAAGTCTTTGGGCACAGAGTTGAATTTCAGTACAGCTTTTCATCCTCAATCAGATGGGCAGTCAGAGCGAACGATTCAAACTTTGGAGGATATGCTTCGAGCTTGTTCAATGGACTATCAGGGAAGTTGGGATCAGCATCTTTCATTAGTTGAGTTTTCTTATAATAACAGTTTCCATTCCAGTATTCAGATGGCACCTTTTGAGGCCTTGTATGGAAAGCGGTGTCGGACTCCTGCGTTTTGGGATGAAGTCGGTGAAAGAAAGTTGATGGGGCCAGAATTAGTAGAGGAAGTGGCTGAGAAAGTGAGGATGATCCAGCAACACATGAGGATAGCTCAAAGCAGGCAGAAAAGTTATGCAGATAATAGAAGGAAAGACTTCTCTTTCAAGGTAGGTGACCATGTTTTCCTTAAAATATCTCCTTGGAAAAGTGTGATGCGTTTCGGTAAGAAAGGGAAACTAAGTCCACGGTTCATCGGTCCTTTTGAAATCTTGGATAAAGTTGGAACAGTTGCGTACCGCGTAGCTTTGCCTCCGAGCTTGTTTCAGGTACACAATGTTTTTCATGTTTCGATGTTGAGAAAGTATGTTCCAGATTCATCACATGTCTTGAGGCCGGAAGAAGTTCAGCTAGCAGAGAACCTTTCTTATGAAGAAAAACCGGTTCAGATTCTTGATCGAAGAGAACAGGTATTGCGGAATAAGGTAATCCACCAGGTAAAGGTTTTGTGGAGAAACCACATGGTTGAAGAAGCAACATGGGAGTCTGAAAATGCTATGAGGGAAAAATACCCTCAGTTGTTTAATAAGTAAATAAAATTGCGAGGACGCAATTTCAAGAAGGTGGGGATAATGTAACATCCCAAGGTTTTCTAAAAATAAATTGAAAATGCTTGAAATTTTGTTTAAAGTATATATTTATAAGTATCCTTTAAACATAATTTTATTTCTTCTATGTTTTGAATTTCAAGAAACTGTCATCTACAATTGTGTTCAGTATGTTATTTCGAGTCTGATGGAACAAACTTGTTTTTTTGGTGAATAGTAACATGCCCTTATGAATAGTAATATGAATAGTAATATGACCTCATGAATAGTAAATAATATTATTATTTTATTTTCCCATGGCAATAGGATAATGGGATCTTAATTAATTTTCCAATGTCACATAAAACTAATTGCACTTCAATTTTGTTATTTTTCGAATTAACTGTGACCTTATTTTAAAATTAAATTAATAATATTTAGAAAATTATTTTTGAAAAATGGAGTTCATTTTTGAATTCTACACGTCGAAAAATGGTTGGGGTAAATTTTTGGTATTTTTCTGAAACTCTTGAATTTTCGGTGAATAGTGAAATACGGTAAAATACCGTATAATCAATTTATCAGTAAAAATGCACTATTTATGACATCATAAGTGATGCAAGGCCACTTGCTTCGAAATCACATGATATTTTCACTAATTAAGGCCACTTGATTTGAGATTATTCATAGTCTTGATAAAAATATTATAATAATAATTAAAATAATCTAAAATACCTCCCCTCCTCCACTATAAATACCACCCTCACTCCCCTCTTCCTCCCACACCTCTCAAGCCTTGAGCATTGTCTAATTTCTGCCAAATTCCCTCCTAAATCTTCTTCCCCACGTCCTAGAGCTGCTGGTCTCACCAAAAGACCAAAATCAAAGCTCTTAAGAAGGATCTCAAGGAGAAGAGATCAAGAGGTAAACATCCTCTTTCTTTTTCATTCTTTCCATCCATTTTATGTTATTCTCTTCCTTTCCCTTTGTCTTTTGTTGGGATATTTCATTTAATATTTCCCTTACTGTCCAAATTTTGTATGATTGATGAGATATTCCATTCCTCTCATCAATCTTGTTTTTATGAAATTTTTAGAGGCGCCGTTAGGCTGCCGAATTTTTTGTAAGAAATTTCTCATGTTTTCTTTATTTCATGATTCCTTCCACTTCTTTCTTCACCCCCTCTTATCCAAGAGGCATGAAATCTCCAGAATCATGTATATTCTGGATGTTTTCATGTTTATGGAAAATTACAAATCATTATTCCTCTCCTCTTTCACTTATTTTAAAGAATCAAAAAAACATTGTCCATTTGTGTCGAATTACCGATATCGTGGACGATGTATTTTCAATTTCCATTAATTATTTCAAGTCTGGTCATGAAACCATTTATATGGTTGAACCAGGTTATAATATATGTTTTATGAATCATATAAGGTTCTGTAATTCTTTTGTACTCATGATTCAAACTTATAAGACTAAATGAAATTGTAACTATCAAAGAACCACTTAAATTATCTAAACGAACATAATTAATGTTTTAACTTATAAATCATCATCATATAAGGCACCAAAGTGATGAATGGTATAATTTATGGTACTGGAGTTATGTAACTAATACTCCATTCCAATTCTGGAGTTTCACTTCCAATCAACAAGAACGATTCATCATGAACCGATCGTGAAAATCACAAAAGACCTCACCCAAAATAATGCAAGGAACAAAATACTAACAAATAAGGGGTGAAATGAGGTTATGAAATGACCATATAAGATGTTATAAACATGAACACGTTTCTTTAAAATCATATTAACACTCCTTTAACCATTATACAGGAGGTTCAAACAATTTTGAAGTAGGACAAGCCTAAGGTAAGGGAATTCTTAACCCGATTTCCATTCTTTGGGTTAACCTTCTACTTTATAATTTATGTGCTATTTAAATTGTTTGTGTGATGGGTTCTGTTTATATTATGTTTAGTTATGTGTATTTACAGAGTATATACATATTCCATCCACTCAATTAAGTATCACTTCAAGTATATGATGTTTATAAGGGACTTTTCTTCTAAAATCCTCTTTTAAAATTCTGTTTTATAAGATTCAAAGGCAATGTTTTTATGCTATTATTTATGTTGAATGATTATGTTTTGGATATTGGGCATTGTTTATGATGAAGGGTGGGACCTATATTTCCCTCCAATGCATTGGGTATGAGTAAGTTGGAGGTCGGCCGTATGGTTACTCCAAGTGTAACTGTGATGGTTACACAAAGTAAGGTAGCCGTGAGGGTTACAAATTTTAAGGTAGCCAAGATGGTTACAAGATTATGTAAGTAATGCCCCAATATACCTCTATGATTATAATTATGTTTGTATGGATCTTGTGTAAATCTCATGTTACACAAAGTAAGATTTTATGGGTGTAAATCATGTATTTTGAAAATGTTTTCATGCGTCATGCGTATTCATGGACTAATGTGATTTTTCCTTCTTTTTCATACCTTACTGAGCTTTTGTGCTCATCCCAAGTTTTTAAATGATTTTTCACAGGTTAATGGATGAGTAATACAAGGAAGGAAGACATGTTAAATGTTTAAGAATTGTCAAGGAGTCTTGTTTTATGTTTTAATGTTTTATATTCTGAGGAAAATGGAAACTGATTTTATGGTATCCACTATGTAACAATGTGTAATGTTATGAATATTTTGTCTTAATTCTCTAAAGCTCTAAACTTGAAAAGATCCTCAATGTAAAATGAAGTGTTTTCTTGAATAAATTCAAGATTATGTATGAAATAAGTGCGGGTCCTTACAATGAGAATGCAAACTCCTTCTTCAATCGAATTACTAAAGTGGTTGGAGCAATTCGGGGTATAGGAAAATAAATCAAAGACGTTGATATTGTAAAGAAAATATTGAGAAGACTTCCACCCCTATACAATGAAAAGGTATCAACCCTTGAGTAAAGATATCTTTCCAAACTTTATGTGGATGATCTGCTGAGCAGCTTGGTGGCATATGAAATGAGAGTCAAATTAGAATATGTTATGACTCGATTGAGAAAGGAATTGGCATTCAAATCCATGGAGAAAATGAAAATTTCAAAAGATAGTAGTGGAAAATATGATTATGAAAAAGAAATTCTTTCTCTCATTGATAATAAGTTCTAGAAGTGAAAATGGAAATTAAAAGGGAAGCTACCTCTAGCTTGCTTTAGTTGTGGAAAAGTTGGGCACATTGCCTCTCAGTGCTTAAGAAATATCGATGATGGAGATAGAAAAGTTGAAAACATTGAGAAGCCTTGGAAAAGGTTTTTCAAAAAGGGAGACTTCAAATCTATAAAAAAAAGTACTGAAGAAGAGTTTTGTCTGTGAATAGGAAGATAATGATAATGAATTATTTGAAGAATAAGAGCCATAATTTAAAACTGGAAACCATGCTTCCATGATGGCCACTGTTGAAAAATCAAAACCATCAGAAGATAATGGTGGAATCAATCAGTTGAAAAATAATTCCAATCCTGAGTTTCAACTTAAGGATGTTGTTAGTAAGCTTAAGATTAAATGTAAGATTTTCAATAAGTGGAAAACAATTGTAGAAGAATAATCTGAATATGTTGATTAGCTTGAAGCTGAAATTGAATGATTGGAAGAATTTGTGAAAGTATAGTCTAAAATCCTTGAAAGCACTGATGATGTAGTTGATCAGAATCTGAGAATTGAAGAGCAGGAAAAGGTTATCAATGACCTCACCTCCAGATTGGAAGAAAAGTCTAAAAAATTTTAGGGTCTTGAAGAGGAAGTTTTTACTCTTAGGAGTAAACTTGAGAGTGAGTCAATTTCAAAAGAATCAAGGAAGAAAATATAGTTTGGAAGGTTCTCAAATGTTGAGATGTTGGAGAGATAAAAATGTGGTTCTAATAAAGTTGAAAAGATTTTTAATGATCAAAGACCCACTTACATGGGAAATAGTGGAATCGTTTGTGAGGCCGAATCATCAAATGCTACAAATAAAGGTGACCGAAATAAAGGCAATATGAAAGTGGGTCATGTGGAAAAGTCACCTAAAGTTCTAAAAAAGAAACCCCCAATTTAATCTAAAAGAAGAATATAAGACTATCCTTGAGCCTCCAGGAATAAGAGGCAGTCAAACTATTATCCCGCGGAAGAAGGAATGAGGATAAACAGAAGTGAGAAGACATTTCCTCTCATGAAGTGTCAATTCTATGGATATTTGGTCCATACCATGTCTTATTGTGAAGAGTAAAGAAGATATTTGAATGGAGAATAGATGGGGGTTCAAAAAAGGAGAACAAATTCACATCCTAATTATTTTAAAAGAAACAATTTCTATGGATACTATTTTCGTTGTTCTAACTTTGGTCATAAGGTCATTGATTATAGGCAGAGGAGGGACATGAACACCTCATACCAGAGTCTGATACAAGTCAAAGATCGTCAACAAGATAGTGTTGATCTTACAAATAGGTTTTCTCCTCTAGAAGAATATTTCGAGTATGAAGAACCCATGTACACAAAAGATATAATTGAAAGGCCATCAGTATTCTACACTCAATCCAATGTCTGATAGAAAGAAAAGAAGAAAATTGAGAAATCTAACCTTGTAGAGGTAGCCATTAAAGCTACAAAAGGCAATAGCACCTTGATTTTGGATAGTATTTGTTCATCTCATATGAAAGGTAATACAGTCCTATAAACAGATTCCAAGAGGAGGGTTTATAGAACAGTACGGTTTGGTAATGATGGAGCTCTAAAAATCAAAGACAGTGGAAGTACTAAACTAGCTAATGGAGAGCTAAAGAAAACTGAAGTACTTTTGTCGATGGCCTATTTCATAATCTCCTCAGCGTGAGTCAACTATGTGACCCAGAAATTATAGTTACTTTTAATCAGAAATGTTGCACTATCAAGGTAAAGATAGGAAATTCACTTATGAAGGGATGCAGAATAGAAGGAAACCTATATTATATTGATAGTAAATAAAACATTTGATACATGACTATTGAGGAAGAAAATAACCTGTGGAATTAGATATTGGGGCATATCAATCAACAAGACAAGGAGAAAATATAAAAACTGAAGATTGTCATAGACATTCCCAACCTGAAGTGTGAACATGAAAAGTATTGTGATGCTTGCATTCAGGGGAAGCTAGTCTATAGTTCCTATTGTCCAAAGAAGAAAAGGGAATTTCATCTTCTTGATCTCATTCATACAGACGTATGTGGCCCGATAAATGTTGCTGGAACTCATAGAGAAAGGTACTTCATCCTTTTCATAAATGATTACAGTAGAATGGCATGTGTAATGGTTATACACAGGAAACAACAAGTGCTTGACTGCATGAAAACATATCGTCAAATCACTGAGAATGGTACTGGACGAACAATCAAAGTGTTGCGATCTAACAATGTAGGGGAATACATGTCCATTGAATTTGAAAATTACCTGGAGAATCATTGGATACAACATGAGGTAGCTATTGTGAGAACTCCACAGAAAAATGGAGTTGTTGAGCATAGGAATCGATAAGTGAACAACATGGAAAGAAGTATGCTAATTGAGAGTCGTATTCCACGATATTACTGGAAAGAGGTCTTTCAAGATGCACTGTATCTTCAAAATAGAATAGGGCTTTATATGGGTGATATGAAAACACCATATGAATTGTGGCATGGAAGGAATCCCTCTTTGAAATACTTTCACATTTTTGAAAGTAAATTCTTCATCAGAAACAAAGAAGGAAATCAAGGGAAGTATGGTGAAAATGCAGATGAAGGAATTTTCCTTGGATACTCAATGAATAACAAAGCATACAAGTGTTTAAACAAGCAATTAGGAAGGATTGTGGAAATTAGTGATGTTAAGATCATTGAAGAGAAAACCACAAATTATTCAAGGATTTCATATGCTGATGTGATAGAAAATGAGGAAGAAAATGAACTTGGAGTAAATGAAAATATAGAAATAGAGGAAGGTGTAAAAAACACTTATGAGTCACCTCATGATGTTGACTGATAAGAAGAATCTAAAGAGAAACCCCTAGTTGGAGAGAATGCGGCTGAATCTAAAAGGAGGAATCAAATAGCATAAATTGATCAATCCAATAATATTGGTGATTGGACTGCACCCATGCAAACAAGGAGAATGAGGAATAACACACAATCTTCATTTCTATCAGTTGTGGAACCATCCTCATTTGAATAAGCTTCAAAGTATGAATCATGAGTGAAATCCATGAATGAAGAGTTAGATTGGATTGAAAAGAATCAGACATGGGATCTAGTCAAGAGACCCAAAGGTAACAATGTTATTGGTACAAAGTGGATTTTCAAGAACAATTTTGATGAGCATGGAAGTGTTATTATAAACAAGGCATGACTGGTATGTAAAGGATATTCATAGATTTAAGGTATCGGTGTTGAAGAAACCTTTGCTCTAGTGGCTAAACTGGATTCAATCAAGATTTTTCTTACCATGGCGATCCAAAGAGGAAATGGATGTCAAGACACCATTCTTGAATGTTTTTCTCGAAGAATAAGTCTACATCGAACAACCAGTGTGTTTTCTTCTTGGTACTAATGAAACAAAGGTTTTTAAACTAAAGAAGGCCCTCTGTGGTTTGAAGTAGGCGCCATGAGCATGGTATTCTTGGATGGATTCTAATCTCAAAAAGATGGAATTAAAAAGAGGAGTAGTAGATCACAAACTCAATGTGAATAATTCTTTGAAAGATCAGTTCATGGTTCTAATTTACGTTGATGGCATTATATTTGGTGGCAGTAGGCAGAAATCAGTGGATGAATTTTCCAATCACATGAAATTAGAATTTGAAATGTCTATGATTGGGGACCTCACATATTTCTTGGGGCTGTGGGTGATTCAAAATAAGGCTTACTTTCATTTCTTAGGAAAAATATGAAAGAGAGATGTTGAAGAAATTTAATGTGCATGACTCCAAACCAATGTTAACTCCAATTGCGGTTGAAACCAAACTTGGAAAGCATGAGGATGAAACCTATAACGACCCAAACTTTCATTAATGAAAATCCCTCTTGATCTAATTAAATAACTCTTTATGTAAAATGTTTATATAAAATGTCAAATTCTTTGCTTTTATGTCAAGAATTGTGACCATTGCTAATATAGTTGTTGAACAGTGATCACTTGATTGGTATAAATATAGGGCTTTAAAAAATCCAATTTACTCAGACAAAGGAAGTGATGGCCTCATCCAGTAGATGTGCCTCATATGAAGCCCATTTGTCAGATCTCGGAAAGGAGGTTGCGTCTTTTGGATTTTCTCTTCACCAAGCCCAATTCGAGCTTGAATATGTTAAGCTCGAGTAGAACCACCTACGATAGAAGTGGAAGTTGATAGAGATTACCACACAAGCAATGTTATTCGAGCCACACCAAGAGTCGGTCACCATTGCACACCTTACTCTTCGGTCTTATGTGGGTGTTATAATGGGTTATGTAACAAGACCTTAACACTATGGTTATGTACATTATTTTGGTATATAATAATAAATATACTTTCATTTTATTATTGTTACCTTGTAAATAGTTTTTAAAGCACAAATAGTATTTTTAGTTAATGTTCAACTAAGAAATCTATTTTGATGAATAAATGGATTTTTTAATTAAATAATATTTTATTAAAATATTATTATTATTATTAAATTAATTTTTATTAAATATAAACGATCGTATAATTTTATGAATTCAATTGTAGTTTTTATTAAGGTTTGAAATCCATTTTTTGTCAAAACCCGTAAATTTTCAATAAATGTCGATTTTTATTTTAAAAGTGAAAATTAACATATTTAGATAATTATTTAGATAAAATAAATATTATTTCTGGAATCAGTACATTGAAATTATCCAACGGTGAATTTTTCATAACTTTCTGAGACAGTCAAAGTTTTGGGTAAAAATTAAATACCGTTTAAATATATAATGTGTTTTATGATATCATAATGACCCAATGTTGTTTTAATAGAATACTATAAGCCTTATGTTCAGGAAATATATGTTTTACCATTAAAATAATGTGATTTTGCATTTGTTTGACTTATTTTACAAAGCATTAATGGACCCTTCAAGGCTTATTAAACATCTTGTCTTTTTAAATTGATTTCCTTGGGAGTGTGACTCACCTCCACATAAGCAGCCCCATTATTTTAAGAATTTCAGACTTTGGTCTTATAAAATATTGTTTTCCACTTCCCTTTTCCAAAAACCATGCGCAAAAACCATAGTCTGGTTTTTTTTTTGGATTAGTTTTATGTGAGGTGTCCCAAACCTAAATAATAAAGAATTCTCTCACCTTTCCTATATAAACTCACCCAAGCTCCCACTTCCTCCTCACTCAAAGCCCTTGGAGTTCGTCCAACCACTGCCCTCCTCTCTCTATAATCCTCCCAAGGTGCCCCAATCTCCCAATAAGCCTCTCTCAAGCCTCTCTCAAGCCTTTGGAAGCACACTTCCAAGTAAGGGTTTTTTCTTCCTTTCTCATTTTTGTCCAATATTCTTTAAATTATTATGCCCTTTTAATTTCAATTATAAATGTTGGGGTATGTTTTTTCACCTCCCCCATACTACCCTCTTTATGTTTGAATTATTTTATACCCATTTCTTTCTCAATAAATGCCTTCCATGTACACCCGTTACTATGTCGAAATTCCGAAAGGAATTTATCTCTCTTCACTTACATTCAAGCAATTATTTTGTATTATGAATCTAAATTCCATTAAAAATTTTGGGACATGTATCTATATGACCCCCTTACTATCCATTCCATGTACATATGATGAGACACCCATTTATCTCTCATCAACCATTTTTATGAATTCTTACGTCACGATGTTACGCTGCCGAAATTGCATCGATTGTTTCCAAGCCAATGTCATTGTGTAGTGAATACCATGCCCATTTCTCTATCAAGGGTATTCACCTTTATGAAAATTTACTTATTGATTATAAATTTTCATGTATTAATTCGACATTCCTTTATCGTGAAATAAATGATGATATTTTATGAATCCATGTTATATGATCCATGTGGCACACTTATGCATGAAATAAAATGTTTAAGAAGGGTGCGCCCTTATAACTCTCCAATGCATTGGGTAAAGTATAGTATCATGATACATCATGTGCAATGGGTGTTTACTCATGATAATTCAAGTGAAATGAGGTTTTACTTGTGCTTCATGTGCAATGAGTATTTACTCATGCTCCATGTGTAATGAGTCTTGGCTCATGCTAATTCCGTGTTAAGTGTTGTTGTGACATTTCCTTGTTATAATTATCATGCTTTATCATACCTTTATGTTTATGCTTATTTTGTGCTCTATTGATATTCTTGTTGTCTAAAATGTATTGTATTCTTCATGTTATTCCATGATTATTCCCTTACTGAGCTTTATAGCTCACCCTTTTCTTATGCATGTCCTTAGGTTATCCCATGCAATGCTAAGTACGAGGGAATGTAGTGGTCATGTAAAGGAAGTTTTCAATAAAGATGTTGCATTTCATGTTTTAAGTTGTTATGTAATGTTCCTAATCCCCAAAGACACTATACCTCTCAATATTCTATATTATATCAAGTGAATTTTATGTAATAAATTATTTTTAATTCTTTAATAAAAGATCGGGGTTATCAAAGTTGGTATCAGAGGATAGGTTTAGTTATTTTGGGATTAGGATTAGAAAACCCTAGTAAACCCTTAGAGACAAGACTAAGTATAATAAAAACATCCCTAAGTTTTGGTGAGTATTGATTAAGTAGTTTATTAAGAAAATACATCCTTATCTGGATATGAGCGGGTAGAGGTGGCTCTGGCACAGATGTATCCTAGGGGTAAAACCCGAAAAAACCGCTTTGAGCTAGACTCGAACTGGAACTGGTGCACGACAACGAGCCTTTCTGCACTCTTGGTTACGACACTCCTGGGGGATATTCTTTGATAAATTCACAAACTTAGTATGAACCATTATTAAGGGACCAAAAAAATTCCCTAAGAATATATGTTAGAAAGTAGATCATGGATAACATAGACTGAAGCCAATAGATTCATATGTTAACCAAAAAAACTTATTTATAAGTCGTTAGTTTTTTCCTTGTATTTCCCTTTATGTGTTACCCCTAACTTTCCTTTTATTCCAACCAATGGCCGGTAATAGGAGGACTCGGGCTAACAACTGATGTGAATATCAATGTGATGACTGTACTAATGAGATGTCCAATCCAATGGGAGCGGGAATCGTGAAATTTGTCACGCTTCTCTCTCATCTAACTCAAGATTTGAATAGAAAAATGGGTCAAGAGTAACGTTAAACCACCCCTAAGAAAGAACGAGTCGCTATTGAAAGCTTCATGAGACAAAGGCCTCCTACTTTTAATGGATCATATGATCCCTCAATCGCTGAACAATGGATCAACTTCATTGAAAAGATCATCTCCATCCTTTAATGTTATGAACAAGAGAAGGTTCTCCTGGATGCTTATCATATGGAGGTTGAAGCTGATCAATGGTGGAAGTTGATCAAAAATATAAAGCCTAAGAAGGAGATCGAGACGTTGGAATGGAAGGATTTCCAGAAGATGTTTTTTGATAAATATTTTCCGCACACCCTCCGACTTAAGATGGAAAGGGACTTCTTTTACCTCAAGAAAAAAGACAACGAAACTGTTGGAGCGTACGAGGAAAACTTCACAAGGCTTGCATGATACGCTTCTGGCTTCGTCATTACCCCCGAATGCAAGGTTGAACGCTTCTTTGGTGGGCTAAAACCTAGCTTGTGGAAAGCACTGGCGATCCATGACTTCGACAGCTATGAGGAAATTGTCTGATGTTCCCTCAAGGTCTAAATGGAGATCGTAGAATCTCAGGGGTATCATGGGGATAAGAAGCGTAAGGCGGACTTCAATACTAGTGGTCTGATGGATAAATCCAATAGTTCTAAGAATATCTAGCACCCCATATGCCAAAGGTGTGGAAAGAAGTACCCTATAAATTGCCTGAAGGGGACAAAAAAATGCTTTTGGTGTGGAAGAGAAGGGCACCTAGCTGTTAACTGTCGGCAAGAAAGACCCGCGGCTGCAACAGAGGAGAGGAACGCTCTGTTCAAACCTCAACACGTTTTTCATTGCTACAACTTCAAAGAACCAGGTCATCTTTCAAATCAGTGCCCTAAGCTAAGGGTTTTCGGAGGCAACCAACAACCTCCAAGGCAGCAAGGGCGATCTTTTTCCATCACTACTGCCGAAGTGAACCCTGAAAACGAAGTGGTGATAGGTACGCTAATTATTCATTCAAGAATAGTGAACGTACTTTTTGATTCAGGTTCTATACATTCTTTTATATCTCAAAATTTTAGTAGAACAATATTAGCACCACCACAAATCATGAAAGTGAAGATGTCGATGAGTACGTCAAATGGGGAAATCATTTCATCCCATGAATATAACTCCTCCCCTGTCATAATCTATGGATTAAACTTCCTAGAGAACCTTGTCATACTCCCTCTCGTGGAATTTGAGGCAATTCTTGGCATGGATTGGATTTACTTATATATATCCAACATAAATTGTCGTGATAGGGAAATCACTCTCCATGTGGAGAATCGACCCCCGATTCTTTATAAGTGCAAGGAGAAAGATGAATCTTCTTTAGCTCCATCATCTCAAGCATGGATATTACTGCCCTATGAACATGCGTATCTGACTCAGATGATTGAGTCTAAGGAGGCAACCATCCTAGAGGACATGCCTATTGTGAGGGAATTCGCTGAAGTGTTTCCCAAGGAATTGCCTGGTATTCCTCCTAGAAGAGATGTTGAATTCTCAATTGATCTTATACCTGGGGCATTTCCAATATCCAAGACTCTGTATAGAATGATTGTTGTGGAGCTTGAAGAGCTAAAGAAACAACTACAGGAGAATCTGGATAAAGGATTTATACGCCCAAGTGCTTCACCATGGGGTTCACTGGTCCTCTTCATCAAGAAGAAAGATGAGTCAATGCGCCTTTGCATCGATTATCGTAAGCTTAACAAAATCACGATAAAGAACAAGTATCCTCTCCCGTGAATATATGACTTGTTCGATCAGCTGCGTGGAGCACAATACTTCTCCAAGGTGGATTTACAGTCAGGATATTATCAAGTAAGGGTGAAGAAGGAAGATATCCCCAAGACTGCTTTTTGTACAAGATACGGGCACTATGAATTCATAGTAATGCCTTTCAAACTCACTAATGCTCCATCAATATTCATGGACTTTATTAATAGAGTCTTTAGATATTACCTTGACAAATTTGTGGTAGTCTTTATAGATGATAATCTGATATACTCCAAAACCAAGGAGGATCATGAGGAGCATTTAAGAACTATACTAGAGACCTTGTGGAAGGAGAAGCTCTATGAAAAGTGTAGAAAGTGTGAGTTCTGGTTGAAGGAGGTCTCATTCTTGGTTCATATAATCACAAGAAATGGGATATCTATGGATCCCTCCAAAAAAGATGCAATTGAGGGATGGTCGAGGCCAACATTAGTAACGGATATTCGTAGCTTCTTGGGGTTAGCTGGATATTATCGACGATTTGTGAGAAACTTCTCATGATTGTCCAACCCTCTTACCAAGCTAACTCAGAAGGGAGTAAAGTTTTCTTGGAGTGATGAATATGAAGAAAGCTTCAAGGAGTTGAAAAGGAGGCTTATCACTGCGTCTGTGCTCACTTTACCCACAAGTAGAGAACTTTTTGTGGTATTCAGTGATGCTTCGAAGAAGGTTCTAGGATGTGTGTTGATACAAAATGACAAATTCATTGCCTATGCTTCAAGGCAATTGAAAGTTCATGAATAGAACTATCCAACACATGACCTCGAGTTGGATGCAGTGATCTTCACTTTAAAAATTTGGCGGCATTATCTCTTTGGGGAGAAGTGTGAAATATATACGAACCACAAAAGCCTCAAGTATATATTCACACAAAAAGAGTTGAACATGCCCCAACGAAGATGGTTAGACCTAATCAAATATTATGACTGCTCAATCCATTACCACCCTAGGAAAGCGAACAAGGTGGCGGATGCCCTAAGTAGAAAGGACCCAGCGATTTTATCATTGATGATAATTGAAAAGGATACAATCTTCTTAGATTTTATGAATATGGACATGGTAATCATAAAGAAGGGAACATCATCAATATTTTCACAAATGATTACTCAACCATCACTTTTGGAAAGGTTAAAATATGCTCAAAAGGATGATGTGGGAATTTAGGAAAAAGTGGAAGATATCGGGAAAGGGAAATCCTTGGAGTTTAATGTTAATGAAGAAGGAATTTTGAGATTTGGGAAAAGACTATATGTTCCATCAAGTTCGGAGCTGAAGACGGAACTTTTGGATGATTCACATAGTTCAAATTTCTCTATTCACCCAGGAAACACAAAGATGAATCGAGATCTCCGAGAGCATTATTGGTGGGATAATATGAAGAAGGAGATCATTGAATATACATCAAAGTACTTGGTGTGTCAAAAAGTGAAGGCAGAGAGGCAGAAGTCTAAGGGGATGATGCAACCATTGCCCATACCAGAATGGAAATGGGAGAACATCACCATGGACTTTGTCACTAGACTTCTAAAGACATCCAAAGGCAACAATGCAATCTGGGTTATTGTGGATCATCTTACAAAGTCTGCACAATTCATTTCTATTCGGGAGGATTTATCATTGGATAAACTAGCACTTCCACCTACTATGGCCAAATTACATGATGTCTTTCATGTATCCCTCTTAAGAAAGTACATATCGGACCCTTAACATGTACTCTCTTCAGAGGTGGTATAGTTAGAGGATGATCTTTCTTATGAGGAGCAACCAGTGAAGATCTTAGATCATAGAGAAAAAGTTCTACAAAATAAGACAATGCCCCTCGTCAAGGTTTTGTGGTGAAACAAAAAGTTTGAAGAAGCAACGTGGGAATTGGAGGAAATGATGAGGTAGAGTTACCCAAATCTATTTTAGTGTGAGAAAAGGAAATTTTTAGGGTGAAATTTTTTAAGGTGGAAGATTGTAACAACCCAAACTTTCATTAATGAAAATCCCTCTTGATCTAATTAAATGTCTCTTTATGTAAAATGTTTACATAAAATGTCAACTTCTTTGTTTTTATGTTAAGAATTATGACGGTTGCTAATATAATTGTTGAACAGTGATCACCTGATTAGTATAAGTATAGTGCTTTAACAAGTCCAATTTACTCAGACAAATGAAGTGATGGCCTCATCCAGTAGACGTGCCCCATACAAAGCCCATTTGTCAGAGCTCAGAAAGGAGGTTGCATCTTTGGTATTTTCTCTTGACTAATCCCAATCCGAGATTGAATATGCTGAGCTCGATCGGAACTGCCTATGAGGGAAGTGGAGGTTGATAGAGATTACCACCCAAACAATGTTATCTGAGCCACCCCAAGAGTCGGTCACCATCACGCACCTTACTCTTCAGTCCTATGCAGGTGTTATAAAGGGTTATGTAATAAGACCATAGCACTATGTTTATGTACATTATTTTGGTATATAATAATGAATATACTTTCATTTTATTATTGTTACCTTGTAAATAGTTTTTAAAGCACAAATAGTATTTTTAGTTAATGTTCAACTAAGAAATATATTTTGATGAATAAATGGATTTTTGAATTAAATAATATTTTAATAAAATATTATTATTATTATTAAATTAACTTTTATTAAATATAAATGATCGTATAATTTTATGAATGCAATTGTAATTTTTATTAAGGTTTGAAATCCATTTTTGTCAAAACCCGTAAATTTTTGATAAATGGAGATTTTTATATTAAAAGTGAAAATTAACATATTTAGAAAATTATTTATATAAAATAAATATTATTTTTGGAATCGGGACATCGAAATTATCCAATGGTGAATTTTTCATAATTTTCTGAGACAGTCAAATTTTTGAGTAAAAATTAAATATCGTTTAAATATATAATGTGTTTTATGACATCATAATGACCCAATAGTGATGTAATAAAATAATATAAGCCTTATGTTCGGATAATATATGTTTTACCATTAAAATATTGTGATTTTGGGTTTTTTGAATTATTTTACAAAGCATTAATGGACCCTTCAAGGCTTATTAAACATCTTGTCTTTTTCAATTGATTTCCTTGGGAGTGTGACTCACCTCCACATAATCAACCCCATTATTTTAATAATTTCAGAATTTTTCCTTATAAAATATTTTTTTTCACTTCCCTTTTCCAAAAACCATGGGAAAAACCATGGGTTTGTTTGTGGTTTGGATTAGTTTAATGTGAGGTGTCCCAAACCTAAATAATAAAGAATTCTCACACCTTTCCTATATAAACCCACAAAATCTACCACTTCCTCCTCACTCAAAGCCTTTGGAGTTCGTCCAACATCTTCCCTCCTCTCTCTAGAATCCTCCCAAGGTGCCCCAATCTCCCAAGAATCCTCTCTCAAGCCTTTGGAAGCACACTTCCAAGTAAGGGGTTTTTTCTTCCTTTCTCATTTTTGTCCAATATTCTTTAAATTGTTATACCATTTTAATTTAAATTATAAATGTTGGGGTATGGTTTCTCAACTCCCCCATACTACCCTCTTTATGTTTTAATGATTGGAGACCCCTTTATCTCTCAATAAATCTCTCCCATGTACACCCGTTACTATGCCGAAATTCCGAAAGGAATTTATCTCTCTTCACTTACATTCAAGCAATTATTTTGTATCATGAATCTAAATTTCATTACAATTGTTGGGACATGTATATATATGACCCTATTACTTTAAATTACATGTAAATATGATGAGACACCCCTTTCTCTCTCATCAATCATTTTTATGAATTCTTACGTCACAACGTTACGCTGTCGAAATTGCACCGATTTTTTCCAAGCCAATGTCATTGTGTAGTGAATACCATGACCATTTCTCTATAAAGGTTATTCACCTTTATGAACATTTACTTATTGATTATAAAGTTTCATGTATTAATTCCACATTCCTTTATCATGTAATAAATGATGATGTTTTATGAATCCATGTTATTTGATCCATGTGGCACACTTATGCATGAAATAAAATGTTTAAGAAGGGTGCACCCTTATAGCGCTCCAATGCATTGGGTAAAGTATAGTATCATGATACGTCATGTGCAATGGGTGTTTACTCATGCTAATTCAATTTCAATGAGGTTTTACTCGTGCTTCATGTTCAATGAGGATTTACTCATGCTCCATGTGCAATGAGTCTTGGCTCATGCTAATTCCATGTTAAGTGTTGTTTCCACATTTCCTTGTTATAATTATCATGCTTTATCATGCCTTTATGTTTATGCTTCTCTTGTGATATATTGATATGCCTCTTGTCTAACATGTATTGTATTCCTCATGTTATTCCATGATTATTCCCTTACTGGGCTTTATAGCTCACCATTTTCTTATTCATGTCCTCAGGTTATCCCATGCAATGCTAAGTACGAGGGAATGTAGTGGTCATGTAAAGGAAGTTTTCAATAAAGATGTTTTATTTCATGTTTTAAGTTTTTATGTAATGATCCTAATCCCCAAAGACACTAGACCTATTGATCTTCTATATTGTATCAAGTGAAGTTTATGTAATAAATTATGTTTAATTGTGTAATAAAAGATCAGGGTTGTTATAGAACCTCTGTAGATCCCACAATGTACAGGAAGATTATTGGAGGCTTACTATACCTAACGGCGACATGGCCTGATATTGTCTTTGCGACTTTCTTAGCAGCCTGATTTCAGAGTAATCCAAAGGAAGAATATATGACAGCAGTAAAAAGAATCATGAGTACATTCAAGGTACTCATAATTATGGGTTATACTTTGTTGTAGGAAGGGATGGTGAATTATCAGTGTTTTCTGATGTTGACTGGGTTGGAGATGTAGTGGAAATAAATTCCACCAGTGGTGGATCATTCTATATTGGAAAAAAATGTGTTGGCTGGTTGAGAAAGAAACAAGAAATTACTTCTCTTAGTACTACTGAAGATGAGTATATCTCTATTATAAAGGCATGCACTCAACTACTATGGATAAAGTAACAACTGACAGATATTGGTGATGAGGTGAAACAACCAATGGTAATTTATTGTGATAAAAAGAGCTCAATTGATCTTATAAAGAATCATGTTCATTATTCTCGTACAAAACATAATGAAATTAGATATCACTTTATCAAGGAAAAAGTTGAAAAAGGCATGATTAAAATGGATCATGTGGGAACTGATGAGCAAGTGGCTGATATCCTGACCAAGCCACTATCAGCAGCTGTGTTTGAGAAACATCGGTTGAACCTCAGTGTTCATCCACCTCCCAGTGCATAAGGAGGTTACAAAAATTCTCCTCTCCCCAGTTATGTTAAATGTTTTTAATCTATTTGAGGATGTGATGCAGGTTTATGGGGGAGATACTATCCAGGGGGTGTTTTGATCTATACAATGAACAAATACCAGTGTTTGGGTTTATTGTCAATGGGGGAGAAGGAATAAATTCATGACATATAATGGACAAGTAATGATTCTAAGACATGATGAGAATTTGGTATTAGGAGGAGAAGGAATACATTCAGGGCATGTAATGCTTCTGTGACACAGTAAAAGAATAGCTTGGGAGTCTCTAATAATTTCAAAACACAGGAACCCAATTCAAGGTTCCCCTCTTGTTTTCTACAATGAGCATTGCTCAGGTAGACTTAGAGTGTTGGCTAAGTTGATTCTTTCATTTCAGGTTTTACTTCTAGCAGGTGCTCTATTGAATTTATCTGGAGATTGAAAACAAACCCAAAGGGGGAGATTGTTGGAACCATGGTCGTTCTATGCTAAAAATGGAGTATAGTTTGTGTTTATTTTCAATCCTAGTTAGAATATCAGAATTTTTTCCAGGAAAGGTATTATAAAATTCAGACGAGAAACAGTGTTGAAGGTGGCTTCGTTTCCTAGTGTTTTCCAATTTTTTGGGCCTGAAAATTGGAAAATGGAGAAATGTGTGTTTGGAAAAGGGAGTTGCGCACAAGTTTAAAGGGTGTTTAGAAAGTTGCGTGCAAGGCCAAATTTGGGATCAGAATGTTACAATTTGGAAAAGGAAAAAAGTGTGTACAATCCATAAATGTGCACGAAAGATGAGGTTGCACGGAAGAATCTTACACCAATGTGACAGTCTTCCATGGGGGTAGTCACCTATTTATAGGCCATGATGACCCTATGCGCAAGTTTTTTATGCGTCTTTGTCGGTGCATGTCAACAGGGTTTTTGCGCGCTCAGAAAGAATCTCGCGTGCACCGACAAAGACGCATCAAAAACTTGCGCATAGGGTCATCATGGCCTATAAATAGGTGACTACCCCCATGGAAGACTTAAGAATTTTTCAACAAAAATCTGGTTGCTCTGCCGCGTGAAATATTGGCACGCAAAAGATTGGAAGAGAGTTAATCTTTCATGCAAGGTGTTCATTTAGTATGAAAATACCAAGTGAACCCTTCAGTGTAGTTGCGCGAAAGATAAGGGTTGTGAAAAAAGTAGGGATTATGTGAAATTTAACTTGATCAATAATTCTCAAATCTTTCACACAAGTTCAGGAATTGCGTGCAAGCATAGTGTTAAGATTCTGACAGGCTTTTGAATATCTAGTTCAGTAGTTCAGTGCTTTCAAGTGCATCAATTCAGGACATTGATGAAAGCAGTGTCTCGTTCTAAATAGACAAAAAAGACTTCAATTCAAATCTATTGAATTGACCTTCAAGTCTATAATCTTAGTTTGACTTCTCTTAGGGCAGTGAGCTAGGGGAGTTAAGGGAAGTGATTTGAGGGATGCAGTAAGCTATCCCTGAACCTTTGTAAAGGCAGTGTGCCTGGCATAGAGTGACTATGAATGAATCTTGTAATCCTCATACTTATAAATATTAGTGGATTTAGGTACGACTGACACACTATCGGCGTATGCTCCTTGAACGTAGCCCTTTGCTATAAACCAAGTAAAAGGGATGTGTCATCTCCCTGCTTTCATTTGTTTGAAAGATTTAACAAGTTCCTACCAACATGATAAAAAGATCCACATCTTTAAAAATAAAAAGTTGACACCTTGATTGACCCCTCCCCTCTCAGGTTGTTCTAGGGTCCTTCACAATCTTTGTGTACTAGCTTGTTGTCTCAGCCGCTGATGGCCAAGGTCGAGAATGAGAAATATTGGTAGGCCTCCAGACCTCTAGTGATATGAATAATGACCAAAAGATCCCTATCCCATGTGATGGTTCTTGATAACTTATAAGAATCCCTTCTAGACCACAAATCGTTTGGGTTTGTTGAGATGAGGACGAGACATGCAACACTTTTATGTCTGATGTGACTAGGCCTAGGCGGACAGACTGTAGGCTAATTGGAACTGGTTTTGGATGAGCAGACCAACCTAGAGTTACCCTAATGGATAAGAAAGTCTATGGTCCATCTCTTGATTACCACCTATGTGGAAAGACCTGTGTATCTGGTGAGTCTATGCCACCCAATTGACGATGTCGTTGGACATGTTTTCCCAGTGCATCAGGTGTTTACCTGAGACTATAATTGAGACCAAGGACTGGGTGATAGGTCCTTGGCTATGTTAGGACTGAGGGAACCCTGTGGGTGACCCGTTGATAGACTGACCCCGAGTGGGTGAGGTGATGTGGTAGCGGGTGTCATCATGGAACTCGTACTTGACCTGAGAGCCGAAGGGTTGTGGATAGAAATGACAAGTGTCAACATTTACCTAGATTTTTGTGTTTCCTTTTTGGATGCACCCTTAAGGAATGTGTGATAAGGTTTTGGCGGCCATGATTAGAGCTAGGGTAATAAGATTTTGTTTCCATGTTTTGGTAACTGATGGGTTGTTAGCATGTTTTTTTAGAGATGAATCCGTTTTGATTGATATCAAAGGGCATGATTCTACAATAACTTTTGAGTTCATGTATTATTATGAATTATTATTATGTTGGTTTATGAGGTCCATGTGCATGTCTGTAGATTGCCTGGGGTCTAGATTCATGGTGACGTATCTCCTGAGTACGAGAGGCATGGTACATACCACCGGAGGGCTAGAGGCATGGTACAAACCACCTGAGGGATAGACATGTGATTAATTGATGTCTGAGGGCTAGGTTCATGACATCATACCATCTGAGGGTTATCCACATAGAAACTTGATGTCTGAGTGTGAAGTGTATGATTGAAATGGATGTTTGAGGGCCAGATTCATAGTCATTGGATGCCTGAGGGAGAGACTCTAAATGCTTAAGGTAGAGATTCTGGTTAGCCTAAGGGAAAAGTCCATTAGTTCAAGTTATGTTAAGATTGATTCATCCTTGATAGGAGAATATTACACTGACTAGGATGATCCATCCTATTATAGGAGGATTCCAATCCAATAATTTTTTTTGTATTTGCTGAAAAAATCACTTTATGGTTTAATGGGAACCAGACATACAAAAATCCAAACCATAGTACAGCCTATACCACAATTCAAAAACATCCACCATGCAAATGAGTTCAAAATTTAAAATGATAACACCCAAAATCATGAAATTCAAAATTTGAAAAAAAAATCATGTGTTGTGAGTTGAGCCATGCTTCACCTCCTCATTCATATCAGGTTTTCTGATTAGCCATCATTCCCATCAAATTTGTTATCATCATCAACCACATCAACCGAGTATCATCTCCAACCAACACCACCATCATGAGTAACCACCACCGGCATCTCCATCCTCACCACTGTTGTCGCCACCGTCCGAGCACCACACCAGTCATCAGAGACTACCGAAACCATTGAAAATCACTAACACTATGTCATCACGAACCATAAATAGTAAAAAAACCACAGAGCAAACTCACCTCAAAAAAATGAAAAATCATCAACCCAACACCATCATGAAAAACACCAACAGTCGTCATCATAACTTCATTGAGAACATGGGGGGAAATACTAAAAAACCGAAATGTTTCCATGATTGTTTCCAATGGAACCTCTAATATCTTCCCTTGAAAAATAGGATGATAAACCATAACATAAATGAAGAAAAAAACTAAATTAGGTTGTGTGGGGAGCACCTTTGGTCGCCAAACCCCACCTCCCAAAACCTCAGGGTAACCACTTCTCCAGATCTGACTTGGTTGTAGGCACGGGTTAGGCCAAAACCCGAGGATAGTGTGGTTGAGTAGGATATCTCAGATGGTTTCAAGAGACTGTATTAGGTTCATATTAGATATGCAGTAGAGCCCCTTGTTTTTTTATTTTATTCTAGTATGTATTTGTAACTGGATCAGTGGGTAGTCTTTATTATACAATGTGGTTGTTTGTGCCCTTACTTAATTTCATGTATTATTGTTAGATGTTTGTTTATTTCCATGCACTCTAATTATTTACTATTGTACATGGATTTTTGTCATTTATTTATCATTGTGCACTCTGATATAGGGGGTATAGTCTCCCTATTGTACCATCACACACCTCTGCTGCTAGTTAGCAGTCTTTGACGTATGGGGAGGCATGCCTGAGGTCATGTATAGAACTAGTCCAACCACTAGTTTTATAGTGATCTGGGGTGGGATGTTACCAAGTGGTATCAAATAATTCTTTTTCTTTTGTTTTATAATTTTGGGATTTGGTATACTGGAGATTAAGAAATGTTTTGGATCCTGTGATGGATTTCAGGTTGGTGCTTCGCGAACACATATTCCTGTAGGAAGTCTAAGTTATCAAGGCAGGGGGATGTTGTTCTGATTTTTATAGTTATGGTTATATTTTATTTTCTCCTTAGGCGATGCACGTGTAGTTTGGATGTTTTGATTTATGATGGATATCTGGATATTGTCCCATTGGAAAGAGTCCAACAAATTTATTTTGACTCTTGGCCTGCAGAGGTAAGAGGTGTCTCATGCATTATATCAGGCACATAGGATTCACATGACATATAGGACTACTAGTGTGTGATTTTATATGCATTCCTTCTGATGGAAGGTCATGTGGATCTACGGTGAGATGCACGACGATGAGGATGATGACTTAGTCCTCATGCACAGGAGGTGCAATGACCTTGGCAGGTTGGTATGGCACATGATGTCGAGGCATTGGAACCCTCATGGGTGGGTTTTGTTCAGGTTCGGTTGTGCGGCCTAGTCCCCCCAGGAGTAGTCTAATGTGCAGATGCTCATAGAGGATGGGTGCCCTAATTTTGGGAGGTTGGTTTGGCCTTTTGAATCCTTCATTTGTGAGACCCTAAAGATGGACGTTTTTACATGTTAATGTCATGTGATGTTGGGATGGGATCATACTTGATACCCCATGAGTTGTGACCTTATGATAGGTTTACCTGTGGACTAGGTGGTCAAACATAATGGATTTTGTGAGACTTGACTGGTAAGTCTAAGTGCGAGACATAGAGGCCCTTAACTTTGACTCGGACCCTAGTGGGTTGGTGTTTTCATCTGTATAATGGTGACCTATCATAGGAATTATCCAGGCATTGAAGATGTTTTGGATTATGATATTGATTCATGGTAGGTGTCGTCAAGGTTTTGTAAAAGGAATGTTTATGCCTTGGTTTTCCTTCTAAGGGAATCACCTTGAGTGCTTGTGGTTGGATTTAAGATCAGGGATGAATAACTCCTGGGATATGAGTTAGGTTCGATGGGTAGTCACGGGGAAGTGTGCGCCTAGGTGCTTCTCGCATGAGGATCATCCTCCAATTCTCTCTTATTCAATGCTCTCTTAGCCAATGAAATTGGGTTCCATGATTATAGCCAATGCTCCTGAGTATGCTTCTGAGTTGGGTTTTGGTTGGATGAAGAGATTTCCTTGGGGTTATTCTTACAGAGAAGTGTAAGGAAATTTATATGGATGGGAGACCACCATAGGTAGTTGGAGGATGATTCTCATGTGAGAAGGGTCTTTGGCTTGGTTGAACCGGTCATTGGATGGTCGAGGTGGCATGTGAGCACTAGAAAGTTGTAATGTTTATTTTATCTAGTCCCATGGAAACACCATATTTGGACATCAAATAGGATATTGGATGGAGTTGGTGCATAGGTTTCGGGCTTGGGATGTTTCAGTGTGGTAAGAAAGCATTTTGTGGGGTGATCCCCATTTCATGGCATATTTCATGGGGTGTTCCATGATTCATGACTTGGTTCAGGGGGTGAACCAGTTTCATTGCTTTGCTTTAAGAGGTGAATCTCTATTTCGTGACATATTTCAGGGAGTGAAACATGTGATGAAATATTTCATGACATGTTTTACAGGATGAAACATGTTCCAAAAAGTACAAACGGTGTCGTTTTGGGTGAAATTACTAAAAAAATCTAGGAAAGTTGGTATCGTGGTTCTGGTTCGTCATTTTGGGTATGGCGAGGGTATTCCATGGTTTGGTTGGGACCTTTTGAGGAAAGGTCAGTGTATATAGTCCATGTTCATTGTAATGACCCGGAATTTTCCATATAAATTTTTTTAAAATTATTTGGGGTTTTTACGAGTCTGCGAAAATTGACAGCACATGATTCTGAGGCCTGGAGAGCTCGGAATGGAATTTTGAACTTTTTAAGGTACGTTCAGTAAATGTGCGAGTGGTGATTTCCATCTTTTGAACTAGTGCTCGGGTTAAAAATCTAAGAGCACCGTTGAATTTGCAGCGCTGAGATTCACTTAAAGAAAGCCTAACTTTGTTCGGAAAAGGTCGGACAGAAAAGTTAAATTTTGGATCTTTTGAAATAAAATAACTAAAGGTTATTTTATTTTCTTTTTTTCAACTGTTGAGCAATGGTGGTGGGACCGCAGTGCAACATTAGACATTAAATAAGAGACTTTAATGTCTTGAACCTCTCATTTCTTTGGTTTAGTAATGATAATGCTTGTGTGTTTAATTGAATCGTTAATTATAGTTAATTAATGAATCATAATATTAAACACAACATGGGAGATTATTATCTTATTTAAACAAGGATTTGGCGTGGTTTTTGGATACCCACGAGAGGAACCTCTGACGAAACGCTGGCAGAAAACTACTCCAACAGAGATCAAGGAATGAACAAACGCTGACGAACACCCCTTCGAATGTGGGTTCTCCTTCCCTCATCTGCAGCGCCTTCCAACAAATTCCAGGTTGGGGTTTTTCTTGATTTATTTCTAAGAGTTTATGAATTCATCTTTACTTGATGATGTTTCAACTCTTCCCATGTTATAATGCTAATGAAGATGGTGCGGGCCGAACCAAACAAGGATCAAACCCTCCATTGTTCTTGGTTTGGTTGTGTTCTTCATGGGCGACCGAGCAACAAGGTGGAAAGGCTAAACCGAGGGCCACGCAGTGTAGGCGACGTCCCGGGAGGCCCGTAGGTGCAGTCAGAAAATAAAACGAACCTCCAGAGCTTCACCGGAGGCTCACAGAAGCTCCACCGGCGCGGCGGTACCAGTGACCGGAGGAGGCGGTGGCCGGCTCTCTCCAGCCGCAATGAGGTGGCGGCGCCTAAAGGCGTCGCGGCGGACAGGGGGCGGTCGGCTGACGTCAGCTGTGTTGATGGCGTGTGGTGCGCCGTGGATGAGGGTCGCGGCTTCGAGCCCCGGCGAAGGGCGGACCAGCGCCCCGCAGGTCCTGTTGTTGACAGGTCCACACAGACCGGTCAGGTGGAGCGGCGCCAACTGGTGTCATTGATGGGGGAAAACTGAATGGACTTAGTTTGTTCAGGAGGGGAGCCGACCCCCGTGCCCAGTTGGCGGGTTGTGCCCAGCTGGTGGGCCACGCCTATCCGGCAGGCCGTGCCCAAACGAGTGGTCTAGGTTGCGCCTGTGGCCTAGCAGCCCGGACCAGGCCCAGTGGACCGGGTCGGGTCGGACCAGACTCGGACCTTTTTTAACCCAGTTTCGCTTACAGGGGCTTTTCTTCTAAACAATACATTTGTTTGACGAACCGTCTATGGTGCCGGAGCCCTTAGGACGAGGTGGTCCTTTTGAGATACTCCACTTGGGTTTTGGAAAAAGTTAGAGTATAGCCAGGTTGGATTGGACTCAAATCCAATCGGGCCCTCGGCACTAAAATGCCTATAACAAACAAACTGATCATCTGATTGATGTGTCGTTTGTTACGTTGGAACCCTTTTTACATGGTGGTTCATCAGGTTACTTCTTAGTGGGACTTCGTGGTGGTTGAGGCATGACCAATATCTTGAGGAGCAGTTTCTCGAAAACTCAAGCGCACTAAGTGTGGGAATCTTTTGGTTGGTTGTAAAGTGAAATACGACCCTTTGTGGATCATCATCAGAACAACCCTGTGTGGATCAGTAGTAGCATGACCCGACGTGGACTAGCCTTGGAGCGTCCCATCATGGATCAGTGACTTACGACCCTATGTGGATCAATGACTTATGAACCTGTGTGGATTAGTGACTTACGACCCTATGGGGATCAACAACTTATGACCCTGTGCGGATCAATGACTTATGACCCTTTTTGGATCAGCAGTAGCGCGACCCGACGAGGACCAACCTTAGATCAGCTAGTTGTGGATCAGCAACTTACGACCCTATGTGGATCGACGACTTACAACCCTGTGTGGATCAGTGACTTACGAACCTCTATGGATCAGTGACTTATGAGCCTGTGTGGATCAGTAACTTACGACCCTATGTGGATCGATGACTTAAGACCCTGTGTGGATCGATGACTTACAACCCTATGTGGATCAGTAGTAGTGCAACCCGATGAGGACCAGCCTTAGAGCGGCCCATCGTGGATCAGCAACTTACAACCTTGTGTGGATTGACGACTTACAACCCTGTGTGGATCAGTGACTTACGATCCTCTGTGGATCAGTGACAGAGCGACTTCTTCGTGGTTCGGCAGTGGATTTTACTCAACGGAATAAGATGATTTATCTTTACGACTAACCATCGTTATTCCTGATCTATAAGTTGTATACCTAGTTTGAGATGAGTCTTTACTTGTGCTTTGTGGTTGAGATCATGCTTTGTGGTTATTCTTTTGTGGAATTCTAGGATACCTTCAGAAGTATTGGGGTCCCTACTATGTATTTTTATACTCACCCCTGCACGGGATTTTCCCACACCTTGTTGTGTCTTGTGTAGACGATAGACAATTTTGACCAAGGTTTGGGAGCTAGGACCAGACGGTACATGAAGGTGACTGGTTGATGCAGAGAGTCGCAGTGACAAGCCGTACCTACCCTTCAGGTAGGATCCTTGGTGAACGACCTCAGGAGCTATTTTTCCTTTCTACTATATTTTTCTTTTAGTTGGGTTTGTATTCTGGATCATTCTTCTTTAGTTCACACTTTTACTTTCAACAATTATACTATGTGGTTTGTTTTTGTTATGTTCCTAGTCTGTGTGTTTGCAGGTTTAAAGGTAATGCCTTCTCATTTTAGGGATATGCCTTTCCGGTGCTAGTCGCCAACCCCTGACCTATAGAAGGCGGGCTTGGGGCAGTCACGGAACGGGCCCCAGGGGATGGGTTGTGACAAAGTGGTATCAAAGGATTCGGTTCTACCGAAGAACTAAGACTCTGATCTTTTCAATATGGTAATAGTGTTAAGTGTTTTGAGTATGGTTTTTAGTTTGGGGAGTCCATTGTTGGTGCGGCAGCCGACGTATCCATACACCAGGACCCTAAGTTCTGATTTCCAACTCAATACACGAAAACACTAATTGCACATGTCTTTGAAATGTTTTTTTTTATCTCTTTTGAGTCAGCTCACCAAGTATAAACTTATTGACTGTGGCGCATCTATTTCTTTATAGGATGTTTCCACGTAGACAGCTAGTCAGGATTCTAGAGAGATTTCACGATGATGGACCATTGAGGGATGAGGCTTCGGTGTAGGGACCTCTTACAGTGATGGTACCTTCAGGTGGTGTATCAGCAGCACCACTACCCATAGGGAAGAAATTACCACCAGGCCCACCAGTGGACGGTGCACGCCGACTTAGTGCGCTGCATGAGTTCCAATGGCAGAGGCCTCTGAGGTTTCGAGGTGAGACAGATTCGCAGGCGGCTGAGGACTGGATGGAAGTAGTGGATAGAGTTTTCCGCCTAGTTGGGATAGCAGTAAACCAGATGGTGTTCCTAGATACTAGTCTCTTCCAAGGCACGAGAGGGAGATGGTGGAGCATGACGCTCTAGATGCATGATGAGGCGACCCTCACCTGGTTGGACTTTGAGATCCTCTTTAGGGCAGAGTTCATTCCGGAAACTCTACTCTCTGTGTGTATTCGGGAGATCCTGCACTTAAAGCAGGGCAGCCTGACAGTAGCCCAGTACTCGGCGAGATTCACTAACCTCTCCCGCTACTCCACCGACATGGTACGGGACCCTTTCTTCAGGTCTTGTACCTTTGAGTAGGGTCTCCTATGGGAGATCAGAGTGTCGATGATATCTCTCAACATACCGACGTAGGCTGGAGTGCTAGAGCGAGCACTTATAGTGGAGAGCTTCCTAGCTGAGCAGGCACCGACAGCGAGAGCCACCACCGAACGACACGTGGCTGAGTCATCTGCAACAGGTAGTAAGCAGATGACACAAGGGCCCAAGAAGGCCAAACCTTCTGGTATATGACCCCAGGGAGTAAGGTCGGAGGTGCAGATCTCACGGGATAGAGGAGGTCAGCAGAGGATCATATTGTGCTACTCATGCGGCGTGTAGGGTCACATGGATCGCGAATGCCCGACCCGTCGTGTTGATGATCAGTAGATAGTTGAGGGACCGCCGAGGTAGAGGCAGATATTTGAGGAGGTCCGCAGGGTGGCAGACGTGGAAGAGGAGCATGTCATGTAGTATGTGGTTGGCGACGTTTTGAGGTTCTACTGCCACCACCTCCATGTGGTCCACCCCGACCTCAGGAAGTAGGTGTACAGGAACAAGTTCAGCTTCAGGCAATTGAGGCCTACGACCACGGCGCTCCAGAGATGATTCAAGGTATGATCTTTGTCTACTCTACCCTAGCTACAGTTCTTATAGACATAGGTGTTAGTCACTCTTTTATTGTCATGGCTCTCATTTGGAGCACAGAGATTCTGGTAGATTCATTGGCTTGATCCTTATGATTAAAGACTCCTATGGGAGAGGATTCGATGATTACACACTGGTGAAGGTAGTGTGAGTTTACTCTAGGAGGTGAGAGCTTCGGCTAGGATCTCCTAGTAGCAGCGGTGAGGCCTTACGATGTCATATTGGGTATGGACTGGTTATCCACAGTCCATGCTCAGATCGACTGTTTTAGGCGTAAAGTGTGGTGTGACCGTGAGGATGGGACTAGGTTTTCCTTCACCAGTGAGAGGGGAACCTTTACAGCTCAAGATGGACTTTCTCGGAGGAGGGTGCATCCGATCACTCATCAGTTGGCTAGCCTTACCCTCAGAGCAGTTGACGAGAGAAGTCTGAGTTATCCTATAGTGGTGGACTAGCATGCTGATGTATTTCCTAATGATGTTCCGGGATTACCTCCTCGTAGAGAGGTATACTTTTACATCAACCTATACCCTAAGATGGCACCGATATCTACACCAGCATATCAGATGGGTCCCGTGGAGCTTCGTGAGTTGAGGGTACAGTTAGAGGACTTGTAGGGTAATGGATTCATAAGGCCTAGTGTTTCTCCATGGCTAGCCCCGATTTTGTTCGACAAGAAGTCAGACAGGAGTTTGAGGCTTTGCGTGGACTATCGGTGCCTGAACTAGGTGACCATGAAGAATAAGTATCCACTTTCGAGGATTGATGATCTCTTCGATCAGCTGAAAGGAACTCAGTGGTTTTCGAAGATAGACCTCATATCAGGTTATCATCAGCTCAGGATATAGGATGAGGATGTACTGAAGACAGCCTTCAGATGTCGGTATAGACAGTAAAAGTTCTTGGTGATGCCTTTAGGTGTGACCAATGCTTCAATAATGTTCATGGGGCTCATGAACAGGATCTTATAGCCTTACCTCGATCACTTCGTGGTGGTTTTCATTGATGACATCTTGATATACTCGGTGACGGAGGAGGAACACTCTAGGCATCTACAAATAGTTCTGGATACACTCCGATAGAACCAACTCTATGGAAATCTCTTGAAGTTCCACTTCTGGATATGGGAGGTCCACTTTCTGGGACACGTTGTCTCGAAGGCTAGAGTTGCGGTGGATCCAGTGAAGATAGAGGCAGTGCTTTCTTGGGATCCACCCAGGAGCGTGACTGAGGTGCGGAGTTTCATGGGGTTGGCTGGGTACTACCGGAGATTAGTACATGACTTTTACAGAGTTGTAGCACCCTTGTCAGCTTTGAAAAAGAAGGGATAGCCTTTCTTATGGAAAGAGAGATTCTAGAAGAGTTTTCAAGAGTTGAGGCGGAGACTGATGAGTGCCCCCGTCTTAAGGCTACCAGAAGAGGGCATTGGGTATGTAGTCTACTACAACGCATTAGGGACCAGACTAGGATGTGTCTTGATGCAGGAGAAAGTGGTGATCGCCTACAGATCATGGCAGCTATGGCAATAGGAGCAAAACTATGCAACCCATGACCTGGAGTTAGCAGCAATGGTATTTGCGTTGAAGATGTGGTGGCACTACTTGACGGGAGAATGGTTTACTGTCTACTATGATCACAAGAGTCTCAGGTATATATTCTCACAAAATGACTTGAACCTGAGACTGCGAAGATGGATAGAGTTCCTTCGGGACTCTAACTTTGAGATAGTTTATACTCCTGGGAAGGGGGACGTGGTGGCAAACGCACTCAGCAGGAGGTCTAGGTTACAGTTGTAGAGTGAGGCGACAGAGCAGCTAGCCGCGTTGTAGTTATCCTTCATGGATAGTGATGGAGCAGCATACCTCTAGTCCATGATTGTCACTCCCCCACTCCTTCAGCAAGTACAGGAGGCACAACTTGGGGACATTGACTGCGAGGCCTAACGAGCTCAAATATCCTTAGGACAGGCTCCTGAAGGATTTTCTGAAGGTGGGGAGCACGTCATCCTTTTCAGAGGAAACACCATGGTACCAGTGACGCTACAAGAGGAGTTGTTGAGGGAGTTCCACACATCCCCTTTGTTGGTATATCCTGGTGTGGTGAAGATGTACCAGGACCTCCGGCGTCAGTACCGGTGGACAAGGATGAAGAAAGTAGTGGCAGAGTTCGTTTCAAGATGCCTCACTTGTCAGCAAGTGAAGGTCGGGCACCAGGTTCCAACCGGCTTGACTCATCCACTTGAGGTGTCAAAGTGGAAGTGGGATGGCATCTCCATGGACTTCATGACAGGGATACCATGTATGTTAATGGGTCATGATTCCATCTGGGTGATTGTTCACCGACTCACCAAGTCAGCCCACTTCCTACCCATCTGAGAGCAGGAATTAGTAGAGGGCTTGGGATGCCTCTTTGTACAGGAGATAGTATGGCTTCATGGGGTGCCATCGATGATCGTCTCAGATTGTGACGCTCATTTTACATCCCATTTGTGGAAGGGATTACAGGAGTCATTCGGGACTCAGTTACACTTGAGCACCGCCTTTCATCCTCATACGTGTGGTCAGACAGAGCGGGCCATATAGATGCTTGAGGACATACTTCATGCTTGTGTCCTTGATTTTGTTCATAGTTGGGAGGACCACCTATCACTGGTGGAGTTCGCATACAACAACAGTTATCACTCCACCATCGGCATGGCGCCGTTTGAGGCTTTGTATGGGTAACCATGCAGATCACCTCTATATTGGATAGACCCAGGGGAGTCAGCACTTATGGGTCCAGAGTTGGTATGTTCTACCACTAAGAAGGTTTAGATCATCCAAGAACAGATGAAGACTGCACAGAGTTGGCAGAAGTCTTATGTCGACAGGAGACGGAGGCCCTTGGAGTTCGAGGAGGGAGACCATTTCTTCCTACGGGTCTCACCCCGAAGAGGATTGCGGAGATTTGGCTGGGGCGGCAAGCTATCTCCAAGGTGCATCGGACCTTTCCAAATCCTCAGCAGAGTAGGTGAGGTGGTGTTCCACCTAGCTCTTCCCCCACAGATGCACCGGTTGTATAACGTTTTCCACATGTCATAGCTGAGGAGATACATGCATGATCCATCACATGTCATCGACTGGGGCAAGCTAGACATTGATGATGGGATGATGTTCGCAGAGTTCCTGGTAGAGATAGAGGACCGACAGGAGTGGTTCCTTTGTGGGTGGTCGATTCCTCTGGTGTGAGTTCGATGGCAGCACGGGAACCTCTAGGAGATCACATGGGAGCAGGAGGCTCAGATACGTGCTCAGTACCCCCACTTGTTTTCCAAGTTTTTTATGGCTTTTAGGTACGTGAATCCCTAAGGTGGGGAGGATGTAAAGACCCAGAATTTTCCATATAAATTTTTTAAAAAAATATTTGGGGTTTTTACAAGTTTGTGAAAATTGACGGCATGTGATTCTGAGGCCCAGAGAGCCCGAAACGGAATTTTGAACTTTTTAAGGTACGTTCAGTAAACGTTCGATCGACGATTTCTATCTTTTGAACCGGTGCTCAGATTAAAAATCTGAGAGCACCATTGAATCCGCAGCATCGGTATTCACTTAAGGAAATCTTAACTTTGTTCGGAAAAAGTTGGATGAAAAAGTTAAATTTCAGATCTTTTGAAATAAAATAATAAAATAACTAAAGGTTATTTTATTTTATTTTTTTCAACCGTTGAGCGACAGTGGTGGGACCGCAGTGCAATGTCAGACATTAAGTAAGAGACTTTAATGTCTCAAACCTCTCGTTTCTTTAGTTTAGTAACGACAACACTTGTGTGTTTAATTGACTCATTAATTACAGTTAATTAATGAATCATAATATTAAACACAACGTGGAAGATTATTATCTTATTTAAACAAGGCTTTAGCATGGGTTTTGGATACCCACAAAAGGAACCTATGACGAAACACCGGCAGAAACCTACTCCAACGGAGATTGAGGAACAAACGAACACCGAAGAACACCCCTTCGAACGCGGGTTCTCCTTCCCTCATCCGCAGCGCCTTCCAACGAATTCCAGGTAGGGGTTTGTCTTGAATTATTTCTAAGAGTTTATGTGAATTCATATTTACTTGATGATATTTTAACTCTTCCCTTGTTATAACACTAACGCGGAGGGCGTGGGCTGAATCGAACAAGGCCCGAACCCTCCGTCGTTCTTGGTTTGGTTACGTTCTTTGTGGGCGACCGAGCAACAAGGCGGAAACGCTAAACCGAGATCCACGCAGTGTAGGAAACATCCCGGGAGGTCTGTAGGTGCAGTCATAAAAGAAAATGGACCTCCGGAGCTTCACCAGAGGCCCGCGGAAGCTCCGTTGGCGCGACGGTGATGGCGACCGGAGGAGGCAACTGTCGGCTCTCGCCGGCCGCAAGAAGGTGGCGGTGCCCGAAGGCATCACGGTGGACATGGGGTGGCCGACCGATGTCGTCCACGTTGACGGTGTGTGGCGCGCCGTGGCAGCGCACCGCGGAGTAGGGTCGCGGCTCCGAGTCGTGGCGGAGGGCGGACCCGCGCCCCGTGGGTCCCGCTGTTGACCGATCCATGCAGACCGGTCAGGTGGAACGGCGCCAACTGGCACCGCTGATAGGGGAAAACCAGAAGGACTTATTCCATTCAGGAGGGGAGCCGACCACCGCGCCCAGTGGGCGGGCCGCGCCCAGCCAGCGTGCCGGGTCGGTCAGGTGGGTCGGCGGGCCGGGGCGGGCCGGGTTGGTCCAGCGGGCCGATCCTGGGGCCCAGTAGGCCGGACCGGGCCCAGCCAGACTAGGTCGAGCCCAACCGGTTCGGGTCGGGCCCAACGGACCGGGTCAGGTCGGACCGGACCCGGACCCTTTTTAGCCTAGTTTCGCTTACAGGGGCTTATCTTCTAAACCATACGTCTGTTTGACAAACCGTCTACGGCGCTGGAACCCTTAGGACAAGGAGTTCCTTTTGAGATACTCCAATTGGGTTTCGGAGAAAGTTGGAGTACAGCTGGGTTGGATCAGACTTGAATCCAACCGGGCCCTCTGCACTAAAATACCTATAACTTATAGATCGGGCGTCTGATTAACGCACAGTCTGTTGCATTGGAAAGCTTTTGACATGGAGGTTCATTGGGTTACTTCTTAGTGGGACTTCATGGCAGTTTAGGCACGAATGATATCTTGAGGAGCGGTTTCTCAGAAACTCAAGTGCACCAAGTGCGGGAATCTTGTGGCTGGTTGTCAAGTGACATATGACCCTTTGTGGATCAGAATCAGAATGACCATGTGTGAATCAGTAGTAGCATGACCCGATGTGGACAAGCCTTAGAGAGGCCCATCGTGGATCAGCAACTTACGACCCTGTGTGGATCGGCGACTTATGACCTTGTGTGGATCGGAGACTTACGACCCTCTGTGGATTAACTACTTACGACCATGTGTGGATCGACAACTTACGACCCTGTGTGGATCAGCAGTAGCATGACCCAATGAGGACCATCCTTAGAGCATCCCGTCGTGGATCAGTGACTTACGACCCTGTGTGGATTGACAACTTACAACCCTGTGTGGATCAGTGACTTACGACCCTATGTGGATCGGTGAAAGAGTGACTTCTTCGTGGTTCAGCAGTGGATTTTACTCAACAGAATAATATGATTTATCTTTATGACTAATCATCGTTATTCTTGTTCTTTAAGTTGTATATCTTGTTTGAGATGAGTCTTTAGTTGTGATTTGTGGTAGAGATCATGTTTTGTGGTTATTCCTTTGTGGAATTCTAAGAGACCTTCGAGAGTCTCGGGGTCCCTATTGGGTATTGTTATACTCACCCCTAAACGGGTTTCACCCACACCTTGTTGTGTCTTATGCAGAAAACGGACAACTTTGACTAAGGTTTGGGAGCTAGGACCAGACGATACACAGAGTTAACTGGTTGACGCTGAGAGCCGTAGTGACGAGCTGTACCTACCCTTCAGGTAGGATCCTTGGTAGAAGACCTCAAGAGCTGTTTTTCTTTTCTGCTGTATTTTTCTTTTAGTTGGGTTTGTATTCTGGCTCATTATGGTTTAGTTCACACTTTTACTTTCAGCAGTTATACTACGTGGTTTGTTATTGTTGTGTTCCTGGTCTGTGTGTTTGCAGGTTTAAAGGCAATGTCTTCCCATTTTAGGGATATGTCTTTCCAGTGCTAGTCACCAACCCCTGGCCTATGGAAGGCGGATTTGGGGTAGTCACGGCACGAGCCCTGAGGGAAGGGTCGTGACATGCGTGGGCAGTGGATACTCATCTGTTTTGACTCAGAATCGAAGAGGAGTTTTGGTAACAACTCTGTTGGGTGTTTTTATTCATGTGTGGGCATGGTGAGATTGAAAAAGTGTCAAGTGGGTCATGGGACCAAAAGGAAACATGTTTTGATAAATGATTCTAGTGATGGGAAACAGTGTTGGTTGGAAGCAGTCATGACAAGTTGGGTTATGTGGTGGGGAGCACCATGAACCAGCTGATGACATGGCTGATGGAACAGTGTTGTCTTTGAAATAGACTAATGTTGTGGAATGTCATCTAAGGGTTCAATGTTGGTTACGAGCAGTGGCACAGGTTTTGGTGTGTAATGTGCCACATGTCTAGAGGCACACAATGGAAGATCTTTCAGCATTTTGGAGTAGAACATGGCGAGTTGAGCATGGTTTTGTGACTCGTATAGGTTGTGTTCATCTAGTAAATGCTCAAAAATGCTTCTCGGGGACAAGAAGTTTTATAGTGGGGAGATTGTAAGAAACCAAATTTTTATGAGTCAATATTCCCTCAGGGAATTTGAATTTCTCCTTTAAGGGATAGGTGGTTTGGAAATCATGTAATCGAAGTGGTGTTCTGGGGGCTTAAACATCTTATAATGATGTTTTCAGGAAAGTTTATATTTCGGTGGAAGTTTTGGGGGTTCGGGCAAACACCAGAGTTGGACCAGACAATCCAGGCTACTAAAAATCACCCAAGGATGCCATTCACGATGTGAATATGGTTTATGGGGTGTGGCCGGAGGGTTTTAGAATGTGGAAAGGGGGTCGAGGGGATGACCCCATAAATTTATGGAATGAAACCACTTTGGATAGCTTTTTTAAATTCAAAATGGGACTTAGTCCCCCTCCTTATATATGGAAAGTGGAGCATGAAAGGGAGGGCTTGGTCGGAACCTTGCTCTCTCAGATCTCCGTCATCCCTGGTGATCTTAGGTGTGATTTGATGGCGTCGGTGGGTAGTATTTTCCTCCACCCTCCTTTCATGTTGTTTCCCTTTCATTGTTTTTTGATTTTGGGAGTTTCTGTTCGAGGTCAAAAATGTCAATTTCACTAGAGAATGGTGAAATCGCCAGATTTCATTGGAGATTCCTTATAGTTTGGGAAAAGGGGTTCCTGAGATGATGTTCGCCTACGTTCGCATATTGATTCTTTAAGGTGTGAATCTGTTTGTATTTTCTGAAGGGGTTTTTCCCCAAATTTATTTTTTTCGGTTTTTTGAAATGGTGGAATTAATTAGGGATTTTTTCAGCCTAAATCTGGTGATGCGTCGGGAGTTGAATGCACTCAGTTACCGATGGTTTCAGCATGGTGGAATGTCCAGTGAGTTGACCAATGATATTCCAAGTTTGGATTTAATTAATTAATTAATTATAAATTGCTATAATTAATTAATTATGGCTACTTTGGGTGATTTGTGAGTTTGGGGCCTTGTGGCAGGTCTGGTTGAACCAAGATGAGGTTGGACGAGCATGGCAGGCCTTGGTAGCTACTGTCGGTCCTTGGCGTCAAAGTGGAACAACTTCGTTTAAGGTAGGTGGTCTCACATACTTGCTTTGTGGTAATTTCTTTTGTTTTATGATGCATGTGGATGCTCAAACACGCCATTGAGGGTGTTTCCCATGTTTAATTTAATTGAATAAGTGTTTTTAATTAATTCAAATGTTTGATTGAATGGTAACTGTTAGGGGTCACGAATAGCCTTTGAGCGCTCATATGAAACATCGACCATCAATGATTGGTGTCGAGACCTTGAGACTATGAGTGGCCTCCAGACCTCTTGTGAGGTGAGGTCGGGCCTTTTTAGGTCCCTTTTTGTTAAATGGTTTATTCAATTTAAATGGCGTGTTTAAATTTAATAAAATGTCGGTTGAAGAAGAACAAGCCCAAGGGTCACGAACAACCTTTGTGTGTTATCTTTTTGCCTTGGCCATTAATGGCCAAGGCCAAGACTGAGAAATATCAGTAGGCCTTTAGACCTCTAGTGAGGTGTGGCAAGACCAAAAGATATTTAAAACATGTGATGGACCTTGAGATCTTAGAGGACTCTCTTGTGGACTTCAAGTCATTCGAGTTCGTTGAGATGAGGATGAAACATGTGACATTGTTCTGTCTGATGTGACCAGACCTAGGTGGACTGAGTGTAGGTTGACCGAAACCGGGTTTGGGTGAGCAGATCGACCTAAAGTGACCCTGACAACTGAGATGGGCTATGGTTTATCTCTTGATTGACGCCTATATGTCAAGACCCATGTAGCTGGAGGGTTCATGCTACCTTGTTGACGATGTGCAGGAAAAATAAATATTGACACCATAAATTTTAACGTGGAAAACCCAATGAGGGAAAAAACCAAAGGACCTAATCTAGAAAGTAGATCCACTATAATCAATGAGTACATGGTAGATACTCCCAAAAATAAAAGGGTTCTCAAAGGTATAACTCTCTAATACAGTAGAAGAAAATATCAGTGGACAAGAGAGGCAGAAAGTAGATTTGACAAAAGAACATCATTCATGGAAGAAGAGAAAACAATAAATTTGACCGTATGGATTTGAATATTGTCGACTGGATAACTGGGTACTGAAAAATCACCAAGATCAGAAGAAAACGAATTTTCGATCAAAGCCAATCACAAAATTGAATCTTTCTCCTCGTATTGACATCGTCTGAAAAGCCTAGCCACTACCTCCCTTTTTAAAACAAAATTGTTCGTGTAAAGATTTGTAACCCCCCCCCCCCTCAAAACACGTCTTTGATTTTTTTTCTTTCTTTATTTATTTAAAAATCGCGTGGTGTGCCAATTGAGGAGGCGCCCCAACAAACTCCCCCTTAGACTAAAGTGGGGATCACCTCCAACCTTGCAATCGGTCGACAAGTCTCAAATTTACCTTTAGGTAAACTCTTGGTCAACATGTATGACCCATTGTCATCAGTGTGGATCTTATTGAGCTCCAACCGTCTTGAATCAAGGACGTTGCAGATCCAATGATACCGAACATCAATATGTTTCGACCTACCATAAAAAGTGGAATTATTTCCCAAACAAATAGCACTCTAACTATAAAAAATTAAAACATACCTGTCCTAATTAAAATTTAGCTCTTAAATAAAAAATTTCATCCACAAAAATTCTTTGCATGCCTCTGTAGTTGCAATAAACTCTGACTGTGTGGTAGATAAAGTAACACATCTCTGTAATCTAGATTGTCAAGATACATCTCCCCTAGTAAAATTGATCAAATAGCCTAAAGTAAAATTTCTCAAATCAATATCTCCTACCATATCTGAATCTATAAAGCCACAAAGCATAGGTTCTCCATTTCTAAAACACAATCTCATATCAGAAATACCATGAAGATAATGAAATATATACTTCACTGATATCTGATGCTCTCTACCTGTATTATATATAAAATGAATGACCACACCAACTACATGAGCTATATCAAATCTAGTACATACCATCACATACATCAAACAACCAACAATAGATGAATAAGGTATGTGATGCATCTCCTCTCTCTCTCTCTCTTCATCAGTAGAAGGTGACTGACTGGTACTAAGATTAAAATGTAAAGCAAGAGGAGTACTGACTATTTTCACTCTATCCATAGAAAATCTTTGAAAAACATTCTCAATATATCTCTTCTGAGACAACTATAATTTCTTGGCCTTTCTGTCACGAGAGATCGACATGTCAAGAATCTGTTGTGTTGGCCCCAAGTCTTTCATCGTAAAAGACTAGCAAAGATCCTTCTTCAATCTGTCAATTCTAGAAGTATCACGACCAATAATAAGCACATCATCAACATAAAGAAACAGTATAATAAAATCATCATCAGTAAATCTTTGAAGAAAAACACAGTGATCAGAAGATATCTTCTTGAAACCCTGATAAAAAATCACAAATTCAAACTTCTTATATCATTACCTCGGAGTTTGCTTCAAACCATACAAACTCTTCTTTAACATGCAGAAATGATTCTCTTTATCTATTTTAAAAAAACCTTCTGGTTGCTCTATATAAATCTCCTCCTCAAAATCTTCATGGAGGAAATTTGTCTTCACATCCATCTGCTCAATCTGTAGATCCAAACTAGCAGTCAAACCAAGAACAACCTGAATGGAAGACATTTTGACAACAGGTGAGAAAATATCATCAAAATCAATACCTTTCTTCTGACGGAAGCCTTTAACAACTAAAATTTCCTTGTATCGTGGAACAGAGCAAGATTATTTATTTTTAATCCGATAAATCCGCCGATTTTTCAAATCTCTCTTACCTATAGGTAATTTCACCAACTCAAAAGTATGGTTGTTGTGAAAGGATATCATTTCATCATCCATTGTCGCAAGTCATATGTCCTTTTGTTCACTTTTTATAGCCTCTTCAAAAGATTTTGGTTCTCCCCCTTCAACGAGGAGCACATACTCATCATGTGAATACTGAGTAGAAATGGTACGATTTCAAGATGACCTCTGAAGTGGAACTATGGGCTCATTAATAACCCTTGGAACCAGATCATCAGAAACAAAAGGTGTATCAGAAACATCTCTAACATGTTCACCCTGAACATCATTCTGCACATCAACACGATCATCAAAATCAACAATATGAGGTCAATATGAATCATAACCTAGCTCAAGACTGACAAAGATATCAGCAGTTGGAGAAGTGGATTTTTCTCCCTTATCAATATCTGCAATAGTATGATGCTCCTTAAACGCTGCATTATGGCTTCTGACAAGTTTCTTCAAAGCAGGATCATAAAACCTGTATCCAAACGCATCGTGTCCATAGCCAATAAAAATACAATGTTGTGACTTACCATAAAGCTTGGATCCCTAATCTCTAGGCACATGAACAAAATCCTTACAACCAGAAACACGTGAGTGTTTGTACCAGATCTCTTTGTCATACCAAAACTTGTTGGGAGTGTCTGTCTGCAAAGCAGCCGCATGTGATAAATTGATAAAATATGCATCAATAAATAAAGCCTCACCCTAAAAATGTTCAGGAAACTTTTATTCTGAAATCAAACAACGAACTATTTCCAACAAATTTATGTTCATCCGCTCAGCTACACCATTTAGCTGAGGTGTCTTGGGAGGCGTCTTTTGATACAAAATATATTCCTATCTACAATACTGGTCAAATGGACTACAATACTCATCCCCATTGTTTGTGTGAATACATTTCAATTTCTTACCATATTTTCTCTTAGTTGAAACCTAAAATTGCTTTAAAACACTGAGCACCTAACTTTTGGCATTCAAAACATAAACTCAAAGCTTACACAAGTAGTCATCAATAAATGTCACCAAATAAAGACTGCAACTAAAGGTCTTAGATTTCAAAGGACCGCAAAGATCAGAATGTACTAATTCAAGTACCTGTGACTTCTTGTGCAAAGGATGGCTATTGAAACTCACTTTGCTCTGTTTTCCAGCCATACAGTGATTGCACGTGTCCAATTTGACACTCTTCAAATCTGGAAGTAGATTTATCTTAACCAAACAACCAAGTCCTTTCACGCTAATGTGGCTAAGCCACTTATGTCATAACTTGGACGAAACATTGCACTCAACAACGCAAGCAGTATCACAAGAAATAAAAGCTCTGGTCCAATACAAAACCTGGTTGCTTCTTCCATAGAGCTACAATCAAAGAACCATTGGAAATCTTCCATTGGCCATCAACAATGGTACTGATAATGTCGTAATCATCAGAAGCAATATTAATGGAGTCATAAACAATAACAAGATCAGCCTCTGTAGCAGCGGCGACACGATCATCTCCATCACCATTTTTCTTCTGCTGGTTTTCCTTCATTCTATTTTATCTTTTCAGCTGATAACAAAACTCCTTAACATGCCCTTTCTTACCACACTGATGACATTCAAACTCTCTCTATTTCGGCCTGGATTTGTTTATGTCTTTTCTCTTACCTCGACTACTGTGTCTCTGATTCTTTTTCTGGCTTCCCCCTATTCTCTGTGATTAAAAGATCTGAAGAAGTTTTCTCCTCAGTATGTCTCCTGACCTCTTCATTCAGAACAGTAGACTTAACGAAGTTGAGTGTCACAACACCATTAGAAGTAGAACTGGTTAGAGTAACACCTAAATTCTCCCAAGAATCGGGTAAGTGTTAAGCCACAAAAGCGCAAAAATATCATCTTCAAATTTAATACTCATACCAGACAATTGATCAAAACATTCTTGATATTCACTCAAATAGTTATAAATAGGCGTACCTTCTTTGTACCTCAAATTCATCATTTGTTTGAGAATAAACAATTTATTGTTTCATGTCTTGAAAACATAAGTAGTTCTCAAACTTCTCTCACAAAGTTATGACGTGAGAGATGTTGACAATATGGTTTATTACATTGTCTTCGATCCACTAACGAATTAAACCACAAATCATCTCATGCTTAAACTCTCATTCTTCATCTAACATTCATTATGACTTCCGAGTACTAAGCATTGGAAGATGCATTTGCTTGACTAAAAGAAGATCCTTCATTTTTAATCATCACATATGGTAGTTGGTACCATTTAACAAAATCATTCGACTATAATTGGTTTCCATAATTTATTTGGACAAAAACAAACCCTCTGATACCAGATGTTGGGAAAGATGACAAGCGATGAACGCGCAAACAACATCAAAGCGAATGTGCGGTGGAAATAAAAAAATTTCCCTTCAAACAAGCCTGGAAAACGAAAGTGGATGCGCAGCGACCAAATAAAATGTGCAGAAAAAATAAATGTTAACACCAAAGATTTTAAACGTGGAAAAACCCAATGAGGGAAAAAAATCATGGGACCTAGTCTAGAAAGCATATGCACTATAATCAATGAGTACACGGTAGTAAGTCTCAAAAATGAAAGGGATCTCAAAAGTATAATTCTCTGATATAGCGGAAGAAAATACCAACGGATAAGAGAGGCAGAAAGCAGATCTGACAAAAGAACATCGTCTGTGAAAACAATAAATTTGACCGTACGGGTCTGAAGATCGTCGATTGAATAACTGGGTGCTCAAAAATCACCAAGATTATAAGAAAACTGATTGTCGATCAAAGCTGAACAGAAAACTGAATCTTACTCCTCGTATTGACGTCATCTGAAAAGCCTAACCTAGTCGTCGCCCCCCCCCCCCCTTTTAAAACAAGTGTCCATGTAAAGATTTGTAACCCCCCCTCAAAACACGTCTTTGCCTTTTTTTTCTTTTTTTCTTTATTTATCTAAGAACTGTGTTGTGCGCTAATCGAGGAGGCGCCCCGACACATCACTGCATATGCTATTTAGTATGAGACCGCGTTGATGGTGCCCTATTAAGTTATATACTCACACCTTGCTCAGGTTGTCATTGCACTTGGGTACTCGAGCAAACATTCACTTGGTTACAGGCACAGGTTGGGTTGAGACTCGAGATAGCGTGGTTGAGCAGGATAGCTAGAATGGTTTTAGGAGATTGGACGAGGTTTGGCTCGGAGATGTAGTAGAGTCACTTTTATTATTTTATTATTATTTTTTATTCTAATATGTATTTGTAATCGGCCTGGTGGGCGGTCTTCCTTGTACAACATGGATGTTGAGGACCCCCAACTTATTTATTTCCGTGTAGTTTGGTTATTTGATGTTGCACATGATTTTTGGTTATTTATTTATCATTGCGCCCTCTGAGATTGGGGGTATAATATCTCATTGTACCATCTCACACCGCCACTGCTAGTCGGCATCTTTTGAGGCGTGCATGAAGTCATGTGGTGAATTGATCCATCCATTGTTTTTATAGTTAGTTGGGACATGACGTTACATAATCTCTCCTGTTTGATATTACCAAATGCAAACTTCATGAAATGAATTATTATCTGGTTACGAGTACTTGCACTTGACAGTCATGACTTTATGTGTCTCGTCATAAAATGTTTTATTGCCATAAAATGACATTTAAAAATATCATAAAATCATTTTAAGGTTTTCATCATTACAGAAAACTAATATATTCTTTTTAATACGACAAATTGATGCCTCTATTTGGGCATGCGCTGGTGGAGCCATTGTTTAGGTGCGCACCGTAGTAGGCGCATGGCTTCAATGTTATCGGTGCCTCCATTCAGGTGTGCCTCTCCGTGGCGCAGCTTAGATGATTTTGTAATCTCAATAAAGCACATTTTAGATGATTTTTGTAAAAAACACAGCTTTATCACAGTTTTTTTTAATGGACTTTATATTAAATAAAAAAATTGAACCTAACAATACACGCGCATCAAAATTTAAATTTATGGATGAAATTCTCTAAAATTTAACTAGGAAATAAATAAGGCAACATCCATTCGTTGCAGAAACCAAGAATGAAGACCATTAAATTTAAAACTCCAATCAAGATGGTGAGAAGAAACACCACGTACAGCAAACCAATCCAAAATCTAACAGTCATTAGCTGCATTCATGGAAGCCATTACCAACTGAGGCTGCACCACAAAACCATCCTTTCTTGCCCTGATGCGCTCACGCTGTAGCCTGAAATTCTCTCGCTTCCGTGCCCTGTAACTGTTGGGATTTTCAGGCTGCTCCACACGGGGATACACGCTTATCTGCTCACCAAAAAACCCACCATCACCATATCCATTCTCCTAAAATAAACCCATCCCATAACCGCAACACCTTTACCTTTTTCCTCTCAGGCCCAAACTTCTCGAATCTTACCAATCCATCAATCAAAGAAAAAATCGTGTGATCTTTTCCCATCCCAACATTCTTCCCAGGATGGAACTGGCATCAAATAAAAAAACAGAGAACATTGATTCATGCAATTGATCAGTCATGCTCGTTTTCAGTTCATTAACGCAGTTGAGTTGTTTAAGTTTAGCAGAATGTTCAAATCACAAAGAACATTGATTCCAAACTCAATTCCCTCGAGAAAAACGGGCCATTACAATGTCAGTTCATGAAGTTCAACTTTCATCCCAGGACGGAACTGGAAAATGTCAGTTCATTGAGGCCAAATTCTTGAAGCAGGAGTGTAAGAGGGAGAGAGATTATTTAGAAGACGATATCCTTCCAGATCAAAATTTGTATAGAACCAATCGGACAGTGATTCTCTAGATTCATGAAATTTATAGCGAGCGAGCACGAAAGATTGTCGCCTATTACTTAACCCTAACTGCGATCTCCATCCGCAGTGCAAAAGGGAAGGGGAGATGGAAGAAGCAGGGCCGTACCTTCGTTCCGCGTTGCCGGACGATAATCGCACCGGGCTTGGCGAGCTGCTCGCCGTAGATCTTGACGCCGAGCCTCTGCCCTCTCGAATCTCGACCGTTCTTCGTGCTGCCCGCGCCCTTCTTGTGCGCCGACTCGATCGTCAGCGGAGATTTGAGAGGAAAGGAGACCGACGCAGACCGATTTACGCCAGCAACTCCGAAGTCACCTTTGAAGAAAAAGGAAGAAGAACTCGAAGTCAGGGACAGCCCCTTGAATGCTCCATCGAGCATAAACGAAGCCGCCATCGCCCTCCGCCGAGCGTTCAGAACCCGAAGAACGAACGCCTTATCTTCGGTGCTCCCAAATGGGTCGGGTTTGCAAATCCTGACCGGAGCGGTGGACCCCCGGACGGCCTAAAATATTGCCACGTGTCCACCCACTTCCCGAAGCTCACCACCCACATCCGCAATCAATCACCTCCGCCGACAGCAATGCACGGACAACACGGAATCTAAAGCCCACCCTCCAAATAGCCAACAATGAACCCGCAGAAGGGAAAGCAGAAACACGGACGATGAAGATCCGGCGGCAGCTCGTTCGTGGGAAACAATGGCTTCCTGGAGTCGTCATGGGGGTCGCTTTAGCTGGCGCGTTCTTCGTCGCCAGTTTCGTACTCGTAGCCGGCGGTCCCGTTCTCACGCGGTGCAACCTCCGCGGCGGAGGCGCTGGCCACTACTCTACTCCCGCCGCCGCCGCCGGGACCCAGCTCGTCGCCATCCTCCACTACGCCACCACGCGCGTGGTCCCGCAGCAGACGCTCGCGGAGATCAGAGTCTCCTTCGACGTTCTCCGATCTCTCTCGCCCTGCAACTTCCTAGTCTTCGGCCTCGGCCACGATTCTCTCATGTGGGCCTCCTTCAACCCCCGCGGGAACACGGTGTTCCTGGAGGAAGACCCCCGCTGGGTGCAGAAGGTCCTGAAGAACGCCCCGTTCCTGCGCGCCCACCCCGTGCGTTATCCCACGCGCCTCTCCGAGGCCAGCGATCTCCTCCGGTACTACAGATCGGAGCCGGACTGCGTGAAGCCGATCGGCGCGAGCCTGAGGAGGAGCCGGTGCAGGCTGGCGTTGACGACGCTTCCAAAGGAGGTTTACGAGACGGAGTGGGATCTGATCATGATCGACGCTCCGAGAGGGTACCACGCGGCGGCGCCGGGGCGGATGGGGGCGATCTTCACCGCGGCCGTGATGGCGAGGGCCGGGAGGCGCGTGAGGGTGACGCACGTCTTCCTCCACGATGTGAATCGGAGGACAGAGAGGATTTATGCGGAGGAGTTCCTGTGCAAAAAGTACCTGGCGAAGGCTGTAGGAAGGTTGTGGCATTTCCAGATTCCACCTTCCAACGACACCGGCCGTCGCACTTCCGGTGCCTTTTGCTGAATCATGAACTCTATTTCGGCGCGGATCATGGGACTGTGGATTTTAAATGTACAAATAAAATAAAGTTATGATATTATACATGTGGGACCCACCGCCAAACAGGTCCGAGATTAAAGAAAATAATATATGTTTTGGTTTGATGAACCATGATGAAATAAATAAATAAATATAATAATTATATATCACACATCTTTTTCGTCCTTGAATTTGGATTGTTCGATATATGTTTAAGATGCGTTGAAGAAATTATTTGAAGAGTTGGTTGGTTGTTGGAGGTGTTTGAAAGCTTCTAAGATACACTGTAATAACTTGATGGGTGAATTGTAGACTATGATACAAGAAAATGATTTCAATAAAATCATAAATACAACTTAATGATATCATACCATATGATAAGTGATGGGTTTCTAAGACTTTATTACTGTAAAAAAAACACCATGGAGGCAAATTTGAAATACCAAGATCATATGGAATAAGAGCACTGAGAATGGTTTTTTAAAACAAAATGAAAAACATATTTCACAGTCTTGTATTGATCTTCAATGAACGCCGAGATTGATAATGATCACTAAACACCTTTATAATAAAGGAAACATGAAGAAACAAATAGTATTTCGATCGAGTGTTGCTTGTTTTCTCTTTCATTCTTTGCGATGAAGCAACCGTAGAGTTGCGTCCTAAAACCAATCACTTTGTACTTTAGATTGTATATTTCGTGAATTTGAATCTTAATATTTTATCACATATCGATTGTTCTTCTACATAACATTAATGTGATAATGTCCTAAAATATCCACCGCATTTAAAAAAGTCATTGCAATTTTCCGCTATAACAAGAACCTTGAAGTGTCATTACGATATTCTTAAATATTGTTCTATAATCAGATTACATTTTGTGATGGGACACGTCGTATGTTGGTCGTCAAATGCGAGTACTCGTAAGCATATGAGTATTTATCTCATAAAGTTTACACTTAATCTCCAAGACTGAAGATTATGTGAACAAACTCGCATGTATGAATTCTCCATGTTTATGTGTCATCAACATTCCTATCCGTGAGCGTGTGTAATGGTCTTTGAGACTTTAAAATTATTATTAATGCATATTATGTTGGAGTTGGTGGCCTAGAACCAACTACTTTGTACTTTATTTATTAAATAAACACCTTATCACATCTTGATTGTTATTCTGCGTGACAATGCATGTGATAATGTCCCAAGAATAGTTGTTGCATTAAAGGGTCATAGCGGATCTCTACTACGATGAGAACCCGAAAGTGTCATAACACTGTTCTTGAATATATGTTCTATAACCGAATGATGTTATTTGAGGGACACAAATAATACAGGTCATTAGGGGTGAGGACTCATACAACTTTGAGGCACCTCCTCATGGTGTGCGCCCTTGGTAATATCCAGGAGGATATTATGAGAACAAGACCCGCCAGTAGGAAATCCACATTTAATAGTGTCATTGGATGTTCCTATCTGCGGACGTGTGTATTGGTCCTTGAACTTTAAGATTATTATTAATGAGTATTACAACTCATACACTTAGATGTATTGACAAAAACTGTGACGACACACTGTTCGCAGCGAGGTAGGATACGTTGGGTGCGTCACGAGTAATACTGCATTAATAGACAATGCGAGAAAGAATTTGTCTCTTCTGTTCCATAATGGAAGTAGATATCTCAAGCTATTTGATGAAATTGATATAACCTAAATAAATCCATGACCATGGTAAGGAATTGACGAGTTCAATTCCGGAAAGTCAAAGAAAGAATAATCGAGCACATGAGTTGATGACACTAGCATGCAACCCGCTTGATTTGAGATATCATGACAAAGGGATTATATTACACAGTAAGCGTTCATATGAGGTGACACATCATTGCGGCATTAACTTCTTTCTCTATGGGTGCATTGACATGTTGCTAGACGCTAACCTTGGACTTTAGGCAGACTCCGCTGGTCGCGCTGTCGTGACACGCCAAATTGATTATGATTTTAAGATTGATTTATAGTCTAGGGGAGACCCTAGGTCGTCTCTCGGGGAGCATTGATAGGTTTTGAGTATGTATTTTTAATAAGAATTACTAAAGAGGGGGGGGGGGAGGTTTTGAAAATATATTTAAGTAAATTACTTAATTAAAGAGTTAAATAGTTGATAAATAAAGGCGGTGTATTAATAATTATGAGAGAAGAAGATCATTGCAAGTTCACTACACATCTTGGATAGTTCATTGTTCTGAAAATTTAACATGGTTTTGTTTAATTCTTTGGTTGAAGGTTGTCAAGATCTGGACTCCCCTCTTGCCTCTTCAAATGATGCTTAAAGAACCACCCCTTGGCACAACAATCGTGTTTCCAAGATTTGGTTATCAAACATAGAATAAGAGGTCTACCAAAGCATACTTAAATCTTATGTATGTGTGAGATAAATAGGATTATTGTGTTGTCCAATCGGAACAACCCAAGATTCTCACTTGAAATCTCAACCCAATCGGTGTTGAAATAAAAAGCGTTCCACTTAATTATATCAAATGAAATGCAATCAGGGGAAAGCATGTCAAGAAAAAAAATAAGTGAAATATTCAGCACACAAATTATACAAAACCAGTAGAAGAGCATGTGCTGGAACTCCCTCCCAAGTTTCTGTAACTCCCTCGAAATGATCGTCCACCGTTCAACTCGCCATCGAGAGGAGGAGGAGGCTCGGGTGGAACTCCCTCTTCATCCTTAATTCCCTTATGAGGATAGGGGCCTCCAGAACTCCTTGGATGATGAGAGGACTTCTTTGGGTCTCCAAAATACCAGAGCTTTGCCTTCTGGCCGAACTTACAAATGGGGAGCCCAAGGTGCCATTTTATAGGAAAATGGGAGGTGGTTTTGAGCACTCAGAATTCATAAAACTACTTTTCATAGGTGTTTAGACCTTCAGACAACCTTATCTAGATTTGGAGAAAATAAAAAATTTGTAGCCTCACATCTTGGCTGTCTCCATCGAAAGTTTGGCATAAATTGAACACCTATAGCCCGAGATATGGACAGATCACAACACACCACTTTTGACATCGTGCAGATTCGGTGTGCTGAACAGATCATGTCAGTTGGGACACTAGATGGCCGAATGAATCTCGGATTCCTTCATATAAAATGTATCCCAATGAAATTTGGACCAGCCCACAAAATATCAGCCCAATTGGACGCACGGTTTAGGAGCAGTGTGTGGATTAATAAAATGGTGTGCTTGGATCCTGCGCAGTTTAGCCCATTTTTCTTGGACACCACCATGGGCCCTCCAAATCACCTCCTCCTACAATGGAATCATCAAAACAAGTAACATTTCCCTTTTTAATAGTTATAAACACAAAATAAATGATTCAAAAATGGAATGAAACTTGTCATTATTTTTATAATTTTCAATATAAAACAAGTTTAGCACAGTGGTGTAAATGTGAAAATTACACAGTGAATTGTGGTACGATCACACCCCCACAACTAAACATTTGCACTCCTGGGAAAAGTCACACATCCAAATAAAATGATGCAGATAAATATTCTCAACATCATGAAGATTTAACATTTGAGGAAATTTTAATCCATTAAAGTAATGTGATCAATGCACGAACCACACCAAGGAGTTCTTCCTAGTGAAAATGGAAAAAGATATCTCATAAATCATATCACAATGAAATTCAAAGAGATTCATGACACCAACATGAGAAATGAATTCAAAAGTAAACCATTCAACTAAATCTCCACGCGTGTGTGTGAAAACCATTCCATGCTATCATTTCCACTTTCTATCTAATAAATATAGGTTATTTTAAAATTATTCAGCTTTAAATGAATTTTCACCAAACCTACCCAACATCCTTTGCAATAATATTTCAAGACCCACTCACTTAAGCATTCACAGAATTCAAACCATAAGCTCCCGACCTAGATATCCCCATATGTTGTACATTTCATCACTCCCCTCTGTTGACCTCACCTGTTTTGATAATCTCAATCATGTATTCATATGTGTTGAAAATCCCAATTATGTTTTCATTCTCTATGATATTTTTAAGTATCATTGATCTATACTTTAATTCTTTCAAATCTGTGATCAAACCAATAATAATTTGTAAAATAGTCATTGGAAAATGTTAATCCTCATTTATCCATGTTCATACAAGTTATAAATTGATTCTAACACAATCGGGTGTGTTCTGCATAAAACAGATAAGTAATCTGCCTATAGCTACTGATAAAGAGCTACCGGTAACCAGTCTACCGATAGACTTAGTCTACCGACAGACAGCTACCGATATACTTAACACAGAGCTACCGATGTACCTATAAATGTAAGCTACTGACTTACAGACAGCTACCAATACAAATATAGAGCTACCGGTGTAAGTATAACTAGCTACCGATGGAATAAGAGTCATCGATGGACGAAGCTACTGACAGACTCACAGCTACCGATACAAGCATGGAGCTACCGATGCATGGAGCTACCGATGCATGGAGCTACCGATGCATGGAGCTACCGATGCATGGAGCTACCGACGCATACAGCTACCGACGCATGGAGCTACCGATAAACAAAGTCACCGATACAAGCATGTACCAACCGACGCATAGAGCCACCGATAGAGTCAAAGCAACTTATGACATTGAGCTACCGATGTTCAAGCTACCGATGTTCAAGATACCGATGCTGATTACCTACCGATCACTCGACTCACTGTTTGAATTTCTTTATTTATCTTTATTTAATCTATCTAACGGTCATATCATACATTTTAATGATTTGTCAAATATCTGATAAAGGTTGTCGGATGTCAGGAATCCGTACCTCGTACCTGCAGAAAGGAAATCTTTTATGTCTCCTGTTGCACGTGACATAAATACAAGAAGACTCTGCTGAAGAGTAAGAGACAACACACAGAGAAAAGGAAGACATACGACATACTCAAAAAAAGCTCTGTGCATACAAGAAGAACCAAGCAAGACAGAATCACATAGACAATCAAGACTACTCAAGAAGAGTTCTGTGCATACAAAAGAATATCGAAGAGCTTCATCGACTACATTTTTTTCACTCTGTGAACCTGGAGCATACGACACTCTGTTTCTCAAACAGAAACGAGAAGAGGACTCAGACTCACTTCTGATCGAATCCAAAGGAGTCCAGAGCTACACTGAAATCACCAGAACCACTTCTAGACTCTACATATCTTGTTCTGTGATTTATTACTATACTTTTCGAGCAGTGTGTGTTATCTGCTGTATCTAACACATACACTGTCTCCTGTACTCAAACTGAAGGATTTGTAAATCCTTACCAAACTCTTTCATTCTTTCTTTCCCACGAATAACAGTGGTAGAGGTCGTGTGTGACCTGGACAACTGGTTGCTGTTGTACTGTTTCCCACGAAGAACAGTGGTAGAGGTCTTGGACCTGGACAGTTGTAAACTATTGAACCCCGATCCAGGGTGTGGATCATTTTTATATAAACTTTTGAGAGGACTAAGTCTCGACTTGAGACTGAACCTCTTGGTTACATTGTTGTGCCATCTCTTTCAAAGTTTTATTCCGCTGCTAATCACTTTAAAACTAATACTGTTTTTAAAGTTACTTTGATAATTAAATTAGCAAGTGTTTATGTTAAGTGTAGATTAGTAAGTTAGTTTCAAAAGATAATCACACACTCCTGTGTTGATTAACTAGGAATTAATCAATCCCTTGAGAATCTAACAGAACCTCTACTTTAATATAAATTCACTACAGTTTAATTTATTATTTTATTTGGGGGTCTTTAAGACACTGTTTTTAAATACAGAAATTTTAATTGGTACTCAATTCACCCCCCTCTTGAGTAAACCACTCCGACCAACACTTGGTATCAAAGGATTGAAAATACTTTCTAAAAGTACTCTGCTTTTGAACTGTGATTTTAGTTGTATTTTAAAGTTCTTAAAATTTCTGTTATATCTAAATTTTTATCTCTTTAAAATTTTCTTATCATGGACAATAGACTTGAGGGTGCTGCTACTAACCGGCCACCTTTCTTCAATGGAACTAATTATGCTCAGTGGAAACTGAAAATGAAAATTCATCTAGAAAGTATAGGTTTTGATATTTGAACTGCTATTGAATCAGAATACAAAATTCTCACTACTGCTAGATCTACTTGGGATGAACCTATAAAGACTGATTACAATAACAACTGTAAAGCTATGAATGCCTTGTACTGTGCTCTAGGAGATGAAGAGTTTAATATAATTTCTGCTTGTAAAACTGCATATGAAATTTGGGATACCTTAGCTGTTTCTCATGAAGGAACAAAGAATGTTAAAGAAATGAGATTGAACACTTATACTATCAAGTATGATAATTTTAAAATGAAGCCTGACGAACCCATTTATGACATGTATCTCAGGTTCAATGAAATTGTCAATACAACGATCTCACTGGGAAAGGATGTCTCATCGAAGGAACAAATTATGAGAATTTTGAGATGTCTACCTGATAGATGGAGAGGCACATCTGTCTCAATCAGAGAATCATGTGACATTGCTGCTCTACCTGTCAAGGAACTAATTGGCAAGCTGATGATGTATGAATAAGAGCTTAAAGTGAATAAGGAGGAAGAAAATGAACCTTCAAGAAAGTCTGTCGCTTTCAAATCCTCAACTTCAAAGAATAAGGACAAAGAAAAGCTTCAAGCTGTAGTTGAAAGTTCAAGCTGTGAAGACAGTGAAAGTGATTCTGACAGTGATGCTGAGATGGCTCACATTGCTAGAAGATTTAAGAAATTTTATAGGAAAAAGAAGTTCTTCAGAAAAACAACTTATAAGGGTAAGTATGATCACCAAGGCAAATGGAAAAAGGATTGGAAGAAGAATGACAAATCAGATGATGTTGTCTGCTATGAGTGCAAGCGAAAAGGACACATTAAATCCAACTGTCCAAAGATGAAGTATAAAAAGAAATATGAATATAAGGACAATAAGTTTAAGAAAGCCATGAAGGCTACTTGGAGTGCTTCAGAAGACAGCACAAGTGAAGCTGAATCTTCAGACTCTGAAAGGAATCGAGCCAACATGTGTTTTATGACAAACACTTCTGAGGTAACATCAGAAACTCTTGCTTCAAATTCATATTATTCTGGAGATGATTCTGAAGGTGATAACATGTCTAAATCTGAACTGTTTGAATATTGTGATATGCTGGAAGAGACATGTAATGAACTTAAGGATAAATACAAAGGTTTAAAGAAACAACATGCTTTAAGTGTTAAGCATAAACCTGATCTTGATATAGAAAAAGAGAAAAATGCTCAACTGTTAAAAGAAAACACTGAACTGAAACTATCTAATGAGCAACTCAGAAAAGACTTAGAGAAGTTCACAAATGGCAAGAATACTCTAACACAGATGCTAGGAAAACAAGTTTCACCTAAATATACTACTGGTATAGGATACCAACCTGGACAAAGGAAAATTGCCAAAACTAGATTCATTACTAAATCTGGACAGAATGAAGGTAATTCTGGAACTTCATATGTTTCAACAAGTTATATACATAGCTATGGTTCTAATAAAGTTTATCTTTCAAAACATATCAATTCTACAAATTATATGAGACCCATTAGACAAATATGGGTACCTAAAGTGTTATTGGCTAACCTATCTGGACCCAAGAAAATCTGGGTACCAAAATCATCTCCCATCTAAATCTATTTTGTAGGGAACTTGCTTAAAGAGCTCCTATAAAGAGACTTGGTATTTGGACAGTGGATGTTCAAGACATATGTCAGGAGACTTTTCTTGTTTCAAGAGTTTAATAAAAGTTGATGGAGGCTTTTTCACCTTTGGTGATAATTCAAAAGGAAAAATCATCGGCCTAGGCCAGATTGGTAACACTGATTCAATTTTGATTTCTAAAGTCTTATTTGTTGATGGCCTTAAATACAATTTATTAAGTATTTCTCAGTTATGTGATGATGGTTTTCATGTTAAATTTGAAAATGATTCTTGCAAAGTTTTTAATTCTAAGAATATTTTGGTATTTTCTGCCTTAAGAAATGAAAATGTTTATGCTGTTAATCTGAATTCTTTAGCTAAGCAGAATATTACTTGTTTGAATGCTTTTCATAAAGAATCTTGGCTATGGCACAGAAGATTGGGACATTGCAACATTCACTCACTTAGAAAACTCTCTAGAAAAAACCTAGTTAGAGACCTACCTAAATTATAATTCCCAAATGATAGAGTGTGTAACCCCTGTCAAAAGGGAAAACAACACAAAGTTTCTTTTAAATCAAAGAAAGAAGTTTCGACTTCTCAACCACTTGAATTGGTTCACATGGATTTGTTTGGACCATCAAGAGTTTCTAGTTTAAATGGGAAGCACTATGTTTATGTTCTTGTAGATGACTTTTCTCGATATACTTGGGTATATTTTCTAGCTCACAAAAGTGAAGCTTGTTCTTCTTTTGTTAAATACTCTAAATCTGTAGAGAACCTTAGTGGACTTAAGATTAAAACCTTGAGGAGTGATCATGGTCGTGAGTTTGAAAATCAAGATTTTGAATCTTATTGCTCACACAATGGCTATACTCATAACTTTTCTGCCCCTAGAACACCCCAGCAGAATGGTGTAGTAGAAAGAAGAAACTGAACCCTTCAAGAAATTGCTAGAACCATGCTCAATGAATATGATCTGCCTATTTATTTTTGGGCTGAAGCTGTAAATACAGCTTGTTATGTTATTAATAGAGTCTTAATCAGACCTGTTCTTAAGAAAACCCCTTATGAATTGTGGAACAATTGAAAGCCTAAGGTTAATTACTTTAAAGTTTTTGGTTGCAAAGTATTTATTCTAAATACTAAAGACAATCTGGATAAGTTTGCTTCCAAAAGTGATGAAGGAATTTTTCTGGGTTACTCTATTTCAAGTAAAGCCTATAGAGTATTCAATAAGAAAACTAAATGTGTGGAAGAATCTGTTCACATCAAGTTTGATGAAACTGATCCACATGAGCCTAAAACCTCTCTTGAGAATCTTGAAGAAGATTTGTCTATTCTGTACCTTAATGATAATTCTAAAGAACCTGTTATAAAAGCATCCAGTTCTGGACTTTTTCCAGAATCTGCTTCTATTGAACCCGAACCTATAGATGAACCTGAAATTTCTAGTCCAACCTTTACCAGATCAACAAGGATTCTAAAGAATCATCCTTTAGAAGCTGTTGTTGGTAATCTTGATAGAGGAACACAAACTAGAGCTTCTCTAAGAAACCAGGTTGAACATCAAGCTTTTCTTTCACAGCTAGAACCCAAAAATATCAATGATGCTATCAATGATGAATTCTGGGTAATAGCTATGCAGGAAGAATTAAATCAGTTTGAGAGAAACAAAGTCTGGGAATTAGTTGACAGACCTAAGGACACTTTGACAATAGGCACAAAATGGGTTTTTAGAAATAAAGTGGATGAATCTGGAAATATAGTTAGAAACAAAGCTAGACTAGTTGCACAGGGATATAGTCAAGAAGAAGGTATAGACTATGAGGAAACTTTTGCACCTGTAGCTAGACTAGAATCCATTAGGATCTTACTTGCATATGCTGCACATCTGGATTTCAAGTTATATCAAATGGATGTGAAAAGTGCATTTCTAAATGGTTTTATAATTGAAGATGTTTTTGTAGAACAACCACCTGGATTTACTAACCCCCATTTTCCAAATCAAGTTTTTAAACTTTCTAAAGCTTTGTATGGTTTAAAACAAGCTCCAAGATCTTGGTATGATAGACTTAGCAATTTCCTTATTTCAAAAGGTTTTACTAAAGGGATTGCTGATCCAACTCTTTTCATTAAAAGAATTTCTAAAGATGTTTTAGTTGTACAAATATATGTTGATGATATTATTTTTGGATCTTCTAAACATTCTTTATGTACTGATTTTTCAAAAAGTATGCAAAATGAATTTGAAATGAGCTTAATGGGAGAGCTTAAGTACTTTCTTGGATTTCAAGTATTTCAAAATGAAAATGGTATTATTTTGAATCAAAGTAAATATACAAAGGATCTTTTAAAACGTTTTGGATTGGATAGTATTAAGGAAAGTGATACTCCTATGAGTACTACCTGTAAATTGGACGCAGATGAAACTGGGAAACCAGTTGATCAAAAAAATTACAGAGGTATGATTGGTAGTTTACTTTATCTTACTACTAGTCGACCTGATATTATGTTTAGTGTGTGTATGTGTGCTAGATTTCAAGCTACTCCAAAAGAATCTCATTTGCTTGCTGTTAAAAGAATTTTTAAATATCTTAAACACACGGTTAACTTAGGTTTGTTTTACCCAAAAGGAAAATCCTTTGAGTTAATGAGTTATTCAGATGCTGACTTTGCTGTTTGTAAGTTAGATAGAAAAAGCACATCAGGAACATGTCATTTGCTTGGAAAATCCTTAGTTTCTTGGTGTAGTAAGAAACAGAACTCAGTTGCATTATCTATTGCTGGAGCAGAATATATAGCTGCTGGTAGTTGCTGTGCACAAATTCTGTGGATGAAACACACTCTTTTGGACTATGGATATGTTTTTAAACATGTTTCAATCAATTGTGATAACACCAGTGCAATAAACATCTCTAAGAATCCTGTATCTCACTCTAGAACCAAACACATAGATGTAAGACACCATTTCCTAAGAGATCACTATCAAAAAGTTGATATTTCTCTTGAATTTATTGGCACTGAACATCAATTGGCTGATATTTTCACTAAACCTTTAAATTCGGATAGGCTAAGTTACATAAGACACGAATTGGGAATGTTTAATCACAACCGGTGTGAAAATTCTCACCGATGTTGAAAATCCTCACCGATGTGAAATTCTCACCGATGTGGAAATTCTCACTGATGTGAAAATTATCACCGATGTTGAAAATCCTCACCGATGTGAAATTCTCACCGATGTGGAAATTCTCACTGATGTGAAATTCTCACCGATGTTGAAAATCCTCACCGATGTACAATTCTCACCGATGATTAACTCACACCGATGCAAGGTTTTTAAAACTTCTGTCTGCCGCCAAGAATACGAATCGTTTTATTTCATTTTATTACTATATTTTAGTCGTTTATTTGGAATTCCTAAATGATAAAAACTAAGTCTAAGACACTTCCTACCTCACCAAGCTCAAAACCTCTCACCTTCGAACCTTTGCTCCCAAATCGGCCAAGAACCCTAAACCCCCGATGGCAAAAACCAAGCTTCCTATCATCAGAGATGAAAGTGGAGAACCTAACGCTAAGAAGCAGAAGACACAACATAAAGCCAATGTTAGTGAAGTCAGAACTAGATCGGGAAAGCGACCAGTGAATCCTCACTTGCAGAATAGAGACATAGTAATCGAGAAGGAACTGTGCGTGGAATGGCTACTGCCTAGAAAATCGTTAGTACTCAAGATTCTGGAGGACCAGAAATGGGTGGATTGTTTCTCGAATAACAACGGCCCATACTACCCGAAGTTGGTAAAACAGTTCTACGAGTTTGTAACCTTTGAGAAGGCTGAAAATGAGAATCGGGTAATCTCGTTTTTAAATGGAAAAGAGATGTCTTTTTCTTCAGTAGAGTGGGCTGAGAGTTTGAAAGTACCACATGAAGGTGTATCTGGGTATGTATCAAGAGCAATGCCACCTAGCAGTGATATCTTTGATTATGAAACCGCCTTACAAGAGTTGACTGGTAATGGGAATCAAAGGCAAGTGGTTGCTGCTGAAATGGATGGAGAGAATCGACTGCTTTTCAAGTTTGTTCAGCATGTGTTGATACCGAGGCGAGGAGATTTTGTAAATCTGAGATATCAAGATATCTATCTTCTTCATTTGCTAAGACATGGTGTAAAAATCAATCTGTGCAGATTGTTAATGCTTCAAATGGAAGACATGATTAGACCAAAGTCAAAGACTAATGCTTTGTTCTTTGCCAAGCTAATTTCAGTAATGATAAAAGTGAAAGGAATAGCTGAGTCTCATGATGAGACAGTTGTAGTCAAGAACAATTTCTGCATCACCTCGACTGTATGTAAGTACATGAAAATTAACTGGAACCCATGGAAGGGAGAATGGGTCAGTGATGATCAGAAGATATATGATAGGTTTAATCCTGTGGATCATCCCTCAAGACCAAAGGATATGAGAGATCCAAGTCTGAGACCTGATGAAGAGGAACCTGTTTATAGTGATGAAACAGAATAAGAAGAAGAAGAAACTCCTATGGATGTTGGAGGACATCCAGACTTTCCCCCAAGTCCTGTTGCAGAATTGGTCTATTCTAGGAAAGGAAAGGTAGAGGAAATTTTGTCTACTCATGAGGAAGACCAGTCTGTGCCTCACCAAGAAGAAGAGGAAAAGGAAAATGTATCTGAATCGCCTGCTTCTGGTAGTTTAAGCATGAGTCCTTTGATTGGAAACTCAGCTATGCCTGCTGCTGAAGTAGAAAAAGATACAGAAGAAGCTGTACCTGTATCAGAAGATCTTCTAGATGCTGCACCGGTGGAACTTGTAGTAGAAGATTCTGATGAAGAGAATCCAGCTCTGAATGCTGTTGTGATACATGAGAATGCACCCATTGAGGGGGAGCATCAATATGTTCTTGGAAATGTTACAGTAGCTGTTGAGCTTGGAGACTGGGTAGAAGACCCAGGGTTTATAGTCTGTGGATTGGATTATCCAGATTCTGATAATGAGATAACTGTGAATAGACCGAAGACCAATTATGATCTTGCTTCGGAGTTGTTGCCAGATGATGTGGTCAGATTTCATGACCTGAATAAGCTGAAAGAGGACCTCAAAACCAGTTTTGTTGAAGAAGTGAAGTTAATGGAAACCTCTCTTGCATCCTCAATTAATTCAATAATGACTGATTCTGTAGTTAGATTGACCTCATCAAGAGGATCTGCTGCTCCAAATGATTTTGTCTCTAAATCCGATCTTGAATCCATGAAGAATGAGCTGAAAGAATCATTCAGTGCATCAGTTGCTGAGATGAAGCAAAGATTTTATGAAGAAATGAAAATGTTGGAGAGATCCTTCGAGCTATCTCTGGCTTGTAATTTATCTTCTTTTATGTCTGAGCTTATGGAAGAAGTGAAAGAGTGCCAGACTCAGTCTTCTAGGATCGAAGCAGATCTTGAAGCTCTCAAGACATCAGTTGTTGCTTTGGATTCTTATATGAGCTCCAAGTCTCAAGCTGACAAGGACCTAGAGTATGTGAAGAGTGTAGTAAGCCAGTTTGTCTCGGTGTTTGAAAGTTTCAAAACCTCAGTGAAGGATCATGTTCAATTGCAATACTCTCAAGTTCAAAGCCTAATCAGTGGTTTGTCTAAGAGTTTAAAAGAAACTGTTTCCTTCTCTCTTGGCCCTCTCACATCCAAACTATCAGTTGATCTGAATCAAGTTCGAGCAATGTTGAAGGAGGAGATTAGCTCTATTTCAACCAGTGGATCTGTGGACTCATCAGAGCTGAGCCGAGTGGTGATTTCTACAAGAGATTCTGCCAGAGAAATAATGAAGATTGTTCAAGATTATATGATAGAAGCCTCTGCCTCTCAGGAAGCCATAAAGAATAAAGTGGATCACTACTTCACCAGAATTTTCACCAAGCATCAACTCGATCACCACTTCAAGCTGATGTTGGAAAACATGAAGCTACCCCCAGTCACTCAAGCTTTCAGAGAACAAGTGAGCAAACTAAGAGAATTGACTCCTTCCTTGGAGAAATTCATGGAGAACAAAGATGATTTCATCTCTGCTATGGAAAGAGGAGGAGGAATTATCATGGATTTTAGAAATCTACTGCTGCCCCTCTTGCATGTTGATGCCAGACCAGTCATCATCCCTCCTGCTTTGCCTGCTTCTGCCTCAACTGCTTCCACAGTCCAGCTGACTCCTGCTCAAGCTATTCGAAGCCTCACACCTATGATCACCCAAAGATCTTCAACCTACAGGCCTGACTCTGTGTCAGTGGCCCAGCCTCCTTTGATATTTTCTGGCATTCCAAAACCTTCACCTGAATCCTCACCACCCGAACCTTCTTCTGATCCCAAAGGAAAATCTCATGTGGAAGAGGTGGAATGATCCAGTGGCCAGGATTTTTGATAGGAATTCATTTGTATTCTGTTTCTGTACTTTTTGACTACTCTAATACAGAAGAACTCTTTTTTACTTCTCATGTTTTATTTGTCTTCTATATATATGCATTCCCACTTTTTGATTATCACAAAGGGGGAGAACAAAATAAGAGAATAAGAAAGGGGGAAAACAAATTGAGAGAATAATAAGGGGGAGAAAAATAACAAGCGGTGGAGAACAAACTGAGAGAATGAAAAATATTTTCAATGGAGAAAAATAAGGAATAAGGGGAGACGCATTACCCTTGTTTCATTTTTACCTCTGATACCTTATGTCTATTTAGTACCTTATGATTGTTACCTCTGATAACTTATGTCTGTATCATACTATTTCTATTATCTCTGATGCTGTTTTCAATAAGAAAATTGAATTCAATATTATATTATTAACTATTATATTTTCACTATGTTAAATGCCCATATCATAAATTGTGATTATCAAAAAGGGGGAGATTGTTGACCTCACCTGTTTTGATAATCTCAATCATGTATTCATATGTGTTGAAAATCCCAATTATGTTTTCATTCTCTATGATATTTTTAAGTATCATTGATCTATACTTTAATTCTTTCAAATCTGTGATCAAACCAATAATAATTTGTAAAATAGTCTTTGGAAAATGTTAATCCTCATTTATCCATGTTCATACAAGTTATAAATTGATTCTAACACAATCGGGTGTGTTCTGCATAAAACAGATAAGTAATCTGCCTATAGCTACTGATAAAGAGCTACCGGTAACCAGTCTACCGATAGACTTAGTCTACCGACAGACAGCTACCGATATACTTAACACAGAGCTACCGATGTACCTATAAATGTAAGCTACTGACTTACAGACAGCTACCAATACAAATATAGAGCTACCGGTGTAAGTATAACTAGCTACCGATGGAATAAGAGTCACTGATGGACGAAGCTACTGACAGACTCACAACTACCGATACAAGCATGGAGCTACCGATGCATGGATCTACCGATACATGGAGCTACCGATGCATGGAGCTACCGATGCATGGAGCTACCGATGCATGGAGCTACCGATGCATGGAGCTACCGACGCATGCAGCTACCGACGCATGGAGCTACCGATAAACAAAGTCACCGATACAAGCATGTACCAACCGACGCATAGAGCCACCGATAGAGTCAAAGCAACTTATGACATTGAGCTACCGATGTTCAAGCTACTGATGTTCAAGCTACCGATGTTCAAGCTACCGATGTTCAAGCTACCGATGCTGATTACCTACCGATCACTCGACTAACTGTTTGAATTTCTTTATTTATCTTTATTTAATCTATCTAACGGTCATATCATACATTTTAATGATTTGTCAAATATCTGATAAAGGTTGTCGGATGTCAGGAATCCATACCTCGTACCTGCAGAAAGGAAATCTTTTATGTCTCCTGTTGCACGTGACATAAATACAAGAAGACTCTGCTGAAGAGTAAGAGACAACACACAGAGAAAAGGAAGACATACGACATACTCAAAAAAAGCTCTGTGCATACAAGAAGAACCAAGCAAGACAGAATCACATAGACAATCAAGACTAATCAAGAAGAGTTCTGTGCATACAAAAGAATATCGAAGAGCTTCATTGACTACATTTTTTTCACTCTGTGAACCTGGAGCATACGACACTCTGTTTCTCAAACAGAAACGAGAAGAGGACTCAGACTCACTTCTGATCGAATCCAAAGGAGTCCAGAGCTACACTGAAATCACCAGAACCACTTCTAGACTCTACATATCTTGTTCTGTGATTTATTACTATACTTTTCGAGCAGTGTGTGTTATCTGCTGTATCTAACACATACACTGTCTCCTGTACTCAAACTGAAGGATTTGTAAATCCTTACCAAACTCTTTCATTCATTCTTTCCCACGAATAACAGTGGTAGAGGTCGTGTGTGACCTGGACAGCTGGTTGCTGTTGTATTGTTTCCCACGAAGAACAGTGGTAGAGGTCTTGGACCTGGACAGTTGTAAACTGTTGAACCCCGATCCAGGGTGTGGATCATTTTTATATAAACTTTTGAGAGGACTAAGTCTCGGCTTGAGACTGAAACTATTGGTTACATTGTTGTGCCATCTCTTTCAAAGTTTTATTCCGCTGCTAATCACTTTAAAACTAATACTGTTTTTAAAGTTACTTTGATAATTAAATTAGCAAGTGTTTATGTTAAGTGTAGATTAGTAAGTTAGTTTCAAAAGATAATCACACACTCCTGTGTTGATTAACTGGGAATTAATCAATCCCTTGAGAATCTAACAGAACCTCTACTTTAATATAAATTCACTACAGTTTAATTTATTATTTTATTTGGGGGTCTTTAAGACACTGTTTTTAAATACAGAAATTTTAATTGGTACTCAATTCACCCCCCTCTTGAGTAAACCACTCCAAACAACACCCTCATTTAATATTTTTGTTTTTTTAGAAGTTGCATTTGGAACAAATCTCACACTCATCTCTCAACCCTTGTTTGATCTCATCACGACACTAATTGCAATAGTTATAACAAGATCAAAGGATGAGGAGGAGTAGTTTTGACCTACCCAAGACATAATCCTTTTTTTGAGGGCGTACAACAATCGGACATCAGGTACACACACATAGGTCAATCTGGTACAGTAATGAAATAGATCAGATAAGGAACGGACGTATGAAAATATCATTTAAAGCTGAAAAATATTAACCTAACATATATTTACCTTATATTAAGTAAGAAATATTCACACTTTGTGGTTTGGTGCAAAAATGTATGGAGATATTAGTGACACAGTTTTCCCAAAAACTACTCACTCAAGGGGCATCAATCATCTCAAATGTTTCACAGTGATACAACCATTTATATCATTGACAGAAAACCAATTCACTAAAAATCACTCCCTTATGTTAACTTTATACAAAAACTCTTTTTTTCCATTCTTTATGGTATTTTTACTTTCCCCCCTTGATAGTCACCAAATCATGGAACTTTGAAATTTTTGATGGGGGGAAAAATGAAAATACCAAAAAGAAGGCCAAAAAGAGAAGAAAGAAGAAAGACAATGGAAATCCTAATCAACCCAACAAGAGAGGGAAAAAGTGAAAATACCATAAATAAGGTGAAAAAGAGAAGAAAGAAAGAAAAAAAATGATGAAAATTCCTATCTAACCCAGGAATGTATCCATCCTCCCACACTTAGAATGTGTAGTGTACTCACTGTAATAATTGAGAAGGTGAGAAGGAAGGATAAAACCTAGTGTGTTTCAATGGTATGTTGCTTCTTGAACATGGAGTTCCTCCATTGGGAACTCCGAAAGGTCTTTGTGGAAGTGCTTCAGCCGCTGCGCATTGACAGTGAAGGTTTGCTTGGTTTCTTCATTTTGAACCTGAACAACACCAAATGGAGATACATTAATAATAGTGTATTGGCCAAACCAGCAGGAACAAATCTTACTTGGATGCAACTTAAGCCTTTCATTATAAAGGAGGACCTTCTGCCCAATGTGAAACTGACGATGAAGGATGAGGCGGTTGTGGGAAGCCTTGGTACGCTCCTTATAAATCCTGGAGTTTTCATATGCATCTCTTCTCATTTCCTCTAACTTCTGAATCTGAAGCTTCCTTTGGGAACCCACACCAGAAAGATTAGAATTGCATTGTTTGATGGCCCAGTAGGCCCGGTGCTCAATCTCAACAGGTAGGTGACAACTCTTTCCAAACACAAGATAATAAGGTGACATTCCAATGAGAGTTTTGAAAGCAGTACGGTAGGCCCATAATGAATCATCAAGTCAAAGACTCCAATATTTTCTATTGGGTTGAACCGTTTTTTCAAGAATCTATTTTACCTCTCTATTTGATACCTCGGCTTGAACATTGGTCTGTGGATGATATGCAGTAGACACTCTATGACCAACCCCATACCGATGCAAAAGTGATTGCATTGTTCAATTGCAGAAATGAGAACCCTGGTCACTTATGATGAACCTAGGTAAGCCAAACCTACAGAAGATTTGGGTTCTCAAAAATTCTACAACTACCTTAGAATCATTAGTCCTTGTAGCTCGTGCCTCTACCCATTTTGACATTAATCAACTTCCAGAAGAATGTATAATTTTCCAAAAAAATTAGGAAATGGACCCATAAAGTCAATGCCCCAAACATCAAAAATGTCATGAAAGAGCAATGGTTGTTGTGGCATTTCATTTCTTTTAGATACATTCCCCATTATTTGACAATGAGGACAAGATTTACAAAAATCATGGGCATCCTGAAAAAGTGTTGGCCAAAAAAGGCCAGAATCAAGGACCTTGTGAGTAGTCCGTTGGGGACCAAAGTGCCCCCCACAAGCAAGAGTGTGGCAGAATCTAAGGACAGACTGAAACTCGCTATCGGTAACACAACACCTAAGGAATTGATCGCTACATGTGCGATAGAGGTAGGGGTCATCCCAAATGTACCAACAAGACTCATGTTTTAGATGACTGGCTTGGTTTTTATTGAAATCAGTAGGAATGCAAGATGCTACCAAATAATTTACAATTTCAGCATACCAAGGAATACCATCTTTCACTCGGTACAATTTCTCATTAGGAAACATGTCATTAATGGGAATACAGGGGGATGAGTCAATTTCCGAGGATGGGGGAATCCTACTGACATGGTCAGCCACCACATTCTCTGCTCCTTTTTTATCTCTAATTTCTAGATTAAATTCCTGAAGGAGGAGCATCCAACGAATGAGATGTGGTTTTGCTTCCGGTTTCTTAAAGAGATATTGGAGGGATGCATGGTCAGAGAACACAATGACTTTGGACCCCAAAAGGTATGACCTGAATTTTTCCAAGGAAAAAACAATGGCAAGGAATTATTTTTCAGTTGTGATGTAGTTTTCTTGGGCAGGGTCCAAAGTATGTGAGGCATAGGAAATGACATGTGGAGCTCAATCGACCCTTTGTAACAAGACTGCCCCAACTGCATAGTTAGAGGCATTACACATGAGATCAAATGGAAAATCCCACAGAGGTGGTTGGATTACTGGGGGTGACATGAGACTCCATTTTAACATATTAAAAGCTTCCTCACATTCTTTATCAAAAAGAAATTCTTTTTCTTTTTGGAGTAATCAGGAGAGGGGGAGTGCAATTTTACTAAAGTCCCGAATGAAATGACAGTAAAATCCAGCATGGCCTAGGAAATACCTCACATCCCGTACATTTTTGGGGAATGGTAAAAAATAAATGACATCCACTTTTGATTTATCTACTTGGATTCCATCCCCAGAAATGACATGCCCCAAAACTATACCTTGTCTCACCATGAAATGGAATTTCTTATAATTTAATACAAGATTATTTTCAATACAACGACATAGGACTAGACCAAGACTACTCAAACATTCATCAAAAGAGGATCCATAAATAGTGAAATCATCCATGAATACTTCCATGCAATTCTCCAGGTAATCTGAAAAAAATACTAATCATGCAACGTTGGAAAGTACCCGGAGCATTGCACATACCAAATGGAATCCTTCTATAGAAATATGTGCCAAAGGGACAAGTGAAGGTAGTCTTTTCCTGGTCCTCGGGGGAAATATGGATATGAAAGTATCTAGAATACCCATCAAGGAAATAGTAGTAGAACTTACCCATTAGCCTCTCTAGAATTTGGTCAATGAATGGAAAAGGGAAATGGTCCTTCCTAGTGCGTTGGTTTATTCGGCGATAGTCTATACAGACACGCCAACTATTCTGCACACGAGTTGGAACTAATTCATTGTTTTAATTTTTGATTACTGTAAGGCCGGTATTTTTAGGAACTAATTGAACGGGATTGGCCCATTGGCTGTCAGAGATGGGGAAAATGATTCCAGTAGCCAATAATTTTGTTACCTCATTTTTCACAACTTCTAGGAGGTTTGGGTTCAGTCAACGTTGTGGATGCCTCACTGGTTTAGCCTCAGCATTTAAAAAAATATGATGTGTAAAAATTTATGGGCTAATACCAGTAATGTCAGCAAGTTTCCATACCAAAGCTTGTTTATACTCCCTCAATATTTCAAGCAGTCGCAATTCATGCTCAGGAGGGAGTGAACTAGCAATGATAAAGATATAAATATTTTAAATCTTGAGGCAATTGTTTTAGTTCCAATTCAGGTGGATTTTGGATTGATGGGAGTGTGTATGAAAGTGAGAGATCACTAATCTCATCTAACTACTCAATGGTATCATCCTCGAATGAGGAATGAGATTTTACAAGCTTAACAGTGTCATCGATGGTCAGTGGATCCTCAGTGTTCAAGAAATTATCAATCAATGAACAAGAATGACATTTTTCTAGAACAATACAACAATCATTGCATGACTCATTTCCTAGAATTTATATCAACGAAGAAAACTTAGAAAGGGTATCGGGGGAAAGAAAAGTTGTTTTTTCAGGGGTAGGGAGTACATCAATTGAATTAATAGAGAGAGAGTAATGTTCTTCTGAGGGGTGCTTCATGGAATCAAGGATGTTGAAATGGACTATGTCACCGCCAAATTCCATAGATAATTTACAATTATGGACATTAATTATTGATTTGGAGGTTTTCAAGAAGGGTCTCCCCAATATAATCGGGGCATGTCCATTCATCCTATCATCCTCCATTTTAAGCACATAAAAGTCAGCAGGGAAAATTAAATTTTGAACCCTCACAAGAACATCCCCTAACACACCAGAAGGGTGTACAGTACTCTGTTTGTCCAGTTGAACAACAATTCCAGTGGGCTTCAGTTCCCCGACCTGCAATGTAGAGTAAATGGAGTGAGGCATCACATTTATACAGGCACCTAAATCAAGCACAACATTAGAAAAAAATACCCCCCTATGGTGAAGGGAATTGAAAATGTTCCAGGATCATTGCACTTGGTGGGAAGTGATGGCTCTATCAATGCTGAAACATTCCTCCCCAAGCTCAACTTCTCATCTCCACGAAGTTGCCTTCGGTGTGTACACATCTCCTTTAGAAACTTGGCGTACCATGGAATTTTCTTCACATCATCAATCAAAGGAATGCTAACCTGCACTTTTTTAAAAGTTTCCAATATTTCCTTATCAAGTTCAGTTTACTTTTGTTTCCTTGGTTGGGTGTCCCTTTGAGGAAATGGAAGAGTAATGGTTGGGCTAGGTGACTCATCAATGTACACACTCTTTCCTTTGGAAGGGCTTCTCTTAGGACAAGGTTCTTCAACATTTGGAACATTTTTAATGGTTGGGATGGAGGTTTCCTCATGAGGGGATGACTCTAATGGAGGATTAATTTTACTTTCTAGTTGTTTTCTACTCCTAAGGGCGATGACACTAACATTTCCTTTATCCCTAGGGTTAACTACTGGTTGAGAGGATAGTTTACCTGACCCATGACTTTGAATTTCAACCACTGAGTTAGCTAGTTGGCCTAATTGGGTTTTAAGGTCTTGTATAGCTACCTGAGTGGTTTGTTGGAATTGAATATTGTTGGCATCCATTTGTTTCATCATATCTTCTAGGCTAGGATCAGGTTTTGGAGGGGTGGTTGGAAAGGCCTTTGGGGTGGTTGAGGATTTCTGGGTGGTGGTGGGGGATGACTACTCTTCCCTGGTTGGTTCCATTGTTGTTGAGGTTGGTTTGAATACCCCCCTTGCCTATAGGATTGGTTCTCTTTCCACCCAGAGTTGGATGGATAATATGGTTCTTGCCTAAAGGGTTGGTTATAGGGGATTCCTGGGAAGATTGCCTCAAAATTCTCAAAATTTTCTCTCAATTGAGGGCATTGGTCCGAGTAGTGGGTGTCAGAAGAACATATACCACAATGGATGGGAGGAGGAGATTGGGATTTCCCTTGGGAAAGAGCATGTTGTCGAAGAAGGGTACTTACCTCTTCGAACTTTGTGTCTACCTTCTTCTCGAATTCAGTACTTTGCACCTCATGGACACCTCGAATCGGTACATTGGACCTTGAACCAAATTGTTGTGTGTTTTTCACCATGTTCTCAATAAGGGTTCTTGCAGCAATTGGGGTCTTATCAACTAGCGCACCACCTGTAGCAACATCGATCATATTTTGATCAATAGGGATTAATCCTTCATAAAAATATTGAATTAAAAATTGGTTACTTATTTGGTGTTGTGGACAACTTGAACATAATCTTTTAAATCTTTCCCAATATTCATGAAGTGTTTCCCCCTAAGATTTCCTTATACCACAAATTTCTTGTAACACCCCAAGCTTCTACGGTACGCTTCTCTTTGAATAATGTGATAGCGTGTGTTGTACGCAACACCGAGTTCTAACACACTATAACTAATCAAACTAGCCGTTATGAATAGTAATACCTACTTTTTGAAATTATATATTTTATATTTGAAAATGGACTTCATTTTTGGATTCGGAATATCGAATTTAGCCTAAGGTGAAATTTTGGTACATTTCGGATAACTTTCATATTTTGATGAATAGTGAAAATTACTAAATTTTAATTAAAAACAACTTTTTTTAATCAAAATAATTAATAGTGATAAATTATGAATTTGAATGGTTTTAAAGTATATTTAGAATATATTTTTACCATTTAATATAATGTTGGTCATTGGACATAATTTTACAATTAAACCGAACATAAACAAGTGTCAATCTTTTGATAGTTATTATCTCTTAAAAACATGCTTTTTGTTTTGACAGCGGAAATTAATTTTAAATTAATTTCTGCCACTTCTGTGTTTTGAATTTAGGAAAATGGATTCCATATTTGGAATCAGGATGTTCAAATTGTGTAAATGGGTAACTTTTATTTTTAGACATTTTGAATAATTACTGTGGTAAATATTTTATTTACCATGGTTAAGGGTAAATCCGGTAAATAAGGGTTAAAAAATAATATTATAATAATACTAAATTACCCTAAAACGTGTCTTAACCCTATTGGTTAATACATGGTCGACCATGGGAATCTTTGGGTCTATTTTGGGACCCCATGGATCCACTTGTAAGTGATAATGACACTTTATTTTAATTAAGTCAAAATGAATACAAAAATGACACAAGCATATATCTTTTAGAAAAACAATTGTTACATAGGGTTATATAAGTTGGATTTTAGATTATAAATATTCATTAGAAAGATAAAACGATTTCCTAAATAATGATATTTTATTTATAATTTTTAGACATTAAATAATTTATTTTATATATGACACAATGATGATGCAGTAATTACTATAATAGTGAAAAATTAAAATAATTGATATTATAAATACCCAAATAAATATAATATGAAACTTTTAATGAATTAAACTAATTTTATAGGATAATATTATATATTAGTATTGATTTAATTGACTTTGTTCGAAGTAATCAATCTGTTATGAATTTCACAAAAATCAACTATTGAATAGTGTAAAAATTGACATAAAAGAGTTCTTAAAACAAATATTATATTATTAATTGATATTAAATTCCTAAAAATCTAAGGTTCGTCCAAGAGACTTATATCATGATAGGTTCATCATTAATGTACCACTTGGGGGTCTCTTGGATGTATATAGTAAGTTTATTAACCATATTATATAAAAATACAAAGAGACATTGTAAAAGTGAAACTAATTAACTTAGAGTTAATACTTAAAGATAAGGTTAATATAAGTACCCAAACCTGTCTAAATTCTATTGGTTGAGTGGTTTTCGACCTATCCCCACATTAACCTTTGAATAATCAACTTTGGAGCCATTAGAAACCGAATATGAATTTATTATAAATTAATATTTCTAGCTTTTCCAAAGGTGCCCCTCACCCCTCTTATAAAAGGGCACTCCTCCTTCTCATTTCTTCACACCTTCAAAGCCTTTTGGTTCGGCCAAACTCTACCCAAATACTCTCCCAACATCCCTCACTACAACCTAGAGGCCTTAGTTTGATCAGAAAGCCAACCTAAGGAGCCCTTTTGATCAAATCAAAAGGAAGAACCCGAAGAAGAGGTAATGATTTCACCACCCTTCTCCAAGTTCCTTTCTTCTTCCACTTCCTCTTTCTTTGTTCTTACCATTCTAAAATAATAACTCCAGTATCTTACATATACTGTGATGTTATTATAAATATGGTACAACCATATTCAGTATTCTATCCACCCTTTGAATAACATGTCACCATACGTGCGTACGTACGGCTTACCGTCTCCACGTCGTGGTGTAATTGTTATTCAATATAATATTATTTGGATGGGTATAATAATGATGTGTAACTCATGTAAATAATAAATATAGCATGTTAATGATTCTGTATATATGATATACCATCCATTTATATATTATTTTAATATCAAAAGAATGATATTGTCGCTCGTGCGTACGTACGGACTACCGTCTCCACGAACGCGATGAGATTCATTCTCCATCGTATCCATTCAAGTATAATTATCATTTGATGATTTAAAAATGATGTTTAAGGACTGGATATCATTCTGGATATGAATAAGATACAACAACCATGTCTTATGTAACAAAACATATAAAAGAAAATGAGTAAGTTAACTCCCGAAACGACGATAATTCTAAGATATTATTAACAAATCAATGTTAAAAGATCATATATGATATCATATTAATATATATGATTCTTGTATAATTTAATAACAACTATTTCACCATTATACAGGAGGTTAACCTACCCCAACCAAGGAAAAGTACAAGGTAAGGGATTTTCTTATCTCACATTCAATTCCGTGAGATTTCCATTATTCGCCACTAAATTATTGAAAGTGGAGTATTGTGTACTGGAATTTGATATATATTATCATATTCATGTTATTCTGTAAATAATTTGGTGGTTATTAACTTTTGGCCATACGACTCAGTTGATTAACGTGGTAAGGGGTTTTCATCTCACTCCTTATTCCCGTGAGATTCATACCATATTGCCACCATTACCTTTTGTGTGGTGTATGTACTGCCCATAATTATATTCTTTGTGTAATACACTCTAATTTATGTGTACTTACATATTCATTGTATGATACCTCTTTCATGGGTTGTATGTTTCATAAGTTACCAAACTGGTAAGGGTTATTTCACAATCTCTTCATTATCCGAGGTTGTTTATACGTAATAATCTACTGGGATCTCGTTATCATCCACATCCATGTTTCTTCAAAATGTATTTCAAAACATTTTTAATATTTAAAAGAATATGGGTTAAAGTCATTTATACCCTTGTTTGATTTTTTTATAAGAGTTTTATAAGGGAATCTTTCCGTCGTTTTCCAAACAAGGTGCTTTTTAACCTTTTCGACAGAATTAAGATAAGAATGTTTTTTTAACTTATACGGCGGGTGCGGCTATTTTCCGCCATTATAAAATCTTCAAAGCTTCCCTTACAAGATTATAAGAATATTTTCAAAGAAAATGTTTTATTTTATATGGATCTTAAATGATTTCAAAATAAAAGGAGATATTTCTTTAAAAAGAATTTTGATTTCATCTATGTCAACATCCTTTGATGGATTTTAAGATTATTTATGGTTGATTTATTATGATACAAAACTTCTATATTGTATTGAAGGTTTTGTGATATGTTTGACTGTGGATGTGCTATTTTTATACCATTCATAGTTTATGGTGAAAGTATTGACATTTCGTATGCTAGTTTTAATACGAATGTTTATGTTATGTTTAAACCTTTTCATATGGGAATGCATTGGACTTAATATGTGACGGGTGGAGCCCGCTATAGCTCCTCGATGCATCGGTAGGTCTCATGAGACAAACTAGTGTCTTGGAACAAGGCCTTGACAAAATCTTATTTTTAGTCTTGGCACGAGGCCTTGGCTATGTGGTTATGATAGTCTGGCATTATGCATTCCAACATTATGAAAGTGGTTATTGATTTTTGCATGTGATTATTCGATTAGTAGAATATCCATGTGAATAAGTAAATGGCATTATTTCATTTTATTTATGCCATACCATGTTTAAAGTTCATGTTTGAAAGGCTTTGGTTTTAGTTATACATTGCCTTAAAAGTTTATTCTTATTTATGAAAGTTTCCGCTATATTGTTATCCTTACTGGGAATTTGAGCTCACCCCTCTTCTATGTTTTATTTTTCCCAGGAAGTGAAGATGTAAGTTATGAATGACCTGTAGGGATATTATGAGGGGATTATAGTGTGGACTGTGGAAACATTATGTTGTTGTAGTAGTTTTTCATTTTATGATGTAATGTAAAACTTATGAATATATCTAGTGTTTCCAAGGCTACTAAACCAATCGGTCTTTCGAGATTTGATCTTTCTTGTGATCATGCCAATGTTACGAAGTAATGCACCGACTCTGGGTAGCTGGGGTCGGGGCGTTACAGTTGGTATCAGAGGAAGTTTAGTACAAACCTTGGAAGCTAGATTTAGATAAACTCTGATTAGAGCACGTAGACCTAAGATGAACTTTGAGGATTAGTATAGAAGAACTTCCTAGAATTTTGGTATTGTAGAGATTTTGTGAGTTTTCCAAGAAATACATCCCTGTCTGGATACGAGCAGGTAGAGGCGGCTCTGGCACAGATGTACCTAGGGGTAAAACCCGAAAACACCGCTTTGAGCTAGACTCGAACGTGAACTGGTGCACGACAACGGGCCTTGCTGCACTCTTGGTTACGACACTCCCGGGGGATATGCTTAGGATAACTCTCATTTTCTTTACAAATCATTTTGAAGGGATTATGAGTATATACTTCCTCAAAGAAAACATTCTTATGATTATGGATTATATCCATAAATAGTTCAATTTATGTTAAGTGTTTTATAAGTATTGGATTATGTAATTTGATTCATAAACTGATCTAGTTTATGCAATTGTTTAGAAATGGCGCCTAGTGGAAGAAATGGAAACCGTATCAATGCACGCACTCCATGTAGGGATTTCCCTCCTGCTCAAGATAATTATAGTGGGGCTGGTGATGCAACTGGTGCTGATCAGCTAATCACCATACTGGGACAACTTACTCAGGTTATGAATAATAACCTTACCCGTATGGAGCACCCTGATCCGCAGTGTGGAGGATCAATGTTAGATCGATTCATGAGGCAACAACCACCAACGTTCAATGGGAATACAAATCCCTTAGTAGCTGAGCAATGGATATTTTCCCTAGAGAAAATATTTCAGGCTTTGGGGAGCAGTGAAAGGGAAAAAGTTATCATGGCAGTTTACCGCCTCACTGGAGATGCTGATCAATTGTGGTCATTGATTCAGAACATGAAGGAAGATGATGAAGTATCAAATATGGAATGGAGGGAGTTCAAAGATCTGTTTTTAGAAAAATACTTCCCTCGCGACCATCGAGCAGATATGGAAAGGCAATTTCTGAGTCTGAGACAGAAGGAGGATGAGAATGTCACAAAGTATGAGGCTAACTTTACAAGGTTAGCGAGGTATGATGGAGATTATATTCGCAACCCAAGAAGTAAGATTGATCGTTTCTTTGATGGGTTAAAACCATTTCTCCGTCGAGCATTAGTATCACAATCCTTTTCATCGTACGAAGACATTGTCTCATGTGCTATCAAGACCGAAAAGGAATTCTCTAAGTCTTATGACTTTAAAGCAAAGCAAGAGAAGAAGAGACCTGCTGATCAATCTGGGAATGGAAATAAGGGGAAGAAGGGAAAGGTTGAATATACATCTTGTGGTAAATGCGGGAAGAAACATCCTGGTACTTGCTTGAAGGGAATGGGAGTCTGTTACAAGTGTGGTGAAAAAGGCCACCAAGCTCATGATTGCAAGGGGAAGAAGGAAGCTACCAACATTCAGTGCTATAATTGCAGGGAGATGGGGCATTATGAAAATTCATGTCCTAAGCGTCAGGAGAACTTACCTCAGAAAAGACCATGGAGTTTTGAACAATATGAGAATTGAAAGGGATCCAATTTTCATGGATCTAGTGAAGATGGACATGGGAATAACCAGGGAAGGTGAAACATCAATGCTTTTTCAAATGGTTGCCAAACCATCTTTACTAGAAAGGATTAAGAGTTCTCAGACCGATGATGAAGAATTCCAAAAGAAAATTAAAGCTGTGAATGATGGGAGATTGAGAAACTTTGTGTATAAAGATGGAATTTTGAAATTCGGGAAGAGACTTTGTGTTCCCAATATACCTGATCTAAAAAGGGAATTGCTGGATGATGCTCATAGTTCCAATTTCTCTATACACCCTGGGAGCACCAAAATGTATAGAGATTTGAAGGAACATTTTTGGTGGGACAACATGAAGAGGGAGATTGCTGATTTTGTGTCAAGATGTATGGTTTGTCAACAAGTGAAAGCTGGAAGGCAACAGCCTGGAGGAGTCATGCAACCTCTTCCCATACCGGAGTGGAAATGGGACAATGTTACGATGGAATTTGTCATGGGGCTACCAAAGACTCCTAGAAGGAACGATGCAATATGGGTTATTGTTGATCGTCTTACCAAGACAGCACCTTTTCTTGCTATAAGAGAAGATCTACCCCTGGAACGTCTAGCAAGACTATATATTAATGAAGTTGTGAGACTTCATGGAGTACCCCTATCGATTGTTTCTGATCGTGATCCCCATTTTACTTCAAGATTCTGGAAAAGTCTTCAGAAATCCCTGGATACTGAACTTCATTTGAGCACTGCATACCACCCTCAGACAGACGGACAATCAGAACGGACTATTCAAACCTTAGAAGACATGTTGAGATCTTGCTCACTTGACTTTCAGGGTATGTGGGATCAATATTTACCTCTGGTAGAATTTTCCTATAACAATAGCTTCCATTCGAGTATTCAGATGGCACCATATGAAGCGTTATATGGAAAGAGATGTCGTACACCAACCTGTTGGGATGACGTTGGTGAAAGAAAACTTGTAGGCCCAGAACTGGTGGAGGAAACGGTGGAAAAGGTGAATGTAATCCAAAATCACATCAAAGCAGCTCAAAGTAGGCAGAAGAGCTATGCCGATAATCGAAGGAAGGATTTGGAATTTCAAGTCGGTGATCATGTTTTCCTGAAGGTATCTCCGTGGAAGGGAGTCATACGTTTTGGTAAGAAAGGTAAATTGAGTCCCAGGTACATCGGACCTTTTGAAATTCTAGAACGAATTGGGGTTGTAGCTTACCGATTGGCAATGCCGCCAAGTCTCTCCAAAGTTCACGATGTGTTCCACGTATCTCTATTGAGGAAATACATGCCTGATCCGAAGCATGTACTCACCTATGAGGAATTAGAACTGGAACCCGATCTGTCTTATTGCGAAGAGCCTGTCAAGATTCTCGATACGAGAGAACAAGTGCTGAGAAATCGGACGACGCGTCTGGTAAAAGTTTTGTGGAGAAACCATAAGATGGAAGAGGCAACGTGGGAACCCGAGGAACTTATGATGAAGAACCACCCGAGTCTTTTTATGCAGTAATACCCTAGAAATTTTGAGGACGCAATTATTTGAAGGAGGGGAGAATGTAACACCCCAAGCTTCTACGGTACGCTTCTCTTTGAATAATGTGATAGCGTGTGTTGTACGCAACACCGAGTTCTAACACACCATAACTAATCAAACTAGCCGTTATGAATAGTAATACCTACTTTTTGAAATTATATATTTTATATTTGAAAATGGACTTAATTTTTGGATTCGTAATATCGAATTTAGCCTAAGGTGAAATTTTGGTACATTTCGGATAACTTTCATATTTTGATGAATAGTGAAAATTACTAAATTTTAATTAAAAACAACTTTTTTTAATCAAAATAATTAATAGTGATAAATTATGAATTTGAGTGGTTTTAAAGTATATTTAGAATATATTTTTATCATTTAATATAATTTTGGTCATTGGACATAATTTTACAATTAAACCGAACATAAACAAGTGTCAATCTTTTGATAGTTATTATCTCTTAAAAACACGCTTTTTGTTTTGACAGCGGGAATTAATTTTAAATTAATTTCTGCCACTTCTGTGTTTTGAATTTAGGAAAATGGATTCCATATTTGGAATCAGTATTTTCAAATTGTGTAAATGGGTAACTTTTATTTTTAGACATTTTGAATAATTACTGCGGTAAATATTTTATTTACCATGGTTAAGGGTAAATCCGGTAAATAAGGGTTAAAAAATAATATTATAATAATACTAAATTACCCTAAAACGTGTCTTAACCCTATTGGTTGATACATGGTCGACCATGGGAATCTTTGGGTCTATTTTGGGACCCCATGGATCCACTTGTAAGTGATAATGACACTTTATTTTAATTAAGTCAAAATGAATATAAAAATGACACAAGCATATATCTTTTAGAAAAACAATTGTTACATAGGGTTATATAAGTTGGATTTTAGATTATAAATATTCATTAGAAAGATAAAAAGATTTCCTACATAATGATATTTTATTTATAATTTTTATACATTAAATAATTTATTTTATATATGACACAATGATGATGCAGTAATTACTATAATAGTGAAAAATTAAAATAATTGATATTATAAATACCCAAATAAATATAATATGAAACTTTTAATGAATTAAACTAATTTTATAGGATAATATGATATACTAGTATTGATTTAATTGACTTTGTTCTAAGTAATCAATCTGTTATGAATTTCACAAAAATCAACTATTGAATAGTGTAAAAATTGACATAAAAGAGTTCTTAAAACAAATATTATATTATTAATTGATATTAAATTCATAAAAATCTAAGGTTTGGCCAAGAGACTTATATCATGATAGGTTCATCATTAATGTACCACTTGGGGGTCTCTTGGATGTATATAGTAAGTTTATTAACCATATTATATAAAAATACAAAGAGACATTGTAAAAGTGAAACTAATTAACTTAGAGTTAATACTTAAAGATAAGGTTAATATAAGTACCCAAACTTGTCTAAATTCTATTGGTTGAGTGGTTTTCGACCTATCCCCACCTTAACCTTTGAATAATCAACTTTGGAGCCATTATAAACCGAATATGAATTTATTATAAATTAATATTTCTAGCTTTTCCAAAGGTGCCCCTCACCCCTCTTATAAAAGGGAACTCCTCCTTCTCATTTCTTCACACCTTCAAAGCCTTTTGGTTCGGCCAAACTCTGCCCAAATACTCTCCAAACATCCCTCACTACAACCTAGAGGACTTAGTTTGATCAGAAAGCCAACCTAAGGAGCCCTTTTGATCAAATCAAAAGGAAGAACCCGAAGAAGAGGTAATGATTTCACCACCCTTCTCCAAGTTCCTTTCTTCTTCCACTTCCTCTTTCTTTGTTCTTACCATTCTAAAATAATAACTCCAGTATCTTACATATACTGTGATGTTATTATAAATATGGTACAACCATATTCAGTATTCTATCCACCCTTTGAATAACATGTCACCATACGTGCGTACGTACGGCTTACCGTCTCCACGTCGTGGTGTAATTGTTATTCAATATAATATTATTTGGATGGGTATAATAATGATGTGTAACTCATGTAAATAATAAATATATCATGTTAATGATTCTGTATATATGATATACCATCCATTTATATATTATTTTAATATCAAAAGAATGATATTGTCGCTCGTGCGTACGTACGGACTACCGTCTCCACGAACGCGATGAGATTCATTCTCCATCGTATCCATTCAAGTATAATTATCATTTGATGATTTAAAAATGATGTTTAAGGACTGGATATAATTCTGGATATGAATAAGATACAACAACCATGTCTTATGTAACAAAACATATAAAAGAAAATGAGTAAGTTAACTCCCGAAACGACGATAATTCTAAGATATTATTAACAAATCAATGTTAAAAGATCATATATGATATCATATTAATATATATGATTCTTGTATAATTTAATAACAACTATTTCACCATTATACAGGAGGTTAACCTACCCCAACCAAGGAAAAGTACAAGGTAAGGGATTTTCTTATCTCACATTCAATTCCGTGAGATTTCCATTATTCGCCACTAAATTATTGAAAGTGGTGTATTGTGTACTGGCATTTGATATATATTATCATATTCATGTTATTCTGTAAATAATTTGGTGGTTATTAACTTTTGGCCATACGACTCAGTTGATTAACGTGGTAAGGGGTTTTCATCTCACTCCTTATTCCCGTGAGATTCATACCATATTGCCACCATTACCTTTTGTGTGGTGTATGTACTGCCCATAATTATATTCTTTGTGTAATACACTCTAATTTATGTGTACTTACATATTCATTGTATGATACCTCTTTCATGGGTTGTATGTTTCATAAGTTACCAAACTGGTAAGGGTTATTTCACAATCTCTTCATTATCCGAGGTTGTTTATACGTAATAATCTACTGGGATCTCGTTATCATCCACATCCATGTTTCTTCAAAATGTATTTCAAAACATTTTTAATATTTAAAAGAATATGGGTTAAAGTCATTTATACCCTTGTTTGATTTTTTTATAAGAGTTTTATAAGGGAATCTTTCCGTCGTTTTCCAAACAAGGGCTTTTTAACCTTTTCGACAGAATTAAGATAAGAATGTTTTTTTTAACTTATACGGCGGGTGCGGCTATTTTCCGCCGTTATAAAATCTTCAAAGCTTCCCTTACAAGCTTATAAGAATATTTTCAAAGAAAATGTTTTATTTTATATGGATCTTAAATGATTTCAAAATAAAAGGAGATATTTCTTTAAAAAGAATTTTGATTTCATCTATGTCAACATCCTTTGATGGATTTTAAGATTATTTATGGTTGATTTATTATGATACAAAAATTATATATTGTATTGAAGGTTTTGTGATATGTTTGACTGTGGATGTGCTATTTTTATACCATTCATAGTTTATGGTGAAAGTATTGACATTTCGTATGCTAGTTTTAATACGAATGTTTATGTTATGTTTAAACCTTTTCATATGGGAATGCATTGGACTTAATATGTGACGGGTGGAGCCCGCTATAGCTCCTCGATGCATCGGTAGGTCTCATGAGACAAACTAGTGTCTTGGCACAAGGCCTTGACAAAATCTTATTTTTAGTCTTGGCACGAGGCCTTGGCTATGTGGTTATGATAGTCTGGCATTATGCATTCCAACATTATGAAAGTGGTTATTGATTTTTGCATGTGATTATTCGATTAGTAGAATATCCATGTGAATAAGTAAATGGCATTATTTCATTTTATTTATGCCATACCATGTTTAAAGTTCATGTTTGAAAGGCTTTGGTTTTAGTTATACATTGCCTTAAAAGTTTATTCTTATTTATGAAAGTTTCCTCTATATTGTTATCCTTACTGGGCATTTGAGCTCACCCCTCTTCTATGTTTTATTTTTCCCAGGAAGTGAAGATGTAAGTTATGAATGACCTGCAGGGATATTATGAGGGGATTATAGTGTGGACTGTGGAAACATTATGTTGTTGTAGTAGTTTTTCATTTTATGATGTAATGTAAAACTTATGAATATATCTAGTGTTTCCAAGGCTACTAAACCAATCGGTCTTTCGAGATTTGATCTTTCTTGTGATCATGCCAATGTTATGTAATAATGCACCGACTCTGGGTAACTGGGGTCGGGGCGTTACATTTCTTTCCTTATTGTTGCAGTTCGAGAGGTTGGGAAATATTTTTCAAGGAAAAGGCGTTTCATTTCCTCTTAGCCTCTTATTGGGGAATTAACATAATATAACCAATCTTTTGTTGTGTCTTCTAATGAAAAAGGGAATGCCCTTAACTTTAAATTTTCTTCATCCACATTTGTAGGTTTTAATGTAGAACACACAGTGTGAAATTATTTTAAATTCTTGTGTGGATCCTCTCCAGGAAGTCCAGGGAATCTTGGTAATAGATGAATTAAACCAGATTTTAGTTCAAAATTGGGTGCCTCGCCTTGTAATTGAATATAGATGGGTTGTATATCAACATCAAGAGAGGTTAGTTATTTTAGTGTTTGATTATTTTCAGCCATGTTATTCACGTTAATTTCAGTTTTTATGTTAGTTCCAGAAGAAGATGAAGGGTTAAGAAGAGTTTCAATATGTGGTGTGTCCTCCTTCAAAGTGTTTCCTTGTGTGTCTTGGTGTCGTTGACGTAGGGTCCTCTCCGGTTCGGGTTCAAAAGGTGCTAAATCTCCCGGAGTAGAATGCATCATGAACCAAACCCACACAAAAAAAAGATCAGTGCAAAAAGGTATTTAAAAGGTATAATAGAAAACAAATAAATATTCACAAAATCACAAAAACCTTATAAGAAAAAACACACACTAAAAACCAAAGCGCACCCCGAAAACGACACCAAAATTTGGCCACGTTGTCATGACAAGTCAAATTGATTATGATTTTAAGATTTATTTATAGTCTATGGAAGAACTTAGGTCGTCTCTCGAGGAGCGTTGATAGATTTTGAGTATGTATTTTTAATAAGAATTACTAAAGAGGGGGGGGGGGTTGAAAACAGATTTAAGTAAATTAATTAATTAAAGAGTTAAATAGTTGATAAATAAAGGTGGTGTATTAATAATTACGAGAGAATAAGATCATTTCAAGTTCACTACACATCTTGGATAGTTCATTGTTTTGAAAATTTAAAATGGTTTTGTTTAATTCTTTGGTTGAAGGTAGTCAAGATCTTGACTCCCATCTTACCTCTTCAAATGATGCTTAAAGAACCACCCCTTGACACAACAATCGTGTTGCCAAGATTTGGTTATCAAACATAGAATAAGAGGTCCACCAAAGCATACTTAAATCTTATGTATGTGTGAGATAAATATGATTATTATGTTGTCCAATCAGAACAACCCAAGATTCCCACTTGAAATCTCAACCCAATCGATGTTGAAATAAAAAGCGTTCTACTTAATTATATCAAATGAAATGAAATCAGGGGAAATCATGTCAAGAAAAAAAAGTGAAATATTCGACACAAAAATTATACAAAACTAGTAGAAGAACATGTGTTGGAACTCCCTTCCAAGTTTGTGTATCTCCCTCGAAATGATCGTCCACCGTTGAGCTTGCCATCAAGAGGAGGAGGAGGCTCGGGTGGAACTCCCTCTTCATCCTTGATTACCCTATGAAGATAGGGGCCTCCAAAACTCCTTGGACTATGAAAGGACTTATTTGGGTCTCCAAAATACCAGAGATTTTCCTTCTGGTAGAACTTACAAATGGAGAGCCCAAGGTTCCATTTTATAGGAAAATGGGAAGGTGGTTTTGAGCACACAGAATTCATAAAACCACTTGTCATAGGTGTTTCAACCTCCAGACAGACATATATAGATTTGGATAAAATAAAAAAGTTGTATACCCACCTCTTGGATGTATCCATAGAAAGTTTGGCATAAATTGGACACCTATATCCCGAGATATGGATAGATCACAACATACCACTTTTGACATCGTGCAGATTCGGTGTGCTGGATAGATCAGGTCGGTTGGGCCACTAGATGACCGAATGAGTCTTGGGTTACTACATATTAAATGTATACAAATGAAATTTTAAGCAGACCACAAAATATCAGCCCAATTGGATTCATAGTCTAGGATTAGTGTGCGGATTAATACACTGGTGTGCTTTGATCCTACGCAGTTTAGCCCATTTTTCTTGGACATCTCCATTGGCCCTCCAAATCACCTCCTCTTGCAATGGAATCATCAAAACAAGTAACATTTCCCTTATTAATAGTAATAAACACAAAATAAAGGATTCAAACATGGAATTCAACTTATTATTATTCTTATAATTTTCAATATAAAACATGTTTATCACAATGGTGTAAAGGTGAAAATTACATAGTGAATCATGGTACGATCATCGGCTTAATGCCACTAAGAAAGAGGCCTAGAGGGTCACACACTAAGTGTGTCCATGTATCTTAGTTAAATATTAATTTAACAAGTTAAATAAATATTTAATCCTGACTGTGGTTTAATAATTATTTAAGGATGCCTGATCACATTTATTTCGACACTAGTTATTCGAGAGAATATATTGTGGGTGAATGAATATATATTTATTAGAGATTATTGTAGTTACATCTATTTAAGAAATAAATATCCATTACTCAAGGTCTAATAAATGTGGTGGAGTAAATAAACAAAAATTAAAACAAGATAAACACGCCGTGTACATTGAATGTACACGCCGTGTAGTTTTAATGGAAAACGAGTACACGCCGTGTATTAATGATTATACGCCGTGTAGTTTTTCCAGTTGGGATTTTGAGGAAATAATATCATTTTATTAAATGATATTTATTATAATCAGTGTGTGTGCATGTTAAGGAATTAATCATTCGACATGGTGGTTTTCAATAAGAGTTAATGAAATAAATAAAACGCATAACGCGTTTATTAATTTTCATAACTCTATAACCTCAAACCCAATTATAAATATCCTCACAACCCCAACACTTTTCCAGGGAGAATCATTGTGCACAACAATTATGGATAATTCTGTCAAGATCGAAAGAACTCCTTCCTCTAAGAATTCTCTCAAGACCGAGAGAGATCCTCCTCCATCGGATCAAGGCGACCTAAGGCGGACAATGCAAGCAAAGGCTTCTCCACGCTAGCACCCGAAGATTCCTTTGGCGATGTCTAGAGATACGTGGTGCACGTGTGGATCACCACTAGAGGAAGTCTACACTTGGCTTCTGTGATGCAATAGCGAATCACATCAGATCGTGACTAGAAAACATAAATGAAGAAATAATTCCATCAAGGCAATTCTTGTCAATTAAATAAATTAATTATAACCAACATATGATAATCCTCTCAATGGTTTCATGACCCTTATCTTTCTTTTTGTTCTTCATTCTATCCCTAAGATCCAACATTTTATTACGAGAGTCTGGGATTCTATCTTAGCTCACTCCTCCTTATACACCACAATGGAATGTTGTTAGTGAAAGGAGAAACCACACCTTGTTGGACATGGTGAGGTCGATGATGAGTTATGAAGATCTTCCATTATCCTTTTGGGGATATGCATTACAAACTACAACATACCCATTAAACCAAGTACCAAATAAGGCGGAAAATGGAATTTCATTCAAGTTATGGAATGGAAGGAAACCCATTTTGTCGCACACATGTGTATGGGGATGCAAGGCATTTGTTAAGGCCTTCTCAGGTAACAAACTAGCACCCCAGGGCATGAGGTGTATCTTTATAGTATATCCCAAGGAAATAAAAGGATATTACCTATATAACCCTCAAGACAAGAACGTGACTGTCACTAGACAAGCCGTCTTTCTTAAGAGGGAGCACATCCTCAAAAGGGATAGTGGGAGAAAGACTGACTTCGATGAAGTTGATGCTCAAGATACACAGGAGTTGGTACAGGAACAAGTTCCACATGTCCCCATGGAAGAGGTTCCAGAAACACAAGTATTGCATAGGAGATCAAGAGAGATAAGGGAACCAGAGAGATTTGGTTTCCTAGTCACCGGGTATGGTGAATAATTATTGTTGGACAATGACGAACCTATCTCTTACAAAGAAGCAGTAGAAATCTCAAAAGCTACAAGATGGATAGAAGCTATGAATTCTGAGATGGATTCCATATATCAGAACCAAGTCTAGGTTCTGGTCGATGAGCCAGTTGATGTAAAGCATATTGGATGAAAATGGGTATTCAAGAGAAAAATGGACATGGAAGGTCAAGTTAGCACCTATAAAGCAAGTCTAGTGGCTAAAGGATTCAGACAACATCAAGGAATTGACTATGATTAAACCTTCTCACCATTTTCCATATTTAAATCCATAAGAATAATACTTTCCATAACATCTTACCATGACTACGAGATTTGGAAAATGGATGTCAAAACAAAATTCCTTAATGGGAACCTTCAGGAATATGTCTATATGGCACAACCAGAAGGATTTGTGACACCAAGTGAAGCCAAACGGGTTTGCAAGTTGCAGAAATCCATTTATGGATTAAATCAAGAATCCAGGTCATGGAAAATTCGATTTGATGAATCCATAAAGGAATTTGGTTTCATTAAGAATGAATGTGAGCCATGTGTTTATAAGTGGTTTAATGGTAATGCAATCTTTATCCTAGTAGTATATTTTTACGACATATTTCTTATTGGAAACGATGTACCGGTCTTACAGTCAGTTAAGGACTGGTTGAACAAGTGTTTCTCCTTGAAGGACTTGGGTGAAACAGCCTACATTCTAGGTATCAAGATCATTTGTGATAAATGCAAGAGGCTTCTTGGACTAAGTCAGGGTACATACATTGACTAGATACTAAAGAGATTTAGTATGGAACAATCCAAGAGTGGATTAGTTCCAGTGTCACATGGCCTACATATTTCTAAGAAAATGTGTCCACAGACACAACAGGAGAAAGATAGAATGAGTAAGATCCCATACACTTCGGCTATAGGATCTATCATGTATGCCATGTTATGTACCAGGCTTGATGTTTCCTATGCATTGAGCATGGTAGGCAGATATCAAGAAGATCCAGGAGAACAACATTGGACTACTGTTAAGACTATCCTTAAGTATCCAAGAAGAACTAAGGATATGTTCCTAGTGTATGGAGGAGACGAGGAGCTTGTCATCAGATGGTATGCTGATGTTGGTTTTAAGACAGATTAGAACGATCTGAAGTCGCAATCTGGATATGTTTTCTGTCTTAATGGAGGAGCTGTGAGCTGGAAGTGTTCAAAGCAGCCAGTTTTCGCTGATTCTACAGTGGAGTCTGAATATATTGCGGCTTCTGATACAGCCAAGGAAGCCGTCTAGATTTGGAACTTTTTCCAGGAGCTTGATGTGGTTCCTAGTAGTAAATATCCCATCACGTTGTATTGTGATAATACTACCGTGGTGATTCTTTAAAAAGAACCAAGGTCACATCAACGGACAAAGCACATACTCCGAAAGTATCACCACTTGATAGATTTATATCAAAGGGGTGAATTTACAGTGAGTAGAGTGTCCATGGAAGATAACATGACAGACCCCATGACTAAAGGCCTATCTCAGCAGAAGCATGAATATCATGTGAGAGCTAGCGAGTTGAAAGTTGTTAGTAGTTGGCTCTAGTCCAAGTGGGAGTCTATTGGAGTTGGTTTCCTAGAACCAACTACTTTGTACTTTATTCATTAAATATACACCTTATCACATCTTGATTATTATTCTGCGTGATAATGCATGTGATAATGTCCCAAGGATAGTTTTTGCATTAAAGGGTCATAGCAGATCCCTACTATAATGAGAACCTGGAAGTGCCATAACACTATTCTTGAATATATGTTCTATGTCTGGATGATGTTATTTGAGGGACACAAATAATACAGGACATTAGGGGTGAGGACTCATAAAACTTTGAGGCACCTCCTCATGGTGTGCGCCCTTGGTAATATCCAGGAGGATATTATGAGAATAAGACCCGCCAATAGGAAATCCACATTTCATAGTGTCATTGGATGATCCTATCTGCAGACATGTGTATTGGTCCTTGGACTTTAATATTATTATTAATGGGTATTACAACTCTCTCACTTAGATGTATTGACGAAAACTGTGATGACACACTATTCGCAGCGAGGTAGGATATGTTGGGTGCGTCATGAGTAATACTGCATTAATAGATAATGCGAGAAAGGATTTGTCTCTTCTGTTCCATAACAGAAGTAGATATCTCAGGCCCTTTGATGGAATTGATATAGCCTAAATAAATACATGTCCATGGTAAATAATGGGTGAGTTCAATTCCATAAAGTCAAAGAAAGAATAATCGAGCACATGGGTTGATGGCACTAGCATGCAACCCGCTTGATTCGAGATATCGTGACAAAGGGATTATATTACATATTAAGTGTTTATATGAGGTGACACGCCATTGCGACATTAACTTATTTCTCTATGGGTGCCTTGGCGTATTCCTAGATGCTAACCCTGGACTTTAGGCAGGATCCGTCTAATGCCACTGAGAAAGAGGCCTAAAGGGTCACACACTAAGTGTGTCCATGTATCTCAGTTAAATATTAATTTAACAAGTTAAATAAAGATTATTCCCGACCATGGTTTAATAATTATTTAAGGATGCCTGATCACATTTATTTCGACACTAGTTATTTGAGAGAATATATTGCGGGTGAAATAATATATATTTATTAGAAAGTAATGCAGTTACATTTATTTAAGAAATAAATAGCCATTACTCAAGGTCTAATAAATGTGGTGGAGGAAATAAACAAAAATGAAAAGAAGATAAACACACCATGTACATTGAATGTACACGCCATGTAGTTTTCATGGAAAATGAGTACACACCGTGTATTAATGATTACACACCGTGTAGTTTTTACAGTCGGGATTTTAAGGAAATAATATCATTTTATTAAATGATATTTATTATAATCAGTGTGGATGCATGTCAAGGAATTAATCATTCGACATGGGGGTTTTCAATAAGAGTTAATGAAATAAATAAAATGTGTAACATGTTTATTTATTGTCATAACTCTATAACCTCAAACCATATTATAAATATCCTCATAACCCCAATACTTTTCCAGAGAGAATCGTTGTGTACAACAATTCTGGAGAATTCTCTCAAGACCAAAAGAACTCCTTCCTCTAAGAACGCTCTCAAGACTGAGAGAGATCCTCCTCCATCAGATCAAGGCGATCTAAGGTGGACAATGCAAGCAAAGGATTATCCATGCTAGCACCTAGAGATCCCTTTGGCAACGTCCAGAGATATGTGGTGCACATCTGGATCAGCGCTAGAGGAATTCTACACTTGGATTCTACAATGCAACGACGAATCACATCGGATCGTGACCGGAAAACATCAACGAAGAAATAATTCCATCAAGGTAATTATTGTAAATTAATTAAATTAATTATAACCAACATATGATGATCCTCTCGATGGTTTCAGGACCCTTATCTTTATTTTTGTTCTTCGTTCTATTCCGAAGATCTGGCGTTTTATTATCGTGACTGATCTCGGATTGAACATTGTTTAACGCTAATATTAAAGTTGGGAAAACCCACCAACGCGCTTCCGTTGCACCTGAAACCTTCAAATTATGACTCACACACTTTTTTGTATTGTTGTAAACCATGAAAAAATAGTTCATGGTGAAATTAGGCATGTTGGGTGAATCAAAAATGATGTGTTATTAATGAAAAACTCGACGAATGATTTATCCCTTTCATCTTTATGGAAGTTGATAACTCAACCATTTGATTAAAATGAAACTATCACATTAAATTATATGGTCATGGTGTAACAATAGGTTCATTTTAGATAAATAATGTGTAGGACCCCAGGACTCCCTGAGAGGGGAGGGGTGAATCAGGGTGTCAACTTGTTCTTTTAAAGTTATGGATCTTGTTCCCACATTGGTAGGAACTTGTTAAACCTATATGATGGATATGAACAGAAAGAAATCATTCACATGCATAGAGATGACACGACACTTTTTACTTGGTTCACCACTAAGGGCTACGTCCAAAGAGCATACGCTGACATGTTGTCGGTCGTACCAAATTCCACTAAACTTCACTAGCTGTGGATTACAAAGGTTCGGGCACAGTCACTCTGTCCCAGGATCACTACCATTACAAACGATTCAGGGAAATCTCACAGCGTCCCTCGGGTCACTCCCGTTGACTCCCCCTGGCTCACTGCCCTTGGTGAAGTCACACTCAGTTTATAGACGTGAAGGTCTCTTTTCATTGCAAAAGAATGCATCCTCTATTGTATGTAGATTCTCTGTTGAAGTCCAATTCTCAACTGTAGACTAATCTTACTTTGCAATGAAAGTATCAGGCAATCTTCCAGCTTTCGTACAGCTTCAAAAAGGATGAGCGTATTTCTTCAACAACAGGCACACTTCTCCAGGCCAGCGCGCATGTTCCAAATCTGGAGTGCAAGTCAAAACTGGCGTACAAGTCTACCTCGACCAATTGCATGACACACCCTTCTTTAACACCAAACTTGCGCGACTCATCACCTTTAAATCCTAAACCTCCTTGGTCACGCAGCCAACAACCAGCGCGAAAGCTCTACTTGCGCGACCCAACTTCCACTTGCACGACTAAACCACCAGTGCGACGAGAGCTCGAAAAATCTCTAAGTCTTGAACTGCGTTGCAAATGAGGAGGGGTGGTCTTATATTTATAGGAAAACTGGACCACCTGCACGGTGGTGCGCAAGTCCTCCCTTCGGCACGCAAGTCCCGTCACGCAGCTCCAACCGCCTTTGCCTCTGCCGCGCTACTCACCTGCGCGACACAACCAATACTTGCGCGGCCTTCTTTCCTTTGTCATATTTTGAAGTTCTGATCATGATGAACAATAGGCGCACAAGTTTCCAAGCCTCCTAGGAACTGGCACGCAAGTCCATTCTTGGCGCGCAGGTCACTTGCGTGACCACACCAAAACTTGTGTGACCCTTATCCCTTTTCCATTTTCCCATGTTTTGATCATGAAAACCACTATGCGCACAAGTTACCTTTACTTCAAGTAAATGGTGTGCAAGTCTCTTTTCCAAAAACACTTTTCTCCATTTGTCGATTTTTAGGCCCAAAAATTTGGAAAACACTGGGAAATGGCGCCACCTTCAATACTGTTGTCTGCTTGAACTGTATGATCAATTTGCTGGTACATATTCTGAACTTCCACTGAGGATTGACAACAAACAAAAAACATTATCTAATTCATGTATAAATGACCATGGTTCCAACAATCTCCACCTTTGGGTTTGTTGGCAATCAGAAAATAAATTCAATAGATCACCATCCATATGCAAACCAAAAGATGCAAGAGTCAACTCATCCGACACTCTAAGTCTATGCGAGCAATGCTCGGCGTAGAAAACAAGAGTGGAAGCATGAATTGGGTTCTCGTGTTTTGGAATTATCAATGAAGCCCATGAAGCTTTACTTGTCCAAAGTATTCCTTCCCATCCTTCTTCCTTCGCATCCTTCTTACCCTATCACTGACACTGAATTCGCATCGTGTCACAGAAGAATTATATTCCTGAACATTCCGGAATTTATTCCTTTATCCCCCATTGACAATAAACCCAAAGTCCGGTAATTTGTTTATTGCTCAGCTCAAACCATACTCCCCCTAGATAGCATCTCCCCCACAAACCTGCACCACATTCATAAATAGATAAAAACGGTTATCATAATCAGGGAGAGGGGTATTGCGTAACCTCCTTATGCACTGGGAGGAGGATGAACACCGAGGTTCAACCGATGTTTCTCAAACGCAGCCGCTGACAGTGGCTTTGTCAGTATATTAGCCACTTTATCATCAGTTCCCACATGATCCATTCTAATCACCCCTAGTTCAACTTTTTATTTGATAAAATGATACCTAATTTCAATATGTTTTGTAGGAGAATGCTGAACATGATTCTTCGTAAGATCAATTGCGCTCTTGTTATCACAGTAAATCACCATTGGTTGCTTTACCTCATCACCAATATCTGTTAATTATTGCTTCATCCATATCAGTTGATTGCATGCTTTTTGTGGTAGATATATACTCATCTTCAACAGTACTAAGAGAAGTACTTTCTTGTTTCTTGCTTAACCAACCAACACATTTCTGCCCAATATAGAATGCTCCACCACTGGTGGACTTTCTGTCTACTACATCAGTAGCCCAGTCAGCATCAGAAAACGCTGATAATTCACTATCCCCACCTACAGTAAAATATAACCCAAAGTTATGTGTAACTTGAATGTACCTCATTATTCTTTTGACTGCCACCTTATGTTCCTCCTTTGGATTACTCTGAAAGCGGGCCGCAAGACATGTGACAAAGACAATATATGGTCATGTCGCTGTCAGATATAGTAGGCTCCCAATGATCCTCCTGTACATGGTGGGATCTACAGAGGTCCCATCCTCATGCTTTCCAAGTTTAGTTCCAACTGCAATCGGAGTTGACATTGGTTTGGAGTCTTGCATATTAAACTTCTTCAGCAGATCTCATGTATAATTTTCCTGAGAAATGAAAGTGTAATCCTTCTTTTGAATCACCTATAGCCCCAAGAAATATGTGACCTCCCCAATCATATACATTTCGAACTCTGATTTCATGTGATTGGAAAATTCATCCACTGATTTCTGCCTACTGCCACCGAAGATGATATCATCAACGTAGACTAGAACCGTGAATTGATCTTTTAGAGAACTCTTCACATATAGATTGTGGTCTACTCCTCCTATTTTGAATTCCATATTCTTGAGATAAGAGTCTAGCCGGGAGTACCATGCCCGTGGTGCCTGCTTCAAACCATATCGAGCTTTCTTCAATTTGCAGACCTTTGTCTCATCAGTACCAAGAACAAAACCCACCGGTTATTCAATGTAGACTTATTCTTCGAGAACACCATTCAATAATGTTGTCTTGACATCCATTTGATATACTTTATATCCTCTTTGGAGTTCCATAGCAAGGAAAATACTGATTGACTCCAGTCTAGCCACCGGAGCAAAGGTTTCTTCAACATAAATGCCTTCAATCTGGGAGTATCCTTTACATACCAGCCGTGCCTTGTTTCTGATGACACTTCCATGCTCATCAAACTTATTTTTGAAGATCCATTTGGTATCAATCACATTGTGACCTTCGGGTCTCTGGAAAAGATCCCATGTCTGATTCTTGTCAATATGATCTAATTCTTCATTCATGGCTTTCACCCAAGATTCATCCTTTGCATCTTCTTCAAATGAGGATGGCTCCACAACTGACAGAAATTTAGATTGCGTGTTATTCCTCATCCTTCTTGTTTGGGTGGGTGCACTCCTATCCCCAATTATGTTGGATGGATCAATCTCATCTCTTCGATTTCTCCTATGAGGTTCAGTTGCATTCTCTTCAGCCATAGTTTCTTCTTCAGATTCTTCTTCTGAGTCAACATCATGATGTGACTGCTCAGTGTTTTGTACAACTTCCTCTATTTTTGTATTCGTATTTTCTCCACGTTCACTTTCTTCCTCACTTTCTATCACATCAGCATATGAAGTCCTTGAAGCATTTGTGATTTTATCTTCAATTATCTTAACATCACTACTTTACACAATCCTTCCTAAACGCTTGTTGAAACATTTGTAGGCTTTACTATTCATTGAGTAACTGAGGAAAATTCCTTCATCTGCATTGTCGCCATACTTCCCTTGATTTCATTCTTTGTTCCTGATGAAGCATTTACTTCCAAAGACACAAAAGTATTTTAAAGAGGGATTTCTTCCATTCCATAATTCACATGGTGTCTTCGTCTCACCCATATAAAGTCCTGTTCGATTATGAATATAAACTACATCTTGAACAACCTATTTCCAGTAATGTTGTGGAATATGACTCTCAATCAGTATAGTTCGTGCCATGTTGTTCACCTATCGATTCCTACGTTCAACAACTCCATTTTATTGTGGCATTCTCACAACAGCTAACTCATGCTGTATCCCATGCTTCTACAGATAATTTTCAAATTCAATGGACGTGTATTCTCCTCCATTGTCAGATCACAACACTTTGATTGTTCATCCGGTGTCATTCTTGGCGATTCACCGATATGTTTTCATGCAGTCAAGGACTTGTCATTTCCTATGAATGACCATCACACATGCCATTCTACTGTAATCATCTATGAAAAGGACAAAGTACCTTTCTCCATTATTTACAGCAATATTTATCAGGCCGCATACATCTGTATGAATCAGATCAAGAAGGTGAGATGCCCTTTTCTTCTTTGGACGATATGAACTGCAGACTAACTTCCCACAAATGCAAGCATCACAAGACTTTTCATGCTCACGCTTCAGGTTGGGAATATCCATGACAATTATCAATTTTGATATTTTCTCCATGTATTATTGATTGATGTGTCCCAGTCTCCGATGCCACAAATTGTTTTCTTCTTCAACAGTCATGTAACATAAATTTTCTTCACTATCAACCTGATACAAGTTGCCTTCTGTTCTGCATCCCTTCATAAGTGAATTACCTATCTTTCCCTTGATGGTGCAGCCTTTCTGATTAAAAGTAACTATAAGTCCCGAGTCACAGAGTTGACTCACGCTGAGTAGATTATGATGTAGTCCATCTATGTAAAGGACTTCAGTCTTCTTTAATTCTCCATTAACTAATTAGGTACTTCCACTCCCTTTGATTTTCAGAGCTCCATCATTACCAAATCGTACTGTACCATCAACCTTCCTTTTGATATCCGTTAACAGGCTGCCATTACCTGTCATATGAGATGAACAACCACTATCCAGAATCCAGGTACTGTTGTTCTTTGTAGCTTTGAGGGCCACTTCTTCAAGGTTGGATTTCTCAATATTCTTCCTTTCCTTCCATGAGACATTGGATTGTGTATAGCATACTGATGGACTTTCAATTATTTATTCTGCGTATCCAGGTTCTTCATAGTCGAAATCTTATTTGAGAGGAGAAAACCTGTTTGAAAGAGCAACACCGTCTTGCTGATGTGACTTGACTTGTCTTGAACTTTGGTATGAGGAGTCCATGTCCCTTCTCTGCCTGCAATTAACAGCCTTATGACCAAAGTTAGAACAACGAAAAAAATATCCATAGAAATTGTTTCTTCTATAATAATTAGGATATAAATTTGTTCTCCTTTGTTGAACTCCTATATCTTCTCCATTCATATAGATTCTTGCCTCTTCGCAATAAGACATGGTATGGCCCAGATAGCCACAGAACTAACACTTCATGAGAGGAAATGTATTCTCACTTGAATTTCTCCTCATAACTTCTTCCATGGGAGAATAGTTAGACTGCCTGTCATTTCTGAATGTTTGAGGATAATTTTTTGTTCTCCTTTTAGTTTAGATTGAGGGTTCCTTTTTTAGCACTTTAGGCAACGTATCAACATGTTCAACTTTCATCTTATCTTTCTTTTGGATCTTTTCACTTCCAGCAGTTGATATCTCAGCTTCACAGCCAATTCCACTCTTTCCCATGCAAGCGGGTCTTTGATCACTCAAGATTTTTCCAACCCCATTTGAACCACACTTGGCTCTTGCCAGAAATTCCGCATCTGAGAATATTTCAAACTGTAATTTCTTCCTTGATTATTTTGGAATTGATTCAGCATCAAGTTTACTCCTAAGAGTAACAACTTCCTTCTCAAGACCCTCAGCAGTCTTGGATTTTTCTTCTAGTCTGGAGGTGAGGTCATTGATGACCTTTGCTTGCCCTTCAATTCTCAGCTTCAGATCTACAACATCATCATTGCTTTATATTATTTTAGATTTTACCTTCACAAATTCTTCCAGTCATTCAATTTTAGCTTCAAGTTGATCAACGTATTCAGTTGATTCCTCTACAATTGATTTTCACTTATTGCAACTCTTACATTTAGTCTTAATCTTACTAACATCATCCTTAAGTTGAATCTCGGGATCTGCACAAGTTTTCAACTGTTTTTCTCCACCAGTATCTTATGACTTTTCAACAGTGGCCATCATGGAAGCATGGTTCTCAGTTTTGAATTTTGGTTCTTCTTCATCACAAAACTCATTATCATCTTTTTCCTCTTCACAGACAAATCTCTTCCATTGAATTTTCTTTCCAGATTTGAAGTCTCCCTTTTTGAAAAACCTTCTATGAGGATTCTCAAAGCTTTCATCTTCACTATCTTAATCATTTATCTTTCTTAGGCACTGAGAGGCAATGTGCCCAAATTTTCTGCAATGAAAACATGCGAGAGGTAACTTCCCTTTGAATTTCCATTTTCCCTTCTGGAACTTATTTGCAATGAGGGACATAATTTCTTTTTCTTCATCATCTTCACCACTACTATCTTCTGAAATTTTTAGTTTATCCATGGCCTTAAATGCCATTTACTTGCTCACACGAGTCGTAGAATCTCTGGTTTGATTCTCATTTCATATGCTACCAAGCTGCTTAGGAGGTCATCCAGAGAAAGTTTTGAAAGATCTCTTTCCTCAAGGGCTGATACCTTTGCATTATACAGGGGTGGAAGTCTTCTCAGAATTTTCTTCACAATGTCAACATCTTGGATTTCTTCTCCTAGGCCCCGAATTTCTCCAACTACTTCAGTGATTCGATTAAAGAAGGATTCTACATTCTCATCAGGATGCATCTTCAAATCATCGAACCTATTGTGCAGCACTTGTAGTTTCACCTCCTTCAATTTTATATCTCCTTCATAAATATTCTCGAGTTTATCCCACATGGATTTTTCTGAGGTGCAATTCATCACCTTTAGGTAGATCTGATCAGAAAGGACTGCAGTGAGAGCATTTTGTGCTTTAGTATCTGCATCAAGAATTTTCCTGTCTGTGTCAGTCATAGCCATCCCTGTTGGATCAGTGACTTGTATTCCTTGCATAGTAGAAAAAAAGAACTTCCATTCCAAGAGATCTTAGATGAGATCTCATTCTGTTCTTCCAGATCTGGAAATTACTTCCATCAAAGTGAGGGACTCCCCTGACATTGACTGCATTCTCCATGATGACAAAGGACATATTCAACACCAGCAACCTGCCTCTGATACCACTTGTAGGACCCCGGGACACCCTGAGAGGGGAAGGGTGAATCAGGGTGTCAACGTTTTCTTTTAAAGTTATGGATCTTGTTCCCATGTTGGTAGGAACTTGTTAAACCTGTATGATGGATATGAACAGAAAGCAAGCATTCACATGCATAGAGACGACACAACACTTTTTACTTGGTTCACCACTAAGGGCTACGTCCAAGGAGCATACGCCGATAGGTTTTCGGTCATACCAAATTCCACTAAACTTCACTAGCTGTGGATTACAAAGGTTCGGGCACAGTCACTCTGTCCCAGGCTCACTGCCTTTACAAACGATTTAGGGAAAGCTCACAGTGTTCCTCAGGTCACTCCCGTTGACTCCCCTGGCTCACTGCCCTTGGTGAAGTCACACTCAGTTTATAGAAGTGAAGGTATCTTTTTCATTGCAAAAGAATGCATCCTCTGTTTTATGTAGATGCTCTGTTGAATTCCAATTCTCACCTATAGACTAATCTTACTTTGCACCGCAGGTATCGGGCAATCTTCCAGCTTTTGTACAGCTTCAAATAGGATGGGCGTATTTATTCAACAATAGGCACGCTTCTCCAGGCCGGCGCACAAGTTCCAAATCTGGCGCGCAAGTCACAACTGGTGCGTAAGTCTACCTTGACCACTTGTGTGACACACCCTTCTTCAACACCAAACTTGTGAAACTCAACACCTTTAAATCCCAAACCTCCTTTGTCGCGCAACCAACAACCAGCGCGCAACCTCTACTTGCGCGACCCAACTTCCACTTGTGCGACTAAACCACATGCGCGATGAGAGCTCGAAAAATCTCTAAGTCTTGAACTGCGTTGCAAATGAGGAGGGGTGGTCTTCTATTTATAGGCAAACTGGACCACCTATGCAGTGGCGCGCAAGTCCTCCCTTCGGCGCGTAAGTCCCGTTGCACAGCTCCAACCGCCTTTGCCTCTGCCGCGCTACTCACCTGCGCGACACAACCAATACTTGCACGACCTTCTTTCCTTTGTCATATTTTGAAGTTCTGATCATGATAAAAAATAGGCGCACAAGTTTCCAAGCCTCCTAGGCACCGGCGCGCAAGTCCATTCTCAGCGCACAGGTCACTTGCGCGACCACACCAAAACTTGCGCGACCCTTATCCCTTTGCCATTTTTCCATGTTTTGATCATGAAAACCACTAGGTGTGCAAGTTCCCTTACCTTTAAGTACACGGCGCGCAAGTCTCTTTTCCAAAAACACTTTTCTCCATTTGTCGATTTTTAGGCCAAAAAATTTGGAAAACACTGGGAAATGGCGCCACCTTCAATACTGTTGTCTGCTTGAACTGTATGATCACTTTTCTGGTACACATTCTGAACTTCCACTGAGGATTTACAACAAACACAAAACATTCTCCAATTCATGCATAGATTACCATGGTTCCAACATAAATAAGGGCGTATCAAACATATAGGTTGATTATAGGGGTGTGAAAACTGCTTGATGAAACGTCACAACAAAGAGATTATATTACACAATGAGCATTCATATGCATTTGTTGTCATTGCGATATATCCTCTTTGTCTATGGGTGCATTGACCCATTGTTAGATGGTAATCTTGGACTTTAGACAAGCTTCTATAATGCCAATAAGGAATTTGGATAAAAGATCACATATAAAGTGTTCCTTTGATCTCAATTAAATATTATTTATATTTAATAGTTGGAATAAATATTATTCTCCGAAGAAATAATATTTAGTTTGGATTTATTAAATGATTGTAAATATTAAATAAATATTTATTCATAGATTAATTGTTTATTTGTGTGAATATATAATATTTATTTATTATTTTTTATTCACAAGATGATAAATAATTATTTATTCATTAATAAATAATTTATTTAATTACCTGAATGTCAAGATAAATATTTTATTTTCTAGACTGTGAATATAATATTTATTTATTTACTGAATGTATAATATTAAAATAAATATTTTATTCACCATACCATGAATATAATATTTATTTATGACATTTATTTAGAAATTAAATAAATGTCAAGGAGGATGAGAATATAACAACTCAAACTTTTTATAATTAGTTATTACATCTAAGTAGATGGACATTCATTACATAATAGTATGATCCATGCCAAAATCTTATAGGCCTAGTGCCTTTGAAAACTTGGACACACAAACAACTGGTTCATAAATGATCTATATCGTCTCCCACTAAATTCTTCATAACTAGAACCCTTCTTAGACACATCATTTATAAATCCTTTCTTCATAACTTGGGGGATGAAAACATAAGAAAGAGTGAGATCAGATTCTAAGTAAGGGTAAACAAAAGATATATCAGTAATTACATAAACATAACATGATCATGAGGGTGTAAGAACATGAACTTAACATTTGAAATATACACCCTGCATATCATAGATCATAATCTTGAGTCATGACATAAAAATTGATAGTTCATAAGACATGAATCATAAAATAATCAAAGAACATAAGTGATGAGATCATAACATTGACATAAGACACAAAGTAGTAGCATACACATAAACTTATAACTTTGTGAACATGTATAAATAGAAAGAGGCTCACTCATTAAATTAAGGACATAAAATCAGACCCTTGCATAAACTTATGGACATGAAACTAGATCCATGCATAATCTTATGGACATGAAATCCAAGTCGACACATAAACTTATGGACAAGAAAGCCAGGTCCACACATAAACCTATGGACATGAAAGCTAGGTTCATGCATAAAATTGTGAACATAAAATCAGGTTCACGTATAACATATTTACATCATGAGTTATCCATCTTTACCTAATGAATTGGAGGGAGATATAGGTCCCACTCATCACATAAAGAAATTCATACATATGTGTTCTATAAGATCATAAAACATTAATCATCTTAGAACTCATGAAAAGAAATGAATTTCATCAAAGTATAACCTGTGAAAAAGGGAGCGAGTTTCATCAACATCTTATCATTATAAATATAGAACATCCATAAAAAGAATAAGGATGATATCCTTGGATCATATCCTTAGTAAAACTTAAGTATCATCAAAGGATTTCATCTTAGATAGAAAAATAATTTTGAAAAATCACTTGAAATGATTCTTGAGGTAAATAACTTTTCCATTTTAAAATCACTTCTCTTTTTAAAAATATGCACACTTATAAAGGAAAAAATTTTCTTTGAACATAAAATTTTAAAACTATAAAGGAAGATTCAAAGTATTAAGGAATCATGATGGCGGGATAATCCACTCATGTCATCTAAGTTAATAAAACATTCCTTCCATATTTTTGTCAGAAAATTCACATAATACATTGTTTGGAAAACAACAAAAAGATTCCTTTCAAACCGTTTAGTAACAATAAAAACATGGGTAAAAATAACTTTAAACAATTGTATGATAATAGTAAAATCCTTTTTGATTTTTTTATAAAACATGGACATAGAAGAGAAATATTCCCCAGTGGGGACTTAAATATAAACAATCTCGAATAACGATGAGATTGTGAAATAAACCTTTACCTCAACTCTCACTTTTCCTCATTCACATTCAAACCTTTTGTATAATAAATATGGATTTATTATACATGTATTACATAACCAAAAATCTATCATACCATTTATGTTTTATTTATAACATCTTATCACCCATTTATTAATAATTTTTTATTAAAATCACCGTTCTAGGTGATAACAACTTCGTTTTCCAAGCATGTTTTGGTTTGATAGTCTCGATCCTTAAAATTTGATCATGGTCGCATCATTTACAAAAATATAAATCATGGTATAAAATTTATATATATATTAATTATATAGATATTTATAATCATTCATAAAATGTAGAGAAAGAAAATAAATTACACCTTTCATGGAGACGGTAGGTCATATGTACGCATGAACACTATTTCCATTTTTCGACCGATGAAATGAAAGGAAGGTAAATAATAATTCACCATTATAGAATTATAATTATACCATATATATAATATATATTCATCAAATTCATACTTATTACGATCCATGCGAAATATAAATGTAAAACGAATCACATCGCATTGTGGAGATGATAGTTCATACGTACGCACGAGCGACGTTATCATTTCCCAAAAAATTGGATGATAATAAGGTAGACATGATATTATCATTAAATAAGTATAATTAAATCATAAATATCATATATAAAAATTAAAATCATTATAATTATCATCTATACAAGATGGTGATGAAAAATGAATTGTATCGCTGGGTGAAGACAATAAGCCGTATGTACTCATTAGTGATACTTTCACTTCTTATTTGATGAGAAATATGGGTTATAATGGTGTTTTAATAATAATAATAAAATTTTAGAATATCAAGGATACTTAATTTTTTATTTTATGATAAATATCATAGATTTAGAGGAGGTAAAGAAGAGTAGAGGAATAAAGTTATCTGTTAGTGTGATTACCTCTTCTTCAAAACGACTCCTTTAGATCTCCTCTAAAGGGTTCCATGGTTGGTATTTTGGGAAGAATAGTACCTTTATAATGTGTATAAGGAAGTGGAGAAGATAATTTTTCAGATTATGATCTTGATAAAAGGATCAAAGTGGTGTAATTAAGTGAGGGAGGATGTGTCCTTTTATAATTGAGGTGAAGGACACTTTTGGAATTTCTTAAAAATAATATAATAAGACTATTATAGAGCCAAATAATTCTAAATGGTCATGAATTAAAACATAGGTTAGTACATGGTTTAAATATCATCAAAAAATAAAATTTGGACAATTTTAAGTGATATTTTAAATCATATCTTTTGATTTAACCCCTTAATTAACCTGTTTTAACATTAACCATGATAACATATTTTTCACTCTTAAAAGGTTATAATTTTACATAAAAGGTAAATATTGGATCATAAATGGATAAGGGATTAAATTTTAGACTATATATTATCCCATTTGTCCTTATTTAAGTTTTTTATGATTTTTTAATAATTTAATAAAATATTATTTTCATAAAATATCATTATTGTCAATTTTTGACACTATTCATTAATTTGACATTAATAACATCAAGAAAACACTTAGAATTCAAAAAAATTATTTTAAAACATCCCCAAAATTTCATTTCCATATATAATTTTTTTAATCACCTTAATTATCACAAATTACAGTACTTTTAATATTTTTAATATTACTTATTTTATTTTTCCATAAATTGAATAATTACTGGATCATCATTGTGTAAATATTTAAGGTAGTTATTTAATTCCTAAAAATTATAAATAAATTATCAACATTAATATAATATAATTAGGAAAAAAATTAATATTACGATTCATTCATAACTAATTTTTTCCCTATGTGAACACATAATGATGTTTAAAACTAAGAGAGTGACATTTTGTCACTTCTTTTGGTTTAAATAATATATAAGTCATTTTCATTGAAAAGTGTCCATTAAAAAAACTCAAATTAGAGAATAAGTTGATAAAGGTATAATTTCCTTCATCCATTAAGAATTAATATGAATAATTATGGCCTTATAACTTAGTTTTAACCTAGATTTACTTGATTTACCCTTTACCGAGTTGATAGTTTTTATCACAATTACTATTCATTTTGAAAAAAATAAAAGGAGACTATTTAAAAAATTTGAACCTCCTGATTATAAAATTGTAATAATTTTTTAAATATTCAATTTCTATAAGTCTAAGAAATTACGTTTAATATAAATTCATAAAATACAACAATTTTTTATTTAGAAAAATGCGTTTTAAAACACAAAAATGTACTCATACCAAAATCATGTATAATAATGATTAAAATAAAGTTAATTATATTATATATAATTAAATAATACTTATTTTAATTTTATATCAAATTAAAATCACAATTATACTTTATATGAAAATAAAAAAATGATAGTTTTATAAAAATTGGTATTTTTCACTATTTACTAAAAAATCAACCTTTTCAGAAAATACCAAAATTTCACCCAAAGATAATTTTGATATTTTGATTTCAAAAATTAATTTAATTTTATAAAATATATTTTCTAAAAGTTAAAAAAATTATTTATAATATTTTATCACCAAAAATCAATAAAAATTCATTTTTGAAAAAAACCTATTTTTGAAAAATAAAATGAAATTACTAAAAATTGAGTGATTAATTACTAAGTATTTATATTTATTAGGACTATATATAATTAATAATACAGTTAATCCTATTCATACCTTCCAATTTAATAGTTAGGTAATAATAATATTTTAAATAGTAAATCATGGTTTTCTTAAATTGCTGTTTCATGTAACACAAGCTATCAAAGAAGTTAAATATATTTGAAAGAAAGATTTCATAAAATATTGGGGTGTTAGATTCTAACCCCTTTAATAAATTACGTCCTCATAGTTTGTGCTCAGTAATAAAAGGTTTTTCATTTAAAAATTCCTTTGTAGAAACCCACATCATAACAAGAGTTAATAAAACTTCCTCTTGAAAAGAGAGAAAGGAGAGTACAAAGTTCATCTGGAATAAAACATAACTAGGTTTCCAAATTGGTGAACATAGGTGGGAATTGAAAACATGGATATAGAAGAAAAACCTAACTCCCAAGGACTGATAGAGAGTAGTAAAGATCATGGTCATGAGAAAGTTAACCATCACAAACCTATAAACCTGTAGCGGGTTAAAAGACCACTGATTTATCGATAAGAAAAGTAAATGAATAATGTTTTCATTTCAATTAATTTTTCCTAAGTTGATGGATTATTTTAAAAACCATATAAAACACTCAAGAAAATAAACTTACTTGATTTCATTCTATTTCATAAGAATAATATCTTCCTTTAGTTGTGCTTTGATCTATTTCCACCCGATCTCTTACTCTAGGAAATGGATATTTAAGATGATTTTCCATGCCTGAAGCACTTTTAATTGAATCATAAGACTCATACATAATTCCTTTAACATCTAAATATTTACCAAAACCAAAATGGTTAGTACAAGATATGATAAATCATGCTTTAACCTTAATAAAAATATCCAAATTTTCAACTTAATACATTACGCAAGTATTTAGCCTTAAGACTCCTCCAAAATATTACCGACCATATTCAAAACCCAAAAATAATTTGATCTCATATCCTTCCATGATCAATAATTTTTATTACTCATAAAGTCTCATATGAAAATGTATATACCTTAGTCTTATATTCTCTAATGTGTACTAGTAATTTCCCAAAATTTCAAAATCATATATGATTCTAAAATACAATTCACCCTTTATTATTTAAATAATCTCTTATCTTAGCCAAAAATATTTCCATTGGAGGTTTAGGTTCATCCTTGCACTTATAGATAATCATAGGTTGATTCAGAATAAAATATGATCTCTTTATTCTAGAAATATATATGGAATCTATGTAGGTAGGGCTAATAAATTCTTAGAATCACATAAAACTTCACTAAAGGATAAGATTTTCATAGGGATTATTCATAAAAACATTAACATGGGATCCCCTATTCTAGGGTTTAGGATAAGTGTTCCCTAACACTATCATGATTATATTCAGCCATTGTAATTGCATAAGCTTCCCTTTGTCCTTTGACTTCAGAGGATATTGTGTCTTAATATATTTAATAGACCTTATATTAAGGAATTTATTCACATAAACTCTTTGAATTTATAGCATTGAAGTGTGAGTGGTGCATTTTGTTGTGCTCGCTCTCCATTCATTTCATTGAGGGGAATCTTTAAATCAATCTGACATTATTTTTCTCTATGGCCATTCTTACCACACTTGAAACATTTTCTTATTCCTTTCAAACATTCACTTGAGTGGTACTTACCACATTTTTGAAAATTAGGAGGTTGAAACTTTTTCTTCCCTCTATGTGGCAAACCAATGAAGTTTCTATAAAGCTCTATATTCATTTTCTTATCACCAGAACTTTGAGGGTTTCCAAATTCCATTTAAACTTTCAATGCATATTAGATGATTTATTCATAGATTCCAAAGTAACTTATGGATAATGCCTGACTTAGTTTCAAGCCACTAAAGAATCGATCAATTTTGTTTTCAGGGTTGATGATTAAACCTAAAGAATACCTTTCAAGTCTTTTCAAATTTTCCTCACAGGTACCAATGGATTCATCTTCCTTATGCTTAAGCTTAAGAAATTAATTCTCTATTTTTGTATATATAATACAAGGCAAGTACTTACTGATAAATATTACCTTAAAATCACCCCATCTCATGGAGCTAATTTCCCCCTCTTTCCTAATATTATAAATATTATTCTTCCATTGATCATCTTCTCCTTCAAAATGATAAACAATTAGGAAAAAAATTCATGGTCTGAGCACCAAAAAATGAAAAATATATTTTCCATTGAATTGATCCATTTCTTAGAAACTAGTGGATCAAAATACCTATAGAAGGATAGTGGTCATTGTCACATAAAAGATTTAACAACATGTTTCTCCCTCATTAGTTCATTCAGAAGTTAAACATGATAAGTGTTTCCACCAGTAGATTGTGATAGGTGAGTGATAATATTCACAAAATATATCATCCCATCTGTTAATACATTTTATTTCTCATGAGGGTGGTCATTTCATTGTCCGTCACATTCATTGTTCACACAATTCCTTCCAGTTCCAACCATTGACTAAAATCAAAATGCATATTGTGAGAAATGATAATCATAGTGAAAAACCATATAAACATGAAACATAATTAATTGGATGTTTAAATTAGTAAAAATTATTTTAAATCTATGATACCTTAGGTTTAACCTAGGCCATCCATGATCAAAACATTTATGACGTCATCATGTTCTTAGACCTATCCCTAGAGTTCTTACTAAACTTTCCTCATCTTAGTTTCCAAAGTTTAACAAAAATCTTATTTGATACCAACTATAACGAACCATACTTTTTATACATAGTTATTACATATAATTATATGAAAATTCATTAAATAAAATTTTGATCCATGCCAGAATCATATAGGTCTAGTGCCTTTAGAAACTTGGACACACAAACAACATGTTCATAAATGTTCTATATCATCTCCCACTAAGGTCTTCATAACTAGCACCCTTATTAGACATATCATTTATAAATACTTTATTAATAACATAGGGAAAATAAACATAAGAAAAGGTGATCTAAAATTCTCAGTAAGGGTAAACAAGAGAGACATCAATAATCACATAAGCATAATATGATCATAATAGTGTGAGAACATGAACTTAACATTTGGAATCTACACCTTATTTATCATAGATCATAATCTTGATTAATGAAATATATATTGATAGTTAATAAGATACTAATCACAAAATAATCAAATAACATAATCCATGAGATCATAACATTTACATAAGACATGGAGTTTTGTCATACACACAAACTTATAACTTTGTGAACATGTATAAATAGAAACAAGTTCAATAATTAAGTTAAGGACATGAAATCAGGCCCTCACATAAACTTATGATCATGAAAACAGGTCCATGCATAATCTTATGGAAATTAAAACCAAGTTCACACATAAAATTATAGATAATAAATCCAGGTCCACGCATTAACTTACGGGCAAGAAATCCAGGTCTATGCATAAAATTGTGAACACGAAATCAGGTTCATGCATAACACATTTACCTCATGAGTTATACATCTTTATCCAATGAATTGGAGGGAGATATAGGTCCTAACTATCACATAAATAAATTCATACATATATATTATATAATATTATAAAACATTAATCTTCTAAGAACTCATGAAAAAAACTAATTTCATCAAAGTATAACCCGTGAAAAAGGAATAGGTTTCATCAAAATCTTGTCATCATAAACATAAACCATCTAAAAAGTAATAAGAATGGTATCCTGAGATAATATACCTAGTATAACTTAAGTATCATCAAGGTATTTCATCTTAAATGAAAAAATTATTTTGAAAGATCACTTGGAATAAATCTTGAGGAAAATAACTTTTCCATTTTAAAATCACTTCTCTTTTTAAAAATATACACACTTATAAATGAAAACATTTTATTTGAAAATAAACTTTTAAACTTGTAAATGAAGCTTAAAATTATTAAGGCATCACGGTGGTAGGATAGTATGATCATGTTGTATAAGTTAAAAACACATTCCCTCTGTATTTTTTTCCAAAAAAGTCATAAAATACCTCATTTAGAAAATGACAAAAAGATTCCTTTTAGACCATTTAGTAAAAAGTAAAACATGGGTAAAAATGGATTTAAAAAATTGAAGGATAATATTAAATAACTTTTTCAAAACATTTTTAGAAAACATGGACATGGAAGTGAAATATTTCCTAGCAGGGAATTAAACATAAACAATCCTGAATAATGATGAGACTGTGAAATAAACATTTACCTCAAGTCTCTCCTTTCCTCGTTCATGTTCAAACCTCTTGTATAATAAATATGAATTTATTATACATGTATTCAATAAAAAATATCATATCATTTATTATTTATTTATAACATCTTATCACCCTTTTATTAATAATTTGTTATTAAAATCACTATTCTAGGTGATAATTGCTTTGTTTTCCAAGCATGTTTTGGTTTGATAGTCATGATCCTTATAATTTGATCATGGACCCATAATTTATAGAATTTTAATCATGTTATAAATATAATATATATTAATTATATACATATTTATAATCATTCATAAAATTCAGAGATATAAAAATGAATTAAACCGTTCATGGAGACGGTAGGCCACACGTACACAAGAATGTTATTTCCATTTTTTGAACGATGGAATGAAATAAAGGAAAATAATAAAAAAAATTAAAAAATTATTATTATATCATATATATCATATAAATTCATTAAATTCATCCTTATTACTATCCATGTGAAATATAAATGAAAAATGAATCACATCGCATCGTGGAGATGGTAGTCCATATATACGCATGAGCGGCGTTATCATTTCTCAAAATATTGGGTGATAAAAAGGTAAAAAATATATTATAATTATAGAAATATAATTATGTTATAAATATAATATATAAATATTAAAACCATAATAATTTCTATACATAAAATATTGTGATAAAAAATGAATTGTATCGCTACCCAGAGACGGTAGGTCGTACATACGCACAAGTGATACTTTCACTTCTTATTTGAAGGGAAAGAGAGTTTATAATGGTGTTTTAATAATAATAATAATTTTTTTAAATATATATGATACTTAGTTATTATTTTATGGTTAATATCATAGATTTATGGGTGGTAAAGAAGATTAGAAAAAGAAAGTGACTGGTTAGAGTGATTACCTCTTCATTGAAACGACTCCTTTAGATCTCCACTAAAGGGCAATAGAGTTTATATTTTGGGAATACCAACACCTATATAATTTGTATATGGTAGTGGAGAATATATTTTGGTATATTATGGTCTAGATATAAGGATCAAAGTGGTGTAATAAATTTAGGGAATATGTGTCCATTTATAAGGGGCACTTTTGGATTTTCTTAAAAAAATATAATAAGACCATTCTAGAGATAAATACTTCAAAATGGCAATGAATTAGAAAATAGGGTATGATATGGTTGAAATACCATCAACCAATAAAATTTTTATAGGTTTAAGTGCTATTTTAAACCTTATATTTTGGTTTATCCCCTTAATTAACCAATTTTAACATTTACAGTGGTAACATATTTTTCACTCTTAGAAGGTTATAATTTTACATTTAAGTTAACTATTTAATCATAAATGGAAAAGGGATAATTGTTTTTACTATATATTATCCCATTTCCACTTATTTATGATTTTTATGATTTTTTAATAATTTAATAAAATATTATTTTCATAAAATATCATTATTGTTAATTTTGACACTATTCATTACTTTGAAATTAATAACATCAAGAAAACCCTTATAATTAGAAAAAAATATTTTAACACATCATAAACATGTCATGTTATTCTATAAAATTCTTGTATCACCTTAATTATCTCAAATTATAATACATTTAATATTTTGAGCCATGTGTGGTGTTAAAGGCTCATTGGGACCTTGGTAAATGATTAAGGTTTTAAAAAGGGTTATTTGAGTCCCTTTAAGTGTTTTTAAAGGTTTAAAATATGAACCCTAGTATCTGATAATGGGTAGGTTTAGGTGTCAGACCAATGCTCCGAGCACTAATTTTATGATGTTTTGTTCAGGATGTCTAACATGATGCTCCACATCCAAGGATTAGAGAGTTGGAAATGACTCTCTATAGGTATGGTTCTGGATGTCTTACATGGAACTATACACCATATAATTAGAAAGTTGTACCTGATTCTACAAAGGTATGGTTCTGGATGTAAAACATGGTTCTCTATATATGAGGTTTAGAGAGTTGTATTTGACCCTCCCAAGGTATGGTTTTAGATGTATGATTTAGTGCTCCACATCTAAGGTTTAGAGATCCGGATTGATGATTTATGTTTTCATGAGTTAAATAATGGATTAAAAGACACTTCCTCTATTTAAAGTATGTTTCTCCCTATTATTTATGACTTAGATGATTAACTTTGGTCAATACAGGCTTGGTTGGCTCAGGTGTCACCTTATAACTCGAGGTCCAATGTGTTATTGGATAACTAGTTGTTTCTTTTAAATGTATCTTTATTCTTGTATTGTTTATTTATCCCATTATTTATCTGCACACACTATTTATTTTACTGGTTATTTCTTTAAACACTATTGGTGGTGATCCACTGAGTTTCACTCACACCCTTGTCGGGATTCTACTGCACATGGTCACCTGAGTAGCTTTTATATGTTCATTGTAGGTAGGGGTTTGGGCTAAGGATTGTGTTGAGTTTTACATGATCGAGCAGGATAGATCAGATGATATCAGGATATTGGATGAGGTTCAGCTCGAATATGCAGTAGGTCATTTTTGAATAACATTTATTTTATACTATATGTTTGTATAATCGGCTCAGTGGGTAGTCAGTTGTATGAATTATATAACTATTTGGGCCTTTATTGAATTTTATTTTTTATTATAGAATGATATGTTAATTTATTCTTTCCATGTGATCTAATGTGTTTTATTATTGGTTATTTACATTACTATTTCTCACTTTGATATGGGGGTATTGTGTCATCTTAGTATCACCTTAGACCCTCTCTACTAGTTGGTATCCTCTGGTGTATGAGGAGGTGCGCCTGAGGTCATGCGGTGAACTGACTCGGGGTACCGGTTTAGTGGATCCTAGTTTGGGAAATTAAAAAGTGGTATCAAAGGTGTTCCTTTCATGTTATTTTACTATTTGGGGCTAGTGAACTAAATATATAGGAATGTGTTGGGGCCTGTGATGGATGTCAGGATAGTGTGTCACGAACACCTATTTTGATAGCAAGTCTAGTTTACCAGGGGCTGGGATTGATGTTCTTGGTATTTTATGTTATGGTTTTATATGATTTCACCTTGGAAAAAGAATATAGAGTTTGTATGTTTTGATTTATGATGGATTTGTGACTCTCATCCAGTTGGAAAGAGGATAGTGTTTTGGATTTGACTCTTAACCTATAGAGGCAAGAAGCATCTCATGCATCATAGTAGGCATGTATGATCCACATGTTACTGACCTACTAGTGTGTGACTCTACTGATGATAGATTATCAATTGTTTAAAGTGTCAACAACTTATCATATGATGTTTTCCATTATAAGTACTTGGTGTAATTATACTCAACTAGGACCAAATTTCATATGAATATTTTACGGATGGTAGGTTGTGTGGATCTATTATGAGATGCTCGATGATGAGGATGTCGATGTAGTCCTCATGCACAGTAGGTTTAGTGACCCTAGTGGTCCATCATGGTGTATCTATATGACCATTGAACCCTTTTGGGTGTTTTTTGTTCTAGGTTGGTTGTGTAGCCTAGTCCTCCAAGGAGTGGTCTGATGTGTAGATGCTCAGAGAGGACATGTTCCCTAGTTATTGGCAGTTGGTTTTGTATGTGAATTATTTCATATATGATACACCAAGGATGGGTTTGTTGACATATTGATGTCATGTAAAATTGGGATGGGAGTGTGTTTGATTCCCCTTGAGTTGTGTCCTTCTGTGAGTTGTCATAGACCTAGATGGTTGGACCTAGTCACTTGTCATGATACTTGATTGGCAGGGCTAATTGGAGAGCCTAGTGACCTTTTTGACATAAATCCATTTTAGGGAGTTAGGGATATGTTGTTTTTAGGGGGGACCTATGAGGGGTTTTCTAAGTTGTGTGTGCTTTTGGGTGTGTGAGGCATGGGTGGATGTTTTGGGACTTAGAAAATGGTGCATGAAGGGTGAATCCTAGTATGGGGTTTAGGCACATGGTATGACTTATTCTTTTGAAAAGGACCAGTTGTGTGCTAGTGTTTTGACCTTATGGTTGGTTTCTAGAGGGGAGAGTTCATTTGGGTACCTAACCTAGGTAACAGTTATGAAAACATGATTTTCTTGATGGATATATGATAGACTAGGAGAATAAAAGGTTCTAAAGGGTATGTGATGCCAGGGGTGTAGGTTTTCTTTGGGTGGATACCATATAAATGAGGTAGACCTGATATGTTCATAGTTTGAGGCACATGGAGATGTCTGGTTTTCTTGAGATGGAGAGTACTTGGAGTGGGGATGCTTCAGTGGAACATGTGTTTTTAGAGGGCATCACTGGTTAGGTTCCTAGCTTGGTTAGTTCTAGATGAGTCTTTAGGAATATGGTGAGAGCATAAATGGGCTTAGTGTAACTTTTAGCTCAATGAGTTTTCTCTAGTTCCAGGGAAACACCAAAGGTTATTTGTACAAGATGAGATCGATATGTGGGAGATGAATGACTAGTGTATAAGGATTATGATTTTAGATTTCATGATATGTGACTCACTAGAGTTGGAAATAGGTTCTATGGTTAGGTTACACAAGAGTGTGTAATAGTTTAGAGTTAATGGGATGTTGGAGTCATGAACGTGTGGTGATGTGCCATGTTATTTATCTTTTGGATATAACGTTATGAGAGCCTACGCTCAAGGTTCTTGAGTTAAGAAGAAATCTATGAGTAGGATTATAACTGATGTGGGTGCGATAAGATACTTTTAGTTAGGGAGATATTGACATGTCCCTATAATTAGAGGTGACATTGGAAATAGATGATTTGTGGTGGTATTTTTCGATAACATCTTAACATAGTCTTATTCTATAGAAGATCATGCCCAATATCCTTACATCATATTAAGTATATTGGGAGAGTATCGATTATACACCTAACTATCTAAATGTATTTTCTATTTTGATTAAGGGCCTCTTTGGAGGTGGCACTCATTGATCAGTGTATGTAAATTTGGATGGTGGGAGGTGCATTATCATCCGTTTATGAATAAGGTCCTTGTGAGGCACTAGATGTCGGTGGGTGTAGTGGGTACCATCATCAGAAGTCGAAAATGGGTGATAATTGATGTTTCATTTTATGTCTCTAGTGATAGAAATATTTCCACATCTAATTCTTGGTATAACAATGGTTAGAGTGTGAGTCGTTCCAGTTGGATTTGTTTGAGTGAGGTAGTGACAATGACTCTCATATAGAGGGGAGTGACATGTCAGCCGTGGAGGTGCGACCCTCATTCTAGAAGGGTCACAGGTGTATATAATTGTCCATGGTTTGATCATGGTGTCACTGTGACGCCATTGAAGAACCAATGAGTCACATGATTTAATTTCATAGGAAATGTTATCAGGAAATTAGTTGTGGTAGATGATCGAATCGAGGCTTGAGGTGGTTATAAAAAGTAATTCGAGGTACTTTTCTCAGCGGTGATTTGGTGATGCACTAGGGAACAATGATGGTTTTGAGTCAGTAGAGGATCTAACTAAAGAGTCTCATCAAGAGTTGGGTATAGACTCTAGTGGGATGTATGGATGGTCATGGAATGACTCTAGGCATGAAGGAATCATTGCTAGGTGAAATAGTGATGTATCAATAGTTGGAGTTGGGTGTTTTTAGGATGATTCAATTAAGGATATTCTAAATTGGGTTAGTACCTAGAATAGATGTGGTGAGTTTCAAACCAGATCTGGCATGCCACTTCAGAAGTGATAGATTCATTTCGGAAAGTAAAGTCAGCTTTTGGGGAAAATCTAGATTGATCTTAGTTCATGCATGGATGGAAGGTATACATCCAACCTATTTGGTTTTTAATGATGATGATGATTTATAATGTTTATTGGAGATCTCATGTATGTTTGGGTGTGGTAAGTTGGAGAAACCGCACTGATCATGTTGTGGGAGTACGAGTTCGAGGATCTGTTGAATTTTTTCTGATGGCAGAGGTGCAAAGCATCAGAAGTTGGTGGTTATAAGCTGAAGCTTATAGTTGAGAGCACCATATCTCTAAAAAGTGATCAGGTGATGACATGATTGGTGTTTTAGTTGAATGGGATTGGGTAATCTCTATCTTAGTGTTTCCTTTTTGAGAACATGTATTGGCTCAGGTCTTGGCTGGTTGAGTTCATTTAATGGGTAGTTGTGCCTTGGTTGTGTTTTGGGCATTTAAAAACTGAATGAGGCCATTGGAAATAAATGGTGTCTGACGTAGTTTGGGTTGTGTTAATGGATGATCATCAAGACTTCTTGGGGATGAGAAGCATTAAGGTATGAAGATTTTAAGATCACACATCTGTACGAGTTGTAAATTCTAGAAATAATTTGAATTTTCTTTTACTGGATGGGTTGAATTTTGAATCAAGACTCAGAATGGAATTTCAAGATTTATAATGAATCAAAATTATGTTTTTGTATTAGGAATTAATCTTGGAAGATAGATCAGGTGTTTATGTGAGCCTCAGGATATTTGGGTTAAGTTTTGAGAGTTTAGGAGTTTTCTGGCCAAGGTGTATGGTTTGGTGTGCACAATTTAGGATAAATAATGTGACACCCTAATGATCATAGGGGTTTTAATTAATTTTTAATTGAGCATGGATAGGTTTTATAGTTAGATCATGGTTTGGGGTAAAATGTTTGAATTAAATGATAAATTGTATGAGGTGGTAGAGGGCTTGAGGTATGGTGCACAATCTGTGCATGGATTTAGAAAAAACATGTTCCTTGTTGTAAAGGGGAGGTAGTGTTGACTGCATGGTTGGTCCATGGCTTATCTAACCATGAAACCTAACTATGCGATGCATTTTGGAATGCCTAGTGAAGGGTGCACAGTTTGAAAAAACGTGCGACCAAACCGTTCAGCTACCCATAATCTCATTTAAAGGGGAAAATGACCAAAATTACCCCTCACATTTTTCATCAATGTACCCCTCTTCCTTCCCCATGATATTTACACAGACCAAGGGTGATCCCAACCCCTTCCTCCTTCTCCAAACCTTGATTTGGGGATGTGTTCATGGAAATATTTGGAAGTTTTTGTGGTTAGGATCACCCTTTAATAACCTCTTTCTTCTCCCTTTTACTCCCCTCTAATTTATGAGTTATATAGTTTAGTACTTGATGAATATCATGGTGTAATTTTCCATTTCTTATAGAGATTTTGGTTGGCTTGCGTAGAGGAGATACCAAGACTACTTTCGCACATCATTGCATGATGTTTCATTAAGGCATGTGTTCATGGTGAATTTTATCAGGTTTCCCTTAATGAATTAATTTTAATTTATTATTTTAATGATACCACCTCTTAGTTATTTAAAAAAAATGGTATCGGGAGTTTTTTGTGGACCTAGAATTATATAGCCCCTCGATGCATCAACAATTCTCATGAGACAAATTAGTATGTTGGCATTAAATGGGTCTTTACCCATAATTTTAAACTGTCTTGGCGAAAGGTCTTAATGGTATAAATATCATGATATCTGAAATCATGATGTACAATATTAATCATTTCATTCATTGAGAATTTAGTTATTATTATCCAGGATATTACTGCATTGATATTATCCATGGATTAGCTTTGAGATCATGTGATTATTTATATGGAATTATTTGATCATCATTTATTCCTACCACATTATTCTTTGTGATCAAGTTTTTTCTTAACTAGAATGTTTTTTAGTTATTTATCTTGCTATATTGATCATACCTAATTGATTCATAATATATTCCACACTATATAACCCTTATTGAGCATCTTATCTCACCCTTATCCTATTTACTTTCACTGGGATATGAAGAAGGAATATTTGAATGAGTTCAAGGATGCATAATTATTACTCTCACTATGTTTTAGTTTATTTTTTCCAATATAATGTGAGATTTAAGTATGTATCAAGTCTATAAAGTCTACCAAATGATTTCGGTTCTTTGGGATGTGATTCTCTGTATTCATTTCCAATTTAATAAAGTGACCACTGACTCTGGTATACTAGGTTCGAGGTCTTTTTAGTTAGTATCAGAGAAAGTTTAGTAGTGTAATTTCCTGAATTTTTAATGATAATAAAAATCCACTTTGTTTATAAATTTTGAGTATTTTTATGTGAAAATATATTTTTTCAATAAAAATTACTTAATAAATAATTTAAAGAATTTACGCTTGGTAAAATCCCATTAAAAAACTTGAAATAAATTATGGAATATTTTTTAGAGTTAAGTATTGAGTTAGAACGAGATTATGGGTCCCATAGAGTCTCTACGCTGATAGAATAAAAATATTGAATATATTATATAACATGCACACTATTTTTCTACAAATAATTGAATATATCCTGAATGGTGTCTCATATGGGAAATCTGAAACCCCCATTAGGTTCAAGATGTGGGGTTTACGCTAGGTGTGACATGGAATTTGTGTTCGTTAGGTGTTTGGTCAAATTGCACATGAAGATAATTTATTTAATTTTTTATTATATAATTTTCCAAAAATAATTGAATATCTCCCAAACAGTGCCTCAAATAAGAAATACAAGACAACTTTTAGGTCCGGGATGAGGCATTATTTCTAGGTACGACATAACATTTGTGCACATTGGGAGTTTGGTCAGATCTCACATGAGGATAAAATATTTAAAATATTTTTATTATATTATTAATATTTTAATTATTAATTTTTGTTTTTACACTTCAAAATTCTCAAAACCCACACGGGTTCATTCAAAAAACCCAATAATCATACGTTTTTGACCCATTAAAATTATATTTTCCTTAATGGGTAGAAATTAATGACTCCGTAATAAATTATCAGTGGAATCAAGAATTAAAACGAGTGCTTTAATTAGGGGTTTTGAGTACTATGATTTTTTGGGTTTAAATAGTCAAACCATATTAGCTTTCAATTTTGGTTCATATTATTTAGTGTTGATAACCCTAGATCTTCTCTACGTGTGATAAGAGAAGTCTCCTAGATCTGATCAACATTTTTCTTTCTATTTCGATACGTGGTGACCATTATATTCTTCCCTAAAAAACTAGGTGTTGTGCATAAGAAAAAATGGGTTTGTTTTATAATTATCAGTTTTATTTTATTCTATAATTCCTCCTTTCTTAAACCATGTAAAAAATGACGGAGTTTAGTATAAATGATATAACCAAGATTTATCAAGGATAATTCTTAAAAATATTATCAAAATATAATTACGTGAATTATCCAATGATAATTATAAAAAAATATCAAATGATAGTTCCAAAAAATTATCAAAGAATAATTTTAAGAGATTATTAGAAAATAATAATAAATAATTTTCAAAGACAATGACATTAGTTTAACAAAGAATAATTTATTGAAAATTGTCAATGAATATTTTATGAGAAATTATCAAAGGATAATTTAAAAAATTATCCAATGATAATTGTTTAATTATGAAGTATAATTTGTAAAGATAATTATTAGAGTAATGGATATAAAATTATCAGAAAATAATTATGAAAATTATTAAGGCTATTTTTTTGGTGTTATTAAATAGTAATTATAAAGGAATACCATATGTGTTCTTGAAATAATTTTTAGATATAAATTATCAAATGTGGTTTTATAATTATTCTTGAGGAGAATATTGTGGGTGCATGTGCTTACCTAATTATAATTTGGAAATTATCCAGGAGAGAGAAAGTATTATCATATGTGATATTTTATTTATTCTTGAAATAAAAGAAATAGTTTTGGTTCTAGGAACCCTTGATGTACCTAGATCATTGACGTGTTGGAAACTATGATAATATGGCTAGTGAGGAGGTGTTCTTGACTGTTAAAGTTTCCAATCCAGCTATCGAACCACACTGGGTGGTTTATACTTGCCATTGGAATCAATGAACTTGATATAGGAAGTTCCTTAACTTCATGGGATCTATTTTACACATGTTTCCATGCTTTATTTATGTGTTGGATTATTTTATACCATGCTTTATTGTGATCGCATGTGGGTGTGTGTCTATATCCCATGAGACCCACTGTGATTGCATGAGTGATATCAGTGTATCCTTTTCCATGTTTGATTGTTATATCATGTTGTTATGTTTGTTTATTTATTTCTCATGATGATATATTGTGCAATGATTACTTGTGTGCTCACCCTATATGTATGTTACCATGCCTTGGTGGTTGTTAGTGGTACTTGAGATAGGTGAACCATCGTGACATATTTTTTCCCTTAGAGGGGGGGGGGGGAGGGGTTCGCTTGACTAGTGATGATAGAGATGATAGACCTGAGCACAGGGTGGATATATGATGAAAGTTCCATGTTGAGGATGTACTTGATGATTAAGTATCAAGTTTTTTGACACCTAGTTAACATGCGAGTTGTATGATATAATCAGGCACCCAATTCCTATTTGATTTAAAAGAATCATTCCATACTTGAGGCTAGAGATATTATGTTACCATGGAATTATGTATTGGAGATGCACTTGATGCATGGAATCCAAGTATCTATTTATAGATGCTTAATTGATTTACGAGGAGCACACTCGATGCCTAGTTTATTTGCGAGTAGCGTGCTCAATTCCTAGTTGATTTGTGACTGGTGTACTTGATGCCTAGTTGATTTGCGAGCAACATTACATAATTGTGGCCTAAGAGAGAATTGAGTTACATGTATGCATGATTCCATGAGGTTTTTAAGAAACCAATGCACCAAACCTATGTCTAGTTTTTGGTTACTTTTGATATCCTCTTCTTATCACTCCAATACGCAGCTGAAGAAGGTACAACTAGGGGTTTATAGAATCTTGGTCAGTGTACCACCACTCAATTTTGATTTTTATGTTTATTTTCTTATTAAGTATTTATTATTATTAAGGTATACACTTATATACTTGAGCATGTCAGGTTAAGGATGCATTGGTGGTGTCTTACTAAGTCTTATACTCACACACCACTTGGGAATTTTGATACACTAGTAGATTTTATGAGGGATTTAGTGAAGGGAAAGGGCCCTGTGGTGGAATACTGAGCTGAGGAGAATAGATCTAGTGGTGGTATAAGATGAGAACTAGTGTGACATGAAGTTATTTATTTATTTATTTATCTTATTTATTTATTCTAGACATACTTTCAAATTTCGGGAGTTTATTTATTTGAAATGTATTCCATTTATTCAGTTATTATTCATGTTTACTCTGATGATTTATTTTTTTAATTATTGTTTATTATTGACCTATGACATGATGTTGATGGTATAGTCTCCCCATTTTCGGACCCATACCCTTGATTTTAGTCATTATCCTATTGTGTATAGGGAGACATGCATTAGGTCATGTGACACTCTGGCTCAGACCTTTTGGTTTGGGTTGGGATGTTACAATTAGAAAACATGGGAAATAGATTTAGGAAAACATATATTAGAGAACATAACCCTATGAATGACTTTGAGGTTAAGTCTATGAATATGATAACATCCTAAAGTTTCGGTAAGTTAGAGATTTTGTTGATTTCATAACAATATTATGTGGATTTCTAATCAATTTATCCTTGTTTGGATACTAAAAGTGGATGTGGATATAACACAATTTTACCTAGGGGTAATCAATCTGAAAAGGTAACATTGATTTTTGACTTGATCATCACTTGGTTCATGAAAAAAGGACTTTATTCACACTTTCTTTGACACTCTAGGGGGATATTCTTAGGATAATTCACATTTTCTTTACAAACCATTATGAATAATTTGAATAAGTGATGATCATGGATGACCTAGGTTAAACATAAGGTGTCATAGATTGAAAATAAGGTGTCATGATTTAGAAATACTATAAATGATTTTTGTTTCTCACACCATGATTTTTGATTTTACTCAATGAATGAAACTAGAAGGAATGATGTTAACACTAAATGTGATGGACAATGCGATGATTTTGAGCAATCAAATGTGATGATGTTTGAAGTGAATGATATTTTGATTATGCGTAATTGGTTATCATGATATATAATTGATAACTTTCAACTTAACCAACTCTAATACCCACTAAAGAAGAGAATGATAGATTCTTCTAATAACTCGAGTGGTGGATACCATGGAGAAAAGAAGACTAAATTTTATTCATGTTAGAAATGTGGAAAGATACACCTAGGATAATGTATCAAAGAAATAGAAGAATGTTTTATGTGTGAAAAATAAGGGAATAGAGAAATGAATTGGAAAGTAAAAATTAGGAGTTTAATGGAGAGAAATAAATTTCATCCTAGAGATACATTTATTGTTCCTTATCTTAAATATGGGGAACCTCAACATTATCTGAGTCAATGCCTTATTTTAAATGCTAACTCTTAGACTATGGAGGGACCTATATTATACCAATAATTATAGGAAAAGGGTTAATGTATTTATGTATTGGGATTCAATTACTTTGTTGTAAAAGTATTTTTATCAATGGTATTTTTGTTATAAGAATCATGAAACATCTAAGGAATGTTTTAATTTTGGAAGCGTATATTTATTTATATAGGATTAACTTAAAATTTATGGATACCATCATGGGTTTATGAATTTAAGGTTGATTATAATATCAAATTATTAAAAAACCATTTTTAGGTTTTATGTGATGGTAGTTTATCAAGATTAAGGATATTTTGGGGAAAGAAATACAACCCATTATTTTTGTACATGTATTAGTGAAAAAATTATTTTAGGTAGAATACCTTAAAATTTTGTAGATATAAGTTTAAAGGGATTGGTAAAATTTATGGTTTATATTATCTTTAATGTTGAGGTAATTATGGGTTGTTGAAATTTTGGATGTTATAGGATTATATTAATATAGTTTTTGGAAAAATGGAAACCCACATGCTGGTTGAAAATTGGTCGCATCCAGTAAGGCCGTGGGGCTTGAATCCACAACCGAAGGGTGAAAATAGTGCAGTTTCTACCACTTTCCCATGTGATGTACTGGTTAGTATGACATTATCTTTACTTAAATGATTTTATGGATAAATATTTAGTTGATTTTGGGAAAAATATTATACAATTAAATCTTTTTTGGATTTTTTAATGATTTTGATGTGATTAATGATATTTTGGGAGACATTTTATTAGTTTGAGATATATATATATATATATATATAACCATTAAGTTTAATATAAAGGATTATTTGGGAAGAATGAAATTTAATTTTTGATAATGTAAGTTAAAAGGTGTCAAATCACCTTTGAGGAAAAACATTTTTTAATTTTGAGAATATTGAGGATAATTGGAATGTAGTGTTATTTATTTTTGGAATAATCTAAGTTGAACATTTGGTAGAAAGTTTAAAGTAAAATGTATTATTTCTTCATATGAAGGTTTATAAATTTTTATTATTATTTTAACTTATGGTAACCATTTCAGTTTTGGTTAATATTTAAAGACGAGAGGAATATATTATTATTTTTTCATGGATATTACGATCTGTTCAAATTTAATTTTAGTGCTTTAGGCATAAAAATTCATTTTGGATTTTAATTTCTTGGAGTAAGAGATAAAGTGGAAATTGATCAAAGTATAACCAAATGATTAAATTATGATTCTGAAAATAGAAAGATATAAAGTACATATATTTTATGGTGATATTTATCTTGATAGTAAAAAATTCCCTCAACTATTGGAAATGATGTTAAAGAAAAAATGTTATCTTATTACCTTAATATCTAGTGAATCAATGTTATTTTAACTCATCATAGTTTTTTAGTTTTTTTATCATTAACTTTCTCTAGATCATTCACTTTTTTGTGATCAATAATCTCTATCACTATACACAATTATTTATGCTTTTCTTCTATGTACATATTTTCATATCCCACCAATGTTCTCCTACTTGGAAAGTTAGTTATGTGTTATTCCATATGAAATTCATATTTCTCTCTCCCTCTTTTAAGAGGAAGTTTTATTAACCCTTTTTATGATGCAAGATTTCAAGAAAGGTATTTTCAAATGATGAACCTTTGATTACTGAGATCAAGTTCAAATTTTGAGGATGAAATTTATTTTATGTGGGGAGAATGTAAAACCATAATTTTTTAAAATAATAATATTTTGTTCTATAACATATATAACATGTTACACTGGGGTTAAACGACCCAAAAAATATATTATTTAAATATGAACATTATAACCAAACTATTAAATTAGAAGGGATGAATATGATTAAATTAATTATGAAATATATATAGAGGTCCTAATCCATAAAAATTTATTGTTAAATTCTTAATAAATAATCACTCAAATTTTAGTAAAGTCATTTTATTCTTCAAAAATACATTTTCTTCAAAAATGGGTTTTATTGCTTTTTGTGAGCAAGTATTATAATTAATTTCTAAAAGTTTTATAAATTTTATTTCATAAAATGGATATAATTTTTGAAATAATCATATCAAAATTATCATATGGTGTAATTTTGATATTGTTTCTAAAAAGGATGATTTTTTAGTGAATAGTGAAAATACTAATTATTCAAATATTGTTATTTATTTTCATTAAATTAACTAATATTAAAGTACCTTTATAATTTGAATTTGAATTAAAAGTAACATAAGTATTATATATTTATATTTAATTTAATTAATTTCATTTTAATCATCTTTATACCTGATTTTTGTATAAGATCATTTTTAGGCTTAAAAACATTTTTTTTCTTCTGAAAACTCTTTTTAAGTTCATAATGTTTCTAAATTTTAGTTAATTAAAATAACTAATATTGAGGAATTATTTAAATTTAATTTATATATTATAAATATAAATATATGAATTTAAATCCCTCTAATTATAATTTCTATTCATATAGTTAATGTAAGAGCATAAAAAATGCATTTCTTGAAAAATCATTTTTTGACATGTTTTGCAGGTTTATATTTAAATTAAATTATTATAACCATGTGAATTGAATTTAATAAAATAGAATAAATATTTTAAATAATAATAATTAATATTATATAAAATGTTCAACTTAATTTTTGGTCATAATTATTATTAAAGATAGTAAAATTTATTTATCGCAATTAAGGTTAAAATGAGGTTTTGCGAGCTACATGTGCTTGTGTTAAAATTAATTTTACAAATAAATGATATTTTTATTTGATAAATTGGATTTAATATTAATAATAATTATTTAAAAATTATCCAAAAATTCTCATTTTATTTTTGTCTTAAAGGATAAATTACCTAGGTTTAAAATCTATTTGTTGTGGTGAAAACTAAAATGGTAAAAGTGAGTAAAATTAGAGGATAATGGAATAAAATGTTTAAAAAGTGTTTATTTTTTTATGGTGGAGGTGTGGATCAACCTTAACTTCACTCTACTCCATTATTTATAATTTTTTAGGAACTTGGGGTGAGAGTGACTTCCCATTATTGAATAGTTTGGTGTATTTACAAAAATGTCACTCCTCTTCAATTATAAAAGGGCGCCTCATACTCTCACTTACTCACACCTATCAAGACATTTAGTTCACCGAAAACCTACAAAAAACAATCCCTAAAATACTTATACACATTCTAGTGTTGTTGTTTTTCCAATAATAGCAACCCTAGGGTCCTTAATAAGAGATCCAAAGGATGTTCTTCTAAGTAAAGGTAATCATATACATTAAGATCATTTTTTTACTTATTATTTTTCCAACTACAATGATGTATTAAAAATTAAAATATAATAAAACCAGTATATACCATATACTAAGATGTTATTATTTTTATGGAATTATATTTTTCCATATCCTTCTCCATCAAATGAGAAAAAAATCCATCACTCATGTGTATGACAGACTACCCCCTTCCAAAAATGATATAATTTTTTAGAATTAACTCATATGAATATTCATAATTGTAAAACCCCTCCCCTACTCATTGGCTTGAGAATAGGATAAATTATACTAAACTTAGGTTAATTTTTAGGACAACAAAGGCTCGTAATAAAGGCTAAGGGTTTAGGAAACATTAAGGGATTATTTTACCTTTAAATATAAAAAAATATGACAACACTGAACAATAAACACCAAATACTCTATATGATGCATGAGTAAACAATCACATAATTAAATAAAAAAATAAAGAAAAATATCAGAGTAATAGTGGAAAATAAATAATGGTTCAAGGATAAAACTCAAAATAGAAAGACACTGGCACCAAAGTGGCACCTTCCCAAACCAAGATGCATACACTCCCCAACTCCAACTTCAACAACCAAACCATGATGTCAAGGATCACTAATATAGAATTATGAAATGTGACCCTTCCCTATATATTCGTAGAAAACATGTGTAAACACACCAAAGTTTCCAAGTAGGGGGTGAGTATATCACTCATTAGGATTTCCCAAAATACTTCCCATCATACGCCATTAGAACCAAAACAAGTTAGTGCATTTTATATAAAAGAGAGGGTGAGAATATCAAAACAGTTTATCAAAGTAAAATAATTTAAGAAAGAAATTTAACAAAAACCATTCTTTCACTTTAAACTAGGAATACCTGATCCTTGTTCTATAACCACACACTCATGTATACAAAATGACAATCCAAACACCTGTGAGTGGAATTCCGTCTTTCACCAAGTCATCACTAGGTGATTTACCCTTGTACATTTCCAAAAGGCATCGATCAACAAGTCTATTTTAACAAGTAATTATACAATTCAATATGTACTCATAACACCATGTATAACAAGACCATCATCCATGTCAAATAATTGTTCACATGAAACATTTCTTTTGAAAACCAAATCATTTTAAAACATTTAATTAAAACACAACAAGAGAATCTTCAAAAAAACTACCCCATTTAAAATCACATAAAATAAGGGTTTTCCACATAAAATAATCATGATATTTCCAATAAAATCACAAGAATAGTTTATCAATATTTAATCCAACATGTTTTAGAGCAGTAGAGTTGGATAGAATCCACATACCTCAATTATGATCGTGTGAATAATATTAAATGATTCCATATATCAACATATTCCTTTTGTTACTCTATCCAAAACCAAGAATATATCATCACCACAAGTCCAAATCCATAGATCTGATCCTACACACTAATCTAGGGTTTTGGGTGAAACAAATCAAGGAGATCCAAGAAAAGTAATGAGACCCTAACCATTAATTTCACAAATGAATTCTCAAATATTTTTTTCAACAGAGTTTGAATATAAAAGTTCTCCATAAATTACCTAGGGTAACCTTGTAAGTAGAGAGGAATGAGAATGAAATAAAATAAGAAAAATATAACTAAATTCTTGATAAAAAATTGTTGGGTCTGATGGATTCACGATATAAATTTGGAAATCGCATTGTGAATTCTTTAAGATCCCACTTATTCCAATTTTCACATCACCTCAGTTTATTTTATAGGGGTAAATAATTTCCCACCATTAAGAGTTTTCAAATCCTGAAAATAAAAAAAGAAACCATTGAAACTTTGAAATGTTTCATGACATCTTCCCCAAATAATTCATGACATGAAACCATTTCATGATGTGAATGTTTCATGTAAAAATTTCCAATATCCAGACTCCAATCTCTCCACCTCTTACTACACAAAACACTTGCAATTAAATTATCCCATAGAATTTAAAAATAAAATAAAAAACATAGAATGATGTCGTAACTCAAACCAGAGGTGCTAAATTCTCCCCACCATTAGGATTTCTATCTTCGAGAAGTAAGAAAAAATCAGTCCATTTCTCCTGCATAAACTTTTCCTACTCCCATGTTTACTCTTGAACCTAACCATGATTCCGTAGTACTCACACTAAGGAAATAAACCTCCCTCAAAGGTACTTTTCCCGTATGTCCAAAATCTATATCAGATCATGGATAAATGTTACATCCATCTCCAGAGAAACATGATCCCAACTGATCACATGTCATGGGTCGAAGTGATACTTCTTCAATTGAGAAATATGGAAGACGTTATGAACATCACTGAATCTTGGTGGTAATTCCAACCAGTATACAATAGTGAAAATCCTTTATATAAATTTTAACATTCCCACATACTATGGTTCCAAATTACCTTGTTTCTTGAAGCATCAATGACCAAGTTTTGGTGAGACTTTCAAGAAAAAATGAGCACTAAAATCAAAAGATAAAGGTCAACGATGATTATCTTCATACAGATTTTGTCTAATTTTTTTCATAGATATCCACTTTTAGATGATTTATATTTTCTATATGGTGTCATTAAAAAGTATCAATACAATCAAATATGTCTATCCTATTTCCAACTGACATAAAAGATAATGATAGAGACAATCAAACAAAGCCTCAGATGGTGGAATCTATATTGTCGCCTGATAGCTGTTGTTATAGGATAATTATAACAAGGGAATATGATCCTCCCATGAACCACCAATGTCCATAAAACATACTCTGATCATATATTCAAATGTATGAATAATTCATTCTAACTATCCATTTGTGGATGATATGTTGTTCCCATAGTCAATTGAATTCCAAGAGCCTGTTGTAACGATCGACAAAATTAAGAAGTAAAACAAGGTTATATGTCAGATACAATCAAATAAGAACTCTATGTAACTTAAACACTTCTCATATATCAATTTTTTAAAGTCCTATATTTTGGTAGATTCTCTGATAGTGATAAAGTGTTCCAAATCAGTGATTCAATTCACTACTCCCCATATAGAATCCTATTTTCATAACATTCTTGGTAGGCCTATGATAGGAATCCATTGCAATTTACACCAACTTCCATATAGGTGTAGGTATAGACTGCATTATACTAGATGATCTTTTATGTTCAGCCTTTACCTAGTGACGTGTTAGACATTTCATCACATAGTCTTTAATCTTTCATTTTATACCTACCCACTAGAAATTCTCTTTCATCACCTTATACATTTTATAAACACCTGGATGAAAGACCCATATCAAATGGTGATATACTAAAATAATATATTCTTAATAAGACTAATCAACTATAATTTGATTTCAAAAGTGTAACAAAAGAGTTTGTATCATCTGTCTAGTCATCAAAAGTCTCCCCACCATTTAGGTTTAGCCTAATGGTGATATAATCAAAATCTTCCATCTGAGATTCTTTTACCAAATTTATCAATTCCGAAACAAGACTTACTAGAAAAAAACTACATTCTCACCATGTGCAGTATATTCTAAATGAATATTGATAATCATGCTCATCAACTACCATTGGTCACAAGATTCTCAAACCACTTCACTGTATTATTTCTAAATCAACACATCTGTTATAGAATTAATTTTACCGTGTGTGTATACCAAGTCAAAATCAAACATATAGAGGTACTCCATCCATCCTTATTGCCTCAAGTTAAGGTATTACTAATAAATTATTTATTTCAAACTTTTATGGTTAGTGAAAACTGTGAAATTTTCTACAAATAGGTAATTCATCTAAGTCTTTAAGGCATAGAAAACCGAAACTAATTCTAGGTCATGCATATGATAGTTTTTATAATGCACTCACAATAGCCTCAAACCATAGGCCTCATTATGGTCTTCCTACATGAGAACACAACTAAGACCGAATCTAGATGCATCATAATATACCACATAGCTGTTTCCTAGTTCTAGAAATTTTTGGATAGGTTTAGAGGTGAGATGAGTTTTATGTTCCAAAAATCATTTCTAACATTCATTATTTTATATGAATGGAACACATTTCCTTGTCATAACAGTCACTAGGTAAGAAATTCTTGAGAAATACCGAACAGAGCGGTGGTAATAGCCTTCCAATACTAGAAAACTGTATACCTCAAAAACATTCTTTGGTGTATTCCTTGATACCACTACTTCTATCTTCCCAAGGTCACCTGATATTACTTCTTCATAAATGAAATTCATTAGAAAAAATACTTCTTGAATCCAGAATTCACACTTAGAAAACTTAGCATACAAATGATGATATCATAATACACTCAGTACAATTTTCAAATGCTCCTCACGGTCATTCCTATTTTGAGAGTATACCAAAATATCATCAACGAATTCAACAATAAAAGAATCAACGTACCTATGGAAGATATGATTCATCAAATTAGTGATGCAAAATGGGCCCGTGCCCTATGGGATTCGTGGGTATGGGGCAGATGTGGGGCGGGGTGGGCCTAAAAATTTTGATCATTAAGAGAATGAGCCAATGTGGGTTGAGCCAAAGTAGGTTCGGGATAAGGAGGATTGAGCTCGTGCAGGTGAGAGCTTACCCACATGCCCAATTTTAAATTTTTTTACAATATTTTCTTCTTTAATATTTTATTTTTTTAATAAAAAAACCATGATTGAACCATGGAATACGATTTCTCACCTTAATAATCATACTAATTCACCATTCATTCACATGTGAATTTTAAATAGGTTTATATTTATTGTTTTAATATGATATTATAATATTTATATTGTAATTATTCACCATATTGACATGGTGTGTCATCTCACCTATTGAAAAATGGAACTCATCTCCCCTACACACAGTTTCAATTTTAAAAGACTTATTATAATTGTAATATATTTTTGGTTGATTTAACATTATTGTATTTAATTTAATTTTTTTATTAAGAAAATACAATAGGACCTCATGAGAACCCTAATAGCCTCCTTTGAAATCGGTTGTTGTCTGAAAAGTCTTTGTTCATTCACAGGTCCAGCCATTCACATCACCACATAACCATATCATCATTAATCACCCCTCACTGGCCACTCACCTACTTTTCATTGCAATAGTTTGTTACCATATCAACGTCACCGCATGCCACCATTAACTCATTGAAAAATGTTCTATCATGTCCCTTAAAACTCTAGCTATTGTCAATCCATACTTCTCCCCACAACCACCATTAAGAATGAAATAAAATAAAATATTTAAATGATTATAAATAGTATTTTGTTTTAAAATGTGGGAAACACATGGGAAACCTACGGGCTTATGTAGGGCAGGTTGGGATTGATTTTTTTTTTGGCATTATATGAGGGTTTTTGCAGAAAAACTCGTATGGGCTCAAACCCGCGCGGGCTTGGACCACCCTACCCTAGCCCACCCATTTCACATTACTAAATCAAATCCATGAAAATTGATGATGCATTCATCATACCAAAAGTCATGATGACATATTCATAATGGCCATAACGACTCCAAAATGCTATTTTCAGGATATCCACTCTTCAGAATATATGCTGATAATATCCTTAGTGTAGAATAATTTTAGATAACTACTCTCATCCCTTTAATTGATCAAAAAAATCATCTATTCTAGGAATAAGATGTAAAATTTTAATTATTAATTGATTCAACTTATAATATTCATTACATAAGTAGAGAGTACCATATTCCTTCTTAATGAATAAAACTGGTGAAGCCCAAGGTGATGTACTAGGTCTAATAAAGCCTTTACTTTCTATCTCTTATAGCTGAACCTTTAACTCTCACAACTCAGTCAGATCCATTTTGTAAGATGGTAATGAAATAGGGCTTATTCTCGGGAGTAGGATGACAGTAAATTTGATTTCCCTTTTGGGTGGTAACCAAGATAAATCACTCGAAAAGACATTCAGGTATCCATCCACTATTTTAGAACGAGTCTCATTCCTTTTTTCATCACCTGTGCTCAATGTCATTATTTCTAACTAGATAGAGATAGTTCCATCTACTATCAATAAAAGTCCTACTTTGTCTGGATTTATATCACAATCTAACTTGAAAATGTGAAGGACTCCATTTGGGGAAGTAAACATTACCTACCAAGTGTAACAATCAATATGGGATTTAAATCCCACCAACCAGTCCATTCCAAAGACTAAATCAAAAGCACCCATTAACAATATCGTAAACTTCCAGAGAAATTACACTACATTAATGGTAATGGAACAAGATGGGAATTTGAAATCATTTCACTCCCACTATCCAAGGGGTGTCTTGATACTTATTAATTTAGGAATAATTTCCACATATAATCCCAATTATTTTACCATAAAAGAAGAAATGAAATAATTTAATGTTCTAGTATCAAACAAGACATGCATAAGAGTGAATTTCGGAATAATGGTACCTCGAATCATTGAGGGACCTAGTTGTTCGCTCACAATATCCTATTATACTCCATATAAATTTCACTCAACTATTATGGGATAGATCTTGATTCCTTTCTAAGGTTTCTACTGAAAAATTGAAGTATTCATGGAAACATTCTAGTTCACCTATATTTATGGAAAAGAACTAGTTTGATGAGATTGTTCTATTTGAGCATATAAAAGTTAAGAATGAGTCAAGCATATTCCAAAATCTAATATTTTAGGTTTAAGACAAAACTTCTTGATATGAACCCTCTTTACATAGTGGTGGAAATTACTCAGTGGTTTAGTGCATTCTTTCTTCCTGTACATTAACAAACTACACTAAAATCAACCTTCTTTGGTATAATATCTTATAGGAAAATTAAATGATTATATAGTCTGAGTATGAGGTGTGCTGCCTCCATGAGAGTATAAATATATATTTATCTTTTTTCTTGAACTAGATTTGAAGCCTATCCCCATGGAAATAAATATACCACCTCTATCAGAATTTCCAACAAGATCCCTTTCATCCACCATTTCCTTATTGACCATCTTTGTATAATCTATAACATAGAGAACAAATAAATTGGATCAAATATCTAGTCTCAATCCTTAATCAAAGATACATGATTTCAAGGATTCACTTGTAGATAATTTTGGTGAAAAACAAACTAAGTTTATCAAATTAGCAGTACTCTCTGTCATGAAGAGATTTACTTACTTAAAGATAAAGAAATCTATTGTTCTTTATATTTTTAATGTGTACAATTAAAATTATTTATTAAAAAATTACTCAAAATCCTCCCACATAATTAATTGGTCGAATTTATCTTGGACATATAAATTCCACCAATATAATTCAAGATATTCCAACATATAGGTCACTAACTTAATCTTTAGCTTTACTGGTGTACCAAAAAAATCAAAGATTCTATTTATTCATTTTAGCCACACTTCCACTTTTTCAGGTTCAGAACCCCCCCAAAAAATAGGTTCATTATGATTCTAAAACTATATAAAATGATCTAATTGCATCCATTTATCATTTAAATGTCCTCTTTCAAAAGCTTGAAACATATGCATGACATTATATACAAGTTGTTGGTTCACCTCTGCGACTTAAGTGCAACCACATTTTCAACAGCCTATTCCTACTGATTTCTACAATGTCTTCCTGGTGCTATTTTCTATAAGTAGAAAAGTAAACCATTTAGTCCATTTATCTCTAATAAATAAAGGATTGAATAAATTCCAAAATATTATTAACAATTTTCATTACCATGAGCAACTACCGGTGAAACCATTATTTCAGAAATAACCCATTTTAAACATTTTTAAAAATCATTTAAACAATAGATGAACAAATTAGTCCTAGTTGGAAGTCTCTATACTAATTAATGATATAAAACACTCATCATCTAAACCCATTATGATGAGATAAAAAACTTTTAGAATCGTCTTAGAACATTTTTGTACCCAGAAACCCTGGTAACTTGATGTTCATCATAAAAATGTTAGCTATTTCTTTTTATTCTATACATTTCAGGTTCCGATAGTATTATATCATTTCTAACAAGCTAAATCAAAGACCAAGAAAAACTAATACCATTTTTATCACCCTTAACCTCGTCATAGGCTTGAGAAGATGAAAAATGCTACTAACCTTAGGTGACATCCCTAGGACACCAAAGACTGGTAATAAATTCCAAGGGCTTAGGAAACACTGGGCCTATTTTTCTCTTTAAATATATAACAGTCTAATAACACTGAACAAAAAACATCCAATCCTCTATATGAGTCATGAGTAAACATCGCATGACTTAATGAAATACCAATAAATAACAATATTAGATAGAAATAGAAAATAAATAAAGGTGCAAGGCTAAGACTTTAAAATAGAAAGACATTGGAACCAAAGTGGAACCATCCCAGACCAAGATGTAGACACTTGCTAGCTCCAGCTTTATAAAACAAACCATTATGTCAAGGATCACCACTAGAGAAGCACAAAACGTAACCCTTCCTTATATCTTAGTTTACAATATCTACAAACACACCAAATTTCCCAAAAAAGGGGCGAGTATACCACTCAATAGTATTTACCCAAATACTTTCCATCACATGACACTAGGACCAAAACAAGTTAGCACATTTTTTATAAAATAGGGGTGATAATATCGAAAAAATCATCGTAGAAAAATAGTTTAATAAATAAATTATTAAAAAATATCCTTTCAAATTTTTACTTAGAATACCCAATCCATGCTCCATAAACACACACCCATACATTCCAAATGACAACCCCAACACTCGCCATTAGAAATACGTCTTTCACCAAGATGTCACCAGGTGATTTACCCTTGTTCATTTCTAGTCACCATCGAGCACTAAGTCTATTTCAATAAGGCCTCGTACAATGCAATATAAACTCATAGAACCATGTATACAAAGACCGTAATCTATATAAATTAATTGTTCACAAAAAAAAAAATCATTTGAAAACCAAATACTTTGAAAAAATTTAATTAAAACACAATAAGAGCATATTTAAAAAACTACCCGTTTTGAAATCACATCAAACAATAGTTTTCCACATAAACTAATAAAGAGATTTCCAATCAAAGCACAAGAAAAATTTATCAATATCCAAGCCTACTGGTTCTATAATAGTAGAACGGGGAGAATCCACCTACCTCAATTACAATTTCACAAAGGATATTAAATTATTTCTCAGATTAACCTCTTCCTTCTATTCCTCTATCAAAATCCAATAAGGCCTCACCACCAAAAAACTAAATCCAAAGATCTAATATTACCCAAAAATCTAGGGATCCAAGTGAAACAACTCAAGGATATCCAAAATGAGGAATAAGGAGGATACCCTAACCTTTGATTTCACAAATGAAAACTTAAATATTTGTTTCCAATGAACTTTGGATATCGAATTTCATCGAAAATAACCTAGGGTAACCCTTGAACTCTAGAGGAATGAGAAGGAAACTGAATAAGAAAAATATAATTTTATGATGGAAAAAAATTGGATGGGTCCTATGGATTCAATATGTGAATCAGGAATTCACATAATTAATTCCTTGAGATACCACTTGTGATGATTTTCATTTAACCTAAATTTATTTTCCAAGAGAAACTGATTTCACATCATGAATGGTTTTCAAGGCTTGAATGGACTCGGTGAAACTATTCATGCTTTGAAATGTTTCACAACATCTTCCCTCAATAATTCATGATGTGAAATCTTTTCATGACTTTAATGATTCCTTTAGAAATTTCCAACAACAAAATTCCAAGATCTCCTCCTCTTACACCATAGAACACCTCCAGTTAAATTATCCCACCAACTCTAAATATAAAAGAATAAGCATAGAACGATGACATACCTCAAACTGGGGGTGCTACAATAATGATGTAAATAATGAATATATATAAAACATTAACATTGTATTAATTTTTAAAAATTAATATATCATATACTTTCTCACTCTTCACCCATTAATGGAGTGATATCATCGATCCTGTGTGTGTACGACCTACCGTCTCCATGAAGCGATGTAATTAATTTTCCATATAAAACTTTCTATAATTTCTCTAAAAACACATTCAATGAATAAATATGATATTTATAAAATTATTTTCATTTTTTATATGATTTATCTATATCCTATACACAAGAACCAAAAAATCCATGAAAAAATATGCATGAGAAAACGAAGTAGTTAACACCCAAAAAATTGGTAATAATGAAATATTATTAACAAAAGTATGATAAGATATTATAATAAGATCATATATTATGTTATAAATATAAATAGAGTTATATTAAACGTTAATAAATTGTTTAAAACTATTATATAGGAGGTTAAATCATAATCAACTAAAGGGAAATGTGAGGTGTGAGACTTAATCTCAATTTCCCTTTATTGAGGCATATTTTAATGTTATACACATTATTTATTTTATATGGTGCATATATTTCCCATTTTACATGTAATATCATAAATAATTCATAATTCATGGTATTTTATTTTCCATCTTGAATTATTTCATCCAAGGGGATTTAGCTTGGAAATTTCCATGTGGTAAGGAATTTAATAACTCAATTTCTTTTCATTGGGTTATATTACCTCTTCATTGTCTTTGATATTCTATCATTTTGATTATAATTATTTTTATATATTTTATTTCCACTTTTTTATATAGATTTAAATTTTATGCACATTATCAATTCATTGATTAATCCTCACTTAAACAATTTTATCTTTACAGAGATTTAATCTCAATTTCCACTCAATTGAGACATATTTGGTATTATGAAACTATTTATTTTAATGAGGTGTATATAATTTCCATTTGAAATTTTATATCATGAATCTATTTTTATTCATGGAATTTAATGTTTCATTTAAAGTTATTTATTTTTTGGCATTTATGATTCCAAAGTAACTAAAGTAGTAATAGTTTATGTTTTAATCTCATTTTATTCAGGATTGTTTATGATTTAATTTCCATTGAAGGAAATTTTTTAATCATTATCTAATAAAACACTTTAATTTCTTTATCCTCTATTTATTCATTAAATTTTCAATTAATATTACAATTTTCCTCTCTTTGGAACTTAAAATGATTGAGAAAATATATTTAATAAAAGAAAACTTTAAAACTATTTTCAGTAAAAAATGTATTTCTACTATATCTATGTTTTCCAAAAATGTTTTCATTAATTTTTTTTTATTATTCTATGATTATTTTAATTCATTTTTACCCATGTTTTGTTTTTTACAAAAAATTTTAAAATGAATATTCTTTTCATTTTTCCAAACATGGTACTTTTTGACTTTTCTTACAAAAATAAAAACATAATATTTATTTTAACATACTTAGCATGTACATAATTTCCCCACAATCATGAAAAATAATTTCTTTGAAGATTACTTTGTTGTTTTATAAGGTTTTTTTAAAAGAAATTTTTTCCTGGTCTTCTGGAATTTTTGAGTTTTTAAAAGTTATTTTCAAAGTGAAAAGGGTATTTTCCTCAAGAATGTTTTAATGATATTTTTAATGTATTTTTATTCATAAATAATAATGGCCCTTTATTTTACTTATAATACATTAGGGATATATTTTAATGATATTATCCTTATTGATTATTTGGATTGTTTATGATTACTTTGTCTAGAGAAAGTACTGACATTCACTTTTTTGATTCATTTGTGGGTGTTAAACTTCTCTTGGAACATTCAATTTCTTGTGGACATTGGAAATTATATTTCCCTTAAATATATATATTATTTATCATGTATATTATTATTTATTAAACTATATATCATTTCTATATACAATGTTTTACTTTGAAAGTTATTTGATTGACTAGAGAAATATTGATAAATTTGTATTCTTTACTCAATATGAATATTTTTCGATAAGGAATATTTTTCATTAATTAAATTGATCATTTGATATATGAGGAATGATTTAGACCTACAGTGATGGGTGGGGCATGAAATTATATATCATCCTGATGCATCGACAGGTCTCATGAGACAAATCATTAAGGTGGCATTAAATGGGTCTTTATCAATAGTTTTAAACAATCATGGTGAAATGTATTGATGGTATAGATATCATGACGTCTAAGATCATGAAATCCAATATTAAAAATTTCATTCATTAATAATTCAATGAGATTAATACATTGATATTAACCATAGATTAGCTTCAAGATAGTGTGATTATTTATATGACACTATTTTTTTCATCATTTATTTCTTCCATATTTTTCTTCATGATCAAGTTATTAATTAAATGGTGCATGTTTTCAATCATTTACCTTTCCATGTTAATTATGAATTATTTATTCATGATATATTAAACTATACATAACCATTATTGAGTATATGATATCACCCTTATTTGTTTTCTTTTCCCTAGGATATGAAGAAGGAATTCTCGAATGAGTTCAAGGATGTAGAATTATTACTCTCAATATGTTGTATTTAATGTTTTCAAATTTAATGTGAGATTCAAGTATGTACCTATTTTACCAAGACTACTAAACTACTTGGTCCTTTGGGATGCTATTCATTGTATTTAGTGCTAATTTAATTAAATGACCACCGACTATGGGCTACTTGGGTTAGGGTATTTATAGTTAAAACCTCATGTACCTCATTAAAATGTAATTTGAAATTAAATTAGTTAAAATACTGATTTTAGTTAATTTGAAAGAAATTATATTAACCAAAATATGACACTTTAGATCACCAGTAATATACCCAGTGGTAGGATCAGTGTACATCTACTTAAAAATATCAAACTCTATAACATCGAGATTCTAAAACACATATATGAATATAAAATAAAAATTTTACATTTAATTTATATATAAATTATTAAATAAAAATACTTACCATATGTCTCTAATGAATACTAAAGGCATGACTACTAGCTCTATGCAAGACCTTCTATCTCTCCTGGTTCTGTCGGCTTGATGATATCCTTAAAAAACTATCTCTTATATTATAGGAGAATAATACATAACAAACATGGGATGAGATGTAATAAGGTTAATTTCTATAACAAGGCTGATAAAAAACTACGTCTCTAGCTCTCTCCATGGATCTATGTCACATATTATGTAAAAAATTAAAACAACACTCACACATACATATTTCCTATGATTCTCAGATGGTGGCTATCATGATATCATCAAATGGATACCATAAACCATATAAATAATTAATAATATCATGTTAATGATTAAATAAATTTCAAAATAAATATTATGTATTTACATATCATAAAATGATCAAACATATAATGATAAATATCAATTGTAATTTGATCCCACATCACCAATGGTATGGAAAAATAATTCTGTATAATCATACCCTTTTTCCAATAGCTATATGTTAAAAATATAGTAAAAATGAATAAATAATCAAACAATCAGTACAGAAATAAATTAATGAAAATTAACGAAAATTAACTAAAATACACACCTAAACATATATTCCCATGGGTGGATTGAAATCAAGAGGTGGGAATTGTTCAGAAATATGGTTTGGAATCATCAATATAGATAGATGGTGACCCATCAGAGTTAACCATATAGTGGAAGAAACCAGTGGGTCAAATTATGAGTCATTAGGCTAAACACCCAAAATCATAACACCTTTGTGGGTATGAAACATCTCATCAATATCATCACCATCCATTTGTTACAAAAAAATAATGTTGTCTAAAAATAATTGAAAACATATATTATATATTAATTATGAATATAACTAGAATTTAATTGTGTCATTATTCATATTCATCCTCATATTCATATTTGATGGTTTTAAAATCTTTTTCTTCCTCCTCAAAATCATCAAATATTATAGTAGCTCCAGCTTCATCATCCCCTGCTATTTCAAATTCATTCGTTACATCATCAACATTATTAACACCATCATCATGTAATTATGAGGTTTTATCATTATTATTTGTATCTATTTAAGTAAAATATGTATTTGGTGTTGTATCTTGAAAAAGTAAAATTTATTTCACTTCAACAGAACCACTTTCACTTTTCATAAACTATTTTTTTCACAAGATCTCATTTTTATTATTCCCCACTAGTCAATTAAATCTATTAAAGTATCATAATAATTTTCATAATAAATTTTATGTGTTTTATGATCCATAATAAATGGTTATTTTAATTTAAGAAATATTTTATATTTAATTTCAATGATTCCATGTTATGGATGAACGTAAAATCCTCTATTAGTATCAAACACATTCCATTTAAACATTATTACATAATTAAGTCCTAGATAACATAACTCAATTATTTTATCCATCATGCCATAAAATTCAATTTCTCTTTATGATGAGATCCTTTTAATAAAACTCCAATATTAATTATTTTTTGGATTTAACATATGAACATGTATGAAATTGAAATCCATTTACCATATATTCATTATAATATTTAACTAATTTGGATAGTGGGTTACTCAATAAACATAACCAATTATAAATTTTATCTACATGTACTCATACCTGGAAAATTGAAAAACAATTATCAATATAAAAAACAATAAATTTATTTCATATATTCGACTGTAATCAATTTACTTTACCAATATTTGAAGCTAGTAGGAAAAAATATGTTATTAGAATTATTCAAGAAAAAATGGTGTAATTTGTGTGAACCGTTTCTTGATATGATCATAATATAATATAGAACTTAATTAATATTAATTTAATTTAAAAAAATATATAAAAGTAAGTGAAAGTATCACTCACTATAAAAATCATGTCATTTATTCATTATTGTGTAGACCATATGTATGAGCTTTGTGTTATTCATCATCTGAAATCCATTTTTCATGAACTCCACAAAATCCAAGTTCAGGATGATTAAAAACTGATAATTGATAGTTCATTTCATCATCAAAATTTCCCTTATTGAAACCCATTTGATTATATTTTGAAAAATATTCAATTTGAAAATAATAAGAAGAAAAATGAAATTTTCTCTTTTGAATACACTTCTGCAATTGACCCTTCAACTGATGCTTTATTGCACACTTTTTAAACTTATGCATTAATCTATCATATGGGTAAATCCATTAGAACTGTACTAGTCCTTTACACTTTTCTTCACATATAAAATATAATATTAAATGTACCATTGAGTAAAATAAAAATGGAAGAATTTTTTTCCAATTTACATAAAATCAAAACAACATTTTTTGTAGGATACTTAGTGCATCATTGTTTGATTTCACTACACATACATATTAGAAAAAATATTATATCTCTATCATCACATCCCAAATAAAATAATTTAACAAACCTCTAAGGATAATCAATAGTATTATTTCCATTATAACATGAAAATCATGACTTTTTAATCTATTAATTTGACCATTTCTGACACATCAATCCAAATTGAAAAAATAACCATCTGGTAGACTCAAATATATAATCCACTGATATAATAATAAATTATTTTCTTTAGAAACTATATAATATTATTTTGGATTCATTAAATTCTATGATCTATCATTTTCAAAATACACAAGTTCTAGACACCTTGAAATTTTGGAAAGATCTAATTGTGCATTTTAATTATATTTAGTCTTACCAGAAATGTCTAAAACTATATGAAATATATTATAAAAATAGTTCTACTCAATATTAATGACATCTAACATGTGATGGACCAAAAAATCAAACTAATATGGCATATCCCAAAAAATACTATGTTTTATCTAGTTGTGATCTTTCTCATAGTTGTCTCATTTTTGTTGGTTTATAGTAGGTCCAAAAGAAATAAGAAGAAATTAATAGATAATAGATTTTAAATAAATACCTGAGATCATTGTTGGAGGTCCATCTCTTTCAATTGCACATTTTCTAAAATTATTTTTGTTCATTCATAAAGGATGGTATATAGGAATAAATCTGTGATGACAGTAAAAAAATAATACTTTCTTTCATTCATAAGAAAAAAACTTTTTTTGCCACTCATACAATTCAAACATGATTTTAGACCATGTTTAATCCAACTAGATAACATGATATATGTTAAGAAGTCACTAATTGTCCACATTAATGCAACTTTCATTATGAAATTATATTTTACAACTACATCATATGTACAATGTAACTAACTGTCTTTTCAATAAAGGTACAAATCATTTGTTTCTTAATTTACAACCTTTTTTTAATCTTGGTAAATGTGTAGTAGGGCCTAAGGAAGGTCTTAGGATAATCTGAGGCTTGTTCAAATCCTAGAGTTCTCCAAAATGAGATAAATAACTGGGCCGCATGGTTTGTTTAAACCATATGACCTAGGCCATACAGTTTGTTTAAAATTGTACAGTTATAGGCTACAAAGTTTTTCTAAAACCATGAAATCCAATACACATGGTTGTTCGGACCTGATGTGCTTTAGAACCATGGGATTTCACATGGTTATCACATGATTTGGGAAACCATGCACCTTAACCATGAGTGGTAATTCTTTAAGCAGTAGTTGTATCACGGTTTGCGCATGGTTTTTTCAAACCATCCAAAAAAATTGTATGGCCCCTAATTTTGGGTGAAATTACCATTTTCCCCCTAATTATGTATTAAACCTTTTTTATCCTTTGCCTTCTTCCTCCAGCGGATGAAACATACTCTCTCCTCCCTTTGAGCTCAATTTCTCCCAAGGCTAGACATTGTGATAACTTCTGCCTCCGGTGTCCATTCTTCCATATATTGGAATCTACGAATCCATATTGGTAAGCTTCCCTAGTCTTTAAACTCCTATCAAAGTTAATATTACCATCCATTGTGCTATTTAGCTGCAGTCTCACTTGACCTATTTTATAGTCATTGGATCGTTTCTCCGATCTCTTCCAACATACTTTGAATTTACGGTCGATATCGAGCGAGGAGTTGTCTATGGCCATGAGGTAGGTGGTCACATTGTTTTCCCATCGATTTTTGGTTTCTTCATAATTATATTATTGTTCCATATGTATAAATTTTCTATGAATCTCTTTTATATTGATTTCTTCATGTCTAATTTACCCTTGTACCTAGATACATGTTTATTGATTCACATTTGGTGGTTTATAGGCTATACATACCTTATATGGTCACACCATGGGTGTGAAACTTGGAATTGGCCATTTTGTACAATTGGTTCAAAACTCTCAGAACTACCTTGTACTTACTGACTTAGTTTTTAAATTAAATTTCCCTTTATACATGTGTAAGAAATGGAACCCAAAGCATCTCTTAGGTGTTTGGTCCTCTGGTAGATAGAATTTCCCAAGTAGGCATATGCCATATTTCCCATGACACCTTCCCTTGACACTTGATCCTTTGATATGGAATTGTCATGCCCTAGTGAATTGAATAGATTAGTTGTATAGGATGAAATAATCTTGGTGGTTACCTTTCTTTAAATGAATTGGATCAATAAAATGAAATGGTTTAATTGAAATGACATATAAAGGATGGTGAAAATATGCCTTTTGATTATGTCTTATTAAATGATTATGTTGAATTGTATTGCCTCGAATGGAATTGAATTTGACTAAAGGGACATTCATTAGAGGTCTTTCCACATGTATTGATATATATATATATATGGCCATGCCATTGATAATGTTTAATTTAAATTCATAATAGGTTATGCCTTATGTATTATGTTATAATCATGATTATGCCTTTACTATTATATGGGATTGATAAAAGAGATAGATGGGAGGTAATACCCCATGATAGATATAATTATAATGATCCTTTATAGAGGCTATGATATTATGGTAAGAGGTGTTGATCTATGAGGGAAATCACACTCTCTCACATTGGGTGTTGAGCATGGAGTCTCGCACCTATGATACTATATGGGCGATGAGATTTACATGGCATGTTTCACGATTAAAGTGTTTTCATGGCGGCTCACTTGCCATCCCAAGCTATGTAGTATGACATCTCTCACTCTATCGGGATGTAGGTAATGTACCCTATTACATGATATTTTAGGCTCGTTAAACTGGTCTTGGATTTATAAGTTATGCCCCAGTCTATCCAATACTATTATTACAGGTATATGGCCATTAGGCATTCCATTCGCACTTTGTTTATATAGATGGATTCAATATATAAATAAACTATATATATATATATTATTACTATATATATATATATTGACATGATAAAACACATATTCTATCCATGAGAAGAAGCAGGTAGAATCACCAGGAGTCCTATAGGAATCTGAGTGAGCTGGTTATTTATTTCTGCATTATTTTACTTTTCTAATGATACCTGCAAACTATTTAATTATGAACACTACTCAGATTACATGTAGACACCATTGGTGGTGGCCTACTGAGATTTTTATCTCAAACCCAACTTGGGCTGCCTTTGGTACCCAAGAATACCATCTTTCTGCAGATAATAATAAGGGAAAAGTCCCTGCTACAAGTTGTTGAGTTTCTTACCTAGTTGGATCTTTAGAGAAGAGGATCGGGATTATGATCCAGATGCTTATGGAGATGCTTTTTTTTTTTGACTTTTTTTCTTTTTTTTTAATTTTGTGTAGCATGCTTGTATTGTTGGGGTTGGTTCCCTAGAACAAAATTCTATGTACTTTATGATAACGTGTATTTATTTTTTTGAATATTAATAATTTTTTTATCGTAATGTGATTTTTATTCTATGTAACATAGTATATGATAATGTCCCTAAAGTAGATGCCACTATAAAAGGTCATAATAGTTATCCGTTATAATGAGAACCCTAAAGTGCTACGACACTATTCTTAAATTTATACTCTATAGTTAGATGATATCATTTGAGGGACAAAAATGATACATGCTATCAAGGGTAGAGAATCATAAGAATTTGAGGCACATTTTTATGGTGTACACCCTTGGTAATATCCAGTAGGATATTATGATAATGGGACACACCAGTAGGAAATTCACATTTATATATGTCATTGGATGTTCCTATCTACGGACATGTGTATTGGTTCTTAGAATTTAAGATTATTATTAATGAGTATTATGAGTTGTATACTTTGATGTATTGATGAAAAATATGATGACAGATATTCATGGAGAGGTAAGATACATTGGGTGCATCATGAGTAATATTGCATTAATGAATAATGTAAGAAATGATTTATCTCTTATATTCTTTAACGGAAGTTAATATCTTATTCCCTTTTATGGAAATGATATATCCTAAATAAATCCATGACCACAATGTTCTACAGATAAGTTCTATTTATGGAAATTCAATGAAAGTGACATTGAGCACATAGGTTGATGGAACCAACATGCAACCTGCTTGATTTGAGATATTGTGATAAAGGGATTACATTACATAGTAAGCATATGTATGAGGTATTATGTTATTATAGCATTAACTTCTTTCTCTATGGGAGCTTTCACGTGTTGTTAGATGCTAACCTTTAGATGCTAACCTTGGACTTTAGGCTGCTTCGCTTAATTCCATTGAGAAAGATACCTAGATGGTCACACATTAAGTGAATCCAAATTCTTAGTTAAATAATAATATTATTATTTATTACTTAACAAGTTTAATAAATATTATTCCCACACGTGGTTTCATAATTATTCATGTTTTCTTGATTGCATTTATTCCATCACCAGTTATTCAAGAGAATATAATGTGAGCAAGATATTTAATAAATATTTATAATCTATTTAGTGAATATAATATTTATTTATTTATTTGCGAATAATGTAGTGATATTTATTTAATAAATAAATAGACATTATTCAAGGTTCGATAAATATTATGGAGGAATAACAGATCAGGATTTTAGGTCCGGTGAGAAAATAATAAATATCAAATATTATTTTATTAAATAATATTTAATTTTAATTCTAAAGTTAAGTACATGTTAAGAAATAATTATATTATTATTATTATTTGACATGGGGTTTTTTTAGGATTAAATAAATAACTAAGGGTACTTTTTAAAATATTTTATTTAAACCATAGCGATATATAAACCCAGTTATGTTATTTTCTCAAGAGAACATTTCATTTTTTTGGGTTGTGTAAAATGGAATTGGAAAATGTTATCAATCCCTTAAGATCCATCTTCTCTAAGATCACTCCCAATAATGTAGAGAAATCTTCCTCCACCCGATCAAGGAGAAAAGTTTGGAAGAAATTCCCATAGCAATCAAAGGTAGACGACACAAGCGTAAGGATCTTTCATGCTTGTACTCGAAGATTCCTTCAAAAATGTTTGTAGATTCATGGAACATGTGTGGATCACCACTATAGGTAATCTAAACTTGATTCCTACAATGCAATGATGGTGCATCACAGATCTGTTTCCAGATCCATCAATGAAGAAATAATTCCATCAAGGTAATTCTTATTTAATTAAATTAATTATAAATAATATGTGATGATCCTCTCTCTTTGGTTCCAAAATTATCCACGTTTTCTATCTTATTTTATTAAATTCCTTTTAATAGGGAGTTTACCATCATGTAGATCTTGGATTGATCACTGAACATAGATAAAATCAAAGTTGGGCACCACCCATCGTATGCTTCCGCTTCACCCAGAACGTACATGCACCTACTTATAACTTTTTGTATTACCAGCATTCCATGCATCATGTATTGGAATTTCCTTAGAGTATTTTGGTTTTTATATTAATTTTTTCAAGATATATCTTTCTCTTCATACTTTTTCATTTATTTGTTATGCTTCCACACTTTACAGATTCTATGTGTTTATATTATGCTTCCAATATTGAATGTTATCTACTGTATCCATTGTGCTACTCTGATAAGAGGGTATATTCTCCCCACCGTATCACCTTTATAACCTCACTACTATTCAGTAGCCTCTGGCATACATGGAGGTGCACTTGAGGCCATGTAACCCACCGGCTCTAGGTTTGGCATAAGTGGGTCCCAGTTTGGGATGTTACAAAGTGGTATCTGAGTGGTTCCTTTATTGATTTACTATTTGTAGACAATTTATTGATGATAGGGAATGATTGTAACTTAGTCATAAGTTGTTCTTGAGCATCATGAATCCATGTTCGGGGTAAAGGAAAAGTTTCTTAAATTATAATTATTGTTCTCCCTTTTCCATTTATTGATGATATGACTTCACCATTGGGTGAAACACTTGGTTTCTGATGTTATTGATATTGATGATATTGAAATTGAGATTTCATTACTATCTCTCGATGAAATGAGGTCAATTCATTACATGAATAATTTTTAGGCACACTAGGATGAATATTACATGCATTTTTTCATGTCATGTCTATTTGTTTAGCGTGAATTTACACAGTGAATATTTTTATTGTGCCTTGGATATATATTGAATTGTGCTAACACTTCTATAGGGATTGGAAAAAATAATTGACACTTAAAGTTACTGACTTATCCCAATATTTTTTTCCTGAATAGGTTACTGGAGAAACCCAAAACATTCAATTATGGAATGTTGAGCTATGGACCATTGGTTGCATGAGCTGGAATGTGTTATGGTGTGATTTGAATGGATGGAATGTTTTGGTTCGCAAGGAGCATGCGACCTTGTGAATTGGAAAATGGAAAACCATCAGATTCAACCATAAAGGTGACCGATGGTGGGTGATGGCGCACCTATACCGTGTAACCCCTTGGGACTAAAAACCCAGTGTACTTTTTTGTGACGAACCATCGCTGTCGGGCCGTTACCCTTCGGGATGCTCTGCCATCTCGGCTGGCAATGACTCCTTCCCCAGCTGGGGCGCTGCCTTCGAGTGCTACCCCTTCGTGGGGGAGGGGAGTTTCTCAGTGTGGAGGGTTCGAAAAGGCCACACTGGGACATTCCCTTTAAAAAAGTGTTTTCAATGTTTAAAAAAGTGCAAATCAAAACAAACATGGCTTTTAATTTTTAAACATCCATCTTATATATGCGAGACATAGAGACTTAAAATAGAACATGGATTTAGTATTGGGTAGTGGGTATCTCTTACATTTGAATGGCCAATTATGGTTTATTATACCATCCAGACCTTGATTTTGAAGTAGGTCAAGAGGCATGGTTGTTTATATAGGAAGGATTTACTCCTATTATAGTTTCTTAAATGAAATATTCTGAGTTGCTTAAATATTTTCTGATGTGTGTGTTTGGAATTGTAGTGTTATGCTGGCATGACATCCTCCAGTCGCACACCCTGAAGGCGGCGAGGATCATGTTCCTGAGGTGGAGGGCTGTTAGTAGCTAGTGATTCCTCCTATAAAGCCTCTTGTGGATTCTATTCCAGTTTCTAATTTGGGAACTGACTCCTAGTTTCAAGAGGGTTTTCTATGTATTCTTCACTCTATGAGAGATGTAGTTTGACCTACCCCAAGCATGGCATAGTTGACTCATGTGTTTCAGTAGCAACATCCTCCCACCTTTTCGTGGGATGGTGGACCTCATGCTATGGAGTCTTGGATCAAGGCCATCTTATCTATATTTTATCATATACAGATGCCTCCAGAGTGGAGGGTCAATCTAGTGGCTTATATGCTTTGTGATTTAGCCAAGAAATGGTGGCTCATCATCACCTAGATAGATTGATATAGTGACATGGTCTGGGTAGATTTTCATACCATCTTTTATGAATAATTATTTACCTTGACTCTAATGGATGAAAGAGCTATATAATTCATGAATCTGCATCAGGGGAGTAATCCAATTATGGAATATTCTACTTGTTTTACTAAGCTACAACAATTTGATCCTAATCTAACTGCTAATGATCTGATAACCACTTGGTGATTTGAGGAAGGACTGGTTTACATCATCCAATCACAGGTCAATGTAATAATATTGATGACCACTTTAGAAATTTTCAAATAGGTCCTTATCACAAAAAGGAATTTGAGGGAAGATGGCAGTGTGAGATAGGGTGGTTTGACACCTAAATCTAGTGGTTGTTAATTTTCTTGGTGCAAGTGTCACTTTGAGGTTGCTCATAGAGGTAGCAGTAGTCAGACTCCTCATGTAGAGAGATTTTATATCTTCCACCAATGTGGTAAGTCAGGACATATCAAGTCTCAATTCCCACAGGATCTAGTCAAGTGCAAAATCTATGACAGTATGGACCATCTACAACATTTCTATAGGACTTTCCCTCCAGTTCCTAGAAATAAAGGATCTTCACCCACTCCTCAGTTAGGAGCGGGGATAGAAGGACCACGTCAGGTAGGCATTTGGAATACCACATGCCAATCAAGCTAAGGTGGAGGTCCAGGAAAAGGCAGTTAGACTTATGATTCTCAGTTCCAGCAGAGCAGGCTTGCTCGGGGAAATTAGGAAGTGAATCAGGGTTTTGGTACATGCCAGTTACATGAAGTCCAACCTATGACGCAGGAGTAGAGTACCAAACCTTATACTATTTGAGGTATTATTGTAGTAGCCTCCACTTTAGTGTCTACTTTATTTGACACATGCACATCTCACTCTTTTATATATGAGGCAATCATTGAGAGTTTGGTCCTCGACCTTGAAAACTTTTATGGAGTTATAACGCTAGATATAACGTTAGGTATCTATTCAGAGGATGTTCTTCATTGTAAGGACTATCCCCTTGACATAGGAGGTTAACTTTTCATATGAAATATTTTTTACTTGATATAGAAGGCTTCTATGTAATCATGGGATATATTGGTTAGTTCCCTACCGAGCCCATATTGACTGTTATCATCGGAGGGTGACATTTACATCAGCATAGGGAAATAGGCACGTGCATAGGAAAGAATGGGATGTGCAAACTTCATGATTAGGACCCAAGAAGTAGAGGATGGGCAATGTGACAATAAATATTTCTAGTCTTTTCCTCAACAACTAGGGGTTACAACCCTCTATCTTTCCTCTTGTAATAGAGAGTTTCAGGGATGTATTTCTTGACAACTTATCTTGTCTATATCTGGTTCGAGAGGTAGAGTTCACTCACTACCAAAAAAACTGGGTTTCCACAACGCCAAAATTTATCAGCACTAAAAAAAAGCGCTGATAAGGGGGGGGGGGCTTTATCAATGCTAAAAAAAGCACTGATAATGGTAATTTTTAACAGCGCTAAAAAAAGCGTTGTTAAAAGTGACCCTTTATCAGCGCTTTTTTTAGTTGCACTGATAAGGGGGGGGGCTTTATTAGTGCTTTTTCCTAGCACTGATAAAGAGTATATTTTAAAAAAATCATGAAAAATAATATATTGTTATATAAGTATATTTATATTGATATAAATATAATATATATTTTTTAAATATGTTTTATATAAGTATAAATAGGCTATTACATTTAATATATAAGAAAATTAGTGAAAATGGATTTAAAATATTTTAATAAATATTATTAACTAATAATTTTATAATTATAATCCATTAATAATCATTTAATAAAAATTTGAAGACACAAAAAATTAAAAAATTAATAAAAGATCTAAAATAAGTTGAAAATGTAACTCAAACTTCAAACGACCATAACTTTTGATCCAGATGTCATTTTGAACTCTACAACATATCAAATAAAATCTTGCAATGATCTCTACATGCTAGTGACCCAATAGAACCTTTTTTCACATTTTTCAAGGCCCCAAAAGGTTCAAAAGGCCTCCAAAACTAAGTTTTTAGTCGGGTACCCCGATTTTTTATCATTAAAATAGATATAACTTCTGATCCAGATGTCTGCTAGGCCTGTACTACATATTATATCTAAGATTGTTTCATTTCCTTCAATTATAATGGTTATGGAGTTGAAATGGACTTCTGGATTATAATTTATGATCGTTTTAACATTCTATGACTTTTCAGATACACATATATATGTATTTATTCGTATATATATATATATATATATATCTGTGTGTGTGTGTGTGTCTGTGTGTGTTGTATATATTTATGTATGTATGTATTTATTTATTTATAAACACACATAAAAAACATATTTTATAAATATATTTAAAACTAATCTTATAAATATATATTAATATACAAATAAATATACAGATAAAAAATTATAACTATATATATATATAAATAAATATAAATATATATTAATATACGAATATATATATATATACTAATATATGAATAAATAAATATGTATTAATATAACTAAATATATTTATATTAATATGAATCTATATTAATATATGAATAAATATAACTATATATATATAAATATAAATATATACTAATATAAAAATAAATAAATAAATAAATAAATAAATAAATAAATATATTAACATATGACTAAATATATATATATTAATATAACTAAATATATTTATATTTATATTAATATAAGAATAAAAATAACTATATATATATAAATAAATATAAATAAATATTAATATACAAATAAATATATAAATATATATTAATATATGAATAAATATATATGTATTAATATAACTAAATATATTTATATTAATATGAATCTATATTAATATATGAATAAATATAACTATATATATATATATATAAATAAATATATCATTAAATGTATAAAAAAACTAAATAGCTTAGTGGTAAAGGTGCAGGTGCGCAAGAGGGGGGGGGGGGTCTCGGGTTTGAGTTCGAGTGGAAGCAGGGGCACGCGCGCGGGCAAGTGTGAGGGGGATGCACGACAAGTGCATCATGCAGGGTGAGTGGGAGGGGGGTCCGCCTAGCGCTGATGGGGGGGGGGGGTCAAGCACTGTTAAAAGCTCCCAAAGCATTTTATTTTATTTTTAATTTTTTTAATTTTTTTAACTTTTATCAGTGCTTTTAAAAAGAGTTGATAAAAGGGGGCCTTTAACAATGCTAAAAAACACCGATAAAGGAACCATTTATCAGCGCTTTTTTTAGCGCTGATAAAAGGGACCCCCCTTTATCTTCTCCTCGATTAACAGTGCTTTTATAGTGCCATTAATGCCCTTTTCTAGCATTGATAAAGACCATATTTGTATTAGTGACTATTAAGTTAGTTCCAGGAACAAAACCAATGACCATTCCTCCTTATATGATGACACCTAAGGAGATTCTATAGATAAAGAAGAAATTGGAGTATCTAGAGGCTAAAGGTTTTATAAACCCCAAAAATTCTCCTTGGGGTTCGCTGGTTCTTTTTTCCACGAAGGAAGATGATAACCTCAGACTCTGTTTGGATTACCATTATTTGAATAAGCTCATAGTAAATAATCGGTATCCACTACCCAGAATAGAGAAACTCTTTGATGAACTCTGAGGAGAGAAGTGTTTTCAAAGGTATATTTTAGGTTAGTCTATCATCAGGTGCATGTCAAGAATTTAGACATACCTCGAACAACTTTCAAGAGCAAGTATGATCTATATGAGTACCTGGTTATGCCGTTTGGACTCACGAATTCACCTGTAGTTTGTATAGATCTCATGAATTGGGAATTTCACCCGTATCTGGATTCATTTTTGGTAGGATTTTTTGAAGACATCTTAGTGTATTCATGCTATAGAAACAACCATAAAACCCATCTTGAGATCGTGATGAACACACTAAAAGAGAATCAGCTCTATGCTAAACATAGTAAAGGACACTTTTGGATTGAAAAATTCAACTTTCTAGGTCATATAATCTTGTAGTTAGGAGTTTTAGTAGATCTATAGAAAGTGAGAGCTATAGTTTCTTTGGAGAATCCCAAGAATGTCTTTTAATTTCAGAGTTTCTTAGTGCTATCCAAGTATTATAGAAGATTCATCCAAGATTTATCATGCCTTGCAGTGCGTATTATGGTTTTGACAAAGAAAGGTGTAAAATTCATATGGTTTAAATCTTGTGAAGTATTATTTTAGGAGTTGAAGGGAATAATGACTTCAGCACCGATACCGATTCTTCCATAGCCAGGAAAAAGTTATAATGTTTATTGTGACGCATCAGCTATCAAGTTTGGAGATATTCTGATGTACGATGAGTGATTCATCGCATATGGGTCTCTTCAGTTGAGGCCTCATGAGCAGAATTACCCAACGCATAATCTCATGCTCGCTGCTATTGTTCATGCCTTACACTATTGGGGACATTATCTACTTGGAGAGAGTTTTGTGGTATTCACTAACCACAAAATCCTCAAGTATATCTTTACAAAGAGGGATCTGAATCTCAGACAACAAAAGTGGATTGAATACCTAAAATCCTTTGATTTAGAGCTTTCCTAAATGTTTGGTAAATGAAATTTAGTAGCAGATGATCTGAGTTGTAATACTTAGACACATGCAGTTCAGGAATCCTATGGAGAATGACAACTTATGTCCTATTATCAGGGATGCACATTGAGGTTCATAAGGACCATGGTTTGACTATCCTCTCAGCCTTAGCAGCAAATTCTACTCTTCTATAATGGGTTTGAATTATATAGCTATCTGATCCCAAAGGACTCATCCCAAGGGAAATCATTTTAGATAATGATACATCTTTAGGTTGTACCATGAATGGAGATGATACCTTATTGTTCCATAAGCATGTATGGGTCCCAAGTGACATTAGAGAGGAGATGATGTGGGAATTCCATGCCTTATCATGGATGGTTCACCCTGGTGTCACCAAAATGTATCGAGATGCACGATGCCAATATTGGTGGCCTGGTATGAAATGTGAGATTTCCAGTTTCATCACTCGGTATTCCACCTATCAGTAAGCGAATATGGAACATCAGTGACTGATGTGTCTTCTACATCCATTTTACATTATCAAGTGGAAATGGGATGATATTTTTATGGATTTCGTGAATGGTTTACCTAGATCATCTTGTGGAAATGATACAATGTGGGTTTTCATTGATAATTTAATGAAGGTCTCACACTTCTTACCTATACAAGAGACCTTCTCGGTAGATGATCTAGGAAGGTTGTATGTTAGAGAGGTTTTATGTCTTCATAGATATCCTAGATCTATTGTTTCTAAAATAGATGTTTGTTTCATGTCATAGTTTGTGTAGGGGTTTCAAAAGGCCTTGGGTACATAGGTACTTTTGAGCATGACCAGTCAACCACAAACCAATGGACAGAAAGAGTGTATGATTTAGGTTTTAGAGGATGTGCTATGTGCATGTCTCATTAATTTTGGGGGTTCCTAGGAGAAACACATTCTACTCATCAATTTTTCTTATAACTATAGCTTTTAGGCTACCATTGAGATGGATCTATATAAAGCCTTATATGGTAGGCCTTACCGCTCACCTCTGTGCTGGATAAAGGTGGGGGAGGCAACTATTCTTGGACCATGTCTCGTTCAGAAAACTAAAGAGAATGTTAAATTGATCAGAAAGCTCATGATGACATCTTAGTCTAGACAACATTCGTATGCCAATAAACACTAATGACCTCTCGAGTTTTTGGTCAGAGATCGGACTTTATTATGAGTCTCAACCAGTTTAGGGCATGGACGCATTCTGAAGTAGGGTAAGCTCTCACCAAGGTTTGTTTGAATCTTCTAGGTTGTGAAATAGATTGGACCAATGACTTACCATTTGACACTTCCTTATAAATACCAGTCCATGAATGATTTATTTCATGTATCTTATCTTTATTGATATTATCTAGATCCAACTCATGTCTTTCATTTGGATGAAGTTGATTTGGATAAGGATGCTTCCTTTGAGGAGTATCCAACTCTTATAATTGATTAGAGCATGAAGACGCTCTGAGGTAGGTCCTTTCCTTTAGTATGGGTGCTATAACAGCACAACTGAGTACATGATGAGACCTGGGAATGGAACTGATATATGATCTTAGTTGCCAAAACTCTTTGCTAACAATACCTATTTACCCTCAGAAGGCCAACTCGGGGATGATTTGCTATAAAGAGGAGAGGTTGTAATGACCCTTCTTTTCAAAAAAGGTATAGATAATTATTTTTCAATTTGAAACCATTTTTTTATCTTGGGAAATGTGTACTATGTACTAAGGAAGGTCCTAGGAGCATTTGAGGATTGTTCGGACACAGAGTTCCCCAAAATGGGTTAAATAACTGGGCTGCTTGGTTTGTTTAAACCATGAAACCCAGTCTGCATGGTTTTTATGAAACCATGAAGTTGCAGACTGGGGAACCTATAGGCCAAACGGTTTGTATGAAACCATGAGAGCCAATACGCATGCCCATAAAGACCTAATGTGTTTTGGGATAGTGGTATTTTTCATGGTTGGTACATGGTTTAAGAAACTGTGTTCCATAACTGTTCATTGTAATTCCTTAATCAGTAGTTATAGCACGGTTTGTTCAAACCATGTGAAAAATCCGTCTTCCACCTTATTTTGGGGTGAAATTTCCATTCCCCCCCACTTATGTTTTAACCCCTTTTCTCCTTTTCCGTATTCCTCCAATGGATGAAATAGGCTCCCTCCTCCCTTTGATCTCAATTCCTCCCAAGGTTGGGTATTGAGATAACTTCTGCCTCCATTATCCATTCTTCAATCCATCAGAAGCTACGAATCTATATCAGTAATCTTCCCTAGTATCTCAAATCTTATAAAAGTTAATATTTCTATCCGCCGCACTATTTAGGTGCAGGCTCATTTTCCCTATTTTTAGGGCATTGGACCGTTTCTCAATTATTTTCCAACCTTCTTGAATTTGAGGTCGATATTGATCAAGGTATCATCCATAACCTTGAGTTAGGTGGTCACATTGTTTTCCCATCGAGTTTTGGTTGTTTCATAATTATGTCGTTGTTCTATATGCCTACCTTCGTTGTTCTATAGTGTCTTGGAAGACTAGGTACATAAAACTTAAAACATGGGACTAAAAGTAAACAATAATTTATTTAATTTTCATAAAGAGAACCTAACTTCCTTTGAGCCCTTACATCTTCACAGGATACCCTGTTTATCACATGAATGAAGGGATGATCTGAAAGCCTAGTGAGGGAATAAATATAAGAATAAGGCTTAAGCACATGGGTTAAAGATTATGACATAATGATATAAAATGGAATATAGAACCACAACTTATAAACATGGGATCATATAAACACTGAATCAAAGAAATGTGGAAGCAATACAAAAGATGAATTTTGCACGAGTCAAGGTTTGTTACACTTAGAGGAGTATAAATCAAGGCTATCCACCAAGACCGTTGCACATGGTAGCAAAAGTCAAGGCTAACCGCTGAGACCATTGCACATAACGTCTCATGAGACTCAAATTTATCCAATGAATTGGAGAGATATATGGGAACACCCATAATAACATGTTTATAAATATGATTTCCACATAATGAATCATACGTAATCAATCATATATAAACATAAGGGAATACATGGAAATAAATGAGTATCATAATCATGTCATAATGCATAATAGATGGGTGTATCATAAAAGTATCCATGAAAGAAAGGAATTAAAACATACATGGAAATTGATAAGGGAAAATAGTTATATATCATGGTAAGTGATGTCAAATATAAGTTACAACATGTAATAATAGTATTTAATAAATTTTAACATTAAAACATTTTAGTGCGGTTTTGTGGAAAATACTAAAAGGCCTTTAAAATAGAAAAGGGAATAATACTTTATATAAAAATAGAGGTGAAATAAGAAGGTTTTAATAATAGGAATATTTATTTTATAAAAACAATGGTGTCTTAAAATAGATGATAGAGTTCACTTGAAATTGGGTAAGAATTCATGAAGTTCCCATAAAACTGGTTTGCTTATCGAGAAGTATTGAGGAGGGAATCACTTAAAAGAATGTATATCCCTGAAAGAGAATGGATAATGGATATTGATGCATGATTTTGGACAATAAATGGAAATTATAATATGTACATAAACATAATATAGGATTTTATTTGGGTAAAAATATAGTAAGAAGAACTTGAAGAAATAATGGAGGTTCGGGTAGAATCCCTTACAGAATATCGACATGGTACCAGGTGTACATATAAGGGATTAATGAGAGAAAATTGGTTTATATTCTTTTATAAATCATGATGGAAGTATGGGGGAGGTAAAAAATCATACCCAATCATTAGGAACTACTCATAAAAGGACATAACAGAGAAGAGATTCTTGAATAAATGTGAAAAGAGAGAATCCCTTACCTTAAGTCTGATGGTATTCTTCAATTGTTCTTAATGATCTGAATAATCAAATTAGGTTCAGTAATTAATAATTATAGAAAATACACTACTTGTTATATATTTATTATAACCTTATTAAGTTCATACATGTCCTTATTGATGAGTTAATAGGTTCAATTTCATTATTTGAGAATGTTTGCTTCCTTGGTTTTAATGATCAGTTTAATTATATTCATGTTTGGATAAAAATTTATGATGAGAATGGTTTTCCATAATTGAAGTTATATGAAATTAGTGAACATATATGAGATTACATGGTTATAAAATTTGGAGTGAAGGTGGATCATTATATAAAACATTAATGATAAACACTTGTATTAATTTGGTGATTTTGCTCATAATTAACTTGTTTTGTATTATCATTTTACATTCTATGTGAGAAAGGATTCCAGGACATCAAATAAGATAAAATAAATATTTAATAGTCTGTTTAAACCATAAAAATGGTTTCATGACCATAATTGAATATGGTAATAGAAATTTATAACCCGTCGTCATTGAATGTGATAAATTAACACATCTCAGACAGTGTTTTCGTTTCTTTTATATAAAAGAAGGGGAAATGAGAGATGACAATGAATTATCCAATTACCATAACAACATTACAGTACATTTATAGTACTGGATTTTTCATACCATTTTTATGAGTATAGGTTAGGAAAGAGAATATAATAAAGGAACATAAAAAGAAAAATGAAAGAACAAAAAAGAGGAATTTATCTCTTGATTTAATCTTCCTTGAGAGCCTTTTAAGGGGAGAGGATTTGGTATTTTGAAGAGAACAAGGGATTATGGACATGGGGGAGGATCTTGGGGAGATATTTGGGTAGAATTTATGTAAGGAACAAGGCTTGATAAGAGTTAAGATAAGAGGGGAGTGTGGGTGGTTTTTATAGTGGAGGGGAGGAAGGTTTTCTTAATATTTTAATCATTACTTTATTATTTTTACATAAGATAACAAATAATGATGATTCCATGAAAAAAATAGCAATATGTTCCTATGAGTTCTAACCCAATGTTCTTACATCATCTATGACTTAATAAATAGTGTATTTAACATATAATGTATATATACGGTAGATTACCGTATTTTACTATTCATAAAAAATTCAAGTATTTTAGGGAAATCCCAAATATTTACATAATTTTTTTAATGTGTAGAATTCAAAAATGAAAAAAATTTCTGAAAATTAATTTTCTAAATATAATTAATTTAGTTTTTAATTAAAATAATAGTTTTCTTGAAAAATAAAAATTTTAAAACTATAACTGATTTTATAGTGTTTTCAAAAATTACATAAGGTCTTATAAAGTTATCTTAAAACTATAAGACATAAAAAAATAATTTTTGAATACATTTTATGAAGATACATTTTCTTTTTTTAATTATTAAATTATTCATAAAACTTTAATTAAATATTTATGACTTATACAAATACCAACACTACCATATTTTCACTTATAAGATGGATATATTTTATTTATACTTTCATTGATAAGGTTACCATTTAATTGAACTATTTACTATTCATAAGGGTCATATTAATATTAATAAGGCTAACATTAATATTCATAAGGTTTAGTTACTCTTCGCTAAAAATTAAGTTTGACTTGTCGGACTCTAAACATATTACTGATCGCAAGCATGTAAGTCAGATTTTCGAAATTAAGATCACAAAAGTGAAATTATTATGTTTAAAGGTCACATAGTATTTAGTAGTTCATTGTGTTGTTATTTAATGCAATTATATGAAATAATTATAAGAAGGGAATTTCAATTGACAAAACATTGGGTCATTATAGCTTCAGCTGAAAAATCCCTATCAGGTATATCCTGATAAAAAATCAACCCAACCGTAGACATGGAAGTTACAAGGTCTCTGTGAAGACCTTTTATAAAATAGATATCCTTAATAAAGTTATTACCAAACAAACATTTATTTAAAATACTAAACATGGGAATTTATTGGCATACTCTACAACCCATAACTCATCTTGACTCAAACCCAATAACTTGGTAACTTTCACCTTCTTCTCTTCCTCAAGATACTTCCCCTGAATGAAGACTAACTTTAAGAATTCCTTAGAAATTAATTAAAACATACTAGAGGTAATCACAACTTTCCATCACTCCTGTATAGGTACCAATAACAAGTAGTTGATAGACATTAACTTTAGAGATTCAAGAGTCTTAAGAGAATTGAAGATTACATCAACTTATTCAAACCACCTCACTACCTCGAGAGAACCTTGTTTGCCTTTATAGGAAGGTGGATGAAAATCCAAGAATTTAAGGATGGGGTTCCAAGGTTGGAAGGTCTCTGAATCCACCACTTAGTATAGAGTCTAGATAGAGTCATTGGCAAGAGATTCTACTTTAGGAAAACATGAAGAACTACCCCAAGGACCAGACCATTGGACCAACATTCTATCTCTCTTGAAGGAATTTTTGTGATACATTTATGAATATCACAAAAAAAAAGAATATCAACTTAGTAATAACAAAAAAAGAAAAAAAAAACAAGCTAATAACTTTCAAATAATACAAAACCACTTTATCAATGCATCTTTGATTTCAAAACACATAATATTTATCTATTTATAAAACATTATTCTTTCCTTTTAAAATGATAAATCATGATATAAATCCATCAAATTTTTATAAACCCTTTTGCAGAACTTATAAATTATTCCATGGTTTCAAAATAATTAATCTCATTTTCTAATTATCAAAACCATTTCCATTTAAATCCAGTAAAAACCAAAATTTATTCTTGAAAAACCGTTTTATCACATCACATAATAGTGTTTGATAATTTTTTTTCCAAACCAAGAATTTCATAGAAGTCACTTTTTGGTAACTGAAAAAAATTACAAAATAAAACACCAAAACTTTTTTATAAGACATAATTTGGCATTCATAAAGGGTTTCAAATCATTAATAAGGGATTAAATATGAAAGAAACACACAAGATAATGAGACAAACCACATCCATAACCCGCATAACCAAGCTCATATAAGTGAAGTCACTTGTAATAAAATGGATAAGGTTTCAATTTTAGAACCAAGTTAGAACTAAAAAAGGATTGGTTGTATGGGCTGGTAAACCACACACTGACCTCAAAACTGTTCATGAGTGGATTTCCAAATCAGTCACATCAATTCCTCATAGTTTACTAGATCGTGAAAAAATGATGCAACTGTGGTCATCCTTCTTTTATAGTTCCAAAACTAATAATAGATTCCCCAAATCAAAGATAGTATCATTGGTAATCTAAATATAAAAAAGTACCTCTTGAGTCCTGACACATTATTATTCTTTTTTCTACCATGAATCACCCCAAATAACATAAGGATTTCAATTTTAATTATTTTACTTTAATGAAAGACCACCTCTAATACCATTTGTGACAAACCAACCTAGAATACCATCTAAACTGAGGTCCGAGCCGATTATCCACTAACCTAAAGAGCATTCCCAGTCTCCATAGGCTGGTGATAAGCACATGGGAATCAGAAAATAGCTATTGGGAATGATTACTCTCTCAAATCATTACAATAAAAAAGTACAATACAAAAAAATAATCAAATATATAAATCATCGCATACATATCGACGTACAAAGAGACCGTAAGAAAACTAAATGAAAGACATAATAATCAAAACCCCATCTCTTGGTGGTCAAAGACCACCCACCATATCCCAAGTCACCCAGCCTTGGTCAACCAATCACGAATCCAAAAAGGAAGGTGAGAGAACAAACACCTTCTATAAGATAATAAAGGCCTAAAATCACAAAACGGTACAAGTAGGGTGTGGGATAAAGAGACCAATAGGATTCCGCCAAATATTATATGTAATTACTTCATAAGGTAATTAAAATTTGCTAAAAGAGGAGTAAAAATAAGAGAGTAATATTGTCTTAACAATACACTATAAATCATAATTGATTTTGATGCTCACAAATAACCTTGTTTGTTTTACTAATTATATTACTTTAAGTGTATTTTAAAAAATTATTATTAAATGACTTATTTATTATGTAATTATATTCAATCTTTTAATTCTCTTGAAATATTTGTTAATGTGTTCGGAATGCTCTTAGGTGTATTTTGGAAACACTGTTCATACCCTACTTTCAAAACGTAATGAAGGGAATAAACCCTACACTTGAGACAAAATGTATGGATCTTGAACCTTACATTTTTATTTAACCTTATGTTAGAAGAAGGTACATATAGATCATAAACCCTACACTTGAAGGAACATATAGATAAAGAACCTTACATTTGAATGGAACCTTAAGTTTGTAAAGATAAAAAAGTATGGTTAAAGAACCCTATGTCCATAAGGAACCCTACGTTTGGGGACAAAAATGTATGGTTCATCAAACTTTTATTTATGATCAACCTTATGTTTTCAACCTTACACTTTGAGAATGAACGCTACGTAGTTTAACACTACATTTGGTATTTTTTCATTTTGTGAAGGAACCCTACATTTGACTTTTCAATGCAAGAGATTTAGTTTCATGATTTTACCCAAGATTTCTACAATGGTATTGAAAGAGTTATAGGCTATTTTAAAGATATTTTTATACCGATTAAAAGATCTTTATGATTGATTCAAATAACTGTATTCAATGGAGAAAATATATCTTATTCTTAATGGAATTTATGACTCCCTTGGTCTTTTTTGAATTTGAATATCTACGGTTTATCACTCATCTTCTGTGGATATGAAATTCTAAAAATAAGGATATCTGCTATATATATCTACTAGTGTATCTTTTCAAAATATGAGATATATAATTCACATTTATATATGATTTATTTCTCATAAAAATATTTTACATTTCTTCTATAATGAATGATTGTTTCGGAAAGAGGATACACTTTGGAGACATACATGTTAAATCATTTACTGCTATAACATTACTGGTGCTATATTTTTCTACTTATATTGAATATTATTTACAATCAGGATCTCTTTAGAACTATCCATTTATTGAAGACTTTAATTTATAAATAATAATATCTATCTACTGTCAATTGTTGCTGCAAAAATTATGAAGTTAAACTCGATCCATATTCAAATCAATTTATTTTGATTCGTTGGAGTTTCAATTACTCAGACTTAGTTATAGTGGAGTATCATCTTCTTGATCTAAGTAATGGATATTCGGTTCCCTATTAAAGAACCAGAAGGATCTGCTTTTAGCTTTGTTAATAAATGTGTCAAATGCCTTCACTCAGTTGTGTATTTATGGTCTTATGATAAGAGTACCTTACTAGTAAAATTCACCAAACTCGCATAGAGAGTGATTGGTGGAGTGGAAGAGGGGATATTTGTGTCCCAAACCACTATAAAAAGTTTCATTCTTTATTTATATTTAACCAATTCTTATAATTATTACATAAGTAAACATTGTAGATCCATATTAATCATAGAGGGTGTCAAAATCCAAAATTGTGTAAGATTTTCGAAAAGATTTAATTCACCCCTTTATGTGTTACTTTGTATTATTCCGACCCAACAATTGGTATCAAAGGAGAGATTTTGAGATAAAGCTATAGAAAGATAAAAGTATAAGGTCTACACAAAAATGGAAACTAATTATCATAGATAAGGAATGTATATGGTTCTTGATCCATAATTTAATGGTGAAAATTATGGGTGTTGAAAATCACAGATGATTATCTATCTGAAAAATCCTGGATTCAAATTCTACTGAAAAATCATTACTCCTTATAAGATTCCTAAGAAACTAGAAACTTGGACTACTGAGATAGAAGATGAGTATGATATCAATTCAAAAGCAATGAATTCTATTATTTGTGGTCTTGGACTAGATGAATTTAATCAAGTATCACAATGTAATACTAATTTTGAGATGTGGAAAACCATTGCAGTTTCTTATGAAGGAATATATAATTTTAGAAATATGATGTATGCTATAGAGAAACTAAAGTTTGAAACATTTAGATTTTTTGATAGTTAAAACATCATGTAGATGAATGGAAGGCTTATAGAAATTTTCAACAATATTACAGCCTTAGGAGATCCCATTAAAAAATATGATTGTGATTTGAAAGTACTCAAAGTACTACCTTCTAAATGGAATGGAATATCTTATTCTATTCACCTATCATCACCTGTCAAGGATCTGACAATAAAAGAACTAATTGGGACACCAATTATTTATGAAGTCGAGATGCAATATGAAGTTTAAGATCATAAAATTAAAGTGAAGAAGGAAAATAATTCTCTAAACTAACATCTTAGAATCATAACAAAATATCAAAGCAAGAATTCAAAGAAAAGAAAATTTTAAATCCCTTAGATTCTAAAATAGAACTGTCTTAGTTAGGCAGAAAATTCAGAAAATTATACTAGTATAAAAGAGGTTTCAAAAAATCCTTCAATAGAGATGAGAAAGGACCAAGAGAAGTTTGATGTTATGAATGCAAGAAATTGGGTCATATTAGACCTGATTGTCCTCAGCTGAAGGATAACAAGAAAACTCAAGAAAAGTGATATCAAAATAATACAGATTATGATCACAAAGGAAAAAAGGGAAATGGAATCTACATGGAGTGTATCTGAAGACTCCAACATCTCTTCAAAATTTGATTCAGAAAAGGAGCAATCAAATCTAAAAGACAATATGTGCTTTATGGATGAAGAAGAAAAGGTACAATCTTTTTACTCTTCTGATTCTAATTATGATAGTTGTTTAAATAACAAATTAGTTGCCTACTACTCAATGATCAAAGAAAAATACGATTCTCTCATAAAAAATCACAAGTCATTGAAAAATATTAATAATGATATTTTAAGTGAAGGAGACACTCTACTAAAATAACAAAAAGAACTAGTAGATAATTAAAAATCATATTCAACAAACTGTATTGAACATGAAAAAAGGATTAAAAAATTACAAGATAATATAGAATTCTATAAGAGTACTTAAATCACTTTTACCAAAGAAGAAAAAGTGTTAATTGAAGTTTTTGGAAATAATGTCATTAAAAGAGAAATATTTGGAATAAGAAGCAAGGGTGATAAATCAAAATTGCATAAAAATTATTTTGTACCCAATTTGAAAAATAATACTTGTTATTATGTTGGAACAAAAGGTCATTTCACTAATAATTTTTATTTGAAAAATCCTCAAATTAGTAGTATTAAAAGATCCAGTATTTCTAAAAGTTTATCTGAATCAAGTAATATGAATTATGGAAAAATAAAGCAGATATGGATTCCCATATCATTTCTAGCTAACACTACAGGTCCCAATAAAATATGGGTACCAAAACAAACACATGTTTAATTTATTTTGTGGGTAACATGCCATAGGTAAAAAATGCTATATAGTATATGGATAATGTCTATTCTAGACACATGAGTGGTGATTTATCAAAATTTCATATGTTGACTCAAATGAATGGAGGTGGTCACCTTTGGTGACAATGCAAAATGAAATATCGTTGGAGTTGTAACTATTGGAGATATGAATACTATATCAATCAGTAAAGTATTATATATGCAAGGGCTAATACACAATCTAATAAGTACTTCTCAAATTTGTGATGATGGTTTTTATGTTAATTTTTCTAACAATTCCTGCTCAGTTTTTGAAGATAAACTACTTAAGTTTAAAGCACCTATAACTGATAATGTTTATACCTTGAATTTAAATTCCTTGTGTAAGAATAAATTGAATTGTTTAAGTGAAAAAACAAATGAGTCATGGATTTGTTATAGGAGACCTAGTCATACTAGTATTTATACTTTACATAAATTATCTAAGAAATAGTTAGTTTCTGATTTTCCTAGTCTTAAATTTGTTAATGATATATTCTATGACGCATGCCAAATTGGAAAAAATACAAATATTCTTTCAAATCTATTAATAAAATTGCGACATCTAAACCTTTAGAACTTATTCATATGTATTTGTTTGGACCATCCAAAGTAGCAAGTTTGGATGGTAAATTATATGCCTATGTTTTAGTTTATGATTATTATCAATTTACTTGGGTATATTTTCTAAAGTTTATATGTGAAGTTTTCATTATTTTTGAAAGTTTTTATAAAATTGTTCAAAATGAAAAGGTTTTTAAAATAATTTCATTAAAAAGTGACGTGGGGGAGAATTTGAGAATTAAGAATTTAATTATTTTTTCTAAAATATGGGTATTAAACGCACATTCTATACACCAAGAACACCTCAACAAAATGGAATTTTTGAAAGAATAAATAGAAATATTCATGAAATGTAAAGGACTATGCTAAAAGAATACAATCTTCCTACCTATTTTTGGGAAGAAGTTGTAATCCCAACTTGAAATATCATAAATAAAGTTTTAATAAGGCCTATTTTTAAAAGAACACCATATGAGATTTTTAATAATAGAAAACCAAAAGTAAAGTACTTTAAAGTTTTTAGATGCAAGGTTTATATCTTGAATTATAAGGATAATCTTGGTAAGTTTGATCCAAAAGATAATGGAGAAATATTTTTAGGATATTCTACTACTTCTAAAGCTTATAGAGTGTTTAATAAAAATTCAAGGATTATTGAAGAATAATTTCATGCGAAGTTTGATAAAACCAACCATTTTAGTAAATAGAATGATCAAACTGATGAAGTTACTGATTAATTTGATAAAATGAGACTTGAAACCCCTAAAAATTATTTTGAAAATGATGTTAATAAAATTAAATCTAGTTCATAAGAACATGAAATTGAAGAAACTTAAAGTGTCTTAACTATATGGTGTAGAACATTAAAGAACCATCCTTTAGAAACTATAATATGAGACCTATAAATAGTAATTAGAACAAGAAGAAATGTAGGAAATCTAGAAGATTTTTTTGCCTTTTTATCTCTGTTATAACTTAAGTCTATTGAAGAAGACTTAGAAGATGAGATCTGGATGCTAGAAATGCAATAAGAGATAAACCACTTAGAAAAGAATGAATTTTGAGAGCTAGTGGAGATACCAACCAATTATTAAGTTATAGGTACTAAGTAGGTCTTTAGAAATAAACAGGATGATCAAGGGATCATAACCAGAAATAAATCCATTTTGGTAGCTAAATGATATAATTAGGAAGAAGGGATATATTATGAAGAATCCTTTTCCCCTATAGCTATATTAGAAGCCATTATATTCCTTTTAATTTATGAATCTCATATGAATTTTAAATTATATCAGATATATGTTAAATCTACATTTTTAAATGGTTATTTATTTGAGGAAGTTTATGTTGAGAAACCACTTAGTTTTGAAAATCCACAAAAAATTAATTCTATTTTTAAACTTACTAAAGATCTCTATGGACTTAAACAAGAACCCAGAGTTTGGTATGAAAGATTGAGTTATTTTATTTTGAAAAATTGATTAAATATTAGATTGGAAGATCCAAAACTTTTTAAGAAAACTGTTTTTTCTAATATTTTATAAGTTCAAATATATGTTGATGATGTTATTTTTGGATCAACTAATAAAAAGAATTTTCATTATTTCTCAAAACTAATAAAAAAATAATTTGAAATGAGTATGATGGGAGAACTGAATTTATTTTTGGGACTTCAAATTTATCAAAAGGATTATAGATATTTTTTAAATAAAAGTAAATATATTATTGATTTACTAAAAAATTTTGGACTTAAAAACCGAAAGACATATACAACTTCTATGTGTACCAATATAAAACGTTATTTAGATGAAGTTTGAAAACCAGTGGACAACAAGTTATATAGAAATATGATTGGTAGTTTGTTATATCTTGCTTCCATTAGGCCAGACATTATGTTTTATGTATGTTTATGTGCTCGATTTTAGTCAAATCTAAAATAATCTCATCTTACTACTATTAAAATAATTTTTAGATATTTAGAAGGAACTATTTTTCAATCTCTTCTTTACCCCAAAACTTCTGATTTTAAGTTAATTTCATACTAAAATGCTGATTTTGGAGTATGTATATTAGATATAAAAAGCACCTCAGGAACCTGTCACTTTTTAGGAAAATCTTTAGTATCATGGTCGAGTAAGAGACAACACTTAGTTTCCCTATCAACAGTTGAGGAAGATTTTTTTCTACTGGTAGTTCCTGCACACAAGTATTGTGGATGAAGAAAACACTACTAGACTTTAGACTAAATTTTAATAGTATTCCTATTTTATGTTATAATACTAGTGCTATAAATATTTCAAAAAACCCTATAAGTCATTCTAGGACTAATCACATTGATATAAGAAATCATTTTCTAAGAGATTGTGTTCTTAAAAAGGATATATCTTTAGAATTTTTTAATACCAAATATCAATTGGATGATATCTTCACTAAACCACTTACTACTGCAAGTTTTGATTTTATTAAGTGGGAGTTGGGTTTATTTAATTTTAAATAAATATGTTTTTAGCATATTTCAATTAATATTTTTTACTTTTTATTTATTCTAATTTATTTCAACTAAAATGGTTTACTGTTTTTATTTATTTGTTTTTGTTTTTTCTGTCAAATTTAGTATTTCATTTATTTTCTTAAATAATTTTTTTGCTCGTATTTAATTTCAAATCACGTGTTTTTTTAAAAAAAAATTAACGATTACCCTATGTAATTGATACAAGAAACAATACTGCATCATCATCTATAAAAAACCCTTAGACTTATCTTACTTGTTCATTTTTCAAACCATTTCATCTTCCAAAACCCTCTTCTTTCTTCTGAACCCAAGAATCCAAAAACCTTCAACATTTAGATTTTGAAAAATGGAAAAGACCAAGCGAACCGATGAAGTTGAACCCAGTGATCTGAAGAATCAGTGTGTTTCCATAATAAACATTCTTCAAGGAAAGGTTTTAGACTTCGAATGGCTATTTGAGATGAACCTTCTACTCAAACATGCACTAGAGTTTCAAGGTTTGGAATCTCTGTTAAATGAGGAGAATACATATTTTATTTATGACGATAACTGAAACACTTCTACAGTAGTGTACAATTTAGTTTTGATGAAATAAAATATACTATATCCTCATGGATAAAAGATAAGAAATTTTCAATTTCTTCTGTTGAAATCACTCAAATTTTGAAATTCCCTTATAAAGGAGTATTCCACTTTGATCTTATATTAATTGGAAATCAAGATCATAATTCTGAAGATATTATGTCATTTCTATTTGGATTAAAAAATATAAGGATTTTTTTAAGGATCTTGAGGTATATTAGAAAGTTTTAGTTATGTTTATTAAAACTTTAATTGATCAAAGAGTAGATAAGATGGAGAAAATCCTATACCCAGATAAGTACATTATGTTTTTATTCACCAGTGACATCAAATTTAATTTCCCTAGATACATCCTGAGGTATCTAAATTATTATTTCCATTCAGAGTCCAAGATGTCATTTTATCCTTATAGAATGATAGTTTCTCTAATTATATTTAGTAAGAACATGATTCTTAATTTTGATTCAAGAGTGAAATGTCATCACAGTAATGTCTTGAATTTTGGTACTCTTAGGAAATTTGGTTTTTATTAGAGTAATGTAAAAGGAAAGTTAATGCCTCTTGGTGCTAATGACCAACTACTAGTGAGCTCTTTTTCTCATGGGGAGAAAAGTGACTTACATAATGAAGTAGTTGGAGAATCCAGAATAGAAGGAGTTTTTAAATACACCAAGGAAAAATTAATATTTGATGAAACAAAAACCTTGTTTAAGAGGAAGAAGAAGAAGTTCACGAGGAACTTGTTTTGAAATCAAGGAATAGAGAAGAACCATCAGAAGATCTAGTTATAAGATCTGTAGAAGCAACCCATTCAGTTCATTTAGAAGAACCAATTCATGATGAGGATCAACGAATAGAAAGTCAAGCTCTATAACTTTAAAATGTTCCTCAACCAATTATCTAGGAAGGAGCTTCTCAAGAAGAACAATAAGTACAAAGATTAGTAACTGAGGGCACTGAGATTGTTGATTATCGGCCTATCTCATACATGGGTCATTCTTTAGAGAAACCTGTATTAGTTTCGGGAGAAAGAACACAAGTTCTTGATAATATATCTTGTTCAAGTGATAAATATGTGGGAAAATCATCTGTTAATCTCTTAGAAATTGTTGATGTTGTTATTCAATCAAAGAATCCAGAATAAGGGACATCGAATTCCCTGACTAATCAAATTGAGGATATTGTGATCAAGTTTAATAAGGTTTATGAGAATAATTCTAACCTCAAAAAGGATTTAGAAGCTTCCAGAAAATCCTACGACGATTTGAAAAATTCATCTTCTCCAAGGATTGATTTAGAGTTTGTTTAGACCCAGCTTCATGACCTTAAAGAGAATTCTGTATCAAAAATATATTTTTATGCCTTTAGGAGAGAAATTCTAGATGATATTGGGAAGATCAAATTTGAATCTGTTTCTAAAATAGATTTTTTAGATCTAAAATGGTATTTGGGGAGCCAATTTGAATGTATCAAGGGAAGTTTCAGTCGGTCTAGTGCTTCTACCTCTGACCTTTCAACCTCACCAGATCTAGTGAAAATATTTCAGGTTATCAAATTTTTCATGGAAGATAAGAATGACCATCTTGAGAATCATCTATTTAATATTACACATTTTTCAGTGTTGTTGGGAAATTAGGAGTCTCTCTTTGAGTAACTGACTTCAAGTGAACCAGGTATCCGTCTAATACTAAATAATTTCAGTGATAAGTTAGCTCAATTTTCACAAAAGAGTAAAATTTACATCAATTTTTATGTAAATTTCATTGAGACTCTAAAATTCATTCAAGATTCTAGAATTTTAATACAGAAGTTGGGAGACAATCTTTTAAATAGAATATAGGCTCAAATGTCATAAATAAAAGCAGTTTTGGAAGTGGCTCAAGGTCCTACAGAACAAGAACTACTAACCAATCCTGAACTTTAACCTTTCACCTAACAAGATTTCTACCTTATTTATCTTTGACCAAAACTATATTAATGTGTTTGTATAGTTTTTCATAATAAAATTCCTTTGTTCTTCTTATTTTATCTGATTTATTTTTATATTTCTTTATCATTTCGTATTTTATTATCTATACTTCCAGAATCACTATCCTATTTGTCTACACAATACATTATATAAACATTCATTTAATGTTCTGTAAAAAAATGAAAGTGTTTTAATCTTTTTTTATTATAATTTATTTTTCATATACCAAAAAGGGGGAGAAAATTAGATTTACACAACATTTCATATCTTTAAAATTTTATTTAAATTAATTCGAAATAGTTATGTGAAATATAAATTATAAATATTTTATTTAAATGTGTTTTCAAAATTCTAAACTTTTTCAATTATTTTATGGGTTTTGTGACCATAAAAATGGGGGATATTTTTGGGAATGTCTTGTCTCAACAATACTCTATAAATATTTATTGATTTTTTGCTAACAAATACCCTTGTTTGTTTTACTAATGATATTACTTTAAGTGTAATTTAGAAAATTATTATTAATTTAGTTATTTATTCTGGAATTATATTCAAGCTTTTAATTTTCTCGGAATATCTGTTAAAATGTTCATAATTCTCTTAAGTGTATTCTAGAAACACTGTTCATACCCTAAGTTCGGAACGCAATGAAAGGAATAAACCCTACACTTAGTAAAACACGTATGAATCATGAACTTTATGTTTGTATTAAACCCTAAATTAGAAGAATATGCATATAGATCAACAACCCTACACTTCAAGGAACATATGGATAAAGAACCTTATGTTTGTATGGAACTTTACATTTGTAAGGAGAAGAAAGTATAATTAAAGAACCCTATATTCGTAAGGAACCCTATGTTTGAGGACACAAACATATGATTCATCAACCTTACATTTATGATCAATCTCACATTGTCAAACTTACGCTCAAAGAATGAATGCTACGTAGTTGAACCCTATTTTTGGTAATTTCTAATTTTTAAAGGAAACATACATTTGACTTTTCAACATCGGAGATTTAATTTCACAATTTTATCCGAGATTTCTGCGACAATATTGATAGAATTTCAAGATGTTTTAAATATTGTTTTTGACCAATTCAAATCTCGTTATAATTTATTTAAATAACTGTATTCAATGGATAAAATATCTCTTATTCTTAAGGGAAGTTATGAATCCCCCAATCTTTTTTGAATTTTAATTTCTACGGTTTATCTGGCGTGTTTTGTGGATATGAAATTCTGAAAAGTAGGATATACACTGTATATTTTCTACCAACGTATCTTTTCAAAATAGGATATATATATATATAAGTCACATTTATTTATGATTTATTTCTCATAAACATATTTTATAGTGCTACTACAACAAATTATTGTTTCTGAAAGAGGATACACTTTGAAGACATACATGTTCGATCTTTTACTGCTGTAACATTACTAGTGCTATCTTTTTCTACATATATTAAAGATTATTTGCAACTGGTATCACTTCACAACTATCCATTTCTTGAATACTTTCATTTCTGAATAATAATATCCATATACTTTCAATTATTGTTGCAGCAATTGTGAAGTTCAACCCAATCCATCTTTAAATAAATCTATTTTGAATTATTGAAGTTTCAAGTCCTCAAACTCAGTTGTGGTGGAGAATCATCTTCTTGATCTAAGTTGTGGATATTTGGTTCCATGTTAAAGAACCATAAGGCACTATTTTTAGCATCATTTATAAAGGTTTCAATTTTCTACACTCAATTATGGATATATGGTCTTACGATAATAGGACCTTGCCAGTGAAATCCACCAAGCTCATAGAGAGAGTGATTGGTGAAGTGAACTAGAGGATATTTGTGCCCCAAACCACTATAAAAAGTTGTGTTCTTTATTTTTTATCCACTGCTTATACTAATTATAGAAGTAAACACTACATATCCGTATTAATCACAGAGGGCATTAAAAGCCAGAATTGTGGAAGATTTTTGAAAATACACAATTCACCCCCTATTGTGTTACTTTGTATTATTCTGACCTAACAGAATATATCTAGGTCATCCCATATAACTATCTAGGTTCCAATGATTATTTAAAAGAATGGGGGAAATAAACAAGTTATGAGGATTAGACGAGTATCATTATCGATAACATCTCACTGTCACCCGTAATCTTTCTCAAAGTAAAAAAATCCCTTTTTCGACCCCATTAATAATGGGAAGTATAAGAATCAACAAGCTATAATTGATGGATTATCACATGGGAGAATTATTATAAAGTTCTAACTAAGGCATCAAGAATCTTAAATTTCAATTCCAAACATTTTATAAAATTCAATATTCAAAAGGGTAATAATAACTGATTCCTTTCACAATTCATCATAAAAATTCCAAACAAGCATTTAAAATAATCATTTATTTCAAAGAAACCATAAAGAATTAAAAAGAAGTATTATAATTTTAAAAAAGTTTGAATATATTTCTAAACATGGGCTGACACCCTCTTTCCACATGAATAAATCATTTATTTCCAATAAAACAGGAACACCCATTTAAAAACAAGATCCAAACCATTCAAAGTGGGTTCTTAGTCATTTAATAAATTCATGCATTTAAAACCATTTAGAAAACATCTAATAGTTCAATTAATTTAATTCAAATCAATGAAGTTCATTCAATAAATCAAAACTTGGGCCAAAGCCCTAAATTTCACCAGAACACACTTTAAAATTTCTTTAAAAATAAATCCTAAATAACATGGAATTTAAAAAATTCATAAAACGGTTATAGATATCAAGATTATATCCATTCAATGAATTCCATATTCAATTCAAAGAGAATAGGGTCAAAGAATATTTTATAAGGAATTAAATGGAAATATTTCATAGAGCATGTGTTAGAAATTAAGAGACATTTATATATGAATTATCAAACAACAATGAATCACAAAATAATTTAAAATCATAAAAAAGTACTTGGAAAATAATTGATCCAACTGCAACAAATCCAAGGTGTGTCACTTTCGATGGCGATAACTGGATCTAAGAAGATAGATCTTAAGATAAGAGAGAAGACATCCTAGATCCAATATCCCACAACTATCTACTAAGATCCAAAAAAATGCATGGCTATCATAACCTTTAGGAATAAGTAATCAATAGGACAAGGGAGATCTAAGATTAGGAAGAAAATAACTCACAGAAATAGAAAATCTACGCTTTTATTAATGCTTCGATCTTCCAAGAGATGTGGTATTTGGATCCAAAATGGATCTAGAGGGTTCCCAAAATCCAAAGAATTTATTTAGGTTTGAGTGGGAGGATTTTAGGATTAATTATGGGGTTTCAAGATTTTAATAAAGATTTTCATAACTTTAATTATTGTGTGCATGGTTTTCTGGGTTGGGCCGCATGGTTGAACTGTGCACCAAACCGTGCTTCCAAAATAGAGCCCCTGTAAGTGTTGCACACTTGGGTTTCATACTTATTTTAACTATGAACAAACCTGAGACACCCTTGCATATAGCATCCCACCTTTTTATCACATAAACTTTCATTACATTTTACAAAACTGAGGATCTTTAAGGTTTAGTGTCTTGGAAACCAGGAACTTAAAACATGAAAACATAAAAAATTCTTCTTAAACACTTGAAAGGATTATCCTCATGTTCATCCTAGGTTCATTACTGCATCTCATAACCTAGGGACATACATCAAAAGAAAGGGTGAGCAGAAGGCCCAGTAAGGGAAACACGAGAAACATTTTACATATGAAATTGAGATACTTCAATAAGGTCATGAAAAGAACTTTAAGGCATGAGAAAGAAATAATGAGATATATCATAATAAAAATAACATTTTTCATAACCTGAATATGTGTCTACAACATTTAATATTGACAATCATTTCATTTCACCGAGGTCCATCCCCAAGGTGTCATTAAAAATTACCAAGGTTATTCACCAAGGTATCAGTCTAAAAGATCATCTCTAGAGATTAAGTCTTTACCCAATGCATTAGAGAGATATCTGGGAACACCATTGAAATGTATTTATTATCATGTGAGCCACATATATCATCATCAATAATTTCATAAACAACCCATATAGCATAAAAGAAATGGGTTTCATTTCATAATCATAACATTTCAAAAACTGCTTTAAAGACATGATCTTTACGTCACTTTAAACCCACGGAAGGGGAGAGCGGGTCTCATGTATGTAAATCCCAGAATTTAAAATAAAACATTTTGGTATATATGTGAATACCCCTTTTGAAGAAAGATCTTTGAGTATTCACTTAATAAAATAAAAGTACTTCAGAAAAAGAGAGAGACATTTTGAGACGGAAATTCTACAGCATAACGGCTATGTTTTGGGGTTTTAGAAAACATTGAAAAGAGAGGGGACATGGGTCAACACTCATAAATGACCTATAAAACAGTAGAGGGACAGAATATAAAGGATTTTAGAACATGGTAATGAAATTTGAAAGATATACTATATTAAATGAAGAACATGAAAGGAAGACAAAAATAAGATTTTTCTTATGAAAATTCGGCAGCCCAACGTCGTCACTTAAACTTCAACAAAAATGAATTGAAGAGATCAAATAGGGTTTCTCATCATATGAACATAAAAGATCAGTATGATAGATATAGATATCATACCCCAACATAATACAAAAGGAACTTGAAATACTTGACATGAAAGTAGATCTTTGAAAAATGAGAAAGGTGAACGAATCCCTTAAAAATTCGGCAGCCTAACGACGTCACTTAAACTTCAACCAAAAATGAATTGACAAGATCAAAATAGGGTCTCTCATCATATGAACATAAGGGTTTATTATGATAGATATAGAGATCATACCCCAACATAATAAAAAGGAATTTAAAAGACTTGACATGAAAATAGATCTTGAAAACGAGAAGGGTGAAAGAATCCTTTAAAAATTCGGCAGCCTAACGGCGCCACTTAAAACTTCAAAATACTGAATTGAAGAGATAAAATTGGGTATCTCATCATATGATTATAAAAGATAAGTATGATAGATATAGATATCATACCACAACATAATAAAAGGAACTTTAAAGACTTGACAAGAAAATAGAACTTGAAAATGAGAAGGGTGAAAGAATCCGTTACAAATATTTCGGCAGCCTAACGACGCCACTTAAACTTTCATAAAATGAAATGATGAGAGTAAGAGGGGGTCTCTAATCATATGAACATAAAAAGAAAAGTATAATTAATATAAAAGAACATCCTCCAACATAATAACATGGAGCATAAAAGGAATGACATAAAAGAGATTACTTGAAAAGAAAGAGAGAGGTCAGATCCCTTACCTTAAAACGTAACTCTTAAAACGCAAAGGTTTGGACCTTGAGGGATTGGGGGCACCTTGGGAGGACTCATTGGGAGGTAAGGAGACCAGAACTTATTTGATAATGATTTTGGAGTCCAAATTATGAGAGAATGGCTTGGTATTTATAGGGAAAGTGAGGGGATAAGGCATTAATGGCCAAGGGACACCTCATAAGTGGGTTTCTCAAAACCAGGTGCTCTCCCAAGATATTTCCCATGAAGTTAGGCCACATGGGGCCCCCAATACAATAATTCATCACCTTTGGTCGGAAAACCCATAAAATATCTCATGACATCATCATGACACAGTTATGATGTCATTAAACATACAGAAACCCTAAAACTGTATTTTTACTATTCACTGAAAATTCAACTTTCTCAGAAAAATCCCAAAATTTCACCTTAACCAAATATCAATGCTCTGATTTCAAAAATGAACAACATTTTATAAAAATAATTTTCTAAATATTTTTAATTTATTTTTTAAATAAATACACTATTCACTGAAAATTCATTTTTTTCAGAAAAATCCCCAAAAATTACCACAATATAATATCGATGCTCTGAGTTCAAAAATGAAATCCATTTTATAAAAATAATTTTCTAAATATTTTTAATTTAATTTTTAATTCAAAAACACTATTCATCTGAAAAAACTAATACTTGAATAATAATTTATGAAACCGTTTTTTAACCATTTTATTGAATCATATTACTTAATCAAGGTTCCTAGATTATATTAATACTTTCTTTAAGTGAGATTACTAATCCATTTGGTCACATTACTAATCCTAAGCATAAAATCACTATTCGTAATTTACTATTCATCAAAAATTAAGTTGATCTTATTGGACTCTAAACTTTGTACTGAACATAATTGTAGAAGACCATTTTTTAAAAATCATTACACATTTTTAATTATTTAAGGTTTACATAAATTTTTTTAAAATATCCTTTTTCTAATATTCATAAAAATATGCATACTATATTTATCTGGTCATTTGAAAATTCAAAAAATTCATCATAAGAAGAAATCCCAATTTTTATTTAAAACAAAGGATTACACAAGGAAGTTACGGTCTCCTTACATTGCCCCTTATCACACCAGCATAGGACCTAAGTTTAAGGTGTGCTAAGGTGAGACAATCCGAGGGAGGATCGGCCAACATCGCACGATTAGTAATTTCTATCAGTTTGAACTTCTCACGAAGGCGATTCCGTTCTAGCTTCACACGATGAATTTCGGCTTGGGTTTGGTCCAGAGCAAAGCCCAGTGGTGCTACCTCCTTCCCAAGTTCTGTTATATGGGCTTCGATCGGTCCAAGACTACTGGGTGAGGCCATTGAATCTTCTTTCTATATTAATTAACCAAGATTACTTGTATTTAGATACAATAATCGAAACGTTTAGTTTACAACGGTCATATTGACCAATGGTCATATAACAGTCAAAACCCAATAGTCTCATTTTAATTATACTCATGTTATCAAATGAAACAATTTTGTTGAGTATAAAAAAATAAAATAACACACAAAATTCGGAAACAAGATTTATTGAAAATTTTGGGTCGTTACAATCTTCCCCCCTTAAGAAATTGTGTCCTCGCAATTTTTAAAATTGGGTTTTAAAATTTCATTGAAAGTCCCACTTCGGAAAGGAGTCAGTAAAACTATTACTTTAAAAGAAAGAAAGGGAAGTACAAAGGTCACCCGAGTTAACCCACCCTTGTATTCCATGTAGGAAAACATGGACATGGAGGAGAAAACAAAGGGTCAAGTTCTGAGGGAGAGTGATAGAAAACATGATTAGGAGAAATTTAACCATAAGAAAATCCCAAAGTTATGATGTGTGTAAACGGTATTTGATTACCTAGTAGGAAACATAAACCAACAACATTTTTGTTTTACGTTTCTCTTTATAATTTTGAGGAATTCATTTACTACATAGAACAAAATCATAAGGAAATATACCAACCTTCAAGTATAGTTTCATCCTTTAATAAGTCTCTACTAAAACTAATCTTTTCTCCAAATGATGAGAATTCAAAAACACTTAGTCTCATCAAAAGCACAAGAATCATCTTCTAGAGAATCACATAATCCACCAAAGATTAACTATCTATTTCTTCTATCTTTAAACATTATCCCAAAAACAAAAAGGGTAAGGTAAAACAACTCTTCAAAAAGAAATAATCCCATAGGAATGGAAATTACTTTTAAATATTCAAAGTTACATGGTACTACCCAAAGTTCATCATAGACCATTCCATAAATAACGGTCCTTAAAATTCCTCAAAATAAACCAAACTAAGATTGAAACCCAAATACAAGAAGGATTTGATAACATAGTATTCCAAGGTAAACTTTATCATTAATCTCCAAACAACATCAACCACCCCTAAAATCTTATAACAAAACTAACTAACCTAAACATATTTACCCCAAGATAGGTTAATCATCTCCATAAGTAACCTATAATACCATAAGTTTACCTTAAATTCATTGATTCTTCAAAATATAAGTCAACCTTACTCCTCAAAGAAAATACCATAGTAATCTATTTACCTCGATCAAATAGCATCCCCAAAATAGTGAACGTCTTCCAAAATAATAATCATCTTTTAATCCCCTAATCATCTCTGTCATATTAATACGGCAATAGTTGCATTTTCTATCACATTGGTTGTTGGGACATGTTCTTCCATTTCCCATCATTAACTAAGAAAAGAATGTATAATTAGGGGCTTAAATACTTAGCCAATAATCATGAAAAGGAACTTAAAGCATATAAGGATAAACTTGTAGAAGAAAAGTATATCCTAACTTGTGATCCCCTATGTCCCAATCTAGGTTATCCATGATCATATATTCTTATGTGAATCTTTATTTTATTTTATCTTTTTTCCTTTAATAATGGTTCATAATAAGCTTATGAATTTACCAAAGCATATCCCCCAGGAGTATCGTAACCAAGAGTGCAGCAAGGCCCATTGTCATGTACCAGTTTCCGTTCGAGTCTAGCTCAAAGCGGTGTTTTTGGGTTTTACCCCTATGTACATCTGTTCTAGAGCCACCTCTACCTGCTCGTATCCAGACAAGGATGTATTTTCTTGGAAACCCCTTACTCAATACTCACCAAAATACCATGAAGATTTCCTATATTTAAACTTTTATATAGGTTTCTTCCTAAAGTTTTCATATCCAAATTTCCATAAATAACTAAAACATCCTTTGATACCAACTATATAATCCCGTCTTTTTATCACATAAACTTTCATTACATTTTACAAAACTGAGGATATTTAAGGTTTAGTGTCTTGGAAACCAGGAAATTAAAACATGAAAACATAAAACATTCTTCTTAAACACTTGAAAGGATTATCCTCATGTTCATCCTAGGTTCATTACTGCATCTCATAACCTGGGGACATACATCAAAAGAAAGGATTAGCAGAAGGCCCAGTAAGGGAAACAAGAGAAACATTTTACATGTGAACTTGAGATACTTCAATAAGGTCATGAAAAGAACTTTAAGTCATGAGAAAGAAATCATGAGATATATCATAATAAAAATAACAATTTTCATAACTTGAAGATGTGGCCACAACATTTAATATTGACAATCACTTCGTTTCACCAAGGTCCATCCCCAAGGTGTCATTAAAAATTACCAAGGTTATTCACCAAGGTATCAGTCTAAAAGGTCATCTCTAGAGATTAAGTCTTTACCCAATGCATTGAAGCACTATCTGGGCACACCCTTGAAATGTCTTGATTATCATGTGAGCCACATATATCATCATCAATCATTTCATAAACAACCCATATATCATAAAAGAAATGGGTTTCATTTCATAATCATAACGTTTCAAAAACTGCTTTAAAGACATGATCTTTACGTCACTTTAAACCCACGGAAGGGGAGAGCGGGTCTCATGTATGTAAATCCAAGAATTTAAAATAAAACATTTTGGTTTATATGTGAATACCCCTTTTGAAGAAAGATCTTTGAGTATTCACTTAATAAAATAAAAGTACTTTAGAAAAAGAGAGAGACATTTTGAGACGGAAATTCTGCAGCATGACGGCTATGTTTTTGGGTTTTAGAAAACATTGAAAAGAGAGGGGACATGGGTCAACACTCATAAATGACCCATAAAATAGTAGAGGGACAGAATATAAAGGATTTTAGAACATGGTAATTAAATTTGAAATATATACCATATGAAATGAAGAACATGAAAGGAAGACAAAAATAAGATTTCTCTTATGAAAATTCGGCAGCCCAACGACGTCACTTAAACTTCAACAAAAATGAATTGACGAGATCAAATAGGGTTTCTCATCATATGAACATAAAAGATAAGTATGATAGATATAGAGATCATACCCCAAAATAATACAAAATTAACTTGAAATACTTGACATGAAAGTAGATCTTTGAAAAATGAGAAAGGCGAACGAATCCCTTAAAAATTCGGCAGCCTAACGACGTCACTTAAATTTCAACAAAAAATGAATTGACAAGAAAAAAATAGGGTCTCTAATAATATGAACATAAGGGTTCAGTATTATAGATATAGAGATCATACCCCAACATAATAAAAAGGAACATGAAAGACTTGACATGAAAATAGATCTTGAAAACGAGAAGGGTGAAAGAATCCCTTAAAAATTCGGCAGCCTAACGACGCCACTTAAAACTTCAAAATACTGAATTGAAGAGATCAAATGGGGTCTCTCATAATATTATCATAAAATATCAGTATGATAGATATATATATCATACCCCAACATAATAAAAGGAACTTTAAAGACTTGACAAGAAAATAGAACTTGAAAATGAGAAGGGTGTAAGAATCCGTTACAAAAATTTCGACAGCCTAACAGCGCCACTTAAACTTTCATAAAATGAAATGATGAGAGTAAGAGGGGGTATCTCATCATATGAAAATAAAAAGTATAGTATAATGAATATAAAATAACATCCTCCAACATTATAACATGGATCATAAAAGTAATGACATAAAAGAGATTACTTGAAAAGAAAGAGAGAGGTCAGATCCCTTACCTTAAAACGTAACTCTTAAAACTCAAAGGTTTGGACCTTGAGGGCTTGGGGGCACCTTGGGAGGACTCCTTGGGAGGTAAGGAGACCATAACTTCGTTAAGAATGATTTTGGAGTCCAAAGGATTAGATAATGTCTTGGTATTTATAGGGAAAGTGAGGGGACAAGGCATTAATGGCCAAGGGGCACCTCATAAGTGGGTTTCTCAAAACCATGTGATCTCCCAAGATATTTCCTATGAAGTTAGGCCACATGGGGCCCCCAATACAATAATTCATCACCTTTGGTCGGACAACCCATAAAATATCTCATGACATCATCATGACATAGTTATGATGTCATTAAACATACAGAAACCCTAAAACTATATTTTTACTATTCACTGAAAATTCAAATTTCTCAGAAAAATCCCAAAATTTCACCTTAACCAAATATCAATGCTCTGATTTCAAAAATTAACTCCATTTTATAAAAATAATTTTCTAAATAATTTTAATTTATTTTTTAAATAAATACACTATTCACCGAAAATTCATTTTTTTTTCAGAAAAATCCCCAAAAATTACCATAACATAATATCGATGCTCTGAGTTTAAAAATGAAATCCATTTTATAAAAATAATTTTCTAAATATTTTTAATTTAATTTTTAATTAAAAAACACTATTCATCTAAAAAAACTAATACTTGAATAATAATTTATGAAACCGTTTTTTAACCATTTTATTGAATCACATTACTTAATCAAGGTGCCTAGATTATATTAATACTTTCTTTAAGTGAGATTACTAATCCATTTGGTCACATTACTAATCCTAAGAATAAAATCACTATTCATAATTTACTATTCATCAAAAATTAAGTTGATCTTATTGGACTCTAAATTTCATACTGAACATAATTGTAGAAGACCATTTTCTGAAAATCATTACACGTTTTTAATTATTTAAGGTTTACATAAATTTTTTTAAAATATCCTTTTTCTAATATTCATCAAAAATATGCATACTATATTTATCCGGTCATTTGAAAATTCAAAAACTTCATCATAAGAAGAAATCCCAATTTCTATTTAAAACAAAGGATTACACAAGGTAGTTACGGTCTCCTTACATAGCCCCTTATCACACCAGCATATGATCTAAGTGTAAGGTGTGCTAAGGTGAGAGAATCCGAGGGAGGCTCGGCCAACATCGCACGAGTAGTAATTTCTATCAATTTGAACTTCTCGCAAAGGAGATTCCGTTCTAGCTTCACACGATAATGTTCGGCTTGGGTTTGGTCCAGAGCAAAGCCCAGTGGTGGTACCTCCTTCCCAAGTTCTGTTAGATGGGCTTCGATCGGTCCAAGACTACTGGGTGAGGCCATCAAATCTTCTTTCTATATTAATTAACCAAGATTACTTATATTTAGAGACAATAATCAAAACATTTAGTTTACAGCGGTCATATTGACCAATGGTCATATAACAGTCAAAACCCAACGGTCTCATTTTAATTATACTCATGTTATCAAATGAAACAGTTTTGTTGAGTATAAAAAAAATAAAATAACACACAAAATTTGGAAACAAGATTTATTCAAAATTTTGGGTCATTACATTGCACACTTTTTTTACCATGTTCAAACCATGTGCAAGTCATGAAACCCTTTCTACCCAGGTTGCACACTTTGTTTAACCATTCAGAAACCACGCACAAACCATGTAACCCAGGTTTCACACTTTTCTTAACAATTTAAAAACCATAAAAAGACCTAGAAACCATAAAAAAAGTTCTGGTAAAATACTGAAAACAACTGAAAAAGAGATCCAATCATTGGGTACTCAAAATCAATGGGTCAAAACACATAAAAGCAAGTAACGAGATGTTATAGATCATACAAGATTAGGTTTTCTCATGTAAATTTTTCAAGTTCTTCATTATGTACATATATATGGCATGTTAGCCTTGATACTCTTCTTAGATCTTGAATGATATGTTACACTCAATATTTGAATATTTTTGTGTGCCTCCTTTAGGAACTACTGGATTTATATCTCTCTTTGTTTGATACTTTATATATCGGTCTCTATCATATGATCTTATGATGAGCACAAGAGTTATCAATTCTCAACAATTTTTTTAGATACCTACATCACATGTTTATATACACAAAATTATCATGAATATAATTCTAAAAATACCATAGTCAATGTTTTCATATTTGAATTATGGAAACCCCACAATCTTAAGTTGTAGGGTCATCTCATTCGTAAAGGTTAACAAATTCCTAATTTACCCTTCATTTAAACTCATTTGAATTCCCATTAAAATATTAATTTAAATACATTAAAGTCTCATGATTCAATCTTCTACATGATATGTAAATACCCACATCATCAAATCTCTCTTATTCAAAAAATTCCAATTTTTTCATGTCTTTATGCAATTGGCTATAATGTAAAAAATGACTATGTTGTCATAAATGACCATGTGGTCACAAACGGTTATATAGAAATCAATTATGTGTTTTCCAAAACTACTATGTAGTATATTTGCCTATGTGATTTTTCTATGTAGATATGCACTTGATATATTAATTTTCAAATACCTGTGGCTTCAAATTTCATTATATGACCTCATAATTTTATGATTCCATAACCCTTATATCATTCAATCTTACATGCATGCATGTGAATTTATTTCAAGCTTACACATTCATTTAATATGTTTTTGTTTCATTTAGCTTCATTACAAGAGACATCACCACTTGGTTTCTTCTTTTCATGCATGAAAGATGCATGAATATCATATGAAACATGTGATTTGGACTTTCCTTGATCTTAGAAAGTTGATGGATTTGATCATGGAAGAAACATTCTTCATTTTGTAGATTATAACTCATATAGTCAATCTAACTTATCATGTTGAATCTAAATAAGGCGCGGTTGATCTATGGACTTCGTACTGTCACTTAGGGTGTTTGCATGTTGGTGATCGTTTTGGGAATGGTCGATCAAAACAATTCACATGGTTTATCCAAATAAGTCTAAATATTGATCAAATATATTGTATGGTGATCTTGAGGAATATTTATACATATGGTATCTCATCACCCTTATGTATTAGATATTCATTTTTACCCTTACACATATTTTACATACTTTTATGTAGCCTCAATTCACCCTTACACAGGTTGTGGTCTACCTTTACTTGAGATTTATAATTTTCATGTTACCTATATGCACATACCCATACAAAAACTCATTACCCATACAAAGGTACCCATACACATCCTTTCCACCCTTACACAACCTCATTACCCTTACTCAGACACCCTTACATAGACTCGTTATTTTATCACCAACTTTATGTATCGCTTCTAATACCTTTATGTAGGTAATATAAAAGAAAATTTACCTTTATTTATGCTTCAAAAATCTCTTCTTACCTTTATATAGGTTGTGTAAATCAAAAATGACCTTCACATAGCGCCTGTGATACCTTTACATAGCCATCACAAATCTATCCTTAAATTTATGTAGGTCATGTAAATCACTGATGACCTTTACATAATGCCTAGGATACCATTAATTAGGTAATTAAATTTAACTCAAAATAATCTTAAGCCTTTTATAATCAATCCTAGAGGCTTTATATATTCCATAAAATTTTATATAAAATGAATCTATATCCACTAGAACTTGTATTTAGTTTCATTGATGAGAAGCACATCAACCATCACATTTACAAGGAGAATTTCTCAATCATGAAATCCAATGACTATAAATGACACCATAACAATTTTACAAGAATTATTACCTCATCTCAAAGTCACAAAAAACAATTTGAATCATTGAAAACAATTTAAATACTTACTTGGGTTCAAAAATATCCCCCTTTTTAATTTTTTGTAAATATATCCTCACTTTATAAAATTTGATATGTGGTTTAACTTATTTTCTCCCCCTTATTGAAAATAAAATGAAAATGATAAGTGGTGGTCTTCTCACCTCATCAATTTTCCAAAAACATATTCCCCTTTTCTATATTATTATTTCTCGAACACTTTAGAGAGAAGGATGTTATCACATGGTTCTATTAGTAAAGTTATTTTAGTTAACCAACTCCAAGTCTACATGGGATAACCCAGTTTATAAAACAAGAGATGTACAACCAAGGATGTTTATACTATCCATAAACTACCATGCATATGATATTATTCTTAGAACTTAATTATTTCTCAAATGGGTGATGTATAAAATAGATTTATCAAGATACATGTAATCCTACACACTTTATTAAACACATTATAATTTTTGAGTGAAAGAAAATAATATGTCCCCAGTTTTCTCATATTTTCACAAAAAAAGTACTCCCCATTAATTGATACTATTAATACAATTAATAATAATGGATGAGAGTGTTATTTCCACACCTCAAAATCCATCATTAAAAGGATATCCATAAAATTTCATATTCATATAAAATTATTTGGCATATTCCTTTCTCAACTTTTATCCCCCTAAAGGGATGCACTCATCTATTTATATTTCATGGTAGTCATAAGAATCCATGAAGGAAAAACAATACATACTATCCACCAGTGAAACCCTCAAAATTCCCCTTTAATTCCCTATATGTTAGATCAAATATAGTAATACTAAATAATAATAAGGGACCTCTTTTTTTCTTAGAAACATCATTCAAGATGAGGGCTTCCTCTTAACCTAGTCTATTCCTTTCTTCCAATCTTAGCATGGGAAGTTTTCTTTAGGATCTTCCCTTAAAGTTATTATTTATGTGGAATATATTTCTCCACATAAGTCTTCTGAAAATTTAATTTTCTAGTTATGGATAACTTATCATCAAATTTTACCTTACCTTATAAAACCACTTACTTTCCTTTATCATGTATAATTTTTTCTTCTTCCTCCAGTTTTTTTATCCAATTTAAATTGATTTGAAAAAAAACTAGGCACTATTTCATAAAATTATCAGTCTTTTTAGAATATTAATATTATTTGACATTGGTTTTATTTTTAAACCTACTCCCTTTCACAATATAGGGAACTTATCCTTCTAGACCTTTTATGCATATTTAAACCTTTTGACCTTCTAAACATTATCTTCCAAAAACTTGTTCCAAAATATGAAATTTGTTTTATGTAGATATCTAAGGTTTCTATCAGGTCACAAGTTGTTTTCTATGAGATATTTTCCTTAGATTCCCATTGAAACTCCCTCTAGATTCTTTCCTCTTTCTTGTTAGGGTCATATTAAACCAGTAAGAATATAATTTGTTTCCATGCTTACCACAACACCAGAAAAAACCTTGAAACTTTATTCTTCCAGATTAGTTCTAGATAGATCCAAATTTGTGTTTTTGTTATCCTATTTCAAACCTAGACTCACTTTTATTGGGGGGTTGTAGCCTATTTGGAATATTCCTCACTTTTTTTAGATGTAGAATATTTCCTCAAAGTTTTCTTTGGCCCAACTTGTAAATGGTTATGTTTGTGAATTTCATTGTAAGTTATAACAGACCTATCTTGAAAATTGAAAGTACCAAATTTTACCTGATTTTTGGATCCATTAATATCAACTGTTTGAGAAGATTATCCATTAAGTTATACTGATTTGTTTAAGTATTCTACAGATTTTTTCCCCTCACATTTAACTGTGTCATATATGGATTGTATTTCAAACAAATATTCTTATTTTTTAGTCATATTATTTTCAATAAAAATTAAGACATTTTCAAGATCGACATAATCTAATTTATATTACTTGAAATCATCAACATAGTTATCTCCCTTCATACTCATATCTTCCTTCTTAGAATTGAAAATTTTATTTCCTTTCTCAATATTCTTATTTTCTTTATTGAGATATTATATATGTCCCATAAAAAATTCTAATTTGTCTTTAAAATCCCACACAAGTTCTGTACTTTCTTCTCTATCATCATTACTGCTTGATAAATTAGATCCATTATTTACATGAGAAAAGAAACCAACTTCATCAACCAAAGAAATTATTGTTGATGGATATTTCATTTTCATACTCATTAAATTTCTCTTCTTACTACAGAGGTTCTTATTCTTCTTTTTAACTCATTTATGCTTGTGATTTCTCTCATAATATGATTTTAATTTTTATTATTCAACCTTATTACTTGTACAATTTTGAAAAAATGACTAGAGTCTCCATAATTGTAACACTTTTTTGGTTTCTTATTCTTTCCCTTCCACTTTATCTTTTTTGAATCCTTTCGATATAAGAGGAACAATTTAATTTAATTTCTAATCATCCTCATCACTATCTAAATCACCTGATTCAATAATATCTTCTTATTTATCTTTAAATTTTCTTATTGCTTAAAAGAAAATTTCAATTTTTTCTTTCTTCTTGAAAGATATAATTTTCCTTATCTCATAATCTATGAGAATTCACTTCAGTTCATCAAGATACAAACCATCACTTTATTCTAGGGATAAAACTTTTGAATAAAATAGATATATAAAATTCCTCATCAATTTCTTGAAAATGGTCGAGCCATCCAAATTCTTATTAAATCCTTGAATGTTGTTGACTATATCATTTAGTCTAGTGAAATAGTCATCAATATTTTCTTCACCACTCATTTTGAAGTCTGAAAACTGAATCATCCAAACTTATGGTTTGTACTCCTAAACTTTAACATTAACTTCATAATTACTTCTCAATTTTTCCTAGATATCTTTGGTTGTCTAGAGACCCAGGAATTTTGTACAAAAATTATCTAATAGAGACATCAAGATTGCCTTTGGAACCTTTCCATATAACTCCACATCTCTATTATTAGCTTGTATCATAGTATCATTATCATCAATGGGTGAAAAACCTACTATTGTAGCATATCTCACTTCTAAGCCAAGTGGTGAGAGGTAGGGTAACATCATATTCCTCTAACTATGATAATTATTCCCATTGAATGTGGGAATACCTCACCTATTTAATGATTTCAAATTCTATATTTCTCAAAATTCTTCTTGAACCTCTAGAGAGAACTGGCGCTCTGTACTAATTGAAGTGCCCTAATCCTGAAAAACTACTGGGGGGGGGATGAATAAGTTGTTTATTTTTATGAATTATCTTTCTTTCAAATTCAAGTTCTCAAACACGTTAAGGTTATCAATCCACTCAAAATTATATCTCAATATCACCTTATGTGTAGTTGTAATAATAGAGATAGAATCACATAATATGTACAATGTTTAGTATAAAATAACACTCCTTTATATGTTGGTTAGACTTGTAAACAAAAATTATTCACTGTCATACACATGACTACATCCATAGACAATCCTAGTCAAATCAACATAGAGTCCCACTACATTCCTCTACTTCCAGAACCAACTGAAAGACTTCTTCACTTCTTTAGGGTTGATCCAGATCTAGAAATATCTTCAACCTCATGGATGATAGTTTTCCTCCACATGTCTATGGGATTAGGTTTTACCATGTAAAATTATTCAAGGTCTTTAGTATCTACATGAAGTATCTTTGTTAACCTTGATATGCTTTAAATATATTGAATGATTTGAATCTCTGAATACTTGAATACTCAGGTGTGTATCCTTAAAGAACTCCTAGATTCATCTCTCTTTATTTATTTTATGCTTTATGTATTAGTATCTCTCATATGATCTTGTGATGAGAACAATAGTAATAAATTCTCAACATTTTTTATTTTTTGATACTTTCATCAGATATTTATATACAAAAAATCATCATGAATATAATTCTCAAAATATCACAGTCAGTGTTTCAATATTTGAATTATGGAAACCCTAATATATTATATAGAAGGATCATCTCATTCAAATCAGTCAACTAATTCCCAATTTATCACTCATTTAAACCCATTTTAATTACTTTTCAAATCTTTATTTAAAACCCATTAATAATTGGGATTCAATCTTCCATGTGATATATAAATATCTTTATCCTCAAATCTCACTTCTTAAAAAAAATATGACATTTCCACATCATCATGAAATCAATCACAATGTAGTAAATGAATACATTTTTACAAAGGGATACATGGAAATAATTAGCTATGTAGAAACCAGACACTTGATTCTGTCCAAAATTTCTACATAGAATATTTTTCTATATGGTTCTTATATGTGTATTTTCACTCAACATATTCATTCTTGAATACCCATGGATTCAGATTTCATCATACAACCTCATTATTGGATGATGCCTTGACCCTTGTCTCATTGGATCTTACCTTAATGCAAGTGTGACTACATAAATGTGAATTTATGTCAAGATTACTCATGAATTTATTAGATTTTTTATTTCATTCAGATTTATTTTAGGTGATTTCATGACTTGGGCTATTCTGTTCATGCATAGATTATGTATAAATATCATATATAATGCGTGCTTTTGAATTTACTTAATCTTAGGAGGTTGATGGATATGATCCTAGAAGTGGAATCCTTTATTCGGTATCTCATAACTCATATGGTTTATCCAACTGAGCATGGTCAATCCAAATAATGTGTGGTAAATTTGTAGCCATCATGTAGTCGCTTTGGGTGTTTGCATGTAAGTGATTATTCTTGGCACGATCAATCTATATCCTTCGCATGGTTGATCCAAATAAGTTACATAGTCAATCAAAAATATTGTGTGGGGATCATGTGGTAGCTGTATACATATGGTAGCTTATCACCCATATATAATTAACATTTAGTCTAACCCTCACATATCTTCCATGAACTTTTACATAGCCTCAATGTACCCTTACATGAGTTGTGATAAACCTTTATACAAGACTTAGAACATGTGGGTTACCCTTACATAGGTACCCTTAAGTAGCCTCATTACCCTTACATAGGTATCCTTACACAACCTTGTTACCCTTATTTAGGTACCCTTATGCAACCCCGTTACCCTTACATAGGTACCCTTACACAAACTCATTATTTTATCACTACCATTATTTATATATTGTGATAACTTTACATAGGTAATGTAAACAAATATTTACCTTTACTAAGCTTTCAAAACTCTCACCTTACCTTTACATAGGTCATGTAAATCACATATATCTTTTACGTAGTTCCTGTGATTCCTTTAGTTAGGTAATTTAAAAAAATATTTACCTTGAAATAGACTTTACAACTCTCTCATTACCTTTTCATAGGTCGTGTAAATCACAAATGATCTTTATGTGGCACCTATGATACATTTACATAGGTAATGAAATTTTACTCAAAAACATATCAGGCCTTTCATAATCAATAACAAGGCCTTCCATATTCCGTCAAATGTTGTAAAAAATGTATATATATCAAAAAACACCTGTCTTTAGTTTCCTTATAGATCAAAACATAAACCATCAAATTTACAAGGAGAATTGATCAAGCATGGAATCCAATGACATTAAATGATTCAATAACAATTATATAAGCATAATTACCACATCTTAAAGTCACCAAACACATATTGACTCATTGACAACAAATACAATACTTACTTGGGTTCAACAATAATTATTTATTAATCATTGATCATTTTATGAATTTATCACTTGTTTTTTATTTATGTAATTTTCTATTTAAATATAAATGTGTCTATTTTCTTATCTTATTCTTCATATCACTCATATAATAAAAAGTGAGTTAATTATGAAGAAAATATGAATATCCCCTACAAAAGTTCTATGGTTTCTAGCTAAATAGAACAAGAGTACATGACATGTACGACATGTAACCTGTATGCACACATCTTGTACTAATGTATACTGTACCGGGGTGAATAATGATAAATCTCAGTCATTTTATAGCAAATACATGTGGAATATATTAATACATGATGTGTGTTGACTAGTCCTTCCTATCACATGGTTTTCTGGACTACACATCATTTAACTTGCTCACACATTATGTATTCCATGCATTTTCACTAAAGAAAATGCTTAGTGAAAGACGCATTGTGTATTTGTTAAAGGATTCATGTCACTGAAAGTCATGTAAAGCAAAGCTCACATAGTTTTTAAATCTCCTACACACCATGTAGCTCATAAATATCTATGGATGATATACACACACAGTTCCTAGGTGCGTGTCGTAAATAAATGGTGAAGGATTATGCATGATGTGGTTTACCCTACCTATTTACTTAGAAAGTAAAATTATTTAATTATACAGTTTAAACCTAATTAACACATGTTTGTGTGTCATTTGTTAAAATAACATACCATGTGATAGGTTATATATATATATATATTTAATTATTAATTAATTTCTATATAATATTCCAAACAATATACCACATATAGTTAGAATACACTGACTACTTTGTGTATATAAAAAAATTTACACGCTACGTTAATTAACATGTGTTAGTGTGTCATTTATTGATAATAAAAACCATGTAATTATGTGAAAAAACTTATATGTTACATTCCATATGAGTATATAGTATACGACCACAATACACACTGGGTAGTTCAGATAGGTAATTTCCGCATTGCCTCTAAGTACATGATTTATACTTAATTAATTTTATATAAATTTAAATAATTTAATTTGATTAAAACTATATTGGATGGGAATATCAAGGACAGTTTGGATGGAAATTAAAATAATTGAATTGATTAATTAATAAATATAATTAGTTTATTCCAGTTCATTTTATCTTAATTAATAATGATTAAAATAATTCATAGTTTATTAAATACATATTCGGTGTTTGCGTGTAAATGGTCATGTGCATAGACCAACCTATGTATTTGAATGATTTATTTTAATTTTTTATAATTTCATTGTTTAATAACAATTAATTAAATTAAAATTATGGCCTATGTGTCATCCCCTCCTCTCATTATGCAAGGGTTTACGTGCCCATAGTTTCTTTTATATAAATCTCTTTAACCAATATTTTGGTTCCCCTCACCTGTGTGTGAGTAAATATTATACAATGGATAGAGATACTAGGCGAGTTGAGGTGGTTTATGTTCAGGGATGAGGTTAAAACAGTATTTTAGATACTTATGTGGATAGGGGGGTTTCTACAAAATGAACTATGTTACGATTCAAGGTGTTATTCCCTTAGGGTTGAGGGTTAGTTTTTCATCCTCTAGATAAACTAGCTATTAAAAAAATCTCATAATCATACCACTTTTATTATTTTATTTCAGTCATGTTTCATGGTTAATTTATTTATGGATTGTTTTATCATGATCATATAAATTAATTAATTAAAAATCATGCAAGATGGATTTAAAATAAATTTATATTTTGTTTAAATATTATCAAGATATTTTTAATCACTTAAGAAAAATACAATTAATATTAATAATAATGTAATAAAAATAAAATGGTCAATTTAAAAATAGATATAAAAATACCTCTATAAAATATCAAGTTATAAAATCCTTACATTACTTGAATAAGAATGCTACCATAAAACTAAGTATTTTTATGACCAAAGTCTAAACACTTAATTTTATTGAGTAATTATTATGAGGTGTTTTGGTTAACTCAAAAAAATTTGTATTGAGTATAATGACCGAAGTTTGTTCAATACCATTTGGAAGAAAGAATTAGGGAAATATAAATCTTTTATTTAAATATTGGGGAGTCACCTCAATAAATCAAAGAGTTTTGAGGTAATTCAATTGGAAAGTTATGCCCACCTAGAATCATTTGAATAATTGGCATACCCAAAGTCTAGGTTATGAGAAGGAGAAAATGAATGCTTTCTATAAGAATATTTTCATTATAGGATATTAAAAAACCAATGGAAAGGGATATTGGGTATTGATGAAATATTGGGAGACTAGTAAATAAAATTTATTACATTATATAATTTGGTAATCATGATAAAACTAAAATCCTATTTTAATTAATATTGAATATGGGAATCAAAATCATTATAACACTGTGATCATTTTGGAAACATTCTGTGTCCTCACCAGCACACATTTCCAAGTATAATTTAGATATTTATACACTAAAATACAACATAAAAATTACATCATATGCTAAAATACCGTATATACATTAAATCACCTTGTTGAGTGAGATAAGGTGAGAAGGATACCAACATGATGTACATGAATATGCTCCTACTTTCTATTGCATTGGATATCGGTTATGCATGGATAATTGATGATGGAATATAAGGTTTTGGATGCTTATAGGATGATGTATCATCTTTTAAATCTTGATATGGATAAATATAGTTTTTATATAAATGAGATTTTCATTACACTATTTCAATATAAACTAGAATAGGGATTTTACCTAAGGATCTTGTATTCAATATACTAAAGTACATTGATTTGTTAGAATAATTACACTTCCATATATATATATAACAAATTATAAATTTGTTTAATATTATCATAATTACCTTATAGGTTCCCCTTATTCATAATAATTCATTTTCTTAATAACGCATGGAGAATAAAGAATGGGTTTCTTATCAAAATCATGCCATACAAAAGAGCTTAAAGACACGATCATTATGTTCATTTTTAACCAATGAAATGAAATGTGGGTTTCATATATATAAATACCTGATAAAATAAGGTATTTTGAAATCTATTTTAAGACCCATTTAAAATAAAAGTGGTTCTAATATTAAAATAAAAAGTAAAAGATAATTTCTCATATAAAATAGGGAAATTTGAGAAGTAAATTCGGTAGCATGATGGTTATAAAACATGGTTTTGAAAAGGGTAAAATGTGAAGGGAAAATGGTATCCCATTAATAAAATACTATTATAAAATTATTAGGATGATAGAAAGTGGAAAAAATAACTTAGTTTCGAAATTAGAAGACATACCACATGAAAGGTAACTTGATTAGAAAAAGGAGTGGAGATTTCCCTTACCTTGAAGAGTTGTCCCTAAAACTTGAGGTCGAAGCCTTAAGGGATTGAAGAAACCTTGGGGGGACTCCTTGTGAGACAAAATCACCAAATATTCATGGAGGATAGATTAAGAGTGAAGAAAAATGGTTAAATGGGAGGGTATTTATAACAAAATAGGGAGATTTGTTTAATAATTTCCTAATATAGGTCTTGGAAATCTAGTTTGTGTAAAATGAAAAATCATTGGATTAACCATTATTTTTACTCAGGATTTTGGATATATGGACCAAATTTTATGATACTTTAATGCACTAGAACTGAACACCATTTTTAATATTTCTTTTTTCTTGGAAAAATTAAATATTCCACAAAGTAATGTTTTTAAAAATTAAATTTTCCTTTTTAGACTTTGGAAAGTCACTTATAGTTTTAGAAATTGTTTAAAATAAATGAAAATACATAAAATTAATAAAATAAAATTTTTTAGATTGTGTATTGTGTTTAATTTATTATTACATAATTATAACATAATTATGATGTCATAAAATACACAGAAAACCCAAAATTTTATTTTTTACTATTCACGAAAAAATAAATCATTTTAAAAAATTCTCATAAATTCACCCTAACTTAATTTTGATGTTAATATTTAAAATATAATGTTTATTGTTACATAATAATTATCTAAATATGATAATTTTAACTTTTCAAATATAAAAAGCCTTATTTATTTAAAAATAACTATTTTTAAGGCACAATCAAATTCCTAACACTTATAAAAATGTCTTTGGACATTATGAAATTATTTTATCATTTATATTTAGGTGATATTATTTTAAAATAATATTTTATTAAAAAAATATTATTCAGAATACATGAGTTTATAAAAATACAATTCTCTTTTATTTGCATTGAAAAATCAATTTATCAGATTATTCTCATTTAAATATATATTTTATTAAGAAAAACTATTATTAAAATTGAATTTATGGAACAACCATTTTATTTATACTAAGTAAATTACACTTTATGGAACTAAGGTTTAAAAACATAACCCCTTACCACTCCTGTGTATTCCCTAAGAGTAAGGTGTGCGATGAGTTTAGTTTCATGGGGGGGCTCGACTAACATTTACCAAGTGGTAATTTTCACTAACTTGAAATTCTCCTGTAGGATATTTATTTCTAACTTAACTCATGGAAGTTAAGATTGAGATTGGTCAAGGGAAAACCCCAATTATGATACTGCCCTCCCAAGTTCGGAGAAATGGTCTTCAAAGAGCACAATGCTACTGGTTGAATCCATTGATTCTCCTTTATACATCAATTCTTCTTTGTCATTAATAATTATAAAAAAAATTATAATAGTAAAATTATCAACCAATGGAATAGATTCCAATGTTTATATTGACCAATGGTCATATTTTACCAAGAGTCATATAACGGTCAAAACCTAATATTTACAGTTCCCTTTATACATTCTAAATACCACTTAATTCTTTCATTAAAAATTCAATAAAATTTCTACCTAAGGTTATATTTTCATTTATTAATATATTTATTGGTTTACTAATATTTTTTTTATTTTTTTAGTGTTTGAAGTGGGGGTGATGATTCTCATAGATTAGGGTAATCCATATTTTCCCATTTTAGCTTTTCTATTTTATATTTTTTGTGCAGTTGTAATTTTTGGAATTTTAATTGGTTTTATAGTTGAATAATGTAATGTTCATAATTAATGAGATAAAATTTTGTTGATTTATATTTATTTTTTATAAGTATAAAATAGTGCAATATATAACACACATTTATTTCAGAAACAAATATCATTTAAAAAGTCAGAGTCATCACATTTTCCCCCTTAATAAATTTTTTCCCTGAAATTTCAAATCATTATATCAGTTGAGAAATGGTGAGGGTACTTCATCCCCATTATCTCCTCTAGTTCCCACATTGATTCTTCATATTTTTGGTTTCTCCACAACACTTTTACAAGGTGAGTTGTCTTGACGCATAAAACCTTGTCTCTACAATCCAAGATCCCCACTGGCTTCTCCTCATCAGAGAGGTCATGTTCTAGTTGCACCACATATGGATTCAGTACATGTGATGGATCAGGTATGTACTTCATCAAGAGAGGAACATGGAATAATTTATAAACATGAGCTAGATTTGGTGGAACTGATAACCAATAGGCCAGTATTCATATGTGATCAAGGATTTAAAAGGGTCCAATATAACGAGGTCTAAAATTCCCTTTCTTTCCAAATCACATGAATCTTTTACATGGTGATATATAAAGGAATTTTTTTTCTCAAACATCAAACTCCAATTACCTTCATGGGTTGTCAACATAGATCTTCTTCCAACTCTGAGCAGCCTTTATATATTGTTGGATGACATGAACCGTTTTTTTCATCTATTTCACAAGATCAAGCCCAAGTATCTTTCTCTCATCAACTTCATCCTAAAATGTAGGAGTTATACTTCAATTCCCATATAGGGCTTTATATGGTTCCATTTGAATACTCGAGTGAAAGATATTATTATTTGAGAACTCAACTAATGGAAGGTGTTGATCCCATCCAACTTTCAATTCCATTGATCATGTTCTCAGCATATACTCAAGTGTGTGAATAGTCCTTTCAGATTGAACATCAGTTTAGGGGTGATAAGCTATACTTAATTTCAATTTAGTATTTAGATAATGATGAATAATTCTCCATAATTTTTATGTGAAATTTGGATCATGACCAGAAATGATAGAATGTGACACCCCATGCAACCTCACCACTACCTTTATATATATCTTGGAAAGTTGGTCAAGAGGGAAATATTACCAAATAGAGATAAAATGGGCTATCTTGGTGAGTCTATCCACTATAACCCCTATCAAGTTATTTCATTTGGATGTTATTGGGAGACCAGTGATGAAGTATATAGTGAAATTATCCAAATTTAATGTTAGAATGTTTCTCAATACCCCTTTAGGAAGTTGTTTCTCTGAATTCACTTGAAAACACACCAATCACATTTCAGTGTAGTCGAAAATCTACCTTTTCATATTATCCCACCAATAATGATCACGAAGGACCCTTTACATTTTAGTGCTTCTAGGATGTATAAAGAATGTATAGATATGAACTTCATCCATCAGATCCATTATCTATAGGATTTATGGGACACCTAACCCTGTATAAAATTTTAATACACCTTCTTGATCAATGTTGAACTCAGGAAACTTTTCATTCTTCACAACCTATATATTCTTTTTAACAAAGTATTTTTCTTTGAGATTTATTGATCTTTTCTAGTAATGATGGTTGATAAACCATTTGGGATGGGGTTGATGATGTCCCTTCCCTTATGATTCCCATTTCTAATTTTACTTGGTCCTTGATTAATGGATCTCCTTGAATCCTGATCAATCCCATCACAAAAGGGTATTTATTACTTAATGCATCGATGAATTTGTTTTCTCTTCAGGGGTGATAATGAATTGAATAATCATAGTCTTTAAAAAGTTACAACCTCATATTTTTTCTCATGTTCAATTCCATTTGTGTGAAAATACTATTCTAACTTTAGTGGTATATATATATATCATATTTCTCCCCATAAAGATAGTGCTGACATATTTTCATAGAAAAAATAACTGAAACTAACTCCAAGTCATGCGTAGGATAATTATGCTCATTAGGATTTAACTATCGAGATCATAAAAAATCACCTTGCCATTTTTTATAAGTAAACACCCAATCCATTTCAGATATGCATAACTATAAATAATGAATCAATCTTTGAAATAGGGTAGAGTTAACACAAATGTAGTAACCAATCTATTCTTCAGTTCTCAGAAACTTTATTCAAAATTATTTTTCTATATGTGTTTATCACCTTTTTGTGGTAACTTGGTTAGTGGATTTAAAAGTTAGGAAAAGTTTTTCAAAACCGTGCAATCATATCCTAATAAACCAAGGAAACTACAAATTTTAGTTATGTTATTGGATGAGGCTACTCATCTACAAACTTTTTCTTGTAAGGGTCAACTAATAATACTTCATTGGTTAAAATGTGCTCTAATAATTCACATTTTTGTAACCATAAATCACTTTTTATGAATTTTAAAAATAAATTATCCTTCCTCATAGTTTTCAATGTTAACCAGAGATGATCCTCATGCTCCTTTATACTTTTCCAATATATCAGAATATCATCAATAAAAACTACCATGAATTTATCAAGGTAGTCCTTAAAGACACTATTAATAAAATACATAAATATAGAAGGAGAATTATTCAAGATGAAGGGAATAACAAAAAACTCCTAATGCCCATATCTTGTTCAGAATTCAATTTTTGTAATATCTTCTTTCTTTACCCTCAATTGATGATTCCCAGATTGAGGGTCAATCTTAGAGAAGAATTGAGCCCCATGAATCTAATCAAATAAATCATCAATCCTTAAGAGAGGGTACTTGTTATTTATTGTGATCCCATAAATTTATCTATAATCAATGAATAGACGCATTGATCTATCCTTCTTCACAAGGAGAACATACGATTTCTAACGATACACACTAGGTAGGATCTGGTATGTTGTTTTGGTTACTTTTGGGTTTGGTTTTTATGCTTGTAAGGTTGGGATTTGCGGTTTCTCACTTTTCCTTAAAAGTGTTTCTTAATTAAAAAATAATTGTCAGTCCAATAACTCTATATTTTCTATTCTATATGGGGTATTTGATATCGTCTTGGATCTAGGTATGAGTTCAATAGAGAAATCTACCTCTATTTCTTGGGGTGGTCCAAGTAACTCTTTAGGAAATACATCAATGCATTATTTAATGATGGGGACATTATATATCTTTATATTTTCATTTCCTCCTCCCTCTTCACTGAAAATCTCCATAAAGATTGCTATAGGAGGTTTTTCTACACAAAGATCAGGTTGAGAAATCTCTTCTTTAAAAATTACTGTAGGTTTTCCATTCAAGACTACTAAAATTTATTTTCTTCTTCAGTTGATCTTAGCATTATACTTTGAGAGCCAGTCCATCCCTAGTATAGTGTTGAATTCCACCATTGGTATGAATACTAAATTTTCAATGAGATTGTACTCACCAAAGTTAATATTAGAGTTTGTATACAATTTTGTTTCTAGGATAATCCCACTAGGATTATTGACTGATAACTCTACTTCTAGCAATTCAGGCTATATTCTGTTCAAACTTGGATGAAATAAAGGAATGTGTAGAACCAGAATCAAACAAAGTACTTACTATCTTTGAGATCATAACGAGTATACCTTCCACCACATCATTTAGAGCCTCCACTTCAGATTTTATGATAGAAAATGCCCGACCTTTCTCCCTTGGATTATGATGAGGTTGATGGGGGTTTCCCTATATTATCTTTTGATTTGTAAATTTATTGGAAAATTTATCAAGATTTAAATACTTAAATCATTGAACTTAAGACTATACTTGCACTATATTCCCTTTTTTGTTAGTGTTGAGAAGTTGAGGCTTCACCTCACCATGATAGTTTCGAGCTATATAGCCATATATTCTGAATTTTTAGCACTTTCCACTCTCAAGAAATCAGTTCCCTGAATGTTTTTACCACACTTTTTGCACATGGTAAGTTGAACTTTATTTTTTCATCTTCCCTGATCAAAATTATTCATTGAATTTGGATCTATTTCCTTATTAATTTCATTCAATCTATGTGACCATTGCATATCTAAAATCTTCAGTTCAACCTTTATAACTCTCCACACAGACTCCTCATAGCTTTCATTTTCTATAATTTCTAGATTACTCTGAATATGGGGTCCCATTCCACCAAATAATCTATCAAACTTTACTTTAGGATCCATAACAAAGCTATATGTGTATCGAAAAAGTATCATAAAGTTCATTTCATAGATTCCAACCAATACATTTTTCTTCTGCTTCAGTTCTAGGAATTCCATTTCCATTTTTTCACATTGAATAGGGGAAATATTTATTGAAAAATGTTACACTAAAATATTCCCACTCCATAGAATAAATCTACCTTCTTGGATTTGAGTTTTTAATCAGTGTCCACCATTGATAAACTTTTTATTCTAAGTGTTAAACTTCTAGGGTGACTTTCTCTTTCTAGGAATAACAGAGTATTAAAAATATGTTTTCTATAGATCTTATCCATTTTTTTAGTAATCAATGGATCGGTAGATCCACCAAAATAAGGTGATCATTGAATCATAAAGGACTCAATATAATTTTATTCAATTCAAAGTGAATCTAGTCTCTCAACTTGATTAAAGTTATTGTTCATAACTCAAGTTAGTTGGTTCATTATCCTCATGAAGTTTTCCATTCCATCTTCCATTATAATTCCTTCATTTCATCGTCAATTGAACTCATCATTTACATAGTTCCTCCTATTTACTTCCATTGTTATAAAATAAGAAAAACTTATTGAGAAACTTGTTAGTTTTACAAATCTTATAATTCTAAATAAATTTTATGTACTAAAAAATCATGATTAAATATGTTATTAATCTCCTCTAATTTTATTTTCTACATATCCTTCATAATGGTTCATAAAAATCTTTTGATTAACCAAAAATTTTACCTAGGAGTGTCAAACCCGGTGTATATAAAGACCTATTTTCATGCACCAATTCCAATTTGATTCTATCTCAAAGTAGTGTTTTTGGGTGTTACCCCTAGGTACATCTGTGCCAAATCCACATCCACTTATAGTATCCAGACATGGATGTATTTTTTTGGAAACCACTTACTTAATACTTACCAAAATACTAGGATGTTTTCATATATTTTGACTTTTCGCTAGGGTTATTACTAAAGTTTTCAAGTCCTAATTTATAAAAAAATACATAGTCTTCCTTTGATACCAAATATGGAATCACACCTTTTTATTACATAAATTTTCATTCCATGGTATAAATAGAGGATATTTTAAAGTCTAGTTTCCTATAAATAAGGTATATAATATAGAAAAACATAAAACATATTTATAAATCCACTTTAAATACATATTCATGGGTTCACCCTAAGTTACTTTTACTACATATCATATCCTAGGGATATACATCAAAGGAAAGGGGTGAGGATGAATCTCAGTAAGGTAATAAGAAAGAGAAACATAAAACATGTGATTATGAGACATAACAATAAGAATATGATGTGTAAAAATAAGCAATGAGAAAGATAAATATAATAATCATAAGAATATGAATCATAACATGGAAATGTGGATACAACATTTAAATAATAAATTCATAAACATATCACTAAGGTTTATTAACAAGGTGTTATAAATGAAAATTACAAAGGCTATTCAGCAAGGTATCATAAAACATGTCATCTCTTGAGATTAAATTCTTTACCCAATGCATTGGAGTGCTTTTAGGGCACACCCTTAATATGTCTTAATTTCATGTGATCCATTTCACATCCATGGTTTCATTTTTTATGTATTAATTTTTTCATATTTGGTATCATGTTTATTATTGAGTTTTCTAGGGAGTTTTTTGGGGAAAAATGGAGATTTTTGGATTTACAGTATGCGGTACATGGTTGGTGCATAGTTAGAGGAAACCATGAGGCAACCCAAGTAAAACAGTGCACCTTGGATAGTGGAACTATTCAAGCCATATAGGCATTCACCCTCCCTAAGGAAATCATGTGGCCGCTTTCCTCTTGGATGGAGTGGGATGCATGGTTTCTGCACAGTTTGGTAAATCATGTGGGATAACCGTGCAACTTGTATGAGGCATTAAAATCTAGAAAAATACACTTTTACCCTCTATGGATTTAACACTAAATAAACCCTAATTCAAGACATACTAGATTTTTAACCTTGGGATCTTACTCTTCTCCCTATTGGACCTCTTGAATTCCAATATTTGGGTGGTTTTGGTGTGGGAAATTCAAGAAATCATCAAGTATGTTTAATTTTCTATAGTTTCTTCCTTATTCTAGGGTTTATCTTCCCTATTTCTTGGGTACTTCTTTTACAACAGTATGTTTGACCTAATGAGGGGTTTATTTTGTGTTTTTGGGTTAAATAATGATGGTTATTATTAGATCTTCCCTTTATAGGGTCCTTTTGAGGTGTGATTGTGGTTTCCACCTAATTATAGAAGTTTCCAATCTTGAGGTAGGTGGTTCCATGATTTTACATTATTATATTATTTTGTATTGCTTTCCTAGCTTCATAAATGTGTTCTATGTATTATTTTTGTAGCGAAAAATATGTTTTAAAAATGGGTTTGAGAAGAATATGTGATGAAAGTTTGTTTTCAAAAGTAAAATAGTTATATTTCATTTATGCCTCATTGTAGTGTTTCTTGAATGAGTTCTATGAATTATGTGGAAGGTAAAAAATGTGTTTTCAAAGGGATTTGAGGTTCACATGCATTTAAAGTTGGATTTCCAAAATAAATGGGTTTTGGAGCATGTGAATTCCCTTGTTGTGTTTCTCAAACATGTGCTATGAGTTGTAAAAGTGATGTAAAGAATGTTATAAAATGGATTTGGTGTGTATGGATTTGAAATGGTACTTTCCCATGGAAATTGTTGGATTTCAAGCATGATATTATTTTTTGTGTTAACAATTGGGTTTTATGAATTGGGAAAGTGGTGTGAAATGTGTTTCCAAATGGTTTTAGTGTGCATGATAATTTTAAAGTGGTTTTGTTTATAGAAAATGGTGGTTTCCATGTGAGTTTTGATCCTTAGATCAATGTAAATTAAGAAAATAATGATTTCTTTACGTGTTCATGATGAATGGCATGTGTATGTGAAGGTGGTTATTTGTGTGATATTTGAAATTTTAATGTCCTGTGTTTTGAACCGGTTGAAAATTCAAGGTAATTTGACCTTTTGAGTTTAATAGATGATCCATTTTAAAAAATGAGCTTTAGAATCAATTTTTGAGTGTTGGAATGCTTCTAATTGATATTTTTTGGACTTGGTTGAAGGCCTGAGAGGTCCCTTGAAGGTCTCATAAAGTTATAGGACCACCGAGGCTCAAAAAACCCAATTTTATAGGGTCTTCACAGGGTGGATAGTTTTTCTAAAACTGTGCATCCCCAATAGAAAATGTGGAGCCTTGATCAGATGAGTAGATGTGTCCCGCATGGGCTATGCACAATTAGTCAAAACTGTGCTCCTAGCCTGCACAGGTGTTCTAATAGGCTGTATCTCAACACTATTCACTATACAGATGGTGTATGGGTTTTCAAACCATACGGACAACCCGTGTGGGGTGCCCTATGTGCCCAATAGAGGGTGCATGGTTTTCCAAACCGTGCGACCCAAATAGTGCACGATGTACCTATTTTAAAAATTAAATTATAATAATTAAATAAAGATAAAAATAAAAATAAAACATAACCTAAATATACATCTCCCCCTCACCTCAGTCGCATGACACCCATCTCTCCTTCCTCTTGAGGCGCGTGATGAACTCCCCTCCACAGATTCTCCTTGGATCACTATTTTCCACCAGATTTCCACCCATTTATTGTTTGATGTCTTGAGGCAAGATCTTTTACTCCCTACACTTCCATTTGGTTGGAGTTTTTCCCTCTCTCTATTGCTTGGTGAAGTGAGGCCGAACCCTAGGGTTTGGGTAATGAAGATTTTTGGGTTTCTTCCCTTTTTAGGGCATGCAATGCATCTCCCATTAATCCTTTGTTCATATTACAGCATCCTCCACCAAATGAAAAGTAGTTCAGATTTTTTTGGTCCTCCCATCAACAATTTTGGGTAAGGTTTTCCTCCATTATTTATTGTTACTCCATTTATATCTGGATCTTTTTTTTTGTTTCTGAGCCTCTGGTGTTTTTCCTCAAGTGCATTAGCCTTTCCATGATTGTTTTGAGTTTCTATTGTCAAAGGAGACTTATAATGTATGAATAGGTAGTCATATATATATGTAAGTTCCCCAGTTATATTTATATTCAACCATAGGAGTGAATATATATATATATATATATATATATATATATGGGGCTAGGTGTTCTTACGTATAATATGAAAAATGCATACGGGGGTAAGTGTTAACGGGTATGTGCATATATAAGCTATATGTAAGGATCCCCTTGTAAATATTCATGGCCAGGTGAATATATACATATGTTCTAGGTGTCCTTATGTATATGAAAAGGTGAATATTATTGGAGGAGGGTATGAGCATATTCTAGTGGTCTCTAATGAAAGAGTCAAGTTCCAAAGTGTTTGGCTTAGCTTGGTATTATATTGATGTAAGATCCCTTTCCTTTTACCCTTTAAATTTTAGAATTCCATAATTCTATCTTTTCACACATTCCTTGTGTTTAATTAGTTCTGAATGAATTTTTAGAATAAATGTTTAAATCTTCTTAAATGAATTGTTAATGAGTAATGTCATGATTTTTTAATAAAACCCATCAATGGAGGTGTGTTATCTTCTAAAATAAAAATCATGATTAGTGATATTAGACATGATTTGTTTCCTTGATTGGGTTTTCCTTATGCTTTTATGTATTATTGGGATATGGAATATTTTACACATGGCCTTCATTCAAGTTATTAAATATATTTTTCTTAATTAAAATGTTTAATGAAACATTTCACCTTCTAAGTGCATGACATAACCCACTCCTATCTAAGAAACCAATGAAATAAAACACATCCTCAATGGTTTACTTGTTTCAATATTGGATTTTCCCATGTAGGAAAATGCCTAATTATTCATAGCACCTTCAAAATGACTTCCTTTCTCTTTAAATCCAATTTCCTTATTTTGTTAAATTAGATGGAATGTTTTGGACGAAATGGATTTCCATGATTAAAACCTTATTTGAATGTTTAAAATGAGACGAATTATATATATTGAATTAAATGGTATTTACACCCATAGGATATTTAAACCACGCCTTATGCTTATGGTTTATAAAACTACTTATGTCAATTGTAATGACTTATATGGAATTGAACTTGGTTGATTGTCATGCATAAGAGGTTATGCCTTATATATTATGTTATAAATGATTATGCATTTAATTATGTTTATTATAAATTGAATTGGAATTTAAATTGTTAAATGAAACACCCTTATTATATTAGACACACACACACATATATATATGAAAATAATGAGAGGTATTTTCTCATGATTTTCATTATAAAAATAATTATGCCTTATACATAGGCTGGGAAGGATGGTAAGGGTTATGATGAGCATGGAGAATCATGCTTCCTTACATTAGGTGTTGAGCTTGGATACTCACACCATTGATACTTTTGATATTATGGTAAGGTATCAGTTGAGTATGGCGATTCGATTCTCCCTTACATTAGGCGTTGAGCATGGTGACTTAAACCGGTGTTACGATATGGATGATGGGATTTTAAGCACCACGTTCCATCTGAGAGTGTTTCTGTGGAATGAACACTCACCATCCCAAGTGAATTAGTATGGAATATCTCAATATATAGGGATGTATGGAATTCACCCTATCTTTGGAGATTTTAGGACTATAGACTGGTCATGTATGTCTGCAAGTTACACCCTGATCTAGGAAACACTAGTATTCTAGTTATATGGTCATTAGGTGTCAACACACACTTGGTTCATATAGGTGGATGAAATATATAACTAATATATATATATATACATTACTACTATATATATAGTCACTTTTCATACTTATTTCAACCATGATCAGAAGAAGGTATAGCCACCAGGTGTCACTTAGGAACCTAGATGAGTGGTTTATTTATTCAGTTTGATTTGTTATTTATCTATACTGGCACATTGCCTTAATTTATGTTGCACAAAATAAATTGGACTTGACATCATGGGTGATGGTCTATTGAGATTTATATCTCACACCCTTCTCGAGCCTCCATTGTACCAGGGTACTCGAGTAGACCTTATGTTTTTATAACCATGGTTTATTGCTTATGCTGATTTTATTGTACTTGGGATTTAGGAGAACAAGACTGAGATGGTGCTCGAGATTCTTGTGGAGCTAGTTGTTGGGAATTTTTTTCTCTATTACATTTCATTTCTTATTGTAATTGTTATTGATTATTATTTTAGTATCATCTGTCATACATGATTCACTGTAAATTGGCGTTGGACATCTCTTGTGTATTCAGTTGATTACATTTATCCTATACTTCTTTATCATTTCTCTTGTATTTCATTTATTAAAATTTTCCCACGGATTTATTCTATTTATTCTGATTATACCACTATTATACATAGATAAGAGGGTATAGTCTCCCCACTATCACCTCCCTAGACCCTTTATACTAGTTAGCCATCTCTGGCATGCGGGGAGTTGAGCTTGAGGCCATGTGACCCACCATTATAGCTACCAGTTTAGTGGTAAGTTGGGATGGGATGTTACAAAGTGGTATCAGAGGTAAATTTTCCTTTTGTCTCACTATTCTGGACCAATATATAGGAGACTATAAATGTGTCAACTCTTGGTAAATAGCTGTGTTTGGGACTGATCACCCCACCCATAGGGAAATGACCAAGTGGCTAGGGATGAGATTGTTTCTTAAACTTTTCGATATTATAGTTAAATTTGATTTCAACTAGAGTGATTGGTTTATTTTCCACTTCTTATTGATTTATGAAGTTTAAGGTATTTTACCCTTTCCCTAATTTGGCAAGGATTAACCATTGTATGCATCATATTAGGCACATAGAAATTAATATGTCATGCATATTCCATGCCATGTACTTTCATTTTTTAGGATACCTGCGGTTTTGGGTTATGTGCCTTTAGTGTATTCCATGCCCTATAATTATTATCATTACTTGAATTTATTTTGTGTTTTTTTCTTGTTATAATGCTTTATGTGTTTACTGTTGGATATAGAATACTGGTTTTGATATATATGTAAATGGTTTCTTTAGATAAATATATGGTTTTCAAGTAAACAAAAACAAATTTTAGTTATAAGGTGTATGAGTTCCATATAATTGGGAAAATACGACCCGTATATTTGAACCAACATTTGATATTACACATGTTTAGAACTATAGTTAAAATTAAAGGTGGATACAATTTAAATTCTAAAGTGAATTGGTTAGTAAATGGGAGCTAAATTCTAAACTGTCAAGTGTATGAGTAGTATATAGGTTGGTAGTTGGCCACCCATGTGAATAGACCATTAATTATGAGCATATTATATCCTAAACTATATTGGGTTTGGTTAAATGGGAGCTAGACTGTGGTTTATAAAGTGTATGGGTGCTTTATAGGTTAGGGAATGGAAACCCATATAATCAAACCTTGTATGTGACCGTGTAATAATTTGAAATGGTTGAAATATAATAGTTGTCTAATTTTAATCTGTAATGAGTTAGTTAACTAGTAAATGTAAAACTGGGACCAAGTATGTTAGTTGGGGCATGTTTTTCTTATGAGATAACCCATTACAGATGTTTATAGTTTTAATAATTTAGAAACTAATTTTGGGTTGCATTATGATGAAACCAGGTTAGCTTAATAGGACCCTCATAGGTCACATAGTCTGTAATAATTTCAAAAAATAATTTATTTGATAACTAGCCTAATAAATATGGGACTTCAATTAAAATTTTAATGATTAAAAAGGAATTTTGATATAACTTTCCAATTTTTCCTTATCTTTACCAAGTGACATTGTTTTATAAATGGTTCTTGATGCCTTGTTTTGATCTCTAGAAATATTTAGAGTTAATTGTGAATAAGTAAGTGACATAAAATAGAAGCCTAATGGGTTTCCTTTGTTTTAAACCCTCGTGTAAGGGTAGTTTTTAATTATCCTTGAGTGTCCTTGGAATGAAAGCATGACCATTTTACATCAGCCTTATTCTTTTTTAAATGATTTAGATGATCATATTTTGAGACTAGTGATTTTTTTGGCATAACCTTGTGATAGGGTTGTCATTTTAGCTCTCATAAGGGGCTATCCCGATGTAGGTAGTTCCCTTAGAGTTTAAATGTCTTTCTAATGCCGTGATTTTTCTGATGTTTGGTGCCATTTGGGTGCTTTTTTCCCTAGAAAGAATCTTTTTTTCTAAATGAAATCCTTTTTCAGATGTGTGTTCATGTTTTTCTTGGCCTATTCTATGGGTGTGATCATCGAGTAATGCTCATTTTTAGTAGGTTATACATGCCTTGGGGATTTTCAGTTGTTTTGTTGGTCGTGTGACCCTTTCTTTTTCTTCAATGATGGAAAACTCAATATGTCTTCAATACTGTTAATGGTCATATGAGAAAATATGAATTGGGGATAAATCTCTTGTATAGTCCATCCAATACTTGAATGCATATGTCTAATAATCCTTTGGGTAGTAATTAGGATGTGTCATTTGCTTCTAAAACCTTGGGGTAGTATTCATTCATGTACGCCATTCCCGTCGAGTGATAAATGATGTAATGAACATGTTGATTTTTCTGAAATTTTTGAGACTCATGCTGTTGAGTACATAATCGGGTCATCTCTGGAGTAGAGTGACCTGGGCGTTAATGAAATTAAGTTCATCCCAATGATCGGGATGACATCCAAGAGACTTGGGTGTTTTGACATGCCAGTCCTATTATTTTGGTTTTTATGATGAATGACTTATGTTTGCTTCTAAGGTAGAATGAATGATATCTCTTGTGAGCGACTGGTATATCCCTTCTTTCGATGAAAAGGAAACTCCTAAGGTGGAGAGTATCTCACCAGTTCTGTTAAATGTATTTTTTAGGGTAGAAGGAATACAACCAAGGAGGACCATTTGGAAATGGTTGGTCTTGCTTGAATGCCTTTGGGGATGGTGATTTCTTTAAATGTCGGTGATTTCTCAGCATCACAATGATGAATGGTTAGTGGGGTATGAAAACTTTGAAAGAACCACTGGTTTTGGATGATCTTCGGTGGTTAAATATGGAATGGTCACGTGATAACTTGGCTAGTAAAGGATGGTGACGAGCTAACAATGATACGTTGATAGGTGAATCTAATCTGCTTTTTAGAATTTGAACAGTCATGGTTTGGCCACTTTTATTTGGTAATTTTATTGGTTGGATAGAAACCGTTCAATCCTATTAGTGTACTCTAGTTTAGTGATGAGAATTTCCCCTATCTTGATACTCTCCGTGATGAACTAAGGGAGAGTCGAACTTACACTGTGCTAAATATTTAAAAAGCTATTGGGCTTGAGATGTGATATTTATCAGTGTTTCATGCTGAATGTTTGGGTTTCTTCATATTTAGTCTTGAGTGGACCTGGGTTCCCATGTAGGAATACCTTGGATGGAATCTTGGACACTAACCATTTTCCTTTGATTTGACCACATGATAGATGACGATATGGGATCATTCAATGATTTTAAGTGGATGTCTTAGCCTTGTACCAACATCTCACTTGTAAATGTGGAGTGTAGACTACCTTGAGTTAGTTCTTTATACTCCATTTCAATGAATTTGAGGTTAACTCAGACTAGTTTTTGGGTTCAAAGGAAATGTTTAAGGGGTAAAAATTCTTGTGGGATGGATATGGGTTACCCCCTTGTCATTTTTAAGACATGATAGGTAAACAAATGGCCAGGTGATGAATTGAACAAGTAACATCATCAAAAGTTGGGTATGGAATTCAGTGAACATACTTGTTGTGAACATAAGGTGCCTTGGGAGAAGGCATCATGGTTCAGTTTGAATTATGTTGGCCGTCTAAGTTGAGCATCTTGAGAATTTTCAGTTAGAGGTGGGTTGATCTATTTTACTTATTTTTGATGATTTTGGTTGGTGAAGAACCATTTTATGAACAACGTCAGGTTCAGGAGGGTGTTATGTAAATATTGATTATGTATTTTATGGAAAGCATGTACGACCAGTTTTAGCTTGGTTGATCATAATTTGACTGTTTCTTTCCAATGAAGTCCCTGATATGGCCTTAGATGTAATTGGGTTTATCCGGTTTAGGAAATCATAGCAGGATCATTGTTAGAATGCTATGGGACATGCTTTGTAAGGAAATTCCAAAGGTGGAGACGCTGTGATTCATAATTCGCCTTTAAATGCTAAAGATTAAGGTGGGGATTACCTTGGTCTAGATGTTTAACTAGAGGAAAATATGATCATGTCTCTAGTTAAACAAGCTTGGGTAAGATCCATTTCAATGTCTCAGTTAGAAAATGAGTGTTGGACCTGATCTTAGTTGTTTAAGTGTCGTATGGTTGAAAAATTCCTTGAGGTTTGTTGGGTGTTTGGAAATGAAACACAACCATTTGAATGATACTTCATGACCTTTGTAGGCTGAGTGATGATTTCTTTGTTCTCAGTGGCTTTTTGGGGATGAGATGTTATAAGTGCAGAGGTTGTAACATTATGGGTTTTGAACTGGAATAAAATTCAAGGTAATATGAACTTTTGATTTTATTGGATAGGAGGTTTTTAAAAGGGGATTTAGAATGAAATTCCAAGATTTGGAATGCTTATAAGTGTTCTTTTTGGACTTGGGTGAAGGCTCGAGAGGTCCCTTGAAGGTCCTTCCAAGTTTTGGGAGCACTGATTCTTGGAAACCCCAAGTTTAGAGGGTCTGTATAGTTTGTAAGATTTGTCTAGAACTATGAGGCCCTAGCAGAAACTACAATGCTTTGATCAGAAGATTATATGTGCCTCACAAAGGCTGAACACAATTAGTCCAAACCATGCACCTATCCCTCATAGACAGTGGAAATAGAAAGTACATTGATACTATTCACCACACGGTTGGTGCATGGGTTTTCAAACCATGTTGCTAGCCCGTATGTGGTGCCCCAGGTGCCTAGTATATGGTGTACGGTTGGCACACGATCTACCAAATCGTGTGACCCAAACCATTAACAGTGTACCTGTTTTTAAAATTAATTTAAAATAATTAAATAAAAATAAAAATAAACATAACCTAAGTCTACCACTCCCCTCCCCTCATTCTCATGAAATCCCTCTCCCCTTTATATCCTAGCGCGCGATGCACCCCCCTCTACCGATCCTCCTTGGATTTCTGTTTTCCATTACATTTCCAAATGGTCCTTGGTTGATGTATTGAGGTGATATTCTTTTCTCCCTCCTCTTCCTTTTGGTTGGTGTTTTTACCTCTCTCCATCACCTGGTGATGTGGGGATGAACCTTAGGGTTTGGGATAATGCATATTTTTTGTTTTATTCTATTTTTAGAGCATGTAATGCATCTCCCATGACTCCTTTATTCATATTCCAACATCCACCACTGAAGGCGAAGCAATTCAGATAATTTAAATCCACCCGTCAACAATTTAGGGTAATATTTTCTTCTATTCTTCATTGTTGCTCCATTTATATTTGGGACTTTTATAGTTTCCGATTCTCTAGTGTTTTTCCTTAAGTGTATTGGCCTTGCCGTGATGGTTTTGGATTTTTGTTGTCAAAGGCAACTTACTGCTTATTCATAGGGAGGCATATATATTTTTAATTTTCCCCATTATATGTATATTCACCCATCATATTGAATATACATATATAGGTCTAGGTGTGCTTACGTATAATATGAAAAATGCATATGGGTGTAAGTGTTAATAGTTAGGTTCATATATAGGCTATATGTAAGGATCCCCTTATACATACTCACGACCATGAAAATATGTACATAGGGCCTAGGTATCCTTATGTAAATACAAAGGTTCATATACTTGGAGGTGGGTAGGAGAAGCTTCGAGTGGTTGCTGATGAAAGAGTCAAGTTCCAAAGCATTCAGCTTGGCCTGGTCTTCTCTTGAGGTAGGATCCCTTTCCTTTTGGCATTTAAATTTTAGAATTCCATAATTCTCTCTTTTCAAACATTCCTTACATTTAATTATTTCTAAATGAAATTTTAGAGTAATTTTTTAAATATTATTAAATGAATTTTTAATGAACAATGTCCTGATTGTGTAATAAAACTCCTTGATGGAGTTTCACTGTCTTCTAAAATAAAATTGATGATTAGTGATATTAGACATTATTGGTTGTCTTGATTCGGTTTTCCTTCTGATTTGATGCCTTATTGGGATATGGAATTTTTTTCACATGGCCTTCATTCAAGTTATTAAACGGACTTTCCTTAATTAAAATGTTTAAAAACCATTGCACCTTCTAAGTGCATGTCACGACCCAGTTATATCTAAGTGACCAATGAAATCAAGCAGCTCCTAAGTAGTTGAATTGTTTCAATGATGGATTTTACAAAGTAGGTAAATGCCTAATTATTCATAGCACCTTCCAAGTGCCTTAATACCTCTTTAAATCCAATTGAATTGTTCTGTTAAAGTAGATGGCATGTTTTGGATGGAATTCCTTACCATGATGAAAGCCTTTCTTGTATTTTTCAAATGAGATGACTTGTATATAATGAATTCAATGGTCTTTAAACACATAGGATGGTTAATACATTCCTTATGATTATTCATTATAAAACTCATTATTTCAATCGTAATGAATTATATGGAATTTAACTTGGTTGATTGACACACATAAAAGGTTATGCCTTATGTATTATGTTATAAATGATTATGCATTTAATTCTATTTATTTTAAATTGAAATGTAATTAAAATTTTCAAATGGAATGCCCTTATAATATTGGGATTATATAAATGAAAATTATGAGAGGTATTACCTCATGGATTTCATTATAAAAATAATTGTGCCTTATACATAGTTTGGGAATGATGGCATGGGTTCTGATGAGAATGGAGACCCACACTCCTTTACATCGGGTGTCTAGCCTGGAAAATCAAACTATTGATACTTGCGGTACAATGGTAGGGGATCAGTTGAGTATGGTGATATGACACTCCCTTACATCGGGTATTGAGCATGGTGACTTTTACGAGTGATATGATACGAGTGATGGACTTTTGAGCACCACATTCCAGCTTAGAGTGTTTTTATGGAATGCACACTCTCCATCCCGAGTGAAGTAGTATGACATCTACCACTCTATACAAATGAATGGAATGAACCCTATCATTGTAGATTTTAGGTTCTTAGACAACTCATGGATGTCTGTGAGTTGTGTCTCAGTCCATCCAACACTAGTATTCTAGGTATATGGCAATTAGGCGTCGACGCACACTTGGTTCATATAGGAGGATGTAATATAGAACTAAATAATATATATATATATACACACATGTTACTAAAAAAATTATATAGTTACTATTAACACTTATTCCATTTATGAGTTGAAGCAGGTATAACTATTAGGTTTCCCTTAAGAACCTGGATGGGTGGTTTATTTATTCAGTTCTATTTGTTATTTGTCTATACCTTCACATCGAATTAATTTATGTTGAAAAAATGGATTGGGCTAGAAACCATGGGTTTTAGCCTACTGATATTTATATCTCACACCCTACTCAGGACAACATTACACTGGGGTACCCGAGTAGAGCTTCTTTTTGCAGGACCATGGTTGATTTCTTACGCTGATTTTATTATACCAAGGTGTTAGGAGCACAGGACCGAGATGGTGCTCGAGATGCTTGTAGAGCTAGTCATTGGGAATTTTTTCCTTTATTAAATTATACTACTTGTTGTAATTGTTACTGTTTATACATGTAGTATCATCTGTCATACGTGATTCACTATAAATTGGCATTGTCCATCTCTTTTGTATTCAGTTGATTACATTTATCTTCAGGTGATTTATCATTTTTCTTGTACTTCATTTTTTAAATTGCTTCTACTGCCTTTTGCTATTTATTCTTATTGTACCATTGTTATACTCTGATAAGAGGTTATAGTCTCCCAGTATCACCACCCAAGACCCTCGTTACTAGTCGACAACCTATGATGTACATGGAGACGTGCTTGAGGCCATGTGACCTACTGGTATGACTATCAGTTTAGTAGTAAGTCGGGTTGGGATGTTACAAAAAATGGAATTTGAGTATAAAGGGAATCCTGGGTATCAAGGTGGGAAAACTAGAACTAGTATTCTAGTTGATTCGGCAGGACCGAGGCTTGGTTTTTTCTTGTAACATTGTGGCTACAACACTAACTAAACATGTGATATGATTAGATACCACAAGACCTTGGGATGAATTCCCCACTTGTGGCTCATGCATGAGGATGCTATGGGTTTTGGCTTATTATATGGAGACCAGTAGACCTTGGGATGGGATCTCATCTAGTGGCTCATGCATGAGGATGCTATTGGTTTTGGTTGGAGGATTTTGATCACTAAGTTATGAGGTTCATAGAGTCCCACTTGTTCTAGTTACCTATAGGGATTCCCTATAGTGCTCTATTTTTACATGATTATTTTTTATGTGGTACTAACCATTGGTATACAATAGAATATTTGTACATTATGGTTTAAAATCTTGTTTCTTTTGAGAAAAGGTTTTCTTTAAAAGTGTTTTGATGAAAATGTTTTCTTTGAAATATTCCTTGAAAATGTTTCCCAATGTTCTTATGAAAATGTTCATGTTGTTTTATCTTCTGATGTTAAATCATGGAATATTTTTCTTTGGTTGGAATCCTACTAGTATTTGTCTCACACCCTATATACACCTTTGGGTGTATTTATACTTTATTTTTTATAACTTAGGTAAAGGCAAGATGTTCTGTGGTGGTGATGGTGGATCGAATTTCTAGTGTTCCACTTCTAGTAGGTTTTAGAGGTGGTGTCTTGTGGGTGATGACCCTCTTGTAACATGAACGTTTTTTGGATGTTTTAGTTGTTCCCTTTATATTTTTGTACTTTAGTATTGGTTAAAGTTGTAAAAATTTGAATTTGAAAATTATTTTATGTCATTTGGTTATGATTATCAGTCACGTGATGTTTTATTCTTGTGGGTTGTTTATTATTATATTCATGGGTGAAATCATTTAAAAAGTTCAATGTTGACACCCAGACACTAGTTTCTAGCCCATGGGGATCGAGAACGCCCTTCAGGACATTCCACGGGCTGGTTCAGGTGTTGGTTTGGATGGAACCCTAGTCTGGTTCATGAAAAAATGGTTTTAGAGTAGGTCAAACTTTTTTTGGGTCAAGTTATTTGGGAAGATTCTAGATAGACCAGCGATTGGATTATCAGGGATTATAGTTCTAGTTATGGGTGGGGTTTCTGGATAACACACCTCATGATAGGACTTGAGTCACCTTGGGATGTTGGGAATTTGGATCTACATCTCCTTCAGATGATACGAACAGGCTGTAGACTGTGTATGGATATTGGGTGAGGGTGAAGTGGTTTGTCTTGTTATTGTTTTGGATATGGTTTTTTTCTTGATTTATGATTTTTTTTTGAATTTTTTTCTTTGCTGGAAATTTTTAGAATTTTGTGTTTATGGTTTTATTTATGGTTTTTATTTGTTTTTATTATTTTTTGTAGAAAGATGCCTCCTAGGAGAATTCACGTGCAACCATGGGAAGAGGCTTGAGAGAGTTATTCCTCACCAATTGATCAAAGACTAGTGAAAACAGTGGTTCATACTATCCAAGATTTGGGAATGGGAGAAGGCTCTGGTTCTTATCAGGTTAGGGAATCCAAAATAGGTCTTGGAAAGGGAAAATATTAGGAGTTCCTAAATAATAATCCTCCTTCTTTTTGGGATAGCCTAGATCCCTAGGAATATGAGGATTGGATTGAGAAAATAGATAGGATGTTTGAGTTTCTTGATAATACTAACATAGTCATGGTGAAGAGTGCATCTTTCATGTTGGAGGGTCCCAATAGGAAGTGGTGAGACTCAGTAGTGAAAGAGTGGAAGCAAAGCTAGACGAGTTGAAAGGATTTCAAGGTCATTTTCAACGAGCAGTGTTGTCATGATATTTTGGATTTTCTATGTCCAGATAGTTTTTTGGATATTTTTTAGGGAGATCAGACTGTGATGGAGTGTTCTAACCACTTTGTAGAGTTGGTTTGGTTTTCACCGAAGATAGTTTCTAATGTACATTTGAAGGCTCAAAAGTTTGAGATAGGGATGCATCTATAAATATGATATCAGGTCTTATTGTTCCAGATAAAAACTTATACTGAGGTGGTGGATCATGATTTTTTGGTAGATATTGATTATAGAGGCAAGTCTAGTTTCTTTGGAGTAGTTACATCAATGGTAATTGGTAGTTAATTTGAGAATAAGAGGAAGAGGGATGAGCAAGATAATTGGGGATTCAGTGGTTTAGGATATACTTTTCAACTGTCTTTATCTGTGGCTTCTGATGCTGGGTCTGTTGTGTTTTGTCATTGTGGGTAGGTAGGGCACATGAAGACAACTTGTTTAGCTATACCCAGACCCTATCATTGATGTGAAGTTATGGGGAACTTACATTGGTTTTTTAAGGGGACACTCCCATATCAGAGTGGTGTAGGATCAGTAGATTTCAAAGGGATTTCATCCTAATTAGAACCATATAGAACAATGAGTTCTCGATATGTAGGTCATGGAGGCAAGGCTGGATCTTCTTCTAGGTAGAGTCATTTTAGGGTAGATCCATAGGTCAGTGGTAATTCTTAGGGCTAGGTTGAGATGAGGCATCTTCATTTTGTACATTGAGTGTTATCATAATTAGATGTAGGTCCTGTGATAGTTCAAGGTACCGTTCTTATTGCATCATATATAATTATTGGTCTGTTTGATACTGGTTCGTCTATTTCTTCTATTTCTTCCAATTTTATGGACGTGTTAAAGTTGTAAACCAATATTATATCTTATGCAATGGAATTAGTAATGTTACTTGGTAAGAAGCGAGAGCAGAGTTTTAGGTGTCCATCTTGTGGACTTACCCTGTCAGGGGTCAAAGTGGAATGAGAATTTTTAGTTTTGGAAATGGACCTCTTTAACATGATTCTTGGTATGTATTGGATTGTGTGTTTTAAAGTTCACATAGATTTCTATCAATGGAGAGTATGTTTTTTGGAACTTAATGTAAGTACCCTAGTCTTTCAAGGTGAATGAGATCCTAGGTCGGGTCGTGATAGAGCACCACTTTTGGAATTGGGAAATCTCATTTTTCAGATCTCATCGCTCATGTTGGAGGATGATGATAGGGGTATTAAGATTGGATTTACTACCATGGTGGATGATTTCCCAGAGGTATTCTCAGATTATTTCTCAGGTTTTCTTATGGAGCGAGATGTGGAGTTCACTATTGATTTGGAACTGAGAACACAACCGATATCTCTTCCCTCATACCGTATGACCCCCACTGAGTTGAGGGAATTAAAGGTACAGCTAGACAATTTGGAATACAAAGGATTCATTCACTCAATCATCTCACCTTGGGACACTACAATACCATTTTATAAAAAGGATAATGGATCTCTCTGGTTATGTATCAATTACCAGAAGTTAAGTAAGGTGAGGATCAAGAATAAGTACCCTTTGCCCCAAATTGATGACCTTTTTGGTCAACTTAAGGGGGTAAGGTGGTTTTCTAAGAACTATTTTCGTTCTTGGTATCACCAAGTTAGAGTTATAGAGGAATATGTTCCGAAAACAACCTTATGTAGTAGGTATTACTATTTTGAGTACTTGGTCATGCTTTTCAGATTAAAAAAAATGCTCCAATAGGTTTTATGGTGCTTATGAACAGGGTATTCCATCATCATCTAAACTCATTTTCATGGTATTTGTGGATGAAATCATCATCTATTCTGGGATCTTGGAGGATCATGAGTGGAATTTTAGGATTTTATTAGTGACCCTTTGGGATCATCATATTTGCACCTAGTTCTCAAAGTGCACATTCTGGATCCGGGAAGTGAATTTTTCAGGTCATGTGATCTTAGAAAAAGGGGTTTCAGTAAACCCTAAGAAGATTTTTGCAGTGATTTCATGGGATCATCTGAAGAATTTTTTTTTGAATTTAGAAGATTTTTAGGCTTGGTAGGATATTATAGGTGTTTTTTCTGGGATTTCTCTCAGCTTTCTCCATCCATGACCACTCTTACCCAGAAAGGGGTAAAGTTTTAGTGGAACCTAGAATGTCAAGAATCCTTTGAGGAGATTAAGAAGTGGTTGAACACAACCCCAATTTTGATCTTACCAGAATATGTAAATGGATACATGGTCTACCATGATGCCTCATGTGTGGGTCTAAGGTGTGTGATGATAGAGGGTTACCATGTGGTGGTATATGGTTCACACTAACTCTAACCACATGAAAATAATTACCAAACCCATGACCTGGAGTTAGTGGAAGTGATTCTTACCTTGAAAACATGGTGCCATTATATTTTTTTGGAGAAGTTTTTAGTTTATTCTAACCATAAGAAATTAGCCTAAATTTTCTCCCATAAGGAATTTAATTTGAGGTAGTGTTTTTTGGTAGAGTACCTTTAGAGGTTTGATTTCAATATCATATACACCCTAGGAAAAGAAATTGTCATTTCAAATGCTTTGAATAGGAATTTCCCAATGAAGGTGTTGAAATAATACCTTGAGGAGTGAAGTTTTATGGTCCTTTTTCCCAAATGCATCTGGAATACAGGAAGCATTTTAGAGGTGTGTGCTTGTCTAGTGTTTAGATGGAACCTTCTATTATGGAGATGATTCAGAAAGAGCAGGTGAGTGATGATATGTGCAAAAATTCTAGGTAGTTTCTAAATGGCGGGGATGTGCCTTGTGATTGTTTATTATATCCTAAGGTAGATTTGTGATTTAGATTTATCTTTGTGGTGATATTGTCATTGAAGAAGGTGGTGATGTAGGATAGCCACCATTATGAGTGTTCCATTCATTCTGTTACCACCAAGATGTTTTTTGATTCTCATCAGCATTTCTGGTGGCCAGGTATGAGGCAGGACATATATGACTTTGTATAGCGGTGTTATACATGCTAGTAGGTTAAAGGAGATCACCAAAGGAACTCTAATTTGCTTCAAACTATACCTATTACTACCTATAAGTGGGACAATATCTCCATGGATTTTATTGTTGGATTACCTTTTACACATAGGGGGAGGAATTAAATTAGGGATGTGATTGACCATCTAATCAAATCAGCCCATTTCATTCTGATTAGGGATTCAACCAAATTGGATGAGTTGGGTCAGTTATATTTTTAGAAGATATAGAGGATTAATGGTGTTCTTTCGAAAAATTATTTCAGAAAGGGACCCCCATTTCACCTTGTGGTTTTGTGAAGGCCTTTATAAGGTAATGGGATTGCAGGTCAAGTTGTGTATGACATACCATACTCAAATGGATGATCAGATGGAGTGGGTGAATCAGATTTTGGAATACATGCTTTCAGCATGTGTGTTGGATTTTAGTGGTTTGTGGGATATCCATTAGAAATTGGTTGAGTTTTTTTTATAATAATAATTATCAATCATCGATCCGAATGGCTCCCTTTTAGGAAATTTATGTTCGGTCATGTCAGTCTCCTTTGTGATGAGATGAGGTGGGTGATACCTCGTTTCTGGTCCTGAGGTTTGTATAGGAAATGTCTAATAAATTCAATTTGATCAGGTGGAATTTTTTCACAGTGAAGAGTCACCATAAGTCTTACTATGATTAGAGGTTCCAAGATTTATTGTTTTCTATGGGTGATTGGGTGTTCCTAAAAGTGGCACGTCTCTTGGGTCACCATTGTTTGGATAAGCAAGGGAAGATAATGTTGAGTTATGTCAGTCATTTTGGGATTATTGACAGTGTTGGTAAGTTGGAACATTGGTTAGTTTTTCCTTCTAAGTTGAAATCAATTCATGACATGTTCCATGTATCTCAGCTGAAAAAATATGATCCGAATCCATCCCATTTGTTGAATTGGGAGGAGTTGGATTTGGAGCCTAATCTATTTGTGTTTGAGCATCTTGAGTGGATTGTGGATTCTTAGGAGAAAGTGATTCATGGGAAATCCATACCATTGTTCTAAGTTCTTCAGTATCATGGTAGTGATGAACATGAGACTTGGGAGAAAAAATTTTGGGTTGATAAGGGGTATCCAGTCTTGTTCTCTGATTTGACTTTGGAATGACTTTATGAAGGGTAAAGTAGTCATGGTGGAGATATTATTATATCCATGATTTTATTTGGAGGTATTCCTTTGTTTATTTTTGGTCCAGTGTTTAATGTTTAGTTTCCTCAGGCATTTTTGTTGAAAAAATGGAGATTTTAGGCTTTATAGTAGGTGGTGTACAGTTGGAGTATGGTTAGAGGAAACCGTGTGCCAGCCCAAGGAAAACCATGTGCCTTGGATAGTGGAATTGTCCAAGATGCACTTCCAGCTGCACAAGTGTCCACCCTCCCCTAGGAAACCATGTGGCCTCGTTCCTCTTGGACAGAGAGGGACACACAATTTCCGTACGGTTTGGAAAACTGTGCGAGCTAACAACTTGACCTATCCAAGTCATTAAAAACTAGAAAATTACCTTTCTATCCTATTCTGATTTAAACCTAAATCAACCTTAATCCAAGGCATACATGATTTACAGCCTTAGGGAGCTTCCTCTTCTCCCTTTTCGACCTCTTGAACACTAATATGGGGTGGTTTTGGTGTGGGAACTTCAAGAAATCATCAAGTAAGTCTCATTTTCTTCAGTTTCTTCCTTCTTATAGGGTTTCTCTTCCTTCTTTCTTGGGTTCTTCTTTTCCAGTGGGATATTTGACTTATTAAGGGGTCTATCTTGTTTTGTTTGGTGAAATCATGATGGTTGTTGTTCAATAATTCCTTTATAGGGTCATGTTAAGGTGCATTTGTTTTTTTCCATCGGATTTTGAAAGTTTCCAAGCTTGAGGTAGGTGGTTCCATGATTTTACCTTATTAGATGATTTTTTATTTCTTTATTGGTTTCATAAATGTGTTTTATATATTATGTGTGTGGTGTAAAATATGTTTTAAAAAGGTTTTTGTGATGAATATGTGATTTAAGTTTGTTTTTAAAGATAAACATGTTTCATCTGTGCCTTAATGTGGTGCTTCTTGAATGTGTTTATGTTTTATGTGAAAGGTACGAAATGTGTTTTCAAAGGGATTTGAGGTGTTTATGCATTCAAAGTTGGGTTTCAAAAATAAATGAGTTTTTAGCATGTTAATTCCCTTGGTTTGTTTCTCAAATGTGTGCTATGAATTGTGAAAGTTATATGAATCATGTTATAAAATGGATTTGGTGTGTGTATAGATTTGAAATGGGATTTTACCATAAAAATGGTTGGATTTAATTCTATCTCTTGTTGTTCTATTTATAAATGGGTTTTATGAATTATGAAAGTATTATGAAATGTGTTTTCAAATGGTTTTAGTGTGCATGTTAATTTTGAAAGTGGTTTTGTTTCTGGAAAAAGGTGTCTTCCAAGTGATCTTTGATCATTGGATCAATGTGAATTGTGAAAAATGAGATTTCCTTGTATGTTCATGATGCTTGGAATGTGTATAAAAAAGTGGTAATTTATCTGATATGGGAAATAGAATTTGAGAACAAAGGGAATCTTGTGTATCTCAGTGGGAAAACTAGAACTAGTACTATAGTTGATTCGGTGGGGCCATGGTCCGATTTATTCTAGCAAGATTGAAGCTACAACACTAACTAAACATGTTACATAATCATAGACCACTATACCTTGGGATGTGTTCCCATATACTATCTCATTCACAAGGATGTTGTGGGATTTGCCTTATGATACAGAGACCACTTGACCTTGGGATGAGATCCCTATAGTGTCTCTTGTATGAGGAAGCTGTTGGTTTTGGTTAGAGGATTTTGATCACTGAGGTATGAAGTTCATAGGGCCTCACATGTTCTAGCTACCTATAAGTATTTTACATAGTTCACTCTTGTGAATTGATGATTTTATTGATGTGGTTCGAACTATTGGTATATGGTGGAATTTGTGTATATTGCAGTTTCAAAGAAAGGTTCTTTTGAAAAAAGGTTTTATTTAAAAGTGTTCTCCTGAAAATGTTTTCTTTGAAATGTTACTTGAAAATGTTTCCTAATGTTCTTATGAAAATTTTCATGTTTATTTATCTTATAATGTTATATCATGGAATCTTTTTCTTTGCATGGAAACCTAATAGGCTTTGGATCATAGCAGATATACACCTTTGGGTATATGTGGACTTTGTTATGTATGACCTAGGTAAAGGAAATATGTTCTGTAGTGGTGATGGTGAATACATTTTCTAGTGATCCACTTATTTCAGGTGTTGGTGGTGGTGTATTGAGGGTGATGACCCTCTTGTTACATGGTGGTTTTTGGGATGTTTTAGTTGTTCCCTTTTTTTGTGGTCCTTTGGTATTGGTTAAAGTTATAAAACTTTGAATTTGAAAATTATTGTATCTCATTTGGTTATGATTATTAGTTATGCTATGTTTTATACTTGTGGGTTGTTTATTGTTATATTCATGGGTGAAATCATTCCCAAAGAGTATTTTTGACACCCAAGCAATAGTTTCCATCTCACGGGGATCAGGAATGTCCTTCAGGACATGGAATGGGCCGAGCCGGGTATCAATTTGGATGGCACCCTATCTTGGTTCGTGAAAAGACATATAGATCATAATAATTAATTTCATTAATAACCCATTAAGAAGAAAGGACATGTTTCTTATCAAAATATTTGCACACAAAATTTCTTAATGACATGATCATTATGTCATTTTTAACCCAAAAAAGGAAATATGGGTTTCATATATATAAATAACCAAATAAAAAATTCATATTAAATCTAATTAAATACCCATTTAAAATAAAAGAGGTTTGGGTATTCAAATAAAAAATAAAATAAATTTTTTCATTTAAAAGTGATAAATTTGTGATCTAAATTTAGTAGCATGACATGTATAACACATTGTTTTAGAAATGTGTAAAATGAGTGGGGAAATGGGTATCAAATTAATAAAGAACTATTTCAATAGTAGTGGGACGAGATAAAGTGGAAAAAATAACTTAGTTTGGAAATTGGAATACATACCACCCCAAAGGGTATGAAATTAATAAAAACTATTTCAACAATAGTGCGATGCTCTGGTATTCTCGTCCCTTTTGGACTTCTCCTCCCCTGATTACATAGTGAATTTTGTTGGTGGAATATCGTCCGTCTTTCTCCTCCCCTCTTTCCACCTTACCCTGTGCATCAGACCTCCATTTTTGAGTCTATGTGCAGGTGATTCGGGCGGTTTGGGTTGGCGATGGAGAGGGCCATCAGTGTTCTTCTTCTCCACTGACCTTGTTGTTCAACTCATCCAAATCGACCCCACTTAGTCAAGATCGATGAGGGTGTTGGTACGGCTTGGGATGGTGTTGGAGGGGGGCCAGTAGAGATCTCTATGCCTTTCTTGTTGGTGTTGCTTGTCTGTTGGGTTTCTTTTACTTATTCTTCATATTTGGTGTTTCTCTCTAGGGTTATCTTACATTCTGCTTCTGGCTTACATACTATTTTTTCTTGTTTGTTCAGATGTTTTTTTGGTGTGTTTTTTTATGTGGTTTTTTCTGTGGGATGTTGTTCCTGATGGCAAGAGATTTTGATACAAGGAGGGATGCAGTTGAATTGTGTTTACTCCGAAAATTGGCTCGTGTATTTGTTTTTAGTGTGGTGTCGATTGGATGATGAGGGAAACATGATGATGTTTTACAATGGGTTGATGGTCTTCGACATCCGACATTTGGATGGTGGTCACTGGCATCGTAGTCACTGGCATTGTCCTCCGATGAGGCTTTCTTCCGCTCATACTCTGCTATTCCATCCTGTTCCAATGCTCCATTCCAAGTCGGTATGGTGTGACAGTCTTCATAGAGGGTTTGGGATGTGATGTTCTAGCGGTCAATGGCCTCCAGGAGTCAAATTCAGCATGGTACAATGATGACTATGGTGCTTGAAAGACGACGATGGTTCTTTAATAATGATGATGGTGCTCAAACGGCGACGATGGCAGTTTGTTATTTGAAGTTTATGATGGTGTGATGCTAACGACGGTGGCACTGGTGGATGGACAGCGGTAATGAGGCATGAAGGTTGAAGTCTTTAGGGGTGGTGTATTGACACACAGATGGCGACAAAGCCTGGCTGGTGACGTGAGGATGGTGCTTCTGGCGGTGGACGACGATGATGGCTAAGGATACTCTGGTGAAGATAGCGGCATCGTTGAAGGTGGTGTTTCTGAGGAGCGGTGATGACAGAGGTGACTGGATGTTGGATTTCTTTTAGATCAAATCGAGGCAGTGAGAAAATTACGTGGCTTGAGGTGGCTCTTGGTTCAACCCAAATGATGCGGTTGACACGTGGTCTGAAAGCAGTTTTATGACTCTGAAATTTGAATTGGAAGTTCGTGGCGCAGAGCTTGGGTTTTGAAGAAGTGGGACGTCATGTGTTTCTCTTGATATTGGAATTTGGTGTGTCTTTGTATTATGGAGTCTTTTGAATCTTGTGATGTATGGTTACCACTTACCCTTAAAGTGGCTATTAGAAAATATAAAAAAATAGATTTGGAGGTCTTGGAAATCTTGTTCGTGGAAAATGGAAAACTATTTTCTTACCCATAGTTTTTTCTCATGGTTTTGGAAATTTAGGTCAAATTTTATGATATTTTAATCCACCAAAATAGAACTCTTTTTTTAATATTTCTTTTGGCATAGAAAATTAAATATTCCGCAAAAGTAATGTTTTTAAAAATTAAATTTTACTCTTTAGACTTTGGAAAGTCACTTATAGTTTTAGAAATTGATTAAAATAAATTAAAATACTTAATATTAATAAAAGAACATGTTTTTGGTTGTTTATTATGTTAATTTAATTATTATATCATTTTTAAATTATTATAAACACATAAAATATACTGAAAACCCAAAACTTCATTTTTTACTATTTATGAACAAATAAAGTATTTTAGAAAATTCTCATAAATTCACCCTTACCTAATTTATATGTTACAATTTAAAATATAATTTCTATTTTTCTAGAATAATTATCAAAATTTTATCATTTTAACTGTAACACCCCAAGATTTCATAGTACGTTATCTCTTCAAAGTAATTCAATAACTTGCGCTACACGCAACACCGAGTTCGAGCGCACCACGACTTACCAAACTAGCCTTTCAAAAAGAAGTTATGAATATTATTAAATGAATTTTGAATTTTATATACTCCATATAATTTTAGAATCCATATTATGTGTTTCTTAGAAATAATATAAGAACAAATTCATTTTTTTTCAGGTAAAAGAAGTATTTTTCAAAAAATGCAATTTTACCGCCTTTTAATGGAGAACCCTTTTAAAAACCAATATTTGACACTTTTATATATTCAATTTAATAAAATTAAATTCTTTATTAGAAGGGAAAAAAATTAGTTTGGATAAATTTTTGGTACTTTTCTGATAACTTTCATATTTGGATGAATAATGAAAAATACTAAATTTTAATTGAAAACTACTTTTTTAATCAAAATAATTTATAGTGTTAAATTATGATTTTTAAAGGTTTGGAAGTATAATTAGATTATATTTTTATCATTTAATACATTGTGGGTCATTATAAGTAATTTCACATTTAAATGTGACATAAACACATGTCAATCTTTTGATAGTTTTTACTTTTTAAAAACCCACCTTTTGGTTTTTATGACAGGAATTAATTTTAAATTAATTAATGAAAATTATATTTTTTGAATTTGGTAAAATAGAATTCATTTTTGAATTCAGAATATCAAAATTTTCTTATGGTGAATTTTTGGTTTTTTTTCTGAAAACTTTCAATTTTTGTTGAATAGTGAAAAACACTACGTTATTGTTTAAAACAAACTTTTTATTTAAATAATTATTTATTTTATTTAAATTTATTTTAAGTAAAAATAGGTATATAATACCTTTATAAGTTCAATTTAATTCATTGGAGTTATTTTATAATAAAATTAGATGTATAAAATTTTATTGAACCTTTTAACGTCTTTTACCCACCTTCTATGCACATTTACAAATTTTCTAAAAACATAATTTTACCACTTCTGTGAATTGAATTTAAAAAATCCTAGAGAAATGGTTGAAATCATTAAGTAAAAATTGGTTCAATAGGATGAAAATAATTTTTGGTGAATAATAACTTTTGACTTTTATTTTCCACGGTTAAAAGTAAATAAGGTAATTAATGGTAAAAATGATATTATAATTACCCTAACACATGTCCTAATTCTATTGGATTTGTGTATTTCGACCAAAACCAACCTTAGGAATAAAATATGATCTTTTTGGTCCACTTGGATTAGATTAGTACATTTATTATTATTTTACTTAAAGAAGAGTTAAACGTGTTAAATTCAAAGTTTAATAACTAAACCATTTTTAATATAGGTTTATGCATAAAATAAATTCAACTATAAATATTCATTATAATTATAAAAATATTTCTTACATAATGGTATTTTATTTATAATTTTTATAGATTAAATAATTAAATTTATTTATGACACAATGTTTATGCAGTAATTACCTTTTTAATGAAAGGTTAAAATAATTGATGTTATAAATATCCAAATAAATGTAAATTGAGACTTTTTATTCCATTAAAGAATTTTATAGATTAATATGAAATGTTAGGGTTGATTAAATTTTTTTTTAGAAATAATAATGCTTTTATGACTTTCACAAAAACCATATACCAAATAGTGTCAAAATGGACATAAATGAGTTTAAAAAAAAATACTATATTATTAATTGGTATAATATTTCTAAAAATATAAGGTTCGACCAAAGGACTCATATAAGGTTATATATATCAATAATTAACCACTTTGGGTTCTCTTGGATTTTTATAATAAGTTTATTAACCATTTATTACAATAATACAAAAGGACATGGTAAAAGTTAAACTATTTAACTAAGAATTAAATCTAAAATGTAGGGTTAATATGGTGACCTAAACTTGTCTAAAACCTATTTTTTGAGAGTATTTAGACCCATAACTACATTAGATTCTAAATAAATCAGTTTTGATCCATTATAAACCGAAAATTATTTTATAATAAAATAATATTTCAACCTTTTCCTAAAGTGACCCTCACCTCTTTTATAAAAGGGCACTTCCCCTTATCTCAAAATCACACTTCCAAATCCATTTGGATCAGAAAAACCCTGACCAAATATCCTCCCAAATTCCCTCACTTCAACCTAGAGTCCTTCCCTTGAGCATAATGCCAACCTAAGGAGCCCTTTTGTTCAAATCAAAAGGAAACACCCAAAGAAGAGGTAATTATTTTATCACCTCTTTCAATGTTCTTTTCTTCTTCCACTTTCTCTTTATTTGTTATTTACATACCAAAATTATTACTCCAGTACATTGTATATACTGTGATGTGATTATAAATATGATACAACCATACTCATTATTTTATCCATCCTATGAATGACAATGTCACCATGCGTGCGAATGTACGACTTACCATCTCCACGCCGTGGTGTAATTTTTATTCAACACTATGCTATTTGGATGGATATAATGTTGAGTAATATGTATATAAATAATGAAAATAACATGATATTTTTTCTATAAAATTTATATATCATCCAATTCTACACCTTTTAATCATTAAGGAAATGATATATTCGCTCATGTGTACGTACGACTTATCGTCTCCACAACGCGATGAGATTCATTTCAACGTTCACCATTCAACGATAATTTTAAAAATATATATTATTAATAAGTATGTAATATATGAAATAATAATGATACTGAATATATATATATAGATATATATAGATATATATATATATACATATATCTTATTCACTTAGTTCTGTTCAATACGATATGAAAACAGAAACAACGTTTATGCGTACGTACGACCTACCGTCTCCATAAACGGTCTTTTCCATTTCATATATGTATCTATTATAAATATTTATATTCTAAATATATATGATATATAAATCATTTTTTATATTCTGGAATCATTTAAATCATGGTCTAAGTAATACGATCAAGAATAACAAGTTAAAACATGTACGATAAAGAAAGCAATTATTACCCGAAATGTTAATTTAACATGGAAATTATTATTAAATGGGTAGTATAAAGTAATGAATGAATCATGTATGATATAATAAATATTAATATGGTTCTGGTATAATTTAATAACATACTATGGTCATTATGCAGGAGGTTAAACGTACCCTCGACCAAAGGGAAGTACAAGGTAAGGGTTAATTCTTAAATCTCATTATTATCTGAGATTGTTTATGTGTAAGTATTTTTTGGGACATATTTATTATCCACGTCCATTTTTCATTAAATAAATTTCAAAATTATTCTTTTAAGGTACTCTTTAACTAAAACATCATTTTAAATGTTTCAAATATTTATTCTTCTAAATCTTTCTAATTAATGTCCATGTTTTGAAAAATGGTTTTAAGGATTTATTTATATGGATATGATTGTTTTAAAATGTTAATTACTTTCAAAAATTTTAAAGTGATATGAGACACTTTGATTCAAAAATATATTTTAAATGAATTCCTTTATAAATGTGTGACTTTTAAATGATTTCACAAAAATGGATATTTCTCTCAAAAAGTTTTACTGATCATTTTCAAACATGTGAACATTATTTACTAGATATTATTATTGATTAATGTTGATTTATTATAATAAAATATTCCATATTGTATCGAACGAGTTATGATATGTTTGACTGTGGATGTGCTATTTTTATACCCTTCGTGGTTTATGGTTGAAGTATTAACATTTCGTATGCTAGTTTTAATACAAATTTTTATGTTATGTTTCAACATTTTCATATGAGGAATTCTATGGACTTAAGTAAGTAATGGGTGGGGCCCTCTATAGCCCCTCAATTCATCAGTAGGTCTCATGAGACAAAATATTGTCTTGGAACAAGGCCTTGACAAAAAAATTAATTTTAGTCTTAGCACGAGGCCTTGACTATGTGGTAATGATGTTCGACATTAGGCATTCCCTCATTATAAAATTAATTATCACATGTGATTATTCAACTAGTAGAATATACATGTGCATATTTATATGGTAATGTTTGATTTATTTTCTCTACATTATGTTCATGTTTATGTTCAAAATACTGTTGTTTTTATTACACATATTTCCTTAAAATTTTACAGCTTCTGCTAAATTATTTACCCTTATTGAGCATATGATCTTACCCCTTTCTTATGTTTTGTTTTACTAGGATTCCAAGAAGTGTGTTATGTTTGATATGTAGGGTTAAACTAAGGAAATAATGATGTTCTCAATGGATTATTTATATTTTGTTTTATGTTTGAATGTGCAATGTAACGTTCATGTATGTAATATAATTTCCAAGACTACTAAACTGATCGGTCCTTCGGGACTTGATTCCTTGTAATCATGAAAATGTATTAAAATAATGCACTGGCTCTGGCCTTATGGGGTTGCAGCGTTACATTAACTTTTAAATATAAAAATACTTATTTATTTAAAAATATATGTTTTTAAGGCATAGTAAAATTCCTAATACTTATAAAATTTTTAGGCCATTATAAAATTATTTTTTTCAGATATATTTAGGTGAGAGTGTTTTAAAAGTAATTTTTATAAAAAAAATATTATTTATAATACGTGAGTTTATAAAAATACAATTATGTTTCATTTGTGTCCAAATTTTTTTTTATCAAATTCATCTCAATTAAATATGTATTTTATTAAGAAAAACTATTCTTGAAATAGAATTGATGGAATAACCATTTTATTTATAAAATGTAAATTAAACTTTTTGAAAAATAATGCCTATAAATGTAACCCCTTATCACCCCCACATATTCCCTAACTGTAAGGTGTGCGATGGTGGTTGTTTCATGGGGTGGATCAGCTAACATCGACCGTGTGGTAATTTCCACTAACTTGAACTTATCCTTTAAGAAATTTCGTTCAAGATTAACTTGTTGAAGTTCGGATTGGGATTTGTTATGGGTGAACCCTAGTAACAATACCTCCCTCCCAAGTTCAGAAAAATGGTATTCAAATAACATAACTCTACTGGTTTATGGAATATATTATCCTTTCTATATCAATTATTATTTTTCATTACAACTTATAAACACTAATTGTAATTGTAAAATTATCAACTAGGGATATAGTTTCCAACAGTCATATTGAAAAATAGTCATATAACAGTCAAAATACAACTGTCACATTTCCCTTTATATCTTATAAATAACACTTCATTATTTCATTCAAAATTCACTATAATTTATTCATAAGATTATATTTTCATTTATTAAGATGTTTATTAGTTTATTAATATTTTTTTATTTATATTGCATTTGTAGCTGGGGCGATGATTCTAGTAGATTGGGGCGATCCTTATTTTTACATTTTATCTTTTCAATTATATTTTTTCTAGTTATAATGTTTGGAATTTTAATGGGGTTTATAGCTTAATAATGTAATGATCATTATTAATGATATAAAATTTTGTTGGTTTCTCTTTATTTTGTATGTGTATAAAATATTATAATATATAAAACACATTTATTCAGGAAAAAAATATCTTTTAAAAAGTCTGGGCATTATAGTGAATGTGTTCCTAGGTTTATATAAGTGGTTATTGAGAGTGTTATGGTTTTCCAGATAGATATGTTTGACAACTTGTAGAGAACAAGTGATTACTCTTATAGTTAATTAAGACTAAAAGTTAATTTCTCCAAGATGACTTATGTAGCAACCCATATTCCAGGGAATAAAATATTATAGTACAAACAAATGGGTTTCTATTCCAATTCATTATACACAGTTAACATGGTATTGAAAAATACAATATGGAACAAGAAAGGTAAATTATTCTAGTGTCACATGGTATTTTTGTGATGTATAAACTACATATGCCTAAGAATACTTTGGAAGTATATCTCACATTCTATGATATATTCAAATCTTTTATCTTGATTATAAATAATGTATAGAATACAAATATAAAACTCTACCAAGAACACAATATAGGCTGACAGTCATAATTATCCGACAATGCTTGAGGAGGGAAAACTAGATGAGTTCCAGGTATTTAGAGAAATGGCAATACTAGTTTTTAGGGGATACCAAACTTGTCTTATTTGGATCCTTCAAATCTCAAATCCTAGTAAGGATAAGTAAATATGGTAGGGTAATTGATATTATATACAATATTTTCCATATCTATATTTGACTAAGTATGTTACTACTTTTATTGCAGTTTAAAAAGTGATTTCAATAACACTTTGTTCTATATTTTAGGGTTGTACCCAAATAGTAAAATTTAGTCATATTATGATAAAAGTTTAATTATGGTATTATCCAAGATGTCATAGATTGTAGAGGATAAAAGTATATACTTGGATATAACATATATTGTGGGATTTTCTTAGAGATATGGCATTATAGCAAGTAGATTAACTAGAAATACCATGGTGGGATTGGGAGCTATAACCATATCTCAATATAAGAATGTTATCATGCGAGTCTTACCAGTTGAGTTGTTAGTAGTTTAATCTAGTGAAAGTGGGAGTCTAGTATAGTTAGTTCCCTGTAACCAACTACTACGCACATTCAATTACCAGAATATTCATGGTATTTAATATTAACAAATACCTTATCACATCTTAATCATTATTCTACGAGACAATGAATATGATAACGTTCTCTGAGTACCTGTTTCAATGAAAGGTCATAACAGTTCCCTACTATGATGAGAACCTAGAAGTGATATGGTAGTGTTATTAAATACATGTTTTCTATTCGGATGATGTCCTATAACTGGACATCGATGATAGAAGCTATCATGGGTAGGGGGATCATAAGACATTGAGTCTTCTTCTCATGGAGTTTTTCTTTGGTAATCTGTAATGACCTAGGTATTTATATAATAATTCATTTCCTTTTCTATTAAAAAGATATTAATTTTATGTTAAATGGGATTCTTTTTCAAATATTATACTCGACACTCAACAAAATGTTTCATTGAAATCTTATGTTTCACATAACTTTCAGTTAAACGAAAAAATCATACAATAATATTACTATTATTTTAAATGGTAGTTAATGCCTAGCCGTTGGAATGACAGGAATGAATAGTATCATTTAAATTTGAAATATGGTTTACAAATGTTTAAATAATGATTTATTGGTTACTGATAGAGATAATATTTTCATCATTTTTATATAAAATTCAATGATTTAATCACTAATAATTTATCAATTTGTGTTATTTACATCAATTTTGGATTTATAGGGTGTTTTGAGCTTAAATATGAATGCTGCTTAATTTGGAAATATTGAAATATTTTAAGAACTTTGATAATTCGTGCATATCTTTTAAAATATAAATCCAATTTATCTGATTCATTTTTTATTGTATTACTATATTTATTTTCTTTATTTGTCTTCCGAACCAGGATTTAATTCAGCCATCTAAAGGTCCTAAAAATTCAATCAATTTGGAAGATTAATCTGGATGACTACATGGACCCCATATCAATTAATTGGTCATAAATCAGTCAAAATACATCCAATTGGGGTGATAACAATTGGAATGGAAAGAAAATTAAATGGGGGCGTTCTTATGTTGAAGATTAGAAATATTTATCTTCACTAAGGTGGCCTATGGATGCTCAAACCTTGGGGAAAGAAAAAGGAAACATTCAGTTGGAATAACACCTCAACGTTAATTAGCCATATATCTAATTAAAGAATGATGATAAAGCTTAAATTTTTTTGAGGGTCGTAAAAGATAATTTGAAACATCTTTCATGAAGATACCATGCCAAAATTAGGCCATTAAATTAGCATACCAGGTTCAAACCTTCGGTGGATAGAATTTGAAGGAAATATTAAACTGAGATTTTGAAGATCTGAAATTTGAAGACCCAAGGATGACATCCCTTAGCCTATATAAGGAGGAGTTCACCCATGAAGAAGTAGTATTTCAACATCAATATTGGAGAGGAGGCATAGGGATGTGCTTCAAACTTATGAATTTTCTTTTCTTTTCTTTTTAATTTAGTTTTCTTTTCTAATGTAATGCATTTTCATATTTTTAATTCAAGTGTTTCCATCTTCTTCCATATCTCTTTCTCTTCCAAACCTAATCCAATTATTCTATTTTATTCTTCTTATATCCATCATGACCTATTATCCTAAAAAATGAGGGGATAAGATGAGGCTTGTCCCTGGGGGAGGTTTCATAGTGTTCTGCATTATTACACTTTAAATTCAAAATATTTTAAATCTATTTGTGGTGGTGGAGGAAATATTGCATGGGTGTGGCGGTTGTCCACCACAACACTATTTAAAAATCCATTCATTTTCATTGATTAATCATTTTCCCTTATCTTAGGAAAACCCTTCATACAGTGGAGTTGGGGTTGCCATAAGGGATGAAACGACATACGGTGGAGCCAGGTCCTTTAGGAATAACATTCTCGGTTGAGGTGTTACCCTACTTGACTAATGGAGGAGGTGTGATTTGGTGTGTCGAACGCATGCTAAAATCAAAAACTCAATAAATAAATGGGGAGTAATTCATTAATGATATTTCAATAATGAAGTATCAAATTGAATTTAAATAACAAATAAATAATGAATGAACCCGTGTTATCTAACCCTTGGACCAAGTTATTTCTTCCTTAATTACATTTTGGCACTCCATGATAGTTATAACTTTTATTTCATTTAAATTTCATTACCTTCCTAGATTAAATATAAGAAACCAATAATTAGTTTTGGTGTTATATATTAAGTAGGTGAACAACTGATAAAGCTATTCATGTGAGACAACCCTAGTTTTCCACTATGCTACATTAGGAAAACATAGAAATTGATTTTACCACGCCCTACAATAGGCGTGCGTCAAAACTGGCGCCATTGCTGGGGAGCTAATTAGTTGTTTACTTTACTTTTTCTATTATAAATGTTTAGATAATTTTTTAAAAAAAATCCTAAAAATTATCTTTTTTTGATGAATCCAAACTTCAATTATTCTCCATGGAACAATTACTCACAAGTGTAGGAGGAAGAAACCCACTAAAATGAAGAGGCCCTCCAACGAAGTGATGATGCTCTAATGATAAGGTTCAAACAAAAGTAAAGCGGACTCACAACATGGATATCACTTGAATATTTGATGGTCATGGCCGATGAACTCAAAACTGATATTCAAAGATTCAAGACTAAGAAGAAAGTGCCAGATGTCTTTCTGAATTTCACTGAAGAAATCCATGAAGTTGAATCCAAACTTCATGTAGAGGATCATGAATAACTACCTCCATCTAGAGATAATCAACTACAAGAGGAAAATTCAAATCAAGAATATATTGAAGCTGAACTAACTCAGGGAGTTGAACCTTTCATTGAATCTCTCTCTTCTGATTTTATTGAATCTGAATTTTATGTCACTCCCTCTTGTTTTACATAATCAGATTTAATTTTTTATGACTTGGAGGAAGAAGAAGAAAATTCACCTGTTGAGGAACACATGGAGCTCTATAAGGACATTGATCATCTGCATGAGGAAGCCCATGAAGAGATAAAAGTGGCCATGCTTAAAGAACCAAATCTTCAAACTGCCAACCTTAAAAGGGAAGATTTTAAAATTAATATTTCAAATTTAAAATTTGAATCTATTTTTGATTATTCTTTTCAGGAAGAAAATATGGAGAAACCAATGGATTTCGAAGAAGATGTTTCACAAGTATCAACTGAAGAGGAGGAGGTTCCATACTTCATCTTACCCCCGACATGCAAGTGTCACCTAATTATGAAGTGGGTGGATATGGTGTACTCTATCAATGGAGTCATCCTCAACAAGAACAGAGAACTTCAAACTTGGAATAGAAACATGTGGTGGCTCATTTCCAAGAAGATCCACCCGCCATCAGATTATGGATAATAGCTGGTACTTCCCTCTAGAGGCAGTAAAATAATCCAGGTCCCACTTGGGGGATCGTACCAAGACTTATCTTTACTTGCTTTCTAGGAATTTAGATTCCAATTTCTTTTCATAGAAGTAGCTTAACATTCATCCCAATCCTATATTTTTGAGCTTTGATTACATGATCTTTTCACTTAATTGAGTAATTCTCTTTTGTAGGTTCATGATGGAAGAAGGGACCCCCCCAAAAAAACCAAGATTTATTTCAAAATGGATTTCACTTTTAATGTTTAACTTTGAAACTCCTTACATTTTTGTTTTGTGATTTAAACTGGAATTGAATTCCCACACTTGAATTATATTTTACTTGACATATCTAGGAGACATGAGTTTCTTAGGATTCTAGTGATTCCATGTTTTAAATTTCAATGATAATGTGATTGAATGAGTAAAATGGATAATTGGATGATTAAATTAAAGCGTGGATATTGAGTTGAGAACTCATGATTTGAATGAATTAGTTGATTCTTGTAAATGAAATTTCCCTACAATCTTTCATGCTTTGAATTTCTAAAATTAAAGTGAATTAATTTATTATTATTAATAATTCCATGAGTGATTTTCCAATATTATATTCCCATTCTGAGAGGATTTCTAGACCAAATATTTCTTATTTTATCTTGAGTATATTTCTTGAGTGATCTTGGGACATGCCACCTGCCAAAACTTGTATTGAAACTTTTCAAATCTACAATTGTGAAAAAACACATTTAAAATGATAGAGGCACTACTTTGGCTTGAAACATATTTACCTGAGACCCACCCTTACATTTATCCTTCATTATCCCATATATGCCATGAATTGACTTATAGGTTTAAGCCACATTACATGCTGATATTTCCTTACCTACATGCACTTTTAGTATTTTTGCATGGATATTCCAAAGTAGTTCCTCAATAATTTTAAATGTGTTTTTGCACATTCATAGCTTTGACAAGTTTCAATACAAGTTTTGGCAGGTGGCATGCCCCAAGATCTCTCAAGAAATATGCTCAAGATAAAATAAGAAATATTTGGTCTAGAAATCCTCTCGGGACTGGGAATATGATGTTGGACAATCACTAATGGCATGATTAATAATAAAGAATTAATTCACATGAATTTAAGAAATTCAAAGCATGGAAGATGGTAGGGAAATTCCATTTACATAAATCAAATAATTCATTCAAATCATGTGTCCTAATTTCAAAATCCATGCTTCACATTAATCATCCAATTATCCATTTTACTCATTCAATCTCATTAACATTGAAATTTAAAACATGGAATCACTGGAATCCTAAGAAACTAATGTCTCATAGATATGTCAAGTAAAACATAATTCAAGTGTGGAAATTCAATTCCATTTTAAATCACAAAACAAAAATGTAAGGAGTTTCAAAGATAAACATTAAAAGTGAACACTTTTTTGAAATAAAGCTTGGTTTTTTTGGGGGGGTCCCTTCTGCCATCACGAACTTATAAAAGATAATTACTCAATTAAGTAAAAGGATCATGTAATTAAATCTAAAAAAATATTTAAGGGAGTGGGATGAATACTAAGCTATATCTATGAAAAGAAATTGGAATCTAAATTCCTAGAAAGCAAGTAAAGATAAATCTTGGTACAATCCCCAAGTGGGACCTGGATTATTTAACTGCCTTCAGAGGGCAGTACCAGCTGTTATCCATAATCTGATGGTGGGTGGATCTTCTTATAAATGAACCATCACATGATGTTCTTCCAAGATTGCAGTTCTTTTTTCTTTTTGAGGAGGACTCCATTGATAGACTACACCAGATCCGCCCCCTTCATAATTAGGTACCGCTTGCATGGTGGGGGTAGAATGAAGTATGGAACCTCCTCCTCTTCAGTTGATACTTGTGAAACATCTTCTTCAAAATCCAGTGGTTTCTAGAGATTTGGTTCATGAATGGAATAATCAAATGGAGATTCAAAATTTAAATTTGAAATATTAATTTCAAAATATTCCCTTTTAAGGTAGGAAATTTGAAGATTTGGTTCTTCAGGAATGACCACTTTTATCTCTTCATGGGATTCCTCATGCATATGATCAATGTCCTTAAGGAGATACATGTGTTACTCAACAGGTGAAATTTATATTTGTTCCTCCAAGGCATAGAAAAGACAATCTAATTCTGTAAAACAATAGGGAGTGACATAAAATTCAGATTCAATAAAACCAGAAGAGATAGATTCAATGAAAGGTTCAAATATTTAAGCTGGTTCATCTTCAGTCTCTTATTGATTTGAACGTGCCACTTGGAGTTGATTATCTCTGGATGGAGGTAGGTAGTCATGATCCTCCACCTCGAGTTTGGATTTAGCTTCATGGATTTCTTCAGTGAAATTTGGGAAGACATGTGGAACTTTCTTCTTAGCCTTGAATCTTTGAATGTCTATTTTGAGTTCATCGGCCATGACCATCAAATCTTCAAGTGATATCCATGTTGCGAGTCCTCTTTTATTTTTATTTAACCTTATTATTAGAGTATCATACCTTCGTTAGAGGGCCTCCTCAGTGTAGTGGGTTTCTTCCTCCTACACATGTGAGTAATTGTTCGATGCAGAATAATTGAATTTTAGATTCATCATGGAAAGATAATTTTTATAATTTTTTTAAAAAAACTATCTAAAATTTTAAAATAGAAAAATTAAAGTAAACAACCGATTAGATCCTCAGCAACGGTTCCAGTTTTGATGCACGCCTAACCTAGGGCATGGTAAAATAAATTTCTATGTTTTCCTAATGTAGTACAGTGGATGACTAGGGTTGTATCACTTGAGGAGCTTTATTAGTTGTTCACCCACGTAATCTATATCACCTAAACTAATTATTGGTTTCTTGTATTTAATATAGGAAGGTAATGGAATTTAAATTAAATAAAATTTATAACTATCATGGAGTGAAAAAATGTAATTAAGGAAGACAAAACCTGGTCCTAGGGTTGTATAACAAGGGTTCATTCATTATTTATTTGTTATTTAAATTAAATTTGATAATTCATTATTGAAACCTTATTAATGAATTAATTCCCATTGATTATTTAGTGTTTTATTTTAGCATGCATTCAACAGAGCAAATCACACCTCCTCCATTAGTCAAGTTGGGTAACACCTCCATCAAGAATGTTATTCCTAAAGGGCCTGGCTCCATTTTATGCCATTTCATCCCTTATAGAAACCCCAACTCCACCATATTAATGTTTTTACTATGATAATGGAGGGAAATGATTAGTCAATGAAAAGGAATGGATTTGTAAATAGTGTTGTGGTGGAAAATCGCCACACCCGTGCAATATTTTAGCCCCTCATTTTTGAGGATAATAGGTCATGATGGATAGAAGAAGAAGAAAATATAAGAATTAGATTAGGGTTGGAAGATAAATATAGATGGTAGAATATGTAAACACTTGAATAAAAAATATGAAAATGTATTACATTAGAAAAGAAAACTAAATTAAAAAGAAAAGAAAGAAAATTCCAATGTTAGAAGCCCATACCTAGGAATCCTCTATAATTTCGGTGTCGAACTCCTTCATCGTGGGTTAAATCCTCCTTCTATAGGCCAAGGGATGCCATCCTTGGGTCTTCAAAGTTTAGATCTTCAAAATCTCAGTTTAAGATTTATTGCAGATTCTATCCACTGAAGGTTTGATCCTAGTATACCAATTTAATTGCCTAATTTTGGCATGGTGTATTCACAAAAGATGTTTCAAAATATATTTTACGACTCTCCAAAAAACTTCATCTTTATCATAACTCTTTAGAAAGAGATATATCCAATTAACTTCGAGATGTTATTCTGACTGAATGTTTTCTTTTTCTTTCTCCAAACATTGAGTATCCATGAGATGCCTTAATGAAGGTAAATCTTTATAATATTCAACAAAAGAAGTTCCCATTTAATTGTCTTTCCATTACAATTGGAATCACCCCAATTGGATGTATTGTGAATGATTTATGACCAGTTCATTGATGTGGGGTCCACACAGTCATCTAGATTAATCTTCCAACTTGATTGAATTTTTAGGACCCTTGGATGGATGAATTAAATCCTGGTCATGAATAAAAAGATAAAGAAAATAAATATAGTAATACAATAAAAAATTAATCACATAAATTGGATTTATATTTTAAAATATATGTGTGAATGATCAAAGTGATTAAAACATGTCAATATTTCCAAATTAATCTGCTTTTATATTTAAGCTCAAAACACCCTATAAATCCAAAATTGATGTAAATAACATAAATTGATAAATTATAAGTGATTAAATTATTGAATTATATTTAAAAAATGATGAAAATATTATCTCTATCAGTTACCAAATTTGTTATAAATAAAAATAAAAACCCATTGAATATAAAGGATGTGTTTTTATGAAAACCTATTTAAAAGAGAATAATTGTGTTTATAAAAGCATATAACTCTTTATGGATTTTTAGTTAATGAAAAATATATGTTATATATTAAATTTAATGTTTAAATTAATCTTATATGTTTTTTATATATGATATAAGAAAAAATTCAAATTTTCAGATAAAAGAAGTATTTTTTAAAAAATGCTGTTTTACCACCTTTTGATGGAGAACCCTTTTTAAATCTATTTTTTTGTGACTTTTATATATTATATTTTACAAAATAAACTTATAATATAGAATTGGGACATCAAAATTTATTTTGGATAAATTTTTGGTAATTTTATGACAAATTTCATTTTTTAATGAATAGTGAAAAAATAGTACATTTTAATTCAAAACTGCATTTTCATCTTATTTATTTATATAGTTAGATTGCCATTTTAATTGGTTTTAAAGTTTAATTGGATTAAGTTTTTATCATTTAATTCAATTATGTTTATTGTATGTAATTTCAGTTTTTAATTGGACATAAACACATATCAATTTTTTGATAGTTTTTACTTCTTAAAAACCCGCTTTTTGGTTTTGACAACGGAAATTAATTTTAAATTAATTTATGTCAATTAGGTGTTTTGAATTTGGAAAAATGGATTCAATATTTTGATACATGAGGTCCAAATTGTTTAAATAAGTGTGTTTTATTTTTTGACATTATGAATAGTAACCTCATTAATTATTTTTATTTACCATGGTTAAAGAGTAAATTAGATAAATATAGGTAAAAAATAATATTATAATAATATAAAAATACTCTAACACATGTCCTAATACTATTTTATGACATATGGACGACTATGGGAATCCTTGTGTCGATTTTAGGACCCCATGGATCCACTTGGGAGTGATAATGACATGTTATAATAATTAATTTAAAGTAAAGAGAAAAATAACACATACATGCATCTTCTTACTAAAGCAATTTTTTATGTGGTTATATAAGTGATCTCTTCAACTATAAATATTAATTATAAAGATAAAAATATTTCCTATATCATTTTATTTTATTTATAATTTTTAGACATTAAATAAATAAATTTAATTATGACATAATGATGATGCAGTGATTGCTTCATTAATAAAGGATGCAAATAAATGATATTTTAAATATTAAAATAAATATTATTTGACATAATTTATGTCTTCCACAAATTTTATAGGTGAATAGGAAATTTTAGGTTTGATTAAATGTTTTTTTCGAATGAATCAGTTTGTTATGAATTTGTAAAATGTCAAGTATGAATAGTGTCCAGAATTGACATAATTCATAACTTAAAATATAAAATAGTTTATTAAATGATATTAAATTCATTAAAATATAATATTATTCCAAATGGTTAAGATAAGTCCAAATATGTTATAAATGGATTTTTTGGGTCTTTTGACATGATATGGTAATTACATTAACTCACAATGTGTAAATAACATGATATCACGTTAAGATTAAAAAGGGTAAAATAAGGGTTAAACAAAAAAGATAAGGATAATAAAATATTAAAAAATTGTCTAAAAATTATTGGATGATGGGTATTAAAACACTAATCTTATATTTTAATTAAATGAGTTTTGGACCATTAGTAATCGGAATTAAATTTATAATAAATTAATGTTTCAGGACTTTTCTAAAAGTGCCCCTCCTCCCTCTTATAAAAGGCCACAAACTCTACCCACTTTATCACACATCTCAATCCCTTTGGCTCATAAAAATTATAATAAAATAATATCCCGACATCCTTACCTTACTCCTATAATTCTTACCTTTGGTAGAAGGCAATTCAAGAAATCCTTTTGTCACAAATCAAAAGAAGTTACCCGATTTAGAGGTAACGTCTTCTCTTAAGTTAATTTCTTTTATTTTCCTTATCCACTCCCTATGATATTCTTATTATTTGATTAAATAACAAATCAAATATCATAAATATACTAGTATGTTTTTATAATAATGATTCTAACTACACTTACACACACCTCCATCTAATGGATACAAACATACTGTTTCTGTGTACAGAAAATTGTTGCTTCACAAAAAGATGATTGATCAATTTTCTCCTACCACATATCATGGTGACCATTATGATGGAAATATATTTATATATTATATATATTATATTTATTTTTTATCTATGCTTATTTAATTTTTATTTACAACATTCCTTTATGCTTTCCATAATGTGTAAATATGATAATTTCAATTGAGGAAGTGCGGACTAAGACCCCCTCAAAGTGATATGATTTGTTCATTCCATACTTGGAATGTATAAAGTATAGTATAAATGAACTTATGTAACATATATAACACATATATTATACTTTAATTATAATATAACTTTGTATCATTTAGTTTTCATTCCTATAATATGACAAAGAAATGAAAGGAGCGTTCATGTGTACATATGACCTACCGTCTCCATAAACAGTGCATTTAATTTCTTATCTCCAAATGTTTTGGACTATTATAAATACATATATAATGGATATATATGTTATTTAAATCATGAATAATATTCCATATATTATGGAGTTTTGACCACATGGATAATTTTTATCAAAACAAGTTCATTTTTGACTCAAATACCGAACATCGACAAAACGTCCGATATGAACTCAAATAATTTACTAATTGATATAACATGATAAGAAGTGATATAAAATGAATAATAAACATTAAAAAGGTTATAAATAAAGTATAAATTAACCTAAGTTTATTATTCTACAAATTAAAGAATGAACAAGACAAGTCGCACCGAGGTAAGGGATTTCGTTTCAATCTCCTTTCATTGAGGCATTTCTTGATAATATACACCTCTATTATTTTATAAGGTGTATATAAAGCCACTATAAAATTTCATATCCATATTTTATATATACTAATTTTATTTATGAATTCACAGAAATTAATATTTAAATGTTCAATGTGGTATGGGACACCTTGAACGTTTAAATATTTAATTATCAAATCTTTGTCTTCATGATATTAATTTACATATTTATTTACATGGATATAAAAGGATTATAAAAGTCATTTTATGTCTATCTATAATTTCATTATTTTTTTAAAAAATGAATATTTTTATGCAAATAATTTTACTTTCTTTACAAAATGACAAAAGGAATGTTATTTGTTTTAACGTATACGATGATAACGAATTCTCCACCACCATAATCATTATTTGTTATTTGGATTAATCTATATGACTTAATTTATTTTAAATAAATCCCTTATTCCTTTATTTTTGTATCTTGGTATTGAAAATGGGATCTTAAATGAAAAGATTATTTTTATACAGAAATGTTTATCATATGGGATTAGATGAGTTTTTGAAAAGGGTTTTTTGATGCGCGTGTTTTATTCATAAAATGGTACGTGAGCATTAGATGAGACGGGTGAGCATGATATAGATTATACGAAGGGTTAATCCCCATTATATTTCACAGGTGAGCCCGATATAGCTTATATGAAGGGTTGATCCCCATTATAGCTCACAGTTTGGCCCAATATATCTTATACAAAGGGTGATCCCCATTATAGATCTCCAATTTGGAAGTCAACCATATGGTTATTCCAATTAGAAGATGTTTGAAATTGTTTTATTTATATGATTCTCTAATTAACCTAAATGAGTTTTAATTTCTTAATATTAGGCTTAGTGTTTTTCATTTAGAAATAAGTACGAGTGTTATTCATGTGAAAATGTTTTGTTTCATCTTCTCAAAGAGCATTGAAGGGGTCATCAAGTTTTAACTAGACTAATGGGTTTTCTTTATTTTTATGTCCCTTACTAATATTTTTGTGATCATACCATGTTTTAAATGTTTTCATAGGATTTAAGGGAGAATATTGTCAAGGATGGAATCAAGGAAAAGTTAGGATGATTAAACATGAAAAGAAACCAAGTTTATTTTTAAAAGTTTTATTTTTATGGAAGAAACGAATATTGTTGGAAGTGTTCACTTTTTATTTCTGTGTTTTTGTTATGTAATAGTTATGGACTAATTCTCTAAAGCTCTAAACCTAAAAAGATCCTCAATGTGAATTCTTTACTTAACTCAAGATTATGTAATGTTTAAGGTTGGGGCCTTACATAATCTCTAATATAAGGTGGTTATGAGAACTTGATCCACTAATATGAAATCCACAAGTCTATTTGTCGTTGGATGTTCCTATTTTCAGATGTGTGTGATTTTACTTAGAATTTAATATTATTATAAATTCATACCATGAGTTATATATTTTTATGTATTTTCATAAACCATGATGACATACGTTCATGGTGAAGTTAGGTGCATTGGGTGCATCACGATGATATTTCATTAATGAATAATGTGAGTAGGGATTGGTATCTTATATTCTTTAATAAAATTTTATATCTCAATACCTTTAATGGTAATTAAAATTCCTAATTAAATAAATTACTTTGGAGTTATATCAACTAATTCATTTTCAAATAGTGAAATAAAAGTACATCAAGCCCATAGGTTGATGACACCAGTGTTAAATATGCTTGATTATAGATATAATTATGAATGAATTATATAAAAAATTTTATGTTCACAGGTGGTTATTTTCATTATGACATTTAATGTATTTCTCTATAGATTCCAGGGAGTGTTTGTAGACACTAACCTTTGAATTTAGGTAGTTCTGCCTAATGTCCCTTAGAAAGGGGCCTAGAGGTCCGCACATTAAGTGTATTTAGAACCACCATTAAATTCTATTTGAATTTAATATGTTAAATAAATATTATTCCCATATGTGGTTTAATAATAATTTATGTTTGGATGTTCTCATATATTCATTCTCCAATTATTTTATAGAATATTATGTGAGTTTAATAATAAAAAATATTTATTTTCCATATAATTTTAAATTATGTGAATATATAATATTTATTTATTTTGGTTTACGAAAAAGGTAAAAAATATTTATTTATTTGGTTATGTGAATATTTAATAAATATTTTTTCACTGGTTTTGTGAATATATATATTTATTTATTGGGGAATGACACATTAGTATTTATTTATTTAAATAAATATTCATTACTATATTTCTAATAAATATTGACAAGGATTGATGGGTCGAGTTTAATGGTTAGATGAGAAATTATATATTCAATATTATTTGAATAACTGTGAAATAATTTATTCATGTAAATAATATTTATTTATCAATGAGTTTTTCACATGTCAAGTAAATAATAATAATAATAATAATAATAATAATAATAATAATAATAATAATAATAATAATAATAATAATAATAATAATAATAATAATATTTAGACATGGGGTTCACTAGGGATTAAGAGAATTATAAGAGCCAATGCGCAATTATTATTATCTAAACCCTAAATGTATTTAAACCCAGTTATGATATTCTCTAACTTAACCTATCTATTCTAATCATAGTGCACATTGAATTCTAGATATTCCTCTCAATCCCTAGAGATATCATCATTTAGAACACTCTTAATAATAGTGAGAGATTCTCCTCCTCCACCCTATCATGTCTAGAGAGAACCCGAGCGATTCCTTCTCAAATTGAATGATTCTATTGTGATTAATGATGAACAAAAAAACTGTTCTAACACTAATGGATTAGTAAAATGATGTTTTTATGTTCTTATATTACATGTGTGTCATCTATATATGGGTTATACCCTTTAATCCTCTCACTACAATGCTGGTACACCAGGAATTGGTCTACTTATTTATCAATGAAGAAGAAATTCCAATGCATGGTAATTCTTAGTCTACCTAAAATAACTATAAATTATATTTGATGATATCATTCTCTTGGTTATGGTGTTTAAGTTAATTAATCTTAGATTTAATCAATTGGTTTTGAGTAACTATTGTAATTTAGAACTAAGATTATTTATCAATTAAGATAAAAATACAAGCCATCTAATTCCCAATATAAACTTTTCTTATGTTTCAAACCTTCAGATCAAAACAGAGGTTAGAAGAGAATAGGACCACACTTCGATGAAAGGAATAAGGGGGGGGGGCTTTGATCATGCGTATTGAGAAAATTATGGATGACCATGTTTTTAATAAAACACATAATTAATTTAATTTAAAAATTAAAAAACTAATAAAAGGCCACAAATTATCCAATATCACACCAGTCAGTAGACTAGGGACCACTATATGGTGAGTGGTTCACCTATGCTTATAACCCCATTATTTTATCCATCAAGTACCCTATAATAGGCCATTGAGCACCTGATTTAATCTATCACTTTTGACAAATTCTCCACCACCAAGACAATTCCTCAATTTTTGAGCCGATTTCTCCACCAATTACTCCAACAGTTAAAAAATACCAATGCACACATGGAATATCATGATGAAGCATAGTGAATAGGTTTTTTCAACTAAAACTCATTATTGGATACTAAAAATATATGTTCCCAAGTCTTCTTAATTAATTCATCTTCCAAAAAATTCCCATTCCAGCGATGTATATCGTCTCAAAGTCAAGCAACTATAAGTACTCAACCTACCTTCTCCACCGAAGGTATAGGTAGTGTTGTGAGGATTTTTAATTAATGATCTTGTGTTCAGTGTGAACTATAAATTTTATTCTTAATAGAAATAAAATATAATAATTTAGTGTTTACACCACCATTTGCATCTCTAAATGTTTCAAGTAGTTTCACTCATGTGGACTTAGCTTCCTGGACCCATAAGAAACTACTCACTCATCCCGCATTAAGACTTACCCAAGTAAAAATCATGATGAATCTTAAAAAGATGTATAATAATTAGTTTAATAAGGTAAATCTAGTATCAGTTTGGTATTTACCCTGTTATTAATCCCTAGGAAGTATCTCTCACACTGCTCATACCACTCAAACCTTTCCCCCTTCTCAGTTAGGGTCATTATCTACGATTCCAATTAGAAGAAGCCTTAAATAAACCTCTTGTATTAGCCTATCAAAACCAAGAATATATAAATCCCAAACACATTCTAGTAATACTCCCAAGAGACTAAAAAATAAACCATCTCAAGGTACACTAATATTCCTAACTCACATTCCCTAATAAACACACATCTCTGATCTAGAAGTGATACTTTGAGAGCATGGCATAAAGTTGATGTTCTATCAAAGTAATCAACACAATTTATAGGTGTCGATCATTATCCTTCTATATATAAGATTATGCTATTGAATAATATATAAAAAAAACCACCAATGAATTTAAATATAGACATAAAAACCTATTCATAATGTCTATAATACTTCTATTGTGTTTGTAACTTTGAAAACCATCACAAGGTACTAATGTATGTCATATCTACTCATGAAAGTAGTCTATGGAATATCCTCTATCCCCACCATAACTGGTGATATATATAACATATATCGATCTAGGGGTATCATTTGGATATCCTATTCTGATAAAATAGATCATTAATATGATAATTTGGATACTATTTCTTCATTTTCACCCAATTTAGCCTTTGGTAATCCATGCACAAGGAAAAAATTCCATAACCCTTCTTAGAGAACAAAATAGGATCGACCCTAGGTAAAGTGATCAGAAAAATAAATTCCTTCACTTATAGTTCCTCTAGTTATACCTCTAACTCTATCGTCTTAGATGATTCTATCCTCTAAGGAAGAATACATATGGGTTCTATACCCAGATCCAAATCGATTGTAAACTCAACCTTCCTCTCAGGTGGAAAACCTAATAAGTCCTTGGAATAAAATCCTAATAAAGGTTGACCATAATATTAAATACTAGTTGTAATGTATCCTCCTCATCCCCCAAATAAAATATCAGAAACTAGAAGTTTATCAAACCCAACTACAAATTTTTAGGTTCTAAACAGCTTGTCTGCAAGTCTCACTTCCCAATGAAAGTATAAAATTCAATCATTGGAGAATTTCAAGACACTCATCATGGGATGAAATTGTTGTATAACCTATAAAAATCCAAAAAATTCATACCAAGGATCACATCAAAGTTACTCATATCAATCACTAGTAAATCCCTCAAATTATTGGACCTTCTCACTATTATGATGCATCCTGAGAATCTCTAAAAACCCCTAGACCATCTCTCCAAATGAGTGATAAGAGTCAATAGTATCATAACTTGAATAACAACACAAAATCCTTAACTAACTAAGAAAAAAATGAATATATGTGTAGTATAAGAATAAAAAATAATTCATAAAAAACTTGAAGCTACAAGGATCATACCTCACACTATCAAGAGGTTCTAACCACTTTTAACTAGAGTTTTCTCAAATAAGAAAAGATATCCAAAGATTAAGCCCTCGACCTAGCCTCCTATCACATAGCTAACCTAAGTAGATCAAAATTTATTCCTGTACTTCCCCAACTATAGAAACTATATCCCCTTCCCTGATTTGGTTGATCAGAACAACCCTAACCACCACTTTGATGTGATATCTGAAAAGGATCAAACAAGTATGGTAAGTACTGAGAGGGGGGGGGGTAATCAGTGCCTAAATTTATTTTACATACCCTATAATCCATAATTATTATTCAACAATGATATCATTAAGAAAATAATATTGAATTAAATAGGGATCACAACATGTTTGTTAATAAGGTTCACCTCCCTAAGGATGATTACAACCTTAGTTTATATTGGTTTTTATCTCACTAACACACATCTATTGTTTTATTATCAAGATAGTTATAGGTAAGGGTATAACCTTGTACATACTATAAGATTTTGGCACTAAAGAGTGAAGTATAATCAGTCACTTATTGAATAAATACAATAATATATCTTCGAAGATAGATCACTAGTAGAAATACCAACCTCTAATAAACTCGATAGAATATGACATTCTTCTAATTCTCACCACATCCTTTTATAGTTGTTATCTTCACTCAGAATTTCTTTACAAAATGATATATAAATTCTCTAATAACTCTCATATGGTGCCTTTTTAAATATATTCACTTAAATAAATGAATTAAATCTTTACACTTTTAGGCACATTAATTTTAATGGAGACTCAACCTGTGTAAATGATCTTATAACGTCCACATGATATCAAAAATCTCATAGCCATTTATTTCTCATTTATTTATGTTCCACAAATACCACATGTAAAATCTTATGTTGATATTATGTATTCTTAGAGCCTCATGTGGTAGACCAAAGTTCTCCAAAACTTCCTCCAACATTAATTAATTAATCAAAAGTAAAAAAATCATGATATTTAAGGCATTGAATTACCATATTATATGGAATGATAAAGTTTAATCTCAAATTTATCAGAATTTTCATTCTGATTTTTCTCAGAATGTAAAAATTCCAGATTTCAAAAATCTTATGAGACTTTAAATTATTATGGGGCCCAAATTCATAAACAATATCTCATTGAAATCATATGATTATAATTTCATACAAGTTCAATGAAGTTATAATGAATTTTTATATTTTATGCTTTAGAAAAATTTATATTTCCAGTGCTCAAAGTGATACCCATTATAATTCTATACTTGTGCACCTGCACTTATTTAAAGTTCTAAAATTATTTTAAAAGTCATACACAACTCTTGAAAAGTCATAAATAGGATGGTAAAATTGTCCATAACATAGTAAATAATGATAACAATAAAATAAGTAATATGTGGTTCAAGATAGAAGGTAACAAAAGAACTTTTCATGAAACTAATGATCATTATCAACAATTCTTGCACACCCATGCTTGAACCTTTGCCTCTGACTCTCTTCCAATAAACATATAGAAGACAGTGTTTATTCAATCATTATAAATTTTATTTGACATGAATACTGGTTCAACAATGATAACATTTAAATTAGTATTCCTCTCCCCCTTATTGGAAATTAAATAATATTGATTAGTTTTTAGGGATCCATTTTGAATTCCCTTAGATCGATGAGATCACTAAGAGTGGGATGTGGTGAATCAGTTATCTGTTTTAATTTTTATGAGTTCTCTTCTCAAACTCAACCTATGTGGTCAGTTAGTTCCTCAATCTACACACAATTAAATAACTCATCCTCCCCTCGTATGCAACATGAATGAAGTAATCATAACACACAAGGATTTATATGGTTTATAAATAAAATCATTGTACCTATTGTGGTTGATTATTTTCCCCAACCCACAGATTCTCAAGTATAACTCTTGTTATCAATTTACAATGGGTATGGGTAGTTGTTATACTTTCCCATAGTGCTTCACACACTAACAATGATTCATACAATGTTCCAAATCTATATTCCCAAAATAGAATGTAGCTTAACACTATGTGCCACTTGAATTTAGGATCCCCAACAATAAATACCTCTATCAGATCCTAGTTTCTTCTACACCACCTAAAGGTAATCCTCTTTTATAGACATAGCATATCACTAATATTATCATGTACATTTATTAAACAAATTTAATGTTCAATTATCTTAATTAGTTCTTCTAGTCTTGAAACTCTTTCATGATCATAAAATATATGGATCTTCCTCAATATAATAAATACTCGGTGGCTCAGATTTTCTTTTCCTTCCAATGAACTCTTGGTTGCAGTCTCCTAATTTTTCTTCACTTTGATAATTTGCATTTATCAGGTTTCTTAGTATTCTTCCTTCTTGAGTGATTCTAGTTATATTAGTTCTCACTCAGTTCTATATACCCACTCATGTGTTATATCCATGATATTTATTTTATTCTTCATACTTAATAATTTTATTCTTTCTCGTTAATCACAAAAGCTAAACTCTCTATCTAAGAAAATTAAAATACTATCATCAACATAAGTATCCATAAATGGAATAAATTGAAGTTTTCTTGTCCTCTATCTAAAAACATGATCATAGAATACCCACTTTTGATTTCTCATGATATTTTGGTGCTCATCTCAAAAATATATCTTGTAGAATAGATCCATATGTTGATTTATATAAATACCCTTTTGATATTTCTCCTCAAACTAGTATCTTGTAACTTTAAAGTTAATAATATAAAATAAAATTCTCTTTATATTATTCAAAAACTCTACATTAATAATATTTATTTCTATACACACAATTAAAAAATAAATTATACAGTCACAATATTAGTGGTTTAGTTCATGGTGAAACACTGCTCACCTAAAATTCAATCATCAAATTAAACCTCTACCACAAATAATCTTATTTTTATTATAATTTAAATAGTTTTAAATAATTCATCTTGAATTAGAAATGATTTTATGATATATAAGTTATGAATAATAGTATAATATTAAACTCATTTAAGCATACAATATTCTTGAAAATTCATGAAACTTATTTTTCTCATCCACATTAAACTTATTATTGATCGTTATCTTGAATATCACACACCTTAAGACTTAGAGATGTTCAAGAAAATGATATTTTTATTCCTGAAAATAAATTCACTTTTGATCTCAAGAAATCAATCACTATCCATGATTTTTCACAATGAATATTATTATTAATTTAAGATTGAATCAATATTAATTTTGTGATGATTTTTACTGATAAAAAATGGATTTTAAATTGATTGATTTAAATTTCCATTAAGATTATAAAATATAGAGATTTAATATTTTAGTTTTCACATTGGATATTACACATCACATTGATGTTGACGTAGCATAGATGATGTTTACATATCTCATGTCAATGAAGAAGTAGAATCATGATTTCATAGAAGGATTTATGGTTACATAGACTTGGATTCATGCTTTTATAGACCACTAAATGATTATTAAGGACATCATGCTTTAGTATATTATGGTTATGAGGATATATAATTCATACTTATATAGTAAGGATTGCTTTTACATATGGTGGAATTTATACATATGTAGAAATGGATGATGCTTATATATAAAAAAGATGATGGTTATGCAATACATCGATGATATTTACACACAATCGAGATGTTTCTTATACAAAAATGAATTTTATAAATTATTAGTACATAAGTTCAATATGATCCTTATGTACTTATTATTCCATTTCTTGTTTTCATGATCAAATCAGAAGTTCCTAGATTTCACTTCCTCCGTCTTATATCCTCTTCATCTCTTATTGGGGCCTTCCCAAACAATCATTTAACAAATCAAAGCATTAATCATTCTACACATTACACCAACACATATTGATATAATTTTACATAAAATAACTAATTATATAATTTAAAATATACAACTAAATACATGGTCCTAATAATACCACCTTTGTGTTTATTTTTAATACACAATTTCTCAAAAATAAATTTTTCTGATGTAGATCAATTTCTTATCCCCTTATTGACAATAAGTACAATTAAAGTGAAGGGAATTTATCATCTAAACTTATGCTAATTAATTTAAAAATATGAATATAAAATTTGGATAACTTGATGAGATACGAATTGAACCATATATTTTCCTCAATAATGAGCCTTAGGTTATTCAACTCTAAGTATTTTAGGATAACTTAGTGTAAAAAAGGAGTGAGTAACCAAGTGAGTCAAATCATTCCAAGAACTAATATAATATGTGATTCTAATTTAGTTTTTCATTTCAAGAAATTCATGGATATAATTAATGTGAAATATATATTCTGAAATCTTGTAAAAAAATAAATTCAAAAAATTTAGTGCACATTGAAAACAACTCGCTTTTAACTCACTATATACCCCATAATAAAATGATTCACATGATTCAAAATAGTTATTAGACCTTAAAAACTTACCTCAATATTAAATTTTTTATAGTCTATATAGAAATTCAATATTTTCATAAACCACATGTTTGAAGAATATTTTTCCTCATTTTATACCCCTCAAGGGTTTCATTCATTTATTCTCCCTCATGAAAGTCATAAAAATACATGAAAAGTCACTTCTTTGTTGTATAATGTATACATCCATCAAAATTATCCATTAATTCCTCGCATGTTAGAATAATATCAACAATAAATAAGGATATAAGGTTGTACCTATTTTATCATCAATAATAGCAAAAAGTCTGCGATTTTCTTCTTAACCAAGACTTTTCATTCCTTTTCTTGTTATTTTGGGAATAATTCTTCATAATCCATTTTTTATAATAGTAATCAATAGATTTATTATCTTCCTTATTCCATTGAACCACTTAGTTTTGTGGATAAGTATTCTCTACATCAGTTACCAAGGAAAACTCTTTGTTTGATACTCAGTCTTTCTTCCTAAAAAATTCTTCTTATACTAGTAAGATGGTTATAAAATATATTTTCCCTTGGAAAATTTGTCTACATATTTTGTATAATATTATTTAATTTTCATAACATTACTTATCGAAAACCTATGACTAATTTTAGCCTTGTCTTATAAAGTATATTAGTCTCCTTTAGATATAATATATATTTAAGTTTTCTCCATTTTTTAATTATCCAGTTTTTATGGCCAAACTGTTAATCGTTATTGCTTTGTATGCTCAGTCTTATTGATTGGTTTGCTTTCTTTTTATGTATTTTGAATTTTCTTCCCTTTAAAAACAGATGGATTATCTCATGGTAGGAAAGTTTTCACTCTCCATCTTTGTGATATTGTTGATCACACCTACAAACAATCTCATTCAACCACACAAGTTTAATTTTTTCATAGTCATACTTGGTAGATTTTGAGTCATGCCCTATTTTCTTAGAAAACATACTCTTTGTTTCCCAATGTTACTACCCATATATTAATACTTCCTCCATGTTAAATAACTACTATACGATCACGAATAAGATCTTTGTATATGCCTTCCAAAATATCATCAATAACCTCAAAACTTAGATATATCATTTTGATGATGAATAATTCAAGATTTTAGATGTTGCGGTCCTTCCTCAAATTTTTATTTCTTCTACCTCGAGTTAGTGGTCTTGTTGACCCTCTCCTCTATTCCTTTAATATAGTGGAGTGTTTGAAACTTTTATTTTTTGTCGAAACCTCATCAAATTTACTTTTATGACCTATACTATTAGTAAAAATAGATTCAATTTGAAGCTAATTGGGTGAAATTTTCATCATTTTGTTTGGATCCTTCATCATACTAGCTTGAGAGGAATCAACCTTGAACTTTACTTACCTTTGAAAGTATTATATGGATTTCTTTAACTAATTTTGAGGTCTAATATATATTTTTTGTGTCTCATCTATCTCCTCCTCCCTTTTAACTAACTTTTCTTCCAAAAATTTGAATATCTTTTCTTGCTCAGCTATTTTCAATCTAAATTTATCAATATTATTAAAAAAATTCTTCCTTATTGTCATACTCATCTTTATTAAAAACCATATTGTTATTTTATTTCACCAGTTTTCTATTATTTTTCTTGAACTATGTATTCTTCTCAAGAAAAAAATCCAAATCAATTTTAATCATCCATTGGAGACCTCTTCTTATATCTCCAACATCATACCTGTTTGATGAATCAAAACATTTATTAACATGAGATAAAAAATAAACTTTATCTTCTTATTCACTGCTTGTTGATGAGTTAGAATCTTCCTTCTTACTCTTAAAGTTTCTTATTTCAAAACCATAATACGTCCTCTTTCTTGAGTATTTATTTTCTATTCTTACCCCATTTTTATTTTTGATATTTCTCATCCTCCTCATTAGAATCATATTGTAAAATATTCTTCTTAGGATAATTAGTGAAAAAAATATAAATTGTCATTGCAGTTTAAACACATTGGTTCTTGTTTACCTTTTCCTTTCATTTTTCCCTGCCTAAAATTCTTTGATAAAATGGTGAAAATATTATTGGAAACTTTATAATCTATCACATTTTCATAATCACTAGATTCTTCCACTTATTCGTCTTTGAGATTAAGTTTTCCCATGTATTCAAAATCTATATCGTCATTATATTTCTTTTTAAGAGATCTATTCTTTATCATATCGCATTATATGATAATGTTATGAATTTCATCCAAAATAAATCATCCATGTATTCCAAAGGTGAAGACTTTTGATCAAATATATTGATAAATTTTCTCATCAACTTCTTTAGAATGATAAAACCATAAAATTTTTCACCAAAATATTGGATATTTCTATCAGTATCATTTACTATAGAAAAATAGTCTTGGAAAATTTCCTCATTAGTCATTTTAATATCTTCTAACATGATCCTCTAAACATAAAACTTGGATCCCATCAATTTAATATTTCATTCATAATTACTTATCATATTGTCCTAAATTTTATTTATAGTTTGAAGTCCCATGAATTTTTATATACCTTTTTTGATAAATACATTAGTATTGAATTTTTCACTTTTCTATATACTTAAAAAATTTATTATCAGTGAAGGTTATTGGGGAAATCCTTATATTTTGGTTGAAATCCCACTACTATCGTATTTATCACTTCCAGGATAAGAGATAGAAGGTGGAGAAGCATCCTACTCTTCCAGTTGTGATAGTCACTAGAATAAAATGTTGGAACACCTTTGGTGTTTTAATATTTTTGGTTGTATATACTTTGAATCTTCTTAGATATATCATAGGTAACTTCTTTTTGATACTAATTGAATTTACCATATATAAATAACATCACTTAGAGTAGGGGGGGTGAATCAGTGATCCTTTATTTCTTTTTTATGATTTATCTTCTCAAAATCAATCTTCATGGTTTGTTAGTACCTCAATACACTCAAGATGAAATAAATAAAACTCACCTAATATTAAATAGGAATTAAATAATCACAACACAAAATAATTTACAAGGTTTGACCATAAAATACAACTCCTTACCATGTTTGATTAGTCTCCCCAACCAATGTATTCTCCACAATAAATCTTGTCATTAATTTAAAATGGGTGTGGGTAGTTTTTATCCTTTTATATAGTGATTTAAACACCAACATTGAGGAATAAAATGCTACATATCTATATTCCCACTAGATAAAGTAGCTTCACACTATACACCAATTGAAGTTTTGATCCAAAATAAGAAAGACCTCCACCAGTTCTTGGTTTCTTCTATACCACCTAAAGATAAAATTACTCCACAAACAGGCTGGATCAGCAATTTTATCTTTAAGTTTCCCCAATAACATCAATATACCATTCTCTCAATAAGTTATTCTAGTCTTGAGACTCACTCTAGATCCTAAAATATCTAGATCTTCCTCATTTTACTGAATACATTGTGGTTTAGGTCATCTTATCTAGAAATTAACTCTCATATCTGATCTTCTGATTTTTCTTTTCTTTGGTGCTTTTCAAGTATCGAGATTCTAAATCTTCTTTATTTTAGAGAGTTTCCAATTCTATTGATTCACACTTTGTTCTATACTCTGAATCATGTGTGTAATCTATGATATTTATTTTATTTTTCCCACCAACTAATTTTCAACATTCTCAATAACCTTTAAAAGTAAGCTCACTAGCCGAGTATAGTAAAATACCATCATGAACATCAGTATCTATAAATGAAATAACTTGAAGAATTTGTATCCTCTATACAAAATCTTGATCATAGAATACTGAATTTTTATTTAAAATGATATTTTTGTTCACTTCTAAAAAATATATAATGTGGAATAGATCTGTATATTGATTTAAAGAAATAACCTTTTGATATTTATTATCAAACTACTAGCTTAGAACTTCTAGGTTAAGTTCAGAAAATAAAAATCCTTTTATCTTATAGAACACCTCAACAGAAATAACCTTTATTTATGTAAACATAAATACTCAATAAAATATAAATTCAAGACATGACTATTTTAGTTCATGGTGAAAAGTTTCTCACCACAGATTCAAACTCTATATTAACTAGTATTTCCATCATCAGAACAAACATTCTCTCCTAAAACTTATTGGGAATCACAAATGATTTTTTATATATAATCTCTAATGAATAGCATGTTCTTAGACTCATTTAAGCCTAAATTCTTCTTGAAAATCCACAAAATTAATTTTTCAGATTCACGTTACACTTTTTCCTAATCATAAACTTGAATCTCATACACCTTGAGTGTTGGAGATTTTTAAGGAAATAAGAGAAAAGTTACAACATCATCAAAGTAATTTTTATATTTATCCCTAAAAATAAATTCACTTTCCATCTCAAGAAGTCACTTAGTGTCCAAGAGTTTTCACCATGAATTTTAATCTCAATTTTTAATTGAATCACAAGTACTTTTGTGGAATTTTGATCTATGAATAATAGTTTTGACATTGAATTATTTAAATTTATATCTAGATTATAGAATATAGAAACATTATATTTTAGTATTCATAGTAGTAATGTCTTGGATTTTCCATGAATTATTTTTAAATATTATATGAATTACTTTTGAGACCAGGCACTAAGATGACATGCAATTATAAGGCCCAATGTGTCTGGAAAAAATGTTTGAAATATATTAGATATATTAAATAACACCCATGTGGTTTTCCTAAAAAAATAAAATAACTTCTAAATAGGTTATCAGATCAGAAATTTGAGGGCACCATTGAACTCAGAGCTTGGGGTTTACCGTAGGCGCGACTTAACATTATTTAGTATGGGTCATTTGTGGAAAAGTCATTGCAGGTGAAGAAATGAATAAAATAATTTGAATTAAATATTTTATTTAAAATTTTTGGAACAATGACTGGTTTTTCTTTAAATATACTTTTAAGTAGAAATCACAGGGTTAGTCTCATAACCTTGAATGCTTTAGAGGATCGTTGGAGAGAGCCTTGGAGAATTCTCTCAAGCGACCAACGATGGAATCGCGGATCGATGATCAATTCACATCGATTTTAATTGATATTACATACAATGACGACAGAACAATAGTTCTTTGTTTGAAATAAATTGAAATTGAGATGGGGCATGTGATTTAATTTTTTTATTCAATGTTCTTTATTTCTATTTTGAATGTTAATCAATTGATGAATATATTGATTTGTGGATTGTGCGTATTGTGGGATGTGATTATTTTTGAGGATTCTGATAGGAGAATTATCTTTTTTGATTCAATTTCATCATTATTTTTCTAACGGAAATGGATAAATATTGATAAGAACATTGATCGAGGTCTGTCCCTCTTGATTAATTTGTGCTTTTCTCCTCCCATTCATCATTCATTGTGCACATTCTTCTTTTGGCCTATGGGTCAAAAAATATCGATCACTTGATCCTTGTGCAACTTTTTCTTAGTGAAATGACCCGAAATCATAAATTTGGGATTAGCATGACATGAAGGGGGTTCAGAGATGAAGGCGAATCGATTCGAACGACGGTGGCTTCCCAATATCATGTTCTTTGGCGTTCCTCAATGCAGAACGAAGAATGATCAATAGATCTGTTTTTAGATTGGATTAGATGCTGGAATCACTTGTTCGAGTGACAAAGAGGCTCTATTGAGACGATACTAGGATGCCTATGCGATTGAAGATAAATTCTGAAGAAAAGGCTGTGTAGATGTAAGTGGAAGGAAGAAGGGTTTCTAAAAAAACCGATATGTATGGCATGTATCTCTTGGATACACGGAGTGTATCCACCATTGAATGAATTGACATGTGCCTAAGGAAGTACACACACACAGGGTGGAGTAAACAGGTTTCCTAGATGGTGTGTACTCCCCCACACAACAAGGCCGGGATCATGTATACAGGCTACCCCGTGTACTAGTACACGAGCACAGGTACTCGGTCTGACGCCATGTATTGGGACACGTCTAGAGTACATGGATGGGACTCGATGTACAAGGACATGGTGTGTAACCCCTCTACACACCACATACTCCTCTATACTACATGGATATAGTTTTAATGACACAAACAATTTACATAGTTAGAACCCAGGTTCAAGGGTAATGGCGTGTAACCCCTTTAAATGTCGTGTACTCTTTCATACATGTTGAGATATATTTTCATCCATATCATAAACAATCTTCATTAGGGTTTGTCCCCATTATTGTTTCCCTGAAGGTTGGTAAGAATCATTTCATATTCCTAAGACTATGATCCCTTTAGCCGGGATTCCTGTATAGAGTTTAAGTAATCCCCCTAAAAGGCCTGAAGTGGGATCCTCTATTTATATTAAAGACATAGTTAGAGTTTTGGGTGTCAATGTGACCAATACTATTGAGTAATGATCCTATAATTAGTGGGTTAATCTAGGTGGAGATGTTGGTATCACCCCATGTCCCTAGCTGTGATCCTCATCTATGTATCATATTCTCTTCAGATCTTTAAGTGTGTATTCTCTCTCACTACAAGTCCCGATGAGCAATACCTCTTGAACGTACATCATCAGTTCTATAGAAATCAAGATTGTATTCTTCTGGATGAGTGATTTCTTGAATCTTCAATCTAGAATCCTTGGATGGTATACCGCGGGTGTGGATTACCTCTAAAATGTGTGTCTTGAATTGAGTATATATGGATATTCTTTTTATATGTGCTATAGAAATATACCTTTGTAGAGATAACCATATGTTTCTTTGTCCTATGCTTTGTTGTTTCATATTGTCCTACTTAGTATTGTCATAATCACCCCTATATAGGATTTTACCACATGTGTCATGTCTTGTGCAGACGATCGACCTTTTGACAGAGTCCTAGGTAGACCCGGACCAGACGGTGCTTTGTGAGACCGGACAGATCAAGGCGTGTTCCTATAAATTTTAGATAGTAGTCCTAGTACCTTTACATTCAGGATGGACTTTTGTTATAGACTTATTTATGGTGGGATTTTATTTTTCCCTATTTACTTTATTTTCTTCCTGTAATACTTTAGTTGCAGGATATAAACGTATGCATGCATTGGTTGTTTAGTTTTTTTTACATTTCAACATTTTGTGTTCTTGGATATGCATGCATGTGTATAGGTACTTAGGCAATGCCATAATTGTAATTTATATTCCTACTCGGTTCTAGTCACCATGCCCCAGCCTATTGGAGGCGGGCTTGGGGAGTCACAACATGGTCCTCAAAGGGACGGGTCGTGACTGAGTGGTATCCGAAGTGGAAAATTCTATTTTAGGACCGGGAGTCTCTAATATTGGTTTGGGGAAACTGTTTTAAGTGTTTCAAGTTTGGATTTCAGGTTAGGGACTTCAGTGTTGGTGCAACGACTGATGTATCCACACCCTAGGACTCTGATAACCTGGTTTTTTGACTCGGTACATGAGAACACTAGTTACAGGAAAAACAATGGTAAAAGCATCATATAAGAATGAGTTAGGATTCCATGTACTTCTTGATTCTTCTCTCTGTATATAATCATTTATAATGGTACACCTTGTTTGTTTTAGGATTAACCCATGACGTATGCCAACTAGGATTATGTATAATGATCACGAGGATGATCCCCTCAGTGACGAGGCTTCAATACAAGGAACAATTCTGAAGACATTACCTCCAAGTGGCACACCAACCGTACCTCCACTTGTAGAGAAGCACATGGTACCCATAGTACCAATAGACAATGAGCGTAGGATGATCACACTTTACAAGTTTCAATAGAAGATACCCCTCAGGTTCTGATGAGAGCCCGATCCATAGGCGATTTAGGACTGTTTTTAAGGTGAAGAATCAAGTTTTTTGTCTAGTTAGGAAACTAGCATATCATATGGTGGTCCTGGAAGTGAGCCTTCTTCTTGGATCAGTAGGGAAATGGTGGGGTTTAGTTACCCTATAGTATGATTTGGTGAATCTTTCGTGGATAGAGTTTGTAATGTCCTTGACCCAGGTGACACTAAATCGGTTCCCCGAGTTGGGTTGTCACATGACCTCAAGCGCACCTCCTCATATGCTAGAGGTTTTCGACTAGAAACTAGGGTCTAATTGGTCACATGGAGAGACTATAACCTATTTAATAGAGTAATCCAAAATATATCTTAATATAAATAGAATAAACAATAGGAAATAACCAATAACATGCACATCCAAACATCTTCCAAATTTAGTACAAACCACAAGAAATAGTAAATATGTCATGTCATGCTATAATGCCAAGAGAAAAAAATACAAAATAAATAAAACTAACAAATCCTCAAAATAGTCCCGAAACCATGTTTGGAACCTCATACATGCATGTCCCATGTCCGACTTAACTCCCTGGCGTAGGGCCCTTTCCCTTATCCTAACCTATAAGCATTAAATCTTCCCAGGTACCCAATGGCGCCTTGGAAAAGGTGTGAGTACAAATCAGTAGGCCACCACAAATGGTGTCTACAAACATCCAATCTAACATATAGTTCATGAAAGTGTAAATAAATAAAAATAAAAGGAAATATAATTTGGGGGCCACTAGTTAACAATCTCTACTTCGCTACACTAACCATGGTTCCAATTCATTATGTATCTTTTATTACCAGGTCATCATCAATCACACAAGGTTCATGGAATACATCATTGCATAAGGGAATAAGTAATTCCATAACTCATTAGGGATAACATATCAAAACATCATGATATCCTCACCTTGAAGCCTCAGTTCGGGTAGAATGCAGCCTTTAGGAGAATAAAGCTTTATCCCCTTCCCTAACCCGTGCATTATGGGTGGAGTTAGAGCATCAGTCCAAATTGACCAATGGGAGGAGCCTTAGTACTTTATCCTACACCTCAAGCCATGTTTACTTGCTTTTCTATCCATTCAACACACACAACCATATCACAGCCAATACATATAGCAATCATAATCCACAACAAGCAACATAGTAAATCATATTGTGCCATAACCTATTATCACATTTTCCACTTACATCATGTAGCCCAATTATCCCAATTACCATTGTCAAGCCTAGATCTCTAAGCATATTAAATAATTCTCTTATGAAATTCCCTTAAATATATTCTCCCATTTCACATACCATTCTCAATTTTGCATATTCACAGCTTCACATGCACTAACTCACTTAGGCATATCTAACATTTTTCATAAGCCTCTTACCTCAAACACAATAACCAATACCTCAGTTGGACTTCTATTATGAATATCAACAGACCCAATAAGGGATCTACATGATCACATAACAACCTAAAGCCCACTTATCTAATTCTAGGTTTGGAAAGCATTGGCGCCCCCTATGGGTGGCCCTATAATGGTCAAGTCATCCTCTAAGTGTCCCATGGGAACCATGATGGTTTCCATTCATCATTTAGAAATTCATTATACCGAATATCACCAAAGGATAAAAATCATAATAAAGGGTAACCAAGAATCAAACCCAAGCATGCACAATATCAAACGAAACTATAGAATATAACTTATAGACCACCTACCTTAAATTCATTAATGAATGCACTCTGAAACGTGACCTTAGATCCTAATTCAACCACCCTTTTATGAATTGTCCTAGATCTCACCAAAAAAGTGGGTTTTAGAGATTTGGAAGGAAATTGAAGAAAGATACAAACCATATCTGAGAAGAAGAAGAAAGGGGAAGATTAGACTTATTTGGATCTTCGATTTGCAACCGATGACACTACAAACAACCTAGGGATGAGGTAGAATCACATTTGGAATCTATTGGGAGCTTTGTCTCATCACTAGGATTGAAAGGGGAAGAAAGAAGAAAATCTAGGGTTGGGGTTAAAAATCCCTTAATGGCATGTTTATAAATTTCTCAAATTTACTGGGTTGCATGGTTTACCCGCACGGTTTTCCAAACCATGCGAAAAACCGTGTGAGAGCTACTATCCCAAAATCACTTCTTCACACAATTTTCTGAGAATTATGCACGGTTAGCTTAACCATGTGGTAACTGTGTGCAATCCTCTATCCAAGGATGCATAGTTACCTAGGATGCTCCACATGGGTTTCACTAACCGTGTGCTGACCGTGAAACATGACCAAAAAAATCCTTTGTCCTTCTATTTCATGCCCTAAATTGTTCGAACACCCCTGAGTATTTTCATTAACTTTGGGAATCAATTTTTTGGATAAAATAAAGGACTTAAATTGAAAATAAACAAAAATATACCTTAATAAAATCCTAGATTTTACAACCTCCCCACCTTAAGACGGATCGTCCTCGAGCCGCTCTTCTCGAGTACCACTAAGACTCTGAAGCAAAGAGATCAGACCACTGAACCCACACATCTGACCCTCACTCCCAAGTCTCTTCCTAGACATTTCCATGATTCCATTAAACTCGAACCAACAAAAAAACCTTTCCCCAAAAGGCCTTCTCACTATGATCCACTATACGCATCAGATTCTCTTCAAAATAAGCATCGACCTACAACTCTATGTCCTCAATGCTTATGACATGAGATGGATCAGGTTGATACTACTGGAGTAGTGAAACATGAAAAACTTTGTGCGTTACACTATACCACTATGGAAGATCCAATTAGTAATCCACTGGTTTTATCCTCTCAATAATATCAAACGACCCCACATACCTGGGTGCCAACTTTCCCTGCTTCCTAATTTGACAGTTACCCAACCTTGGAGACACCCGAAGAAACCCACTATCACCTACCAGGAACTCGAGAGGTCTATGATGCTGATCTACATATGACTTTTTTCTACTCTGCGCTATTTCCATCTGCTTATGAATAAACTGAACCTTCTCAAACTTCTCCTCACTACAAGAAATTTAGGTTATATCCACAGTTTATAACCATGGATATAATCCCAAAAACCGTGGCTATAGGTTATGGCCATGGTTTAATGAACCATGGCTAGTATTGGCATGGCTATAAGGAAAGACCTATAACCATGGTTTTAAACCATGGATAAATCCTTATATCAACGGTTCAAACCATTTCTATAGACCTATATCCATAGTTAAAACCATGGATAGATCCCTATAGCTACAGTTTGAAATTGTGGTAGAAGCTTAAGACACACATGGTTTATATCCATAGTTTGAAACCGTGGCTATAGGGATTTAGCCACTATTAAAACCATGGCTATAGGTCTATAGCTAAGGTTTGAAACCATGGATATAAAAATTCCCATTTTATAAAAAAACACCCCCACCCTCCCGAGTACACAAACCTCCACTCCCCCTATAGTATCCCACCCCTAAAAAGCCCCCCCCCACAACTCCCCCTATAGCCCCTTCCACCTGAAAACCCCCCCTACACCCCCTGAACATCCCCACTACCTGGAAAGACCTCCCTGGATAGACCCCCTCCTTCCTAGATAGATCCCCACTTCTTGGACATACCCCACCCCTGCCTGGGAAAACCCCCCTCCTCAGATAGACACCCTCCTACCTAGACAAACCCCCTCGAGAGACTCCCCTCCTTCCTAGATAGACCCCTTTTCTAGGACAGACCACCCCTTCTTGTAGAGACCCCCTCCTTCCTAGACAGAACACCCTCTTTGGACATACACCACCCCTCCCTAGATAGACCCCCCCTGTTGCACCCCTCCCCCTATAGACCCCCTTGAACCCCCCTCTACACCCTCCCCTCATTCATAGAAATACCCCTCTCTTTCCTAATAAGACCCCCTTCTTAGGCAGAACCCCCTCCCTAGACAGGCACCACCCCCTCCCTGTATAGACCCCCTGCACACCCCCACCCCTGCATACCCCTCCCCCAAGAAAACCCCTCTTGCACCCCTCCCCCTACAAACCCCCTTGAACCCCCCTCTACACCCCTCCCACCTGAAGAACCTCTTGAACCCCCCTCCACACCCCTCCCCTCCTTTCTGGAAAGACCCCCTCCTTCCAGGACAGACCCCCCTTCATGGACAAAACCCTGTTGCACCCCCCTTGCACAGCCCCCACTCCCCTTGCGGTAGCCCACCCCTAAAAATCCCCCCACTCCCCATGTATCCCCCTTACCTCCTAAATATCTCAAAATCTACTCCCTCCTAGACTTCCCCCACCCTGGAAATAACCCACCCCCTGGAAATACCCCCCGTTTTTCCTAGACAGACCCCCTTTTTACTAGATAGACCCCTTCCACACCCCTTCCACACCCCTCCCCCCTATGAAGGGGCATTTCTGGTGTAGGTTCTAAATCTATTGGAAGTACCCATTAAGTGTAATAATATCCTAGATGAAAGGCTGGTGATTCTAAGTTTCTAGTGTAGGCTGCTAATAAGAATGGGATTGTATAGGTAAAAAAGGATAGTTCTTTGAAAATAACCAAATATGTTGGGTCTCCCATGAAGGATGGTGAAGGTATTTCTTTTATTAATTCACTCTTCAATGAAATTGATATGAGGTATCACTCTAATCATAAGGATTTTTACAATGAATTAGTTGCACAAAATGATCTTGATATGAAGCTTATTCAGGAGAAGGGATTACTTTCTTCATATGATCACAATGGAATAAAAATATTAGAGATGATTATATTATTAAATAAAAATTCACAAAAGTCTATAAAAGAGTCCAAGGGACTCCAATTACTAATATAAAGAAGGTCCATGAGAGGGGATCTCCTAATGACACACCTGCTATAACTAAAATGGATGCCCTTGGATCCTTTAATATCTAGATAGATAAGGAACTTTCCCGCCTGCACCCTCCCTTTGCCCCTTGCAATAAAACCCATCACACCACTTACCCTACCCCTCCCCTATACACCCCTTGCACCCCCCTGCACCCTCCCCCTTCTCCTTGCACCCCTATTAACCCTCCCCCTCCCTCTACCCAACCCCTTACACCCACTACCCCTAACCACCCCCCTTAACCACCCCCTGTACCCTCCCCCTACCCCTTGAAAAAGAACCCAACACACCCCCCTACCCTAAACACCCCCTACATCCTCCCCCTTCCCCTTACAACAGAACCCAACACACACCCCTACACACGCCCTACCCCCTCCCCTTCACACATCTTTCACCCCATGCACCCTCCCCATGACACTTGCAATAGAACCCAACATAACCCCCTCCCCCTGCTCCTAGAACACCCCATACCCACCCCCTTCACACAACCCTGCACCCTCCCCCATCCCCTTGAAGTAAAGGTATTATCAGCATTGTATAAATGTAAGGAAAGAATCTATAGGCTAGTTAAGGTGATACTAAGCTACGTAAAGGTCATTCACAACCTACATAAAGGTCACACTAAAGAAAAAAAGACTATATCAAGGTAATTAGTGACCTATGTAAAGGTCATCTAAGAAAGATGATGGCTACATAATGGTCATCTATGATTTAAAATAACTACATAAAGTTAACTTTGGGGTTACAGTAGATGCATAAAGTTAATTTTGATCCATGGTGATGAGATGGAAACAATTTCATAGGGTCCTGTGAAATGAAAATGAAACCATCCCATAGTTAATTAATAAGGGGTGTATAATCTTGGGTTATATGTGATGTGAATCATTGAGGCATGATTATAAATATAGAACCATGGGTTCTTTGGAATGAGAAGTGTTAAGGTGGGGAGTTTGTAATGCTCCACAGATTTTTGATTCATTATTTTTGGAGTAAATTTGTGTTTTTAATATAAAGCATGGGGTATTTATTAAATTGGAATTTGGATCAGGAATATAAACATTATATGTTACTTAATTGTTTTTTTATTTGGTTTGAGTCCCCTGTTGGTACCTCTGGGGTTTTGGTGGAAGTTGGTGGAGGTTCGAGGTAAAAAATAACTAAAATTTAACCTATTATATCCTTTCATGCTGTGACCCATAAGGTTCATTACTTGAATAGTGTTAGTTGAGAGGTGAACCCCCTATCACAAATATTTATGATTGAGAGGTGTTTCCCTTTGGGTTTTAATAAATTTTATTCAGTTTCACCTAGGTTTTTAGTGTAAATTCCACCAGATCATGGTGGAATTGACCAAGGATGATGGGGCTTTTAGGTGTGGAAGTTAAAAGGGGACTTGATAAGGTGTTTTCACACTGTCTGCGATTGTTTTAGTTGAGTTAAGCCACTACCCTAATGTATTTAGTGATTTTGATGAAATTAGATGAAATTTATGATTGAATGGGTATTGGTGGTTATTTATTTTACTGATAATGGTGTTGGGGTTATGTTATGAACATTATGGGAGTAGTTGGAAAAGGTTATGGTATGTTTTGGTGTGATGAAGGCACTCAATCACTTGAACATTGAACCTTTAACTGAGTATGAGGAAATCAAAGAGAAATGATGAAGGTGCTTCAATTAGTTCAAATAAAACTAATTACTTAGGTACAAAGTGGTGAATTATTCATGGTAGGGTAGTCGGTTTTATCTAGTTTAATTTTACAGTGATGTTACTGAAGAAAGTGTCAAGTTTTCAAGGCCGGTTGTTTGTGTTTGATGAAATGAAAACAAAGATTCTCTTTAAGTTTTAATTTTTTATGAGAATGCTCAGTTCATGTTTTCTCAAAATGAGGACACTTTCATCTCTAATGTAAAGAATATTTCATTTTCTACAATTGAGTTGGCTTAAATTTTCTACTAGTCCACGTTGAAGGCTTAGTAAAATCATGTAAAATAGGTGGAAATGTCATTTCAAAGATCCACAACCAATTTGTATAGCATATAAACATAATATAATAATTAAAACAAGTTTTTAAAATACTCAAGCAATTATAGAATTCAAATTAAAGGGTTAGGTAGAGGGAACATACCTCAACCTCAAGGTGTGCTGCTTTTGATGATGACAACTTGAATCTTCCTTTTTTTCCACTTGCTTGCATATGAAACTTCGCATATATATAAGGACACATAGACCCTATGTACATATTTTCATGGCCAAATACACACAAGGGGGTCCTTAGATATTTGTTTATACTTTCATATACCCCTTTAAACTTACCCATGTATGTATTTTTCATATCTATATATAAGCACACCTATCCCTAATATATATATTCATAATGCCATGAGTGAATATATACATATATAAAGAGGGAACTTATATATGTGTATTCCTACCTATATATACACATGTAATCCTTCATCAATCGAAACTGTAATCCACCTCAACGAGATCCAAAAAGCACTACAAAAATATAAAGAAACCAAAAATCACAAAATCCCTAATTAAAATTTGGACAAAGAATAAAAATAGAAAAAACCTTACCAAAATTTGATGTTGAACTCACTGTCTAAGAAGATGGTAGATAGAACCAAACTCATCATAAGAAACCATGTGTAAGGAAATAGTGGGAAAAGAAATGAAATATAATTACTTCTTATATATATGTGACCAGTGATGAAAAATGATACATTAATCCATAACCAACCATGAACAAATAATATTCAGATTGATATGTACATCCCAATACTAAATATCATGATCATTAATAAAGGTTTTTTTGTTCAAATTCCCTCATCATATGAGTTGAAAAATCCATCTTTAATTTAAAATGTAATGAAAATTAATTTTTTCAATTCCCCTCATCATCTTGGTCATTTCCTCCCCCCTACACATCCCCCCCCAGCTCCCCCTACAGTAGCCCCCTCCCCCACCCCCCTGCACAAACCCCACACTCCCCTTACAGTAGCCCCCTCCCCCTCTCCTGTACACACCCCCTACAGTAGCCCCCACCCCCTACACAACCCCTCCCCCCTGTAGTAGCACAAACCCCCCCCCCCCCCCCCCACTCCCCCTACTGTAGCCCCCTCCCCCACCCCCTTTCACAACAACCCCCACTCCCCCTACTGTATCCCGTACCCCCCCAACATAGATGGCATAACTTAGGTGCATTCATCAGAACAATCTACTAATTTTTGTAAATACAAATAATAATTTTTGACACAATATTTGATATTATCAGTAAAACGAAACTATGGTATGTAAATGATATTAATGTATAACTCCATATACAAGTAATATCCATACCTATCATACCTGCTTTGAATCAATCCTGAAATATGAGATTCATTAGCCAAAGAAACCATGATACCCATCCCAAAAAAATCTATCCCAAAGGTAGTTCGGGCACATACCCATTCCAGGGGAAAGAAAATGGGGGTGCACTAAGTTATGGGATCCTAGAACTCATTCATCCCAGGGGATAGAGGATAGTGGATAAGGGATATGGGTATTATATAGTCAGTATTTTGAGCCAAACCCACTTCATCCAAGATGAATCTGCTTATAGTTCACATAAAAGAAATATACCCCTTTCTAAACATGATCATCATGATCAAAGTAGTAAACATACTCAAGAAACATCACTAGATATATTAATAATTATTCTCAAGACACTTTCAATTACATGATATATTTAAAAGTTTTATATATGATGGATAATAATAATTTATGCATGGATACAACATAATAAATTTCTCAACATTATTAAAACATAGGCATGATATGAAGATTAAAAGAAAATTCTAATACATTTATATGTTATTCAATTAATGCCACATAATTAATGTAAATCAACTAAATAAAAACAATCCTCAATATTTAATAATATATAATAAATTACTTTTTTTAAAGGGAATATGTCTCATTTAATTAATGTTCATATGGGAAAAAACAGATACATGAGATTTATTATATTCAAATGTAATAGTTACATCCATTCAATGAACCAAATTCAATTAACAAATGTATAAAATAAGGGGGGGAGTGATCATGAAGATAACAACCTAGGATACTAAAATTGAGTTTTAATTTTTAAACAGATGGTTATGAACTTGTTGAAATTTTTATTTCTGATGAAGAATCAATTTTTGTTGTTGATGACCGAAATTAACTAGTTATCTTACTAATATTTTGCTCTCCTCTAGAGCTTAATATTGAAATTACCATAAAAACTAAAGTCCCTTGAGGGCTACAAATTGGCCATCCAAAAGTTATTTTTTCTTATCCAAATAAATTCCTTCCATATTCACAATATAATCAACTCTATTAAATAGAATTTCCATCTTCAAAAAATATCTTCATTGATCTTATTCTCAATTTTGACAGCCTACTTTAAACAATCTATTCCAGTTATTTTGATTTTGCTTTATTTTTTAATCCTATCTGAATCATTGGTATTGAATCCAAATAATTCCAACCAATTTGACTATTAATTCAAATTATATATAAATCCAAGAGTGAAAAACTATACAGACAACATAATTAGAGTATATGTCCCATCTTAATTCATGATAATTTCCTGAAAAAATAGAAAATAATACAACTAAACTTCAAAGCTGCAGAAAATAAATGAATAATTATAATTTTTTACCTTGTGAGAGTTACTTTTCATGCATTGATTTAGATGTGTTGGCTTTCTAAAACTCACACCACATCCCACAAATGTATTAGATATCTATGCCTTACATTTTGATGTCTTCATTTTGGTATCATTCTGAATTTAAGATGGAATAATAATAAAACAATGTGAACTCTAAAAAAACATTGGATGTGATTAATATAAAGACAATGTGACAAACCAATTCAATTACGAAAAAAATATTCAATAGAGAAGAAATTAAATTGAGTAATTTATTCTACTAAAAAAAGATTATGAAATTATCGATAAAAAATGTGATGATTTCTAAAAATGAATAGAAAGAGTAGTAGAGAATTAAAAAACATATTAGGTAAATGAAAAAACTACATCATGGTATTGGTAGTCCATATAAACTAACACCAAAAAATACCTTTCATTGAGACACTTCTGCAAGCCTACCCAAAAATGTAAATTCTAGTAAGAAAGGACACTGATCTCCCACTATATAGAGGGAATATAATGGGAAATAAGAGATGGGTTTTGTTTTATGCACAATAGTTGATAAAATTCCCTATTAATGTGTAAATATTTAAAAAATAATACCCCAGTGATGAGCACATAAAGAAAAAAACCATAGATAATTAAAAATAATAATAATACTTAGCTATAATGGTATATAAATCGTCGATGAAGATCGACCAAGTGATACCCCATCCTTCATAGTATGGGTACCAGATCCATACACTTCCCCAAAATGCTAAATGACTAACTGTGTGGTAACCTGATTGAAAAAAAACCACTAATTTTAAAGAGTGAAATTATTAGTGTTGAATGAAGAAGATGACGAATGTGGGAATTTTGAATAATTAAAGTAAATGTAAAAAATACTACATGTCGGAAAGTTATATTGATTTAAATAAATCTAACCTATAGGATAATATATTTCACAACACCAAAAGATAAATACAACCCTATTATGGATGATTTGAATATGAAAAAATAGAAGCAAATTGTGAAAAGGAGGATTGGTAATTTACTGGGAAACCTGAAAATGTGGGAAGCTTGATTATTCTCACTAAATATCAAAACAATACAAGCATATTCAATTAATTTCAATAATGATTACCTCCACAGGAAGTCATTTCACAGAACCAACACAAAAACCAGCTCTTTTATGATAGAGGAAAATAAGAGTAGAATAAGGAGAAGATAAATAATTTAAGTGGAGGGGGGTTGACATACTATAGCTGAAAAAACATAAGAAAACAGATTGGGATACATCATATTCAAACTGAAAAAACATAAGATTTATAACATACATATATATTTACCTCATATGTCATAAGAATATCACATATGTAAAAACATTATCACATACATATAAGTTCGATTAATTTAAATAAATCTTACCTCCACACAAAGTCATCGTGCATATTCACCAACTATGTTTGTTGAATACTATGGAGATTTAACAAGCCGCATACTGAGAATTTGAATCTTGAACTTAAGAGCATCATATTATTCAACTGTGATTTTGTTGATTGAATCCTAAATGTCTATAAATGTAACAAAGAAACAAACAAATTCAAGATAAAAAAATTATTTAGTAATTCATACTAAAGTTCGCATATATTAGAAAAATAAAGAAGTATTACAGGAAACTGAAAAAATGTCACATACAACTATTAATTTTAAGTGACCCAAATTTATTTTTTTCGGAAGAATTACACATCACATTTAACAATTAATCAAAATGTGTCTGTAGATTAAGTGAATTAAAACCTGGTAAACCAGAGATATTTTGTCAAGGTTTGGTTTTACTTGCATGGATATAAAGGCTTGGAGGGTAATCAAGATTCCAATTAATCTCAACCAAAGAGTTTATCTAAACCTAATTAAATTTTTAGAAATATGAACTTGAAATGTTCTGCATTAAACTTGTAATGATCACCTCCTTCTATTTATCTCAAAATGTACTTTCATTTTTCAACTATTAAACTCTTTAATTAAGATGTTTAATTTTTTTTTCAGAACTGACCCCACTTTTTATATCTTTTTATTAAAAATTCTCACTATAAACACTTTAACACTATTTGAGAGATGGACTAGGGTTTTACCTATACTATAAAATAATATTTAAAGACCAAATCAATTTTACATGTCTTGAAAAAACAGTCAAATTCACTATCCAACTCTAATACCATAAGCGCTCCTGGAGTAACCAGATTCAAAACATGTAACTAAAATAGATAATAAGTGTAAGAAAAAGTTCTCTATAGGTATTCCAAAAAGACACACCCCATGTATAAACTTTAAATAAAATATCTAACTCATTCTAGTTTAAAATATAGTTTACAATCATAGTTTTTCTCTTTTAATCTTAAAACCAATAACAATATTTTTCCATTCTTCCTTTAAAATAGTTCCATTTAAAACATGAAGTTTAAAAAACATAACAAAACATTCCACTTTAAATACCCATGTTTAAAGAGTTTATGAGGAGAGTTCTAAAACCTTTCTAAAATGTTTATTCATTAATTTTAAAAGGGAAACATTAGTTATTTTAAAAATAAATAAGAAACACCAATGCTAATAATGATGATAACAACAATAGTAAAATAAGGGCAACATAAATAGTAACCAGTCAACTATTATAGGAGTAAAAGAAACACAACCTACATAGTATATCCAAATACTAGGGATCATGGGAACTTAGTAAACCAGAGAAAAACCTAAAACAATAATAAAAAATATCCATCAAATCAGCACGACTTATGCAATACACCCCCCAAATGCTCATTCATACTCAATATGTCCTAACCAAGGGGAATAATCCTCAATAAAGGCATAATCCATACTAAGGCATACTAGCCAGAGTGTAATCCTAAGCTATGAAACATGTGTTCTCAAAAATTTCCAATAGCTACTCTTGATTCCCCATGATTTATAAAATGAAGGTGGGATAATTAAATGGTACTAAACAAATATCATTGTACATCTCACTTTCTTAGATGGTTTTAATGATCATAAACACCCAATTATGTTTCTAACCATTTAATTTCATAAAATTCAATACTTACATTTTTTAAATTTTGAAAAAAAAATCTAGACCAGATAGAGATATTGAGAGGTGTGTGAAGGACCTTCTTGAAGTCCTCCACCTTTATGTCCCAATGACTAGCTAGCGACACCAACTGACTATCTGGTAGCATCCAAACAACCTAAAAATATTTTTGCTTATGGAGAGACCCACATGCCTTAATTCAAACTCCAACGACTCTATTATACCCCCAAAACCTTTAGAATGATCCTAAATATATTAGAGGATATAAATACACCCCCAAGGGCCCTTTTATGGTAATAATTACCATAGTGATAATTGTTGATCTCATTATGATTCATTTTTATCATTCTCTTGCTCCCTTGTACTCTTAAAGAATATCATGAAGAGGGACACCAAGAAATTGGATACTATTATATAGTTAAAAAAATGATTCATTGTGAATATTTTGTGAAGGAATAAACACTATATGAGTATGTATAAGGAATCTAGAGAGTTCAATAATAAGGAAACATCTACTACAACCAGATTTAACCAAAAACACATCCTGAGGTATGGTTTTCTTTAGAGTTTTTATATTTGTGTTAATACTGAACAATTGTAAATTGACTATATATAGTAGCCAAAGATATGGGGATATTAGGTTAAGATTATCCATTCTCATAACTATAAGGATTCATGAATTTAAGAATGAAAACAATATTTTAGCAAAAATATATTTATGGTGCAAGATATATATGGAAAAAGAAATCAGGAGAGGTATAAGTTATTTTTTATGTCCTGGTCACAATAACCCTTATGGATGGAGAAGAAGGCCATTGGAATAAGAAAAAATTATATAGAACAAACTTATCTAGTGAATAATGAGTTTTCTATACTGAAAAAAATTCATTGAAGGAAAAATATTGATCAAACTCTAAAGATAGTGTACCCTCCATGACCTACCTAGGGATAAAATAAACAGTCTTGGAAAGAGATTTGTAATTAATAGATTAATCTCATCATAAAAATGATAATTATTTCATCCATCATAATATGGAAAAATTATATAAGGAATATCTATTAAGTACTAATAAGTATAAATAAAATATGATGGTGGAATCAGATATTAGGAAAGATACATATCTAACTAGTTTTACCTAGATCAATATAAAACCAAAATGGAGGTAAAACTCTCCCATTGTGATTTATTGTTTATAAATATTGGTTTATATTTTTAAGTCTTACAAGGGTGATGTAATCCAGGGGTGAATGTAATCACAAATCACATCTTCTTTAGTTAGCAGTTTAGATAATAAAGAAACTAAATATAAAATATTAATGGAAATGATCTTGATTTAGACTAATGAACATTGTCAAAGAATTTCTGGAATAAAACTAATTTTATTAAGATAAATCTAGTGAAACAAACCTAATAAAAATTAGAAAAAATTAAATAAATCACACCCTTTTCAATAAGTCAAAACAACTCAACCCTATCCAGGACAAATATGACAATTAAGAAGATAACAAATTGAAAAAATAAATATTACGAGTGGAAATTAGAGAGGCTGAAAATATGAAATCAAATAAACCCTATGGAAAAAATCAAATGAAGGTGGGGTGGCCACTTCAGAGGAGAAAGGATCTCAGGGAGGTGAGGTGGCAACATCGGAGGAAGACTACAGAAGGTGGTGTAGTCGCATAAGAGTAGTGTTGAGTGGCGGTGAGCCACATCGGAGGAGGAGGGTAATAGTGTGGTGGGGGTTCGTCAGATCCACATAGAGAGGGGGGTAGGGAGGCCACATAGGTTGGGAGGTGTTCTGGGTGCACCATAGCTGTATTGGTGGCGATGTAGGGAGGCCATGTCAGATGAGTGGGAGGAGGGATCACAGGGGAAGGAGGGATCTCAAGGGAGGGAGGGGATGGGGAGGAGTAAGCTCGAAGGGTTGGGGGTACGACAACAACCATCTTTAGTATCATGGATTTAGGTTAGGTATATCCATGTTTTTTATAAACCTTGGATATAAATGTGTGGGTATAACTCATATTTCTTTTAGTGGATACACGAGACTCAGTCTTAATAGCACAAACTCCCCAACTTCTAACCAGAAAAACAAATATCTACATGACCTCCCATAGAGTGCATCAAAAGGTGCCATCTGAATTGTAGGATGAAAACAGTTGTAAGAAAAATCAATAAGCGGCAAGTGATTTTCCTATGAACCACTGAAATACAGAATACAGGCTCTCAAAATGTCCTCCAATACATGAATTGTATACTTTGAATACCCATCGATCTACATGTGATAATCCATAATTAAAAACACATGGGTACCAAGTGCCTTTTGTAGCCCCTGCCTGAAGCGTAATGTGAAATGTGGATCATGATCCAAAACTATAGTTCTCAGCACACCATGAAATCAAACTATATCTCAAATATATAACTCACCCAACTAGTCGACTATATAAGTTTCCTAGATCGGCAAAAAATGAGACACTTTAGTCAACCAATACGTACTGACCCATATTACATCATTATTTTGAAGAATATTCATAAGGCCTACTACAAAATCCATCATTACATCATTCCAATTACATTTAGGAATGGGTAATGACTGTAACAAACCATATGGATGCTAATTCTCAGCCTTCACCTATTGACAGGTAAGGCATCATACCAAAAAACCCACAACCACTTTCTTCATTCCTGGCCACCAATAATATCGATGAAGATCACAATACATTTTCGTCAAACAAGGATGTACTACCCACTTCGATGCATGGAACTCATGAATAAAGTATTCACGCTCACCCATAAGTAACACAACATGGACCTAAACATAGATGAATCCATCAACACCAACAACCCAACTAGAAGGTGACTCCCTATCTTTAAAACTTTCCTTCATGTCCAAACACTCTGGATCTTCCAGCAGACACTCCTTGACCCGACTCAAAAGCATAGAATCAATCGCTATAGATGTAAGGGTTATTTGTTCATGCCCATCCTGCACCAATAGGTCCATCTTAGAAAAAAACAATCATCCTCCATTTAGAGTTGGATTTCTAAACCACCTGATTCTGAATCTTCATCTCAGAGCATCTGCAACACTATTACCTTTTCCCAGTGTGTAAACCAACTCAAAATAGAAGGATTGTAGGTACTCGACCCACATTAATTGTTGAATATTAAAATACCATTGAGGGAAGATGTATATAATACTTTTATGAATTAGTTACTCCAACACTTTAAGGCATAAACCACAACATCTAGCTCGAGATCATGGGTAGGGTAATTACTTTCACGAGGCCTTAACTGTCTTGATCCATAAGCTACAACCCGATCATCCTACGTCAACACTTCCCCTAGTCCCACACTGGATGAATCACAGAACAAGGTGTACTTCTTACTAGGTTTAGGGAGTATCAAAATCGTTGCGGTAGTCAACCGCTTATTCAATTATTGAAAAGAAGTTTCACATTCCTCTGACCACTCAAACCGAACAACCTTCTTGGTTAAGCTTGAGAGTAGAATTTTCAAACTAGAGAAATATATAACGAACCTTTGGTAGTAGTCGTCCAAACCCAAAAAAGTAAGAATATCAAAAACATTCTCAGGCTGCTCCCAAGACACCATAGCCTGCACCTTCTCTGGATCCATTGAAACATCTGGATCAGAAATTATGCATCCCAAGAAATGCACTTTATCAATCCATAACTGACATTTTGATAGCTTGACATAAATTATATGCTCTCTGAGTGTACTCAAGAGGATGTCAAGATGTTTTGAATGATCATCAAGAGTTTGTGAGTACACCAAGATTTCATCAAAAAATACAACTACAAACTGATCCAGATAAGGGTTAAATGTCTTATTCATTAGCTCCATAAACAAAAATGGTGCATTTTTCAACCCGAACGACATCACCAAAAATTTATACATCCTATACCTGCTCTGGAAAGATGTCTACAGTTCGTTAGAAGGTCTCTCCCTCAACTGATGGTATCCTGATCTCAAATTGATCCAAGAGAACACTAAGGCACCCCTTAGTTGGTCAAATGAGTCATCAATTCTGGGAAGTGGGTATCAGTTCTTAACCATTATCTGATTCAACTTCCTATAATCAACACACAACCTCAACAACCCATCGACCTTCTTAACAAAAATCACTGATGATCCACATGGCGGCGTACTAGGTCGAATAAACCCATTTTTCTCAAACTCCTCTAGTTGAACATTTAGTTCCTAGAGCTCTTCTAGTGCCATTCAATATGGTGGGATAGAAACTAGTTCTTCCTTTGGTACCAACTCGCTTGTGAACTCCACATCCCTTTTAGGAGGCAATCCCGATAAATCCTTAAGAAAAACATCCTGAAACTGATCCACCACAAAAGAAAAAACTTGTTGCTCCACCTCTCCATTATCAAGAATATGGAATGCCACTTGATCCATGAGTTTCCTTAATTACTGACAAATTGGTCATGCATGGCCTGCTCGTACATCCCACTCACCATGAAAGACATAAGTGTCTCCATCGGGAGATGTGAATGTTACCCTACGATAGTAAAAATCAATATGATCCTGATACAAAACTAGCCAGTACATACCCAATATCAGGTCAAAACCTGACATATCAAGGAAAAATAGGTTCTAAAGGAAAATATAACCCCAAAAATCTAATTCACAACCTCTAAACTATCTGATATCCTCATCTCGCACCCCCAAAAAAGTATCAATCAATATAACCCCACACATTTTTTCGATGGCTAGGCCCAATATAACCAAAAACTGTGTAGAGATAAAAGAGTGTGTGGTACCTTTGTAAAATAGAGAATTAGAGAGTATGGAAGCTAAAAGAATCATACCTAGAATAGTAGAAGGTTCAGCCTCACCACCTCCGGGTGTAGACTGAACTGTATGAAGATGGACTCTCCCTCTACCCTAGGATCCAACCTGAGTACCCTACACTGCACTACCCTACTGGTGCAGATGGTCTCGTCCTAGAGTTCCACATCCACAACCCCTATAGATATGGATAGTGGAGATCCAACTGCCTACCTGATAAGGGGTGATTGATCCTCTATCCGTACTCGATATCTACATATGACACCCATCCATGCCTGGTTTCTGAGGGTTCTTATAGAACCTCTGTATATTTCCCAACCTTCCACAAGACCAACACTCAACTGGTGGTTGGGGAAACTAATCCTGCATGTTTCCGACCTACCACACTTATAGAAAAACACCCGATCACCACCTTGATAAGACTTACCTATCTTTTGACTATTCTACACACTTTAACCTTGTTGGAAAATTCCAAAGCGATGCTTCCTCCCCTCAGGGGATGTAATATATGTCCTCCCAGTTGGCACCAAAAGTCTACCTCCTAAAGCTCCCTTTAGGTTCCTTTCTGATATAAGGAATTTGTTCACTACCTGTTCAAACCTCTTCAAATGGAATATGTTCACCTAGGACCTAATCTCACGCCGAAGCCCATCCTAGAAGCGTTTTTCATAGTCGCTTCATCTCCAGCCATCATCAGAATGAATCAGAAAAATTTAGTGAAACTACTAGAATAATCCATCACTGACGTAGCCACCTGAGTCAAAATCGAAAACTCTAAATCCTTCTAAGGCCTTGAGGTTTTTGGGTAGTAATGTTCCATAAACATTTCCTGGAAATCCTTCCACACCATTACTTCAGATTTCTCATTCTGAACCAAAATACCCCACCAGTGCTTGGAATGCCCTCTTAACATGTAGCCTACTAACTTGACTCACTTCTCAAGAGGAATATCTAGATGATTAAGAATAGTATATATAGACTCTATCCAATACTCTATTGTCTCTATCCCACCCTCTCTGGTAATGGTCGGAGGGTGATGTGGCTGAAACTCCCTGGTCAGTTCGAACATACTTGGCACAACCCGCCCTGGGTCCCATTCCATCATCTGCATAAAATGAGAAATCTTATCGAGGAACTTCTCTTCCCTATTATCTTGAACCACCAAATCCTCTTGATCCACTACTGTGGGAGAATTCTCAGCAATGTACTCCTGTCGCCCAACCATCACACATCTTCATGGATGAATTTATCTATAATTCCGAACTTGAGATTTAGAATACAAACCCTAAATCTTCCACAATTATAAAGGACAGATCTTCAAAAGACAACAAAAAACCATTTCACTTACACCATACAAATAGGCCAGATCATACTTAGAACACTGCCCTTAACCATCCCTATAAAGGTCATGTCTAAAATGAGGTTACTAACTCACATGACTACCCTTATCACGTATGATTCTATAAATATTATTTAACATTTTCTCCCCTTTTTAACCCATTGGTATTGTTTTTTTAGACAAAATTTTTACCACTTTTAATAAAGTTAAATGCATTATACCCTCTAGGTTCCACACACCTATCCCATGTGTGTGTGCCTACTAAGATGCATGTCTCTTATATACATAGGTGCCTAGAATGATGCATGAATGCACAACCTCATTCCATTCCATTCATGAGTAAAAAATCATAAAACTACAAAATCACACCACATGTGCATCAACCAATGGTGAAATATCATCAAATGTAACAACACACAACAAGAATAAAAATTCCCACCCTTAGTGACTTCAGTTTCCCCCGTACTTGGGTTAGTTAGTCCCATGCATGAGCTCATTACCAAGGTCCGAAACTATCCTAATATCTTATCTACCATAATCAAATAGTGATAAAGAGAAAATAACTCTTTTGATACCACTTTGTAATTCCCCCGACCTAGGTTCCACTAATTCGGTGCCCCGAGCTGGGTCGTCACATGACATCAAGCACACATCCCCATATGCCAAAGGTTTCCGACTTGCAGCGAGGTTCTAATAGGTCACATGGTGATATTATGCCCTTTTTACTAGAGTAATCCACAACATATCAAAATATAAATAGTAAAAAAATAGGAAACAACCAATAACATGCATATCCAAACATCTCCCAAATTGGGTATAAACCACAAGAAATAGTAAATATGTCATGTCATGCTACAATAACAAGTGAAAAAAACCCAAAATAAAGACAAATATAAGAATCCACAAAATGGTCATGAATCCATGTTTGGAACCCCATCCATGCATGTCCCATGTCTGACTCAACTCCCTAGCATAGGGCCCTTGCCCTTGTCCGGACCTGCAAGCATGAAATCTACCAGGGTACCCAACAACGACCTGAGCAGGGTGTGAGTTCAAATTAGTAGGAAACCACCAATAGTTTATATAAATTTTACATATAATATATTGTACATAAAAGTGTAAATAAATAACAAGAAAATAAATAACAATTTTGGGCCCACTAGTTAATAATCTCTACTTTGATATACTAACCATAGTGCCAATTCATTATGTCTCTTTTATTACTTGGTCATCATCAATCACACAAGGATCATGGAATACATAATTTTATAAGGGAATAAGTAAATCCCTAATTCACTAGGGATATCATATCACAACATCATGATATCCTCACCTCGAAGCCTCATTTCAGGTGAAATGAAACCATTAGGTGAATAGAGCTTCGTCCCCTTCCCTTACCCTTGCATTATGGTTGGAGAATGAGAATCAGTCCAACTCGAAATATGGGAGTATTCTCAATACTTTATCTCACACCTCAATTCATGTTCACATTATTATCCATCCATTCACTACACACAACCATATCACAACCAATACATATAGCAATCATAATCCATAACAAGCAACATGGTAAATCATATTGTTCCATAACCCATTACCACATTTTACACTTACATGGCTTATCCAATTTATCCCAATTCCCATTCTCAATCCTATCTCACTAATAACACTCAATAATTCCCTTATTTAACTCCCTTTATCATATTCTCCCATTTCACATACCATTCTCAATTTAGCATATTCACCGCTTCACATGCACTAACTCACTTAGGTATATCTAACATTTTTCATAAGCCTCTTACCCCAACCAGAATAATAAATATCTCACTTGGACTTACATTATGAATATCAATATACCCAAGAAGGGCTCTACGTGATCACACAACAACGTAGAAATTACTTAGCTAATTCTAGGTACGGAAAGTATCAGAGCACCCCATGGGTGGCCCTATAATGGTAAAGTCATCCTATAAGTGTTCCTTGGGGAACATGAGGGTTTCCATTAATCATTTAGATATTTTTTATACCAAATATCACCAAAGGATCAAAATAACAATAAGGGGTAACCGAGAAATAAACCCAAGCATGCACAATCTGAAACGAAACAATGGGATAAAGCTTGTAGACCACCTAACCTGAATCCATTAACGAACGCACTCCCCAACGAGAACTTAGATCCTGATTCAACCACCTCTTGAATCTTTATCCTATATCTCATCGAAAAATAGGGTTTTAGAGATTTATAAGGAAATGGAAGAAAGATACAAACCCTAATCGAGGATAAGAAGAAAGGGGGAGATTAGACTTACCCGGATCTTCAATTCAAAACCGACGACACTCTAAAAGAACTATATACAAGGGATAATCACCCTTGGAAGATCTTGGGATCTTTGGAAAGGGGTAATAAAGGTGGAAATCTCGAGTTGGGGTTAAAAATATCGCAATGGAAGTTTTTTAAATTTATCAACTTTACTGGGCTGCAAAGTTTACCCACAGAGTTTTCTGAGCCGTGCCAGAGCTACTGTCCCAAAAGCACCCCTTTTCATGGTTTCCTGGGAATTCTATATGGTTAGATTAACCTTGCATTAATCATGTGCAAGCCTCTGTGCAAGTCTGTATGGTTACCTAGGATTATCCGCACAGTTTTCACTAACCGTGTGCAAACCATGCAACATGCCCAAAAATTCCGTTTTCTTATTATTTCATGCTCCTAACCCCCAGAACAACTATGATACTTTTCATGAACTTTGGAAAACACATATTTTTACAAAATAAAGGAATTAAATTGAAAAATAAACAAAAAAATATCTTAAGAAAATACGGATCTTATAGAGTTAGAGCGTCTCTTCTGAGAGGAGTTTTCACCAGCTATGTTGAGGGATATACGTATCTAGGAGCTTCTGAAACCCCTATAGGGTAACATGAAAGTGGTTGAGTATTCATCTATGTTTAAAATCCTCTTTAGGTACTCGATGGATACGGTTCGATATTAGTTCTTCAGGGATCATAACTTCAAGTGAGGTCTACGCAGAGATACCCAAGCTAGGGTAATTACTATATGCATTCCTACTAATATTGAGGTGTTAGAGAGATATTTGGTGGTCAAGGGTTTATTCATTGAGCAGTTACAACTGGCAGTTTTCAAAAGGGAGAAAACATTAGTCTTAGAGACCTAGATGTGGAAGATGTTTCAGGAGGAGGTCTCAGGACAGAGGATCTGCATTACAAGGATCACAGGGAGGTTCCAGTCATCTAACGACCCAATCTTGATGTAAATAGACATTACATTACCTTTATGTAATACTTAATACATTACACAAATATATTCTCAAAGACCGTATTAGTTTAGTGTCTTTGTAAACTCATAACATAATCTTCTAACATGGAGAAAGATCTTCAATATCTCCTATAAAGATATTCCCCTTTTGTTTTCCTACCTAAAACCTTTTTGTATATCTTAGGGAAAAGAAAACATAAAAACGGTGATATAAAATTATTAGAAAGGGTAAACATAGAGACCATAAATCAAACCATAAAAATTTGAACATAAAAAAATGAACAAAAAGTGTAAACATCAAAATCTGGAGTCATGAAATAAATCTTGGTAGTACGTAAGCAATAGATCATAAAAGAACATTAACCATGATATAATATCATTGACATAAAACATGGAATTGTGGAAAAAAGTAATCACATATTATGATTTCCATAGTAACTAAGGTATTGCTACCAAGACCATCATAGTGGACAAAGTCCATTACTGAACCCAGTTTACTTGTCGTTCAAGCCATGTATTACTGAACCGCATTTACATGTCTATCCATCCCTGTATTACTGAAGTAGGTTTAATTTTCCTTCTATTCATGTCTATATCATGAGATATAAATCTTTACCCAATGTATTGGAGGGAGATATAGGTTCCATCCATCTCATAATGAAATCATTCTTACATGTACCAGAAAAAACATAAATCATTCATCATAGCATAACCCATGAAATAATATGGGTTTCTTAAAAATAATTCTATAATTAGATAATACACATAAAATATCATTCCATAATAAAAAAAATAAAATCATTGTCATAATATGGATAGAAAAATAATTCTATTTAAAGAGCTTCATCTTAGATGGAAAATAATTTTGATTAAACACTTAAAAATAATTCTTGAGGAAAATATCATTTCTTCTTCAAAAACGTTTTCTTTTCTCAAAATGATGTGAAATTAAAAAAAGAATTTAGTTGAAAATAAAATTGAAATTGCGTAAAGGTATCTTCATGGAAATAAGGCATGATGAATATGTAAAAATATGATCATGCTTTATAAGTTAAAAAAACATTCTCCTCGTACTTTTACGGGAAAGGTAAAAAAGTACCTCGTATGGTAAACAAAAGAAAGATTCCTTCCATACCATGTATTAATAGTAAAAAAATGGTTAAAAATGAATTTAAACATACATATAAGAATAGTAAACATTTTTTGAATTTTTTTTATAAAACTTGTACATGGATGATAAATATAACCCCAGTAAATACTTACGTATAAATAGTCTCAGATAAAATGAGATTGAAAAATTATCCCTTACTAATTTATAACGAGTCAAATTGTATACCTCATAAAATAAAGAAAATTATATGCATATATAAATATCATGAACTTAATTATAAGGATAACAAAGACATTCATGGGTAACATAAACACCACAAAAAAGAGTAAGATGGTGTATAACGAATATATCCCACATAAATAAAAGTGAGAAAAAATAATCCCTTACCTTAGGTATGATATGCTTCATATGTATCTGAATCTCCTGTATAAAAATTTAAATAATGTTATTGACTTCTTCCAGAAGCATATCCATTTTTTATGATATCATATATGATCATATTATCATCGTTTGTCAGTAGTATTTCATCGTTACTCGTTATTCTGGTGTTAACTACTTTATGTTCTTATGCATGTTTTATCGAATCTGATCTGGTTATCCCTTTTAGGTCATAGTTATACCATTAGAAAATAATATTAAAATAAAATATACCATTTTTATTCATTCTGTACATTTATATAATCATTCTTTAATGAAGATCATGTAGAATTAATCACAACGCATCGTGGAGATGGTAGGTCGTACGTACGTACGAGAGACGATATCATTCGAATAGTTGTTGGATGGTTTTTAAGTGGATGGTGTATAAAATTTCAGAATAAAAATCATGTTATAATAATAATATATATTTATTACTTCCATCATTATACCCATCCAAGTAATGTGGTGGTGAAAAATAGAGTACACCACGACGTGGAGACGGTAAGCCATACGTACACACACGTGGTGATTTCATTTTTCATAGGATAGGTGGAAGGTGGACTATGGTTATTTCATAATAATAATAACCTATTAGTATATAATTACTAATTTATTTATTAATTTATATTGAAATAACTCATGAGGTTGAAGTAGTATATGAAATAAGTTTGAAAGAATTGCCAATTGATATTACCTCTTCCTCGACGTGCCTCCTCTAAATATCCTCTTAGAACACTAGATTTGATCTTTGAAGAATAACAAGACCTATATAATGTTTCTAGGGGAAGTTTATAATTTAAATGGACAGTATATGGATGAACTATAAGGATTAATGAGTTGTGGATAAATGAGGGAGGAGGTGTCTTTTTATAATTGGGGTGAGGGACACTTTTGGAATTTCTGAAACAATTAATTTATAATAATTTGAAAATCAATCCAAATACCTCCAAAATGAGATATATTATAATATAAGATATGATAATATTTAAATCTCATCAACCAATATAATTTTGACAAGTTTTTTTTTCAATTTAAATATTATCATTATAATTAACAATTAGTTATTTTATTTAATTTTAATTAAGATAACAAATGTTTCAATATTAAAATGGTGAAATAATTACTTATTTTATTTCAATTATACCATGAATGAATAATTTAGAACATTTTAGACCATATAATAACTATTATATATTTTTAAAATTGTTTTATGATTTTTATATAATTTTATAAAACATTATTCTATCAAAATATCAATTGTGTCAATTTTGACTCTATTCATTTCATGGATTTTTATAAATAACAAGATAAGGTGCTATTATAGAAACAAATATTGTATTATATACCTAATGGGTCAAGGTCGTCTATAAAATTCATTGGACAATTTAATTATTCCAATTTATATATTTTTTAATATTTTTAATAACATTTATTAGATATCTCCATTATTAAAATAAGCACTACATCAATATTGCGTAATTATTTAATATAATTATTTTAGAATAAAAATTTGAAATAAAATACTATAATGAAAATAGATTTACTAGATATCGTAATAATATATTTATTTGAATTTATCTTCTAGAAAATCCAACATTAAAAATGTTATACTTATTAAAGTATGAATGTGACAACTTTAACATCACTTTAAATAAAATAAAATAAATGTCATAATCTCTTCTATAAAGATCCAAATGGTCACTTTCTCAGAACTTGGATGATTATGGTCGAGATATACTCGACAAATATGATTTTTTCTTGTTTTTAGGACTTTTGTAGTTATTAGTATTTTAATAAAAAAAGTTTTTATGGATTTCTCATCAATTAATTATTTTTACATCATCAAAGTATAAGACTTTAAGATAATTATTAATTTCCTAAAAAATAAAAACAAATTTCCATGATGTAGGTAATTATTTTATCTTCCCCTGGAATATTTATTTTCAAAGCTAACACCTAGTTATCCCTATATTAAAATTATAATACTTATAAGAAATGTGAGTTTGACATTTTGTCACTTTCATTGGTTTTATTAATATCTAGGTCATTTTCATTTTCAAGTGGACATTAAATGACTATGTTTCGAACCAAATATCTTAAGGGTATAATTTTATTCGTCTAATGATATTTTGGAATTTTTTTTGATAAATGTATTGTCCTTATCATATTATTAGTTACCCTAATTTACCTGTTTTGCCTTTAACTATGGTAAATAATAATTACTGTAGTTACTATTCATAATATCCCAAAATAAAAGTAACATATTAACATAATTTGAACCCACTGATTACAAATATGGAATCCATTTTTTATAATTCAAAACAAAGAATTGTAGAAATTAATTTGAAATTAATTTCTATCATAAAAACCAAAAAGCAGGTTTTTAATAAGTAAAAAATTATCAAAATATTTTCTTGTTTTTATATCCAATTTAAATTAGAAATTAATTAAAATGACCAGAATTGGATTAAATGATAAAACATAATCTAGTAACACTTTAAAACTAATTAAAATTATAATCTAACTTTATAAATAAATTAGATGAAAAGGCAGTTTTGAATTTAGATGTAGTATTTTCACTATTCATTAAAATATGATTTTTATTATAAAAATTCCAAAAATTCAAAAAAAGTAAATTTTTATGTTTCTCTTCAAAATAGGATGATTATTTTATCAAATATAATATATAAAAGAGTTAAAAACTATATTTAAAATGAGTACGCCATCAAAAGGTGGCAAAGCTGCATTTTTTTTGAAAAATACTTCTTTTATTCGAAAAATTGATTTTTTTCTTATATCTTGTACTAGAAAATATATAATATAATTTTATTGTTATAAAAAATTCAAAATGTGGTTAATAATATTCATAAAGGCTAGTTTATATCCCATTAAATAATAATATTTTAATAATATATTGTTGTTCAGTGATACTCGGTATGGCGTACTATTCAAGCTATCGAGGAAGGTCGCTCTTACGTGTAACGCAAGAAAAGAATAGTGTTGAATATACTATAAGCTAATACAGTGTTTCATATAGGGAAATCTAATATTGGTGTAACATACAATAGAATACATCAAAGAATCTATCTCATAAAATCTTTGGGTGTTACATTATACCCCCCTTAAAATGAATTTCTCCCTTGAAATTCATTGCGGTAATAAAAGGTTTACTACTTAAATGTTTATTTCCTAGAAACCCACTTTGTAAAAAGGAATACTAAAAATTCATTTTATAAAGGAAATTTAGAAACATAATGGTTACCTAAATTAACTCATCACTGGGTTTCCACATAGGAGAACATAGTTGGGAAGTGAAAACATGGATATAGAAGAGAAATGTAACCATAAAGTTCTGATGGATAATGATAGAGAATAAGGTTTGGAGAAAGTTAACTACCAGAAATACATAAATCTGTGATAATTTAAGGAACAATCTGATTCATCAAATAATAAGGTACTATGATAACATTTTTTTGGTTTTCAAGATCCTTTTTATAAAGTTGAATAATTTTGCATGAGAATAAATACTTACTTGATTTTCATACAATCTCACCATTGTTTGTGTCTTGAACAATTTCAAATTTCTCTCTTATTTAAATAAATGAAGTTGAATTTTTCATTTTTGAAGTGTTAGCAGATCATGCAATAGAATGATAGGTCATTCCATATTTCTGAACAAAAATGTTAGCATAAGTAATCAAATATGCATAAGGACACCTATAGCGAGTTAATAAATTAATCTAACAAAATTCAACCAGAATATTACTTATATTATCCATAAATGGATAACATTACAATCCTTCAAAAAATATATAATATAAAACTTTACAAAAAGGTGAACTAAATTGACATAACATCAATCTCCCATATCACATAAGGTGGTTCTTTGTTGTGACATTCCAAACATGTGAATACCTTAATCATGTATTCTATTGAAACATGAGAATAACATGAATTACCATAGAACCTTAATGAAAACATGAATTCTATCAAAATTAACTTTTTTTACATGCCAATAATACCGAAAATTCTTTATACTCAAACAATGATATCACATTGTCCTTATATCAAACACAAGTTCATTAATACTATCAAATATCTCATTATCTCCTTATTCCTTCATTATGCACATATCATGTGCTTTACAAAAATATCTGAATAAATTTTCATGGTTACCAGTACTATTCAACATATGATTTTAAATACTCAAGAAAAATAAATAGTGTAACAATCCTTAGATGTTTCTTTATTCCATAGTACCATAAGATCACTTAGATGACATTATTCTTGATAAACATGCAATCATTACACTGTCTTCTTAAACCATTGACCGAGCTTCATTGTTTTATTCCTCAACACTTCTTTCATCTCATATATCATTTGTAGTCTCTTCATCATCTTCAATGTAAATACTACCCATAATACCATGCTGATTATCTTCATGAGATTTTCCCTTAGGGAATAGATTTGCAAAGTGCCTGTATATTACGCATTTAAAACATTTAACCATTGTTGATGTCTTAACAGTACTATTATCCTTGTCCATTGTGTTAACTAAAAAGTTTCCTTTTCAATTATTAGATTTGTGTCCATATTTTCCACACCCAAAGCATCTTCCAGTTCCTTTTAAATATTACCCTTTATGACTCTTCCCACATGATTTACATGAGGAAAATTGAACTTTCTTTCCTCTATGATCACCATGAAACTCTATGTTTCTTTATTAGCTGGGTCAGGAATCTCACCGAAGTTGAGATTATTGATAATATTATGAGATTTATGATTGGGAATAATAACTATTCTTCTCCTTCAAAATCCATTTCAATTGGTTGGTCATGAAGAATATAATTCCATTGTCCATCATATTCTCTATTAACATGAATCCTCTTGTTTCCAGCTATTTTCTAAAACCCCAAAAAAATATTGTGAGAGGAAAAAATCATACTAGGAAAAAAACATAATCAAGGGGGAGTACTTTAAATATCTAACATATTAGGTTTAATCCTATGGTATTCATGACCGTTACCATAACTCCAGGACTATAACCTATAGTTAGAGTTACCCATAGTGACATCTGTAGACATACCTTAGAAATATCTCTAGGTATGTCACTAATGTTTTTGCATCCTATTTTCCAAAGGTTTACTAAACCTTCACTCTGATACCAACTTAAAAACCAAATATTGAAATATATGGACATTACATTACATTTTCTAAATACTTAATTCATTACACAAATATATTTCAAAAGACCATATTAGTTTAATGTCTTTGGAAACTCAGAACATAATCTTCTAACTTGGTGAAAGATATTCAACATCTCCTATAAAGATCTTCTACTTTTGTTTTCCTACACTAAAACGTTTTTTATATCCTGGGGAAAAGAAAACATAAAAATGGGGAGCTCAAATTCTCATCAAGGGTAAACATGGAGAACATAAAACAAACCATAAACATTTGAATATAAAAACATGAACCAGAAGCTTAAACATCAAAATATTTATTCATGAAATAAATCTTGGCAGTACGTAAGGAAAAAATCATAAAGGAACATTAAACATGATAAAATATCATTAGAATAAATCATAGAATTGTGGAAAAATAATAATCACCTATTATGATTTCCATAGTTTCCAAGGCATTACTGCCATGACCATCATAGTGGACAAAGTCCATTACTGAACCGAGTTTACTTGTCATTCAAGCCATGTATTACTGAACCAGATTTACTTGCCATTCCAGCCCTGTATTACTAAACTGTATTTAATTTTCATTACAGTCATGTTTATATTATGAGATATTAATCTTTACCCAAATCAGTGGGGGTAGATATAGGTCCCACCCATCTCATAATGAAATCATTCTTACATGTTCCACAAAAAACAAAAATCATTCATCATATCATAAGCCATGAAATAAAATGGGTTTCTTAAACATCATTCTATAATAAAATAATCCATATAAAATATCATTCCATCATTAAAATAATCAAATCAAAGTAATAATAGGGATAAAAACATAACCCTATTTAAAGAGCATCATCTTAGAATGAATCACATCACATCGTGGAGACAGTAGGACATACATACACATGAGTGATGATATCATTTAAATAGTTATTGAATGATTTTTAAGTGGATGGTGTATAAAATTTCAGAATAAAAATCATGTTATAATAAACATATATATTTGTTAATTCCATCATTATACCCATCCAAGTAATGTGGTGGTGAAAAACAGAGTACACCATGACTTGTAGATGGTAAACTGTACGTACGCATGCGTGGTGGTTCAATTTTTCATAGAATGGTTAGAATGTGGAGTATGGTTGTTTCATAATCATAATAACCTATAAGTATATAAGTAATACATGAGTTATTACTTTATAATGAAAAAACTCATGAGGTGTAAGTTGAAGAAGAAAGAAGTTTGAAATAATTGCTAAATTATATTACTACTTCTTCGACGTGCCTCCTCTAAATATTCTCTTAGAGCACTATAGTTAGTCTCTGAAGATGCCTCAGACCTATATAATGTTTCTAGGGAAGTTTATAAGATAAATTTACATGGTATGGACGAACCTGAAGGATTAATTTGTTGTGGAGAAATGAGGGAGGAGGTGTCCTTTTATAATTTGGGTGAGAGACACTTTTGGAATTTCTGAAACTATTAATTTATAATAATTTTAAATCAATAAAAATACCTAAACAATGAGATATATTAAAATATAAGATATTATAATATTTAAATATAATCAAAAAATAGAATTTTTAAAAGTTTTTATTTCAATTTAAACATTATCATTTTAATTAACAATTAGTTATTCTATTTAATTTTAATTAAGATAAAGAATGTTTCAATATTAAAAGGGTGAAATATTTACTTATTTGGTTTCAATTATACCATAAATTAATAATTTAGAACATTTTAGACCATATAATAATTATTATATATTTTTAAAATTGTTTTATTATTTTTAAATAATTTTATAAAACATTATTTTAACAAAATATCAATTTTGTCAATTTTGACACTATTCATTTCATGGATTTTTATAAATATCAAGATAAGGTGTTATCATGGAAAAATATATTTTATTATATAAATAATGGGTCAATTTAATCTATAAAATTAATTAGACACTTTAATTATCCCAAATTATATTTTTTTTAATATTTTTAATAATATTTATTTGATATCTCCATTATTAAAATAATCACTACCTCAATGTTGTGTAATTATTTAATATAATTTTTGAAATAAAATACTATGATGAACATAAATTTAATATATTTCATAATAATATATGTAGTATAATTTATATTCTAGAAAATTTAACATTAAAAATGTTATACTTATTAAAGTATGAAAGTGACAACTTTAACTTCACTTTAAATAAAATAAAATAAATGTCATAATGTCTTCTATAAAGCTCCAAATGGTCACTTTCTCAGAAAATTGATTATTATGGTTGATATATACTCAAAAAATATGATTTGTTCATGTGTTTAGGCCTTTTCATGGTTATTATTATTTTAATAAAAAATGTTTTATGGATTTCTTATCAATTAATTATTTTTTACATCATAAAAGTATAAGACTTTAAGGTAATTATTAATTTACTAAAAAAATAAAAATAAATTACCATGATGTAGGTAATTATTTTATCATTCCATGTACTACTTATTTTCTAAGATATCACCTGGTTATCCCTATATTAAAATTATTATACTTATAATAAATGGAAGTTTGACATTTTGTCACTTTCATTGGTTTTATTAATATCTTTCATTTTAATTGTCAAGTGGACATTAAATGAATATGTTTCAAACAAATTATGTTAAGGGTAGAATTTTATTCATCTAATTTTATTTTTTCAGGTTTTAGGATAATTTTATTGTTCTTATCATTTTATTAGTTTCCCTAATTTACCCAATTTACCTTTAACTTTGGTAAATAAAAATTATCGTAGTTATTATTTAGAATATCCAAAAATAAAATCAAACTATTAAAATAATTTGGACCCAATGATTCCAAATATGGAATCTATTTTTCATAATTCAAAGCATATAATTGGCATAAATTAATTTAAAATTAATTCCCGTTGTCAAAACCAAAAAGCAGGTTTTTAATAAGTAAAAACTTATCAAAAGATTTTCATGTGTTTATTTCCAATTTAAATGTGAAATTACTTCCAATGAAAAAAATTGGATTAAATGATAAATAAATAATCCAATTAAACTTTAAAACCAATTAAAAATATAATCTAACTATATAAATAAATTAGATGAAAAGACAGTTTTGAATTAAATTGCAATATTTTCACTATTCATAAAAATATGAATTTTATCATAAAAATACTAAACATTAATCAAAAGTAAATTTTTATTTTATAATTCCAAATATAAAGTTTATTTTTTCAAATATAATATATAAAATTGTTAAAAACTAGATTTAAAATGGGTGCGACATCAAAAGGTGGCAAAACTATATTTTTTTGAAAAATACTTCTTTTATCTAAAAAATTGAATTTGTTATTATATCATGTTCTAGAAAATGTATAAGATAAATTTTAATGTTATATAAAATTAAAAATATTTTTAATACTATTCATAACTTCTAGTTTATATCCCATTAAATAATATTATTTTAATAATATATCATTGTTTAGTGAAACTCAATATGACGTACTACACAAGCTATTGAGGATGGTAGATCTTACGTGTAACGCAAGCCAAGAATAGTGTTGAATATACTATATGCTAATATGGTGTTGCATATAGTTCAAGCTAATATTGATGTAGCATAAAATATAAGACATCAAAGAATCTGTCTTATAAAATCTCGGGGTGTTACAAGTCATCCTAGAGAGAGGTAGTGCTACACATGCGAGACATGGGACATATCGCCCCAGATTGTCCGACCCTCCGTATAGATGAAAAAGAAATTTTGTATGGGACAAAAAATCAGAGACAATGTTAGGATCAAGTAGGTCCACGGTGTGGTGGATGTGATAGAGGATATGGGAGAGCAACATGAGGTGGTCAACATTTCAACTTGTTACCACCACCACCCCTAGGTGGTCCACACTTGGCTCATAGAGCTAGAGGATAGGGGTGGGGACAACTGCAGGTAGTCTAGGCTTATGAACTAGGGGCTCTAGGAATGATTTTAGGCAATATTTTTGTCTTTTCTACCTTAGCTGCAATATTTATAGACATGGGTATTGGTCATTCCTTTCTATCCACATATCTTGTTCAAGACTTAGAGATTCCGGTTAAACCTTTGACTTGACCCTTATGCTTGGAGACTCTAACTGGAGAAGAATAAGTGATCACACACTTGTGATAATAGTGTGACCTAACCCATGGAGGCAAGAGTTTCTATTGGAATCTCTTGGTAGTGGCATCGAGGACTTATGATATCATTCTTGTTATGGACTCGTTATCCACAATCCATTTTCATATTGACTTATTGAGGCGAATGGTGTGGTCTGTCCACTGTGACGGGACAAAGTTTTCCTTTATCGGTGAAAAGGAAACCCAAAAAGAAAAGGACATGCTCATTCATAGTTGGGTGTAGATTATTAATCAATAATTTTCTAGCATAACCCTTGTTGAAGTGGATATTATGAGTTTCTAGTTTCCTACAGTGGTGGTGAAGTATGAGGATGTCTTTATAAAAGATAATCCAGGTTTACCACCTCACTGAGAGATAGACTTATTAATTGATCTACACCCCATGATGAAACCTATATCTGTTCCAACATATATAATATCTCCTGTAGATCATTGTTATATGTGGTTACAGTTGAAGGACTTGTAGAGGAAGGGCTTCATGAGACCCAGTGTTTCACCTTGGGCATCCCCAATTTTTTTCCAAGATGGTATATGGGAGCTTGAGGTTGTGTGTGAACTACCAGGTCTTGAACCAGGTGTTTTTGAAGAAAAAGTATCCATTACAAAGGATCAATGACCTCTTTGATCATTTGAGAGCGGCATGGTAGTTCTCAAAGGTTGACCACATTTCTGGCTATCACTAGTTATGATTATGGGACAAGGATATACCAAAGAAAAATTCATATGTTTCTATGGACAGTATAAGTACTTGGTGATACCCTTTGGCATGAAAAACTCCGTAGAAGTGTTCATGGGACTCATGAACCAAATATTTCATCATTTATTAAACTGGTTCGTTGTAGTCTTCTTCAATGAAAACTTTGTGTACTTGGTCTCATAGGAGGATAACACAAGACACTTTAGGATAATTATGGACATATTATGGGAGTAACTTCCTCATGGAAAGATCTCAAAGTTTAAATTCTGTATTTAGGTGGTCCAATTTTTAGGACATGTTATCTCAGTGTATGGAGTGGCATTAGAACAGACCAAGGAAATGCAGTGTTAACATGGGGCCACCTAAGAACGTGACAGAGGTGCGAAGCTTCCTCAGGTTGGAAAGGTATTATCTGAGATTCATACATGATTTCTACAGAGTATCAGCCCCCTTGAAAGATTTGAATCAAATGAAGAATCCTTTTTTGTGGATAGAAAAGTGCCACCAAACTTCCCAATAGTTGGGGAAGAGTTTAACAAGTGCTCCCATATTGAGATTTCTGGAGGTTGGTGTCAAGTACGTGGTGTTCTACGATGCATCGAAAACTGGTCTTTGTTGTGTTTTGATTCATAGTAAAGTGGTGATTTCTTATGGTTTATTCTAGTTGAGAATACAATATTTGAACAATTCAACCCTTGATCTTGTGTTAGTAGGGGTAGTCTTCTCTTTGAAGATGTTGAGATACTACCTGATTGGTGAGTGGTTTATTTACTACATAGATCACAAGAGTCTCAAGTTTATATTCTCTCATAAGGATATCAACCAGAGACAAAAGCTATGGATAGAGTTCCTCCTATATTCTGACTTTGAAATTTTCTATACTCTTATGAAGGGGAACAATGTAGAGGATTATCATAGTAGGAGGTCTTTTTCATAGTTGCTGAATGAGGATTCAGAGCAGTTGACCTTGTTACAATTATGCTTTGTGGATGGAGATGGAGCATCTTACCTATATTCGATGATTTTCACCCCTCTAATCTTATAGAAAGCTAGGGAGTCATAGCTTGGGGATACTAACTGTGAGAACCTACATGCTCAGATATTCATAGGGAATGCTCCTGATGGATTTTCAAAAGGTGAGGATCACATCATTTTTTTCAAAGGAAGCATGATGGTATTAGTGACATTGTGGTAAGAGGTCTTGAGAGAGTTTCACACATCTCCTTTGGGGGTAAATCTAGGTGTGTAAAAGCTATACTAGGACCTCTGATGTCAGTTTTGGTGGCTAGGGATGAAGGAAGCAGTTGCATAATTCATCTCTCAATGCCTTACTTGTCAGCAAGTGAAGGCTGAGCACCAAGTTTTAGCGGGTTTGACCCAAACCCTTGATGTTTCATAATGAAAGTGGGATGATATATATATGGAATTCATTATGGTATTACCACATATGTCTAAGGGACACAATTCCATCTTAGTAACTGTAGACCAACTCACCAAGTAAAATTTATTCCTAAATATATGATAGTAGAGTTAAGTAGAGAGCTTGAGACACCTCTAAATGCAGGAGATAGTCTGAATCCATGAAGTCCCATCGAAAAATATTTATGATCATGATGCTCACTTGACATCCTAGTTGTGGAAGGGATTACAAGAGGAGTTTGGGACCCAACAACGTTTCACCCCCAAACTGATAATTTGACCGTTCAGGTTCTGGAGGACATGTTATGATCTTTCATATTGGATTTTTCCATAGTTGGGAGGATCACCTACCACTGGAGGAGTTTTCATAAAGAAACTACCATTCCACCATCGGTATGACACCATTTGAGGCTTTATATGGGAAACCCTACAGGTCACCACTTTGTTGGATTGACCTAGGAGAGTCAACACTCATGGGCCCGAAGTTAGTATGTGCTACAATAGAGAAGGTGCAGATTATCTAGGAGTGGATGAACACTACATAGATCCATCCAAAGTCTTATGATGATAGGTGACAAAGGCCCTTGGATTTCGAGTAAAGAGACCATGAATTCCTACAGGTTTCACCTTGATGTGGATTACTGATATTTGGATGGGGTGGAAAGATATCTTTTAGGTTCATAAGCCCTTTATAAATACTATGTAGAGTTGGTGAGCCGACATACCACTTATGTCTACCTCCATAGTTGGACCAGGTACATGATGTCTTCCATGTGTCACAACTGAGGAGGTATATGTATGATCCACCACATGTTATCAACTGAGGTGAGCTGGTCATCAAGGATGGAGTGACATTTGTACCTAGTGGAGATTGAGGATTGGTAGGAGAGGATCCTTCATGGGTGATCGATTAATTTGGTGTGTATTTGGTTTTAGCACGAGAATATCCAAGAGAGAACTTGGGAATGAGAAGATCATATCAGTGCTCATTAGAGAAATCTTTTTGAGTAGCCTTTATTTTGTTTTTTGGGGACATAAAACCCCAAGGTAGGGAGAATTTAATGTCTCTAATTTTTCATGTTTTAATTTTATGTATTATATGGATTATTTTTTAGACCAACCACTGAGGTGACGTGCAATTCCGAGGCCCGGTGTGTCTGGAAAAAAATGTCTGAAAAAAATTAAATATATTAAATATCACACATGTGGTTTTCCTTAAAAAGGGGAATAAATTATAAATGGGTCCTAGATTAGAAATTCAAGTGAACGATTGAACTCATAACATGAGTTTTAACCTAGGCATGACTCAACATTAGTTTTCATGGGTCTTTTGTGGAAAATTCATCATGGGCATAGAAATTAATAAAATAATGTGAATAAATTATTTTATTCCAAATGTTTGTCACATTGACTGGGTATTCTTTTATAGAACATTATTTTGAAATCCTAGGGTTATCTACATAATGTTGGAGCCTTTGGAGGATCATTGGAGAGAACCATAGAGAATTTTTTTCAAGCGATCAATGATGGAATTGAAGATTGTCGATCGATGAGCATCCATTTCAATGGATCTTTCCTACGAAAATGACACAAAAATCATTATTCATCAATGATTGATCCAAATTGAGGGGGGGGGGGAATGTGATTTAATATGATTATTACCCATTATTTATTCCGACAATGAACGTGAATCAACTGACGAATGGATTTATTCACAAATAGTGTGTATTGTTGGATGGTATTATTTTATAGGTTTTTGAAGGGAAAATTATCTTTTTAATTCAATTTTTTCATTATTTTTCTAACCAAATAGATCAATATCTACACAAACATTGATCGAGGTCCGCCACTCTTGATTGATTTTTGATTTTCTCCCCTATTAATCCTTTATTACATGCATTCTTCGTTTGACCTGCAACTTAAAAAATATCGATCAATCCATAGTTGTGAAACCATTTCATGGTGAAATGATCCGAAATAATAGTTATGGGATTTTCATTACCCAATAAAGGTGTGATAATGTATACTGAGTGTTTCAAACAACAGTGGATCCCTGATCTCGAGTTCTTCAGCATGAATAGAAGAATGATCAATTGATATATTTTATGAATGGATTACATGCTGTAAGAGGTTGTTTTAGAAATGGATGGGCTCGAATGAGATGATCCTAGGCTACCAGATTGATTGGATCTAGATTCTGAAGCAAAGGTGGTGTAGATGAAAATGGGAGGAATAATAAGTGTTTCTAAAAAAACACAACACACATGGCATGTATCCCATGACTACACGATGTGTATCCCCATTTGAAAGACTTGGCATGTAGCTAAAAAAGTACATGGACATAGGGTGGCGTAAGTGGGTTTCCTACACAGTGTGTACTACCCCAAACAATAAGTCTTGGATCATGTACATGGGATACCCCATTTATTGGTACACGAGCACGAGTACATTGTCTGACACTGTGTACTGGGACACAGTTGGAGTACACAGATGGGACCTGGTGTATATGCACACAATGTGTAACCCCTTTACACACCATGTACTCCTCTATACTATATAGAAACTGTTTGAATGACACATTTTGTTTACATGAGTAGAACCCGACGTCAAGGGGCAGAGCATGTAACCCCTTTACACGGCGTGTACTATTTCATTCATGGATTATATCTCTCTTCCTCCATATCTTAGACAATATTTGTTAGGGTTTGTTCCCCTTATCATTTCCCTACAGGTTGGTAAGTATCATTTTCTACTTTTAGGACTATGATCCCTTCATTAGAACTTTTTGGATAGAGGTGAAGGAATCCCCCTGAGAGGCCGGAGTGGGATCCTCTATTCATCTTCATTCCCTAGGTAGAGTTCTGGGTATCAACCCAACAAGTAATACTGGGAAACAATTCTCTACTTAGTGAGATAATTTAGATGGAGTTGCTGGTATCACCCCATGGCCCTGGCTGTGATCCTCATCTGTGTATTATATTCTCTTCAGATATTTCAGCATGCATTCTCTCTCATAAAGAGACCCGACGAGTAGAACCTCTCAAATGGACGTCATCAATGCCATGAGACTCAAGAGTATGTTCTCCCAGACATGTTCTTTATGAAATATTTGAGCTAGAATCCTAGGTTAGTATAATATGGGTGTGAATTACTTCTAAAATGTGTGTCCTAAATTGAATATATTTATAAATTCTTATTATATGTGATGTATAAATATACCTTTGTAAAGTTGACTATAATTTTATTTGTTGTATTATTTTTTATATCTTGGTGTCCTAATAAGTATTCTTATAATCACCCCTACATGATCTTTTCTTGAATGTGTCGTGTCTTGTGCAGATGATCGAATTTTTGGAAGAGTCCTAGATTTAAGAGTACTAGAAGATGCTTTGTGAGACCGAACAGATTGTGTGTTCCCATGTATTTTAGAGATAATTCCCTATACCTTTAATTTTAGGCCAGAGTTGTGTTATATACTTCTTTTTAGTGGCCTTGTATTTGGCCCTGTTTACTTTCCTCACTTTCTTTCTATTTCCAATGCTTTGACCGGGGCGCGCGCATCCGTCTTTCGAGGAGGACGATGAAGACGTGTGGGCTGTTTCCCCGCATTCCCGCTTTCCAACAGTAGGTGACATCCGTTACTTATTTAGGGACATTTTCTCTTGAATCGAAACAGGATGATGGGATGTCGGTTCTTCCTTCTATGGATTCCTCCTCGGAACTCGTTGACTAGTCCGAGTCTCCCTTATAGATTAATACATTGTTCATGAAACTCTACCCAATGCCATATCTTCATGGATGTTGGTTAATGACACTACTTTTTTCAGGACATTCCAAGGGGTTTGTAAAGGGCTTCAACCATTGGTTGGGAGAATAGTCACATTGTACATCACTGGTGTGTCTGGACGCTGGAACACCAGCGCGTATGGGTTTCTTCCTCTTATTATAGGGCTTCTCAAGGGCATAGAATCCCAAGGCATCCCACGTCAAATACCTGGAATTGTATTACATAAGCATGTATCTGAGGTTTTCCTCAGCTTACCATGTTTAATAAAGGGTATGCCGTATGTTTAACGTCTAACAGAGACGAATCAGACTAATCGGAACACTGACTAGAGTGGATCAGATGGGTGAAACCCTTAGAGGGAACACTGATGTTGGGGTAATGCGTGGTTAGCTACCTAGTTACTTCTAGGGGAAGTGAAAAGGTGAATTTTCATGATCTCACTTGGATGTGGTGACCTGGGTAAGAATCAAGATGGAGAATAGATGGTCAAGTGAAGTGGAAGGAGAATGAGATGTAGTCGAGTCATGGGTGATGGTGATGTTGGGATTGAGCCCTGAAGAGACCTCCTATGTATCCCCATGGAAGGGAACCAATGTACACGTAGTTCATGATGGGGGTATAGAATCAGGGTGTGTGTAGAGGACAACAAACTGATGATATACTAAGGCTTACACATGGTTAGCTGCCCGAGGTTGGTCTTACGCCACTAGGACGGACCAGCTGTATGGGTCCCAACAGAAGGGATGACAACAGATTACCATTGGGTTTGGGTTGACAATATCTTACAACTTAATGGGGTTCACAATGGCTTACCATTGGATATGGGCGCAACAACTTACCGCTTCATGGAGGCACGATGGCTTACCGTTGGATGGAGGCACAATTAATTACCGTTGTATGGGGTTTGCAATGGCTTACCACTGGATGGGGGCACAACAGATTACCACTGGATGGGGTCACAACGACTTACCACTGGATGGGGTCACAACGACTTTCCACTGGATGGGGTCATAATAGATTACCGCTGGATGGGGTCACAACGGCTTATCGCTAAATGGAGTCATAACAGATTACCACTGGTTGGGGTTAAACCTCATGGAGGCTTGCTACGTACCCTATCTAGGAGACAAGGATCAAATCCCACGTAGTTCAGGATGGTGGATGCAGTTTAACGTCATGCATGATGAAAATGGGGCTTGCATTTTAATGTCATGCGGGACGAAGGTGGTCCGACGTGAAGGGGGTCAGAACCAGTGGTTGTTGGTCATGAACCTCGGGGAGTCTTCCTACGTAACTTACCTTGGGAAGGATCAAAGTCTACATAGTTCAGAAGGGGTTAATGAATCGACACGAAGGTGGTCGAGACCAATGGATGGTGGGCTTGAACCTCAGGGAGGCTTCCCACATACATTGCCTTGGGAAGGATCAAAGAACACAAAGTTCAGAAGGTGTGGGAACCGATGTGAAGATGGTCAGGACAAATGGGTGTTGGGCTTGAACCTCAGAGAGTCTTCCTATATACCGTGCCTTGGGAAGGATCAAAGACCACGTAGTTCATAATGGGTTTGGTGAACTGACGTGAAGGTGGTTGAGAATAATGGGTGTTGGGATTGAACCTCAGGGAGGCTTCCTACATACCTTACCTTGTCAAGGATCAAAGACCCTGTAGTTCAGAATGGGTTTGGTGAACTGATGGGAAAGTGGTCGGGACCAACGAGTGTTGGGCTTGAACCTGAGGGAGACTTCCTACGTACCTTTCCTTGGCATGGATCAAAGACCATGCAGTTCAAAATGGGTTTGGTGAACCGACGTGAAGGTGGTTGGGACCAATGGGTGTTGGGCTTGAACCACGTGGACGATTCCTACATACCTATCCTTGAAAAGGATCAAATACCACATAGTTCAGAATTGGTTTGGTGAATCAACGTGAAGGTTGTTGGTACCAATGGGTGTTGGGCTTGAACCTCAGGGAGGCTTCCTACGTACCTTGCCTTGGTAAGGATCAAATTCCACATAGTTCGGGAGGGGTGTGTGGGGATTACACTCTAGGCTGCCTAGAGAGGATGTCATGATCGATAGTGCTTGGCAGTTTAACGGATCACAGAGTAGAAATTTCTTTGTGATTTTATAGCTAAAAAGGCGAAAGGTGAGAGGATATGTCCTTTGGGCTTGAGGGGAGCCATATATTTATAGGAAAGAGGTTCCACGAAGCAGAGCTCGCTGGGATTGCGGAGCCTCCCACATCCTTGCTCTGTGGTGGGTTTGCAAACGTCAAAGGGGCTCACAGAGCCTCCCGCCTCCTTGCTCCATGGTTTGTTCGCAAACCTCAAAAGGGATTGTGGAACCTCCTGCCTCCATGTTCCATGGAACCTTCATGGAGGGGAAGCTTTGTGCCGACCGTGGGGCTATGAGGGCTCTGCGAACAAGCTTCACGAGGCATCCCTTAAGGATTTCCATTTGTTCTTGTTCTTCCCAAAATTTGGCGCCAAAAATGCTGCCCCTTAGACAGGGAGACAAGAAGAAAGAGAGGGTCGAAGTCTGAGGATAAATCTCTAAAATTCCTCAGCCAATTGCAAAGATGACTCGTGAAAGAGGCTCGCGAAGTGGAGGTGCGATGTACGGGCTGAGCGCGCCGCAAAGATTGCCTCTGTTGGACACGCCGTGAAGCACTGGGGGTCCCTGCCTATAAATAGAGGAGGATGACCTCAATTTTGTGATTTATCATATCTGTGATTTTGCCTTTTAGTGATCTCGATTTGTGAAGCTCCATGTACTCTGTGATTGCTCTCTGCGAATCGGGCCTTCTAGTTCACGGCGCACAGCAAGTCTTTGAATTCACGGTAGTGCGCTCTACGTCTTGTGTCTGATGGCCAGGGAAAAGCTCCGCAAACAATTTTCATGAACGACCTCCACGAAGGAGCTCTGCGAAAGATCTCCATGAACCAAAAAAAAGATCAAACTCAAAAATCGAATGGCTCAACAAGAGGCTTCCAGGGGGTCCTTGCGGATGCTTCCCAGAGGGAGGAGATAACAAATGGATCAGGTATATGGGAGTTTGTGTAGAGCCATTATGACCCTAATTCACTAGTAAAGATTCTATTGGAAATCCAAAAGAACTATCCACTATGTAAGAGACTGTCTATGTATGGATTTGGACTGAGGGATGACATATTTATCCCTGAAGCGGGAAGAGATGAGCAAGATTACTGGTTCAGGAGCACGTCGTGCCAGCACCAGTGGTTTAGGGCGGCTGATGGCCATGCCCGGGAGGACTTCACGCCTGTCAATGCTAACTTTTTGTACAATCATATAAACAAAATTGATGGGAAGGAACTATAGTTAGAGACATCCCGCCCTCTATACTACACCATGTTGAAGGCAACCCTGAGGAACCCAGAAAAGGGGTGGTCTGATAAGTGGGATCTATGCCAGGGCGACAACTTCACAGATGACTGGGTCTGGGCCTACTAGGTAGGTGTCTCGTGTGAGGAATTCGGGGCAGAGCTAAGAAGAGTGGTTCTGTATGAGGCGGCTTGGGCCTCCCATTCCACATCTATTAGTCGAAACAGCTGATGCCAGATTTTTTGAGAAGATGGTCATCGAGGACTAATACCTTCCAATTGCACCATGGAGAGGTCGAAATTAGTTTATGGGACATGCATCAGATCTCATAGGTCCTGATACTAGGTGCGATGTATGATGAGTTCTTCCCTGTTATGGGTGCATGGGATGATATGGAGAAAATTCCACCATTGGTGATGGTGTTGATGAACCTAGTACTGGGAGAGGACAAGTAGTCGGTGAGGGATGTCCACTTCAAATGGTGGTTCAAGCAGTTGCTAAACTTTTTGGAAGATAGGAAGTTTCCGGTGAGGCCTCGAACTTTCCCAAAGGGGGCCCAATGGGGCAAGGAGCCCTCGTACTAACAGTTCTTGGAGGACAGCCAGTGGAAAACCTGGGGATTTAGCGTCAGCACCGAGTAGCAACCGGTAGTCAAGTTAGTTGTATTCATTGCCGCACTCATCCATGGTTGGATCCTGCCGGGGAGAGATACGATCATGGTCATACAACCAAGAACATTTATCATGGAATCCATGCTGGCGACAAGAGGGTGGGTCAACATTGGGATCCTGATTCTCACCAAGCTATACAAGATGTTGTGGCATATCAGCGATGGGAAGAATCCACAAAGAATATGTGGGCTATTCCACCTCCTTTATGGGTGGATAACGACGCATGTCAGAGGCACCTATGAGTATCCAACCCCGATCTACCCTCCAGAATCAAATTTTTTCCCAGCCATTCTGAATGCAGAATGGAGCTTTCTATCCAAGATAACAGTGCAGGCGGTACTTAACCTAGTCTGGAAGGTGGAGGAGTTCAATTTTCACCTGTTCCCATTGCCAATGGGTGCATGCACTAATGATGGACAAGGAACGGAGGAGAATTGGTCCTATATTATGGTCTTTTAGGGTATATTCTTGGTGGCACGGGTGGACCGCGAGTTCCTCTATGAACCGTACACCCCAAACTGATTTTCAAGGAAATTCTGGTGTATGTAGAGGTAGACCCTGTGGTTCTACTTGTTTGTGCGCTATGAGGAGAACCCATGCGTGATGAGGCAAATGTGGCTCATGTTCACACTGGAAGATGAGAAGATAGGGAATGAGCTGCCTCTGCCCACATCCGTCTTCAAGTTGGTGAAAGAGTACACCAAAATTTGGGAGGTGGCCTACCCAGGGGAGTTGTTGAAGCAGCCAACCGTTCAGGCAGGTGATGGTGTGTCTCCCCAACCTCAAGGCTGGGTCTAGACAATGATAAGTAAATCCCTTAGTGGTGGGGCTACCGTGGTGGCGAGGCCCGCACCTGTTGAGGGGGAGGTAGTGGCAGCGGATCCACCTGCATTAGCGGACCCGACGATCCCAGAAGAGAAGAGTTATCCGGATGGGAGGCCACCAAGAGGGTTCCGTAGAATATCCACCTAATCTTTGGGGAGGTGGCTACGCTATATAGACATGCTGGAGAATGTTGTCTTCTCGGAGGCCTGGGACATTTGGGATGTCAACAAAAAATTCCTCGGAGCCCATTGGAGGAGGGTGGAGTTGGTGACTCGGACCCAGAGCCTGAAGAGTTTGCAGAGGCTCTCGAGGTAAGACCTTGAGTTCCTTCACTAGGATCTTCTTCCAGGATACTTTGGACCCCTCACTAATAGTTAAACAATGCAGTAGAGCCTCATACATAGAACCTATTCTCGTCCCTCAATGGATGAAGATGTTGGGCCTTCGAGATCTACACCCATGGCTATAGTGATTACTGCGTCGAGTGGGCCCCAGACATCTGAGATGGTTCCCTCAGAGTCTTCAGACTTCCCTACAATATACGGAGGGCCGCGCCTTGGGGCCCCGATGGTAACAATCCAGGAGAGAGACTACCAATTTGATCTCTATAAGCCCCTTGAAAAATAATTCAAGCTTTCCACCCATTGATTAGGTTTAATGAGATCCGCAAACGTCTTGGTATGCATAGTTCTTCAAATGGCGTGGGCTGCCATGGTGAGGCGGGTTGGTACTCCTGGCAGCACCTTTCCTAGGGGAATGTCGGTGATTGTGGAAGTGGATATTCAGACCGACCAAGCTGTGATGCTCCTGATCACTGTTGGGACCATTAGCGGGGCTGAGGCTGAGATTATTGAAGTGAGATCCGACGATGACTATCGATCAGAAAACACGGGTCCTGCCATACTCGATCCAACACTAGATGTTGACCCTTCTAATGAGTTCTTGGGGGAGTTCCCTATGTATGAGCCCACCAACCCCACAGACTGGGATGAGATGACCTCTGATGAAGAGGACAACAAGATAGTCCACCACCGGTCATGGAAGCTGATCAAGAGCTTTATAGATGACACCCATCAAGTAAAATCGATAGACTAGATGGAGAGACTTCGTTCCTGATTGCGTGAACTATGCGCTAGGGGAGTGTATTCCCAACATCCCCACATGATCGTCTGAGATTTCATGGTGGAGAAGATCTGGGAGTTTGAATGTGACCTTGGTGTGGGTTGGCAGCATAGAAATACGGTGAATTCCAAGAGGCTCGAGGAGGCTGAAAATGAGATTCAGCAGTTTCACATCTAGGCATATGAACATTCTACTTCCCTCAATGTGTAGTCGGAGATTATATCGTGGCTGAAGGCTCAGCTGGCAGAGGCTGAAGAGCGCATGATGCAAGCCTCTGAGGAGATGACCATTATCCGAACCAATGAGGAGCGTGCCTAAATCGTAGCTGACGAACTGTGCCCCATTGCTACTAAGGAGGAGCGGGAACTGAATAGGCGATAGTGAATCCTGGATTCCACAAGCCAGAGGGTAGTAGAGCTGCATCGCTCTTTTGACGGGGTAAAATCCTCCATGGGAGGGGTCAATCCTCAAGTACTATAATGCATGTAACTTTTGAACACACCTTCATGTTTTTTACTATTCATGCTGGATACATGCACCAGTTCTGTTATTTTTCTTTTGTCTATTGAATTTTAGCTACATTCATGGAGCATCCAGTGACTAGTCCCTAAGCTCATGTGGGTCGGGCCTGATGTGAGAAATAAGGGATGACCACCTTTCCATTCCATCTGAATATAAGAGTGAAAACCAAGATTCGGGCATCCAGGGTTTGAATAACCAATCCAGATTTCTAGGAATAAGGGGAAAGGTCCGAATGGAAGATGATGACCTCAGAAGAATCGACATGCTGTCTTCTCAATGTTCTCTAGTGCACGAGTGGGGTAACGCTAGGGGCATTTGAAATTAATCCCAACACAATGTAGTGGAGAGTGTGAATCACAATACCCCAGATTTTGAACAATGTGGGGGGTGGCATGACAATGAACGATAACCACTAACCATGTTCAAAACACAGTGTCCTTATTGCGTTAGCCTGAAATGGAAATAACAAATGAGGGCTGACTGTTGACCATATTCGAAACACGAGGCCTAACTTGAAACATCATCCATCGGTCTTCTAGAATGTTGGCCCAAGATAGTAGGAGAGCCATAAGCTGAGCATCCATACTGTTAGGGGGTTCTTCTATATGTGAAAGAGGATGATGGTGCAAATAAAGGGCATGAAAAGCATGGAGTTTGGAGTGATGGGTTGTTCGAAAGGATTCCAACACTCTTGAAATCACGCCACCGTGGTGGAAACAAATTAGGTGGGTGTATCTGTCTGATCATGGATCAAACATACTTCTGAGAAGGACCTCCTTGGTAAGGATCTGGAATGCTCTTTAGTTTCATGTCATACATATGTGGACGATAGGCACGTAGTTTAAACATTGTACGGTGAGGATGATGCACATAGTTTAAAGGTCATATTGTTTGGACCAGGATTGGGCCCGGGGGCCAGAAGGGTTAATGACCCTAGGGATGGGCCCAAGGTGAAACTACTTAGCATCACTATGTATCCGATGAGGGTGAGAATCAAGCCAAATGTAGTTCTTAAGCACAGCGTGGCCGGAGGCCAACACTGTTATGGGAAATCCTCTCTGGCATGGGATTTGGTGCATCCCACGATTAACATGGGGCATCCTGAACTTGTTCAGGGTAGAACCACAGTTTAGTGTCATGCATTGAGGACATATGGACTTGTGCATTTTAACATCATATGATAGGATGGGGAATGAAAGGGAAGATCCTAGGAAGGGATTATGTGGTGCGGTAGCTATAAACCCAACGTGAATGAGGACATAAGGAGTCCTCACCACACCACGTATCCCTGGAGGAAGTTATTTAGGTCAAGGGACCAAAAGTGAATGTTAGGCTGGGCCCGAGGCAAAGTGCCCAGACATTCCTACATACCCCATTAGGATGGGAATCAAGACACACATAGTTATAGAGTGCATTTTAATGTCATGCAGGATGATGAAAGGCTTGTGTGGCATGGCTATGCCAGTACACATCCTACCATAACTACTAACCCCACGTGAGTCGTGCTCGATGTGGGAAACAAAGAGTAGTGATGGAAATCTCCTAGTACAGGAAGGTACATGTTGGGGATGATGGAACACTAGGTGAATGATGTCCCAATAATGCTGACCCGCCTACTTGAGGCACCTAGATGTGCAAAGGGGTAAAGCCGAGTATGTTGGAATTCCACTTAAATATAAGGGAGTGTAAAAAATGTGAACCATGATTCCGGAGCCCTGGATCACAATGATAGTGTGGAATGATGATAGAGGATGACTTCTGACCATGTTCGTAACACAATATCCGTTTCGCGTTAGCCTAGAATGGGGAAAAACAAATGAGGGTCGACCACTGACCATGTTCGAAACACGGGACTTGTCGCAAATGTCATCTGAGGTCTTCAGGGGTGTTGGCCCAAGATGGTAGGTAAGCCAATGTGGCATGAGACCAGGCCATAAAGGGGGTCCCTTCTTATGTGGAAGAGAATTAAGATCCAAAAAATGGGCTCACGAAGCTTGGACATAGAACGAGGGAATGTCCCCATGCAAATTACACTCTTCAATTTTTTTTCCACAATGCATTTGAGTACGATAGTAATACGTATCAAATAGAGGGAGTCGGGTCACTTTCCAAGGAAAAGGGTCCTGGGGTTTGATGCTTCTAACTTAATGGTTGTAGGATGTGCCATTTAGGGGGGCTTTATTTAATGTACTATGCGCAGGGTGGAGAAGGGGCAGACATGATGCATAATTCCCATAGGAAGATATTAGTTTATAGTCATAGAAATCGGACCAGGTCGCAAAAAGACATGGAGGGTGGGGGGGGGGGGGCACATGGCACATATATTTGAAAACCCGACGCGAACGAGAACCCATGAGGTACTCGCCACACCACATGTTCCCAAAATGGTTCGGGCCTAGGGGCCGAAAGAGAGGGGAAAACATTTTAGATTCCTAAGGATAGACCTAAAGATGAGATTTTTGGTCATTCCTACATATCCCATGAGGATGGGAATCAAGTCATATGTAGTTCTAGGAGATGTCATGCAGTTTAATGTCTTGACGCAAGGACACAGAGTGGTCTCAGTTTATGGTCATAGAGCTTGGGCCATGGTGGAACTGAAGAAAGGAGACATGTGGTGAAATAATTACTCAACCTGACATGAACGGAGATAGTAAGAGTTCATACCACTACAATGTGCTCCTGGGTAAACTCCGAGATCAGGGGATCAGAAGTGAAAGTTAGGATGGGCCCAAGGCAAAGTGCCTGGGCGTTCTTACATACCCCATGAAGATAGGAATCAATCCATACGTAGTTATAAGGGTGGCATGGAAAGACACCAGTTTCAGAGATAATAAGGTCATGTGGGTATGTCCCTTGCACAAAAACAAATGACATTTGATAGATCTGTTTTTCCTTTAGGATGAATGAGTTTTTTGTGAAGCGACAGACCTAGGACAAAAAGTACAGGCATCTCCATAAGAATCAAGTTGTATGAAAGCACTGAAATGAGAGATGAGGTTCAAGAGGGAATGTTCCTGGCATGATAAAGCATACCCGACATGAATGAGGATGAAACCCACATCACACTGCTTACGATTCCGAGAAAGAAACCTCAGGCCGATGGGCCAGAAAAGGTTGGAGAATACAGGGCAGGAGAGACTAGATCTTAGTTGAGATGGACGCAAAGACAAGATGTCCGGGAATTCTTATGTAACCCATGAGGCTAGGAATCACACCATACGTAGTTCTAGAAAGTGCAGTTTAATTTCATGCAGGACAAAATACAATTTAATGTCATGCAAGACTTTATACAGTTTAATGTCATGCAGGACAACAGGTAGGAGGGACTAGCTCCTTTAAGGGAAGTATGTGGTGCAGTTATTATAAAACTGATGTGAACAAATTCATATGCCCACATATTCCACACCACACAATCCTATATGATTCATGACCTAAAAGGAGGAACAAATGAGATAAATTAGTGGAACTTGAGTTGGATCCAAAAACAAGATGTATGGGCGTTCCTACGTATCCCATGAGCATGAGAATCAATCTAGACACAGTTCTTGAATATTTTTACAGTTTTAACGTCTTGTGTCAAGGACGGGAGTGGTCTTAGTTAATGGTTATAGAGCTTGGACCAATGAAGAATCAGAACTCTTCCAAGCGAGTGCATAACTCGATCTGGTCCCTAATCCCATGCGAGTCAAACTCGTTGTGGGAAACAAGGGCTGAAGTGGTCCTTTCAACACATGGGATACACGTAAAAGGGGAAGTTGGTGTGGAGCCCCAAACAATGCTTCACCATGGCTTTTTCCTCCTAATGTGCAAATGCGCACTGAGGGATATTACCAAGAGTGTCGAAATTCCATTTGGACATGATGGGGTGTAAAATGATGTGAATCATGTAACCAACATTTAATGTTTGATGGGGGTTGGTGTGATGATGGAGGATGACTATTAGTCGTTTTTGAAGCACAAAATCCATATTGTGTGACCTGAAATGGGAACAACAAATGAGCATCAACCGCTGACTGTATTCACAACGTGGGACTTGTATCAATTTTTTGTTTAAATACTAAAGGACGTTGGACTATAATGGTAGGAGAGCCCTTAATATGAGCATCCATTCCATTTGGGGGTCCCTTCGGATGTGAAAGATAATGGAATCCCAAATAAAGGGGAACAAAAATCCTGAAAAATGGGTGAAATGATGTCCATGTAGAGTTCGACACTCCAGGATCTAAACCATAGTACTCCTGGGCACATTGGCGAATCACCGAAGAGGGTCGAGGGACCCAAATTAAGAGCAGATGACTCGACAAGATGAATATAGGGAAAGGGAGCAAAGGGAGCTCAAAAGAGATAGTTAAGTGGCATGGTTGTGATAAACCTGACGTGAATAAGGATGTGAGTCCATACCACATCGTATACCCCTCTCCTAGAAGAATGCTGTCCAAGGGGCCAAGATGATAGGAAGTTTTATAAGAGATGGGGATGGACCTAAAGACTAGACATTCGGGAGGTCCTACGTATCCCATAAGGATGGGAATCAAGACATACGTAGTTCTGATTAGGATGATGTGCAATTTATCGTCATGCAATAGTGACACAAATAAAGGCAATATACCCCAACGAGGGATGTGTATGACATGAAGAGTAACCCGACATGAATGAGGACATAATCCCATACCAAACCGCAAAATCCTAAGTGATAACTTGGGAAAGGGGCCCAAGAAGGCCAAGGGACCTGAGGCTGGGCCACATACAGAATGTCACTGCCAGCTTGCAGTTTACCATCTTACAGTGAGGATGATGGTGATCTTAGTTTAAGGTCATAGATCTTGGACTATAGATGCCTAGTTTAATTTAATATGCATGGGACAACTGAGTGGAGAGGGTGAATCATCATGCCTATGGAAGACCACAAAATGACAATGATGATAGAGGACAACTATTGACTAGGTTCGCAACACAGTATCCACCCTTGTGTGACCGGAGTTTGGGAAAAGTAATTGATTGTTGACCATTGAACATATTCACAACACGGGACTTGTATCAATTTGTCACTCGCAATCCTCAAGGGTGTTAGCCTGTAATCGTAGGAGTTCCCTTGGGCTGAGCATCCATGCCATTCAGGGGTCCTTTTGGATATAGAAGATGGTGGAAACCCAAATGATGGGGCTCACGAAGAACAGAAGGGCATGTTCTTATGGAAAAGACGATAAAAAGAGGGATGTATTTAAGGGGGGATGTGTGGCATGGGAAAATATCCCTACGTGAATAAGGACGTGAGTCCATACCACACCACACACTCCTAAATGAGAACTCGGGCTAGGGGGGAGAAAGGGTCGAGGGACCTGAGGCTGGGTGTCCCATCCAACTATAGCCAAATGACCTATCATATAGGTATTTCCTTACCTCAGCTCCTAAGCCCACGTAATCAATTCTCGGTGTGGGAAACAAGGATTATAACTAGGATCTTCCCATCACATAAGGGTCCAATGGCTGGAATCACACTCCTGACCAAGGCAGGCCGAAGCTTGAAGAGACAACGGGGTAGGATGAGCCACTACACTCCACTTTTGGACATATGGGGGTGATAACAACAACAAAGGATATATGTTGACCAAATTTTAAACATAGCATCCAATCCGTGGTAACCTGAAATGGGAACAACAAATGAGCATCGACTGCTGACCATATTCGCAATGCAGGACTTGTATCAATTTTTCGTTTGAAACCCTCAAGGACATTGGCCCTTAATGGTAGGAAAGACCCTGTGATGAGCATCCATGCCATTTTGGGGTCCCTTTGGATGTCTAAGATAATGAAAACTCAAATGATAGAGTGTGTGGAGAAAAAATGTGCTCATGCAACTTGAAGTCAAGATAGACAGTAGAAGTGGTTGGGATCTTCTGGGAGGAGGGATACACGGTATGGTCTTGATGAACTCGACGTGGATGAGGGAAAAAGCCTGTACCACACCACGTGCTTCGGTCCAATGGGAGCTCCCGAAGTTTGGGGTTGGGACTACGAAAGAAATGTTTAGGCAGTCCAACGTATCCCATGAGGATGGGAATCAATCCATACATAGTTCTGAAGGCCATGCAGTTTAACGTCATGCGGTGAGGATGTGGGAGGAGAGAAGAATGAGGGAGGGAACATGGTGCAATCATTGTAATCCTGACATGAGCAGGGCCAACGAAGCCTATATGACACCATGTTGGATCCTCCAAGAGAACTATACCAAGGGGGGATAGTCAAAAGGGACACCGATGCTGGACTCAAGATGAGGGGTTCGAGAATTCCTACTTATCCCATGAGGATGTGAATCAATCCGTATGTAGTTCTAAGGGTTTAACGTATCGCATGGAGACACACAGTTTAACGTCATGTGGGACAAAATATAGTTTAGCGTCATGCGGGATGACATACAGTTTAACATCATGTGGGATGACATATAGTTTAACGTCATGCGGGAAATTTTACAGTTTAGGGTAATGTAGAACCGGGTAGTATAAGTTCATGTAGGACCCAACAGTTTAAGGTGATGTAGGACCAGAATGCAGTTTAGGGTCATGCAGGACCGTACCGTTTAAGGTTATGTGGGAGCACAATGTAGTTTGAGGTCATGCAGGACCATACAGTTTAACATCATGCAGGACCAAGTGACTCATGAAAAGTATTTCTTGAGGAACTTGGCATTGGTGGGAGGAGTTATACGCTAACCATCTAGGGTAACCAGGGAGTATGCGCCATTGGAGTAAACCTTGTGAAATATTTAAGGACCTTCTCATTTGGGCTCCAACTTGGGTGGTTTCCTGCCAGATATCATTGGTGTTCTCAGGGTCAACACCAAGTCACCTTGCAGGAAGGAGCGGAGGTGAAATTTCTTTTTGAAAGTTCTAGATATATTGTTTTGATGCCTTTCTAGATTGTGTAGGGCACGAAGCCTGTTCTTGTAGAGTGCTTCCAACTCAGCCAGATAGATTTTAGATACTTTATCTGACGCTTGTTGATCATATAAAACTATGCGCAATGAGGTAAACTGAATCTATATGGGCAGGATGGCCTCCGTTCCATACACCATGGATTATGGGGTCACCTAGGAAGAATTACAGGTCGTTGTCCGATAAGCCCAGAGGACGTTTGGGAGCTTGTCTGGCCAACTCTTCTTGTTCTGCCAACCATTTTTTGCAGAATGTTAGAGTGTATTTTTTTTGAATGCATTGATCTGTCCATTTGCTTGTGCATGATAGTGGGAGGTATGGTTAGAATGGATGTTTTACTTAAGGTACAACTTTTTCAGCTTAGCTGCCCGAAAGTTAATGCTGTTATCAGTGAGGATGGCATGAGGGACTCTAAATCGGTAGTCGATGTTAGAACTCACAAAGTCAACGATGAAACAGACCTTGACCTCCTAGAGTGGAATTGCCTCTGCCCACTTGGAGAAGAAATCCGTAGTGGTTAGGATGAACCTACACTGGCGAGCTGTCACCAGCGGATATGGTCCCACAACATCGAGTCCCCACACCGCTAACGGCCAAGAGTACTTGGTGGATTGGAGAGGCTCTAGCAGCCGATGCATAATTATTGCATGAATTTGGCATGGATGACACCTTTTGGAGAACTCTATGTAGTCATGGATCATAGAGTGCCAAAAGGACCCCAGATCTGGATCTGGTGAGATAGTTTTGGCTCGATCTAACGAGCCTCGTAGGAACCGAAATGAACCTCCTGCATGACTTGGGAAATCTTGACTCCTTGAATGCAATGGAGGAGAAACCCATCAAACCCGCACTTGTAGAGAATATGCACATGACCAAGACTATCCTGGAGAGTAAACTGTAACGTGCGGCGTCAGATACGCTCATTCTGGGCCCGATCTGCTGAGAGATTATCGTTTTGGAGTTACTCAGCAAAGGACGCTCTCCAGTCAGGAGTCACTTGAATCATTGCATTCAGGGGACCTGGGGGTCCTGACATGGAGGTACCGGTGGTAAGGTAGCTTACCTGTGGCTTTCCTCATCATCTGGAGTAATGGGAGCGATGAATCTCCGGTGTGCCACATGGATAATTATATTATCATGTTTGGTCTCTGCAAGTGATGCAGCTAGGCTGGCTATGGCATTATCTTGATCATTCTAAGACTGAGGGACATGAGTGACTTCTGGCCGAGATGGGAACTGGGCCATTAGATGGAGAGTGTGTTCCAATAATGGTACATGCTCTAGCTTTCTGATGACATAGTCACCATTTATATGCTTGATGACTAGTTCAGATTCCCCTTTCGCTTGCAAATGGGGAACATCAATCTCAAGGGCCAGCTCGAGGCCATTAATGAGAACCTGATACTTTGCCTCATTGTTGGTGTAGCCTTCTGACAATAGGAAGGAATATGGAAGAATGGATTTTGCTGGGGTAATGAAGATGATACCCAGGCCTACTCTGTTGAGCCTGGGGTCATTGATCCTTCTACTAGTGGGGCTCCGGGAAGCACCATAAAAGTGTATTTGCTAGCACGACAGGGATTTGTCTACCAAGAGGATCTCTTTATCAGGGAAATTGATATCCCGAGACCGGTCCTTAGGAGATGGATGAGAATCAAGGAATTTTTCCAATGCTTTCCCTTTAATATCCTTCCAGGGGACAAACCTGATGTTGAATTGCTGGAGAATCACTGCCTACTGAGCCAGACAGACTGTCAACATGGGGCGGTTCATGATGTACTTCAGGAGATCTACTTGGGACACCAGCTATACCTCATGGTGCTGCAAGTAGTATCTCAATTTATGTACTATGAATACTAGTGCAAGGTAGCTTTTCTCGATATGGGAGTATCTGGTCTCTATATCAAGGAGCATGCGACTGAGTTAGTAGAGACTATTCTCTATCCCCTCGTTGTTCTTCTGGGCCCGAAGGGCATCGAAAGACCATTTTAGGGAAGTCACATAAAATACTAGAGGCTTTCCAGAGACGGGTGGCATTAATACTGATGGATAGAGTAGGTACTGCTTGATTTCCTCGAAAGTAGTCTGTCATTCTTCGTCCCACTCATAGATAGTGCCTTTCTTCATCAGCCAAGAAAAGGGATTACACTTAATGGCCATATTCTCGATGAATCGGCGTATATAGGCCAAGTGGCCTTAGAAGCCTCGAAGCCCCCGAATGTTTCTCAGGGGAGAAATTTGAATGATGGTCTTAATCTTATCCAAGTCAATCTCGATGCCCCTGTATCTGACAAGGAATCCAAGAAACTTTCCAGAGGTGACCCCGAAGGCACACTTCAATGTGTTCATCTTCAAGTGACGGTAACGGAGGAAGCCAAACACTTTCTCATGGTATTTGATAAGGTCCTGACGCTGGTGATATTTGACCACCATATCATCCATGTAACATTCCACAAACATTCTGAGGATCCACTTAAATATGCGATGAATAGCCTTCTAATAGGTTACACCCGCATTCTATAAACCGAAGGGCATGGCTTGGTAATAGAAATTACCTTGTGGTGCCCTAAAGGCTATAGAATCCTCATCCTCGGGGGAATTTTGGATTTGGTTATACCTGGAGTACCCATCCATGAAGGAGAGGGCTTGGAACCCATTTGTAATGTCGATCAACAATCCCATCATAGGAAGAGGAAAATCATACTTTGGACAGTGACAGTTGAGATCCCAGAAGTCAATGCAGATTCTGATCTACCCATTCTTCTTCTCGACTGGAACATTGTTGGATAGCCACTTAGGGTACTGGACCTCTTTAACAAAATTGACTCTGATGATCTTATCAACTTCTGCCTCAACAATGGCACCATGGGGAGGGTGCATCTTTCTGGGAGGCTGCTTGATCCCGCGATGATTTGCCGGGAGACCGAGGCGGTGGACGAATACCTGAGGATCTAGTCCTGGTATCTCATCATAACTCCAGGAGAATATATCACGGTGCTGTTTAAGGATGTTTATGTACTTATATTGCTCCTTGAGGGGTATGGCGGCACTAATTAGGGTGGGTTTCGGGTCTACCTCATTATCGAGGTTCACCTGTACCAATTCATCAACCGTGGTAGAGATGCCCTCTTTAAAGGTGGGGGGAGAATCCTATAAATCATCTTATTCACTTATAGTGGGGGGATCCTCAGTGGGAGGAGTTTCCTCTGAGTCAGCAGCTCCCGATGGGTGGCTGGTACCAACCTGAGCGACAGTGGACACTACATCGGGGAACTCTTGTGCTGCAGAAACCATGTTGATGAAGGCCGTTGATCCGATCCCATCTGGTCTTCAGCCCAATGGTCCATACTTGATGATATCGAAGCAATAGTGTCACGTTGGCTTGAGATAGTTAATTAAAGCCCTGAAAAATAAGCAAGTATGACGTATTACCATTTCCATAGAGCGGACATACCGATACCTTATGGGAGTAGGAGGCTTCGGGATCACCTGAGCCTGATTTGTGTAGGAGTATGAGGTGATCTTTCGGCATCGTTTAGATTTTAGAATGTTTTACCCCTAGTTCTAGAAACAACAAAGCATTGTACCATGTCTAGGGTTGTAGCCTCCAACCAGTGTATTGGAAAGATATAGGCATCATCTAGATCTATCCACAGGCCGGTCGTGGCCGTGGTATGCTCAACCTTGTTAGCCTGAATCTGATTGTCTTTGCTCTTATAATAGTCGGCATCCAGATAATGGGATTCACAAGAGGAAAATGGAGACGCGTCACCTTGTAGCATGTCCACTTGACCATTAAGGGAGTACTTGAGGCACTGGTGATACGATGATGGAGCCGACACATGTAGGTGGAGCCATGGCCTGCCCATCAACGCATTGTAGGTGGTGTCCTGAGAGACCACTATAAACTCGGTGATGGTAACTAGACCACCGAACTAGGTCTTCAATTGGATCTTACATACCGGTGTCTACTCCCTCCTATCACAACCTTGTATTCTTAGGTTAGAGGGACTCAGATCATCCTCGGACAACCCCAGCTTTCATAGTGTTCAAGTCGGGATTAGGTAGATTCCATATCCCATGTAGACAAGACAACGACAAACCTCCATGACATTGAATTGGATGGTGATGTGCAATGGGTGAATGTTCCCCTGCACGGGAGAGAATTTATCTTCTACATAGAATGAGATGATGGCCTGTCATTTAGTATAATCTACCACCTCAACATGGAAGGCTTCTACGGCTGCTACCTCTGTCTCAAACTGGAGGGGGCTTCTTAAAGCCTCAGTGAGGGCTACGCGCATATCTGATGATAGGAAAAGGCCTCAAGGATAGAGGGATTTTCTGGAATTATAGAAAAATTCTTGAGGATATCACCCTTCCTTTCCAGGCATGAACTTATTCTTACAGAAGGTTGATCTATGACCTGAGGTAAGGTGGACCCTGCTGACTAGACCGACGACTAACTGGTGCAAGGAATATTCTACTGCACATTAGTCAAAGCATGTGGAATGACTACTGGATGAGGGACCGATGACTGAGACTAGTCCGTCGCAAAGCATGGCTGATCCCATCGCATTGAGGTGGCTCTGCCTGATCCAACAACACGAATGGCTGCAAATGAGGACCTGATGTTACCAGATGAAAAGGCTGCATATGATGAGCTCTGCGCTGGGCGTGCTGCCTAGTTTCGGTTGTATGCATAGCCTAACAAGAATTATTTCCCGTGGAACTCTAACTAACCCTATTTTTGTGGTTCCGTCGATGCTGACGATGACTATGGACGTTGGGAGGATATTCCTGGCACTCCTCATTGTCAGGAATTATGTAGGGGTTTACTAGCTCTATAATATTAACCGAGGCATACCCTTGACCTTCAATCAAAGAGTTTTCCACTACTGGATGGATTCTGGGAGGGATCTCTATATCTGGGGGCATGAAGTCGCTGAGAGTATGGGATGACGATGGCATTGGTGGGGGACTTTGCTTTCCCTTATGCTGCTGGTGCTTGTTCTTCTGAGAAGGGGACTACTAAGACGACGATGAAGAAGTAGTAGATGCGGCTTCTGAAGGATCTAGACGATTCAGGAATTCACTGATAATACCATGGGCACGAGCGACTACTTTACAATCCATCAAGTCATCTTACTTCTGGGACCCGCATTTAGAAACCTGATGCCAATCTCCTTCACTGTCACTGCTGCAGTCTGGCCTCACGAATACACATGCCACCTGGGCCGGAGCTGGGCCTAACCAGACTATATTTTTATCCACCTAGTCTTGATTCCAGTCTTTAAACACATAACACTATTTGAGGGTGTTCCCCAGGATCCGGTGGTAGGGGCAGTAATTAGGGCGATCAGTGAGGTTCGCCTCTTCTGGCCTCCTACACTCAGAAAAACATACAATCCCATGCTTTAGGTAACTTCAGAAATAACCAGGTACTTGTTCCTCATTGAACTAATAGGTTCGGTTCCTCTTGTCCGGGAAGGGGGCCCTTGGAGCTTGACCCTAACGCAGGGCTGGAGGGGCCTGCCGAGGAGGTGGAGCTTGGTTATCTCACCTAGGTGGTGGCGACACATTGCGCGGGGGCACCTTCTGATTCTGAGTTGGGCGATGTTGGGCTGGAGGCTATGCTTGAGGTGGAGGGCCGTTGTGAGGCTATAGAGGCAGCTCCACTGGTAATAACTCTTGTTGCATGGGGGCCTCTATTTGAGCCACTGCAGCGGGCTTGGCCCTGACAGCCCTTCTCATGGGGATTGCAGGAGGAAAAAGACGTGCCTACTTAGCATGCTTCAAGGATTCCTCTAGGAATTGGGCCTTATCAGAGAAGTCTCGGAATCCCTCGGGGTAGTTCTTGGTAACCAGAGAGAGGACCAGTTCTATATTGACATTCCCTACGCATATCTTTAGTAGTTTCTCCCGAGTGACCGACATATCAAGGGAGTATGCGAACCCTTTCCACCGAGTGAAAAAGTACACAACGTGCTCATCAGGCCTCTTCTTGCACTTGAAGATGTCCATGATACTCATCTTTTGAGTGGTGGAATTGAACTAGTAGAGAAATTACCTACGAAGATATTCCCAGCCGGCTACCGATCTGATGGAGAGCTGGATGTACCAAACGAACGCCGGCCCCTCCAATGTCTGTACGAAACACCAGAGTTTGGAAGCTTGCTGCTTCGCTGGAGTTCCCAACATAGGCCCACACCTTGAGATAAACTCGTCCAGGTGCTGTAGTAGGTCCCATGTTTCATTAAAGTTGCAAAATTTAGTATTTCCAAAACTAGGGGGTGCTGGCATATCATCCACTCATGCCGGATATAGATTTCCATCAGACGAGATTGCCACCTGTCAAGTATCTAAAGCTTTGAGGCGGGCGATGAGTGCCACAATTGGATCATCTGGGCATGGATTCCTGTCTTGACGGGGATCCATGACCACCATTTCATTGGTGGGTTCTTCAACATGATAAGCAGGCCTAGAGGCTCGTGGAATGGTTGTTGGAATGATCTGTGGGGAAGCTAGGGGAACCTGAGCTGGGTCCCGAGGATTGTTACGCCGTTTAGGAGGATTTGGAGACACATACCACACCCTATTTCGGTATATTCTAGCCTCAACCCTATCTACGTGGGCAGGATGGTCAGGGTAACCTAGGGGCAGTTCACCAAGGGGAAGTTGTGCCTGCCCCTGCTCCCCTAGATGAGGATCACTGTAGTCCGGCCGTCGCTTCACAGCGCATTCAATAAGGAGTTCGTAGACCATATTCTTGTGTTCAGAAAGTTGCTGAAGCAACACAACTTTTTTTGGATTGTCTTCCACCTTGTGCACTGATCCAGACAGGTCATAGGGTTTGACAACTCTGAGGAATTCCTTTCCCTTGTTGGGATTCCTGCTGAGGACTAGTGCCTTGGTGGGCACATGAAGACCCAATAGATTTCTCTACTGGTGAGTGACCCTTCCCAATAGATCTAATAGTTACAACACTCCCTTAGGGGTTAATTCCCCATTAAGGAGCTCCAACTCATTCTCTCCATCTGATAGGACAACCATGTTAACCATGAGCCTTCCTAGAGGCATATCCTCTATGTCACCTAGAAAATCGGGCTTGCATGGGATGAAACTGAAATGGAGGGCCGCGTACTGACCCCGCCACAAATTTTCACATGGGGAGAAGCCTCCTTGATTATCCTATGGAGCACTTTAAAGATCTGGACACATCATTGTTGGAGGGTCTTATGGTACCTGGTTACTCAGGGTGTTGGGTCGCAAGGAGTACGACCAAATTGACCAAACTTCATTGTTGGTTGATGTCTTAGAAGTGTGCCAGAATCTTGGGGTAGGACACTCATCGATGTCGAAGGTGGAAATGAGTCACCCAGAGGGTCTGGAGAAAGAATCCAACCTCCTATCAGGTGAGTGTTTCTGGCACCCAGAAATTTGGCACCGTAATTGGCCAAAACATCTTAGGGAAATGGTCTACTGCGAGAATATCCCACAAGCTCCTTGGTCCATATTCAGGGTTTGGATCTTAATTTCCCCACTCGTAAATAAGAGGTGTCTAGGGAACCAGTAGTGGTACTGATGCAGACCACTGAGATGGAAGGATGGATGGTGGAGAATATGGAAAGCGAGATGACAAGCCACCACATCTTGGGCTATCCTCCAAAGAGTGGAGTGACATAACCACCACATCGCAGTAAGATGGGATGAATACCGTAGTTTCTGGCACTGGGACTACAGATACTAGTGATGGATCACACTATTGCTCGTCTACCATTGATCCCCAAAATAGCTTTTCGTGATCTCCAATCGAGGAAGAGAGTGCTTCTGGTGACGACAGTGACGATTTTACGACCGTAACATATGGAGTTTCCAAATTTTCTTCCTGATGAATATAACTATGGAGGGAGGTGAGAATCCGATGGACCTCACATTATAGAAGTATGAGGCTAATGTGCCTTGTTCCTACCTCAACCCCACAGAGGATCTAGGTGAGGGTTCCATCATTGAGTTATACTATGACTCCGAATATGTGAAGAAAACTAGTTTGATATCAGTTTGAATCTTCTTGGATTTCTTTTTATGGTAGTGATGAACCACTGTCCTTCCCTATGATGGTTCTTCAGGACAGGGTAGATTTTTGGAATGAGGAGTTCCTTCAGCTGTTCTGGTGCTTGGGCAGGGAGGACGTCCGCGTGAATGAGCTGGGGTGTGAGGAGCACCTGGATAGATAACAAAGGGAACATGGGGAGGACGTTCGTGTCCACTGACTGACATGCATATGGAATCTCTATGGGAGATGTTAGAGTGGGTAGGACCTCCGTTGGAGCTTATGGGGGCATGGGTAGGACCTCCATGCTTGTTTCCTCTAGAAACATCAGCATGAGGAGGGTCCTCGTACTGGTCAAGCCGAACAAGGGTCAGACCTCTGTGATAGGTTTAGGTGAAGTGAAGCTGACCTTCACTCCTCTGATTTCTAATGTGAGGTGAACCTTTGACAGTTACAACAAGGACATGAGGACGAACCCCCACACTAGAGATTGAACAGATATGTAATGTCCCCACACTGGCAACCCCCGATGGGAGGAACAACACCATACCCGATGTAATGAGCATGGTAGAGGCCTTCATACTGAGTGTCACTGCCATGGGGAAGACCCTCTTTCAAATTAAATGTGGAACATGTAAAACCCCCATTCTGAGATTGGAAGTGGGGAGGACCCATGTTCTCTATGGTGACAGTACAAGGAGGACCACAGTACTGGGTGTTGCTGCTGCGGGTTGGCTCGCGGTGGTCACTGCCTGCACTAGCGACCAGGAGACTCAACCCAGCCTACCTGTGGGGTGGTTGGGGCATCTATCTAGGTTGGGTATATAAGTTCCCCTACTCAGTGTACATAGAGGGATGATGATACATGTCAGCGGTATCCCGACCCATCGTAGTTTTCAATGCTGACAACCCTTGGCAGGCATCATCCTTGTCTTGCACCAGACACTGGCATCGGGTCAGCCGGACCGGGGCCGGAAGTATAGGTGCATGGATTTCTTGCTCCTCGATTCATGGGACCAGGTGGCAGTGCGAGAACGGACTAGTGGAAGCCCTCCTTGGGATCCCCTGAAACGGGATCCCAGCTGGGCATGCCTAGACATCCCCCACCTCATCGGCGTAGGGGAAGGAATCATCAAGGCATTCTAGGGAGAGACTCCTAAAATGGTTGTATGTTTGAGTGGGGAGCATTGGATCCCTATGTGACATTTGGGGGTGGCAGTGGCGACAAGGAACATATGCCTTCAAATCCTGGTGGGTAATATCTTGAGTCGGGATAATCCCCTCCTCCTTGTATCGGTGTACGAGGTCATTTATCAACCTTCATTGTATGAATTTAGAAGGGGAGATGGGGCGTGGGCGCCCGATAGCTGTGGGTGTGGAAGCTATCGTAGAAGCAGTGGAGCCACACGATATTTATGCGTTGGCATTTCCCCTACCCCTCCATCGGTGGGCATGTGGTGATCTGGTTCTTGGTGCAACAGCTTGGTTCCTGGAAAGTTGGGAGATTAAGCCATTAGTGCTAAAACAAAGAAATCAACATCTAGTTCCCCAACACCATTCCATCTCCCAGGTCTGGTAAGAAGGATCCATGCTTATAACATTGCAGACTAGGATGTCCAACGTTTAACTACCCCAACTTATGGTGAGTTTCATGACATGCCCACTTTTTTCTTGGTGGGATCCAGAGCCTGATTACTGGATCCAGTGACACACTAGTCCATTGATGTCTTGAATGCTACTAATCTCCACATTAAGGAGAAGAATTTCACATTGGGTTCACCATTTATATTTCTGATTATTTCACCAAGGTGAGCGCATCTGTTTTTCAAGGAGGATGACAAAGAAAATATGGTTGTTTCCCCAAATTCTTACTTTCCAAAGGTAGGTGGAATCTGTCGCTTATTCAGGGATGTTTTCTCCTTCATCAAAACAAGATGATGGGATGTCGGTTCTTCCTTCCATGGATTCCCCCTCGGAACTCGTTGCCTAGTCTGAGTCTCCCTTGTATATTAAGATTTTATTCGTGAAACTCTTCCCAGTGCCATGTCTTCATGGATCCCTGTTAATGACACTTCTTCTATTGGGACATTCCAAGGGGTCTGACTAGGGCAGAAACCTTCAGTTGAGGGAGTAGTTAAGTTGGACATCACTGGCATGTCTGGACGTTGGAACACTAGCGTGTCTGGATTTCTTCCCCTTATTATAGGGCTTCTAGAGGATGTGGAAGCCCGAGCCATCCCACAATGAATGCGGGGAATTATATACCATAGGCATGTATCTAAGGTTTTCCTCAGCTTCCCATGTTTAACACAGGGTATGCCGCATGTTTAAAGTCTAGCGGAGATGGATCAGATTGATCAGAACATTGACTAGAGTGGATCAGATGGGTAAAAACCCTAGAGGGAACACTGATGTTGGGGCTAATGCACGGTTAGCTACCCGGTTACTTATAGGGGTAGTGAAGAGGTGAATTTTCATGATCTCACTGGGATGTGGCGGCATGGGTAAGAATCAAGATGGAAAATGGATGGTCAATTAAAGTGAATGTAGAATGAGATGGACTCGACTCGTGGGCAATGGTGATTTTGGGCTTGAGCCTCAGAGAGACCTCTTACGTATCCCCGTGGCAGGGAATCATAGTGCACGTAGTTCAATATGGGGGTATAGAATCAGGTTGTGGGAAGAGGACATCGACCCGGTGACATATTAGGGCTTATGCGTGTTAGCAGCCTGAGGTTGGTCTTACACCACTGAGACAGACCATCGATATGGGTCCCAACAGAAGGGACAACATCAAATTACCACTGGGTTTGGGTTGACAATGACTTACCCCAGAATGGGGTTCACAACGGCTTACCGTTGGATGAGGGTGCAACGTCTTACCACTGAATGGGGTTTGCAACGGATTACCGCTGAAAGGGGGCACAATGGCTTACCACTGGATGGGGTGACAACGGATTACCACTGGATGGGGTCACAATGACTTACTGTTGGATAGGGTCACAATGGCTTACCATTGGATGTCGTCACAATGGCTTACCGCTGTTTGGGGTCAAAATAGATTACCACTGGATGGGTTTGAACCACATGAAGGCTTCCTACGTACCCTATCTAGGAGAAAAGGATCAAATCCCATGTAGTTCATGATGGTGGATGCAGTTTAACATCATGCAGGACAAAAAGGGGGAATGCAGTTTAATGTCATGCAGGACAAAGGTGGTCGGACGTGATGGGGGTCAAAACCAGTGGTTTTTAGGCTTGAACCTTGGGGAGGCTTCCTAGGTACCTTACATTGGAAATGATCAAAGTACACATAGTTCAAAAGGGGTTTGTGAACCGACTTGAAGGTGGTCGGGACCAATGGATGGTGGTATTGAACCTTAGGGAGGCTTCCTATGTACCTTGCCTTGGCAAGGATCAAAGACCACGTAATTCAAAAGGAGTGGGAACCGATGTAAAGATGGTTGGGACCAATGGGTTTTGGGATTGAAGCTCAAGGAGGGTTCCTATATTTCTTTCCTTGACAAGGATCAAAGACCACATAGTTCAGAATGGGTTTGGTAAACCAACTTGAAAGTGGTTGGGACCAATGGATATTGGTCTTGAACCTTCAGGAGGCTTCCTACGTACCTTTCCTTTGCAAGGATCAAAGACCATGTAGTTGAGAATGAGTTTGGTGAATCGATGTGAAGGTGGTCGGGACTAATGGGTGTTGGGATTGAATTTCAGGGAGGCTTCCTACGTACCTTGCCTTTGTAAGGATCAAATAACACGTATTTCAGAATGGGTTTGGTGAACCTATGTGAAGGTTGTCGGGACCAATGGGTGTTGGGGATGAACCTTAGGGAGGCTTCCTATGTACCTTGTCTTGGAAAGGATCAAAGACCATGTAGTTCAGAATGAGTTTAGTGAACCGACGTGAAGGTGGTCAGGACTAATGGGTGTTTGTCTTGAACCTCAGGGAGGCTTCCAACGTACCTGCCTTGTCTTGGATCAAAGTCCACGTAGTTGGGGGGGGGGGGGCTTACACTCTAGGCTACCCAGAAATGATGTCATGGTCGATGATTACTCTAAGCCCACGTGAGTCATGATTGATGTGATAAACAAAAGGCTGCAATGGCCTGATGATCACGTCGTGAAACTTGCGTCTGTGGGAAGCGGAGTAGGGCTTACATGTGGTTAGCGGCCCAAAATGGAAATTGTGGCTTACGCGTGGTCCACAACCCAAGGAGATAGAGATCGGGGCTTACTCCAGGGTGGAGGCCTGGTGGCGACAAAGCCCAAAGGGAGAGAGATTTGGAATCGAAGAAAAGAGGGCTATAGTGCCCATCCCCCCCCCCTCTCTAGTCTTTGTCTAGGAAGAAGGCAGGAGGAGCAGAGATGTTTCCTCCCACAAGAAAGGATAGATGATTACACCAAGGTTGTTACCCTTTCCCTGTAGACAGAAACCACTCCAATAAAGAGGATCTCATTCAATGTGAGGAATTATCTCACTCCCGTAAAGACCAGTGGGTGTAAAGAATGTCCGAGATGGGGCACCCAACATATAATGCATGGGGTGCGGCCACAGTTTAATGTCATGTGATGAGGAAGGTGGTGCTTGGTAGTTTATCGTCCTGTAGCTCGGATGAGGGGGGTACTCTCCGCACCCCTAGGACTTACATAACTGATACCCGCCTTCCCTTAAGGAAGGGAAGGCATCATCAATGCCGTGGTGAGGGGGTGTTATGGAGTTATCCATTGAGGGGTCCACGTTATTATGGCTATGTGAAGACGTAATAGCCATTAGCGTGACTATGTGAAGAAGTATGAGGCGAATCTACACAATAGGAAGTACCACCCAAGGGATCTTGAAATTACTTCATGCAAACCTGGAGGGTCGCATGGGAAAAGGAGTTGTAGAGCAAAGGGGTTCATGGGTAGAATCCCCGTGAAGCTCTGGTGCTCCATATAGTGGAGGGGCTTTGTGAAGGGGTGTGCTTCATGAATTGAACTGACCTAGCCTAGGCATAGGGAATTGGTGCACATGGAAGGTGCTTCGTGAAGTGGAAAGGAATTCATGGGGCAGTGCTTCATGAAGCAAGGGTGCCTCAAAAAGCCTAGAATTTCGTAGAAATGTGATTCACAAAGCATAGTAACCCTGCCTTAGCATGTGGATCACATGTGCATGGAGGGTACTTCATGAAGAATATGTGATCTGTGAAGACCCGAGTCCCCTTGGGGATCCCCTTCCTTCGCGGAGGCCCATGGGATCTGTGAAGGGAATCCCTCTTTGAAGAGGGTCTGAATTCAAACCAAGGGAGAGGCACTTCATGAAGCTAAATTACCTTGAATAACTCATGGTTCGTAGAGCAGAAATTGCTTCACGATTTGAGAGCTAAAAAGGAAAAAGGTATGAGGATCCATCCTTTGGGCTCGAGGGGAGCCCAATATTTATAGGTAAGAGGATCCACGAAGCAGATCTTGTTGGACATGAAGCAACATGCCATTTATCCGGAATCACAAAGCCTCCCACCTCCTTGCTCCGTGGTGGGTTCGCAAATGTCAAAGGGGCTCACGGAGCCTGCCGCCTCCTTGCTTTACGGCGGGTTTGCAAACATCAAAGGGGCTTGTGGAGCCTCCCGCCTCCTTGATTCACAGTGGGTTTGAAAATGTCAAAGGGGCTCACAGAGCCTCCCACATCCTTGCTCCGCGTCACCTTCATGGAGGGGAAGCTTTGCGGTGGCCGCGAAGCTATGAGGGTTTTGCGGACAAGATTCACGAGGTATCCCTTAAGGCTTTCCATTTGTTCTTGTTCTTCCCAAATTTTGGCGCCAACACTTTCTTACTCTGGTTGTGGGATATAGACGTATGCATGTATTGGGTGTTTAATTGTTTTTACATTTCATCATTTTTGGGCTTGAAGATGTCTGTGTGTGTACATGTACATAGGAAATTCCCCAATGTAATTGATATTCCTACTCAGTGCTAGTCACCCGCCCCTAGACAATTCGAGGTGGGCTTGGGGAGTCACGACACATGTCCCAATGGGATGGGTCATGACAAAATTGATGCTTATATAGAAAATTGATGTAAGGATTAGAATCATACTTATACATAATTGTTTTTGGTTATATAGGCCAAAATCCAAGATTATGATGCTAACTAAATGATGATTATAAAAATCATTATTTAGTATAGGATACTTACAAAAATAATTAATTTATGCTTATGCAAGAGGGATGGTATTTTTGAAAGGTGGAATTCATGCATATGAATTATTGAATTATTCTTAAATATCAATAGGATGATGGTTATACAAGACATATATAATCCTTATGCATGATAAAGATGATTATCACATAGAATTGAAATTTCTAAATTATCAGTACATAAAGAAAAGATGATCCTTACACACTTTTATTCCTTTTCTAAATTTCATTATGAAATACGGATTTCCCACATTTGACTTTGACAATCTCAGTACCTTTTCATCTCAGATAGTGGACTTATCAAACCATATTTAAGCATATCAAAACATCAATCATTCTTCACATAACACAAACACATATTGGAATAAAGTTTCATATAACAATATCCTCTTTTATTGAAAACACAAACAATTAAACATATGGGAACAAAATTTATAGGTATTATGGACATCCACCAGTGATAATAGGCTGATAAAATACTATCTGCATTTGGATTCCCACCATATTGGGTTTCATATAGGGGTTTTATAGGTTTTAGGCATAGAGGAAACACATTGATGGCTTGTCCAACTCAAATTTTTAGTCTTAATTTATGAATAAATATTGATGCACATGAAAAACATTATGTCCTATGAAAACTGTAGATTACTTGACTAGATAAAGTTATAATGACTATTGTAGGTGGATCATCAAATGTAATTTATAATTAATTAATGAGTAGATATATAAATTTCTCAACTTGTAATTCCCTCTTCATTGATGATCTAGTTGAATATATCTTATTTTCCCATCATTTCACTATAGGATCTAAGTGTATAATGCTTCCAGTGGTGGTCCACACATGCACAACATTATTGTAGAATAACCGAGTGATAACATAACCGATCCCAATCACTTGCATTATTCATGGTAGATTAGAGAATAATTCTTTTTAAAGGAGGAAGAAATATTGACGTTCTATCCATGGCTTGATAGAGGAAAAAAACAAAGCATATTCTATATCTCTATATCTAACTCTAGGGTTTGATAGTCTCTATAAATTATTTGTGCACTACTAGATTCATTATGTAAGGTGATATAATTAGATATTTATTATGGTAGGTTTAGGGTTGGAAAATCAAACTCAATCCCCATTCCAATATTATAATTTTCAGTTGACCCATGTCCAATAATTAAAATATTATTATTAATCATTTGACATGTGAAACACTTTAATAATATAAAAAAATATCATTTATACCATTTCTAATCTGACCATTAAGCTTGGTTCACTTTACTTCATCAGTATTTACCAATCATTTAATAATGAATATTTATTTAATAAATAAATGTCACTGAATTATTAATTAATAAATATAATAAATATTATATTCCCCAAACCTTGAAAATAAATATCTAAAATTCTTTACTCACATATTCTTTTAAATAAATTGTGAATAAATAACTTGTGAATAAATAACTTGTGTTTAAATCACATTGATCAACCAAACTTGAATAATTTTTTTATTCTAACCTTTTAAATTCAATAATTTAATTTAATAGAGATTGTGGATACACTTGGTCTGTGACCCTATAGGCTTGTTTCTTAGTGTAATTAAGCATAATCACCTAATGTCCAATGTTAGTGTCTAAAAAAATGGTAAGGATCCCATGGAGAAATAAATTAATATCTCAATAATATCCAACCTCCCATGAATTATTACCATGAAATATAATCCATTTATCATGGTATATCAATTCAAATAGGGTGTATATTGGCTCAATTAACCTATGTTCTCGATATATCTTTTAATTTTTAGAAATGAAATCTCCCACAAAAGACCATGGCTATGGATTTATGTAGGAAATTTCACTCCCACCAAAGGGACTAATATATCAACTTTTGTCAAGGGATAGAAGGGATAAATACTTTCTTGCATTATCCATTAATGTAATACTACTCATGACACGCCCAATGAATCTTTCCTCAATTCAAAATTATATCATCACATTTTTTATCAATACATCAAAGTATGGAATCAATGATATCCATTAATGATAATATTAAAGTCTAAGGATCAATAAACACATCCACTGGTAGGAACAAATAATGACACATGTAAATATGGATTTCCTATTGATGAGATAGTTTTCATAACCTAATATCCTAGAGATTACCATGGGCGAACACCATGGGAATGTGTCTCAATGTCTTATGATCATTATAACCCTAATATTCTATATTTTATATGTTCTATTAAACAATATTAGCTGGCTATAAAACTATATTTAATAATGTTATCATGGAACCTCTTGGTTCTCTTAATAGTGGGGAACTACCATGACCTTTTAGTGTGATATATATTATTTTTACATTATCTTATAAAAACTTCATGTAGAGGAACAATCATGATGTGATAAGAACCTTTATTGATAATATAAAACATGTAATCAAGTTCTAGAAAAGTCAGTTATATGGAACCGACTCCAATAGACTCCCACTTGTACTAGAGCCAACTGATAACAACTCTCGGTACACTGGCTCTCACATGATACTAATGTCTCAATTGAGATAGGGCCTTCATCAAGGGACCCATCATGTTTTCATATATGGATACTCTGCTCACAGTAAATTCACCTTATTAAGAAAAATTCCTCAAGAGATGAAACTTCCAAAGTATGTACTTTTTTCCTTTCATTTAGTCTTGTCTCTTTAGAAGGGACCACTGTTGTAGTGTTATCACAACAAACAATGATAAGGTATTGATTAATAGGAACCATATAAATATTATAGACAAATATGAATCCAAACTAATTCCATGGCTACATCAGAAGCTGCAATATAATCAGACTTTTCTATAGAATCTACACCAAACTACTATAAAATATCCCATGTCATAACTCATCATTGACACAAAATACATATCCACACTATGAATTAAAATCATTCTGATCTATCCAAAATATTGTATATATATGACCCATGATGACTATCTATTCATCTTCTCCATACACCATGAACATATCCTTAGTTCACCTCAAACACTTAAGGATAGCCTTAATAGTAGTGCAGTTCTATTCACCTAGATCTTCTTGATATTTGAATACCATGATCAAATAATAGGAAACATCAAACCTTGTAAACAACATGGAATAAATGATAAATCATATCATATAAGCACGTGGGATATTACTCATTATATCTATCCACTCTTGTGTTGGAGGGAATATTTTATTTCAAATATGTATACCATGTGACACTAGAACCAATACCATATGGAATTGTCCCCTACTGAACTTCATTAGTATCTAGTCAATATATATACTATGACTATGTCCAAATATCCTCTTAGATCTATCATGATGTTCATGATCCCTGGAATATAGGCCACCTCACCCAAGTACATCATTGAGAAACACTTTCTCAACCACTCCTTAACCTCTTGTAAGGATGATATTTCATTCCGAATTATTAATATTTCATAAAAATTTACTACTATGAAAACAACCATAATCCCACTAAATCACTTGTAAACACATGTATCACATTCATTATTAAGAAAATAGAATTATTTTATGGATTCATCAAACCAAATTTCCCTTAAACAAGATTCTTGTTTTAATCCATAAATGTATCTCTGCAACTCTCATACACTCTTGACATTTTTTTAAGTCGCAAAACCTTATGGTTGTGTTATATACACGTCCTCCTAAAGGTTATCATTAAGGAAATTAGTTTTGAAATCCATTTTCAAAATCTCATAGTCTTAGTAAGATATTAGGGAAAAAAAATTATGATGTATTTAGACATGTAAACCAACGAATTGTTTTTATTATAGTCAATTCCTTAACATTTTCTAAACCCTATAGCCACTATCTATGATTTATAGGTATTTAATTTACTTTCCATGTATAGTTTTCTCTTGAATACCCATTTACACCCAACAAGATTTATATCAACTACAAGATTGATTAGAACCCAAACTTGGTTCTGATACATGGAATCCATCTAAAAATTCATGGATTCTTACCATCTTGTATCCTTTAAGATCTTTACCACATCTTTGATAGAGATAGGATCATTATTGTTAACATATAATGATTCACCATCATTAGTGACTATAAAAACATATATCTTTTGTTCTATTACCACTCTAGAACTCCTATATAGTACTTATGTTTTTGGAAAAACATCTTCCTTGGGGAGATGTGGAGTTTATCTCTTTACCAACTCTTGTGTATCTTTAGTATCAACTTCATCGAAGTAAATATTTCTCCTTATATCCTCTTTGAGGATGTTCTCCCTATCAAGAAATATGGACCGTCTTATTATAGTTACTTTCTTATCTGATGGGTTATATAGACAATATCCTCTTGTTTCCTTGAGATAAGCTATAAAGATACACTTCATGCCTTGTGCTTCAAGTTTGTTTCTTTATCTAACATTAATCAATGCTTCCCAAACCCATGCATGAACATGTGAAAAAATGGGTTTCCTTATACTTTATAACTCAAAGAAAATGGCAATTCCACATTATTTGGTACTCTATTTAGTAATTATGATTCTATGTGCAATGCATATCCCCAAAATGATAATGGAAGGATTGTGTAACTCATCATTGAACTTACCATGTACAATATGATGCAGTTCCTCCTTTCACTAACACCATTCCTCTATAGTGTATAAGGTGGAGTGAGTTGAGGTAAAATCCCATACTCCCATAGAAGATCAATAAAATCATGGTTAAGATATTCGAAACCTCTACCTGATTGAAGTTTCCTTGTCTTATAAGAAGGACAATTATAAACCTATTTATTGAACACATTGAAATTATCAACGGTGTCAGACTTATACCTCATCAAGTTGATATAACCATACTTACTCAAGTAATAAGTAAAATTTATAAATTATATTCAACTTGTAAAAGCCTACACACATTTATGCGAACCAATTTTAGAAGATCGATGGCACTTTCAGCTTAACCACTGAATATCAGTTTGATTATCTTTCCTTGTAAAATAGTGATATATTTCAATTAGTTTAACCTCAAAATCAGCTAATTAAATATCCTGATGGAGTTTTCTGAAATGCTTCTCATTTACACGACCAAGATGATAATGTCACAACTAGATTTTAAATGATTGATGTGTAATTTTTTCATTATCCATTGACATTATTTTGTTTTCATAATTTAATACATAGATTTTTATTCAACTGTCTCATACCATAACATAATTTATATTTATAAATGTGGAGACACTTGTTTTCAAAGATAAAAATAAATCCATCCATGACTAAACAATAAATCTAAATAATATTCTTAGTAACACTAGTCACATAATAATAATTCATTAAAACCAAAATTAATCATGTTGGAAATGTGAGATGATAGTATCCAATTGATGGAGTATCCAACCTTTCTCTAGTGGAAGCTCACATATCCACCTCACCTTTGGAAACCTTATGAAATATAATTGGTTTCTATATTTGGATATAAATGTGATCACAATTATTTGTATCTAATACCCAAATTATAGAAATAGAAAGATTAAATTTTATAACAAATAAAAATAAAGCTTACCCATGCCTATTTGGTTGGGTTCAATTCCTCTTCGAGTGGCTCTTCATTCCATATGAAAAACATACCACATTCTCTTTCTTTCCCTGCTTCTAGATCTTTTTCTTTTTTGAAGTGTGGTGGTCTAGATCCATAGACTTGTAATGAGTCTTCAACCCCATTTTCTTTTTCATCCTCTTCTTATTCACCATAAAGATCTTATTTTTTCATGCCCCATGACTTTAACAACTTTTATAACAATAGAAAGAAGTTACAAAAGTGTCTTTTCACTATTGCTCATATTATAACTCACAATAAAATTATATAAGTTTTTAGATAGTGAGGAAAAATGATATCTATACACAGATCATCAAGGATCTTAAAACCAAAGATGTTCTAGAACTTAGTGTCAAAAATCATCTTGAATAGATGTGGCCTAGTTGGAACTGACTCTCCAAAGTTGCACATGAACAATTCATTGGAGATCTCATTTCTCTATGATCTTTCCTTCTATTGATAGAGATCCTGAAGGTGAGAAATGATTTTATTCACATGCATATCCTTATATTACATTAAAATCTTATTTTATATAGAGGATATCATAAAACATTGACATCCAGTCCATCATACACATGTTTTATATGGAGATACACTTCTTCCTCACTGTCCTCTTTGGAAAGCGACCCAGGAAGTGGGGTTTCTAGCTTGAAAAATTTCCATTCATGGTTTAGTATAAGACATAAGTTATTGTACTATTACTGGGAATTAATTATGGTTAGAAAGTTATCCTTATATAGTTTGGATCACAGTGATATTGTCAAAGTCATTTGAATTTATATTTCTAAAAATTAATATTAGATAATTAGTATTTATTTGATTACAAACCCAATTAATAAATTTAAATTTAAATTTAATTCCGTTAATCTGTCACTATTTTTTAAAAACCTAATATCCATCACCTTTAGTTTTAAAATATATTGTTTCTTATAAATTCTTCTGGAAATTATCCATATTCCCCTTCTAATAACCCAAGATTGGGACTGACAAGTTATTTGAAGTGTTTTGGGTAGGTGTAATTTTATAACCGCATTAACTTGAGGTTCCATGATTTGTTGAGTGGACTCCCGAATCCAAAATACTGATTAAAGATTTCCTTTACACTTTCCACTGAGTTACACCAGGTCTGGCTTGAGAAGTCAACCCTTGATGCAAACTAAGTTAAGCCAACCCAAAAATTCAAGTTGAAAGTTCCTTGATAATTGAAAGAACCTTAACTTGGGTTGTTCATGCACTTTGAACTATGAGATTGATTCTAAATTAATTAATTAAAGGCTATAACTACTTAATATTTTAGTTGAGGGATTTTAATCCTTATGCATAAAATCTTAGTTTTATCTTATGACATGACTTGATAATATTAAGTGGATTTTACTTAAGTGATTAACCATGTATGATAGATCATTAATTTATAATATAATTATATTTTATTCAATCTTGAATTAATTTTAATTAATTTATTTAGTGATCTCTTAACATACAAAAACATAAATAATCATCCATGAAGCTAATAGAAATAAATTATAACTGGCATGATCCTGAGATTCTCTAATGATTAGTATATCTATAAGATAATAAACTAACCATAAACCCTTAAGGGAAAACACCTTGAACTATTGATTAGATTGTGTTTAATCATTCTAACTTGCATCTTATGTATTTCTTCGATTGGTTCAACCTTGGATCCTAGAATCTGAACACTTCTTCTTGATTGGGAGCTCCTTTCTTACATAAGATTTTACTCACACATTGGTGAGGGAAAACAATGGATTGAATTAAGGGGGGGGGGGTACATAAAGGAAACCATGGGAAAACATTCCCTTAAATAATATGGAAGTGGGGATAACACACATGCCATCAATTTCAATTTAATCATAACAAATTAAAATATATAAAAAAATACACAGGGCTTGTCTAATCTCATGATCATTTAAACAACATGCAATGAGATTACATTTACAATCTAGTCATCAATTAATTTTATTTATTATTTAATTAAGATAAAACTCCATTAATTAAGAAAATTAATTTAAATTATCTTATTTCCACCAAAAAATACTTAAATTACCATCATCCATAATTTTAAAAAATTAATTAATTAAATTTCATTTAAAACCAATGAAGTACACAAATCAACTTCGAGTCAACTGCATGTGTTCATCCAAAATTTTATCATGAAAATTAATTCAATATATAATTATCAATCTGATGACATGACATGTTCTGTCAAATAAATGACACACAAAACACAAGTGAATAGGTTTAATTATATATTTAATTATTCTCTACACTTAATATTGAGCACACTATCTACAACAGACTACATGATGTGTACATGGTCACACAATGTGTACTGTCTTCGACCCATGTTTCCAATAGATTCCAAGGGTCTATGCATGTTTACTATCACATATGAGTTCTAGGATCGCTATGTGTTATCCATCTTACATGGTGTGTAGCCTTGAAGTTTCACAGCTCATAAATCCCCATGTTGTGCATACGATATATAATACTTTGGGACCCTCATGTTCTTATCCATGAGAAAACAAGGAATACACATCATGTATAATGGTTACATGACATGTAGTTCTTCAAACTATGTGCCAGAATGTCTATATCTACATGCCGATCTTATTTTATTGGAGAGAAGTCCCTATATTATCAGACAAATATGATTTTATCACAAGATTCAAACAATATACAAAGTTACACGACATGTAGTTAGGGTTTACATTCCATGTAGTCTTTTGTTATTAGGGTATAACCTTTGGAACTTATAGATGGTGTTTTTAGATGTTTATTTGTTTTAATGTTAAATGTTTTTTTGGTTATGTTAGTGAGAATAAATAAAGGTAATAAATGACAATGTCATTATTTTAAGAATGAATTGATCTGAAGCAAAAAAATTCAATCAAACAAACAATAAATAATAAATAATTATAAATTAAACATGTAACCACTTTGATAAAACTGGGTTTCAGGCACAATATAATTTCCTTGATGTCATGGAAAACTCAACATTTAGTGTTAATTTATAAATAATAATTGATTCACATGAGAAAACTTTACATCAAATTAAAAATGTAGATTACTTGACTAGAGAAAAACACTGGAACTAGGCGAGGAGGACCATTACATGTAATTTATATTAGATATATGAGCAGATATAGAATTACCTAAACTTGTAATTACCTCTTTGTTGATGACCCAATTAATAATATCTTGTCATTATATCATTATGTTGTGGGATACTAGTACAGAATCTGATTAGCGATGACCCATACATGCACCAAAATATCTGAATATTTTCATAGAATCACCAAGTGCTAGCATGATTGATCCTAATTGCTTGCACTATTTGTGGCTGATCAGTGAAAAAATATTCTTGATAGAGGAATAAATCTTGATTCTCTTTCAATGTATTGATAGAGGAGGAAGATAAAGAATGTTATAGATCTACAGATCTATCTATTGGTCTTAATAGAGTCTTTATATATTCATTGTAAAAAACATTAGTCGTTATAAAAATTGATATAATTAAATATTTATTATGGTAGGTTTATGGTTATAAAATTTCACACATGCCCCTTTACAACTTTATAATTCTTAATTGAACCCATGTATAATAATAATAATAATAATAATAATAATAATAATAATGTAATTATTATTCACTTGACATGAAAAACACTTTAATAATATAAATAAATATCATTTATACCATTTCTTATCAGACCATTAAGCTCGACCTGCTTTCCCTTGTCCACATTTACTGATCGTTGAATAATGAATATTTATTCAATAAATAAATGTTACTGTATTATTCATTAATAAATATAATAAATATTATATTACCCAAACCTTTAAAAAAATATAATTATTTTACTCACATATTATTTTAAATAAATTGTGATTAAATCATGGTGATCAACCAAACATAAATAAATATTATTTGTTATAACTTGTTAAATTCAATACTTGAATTTAACTTAGATTGTGGATACACTTGGTGTGTGACCCTATACGCCTCTTTCTTAGTGGCATCAGGTGTAACTACCAAAATTACAAGGTTAGTATATTACAACATGTCAATGTTCCCATAGAGAAAGATGTCAATGCCGTAATAACATCCAACCTCCCATGAACTCTTACCATGTAATACAATCCCTTTACCATGATATCTCAAATCAAGAAGTTTGAATATTCATACCATAAACCTATGTAATCAATTGCAATTTCTTTGAATTTCTAGAAATGAATTCATACACTAAACACCAATGGACATGAATTTATATAGGTAGTTTTGATCTCATCAAATGTCCTAGATATCAACTTCGATTAAGGGATAGAAGGGTTAAATCCTTTCTCATATTATCTATTAATGCAATATCACTCATGACACAACCAATGTATCCTACCTCAACATGAATATATATCATCATGGTTTTCATTAATACATAAAATTAAGTGAGTAATGATATCCATTAATGATAATATTAATTTATAAGGATCAATACACATGTATACTTATAGGAACATACAACGACACATGTAAATGTGTACATCCTGTTGACATGTCTGTTATCATTAGCTTCAATCTTAGAGATTACCAATGAAGAAAACCTTGAGAAGGTATATTAATGTATTATGAGCCTCTTAAACATGATATCCTATGCTTTCTATCTCTAGTTAAACAATATCATCCATCCATAGAACTACATCCAAGAATACTATCACAGAACCTACTGGTTCTCATCATATCAGGGAACTGCATGAACATTCAGTGGGAGATATATTATTAGGGAATTATCATATAAAAATTTCATACTGAATAATAATCATTATGTGATTAGAAACTTCATGGATAATATAAAACATTTAATCAATTACTAAACATGTTGTTTTAGGGCACTAAATCCAATGTGTGTCACTTCCTATTACATAGGAAATGGCCTTATGGAAGGGTGAGGGTTTCACCCTTATTACCAATCACAATACAACCATTCCACTCCATAATGTGGGAATCAAAACTTTCTAATAGACACACCCCTATAGAAGGCCTTTTGTGGCTAGGTTACACACACTTTAGGGGAGTGTTAAACAACCTTGGGTATAATAGTCTCTTCCTTAACATTACTCAAGGGGTGCATGAAGTTTACCATATCTTTGATAGTAGGTATAGTTCCTATAACCATCCACTAATGCTTAAATATATACATAATATTATCCACTTTTTCCATACTATCCTCATAGTTTTCTCCCCCGGGTGTCACACCCAATTTCATGGGAAAATGACTCATTTTAGGGAGAGGGTTACACCATTATTATCATCCACACAACAACCCTCACTCACTTCAATGTAGGACTCATAAATTTTTAATATCCATACCCAAGGATTACTCTTATTATTCCTAGGTCACACACAACTAAGGGGATAACTAGATAACCCCAGGTATAATACATTCCATTTTCTCAAATAAAAGAGTCATAAAATAAAAAACTCCAGGTTTATGTGAGATAGCTTGATATATAGAACACGAATGATTAAATCATACAACAATTTTTTTTATTAAATAACCCAACTAAAATACTTTTAAATAATAAACTCATTAAAAATATGAAAAATATTTGAAAGATTCCATCATGAATAGCTAAATACACACATTAAAATAGCTCTCACCAAGGAGAACAATTTTTTACCCTCGCATACAACATCTTCTCAAGAGTTTTGAAAGATAAAATTAGAGGAGGAAACTAAACTATTTAATAAATCAGTGATGGATATTAGTATTCACTCCAATTTATATCCTTAACTTCTCAAATAACTCTACTGTGAGAGTTTTTTTCAAAATAAAAAAAAATTTATTAGAGGGAAAAAATTCTAGCTTCAATATACTATCAACCAACTTTTCCTTTAGAAAATGATATCTAATATCAATATTTTTTTTACTGGAATGATGTAGTAGTCTTTTATATAGATTAATGTCACTTTGATTATCATAATTGATAATCAGTGGGTATCCAGGTTGGAAATCTATATCCTCAAGTTGATTATTTACCCACATAATTTGGGTAACTGCCTCTGTTGATACAACATATTTTGCCTCAGTAATACTCTATGTGATTGAATTTTTTTTCTTTGAGTTCTAGGTAACACAATTGACACAAAATGAAATATCCCCCCTGAGGTGAACAATAATAAAAGTAGGCAACAAACACACTTTCTATTTCCATAGTTTTGAAAAAAATGGCCATAGGTAGTATACGACAATGATTTTTGAAAACCATGGATATAGGCCAATATATAACAATGGTTATATGAAACCGTGGTGATAGGTTTTGTGGGAAAACCCAAAAAATTTAAGAAATTTACAGTAAAGGCTACTTCCATGTTTGAGTAAACCGTGGTAATAGGCCGCTATCGCTAGAGTTCAAAGCGTGGGTGTAACCACTTATGGACACTCTTTACATCATGGAAATAAGTTTTTTTTATTTTTAAATGATTATTAATTATAATTATATATAATCATATATATATTTACATATATATATATATAAATTTTTTATATTTATATTCATATATACATATTTAAATTTATATTTATACAGAACTTTAATAGTGATCATCATAGTGGTAAATTCTTGGAAGAATATAGTGGTGGTTACAGGATCGAACCTCACCAGGAGAATTTATTTTTTAATGTTATGGACATGGTTTAAAACTGTGTTCATAGCCACCTATTTCCATAGTTCAAAGACATGGCCATTGGCACATATTCCCATGGCTCAAAACTATGTCCATTGCCACCTATGGAAATGGTTTAAACTATGGTAATATGCCAGACCCTATTGCAATGCACATAATTCCCACAGTTCAGAAAAACCATGGTCGCAATCTATGACAACAATTTTGGACCCTATTTCCACGATTTTCAACCGTGGAAGCAGAATGATTTTTTAGTTGTGGCGATTTTTTTTTCATCTATAAATCCTGACTAATAAATATATGAAAACCCTTTTAAAACCATTTATCATTATTTATAATATATATAACCAATATATTAAGTATTTTAAATATATTTTAGAATTATATTAGATGAAAATATATAATATTCCTTGGGATTAGACTAAAATTTGGCACAAAGTGTGAAATAAAACACTATATTTGGTCCATATAAAGTTATATACAAAATAATTCTAATAAACTATATTAATTCCATTCCATTTAATTCTTTTAATTTATCATATTTTCTTAGCTTTTTACCTACCTGTAAAACAGTAGATACTCCTATTTCTTCATCCATTACAAACCTTTTCAACAAATCTTTGGAAAATTTTCTCCAGAGATAAAAACTTAGCTATAAGCTTTGGTTATTTTTAAAACCAATAAGAATTTCATTTAACCATGAAGAGAAAACTCAAATTTCTTATTCATTTGATTATAATGTTCTTCACACACCTTTACTTCATCAGTACAAAATATGATATCATCACTAAACACTATCAAAATGAATGAAATTTCTATGAATAGAAATTATAAGAAACTTTTTGAGGATTTTTAGCCTTGAAACTTGGTAAAATGCCTTATCAAATTCAGAACCCTCTAATTTTGAATATTCTTTACCAAATATTTTATCTTTATTTGTTAAAAAACTTCCAACCTCATTAGATTTGTTCTTAAACACTATTTTTTTCCAAATAAATTTTTTCTCTATAGGTCTTGGGAAAATTACCATGTATTATTATTCTTTATTTGATTAATCTCTTCACTTATATATCAGATCCATTATTTATAATCAATAGATTCTTTAAGAATTTTGAGTTATATATTAGAAAGTAGGATGGTGTGATTAATTATCATAACTCTTATTTGGGTTTGAACACCCAGATTATGGTCACTAATTATATTTTCAATTTCCACATTCTTCCATTTCCTTGAACCCTTACCTATAACCTTATATCTTCTTTTATCTTCATTGGTATATATATAATATTTATCTTCTTCCATAGGCTATTAATTTTCTTCCTTTACTTCCTTAAATTAAAAAATAAAAGCATTATCCTCATTATATATCATTACAAGATTCTTCAAATCTTCTTCTGAAATGATATAACAACATAGCAATAAACAATTATCTCTGAATTTTTATTGTAACATGTAAAGACCCACAAATTTCAAGGAAATTTTTTTTCTCTTAATTTTCTTTGCAATTTTACAAGAGCGCAGCTTCAGACGGCACCTGATTCCGAGGCCCGGTGTGCCCGGAATCATTTTCTGAAGTTTGGCTCGGGTACGTTCAGTGAACGGACGAGCGAGTTTTTCTATCTTTTGAACCGGTGCCCGGAATCAAATTCTGAGGGCACCGATGAAATCGCAGCGCCGGTATTTGCTTAGAAACGCCTCTTCCGGAGTTGCATTTGCTCAGTCGTGGTTTTTAAAATTTTGGGCTTTAAGTCGGAAATAAAATAAAGGTTGTGCGAAAACTTTATTTTATTTCACTTAAGCCGCTTGGAAGTCACTTGGAAGCCACTTGAACTGAGTTAAAGCGGATAGGGTGCTATCCGGAAATATCCTACCCCTTGTTAGGATATTTGTGCGATGGGGCCCGCACGAGCCCCGCCGTTTCTTTCGCTAAGTAACGCACCCGCGAAAACCCGTCAAAGTAACTGAAAAGTCAACCGGCGTGTTTTCTTTAATTCTTAACAGACCATTTAATTGAGCGGTTTATTTCGTATATTAAATGGGCTGTTTCGTTCGTTGAATTAATTCAACGAACTGATGGGTCGTTACTTACGCGTTTTGCGTTTGTTGGAAAAATAATAAAATAGACAAACTTGTCTATTTTGGAGGATCCTCCTGTTGTGCGAGATCCTCTAAACCTCCACCCTCCTCGCGAAGAACGCGAAGAACATGAAGAACGCGAAGAACGCGAAGAACGCCGGCGACCGGAATTCGACGACGCACACCGTGATCTGCGACGTCGACGAGCTCTACCCGCGACGTTCTTCGGCGACGCCTCTTCTTCCGCGACCGATCCTCGTTCGGCAACTAAGGTGAGAATCGAATCGTTTATTTCTCCCTTTTTAATTTCAATGACAATGGATTTAATTAATTAAATCCGTTTGTTCTAAATCCGGAGATCGTCGGCACGACGCTTTTTCCGCGGTGCGACGAACGTCTCTTCCGCGACGACACGACGATCCCCTTCTTCCGCGACGAGCGATTCCGCGACGACCTCACGTCCGACGGCGACATCGAGGTAAGGGTTGTTGGAATATTTTTATTTCCCGTGTTTATTCTTTTGAAATAAAGAACCCGATCTCAGAACAATTTTAATTTGTTTAAAATTGTTGTTGGTTATTTCTTTTCCTCTCTTTGATTTGTTTATGACTAACGTGGAGGGTGCGGGTCTAACGAACAAGACCCGGCAACCCTCCGCCGATCTTTTGTTGTGCGGATTTGGCGGACGATGACGAACCGTGCGGCAAGGGCGATCCGTTGATCCCGCAGTGAAGATCGGCCCCCGGGAGGAGCAATGGCGCAGATGGGAGGCAAAACGGGCCACCGAAGCAACTCCGGCGGCCCGCGGAAGGCGGCGGCGCCCGGCGCGCTGCCGGAAATTCCGCCGCGGCTGAGCCGCGGCGGCGGCGAACCGCCGGACCGCGTCCGCGGTCCGGCCACCCAGCACGCGGCCCGCGCGGGCCGCGTTCCTCCAAGCCACGGGTCAAACCCGCGGCGGTTTCTTCGGCCGCTCGGCTGGGCCGCGCCCAGGCCGGACCGGACCCGGCCTAGTCGGGTCGGGCCTGGTCGGGCCGACCCGGTTCGGGTCGACCCGGTTCGGCCGACCCGGTTCGGGCCGACCCGGTTCGGCCGACCCGGTTCGGGCGGACCCGGTTCGGGCCGACCCGGTTCGGCCGACCCAGGGGGGGTTCGGGCCGGGTCGCCCCGGGCCCAGAACCCCCGTTTTCGGGCCCTCTTCGGTCTTTCGCCCATATCTTGGGCCTGAGACCTCCGTTTGACGAACCGTCAGCGGCTACGCGATCCTTGGATCGAGACAGTCATTTCGGTATATTACACTCAAGGTTTCGGAAGACTTTGTGTTCGGCCGGGTTGGTTCGTACACGAAACCAACCGGGCCCTCGGAGCGGAAACGCTCATAACTTGAGCTACGGACGTCCGATCGACGTACCGTCAGCTGTGGTAGTTTCCTCTAAGTGAGACGGAACTTTTGGCATACTCCGCCCGAGGATCGGACACAGGCGGAGTACGGTCAGGTTGGTTTTGCCCTAAAAACCAACCGGGCCCCTGGGACGAAAATGCCAATAACTCTCAGACCGGGCGTCCGATTGACGCGCCGTCTGTTGCGTTGGGATCCTGTTGTCGATACGGAACTTTTGGATACATCAACTTCGGACTACGTGTCAGTTGTTGTATCAGCCTCTCGGCTCGTGGAGCGGACCCTCCTAAACGAGCTCGCTGTGTGCGGGAACCCTAGCGCTGGCTGTGACTTCGACGACAGAGCAGAGATCCTCCGTGGACTGCGGCGACGACAGAGCAGAGATCCTTCGTGGACTGCGGCGACGACTGTGCAGAGATCCTCAGTGGACTGCATCGACTACTGCACTCAGCGATCCTACGTGGATCAGTGCTACCGATCCTGTGTGGGTCCTTACTACCGGTTCTGTGTGAGCCACTGCCTACAGGTTCTGTGTGAGCCCGATCCTGTGTGGGTCTTTTTGCGGGGGTTAGTACCTATCGATCCTTCGTGGGTCCGACGACTTAGATGGATCAGTGATCATCTTTGACGTCATCTGAAAAAGTATACCTGGTTGAGCTGAATCTTATGTTACTCTCCTTTGTGGAAATGTGTTGAACTATCCTATGTGGATTTACTGTTTACTCTCCGTTGTGCATTTGAGTCTTGCTTTCCTGCGTGGATTGAGTTGTTCTTGAGCTCGTGAGCAGAGCTAGAATTGGGGACTTAGGTATATGTATGGGCATATACCTAAGTCGAGTCGGATGTTACTTCGTGATTGCATCTTTCTTTTGTGTTATATCCTTTGTGGATTTCGGGAGACCTTCGGGGGTCTCGGGGTCCTTACTGAGTAGCTTATACTCACCCCTGTACGGGCTATGCCCGCACCTTGTTGTGTTGGATGCAGACGACGGACAGCGCTGATCACGGTTGGGGCGTGGAGCAGGACGGTACCTAGAGGTGGACCACTGGGAGGGACGTGCTCGGAGCGGACGTGGGACCCGAGGATCCTGGAGGCTATCTGTACCCACCCTTCAGGTGGGATTGCCAGTGGACGACACGAGGCCGCCGTCTTTTCTTCAGTTGCTGTTCTTTTCCTTTTTCAGTTGTACTTTCAGTTGGGCTTGTATTCCGGCCCCCTTTACTTTTCTGCACTTTGTAGTTACTTTCCGCTTGCTGACTCTGTGGTGGTTGTTACTTATAAAGGCAATTCCTTCCCTGTTTACCGGGATTTTACGCCTTGGTGCTAGTCGCCAGCCCCTGGCCTATGGAAGGCGGGCTTGGGGTAGTCACGGCACGGGCCCCGAGGTCGGGTCGTGACAAATTGGTATCAGAGGTGGTCGGTTCTACCGCAGGCTCTGATCGTCTTTTCTTTCTATATGAAGCAATAGTGTTTAGTGTATTGAGTGTGGTTATCAGTTCAGGGAGCCCAGTGTTGGTGCGGCGGCCGACGTATCCGTACACCAGGACCCTGACTCCTGATTTCCGACTTAATGCATGGAAACATTGATTGCGTGTGTGTCTCAAGTTTTCTTTGTGATTACTTGTGTCAGCTCACCGGGTATACTGATCTGCTTCATGAAAGTCTCAAGTTTTCCTTGTGATTACTTGTGCCAGCTCACCAGGTATATTGTTCTGACTGTGGTGCTCTTGTTCTCCTTTTCAGGATGGCCCCGCGAAGACAGCCAGCTAGGGTTCCGAGTGTAGGGCGCGACGGCAGCCCACCGAGCGATGAGGCCTCGGTGCAGGGCCCTTTGCCAGCAGTGGCACCGGCGGTAGCTTTACCCGCCGAGCCACCGATGCTACCAGTACCAGACGCTGACGATGCACGTCGCCTCAGGGCACTGCATGAGTTTCAGAGCCAGCGACCGCCCAGGTTTCGCGGTGAGGCGGACCCCCAGGCCGCCGAGGACTGGCTAGAGGCGGTGGTACGGATCTTTAGGCTAGTGAGGACACCAGCGGATCTCATGGTGATTCTCGCGGCGAGCCTCCTGCAGGCGGCGACAGGACGATGGTGGAGCTTGATGCTCCAGGTTCACGATGAGGCATCCTTGCTCTGGACGGACTTCGAGAGCCTCTTCCGCTCTGAGTTCGTCCCGGCCACCCTCCGAGCGGTGCGCATCCAGGAGCTTCTCCAGCTGCGCCAGGGCAGCATGACGGTCGCTCAGTACGCGGCGAGGTTCACTGACCTATCTCGCTACTCGACCGACATGGTACGAGACCCCTTCTTCCGAGACCGGACCTTCGAGCAGGGCTTGCGACAGGAGATTCGGGCGTCGCTGATCTCCCTCAGCATTCCGACCCAGGCGGGAGTGCTGGAGCGAGCCCTCCTGATCGAGAGCTTCCTGGGAGAGCCTTCTTCAGTGGAGAGACCTAGCGCAGGGCGGCAGGTAGCTGAGTCTTCGGCAGCAGGTAGCCGACGGATGACTCTCGAGTCCAGGCAGACCAGACCCCCACGCAGACGGCCTCAGGACACCGGCTCAGCAGTGCGGGGCACACAGCGGAGTGCCAGCCTTCTGAGAGGCAGGCTGTGCTACTCCTGCGGCGGGCAGGGTCACATGGCTCGTGACTGCCCGACTCGCCGACCAGAGGAGCAGCAGATGGTGGAGGGGCCACCCAGGCAGAGGCAGAGGGTCGACCGTGGCGGTCCACAGGGAGGAGGCGGACGAGGCAGAGGAGCTGGCCGAGCAGCGGGTGGTGGGCGACGCTTCCAGGCTCTACCCCCACCACCACCAGGAGGGCCACCTCGACCACAGGGAGCTGGCGGGCAGGGACAGGCCCAGCTCCAGGCAGTGGAGGCCTACGACCCCGACATGCCAGAGATGATTCGAGGTACGATCTGTGTCTATTCCACCCTTGCTGCAGTACTTATAGACACAGGAGCGAGTCACTCTTTCATAGCCTCTGCCCTTGTTCGGAGCTCGGAGATTCCGACTGAGCCGTTGGCTCGATCCTTACGGCTAGAGACACCAACGGGAGCAGACTCGACGATTACACACTGGTGCCGGGAGTGTGAGCTTACTCTAGGAGGCGAGAGCTTCGGCTGGGATCTCCTTGTAGCGGTGTCGAGGCCTTACGACGTCATCTTGGGCATGGATTGGCTATCCACGGTTCATGCCCAGATCGACTGTTTTAGGCGCAAGGTGCGATGTGTTCGCACCGACGGGAGCAGGTTTACCTTCACCGGCGAGAAGGGAACCTTTGCAGCACAGGATGTACTTCCGCGGAGGAGAGTGCAACCCATCTCTCATCAGTTGGCTAGCCTCATCCTAGGAGCAGTGGACGTGCGGAGTCCAGTTTTTCCTGTAGTGGTGGACCAGTACGTGGACATCTTTCCCGACGACGTTCCAGGGCTCCCTCCTCGTAGAGAGGTATACTTTTACATCGACTTGTACCCCGGAACAGCCCCGATATCTACTCCAGCATATCGGATGGCCCCCGCCGAGCTTCGAGAGCTGCGGGTACAGTTGGAGGACTTGCAGAGCAAGGGGTTTATCCGACCCAGTGTTTCACCCTGGGCTTCCCCGATATTGTTCGCCAAGAAGGCGGACGAGAGCTTGCGACTGTGTGTCGAATATCGTCGCCTAAACCAGGTGACAGTGAGAAACAAGTATCCACTGCCACGAATTGATGACCTCTTCGATCAGCTCAAGGGAGCGCGGTGGTTCTCGAAGATAGACCTCCGGTCAAGCTATCATCAGCTCAGAGTTCGAGACGAGGGCGTGCAGAAGACGACCTTCAGGTGTCGGTATGGCCATTATGAGTTCTTGGTTATGCCGTTCAGCGTAACCAATGCTCCAGCAGTGTTCATGAGCCTCATGAACAGGATCTTCCAGCCATACCTCGACCGATTTGTCGTGGTCTTCATTGACGACATTTTGGTATACTCGACGACTGAGGAAGAGCATGCCTACCACCTGCGAGTTGTGCTAGACACACTCCGAGAGCACCAGATTTATGGCAAGCTCTCAAAATGCCAGTTCTGGTTACGTGAGGTCCATTTCTTGGGGCACGTCATCTCTGAGGCGGGAGTTGCAGTGGATCCCGCGAAGATCGAGGCAGTGCTAGCTTGGGAGCCACCCAGGAGCGCGACGGAGGTGCGGAGCTTCTTGGGCCTAGCCGGATACTATCGGAGATTCGTTCTAGACTTCTCCAGAGTTGCTTCACCGCTCTCAGCTTTGACAAAGAAGGGGAAACCCTTTGTGTGGTCAGACAGATGTCAGCAGAGCTTCCAGGAGCTGAGACAGAGATTGACCAGCGCACCTATCTTGAGGTTGCCTGAGGAGGGAGTTGGATACGTAGTTTACTGCGATGCATCAGGGACTGGACTCGGGTGCGTCCTGATGCAGGAGCGGGCCGTGATCGCCTACGGATCACGTCAGTTGAGGCCGCATGAGCAGAACTATGCCACTCATGACCTGGAGTTAGCAGCAGTGGTATTCGCTCTGAAGACTTGGCGGCACTATCTGATGGGCGAGCGCTTCACAGTCTTTTCTGACCACCAGAGTCTCAGGTATATCTTCTATCAGAAGGACCTGAACCTGAGACAGCGGAGATGGCTTGAGTTCCTCCAGGACTATGACTTTGAGATAGTCTATACTCCTGGGAAGGGGAACGTGGTAGCCGATGCCCTCAGCAGGAGGACGGGCATTCAGCTACTTGAGGAGGCGACGAAGCAGCTAGACTCCTTACAGATATCCTTCGTGGATAGAGACGGAGCAGCCTTTCTTCAGTCTCTCACAGTCTCTCCTCCACTTCTACAGTGGGTCAGAGAGGCTCAGCGTGGGGACGCTGACTGTGAGACCCGGCGTGCACTGATATCCTCAGGTCAGGCGCCTGATGGCTTCTCCCTTGGAGCAGAGCACGACATCCTTTTCAGAGGACGTACCTTCGTACCAGTCGCTTTACGAGAGGAGGTGCTGAGAGAGTTTCACACTTCTCCCTTGGCGGTGCATCCCGGAGTGGCGAAGATGTACCAGGATCTCAGACGACAGCACTGGTGGCTGGGCATGAAGAAAGCTGTGGCAGAGTTCGTTTCACGATGCCTCACCTGCCAGCAGGTGAAGGCAGAGCATCAGGTACCAGCAGGCTTGGTACAGCCCTTGGGGGTCCCGGAGTGGAAGTGGGACGACATATCTATGGACTTCGTGACTGGACTTCCACGCACTTCCAGAGGTCACGACTCCATTTGGGTGATGGTCGACCGACTCACCAAGTCGGCACACTTCTTACCCATCAGAGAGCAGGGCTCAGTGGAGAGCTTGGGACGTCTTTACGTCCAAGAGATCGTACGGCTTCACGGTGTGCCATCGTCTATCGTCTCCGATCGAGATGCTCGTTTCACTTCCCGGCTTTGGAAGGGGTTGCAGGAGGCGTTCGGGACGCGGCTCCATCTGAGCACAGCCTTCCACCCTCAGACGGATGGTCAGACTGAGAGGACCATACAGACACTCGAGGACATGCTACGTGCATGTGTTCTCGACTTTGGTCGCAGCTGGGAGGACCACCTACCCTTGGTGGAGTTCGCGTACAACAACAGCTACCACTCCACCATCGGGATGGCACCATACGAGGCGTTGTACGACAGACCCTGCAGATCACCGTTGTGCTGGACAGACCCTGGGGAGTCAGCACTCGTGGGACCAGAGATGGTCCGAGCCATGACAGAGAAGGTCCAGATCATCTAGGAGAGGATGAGGACAGCTCAGAGCCGGCAGAAGTCATATGCTGACAGGAGGCGGAGGCCACTAGAGTTCGAGGATGGCGACCACGTCTTTTTGCGTGTCTCACCTCGACGTGGTTTACGGAGATTTGGCCGAGGCGGAAAGTTGTCTCCACGCTTCATCGGGCCTTTCCAGGTCCTCAGCAGGATAGGAGAGGTGGCTTATCACCTGGCTCTACCACCTCAGTTGCACCGGGTGCACGACATCTTCCACGTGTCTCAGCTGAGGAGATACGTGCACGACCCGACGCACATCATCGACTTTGGGGAGCTGGACGTGGACGATGGGGAGACTTTTGCGGAGGTCCCAGTGGAGATCGAGGATCGACAGGAGCGGGTCCTACGTGGGTGGTCGATTCCTCTTGTGCGCGTCAGATGGCAGCACGGGAACCTCCAGGAGAGCACTTGGGAGCGGGAGGCTCATATGCGTGCTCAGTACCCCCATTTGTTCCCCTAGTTTTTGATGTATCTTTACGGGGACGTAAAGCCCTGAGGTGGGAGTAATGTAAAGACCCGCAAATTTCAAGGAATTTTTTTTCTTAATTTTCTTTGGAATTTTACAAGAGCGCAGCTTCAGACGGCACCTGATTCCGAGGCCCGGTGTGCCCGGAATCATTTTCTGAAGTTTGGCTCGGGTACGTTCAGTGAACGGACGAGCGGGTTTTTCTATCTTTTGAACCGGTGCCCGGAATCAAATTATGAGGGCACCGATGAAATCGCAGTGCCGGTATTTTCTTAGAAACGCCTCTTCTGGAGTTGCGTTTGCTCAGACGTGGTTTTTAAAATTTTGGGCTTTAAGTCGGAAATAAAATAAAGGTTGTGCGACAACTTTATTTTATTTCACTTAAGCCGCTTGGAAGTCACTTGGAAGCCACTTGAACTGAGTTAAAGCGGATAGGGTGCTATCCAGAAATATCCTACCCCTTGTTAGGATATTTGTGCGGTGGGGCCCGCACGAGCCCCGCTGTTTCTTTCGCTAAGTAACGCACCCGCGAAAACCCATCAAAGTAACTGAAAAGTCAACCGGCGCGATTTCTTTAATTCTTAACATACCATTTAATTGAGCGGTTTATTTCGTATATTAAATGGGCTGTTTCGTTCGTTGAATTAATTCAACGAACTGATGGGTCGTTACTTAAGCGTTTTGCGTTTGTTGGCAAAATAATAAAATAGACAAACTTGTCTATTTTGGACGATCCTCCTGTTGTGCGAGATCCTCTAAACCTCCACCCTCCTCGCGAAGAACGCGAAGAACGTGAAGAACGCGAAGAACGCGAAGAACGCGAAGAACGCCGACGACCGGAATTCGACGACGCACACCGTGATCTGCGACGTCGACGAGCTCTACCCGCGACGTTCTTCGGCGACGCCTCTTCTTCCGCGGCCGATCCTCGTTCGGCAACTAAGGTGAGAATCGGATCGTTTATTTCTCCCTTTTTAATTTCAATGACAACAGATTTAATTAATTAAATCCGTTTGTTCTAAATTCGGAGATCGTCGGCGCGGCGCTTTTTCCGCGGTGCGACGAACGTCTCTTCCGCGACGACGCGACGATCCCCTTCTTCCGCGACGAGCGATTCCGCGACGACCTCATGTCCGACGGCGACATCGAGGTAAGGGTTGTTGGAATATTTTTATTTCCCGTGTTTATTCTTTTGAAATAAAGATCCCGATCTCGGAACAATTTTAATTTGTTTAAAATTGTATTTGGTTATTTCTTTTCCTCCCTTTGATTTGTTTATGACTAACGCGGAGGGTGCGGGTCTAACGAACAAGACCCAGCAACCCTCCGCCGATCTTTTGTTGTGCGGATTTGGCGGACGACGACGAACCGTGCGGCAACGGCGATCCGTTGATCCCGCAGTGAAGATCGGCCCCCCGGGAGGAGCAATGGCGCAGACGGGAGGCAAAACGGGCCACCGGAGCAACTCCGGCGACCCGCGGAAGGCGGCGGCGGCGCCCGGCGCGCCGCCGGAAATTCCGCCGCGGCCGAGCCGCGGCGGCGGCGAACCGCCGGACCGTGTCCGCGGTCCGGCCACCCAGTACGTGGCCCGCGCGGGCCGCGTTCCTCCAAGCCGCGGGTCAAACCCGCGGCGGTTTCTTCGGCCGCTCGGCCGAAGCCGAGCCGGCCGGTCCGGTCGGCCGGGCCGACCCGGTTCGGGTCGACCCGGTGCGGGCGACCCAGGGGGGGTTCGGGCCGGGTCGCCCCGGGCCCAGAACCCCCGTTTTCGGGCCCTCTTCGGTCTTTCGCCCATATATTGGGCCTGGAACCTCCGTTTGACGAACCGTCAGCGGCTACGCGATCCTTGGATCGAGATGGTCATTTCGGTATATTACACTCAAGGTTTCGGAAGACTTTGGGTTCGGCCGGGTTGGTTCGTACATGAAACCAACCGGGCCCTCGGAGCAGAAACGCTCATAACTTGAGCTACGGACGTCCGATCGACGTACCGTCAGCTGTGGTAGTTTCCTCTAAGTGAGACGGAACTTTTGGCATACTCCGCCCGAGGATCGGACACAGGCGGAGTACGGTCGGGTTGGTTTTGCCCTAAAAACCAACCGGGCCCCTGGGACGAAAATGCCAATAACTCTCAGACCGGGCGTCCGATTGACGCGCCGTCTGTTGCGTTGGGATCCTGTTGTCGATACGGAACTTTTGGATACATCAACTTCGGACTACGTGTCAGTTGATGTATCAGCCTCTCGGCTCGTGGAACGGACCCTCCTAAACGAGCTCGCTGTGTGCGGGAACCCTAGCGCTGGTTGTGACTTCGACGACAGAGCAGAGATCCTCTGTGGACTGCGACGACGACAGAGCAGAGATCCTTCGTGGACTGCGGCGACGACTGTGCAGAGATCCTCAGTGGACTGCGTCGACTACTGCACTCAGCGATCCGACGTGGATCAGTGCTACCGATCCTGTGTGGGTCCTTACTACCGGTTCTGTGTGAGCCACTGCCTACAGGTTCTGTGTGAGCCCGATCCTGTGTGGGTCTTTTTGCGGGGGTTAGTACCTATCGATCCTTCGTGGGTCCGACGACTTAGATGGACCAGTGATCATCTTTGACGTCATCTGAAAAAGTATACCTGGTTGAGCTGAATCTTATGTTACTCTCCTTTGTGGAAATGTGTTGAACTATCCTATGTGGATTTACTGTTTACTCTCCGTTGTGGATTTGAGTCTTGCTTTCCTGCGTGGATTGAGTTGTTCTTGAGCTCGTGAGCAGAGCTAGAATTGGGGACTTAGGTATATGTATGGGAATATACCTAAGTCAAGTCGGATGTTACTTCGTGATTGTATCTTTCTTTTGTGCTATATCCTTTGTGGATTTCGGGAGACCTTCGGGGGTCTCGGGGTCCTTACTGAGTAGCTTATACTCACCCCTGCACGGGCTATGCCCGCACCTTGTTGTGTTGGATGCAGACGACGGATAGCGCTGATCACGGTTGGGGCGTGGAGCAGGACGGTACCTGGAGGTGGACCACTGGGCGGGACGTGCTCGAAGCGGACGTGGGACCCGAGGAGCCTGGAGGCTATCTGTACCCACCCTTCAGGTGGGATTGCCAGTGGACGACACGAGGCCGCCGTCTTTTCTTCAGTTGCTGTTCTTTTCCTTTTTCAGTTGTACTTTCAGTTAGGCTTGTATTCCGGCCCCCTTTACTTTTCTGCACTTTGTAGTTACTTTCCGCTTGCTGACTCTGTGGTGGTTGTTACTTATAAAGGTAATGCCTTCCCTGTTTACCAGGATTTTACGCCTTGGTGCTAGTCGCCAGCCCCTGGCCTATGGAAGGCGGGCTTGGGGTAGTCACGGCACGGGCCCCGAGGTCGGGTCGTGACATAACATGTGTAGGAGCTTCAATTTTTTGTGTAATCCGGGAATATTTCTTCATTTTATTTCTCATAAAACATTCTTCTGGTTTTTAAATTCCTCTTGATCAAGAATGAGATCTTATAAACTCTAAAATGATTCAAAATTGAATCGTTCTTAAACCACATTTCATAGAGAGACATGTTAGAGTTATGCCTTAAGAAACATCTATTTTGAATATGTCCAGCTATATAAATATCATATATCCATAAAAATCTTGACCCATCATTTTTAGTGAGAATAGATTTGGTTATATACACAAGATTTATATTTTTTATTTTAGATAATCCATTTTACAGAATATTTTAATGAGAACTAAAGTCATTTTTAATTCCATGATTATCCAGATACTCTAAAAATTGATTATCAAAATACTTAGTTACATTATCTAAACTCAACTATTTCAAATAAAATCCTATTTTTTTACAACCTCCCGAAGATTTTAAATCGATCAATATATTTAGATTTTTGGTATGTGTGCATTAAACATGTCATTATCAAAAAATAATTAATGGAATTTATGAAATTCTGATCTCCACTTGGTGATTTCTTTATCATTAGGCCACACACATCAATGTTTAACATCTATAATTGTTTCTATATTTTGATATCAACTCCTTTATTTGTTTTTCTCATCATTTTTTCTTTCTTGGAAGTCTTAAAAACTATAGCCATGTCTTCCTTAAATATAGGTATATTTATCACCACTTATTCTTTGATCAACTTCCACCTTTTCTTTTGTGCAAGATGGATTAATCTTCTATAACATAAGCTATTTTTTATCATGAAAACTCAGATAATAGTTGGATTTGACTCTCTAATTTAGAACAAGTTACCTTAATTTCTAAATCCATTAAATATAACAACTAAATATTTTAGTATCCTTATAACACATTCATTTTTCCTAAAAATAAATTCTTTTAAATCATTATAAATATGTGAGACACTCAACATGTTATACTTTAATCCATCAAAAAATAAGAAATTACTGAGATAGATCTGGGTTTTTCCAACTCTACCAATTCCAACACCATTAAATTTCTAAGATATTTCATTTAAAAATAAACATCTCTACCCTCATATATCTACACATTATTTATATTGTTTATATATTCATTCTAATGGGAAAAAATCACTATCCAAAATCCATGACTTCTCAGTTATAATTTCTTTAAAAGAAACTGCTACAACATGAGCCTGATGACTTTGATTATGAATCTTCCTTATTTTTAAATGATGATTATATTATGCTGGTGTAAATGAAAAAAATAATTTTATATATGTTCATCCCCACTATATTTTCTATATGTTTTTTATATACATTTAAATTTGTTTTTCCTCTAAATATTCCTTTATAGTTGTTGATACTAGAAACTATTCATTGTTTGTTGTTTCTAATTTACCCCTTGATTAATTCTCATTACTTTAACAAATATGAAACATATTATATCAATAATTATATGATTTATGACCATGAAAACCATATAAATAATAAATTATTTTATATTTTTTCTTTGATAAAAATTCTATGTCTGTATAGAGTTCTTTCTTTTCTCATTTTCAGGGTTGTGTTGAGTTTTTTCACCAAACCTTCTAGTTTAATTATTATCTATTTATCTAATCCTAGTATATACATTTTATTATAATTATTGTCCTTCCATATGTGAATAGTTTTATAATTTCATTTTTATTTTCTAGATAAGACAAATTTCTTTTCTTCCTTGATATTTTGAGGATCAAGAGTTTCTTCTGTAAAGAGTTGTCAGTAGTGATTTTAATTTCTTTTCAACTGAATTGAATATATGAATTAATAGGTTTATACTAGTTGGAAAATTTTCCTTATTATTCAATATATCTTTTTATCTAAAATAGTCTTTCTATTTATCTTTTTCAAACCCAACAACGTTCTACATTAATTGGTCAACCTATTTATCCCCATGGATAATTATAGAGGTCATGTCATCAGTACTCCTATTCTTTTCTATATTCTCATGTTTCAAATTTTTTCACTTCTTCCATAATATTATCTTTCTTATTATAAAACTTTTTGAAAAGCTTATAATTATTCTTGAGATATGTATTCTAATTTCTCAATCTTCTAATTTCTTTTAGGTCTATATTAATCTCTATCCTCATGGTGTATTCTTTGAATGAATCATCTTCTTTAGAAGTTTATTCATTGGTATTATATGAGTCATCATCTTATGAATTATTTGATTCTAATTATAGATCCAATATAACCTTATATGATGGTTCCAAATGTGTCTCATCATCAATAATATAGTCATCACTATTAGAAAAAACATCTTCAATAGATAATAAGTTCCCTATGAAAAACATTGGACTAATTTTCTTCTTCCATTTCATCCATGATTGAATTATATACTGTGATATTTATTTAAACAGATTATTTTTTATTTCCTCATCTTCACCTATATTTTTGAACTTATTTGGATAGTTTTTTATAGGAATGAATAGATTTCCTGAAGTAGGAGGATTTAAATATAATCTTTCATTTGTACTCATCTCTTCTTCTTCTGGTGAATTTTCTTAACATTTGATAAAGTGTCTCAACATAAACTTCCATATTTTATTCTCTATATAAGTATATTATTTCATCATTAATCTTTAATTATTTGATATATTTTATGTAAATTTCATTCTACTTCACTCCTTTTCCTTTAATATCAACTTATATTCTCATTTCATAGTTCATGTGAGTGTTATGTGATTCATCAATTTTTAAATCATCGTAATATCTATCATCTAAAGCTAAGATTTCGAAATCAAAATTTTCAGAAATTATTTTACAAAGATTTTTTAATACTGGAGGATCATAAATTATTTCCCTAAAAACTCTAATAGAACTTTTAATAAAATTGAATCTTCTGAAAAAACCATAAAAAAATTCATCTTCCCACATTCTTATATCTTTGAACTCTTTTTTAAATTTTTTATTTTTTCTTCCTTCACATTGTTATCACCTTCATAAATTCAATGAATTTTTACCCAAATTTCATTGGTAAATTTTCATCCTATAACCTAGGTTGAATACTTGTCAGAAAATGAATAGAGTAAATCATTCCTAGGTTTTCCATCATTTTCTAAATTCTTACTGTTAGTTGGAGATTGCATAGTAATCTCCATTGGAATTGTGAATCCTTAGAGAGTACAATCAAGAACATCTCATCCAAGGGATAAAATATAATACATCATCCTATCCTTTCAAAAGTGAAAACCTTTTCTATAAAACATTGGAAGTCCTTTATGAATTATCGAGTTGTGTTGATCCATGGAATAAAAATAAGAGATTTTATAGTTTGAGTTAGGCTCTGATACTAATTAAAAAAGGATTTTAAAGGTATGGTAATCACTAGGAAGTGTGGTGTGGGAGTGGGGTGTCAGTGAATTAGAGATTATATTTATTTTTAAATACCTATAATCCCTACTTCTTATTTAGTAATGATCACATCAATAAAATAATGTAGAAGTAAATTTGGAGCTCAATATGTTTGCTAATAAGGTTTTCCTACCTATAGAATAATATGTCCCCAATATATAGTCAATTTTATCCCCCTCACACACGAATATTATTTTATTTTCAAGATAACTATAGGTAAGGGCATGAACTTGTACCTACTATAGGATATTGGAATCAACCTGTGAAGTATAGTCAACTTCTTTTTGAATATACAAATATAATATTATCAAGGATAGATCACCAGTAGAAATCACAAGAACTTTTGAACTTGTTATAATAACACCTTCTTCTTCTCACCATATCCTTGTAAAACTATTCTATACACTTATAATACATTCACACAATGATACAAAAATTTTCAAATACCTCTCTTATATCTTTATTTTTTCACATATTTACTTAACTAAATGAATTTAATCTCTATATTTTTTATAGTTTTAATTAACCTGGGTACTCGAGCTATATACACCATCTCGTAAACTCTATGCGATCATAAAAAGTTAATGGACTTTTATTTTTCAATTATTTATTTCCCACAAATACCATAAGAGAAACTATATGGGGACATGCTACCTAGATGTTACAATTATGGAGACTCATGTTGTTGATCAAAACTCTCCAAAACTTCCTTTACCAATACTACATAAATCATGAGTAATATCCTGTGATATTTTAGTATTTGGATGATTAAATTACACAATATCTTCAAATTTAATCTTTAATTTATAAGAATTATCATTAGTATATTTATTAGAATAACCATTTTTGAAATTTTGAAGGTATTTAAAGTCTTATAGGGCTTATAGTTATATGAAATATTGCATTAAATTTATATTCGTATAAAATAATAGAGTGTTATTGAAGTTATCATGCATTTAATGATTTATGATTTAAAAAAGTCACACACTCAATACTCAAAGTGGTACACATGCCATAGCCTTATGTAGACACCTATACTTATGCAAAGTCATATGGAGCTTGATAAAGTTGTAAAAAACATAGTGAAAGTCATATGGAGCTTGATAAAGTTGTAAAAAACATAGTGAAAGTCATATGTGGGATGATAAATTTTTATGCAGTGTAATAAAAGTCATACACGGTCTCCTTAAACATATTACACTCCATACTTATCCAAATTTTGAGAAAATTCATATAGAGTTGAATAAATTTATATGTGGGATGTTCAAAAGTCACACACACCAAACTTAGAAAAATTTTAATCTCAAGTATATATATTCAATATTTTTCTTAATATTATCTCATCATATCCAAATATTTCAAAAAAATGAAGAATTTGAAATTTGAGATCAAGGGTACCATTATAAATCATTTCATGAAACTGATGATCATTGTCACGATTACTTTTACAACCAAACTTTAACCTTTACCTCCAACACTCTCCTTATAAATATGTATACTAAAATGTTCCTTAAATCCTAAATACCCATCATTTACTATAATAATGGTTTAATAATCATCACATTTATACTAATATTAAAAAACAAATATAGCATCACCCTATAGAGGGTTCAAATAATATCCCTTGACAAGTTCCGAATCCCAGATCTAACCAACCAAGATACCCTTTGGATGATTTGAGAGAGATTTGAGAAAACCACTATATATGACATTTATGATTGTATGAGTGATATTGTATTGATGTTTAATGAAACTATGATTGGATACTCATTATCCTACTACAACGATATCACTCAAGATAAGTCCTTAGTTATAGAGGAAGAGATGTACCATATCCCTAGGATACCTTCCTATTTCAACCATAGTGAAAAAATCAAACCATGTCCTTATTTTAACCAAATATCCATTCTTGTATCTAAAAAGGGAACTAAGCTACTCTAGAATAACACTTCCCTCCAGGTTTCTTTCAGCGATGAGGGTTTCATTCACCACGTTAAAAAACATTCATGTGATAAATATCCACTTGAACTCATATTGTATGAATTAAGCCATCCTCAATAGTATCCCAACCTTATGATATTTCATCTAACAACATGGGGAAAATGAATGAAAATATAGAAAGTGTGAAAAAGGGTCCATCATAGACATATTCCTGTGGACAAGATGGATAAAATCATGATCTCTCTATGAACTTATATTCTTCAGGAAAAAATTATTAAAGTGGATAACCTAAAAATCCGTCTCATATAACTCCTTGTGTTGGGATTTCTAAACTAGTACATACTACCAATGTTTTTTAGGTCCTCATAGAATATATATCACAAAATTCACTCTCCTCATTATAAGGGGTTTTATCTATAAAAATAGTTTAACAAGACCCGATCCAGAACGTAGTAGATTTTGGACCATCCTTTTCCTTAGATGAGGGGAAGATGTTGTATCTAAAACTCTATTATAAGATTATACATGAATGGATTTTTTCTTGGAGCCCCATAATCCATATACTCTATAAACTAGAGAAATCATGACTTGAGAAACTTCTTAATGGGAAATCCCAACACCATAATAGGTTTCTCTATTATAGATAGTGGGGAATGTTCATATCTACCCTCTTTGTGCTCAATCAAAGGTCATAATGATGTTATATTATTGAAATAACAAACAAGTAAATCATATCGTTAATTTTCTAGTTTTTGATATAAAATTTTAGGAAATACAGTAACATGAAATTCATATTTCTACTCTATACACTCCCCATCACATAAATTCCTTGTATAACTCAAACCTCCTCATCCAAATATACCAACTCTCAGGGATAGGCATATAAAACACATATGATTCACATGATTACTTATCAAAAATTGTAATATAATAAACTAGTAACCATATGTTCATTCAATTAAAATTACACCAATTAGTTATGCAGGAAAATATTTTGTAACTTATTTTTTACACATTAATGACCAATATTTATTTCTATAATTATATTCTCAATCACATACAAGAATACACATGATATTGGAATCTGAATTCTTATATATAATTCATGAATAAACACTTTTTTGACACCTCATTCTAGGATTAAAATAATTAATAGTAAATCACAAACACCATATTCCTTAAAATCTAAAAATTATAACATTATAAAATCAAGAGCAATAATACCACATTCATGTAACTTGGGTTTTCCCCATCCAAGTGTTATATAAGCACAATCATAAGTTCTATACTAAGTTATAGATAATCTTATCTCTATATAAAAAGTTCTAAAAATTAAAATAAATAACACATATCTCTTATACTACTTTATAGAATCACCTAACCTGATTGTCCTGATATCATTTATTCAGGAAAACCAAATGGAATCAGGTGTGCCTCTCCATATATTAGAGGGTTTTAACAAGCAGTGAGGGTATAACAATATAGTAGTGAAATAATAACAGCAATCATAAAACCTTAAATAATGTATAATTAATAAAAGACCATAATGCATCACATAATATAAAAATATGGATATTAGAACTATCAAACAACCATAAAAAACATCACTTTCTATAAAAAATGAACCCAAAGAAAATTTCATATAGTCATACATATAATGTAAGATATTTTAATGGGTATATAATATATAAAAATGTTCCAAATTATATATAATTAAAGATAAATCTAAAATATATGATTTTATCATCCCACCCAATCCTATATCTTAATCCATCGACTTATCCTACTAATCTATTGATCACCAAACCATTCACTTACCAAATTCCCTAATCACAAAGTCTGTACACCCACAAAAGTGAATGTCTAGGGTGTTAGTAATATATTTAGTATCCTGCCAATTTAATGTCCCTAAATTAATCCAAAATAATTTAAGTGTATACCTAATATGACATGGAATCCAAAGACAATAAATAAAAATAACTAGAACAATATATAGTTCAAAAAAATACACTTGGAAAGTGACCATACCTACATCGACTTGTGTCAGTCCTGAGTATGTACAAGATAAATAGACTACATTGGGTCAACATAGCATCTTTATAAGAATATATAATTATAAAATAAATTATTTTAGGTTATAATAACATCCAAACAATCTAAAATAACCAATATAGAACATTAATATGGAATTTAATCCTACCAAAAATTAACCATAGGTTATCACTATTGGAAAATGGACCTATCCCCTCGGTTTTGGGGAAAACTAGGGGATAGGTACCCCATTACCCACAGTTTTTGAAAACCGTGGGCATTGGTAAATTTTCAGGACCTATACCCATAGTTTTCCAAAATTGTGGGTATCGGGGGCCTACCACCACGGTTTTCCAAAACCGTGGGGATAGGTCCTGAAAAGTCACCTATACCCACGGTTTTCAAAAACTGTGGGTATAGGGGTACCATCCCCATGGTTTTGGGGAAAACCATAGGGATAGGTCTGGGCTAAAATATGTATACCCACGGTTATGAAAAACCATGGGTATAGGTTTCCCGTGTGTGCGCGGGAAATTTTTTTTCCCCGCGGGAAGGAATTTTTTTTTGGCGGGAGTCCTATACCCACGGTTTTTTCCTCTATACCCATGGTTTATATAACTATATTTAACTATATATATTTATATATACACATTGGTGCTGTTTGGGTAGTGGTTAGAGGTGATGTTTGCAGTGAAGAGGTTGTGGGATCGAAACCCGCCGCCTGCATTATTTTAGGATTTATACCGACAGTTTTGAAACCGTGGGTAAAAGAATTTGACACCATGGAAATTGGGTATGTTTCATTGACATGGTGGCAAAACAACTATACCCACAGTTTTGGAAAACCGTGGGTATAGGCTGGGGACCTATACCGACGCCTTTCCAGCCCACAGTTCCCAAAACCGTGGGTATAGCCTATACCCACAGTTTTGGGGGCTATACCCACGGTTTTGAACCGTGGGTATAGGCCATTTTTACAGTAGTGTATTATATATCAATTAAGAATTACATACAACCTATTAATAATATTAATTAATGGATAATTTTAAAACCCCAAGATTCCATGATGTGCTTCTCTTTGAATAATACTATAGCTTGCGTTGTATGCAACTTCGAGTTCTAGCACACCACGACCAATCAAATTAGCCTTTATCAATAGTAATACCCAATTTTTGAAATTTTATAAATTTTATTTTTCTATATGAACTTCATTTTTGGATTTGGAATATCAAAATTATCTTAGGGTGAATTTTTGGTATTTGTCTGAAAACTTTCAATTTTTGATGAATAGTGAAAAACACAACGTTATTGTTTAGAACTGAAGTTTTATTTAAATTTATTTTAAGTAAAAATAGATACATAATAACTATATAAGTTCAATTTAATTTATTTGAATCATTTTATAATAAAATTATATGTGTAAAATTTTATTGAACATTTTAACGTCTTTTACCCACCATCTAGGCACATTTTCAAATTTGCATAAAACATAATTTTATCGCTTCTGTGAATTGAATTTAAAAATAAAAGAGACACAGTTGAAATTATTAAGTAAAATTTGGTTCAATAAGATGAAAATAATTTTTGGTGAATAGTAACTTTTGAATTTTATTTACCATGGTTAAAAGTAAACAGGGTAATTAAAGGTAAAAATGATATTATAATTACCCTAACATGTATACTAATTCTATTAGATAAGTGTTTTTAGACCGCAATAAACCTCAGTAATAAAATTTTATCCTCTTTGATCTACTTGGATTAGATTAGGACATTTATTATTAATTTATTTAAAGAATATTTAAAAGTGTTAAATTCAAATTTTCATAAATAAAAAAATTTTAATATAGGTTTTTACATAAGATAAATTTGACTATAAATAATAATTATAAATATAAAATGATTTCCTAAATAATGGTATTTTATTTATTATTTTTAGACATTAAATAATTAACTTTATTTATGACACAATGATGATGCAGTAATTACCTTATCAATGAAAGATTAAAATAATTGATATTATAAATATCCAAATAAAAGTAAATTGAAACTTTTGATGAATTCCACTAATTTTATAGGTTAATATAACATGTTAGGGTTGATTAAATATTTTTTTAAAGTGATAAAGTTTTTATGACTTTTACAAAAACAAAACACCAAATCGTGTCAAAATTGAGATAAATGAGTTTTGAAAACAAATACTATATAATTAAATGATATAATATTGATATAAATCTAAGGTTCGGCCAAAAGACTCATATAATGATAGATATGTCATTTATTAATCACTTAGGGTTCTATTGTAATTTTATAGTAAGTTTATTAACCATGTAATATAAAAATAGAAGATAACATTGTAAAATTTAAACTATTTAAATAAGAGTTAAATATAAAAGACAAGGTTAATAGGGTGACGTAAACTTTTCTAAAACATATTTTTTGAGAGGATTTAGACCCATACCCTCCTTACCCTCTAAATAAACCCATTTGGAGCCATTATAAACAGAAAAAGATTTTATAATAAAATAATATTTCAAGCTATTTCTAATGTGACCCTCACCTCTCTTATAAAAGGGTACTTCCCCTTCTCTTAACTTCACACCTCCAAATTTATTTGGATCAACCGAATCCTGATAAAATATCTTCCAAACTACCCTCACTTCAACCTAGAGGCTTTACTTTGATCATAAATCCAACCTAAGGATTCCTTTTGGTCAAATCAAAAGGAAGCACCTGAAGAAGAGGTAATAATTTCCTCACCTCTTTCAAAGTTCTTTTCTTCTTCCAATTCCTCTTTATTTGTTGTTTCCATAAAAAAATAATTACTCCAATACCTTATAAATAATTTGATTTTATTATAAATATTTTACAACCATATTCATTATTCTATATGTCTAATAAATGACAATGTCACCATACGTACGTATGTACGGCTTACCGTCTCGACGTCTTGGTGTAGTTTGTTATTCAACACTTCATTATTTGTAAGGGTATAATAATGAGTATAATTTATGTTAAAAACATATATAACATGTTAATGATTCTGTATATATATGATATACCATCCAATTACATATGTTTTTACCATCAATAGAATGATAATATCGCTCGTGTGTACGTACGGATTACTATCTCTAGGAACGCGATAAGATTCATTACCCCATCATAACCATTAAAGAATAATTTTAATTTTATGATTAAAAATAATTTTTAAGAACTTAATATAATTATGGATATGAAGAAAATACATCTTATCCATAACAAACATGACTTACGTAACAAAATATATAAAGGAAAATGAATCAGTTAACACCCGAAACAATGATACTACTGAAATATTATTAATAAAGAAATATTAAAAGATCATATGTGATATCATATTTATGTATTTGGTTCTTTTATAATTTAAAAACAATGATTTAACTATTATACAAGAGGTTAACATACCATCCATCAATGAAAATTACAAGGTAAGGTTTAATTCCACAATCTCGTTATTATCCGAGATTGTTTATATGAATGTATATACTAGGACATATTTATCATCCATGTCCATGTTTCATAAAAATGTTTTTAAAAGGAATATTTTAATGTTTTTTGGAAGGGAATATTTTCCTATATTATCATTTTAAATGTTTTAAATTTTTATTTTTTAAATCTATTTAATTAATGTCCATGTTTTCAAAATAATTTTAAGGATTTATTCATATGGACATAATTTTCTTTAAAATGTCAATTCCTTACAAAAGTTTCAAAGTGGTATGGGAAACTTTGATTCAAAAATCTTTTTTAAATTACTTTATAAATTGTGAGACTTTTATATTATTTCATGAAAAAGGGGTATTTCTCTCAAAGCATTTTACTGATCATTTTCAACTATGCCTGCATCCTTTATTAAATATTATTCTTGATTGAGGTTGTTTTATTATAATAAAATATTCTATATTTTATTTAATGAGTTATGATATGTTTTACTATGGATGTTCTATTTTTACACCATTCACGGTTTATGGTTAAAGTATTTTTATTTCAAATGCTAGTTTTAATTCGAATGTTTATGTTATGTTTCACACTTTTCATATGAGGAATGCATTGGACTTAGTATGTGATGGGTGAAGCCCTATATAGATCCTTGATGAATCGGTAGGTCTCATGAGACAAACTAGTGTCTTGACACAAGGCCCTGACAAAATCTTATTTGTAGTCTTGTAATGAGGCCTTGACTATGTGGTTATGATGTCTGGAATTATGAATTCCATCATTATGAAATTGGATATCGATATTACATGTGATTATTCAACTAGTATAATATCCATGTGAATAAGTAAATGGAATTATTTGATTTATCCTTGCCATATTATACTGAAGTTTAAGTTTAAAAGGCTTGTGTTTTAGTCTTATACATTTTCTTAAATGTTTATTCTTATTTATGATAGTTTCCACTATATTGTTATCCTTACTGAGCATCTAATATCACCCTTTTATTATGTTTTATTTTTCATAGGACGAGAAGAAGTATATTATGATTAACCTTCAGAAATAGGCTAAGGGATATAAGAGTGTTCAAAGGGGACACAATGTTGTTTTTTTATTTCATGATGTAATGTAAAACTTATATATGTATCTAGTACTTACAAGGATACTAAAATGATCGGTCTTTCGAGATTTGATCCCTTGTGATCATGCTAATGTTATATAATAATGCACTGAATCTGGGTAAATAGGGTTGGGGCGCTACAATCATCATATCATCTGATTCTATATATGAGTAAAGGATGGAATAGGCATTATATTGTATCTTATTTCCATGTCCAAAGTGGAATGACATAACATCCAAACCCATTTACCATTTTCATGGATGAATTGAGATAGCATTTAATTCTATTTACCTTTCCCAAAATGGACTATTATAAAATCCAATTCCATTTATATGTCAAGTATGGATTGATTTGTAATTCAACCCCATACCACATTAAGCACTTAGTTGGTTCTCACTTCCAACCACTTTCCCCTATTCCTAATCCTATGGTACGACCTACCCAAGTCATTTACATTTTATGGTGAATATATTATCACGCATGATATAAATAATACATGATAAACAAGATATAAACCATCCCAAATTCCCATCATAATTCTAATTCCATGATATCCTCTTAGTCATGGGAGTTCCCCATTAACAAACGACTCTCCAAGGAACCTAAAAAGACCAAATGAGTTAAAATTTATCAAAAGACACCCATCTTGGTTTCTAATTTAAAGTTCTAAAATAATTTAAATTATAAACATGGTTATTAGTCTCCATGTGAATGAAAAATAACACATAACAGACCAATCATAGACCAAGTGGACCTTACTTACTTCTCAACTCATAAGAGACAAATTTTGGTTTCATTTCAGAGTATATCCACACACTCTCCAAAAACATTATATTACAATACATATAAAAATTATATACACCTCAAAGAAAATCTAAGGATCACTGACCTTGTAGTTATTGAATCCCACTCATTAGATATATCTGGATGAATCAAAATCAATCATAAGAAATCAAAAAACCTATCATAAACCCCTAAAATAGGGATTTTATGTGAAGAATGGAGACAAAACCTGAGAAACCTATAATACATGAATAATGGTATTATCCTTCCAACTATAGATCCAATGTAGTAAAAAATAATTTAAAAAAAATCTCAGATGTGTGAAGTATCACACTTTTAAAGAAGGAAGAATATATGGAGGCACATATCATGCATTCTCCTTTTGTTGATGATCTGTCTGAAGTTTTTATTCTGGATATGTAGAAAATGCAGGTGGACTGTGCTGATCTAGTCTGTTTCTGGACAGACCTCTGGTTTCTACCTATTTTACATTACTTACTGCTCTGAACTGGATTTCTAGCTGGTCGGTTTTTTGCCTCTCTGCATACGGCTTCTGATTCTGATCAGGGACTTGAATGTTATTCAGTTATGAGGTTATGAAATCTGTGTTTCACAGTCTCTATGATGTTGGAAACATTTACTATAAACTGTTTGAATGAAAACCAATGAGGTGTTTTGACCTTGCTACATCTGTTAATGGTTTCTGGTCGTTTCTGGCTTTGGATGGGTTGGATTGGCTCTTATGTTCTTTATTTCTGCTAGTCTATGGGACTGTTTTTCAGTGTTTCTTGGTGGTATTCAGTGTGGAATACTTCTCTAGATAGTTCTGCTCATCCTTTCATATGTTTCCTTCTATCCAGTTTCCAGTTGGGCTTTCTTTGAACAGATTTGACTATATTTTCTTTCACTGTTTTGCTGGATTGAGTTTGTATTGAAAAAGAAGTGTCGATGGTGAAGTCTGGTGTTGAAGAGATCCCAAATATTGATGCTTCTATTCTTCATCGGTTCATGGTGTTGATGGCTTATAATGTGGAGTTTCTGGACATAGATGAAGCTCAATTTTATGGCTGCTGTCTTTGATGTGAGGCTGCCAGATGCAGAGAGCTCCTGCCCATGTTTGGATCAATCACTGGAAGTTGAAGTTTAATATTTGAGCTGGATGGATTTGGAAGATCATTATGCACTTCTATATGTTGGCGATCTAATGTGGACTTGTTCCCTCTTTGAAATTGGTATGCTCAAAGCTTTATCTTGTAATCTTTTATTCCCTGCTAGTGTAAGTGCATTACACCTCATTCTTGTATTGTAACCTTTTATTTTTTAATAAATTCCCTTGGGGGCATGGATTGGGAAACCAATTCATGTCATCACCTTCCTTAAAAAAAATTAAGTTTGGCTATGACATAATTAATCAATTTTTTTATTGAATACCTTTTTTAGTCTTGAACATGATTAAGCTATGTGTTTGGATAATCTTTAGTTTATGATAAAAATAGATACATTCCAGGTGTTTGTATATGGAACGAGTTTGTTAATTATATAAGAAAAGGTAAGGTTTTTGACCATTATACAAATAAATCCACGTGTTTGGATTTATGAAAAAACATTATGTGTTTGGTCCTGATTCTTATTATTCTATGAGTTTTTCATTATGATAAAATATCATGCATTTGATTATAATACTAATTATTTCATGTGTTTGGCTATATATTATGTGGTGAATACATTGGGTTTCCACTAGTATTGGTCAAAGAAAGTAAAATATTGTATGAAGGAGGCTTGGTAAGGACTTTTAAATGTTTTATATGTGTTCTTTTATATGTTAAATTCATGGAATATAATTTCACAATATATATATATATATATATGAGAATTTTTAGGATCCAGGATATATTTGGGGACTTTAGTGGGATCCTGTGAAGATATATTTCTCACACCCCATACATTCACATCTTGTGAATGTTTTTATTTTACATGTTTTTCATAAAGGAAAAGGAAGGTCCCCTTCATAGCATATAATATATTACTAAGATCATAATAGTGATTTTTGAGAGGATATTAAATCATATATGGTGGGTTATTTTTTATATTTCCTTTAGGTTATATTTTTTAATTCACTATGCCAATTATACTCATGTTATTCTTTAAAACCGATTTGGTTGTATGATATATTGGGCATTGTTGGGGTAAATTTTAGGGCATATTCATCAATGTTCAGATTTAGTTTTCAATATTTAGGATTAACACTATTGTTATGTTTTAATTTATTATGAAAGGGTAAATCAATCCCCTAGTGAAACATTAGACCCTCAGTACTAGTCTCCAACCTCTAGAAATTAGGGAGTTCACATGAGTCTGTATAACAATTTCCCTTAGTGACTTGATCGTTCTAGGGAAAGACATTACAAAATGGAATCTTAGTAGTTTTTATTTATAAATAAATGCAATACTTGAGAAATTGGTAGAAATGAAATTGAATATCAGGACTTTTATAAGAAAATTATGTGTGAGTGTTCCATGCTAGAATAGCCACATTTGAATTATAAGTCTCTCTGTAAATCTGGTACTGAATTAATTGATATTTATGTGTTATAATTGTGTGATTTCTGAGATATGGGTTTTGGGGTTATTAGATTCTCCTAGATTACAGATTAATAATGGCGTATTCTTTCATTAGTTTAGAACATAGGAATAAGAATGCATGTAAATGTTATTTTATTAATTGATTTTAGTTAAATGATTCAATTATTAACTGTGTAATTGGTATTTCCCTGAATATATTACTCATAATAAATAAGTTATCTTAAATCAATGAGATTTGTTTGATGATGTGATGTGATTATTTATAGTGTATTGATTAATTTATGTAACAATGAATTATTTATTTGATTGATATGAAATCATATAATTTGAATATAATTAGTTTTTTTTATTTTACATATATATGGAACTAAATAAAAATACTAAAGGAAATGATGATGAGGAAGTGAATGAAGAGAAACACATGTAATAGTGTCAGGAGGGTGAAGTTGATCCTGATCTATTTGTAGAGGATATAATAACTAATCAGATCTCATGTAGTCTTCTTTATCTGATCCAAAATTTGAAAAGGATATGTTGAAAGGGTACAAGATTGTTTAATTTGAAATTATATGGTATTTTTTTGGAACAAAATCCTCTTATATTGAGAGGATATGTTGGTTTATCAGGAGATGAAGAGAGGATGGATGGTATTTCCAAGATTTTCAATCTTATTGACACTTCTTAGAGTATTAAAATGAAACAAGCATTGTATATGCTATAGGGGAAAACTTATAATGGTGGGAAATTATTTTGTAGATGAGGAGAGTAGAGGAGACAACTTTAGAGAAATTTTAGACATATTTTTATGAGTAGTTTTATCTTGATACCTTTAGGATAGATTATGGGCATAATGTTATATAACTAAAGTTGGGGGATATAATATTTGTTGATTATGTGTTTAAATTTATTGATCCTATTTATTTATTTACAACCATGGGAGGTGAAAAAGCATCAAATCCTTAATGGTTTAAAAAATACTTACAGCCACAACTTATGGTGTATTTTATATTATTTTTTCACATATATATACCAAGGTGGTAAAAAATAGTTTTTAGTAGGGAGGATGTTGGGTTAGAAAGAGGAAAATTGATAGTGCTCATGGGCTATCTGGGGAACAAAAAATAACAAAAATTATTTTCACTATTTTAGTGATTGATCAATGTGACATGGGATGGATTTATCTTCTTCTTCTTGTTCTTCTTGGGAGATATATAATTTAAAGTGTTCTTAGCGTAACGGTGTGATCCAAACTTGATTTATTAGTAATAATAAGTATAATTAATATATATTATAGGAATATGGGAATTATTTAATGATTTTACTAAATGGTTGGTCAGAAGAGTGGTGGATTAAGTTTTGAGTCTATTTAATCTTCTCAAATTTTTTACAAGGGAGCTTAGAAAAACAGTAATATGATTTCATCCAAGATATCTAGTTGGGGAAGTATTTGAGGTTTATAAATTCATCCCAATATGGTGTTGTGGTCCATGGTAGTGAACTAATTTAGATAAAGGACCTTGGTGAAAGTTCTAGTCATTTATTTACTATTGGTCAGGTGTTGATGGATGCTGATGAGTGATTTTTGATAGTAAAAGGTATGATGATAGTCAATAATACTCTAGTTTTTTTTGTTGAATTATAAAATTCCATATCATTCATTTATTTATACCCATATTGTTTATAATTTGGGGTTTATAGTGGAGTTCATATCTAAGATGATGGAAGTGGATACTCTGTTAGGGAAGAAAAGTGATCCAATCAGAGGGTGTATTGCTTGTATAATTATCAGCAATGGATATTTACATGTTTTTAATTTCTATACATTATAGATCTATGCCTTTAATGAGACTTTTGTAATAGACTAGTTAAGACATTATCAATATCAGATTGATTATAACTAGAGATAAGTGACTTCTATTCTCTATAATGATGCCTATTTTAATTTTATTTGTTAATGGTATATTTAGGCAAGTAGTACTATTTTTAGGGCTTATAATGACTACTACTTCTTATATATAAGAATTAAATTTGGCATGTTTGAGTGAGCCATTGGTGCTATTTTTCTTATATATATGGATCTTTTTTAAAATGTGTTTCTTGATGATTTCTAGGGATTTACTTTAGATAGAGAGTGTGGTTGAGTTTATGATAGAATATATATTTTTTCTAACCACTTCTATTTTTAAAATTTTGTAAAAAATTAATAGAGTATAGATAATTCATACAAAAGACAGCTTATAAACACATTAGTGGATTGATTTCCAAACTCCCAAAGAGTGAAACCAGAACTAGATTTCCATAAATAACCCCTATCATCAAGAGAAATTTGTTGGGGTATAGATCACTCACGTCATATATAGTGTAACTTATAACAAACTATCCAATCTTATGAAAAAATAGTAATATTGATACTGTGATAAAATAAAGTTAAATGGTGGAAAAATATAGGGGATACATCAAAAAATTATCTAAGGGGGCCCTAATCATTGGAAAGTAAAATCATATTTATAGGATCTTGATTTTAATGGGATTGTCAACATGAATATTTCTATCTATGATTCTCTAGTGATTTTTCCTATGACGACGTATGTGAGTTTTTAGTTATTCATAAACAATCAAAATATTATTAATGTAACGATTAATAACCCATATCCTTTGTCTCACATTGATGATTTTTTTGATTAGTTAAGTGGAGAACATCAGTTTTATACGGTTGATATCAGGTCTAGTTATCTCTAACTTAGGTAGGGGTATTAATATGTGCTAAAGATAACATTTCAGATTTTTTATAAAAAAACTAAATTATTGGTGATGTTATTAAGTTTATCGGACACTCCAACTATGTTTATATAATTATGGAATAAATTTTTTAATTATTAATTAAACCCATTTATGATTATGTTTATTGATGATATTTTGATATATTCATGATCATATGAAGAGCATGGTGATTATTTTAATATTTTATTAGAGATATTGTAGGATCATGGAGTTTATGATAAGTTTTTAAGGTCCACTCCTAGATTGGAGAGGTGAAATTCTTCAGGAATGTTTTATAATAATCATGGGTTTCTATTAATCTCAAGAAAGTGACGATGGTTATATTATGGGGAGATCCCTATGATACATTTTTTGTTCAAATATTTTTGGGAATAATGAGGAATTATTGCTTGTTTATCTATAATTAATCCCATTAAGAAATAATAGTGGTAGATTTGATCCCAAATGGATGAAAAGTTTTGTGGGATGATATATATGATGATACATTTTATGAGTTAGAGATGAGGTTACCTTGAACACACAATCTTGTTTTTACTGAGTTGGGAAAGTAGTATTTTTTATATTGTGATGCTTCAATTTTGGGTTTGGGTGGTATGATAATGCATTATGGGCGAGTTGTGGCCTATCCCTCTTAGCATTTTAGACCTTAAGATAGAAATTATCTAAATCATGATCATGAGTTTGGGGAAGTTGTGAATGCATTGAAGTGTGAATGATACTATCTATTATGGGATTGTTTTTTATTTATATTAATAACTAGATATTAAATTCTATATTTTCTCATTATAATTCTGACCTCAATAAGAATAATTTTATGTAGTATTTTTTTCTGTTGATTTTAATATGTTTTATACTTCTAAAAAGTGAATGTTGTAGTTGTTTTTCTAAGTCATAATTTTTTGTTGTAGGTTATTTTAGACTCTAATTATAAATGAAAACTCATGTGAATTTTCTTAGAATTTTATATTGATGATCATGAAGATAAAAATAGTGTTGTTTTAATACCTTACACTATTAGTGTATCCTTAATAGAGTGGGTGAAAGACAATAATTTTTTTGATTTGGAGTGTGAAGTCATTAATGTAAAGATTTATTATGAGGATAAGGTTCTTGGATAGACCATTAATGATGATTTTCTCTTATATATGCATTTATGAATTATGGTTCCATCATATATATGGGAAAATGATGCATTATTTTTATATCTTTTATTAGACAATTCATCTTGGTTTCAACAAGATGCATCACAGTGTTGATGACACTTTTATTGGTCAGGGATGGAGAAATTTATTCCATGTTTTTTCCAAATATATCATACCTATAAGTGGGAAATAGTAGATAATCAAAGGCCAGTGGATATATTTTATTCATTTCCTATTTTGGTGTGGAAATAGAATGAGGAAATGATTATGGTTTAACCATGATCATCTATTAGGGATATATGTGGTTTGGATAGTGGTTGATTGACTTAATAATTTGGATAATTTCTTATAGATCTAGGATATGAAGATAGTGAATGAGATTGAAAAGTTATATATGTGGGATATTTTCATACATTATGTAGTTTCTTGTAGTATACTTTCTATCATGGATACATGATTCACTTCTTCGTTCTATCAAGGTTTGTAAAGGGTTTTGGGTTCTCATATGAAGTTGAGTATTTTATATCTTCCATAGAATGATGGAAAGTTCAATCACACTATCAATATTTTATAAGATATATTTTTTAATTTATTCTTTATTTTTTTGGTGTGTGGTAATTTTTTATGGATTTGGAAAAGTTTACATATAATAACATTTTCCAATATTCAATTCAAATGGAACTGTTCGAAGATTTGTTTGGGAGAACTTTTAGATCTTCCCTGTACTGGATAAAGTTTTGGTAACAAGTGTGAAAAAAAGAAATAAAGCCTGGGAAATTTTTTTTCCACCATGATCAATGTTAGAATGTTTTCTTGGTAAAGAAACACCTAATACACAACCTAAAGATCTCATTTTATTTAATTAATCACTAAAAAATCAAAATCAAAAGCATATATGATTTGATTTTAATTGAATAGTGTTTTCTCATTATTAATGATCATTGCTTGAATTAATTGAAGTTGGATCCCTCTTTATCATCCACACAAACTTTTGGAGCCTTCTGGCTCATTGATATTTGGTCCTTAGGGGCTAGTGTAGAGAATCACTAGTGATTTTGACATTCCTATGATCACTACATCACTATTCCTTTGTTTCAGAATGAAGAACTTGGACCATGGTTCTCAAATCTTAATTTTCCCAATATATATTTGGAAGATAATATAGTTTCTCTAAAATTCTAGGGAACAAATAGTTCCACAAATTTGTCCATTCCATGGATTATATAGGTAGGTTTAGACTCTCAAAAATTGGACTTTTGTGCTCATATAAATTAAGCCTTCTAAATAAGACATAAATGACACTAAAATACTTAGTAATTCTATTATAAATTTTATTTATGTTTTATCACATACTAATAACATAAAACATATGTTACGTGAGAAAATTTGAGCAATTAAATCAAATTACTTATTCCATTAAATATCTTATCAATATGGAACAATAATTTTCATTCAAGAAATATTTATTTTATATTCAAATAATATAGAATTTATTTTTATCTTAGTGATCGTTCAAACTCAGACATCATCGAAACCCCATGATGGGTTCCACCATGTCGAAAAATCATATTCACCAAAATAGGACACCTTTTTCTATACACTTAGCGTGTAACTCTCTAGGACCTTAACTAAATATTAGTGAGTATTTCTCATAGACTAGAGCAGAATCTATCAACCCATCAAGGTATTTAAGGAGATAATATATTTTCCAAACAATGAAAACCTCTAATATGAACAACAATCATGAAATATAATCTCTTTGTCATATTATATATCATAAATCAAGATGAATAACTTGTTTCACCATCCTTATCTACTATATTTATTATTTCTATAGCCTTAATGGATAGAATTACCTTTTTTTACAATGGCCATGTATTTAATAAAGGTACCACTATCTTGGTCAACTGAGATCAAAATATATCCTCCACTTCTTGGAAATGAAAAATCCTTTCTTGATCCTTTAATTAATATTATACCACAAATGAAAAACTCAACGTAAGATACCTACCCAAAAATATAAATGAAATGATGTTAATATTGTTTCAAAGTATCTGATAAAATGATACATATAGCTAATTATCTCAAGTCAAGATACTAATACACTTGTTCATATATTGGAACAACCAATGATCACTTTAATATGTAATGTTACTATTGGTGAGTTAGTCCTCATGACCTCTTCCACTTGAGATCACCAAGTTAAAACTTCACCAGAAGAAGCCTCAATGCTTATGATCCCCCAACACCTGATAATAATATAACATCCATGTCTAGTCAGTATCATGTGTCTAGACCATATACCATATGTTTAAGATTATTTTCACATTATCTTGAGGTTCTAATTATAGATAGGAACTACTATAATCTTTTTATATTACAAATAATATAATGAAATTACTATTTTATGTAATGAATTCATAAGTATCATCACCATCATGATAAATATTCATCATCAATATTCTATATATACATGATATAATAATCTAAAAGTACTTCTAATGTTGGGTCTATGGAACCCAACTTCACAACATAGAGGTGGGTGATTAGTCATTGCTTGAACTAATAATTTTTTAAGAGACTATAGACCTAGTTCATATTATCTAGAAGTGGTTGGATATGACTCTGAGTAGGTATAAATTTTATATGGATAGAAGATGATGACCTATAGAGTTCTATATGGGGGATCATCAACTTATTTGTGTTTCACCATGATTTGGACACAAGAGGTCGGAAAAGATAGGAAAATTAAATCTTTAATTTATAGGGTATTTATAGATTCTTGAGAAGATTAGAGAGGTTTTGTATCAATTTTTTATATCTCCAAGGTTGAGAATAATAAATAATGTGTTTATTATATCAAAACTAAGGATATAAAAATCAGTTCTATCTCATTTGTGTGGGATATGGATTAATTTCCTCATTTAGAAGGAATCCTGAGAGTGGGAAGTGGATATTAGGTCTTAGTGGTTGGATTTGTTCACTAAATATGTTTAGTGATTCTTCTTAGAGATGATAATACTCATAGTGTAGTGTGTTTAATTAAAATTGGATTATCATGAATGTTTTTGATTTATTTTATTATGAATTTGATTTTATTTAAATGAGTTTTAATTGGATTTTGAAGTTTTAGAAGGAATTAAAAGATAATTTAGAGTTTTATATGATGATGATGCTCTTATTTTAACATATTTATTTTTTTATTAGTTTTTTATCCCATAATTTTTTGTTTTATGGTAAATTATCACATTTTTAGGTTTTAGGTATAATTTGGGTTTTATTGTGAAAATGGATTAATTTTTTATTTTTATATCATCTTCATATTTTATCCAACACATTTTATACAATAATCCAAATTGTGAAATAATTTTTTATAGGATTATATATTAACTGGGATACATTTCTTTCAATTGTATCTAAAGTTTAATCCAACCATATATGAACCAAAGGAAGATTACAAGTGTACCCAATAAATCTATGAATAGTTTTGGAGAATTATAATATTGGGACAATATTACAAAAATCACCCTATCAAATAGGCTAATCTTTTTTAAGAAAGTATATAAAAGTCTTAGGAAAATGCTTAATTAACTATGGATATTTAAGTTTCATCATTTATTAAGGCCATAGATGCATGGGAATATAGATCATGGGAATTAAAATAGTATGGTATGAAATAAATATTTTCTCTAGTAAGTGTATCCTATAAATTTACACACCTATCAATAGAAGCTGAAATGTTATGGTATAATGAATATGACTAAGTGATTTTTTTATAATACCACTTTTCGACATTCCGTCATTAAATGCTCAAAAAATGTTCCAATTTTTAGATGAATGTTTTTGAGAGAAAACAATTCACCACCCATACTTATAAATTTCTTCTTCCACATCCTTTAAAATAGTTTTCCATTTCATTATATAAGGAGGGATTTATTTTTTTGTTTTACTATTATAAAATTTTAATATATTTTACCTTTTCATTATTTATTTCTTTCATTTTATTTTTTATGTGTCCCACAATATGCATATCCCATCTTTATGTTTATAAATAACTAACCCTCATTGTTGTTGGGGGGGGGGGTTGTGATGTTTTTGTTCATTGCGCTTAAATGTATTCTTTTATTTTTTATATAATATTAAAAGTGGTCAAAATAACCATGGTATACATTTTCCCTTCTCTTCGTTCCAATTAATTATTCGTCTTTTTTTTCTATTCTACCCTCCATCATTTGAATACTATATATAGTGGATTAGTATTGAGGTGGTGATATGTTGCAAAGAGTTCTACTGACCATAGTTTGATGGAGATTGTCCTGTATGCAGAGGTCTTGGTGTAGGGAAATAACATTTCAAATAAGTGGGTGTAGAGTGGTAGGTTTTTATCTCTATATTTAATAGGGTACTTATAATTATATTTTTAGGAATAAGGAGAGTATTAACATGGACTTTGAAGGATAAAAAAGTTCTTCTTGCTAACATATTTTCTTAGTTTTTCTTCCTTTTCATGAATATATATATATACCACTTTAATTTCACAAAACCCAAAATTGTTTTGTTTTAATTTAGTATATATTATTTTATAAGTAGATAAAATAAAAATTCATTGTGTGTGAGTGTCCTTCTTGTGATATCGATCCTGGGGTTGTAGTATGATGCATTCTTAGAAAAATAATAAAATAACAACTTGGAATTAATGAGAAATCCCACCCATTATATGGACATTTAATTGGGACGTGGATTCTAGGTGACATTGAGAAGTTTGTGAGTCTCATTAGGGGTGTTGTGAGCCACACAAATGTATTTTATTCCACTAGAAAACCTCAAGAGGCTGATTATAATCCACCCTAAGGGCTATGGTGATCCATGTGAATCTCAGTGAGCCACTAGGAACCAAGTGAGCTACCTAAAATTTAGTGGGTACTGCCAAGGTCCCAACGAGTTCGATTGACCCCATTTTAATAATTTTTTTTATCATTTTCATGTCAATATTTTTTATTATATAAATATTTTGTGTCCATATGAATAATTCTTAATATAGACTTCTTCAAACTTTTCCCCATATTATCTATCCTTTTTTAGAGACATCTTATTGAATTTATATTATAATAATGATATATTAGTGCTTTAGACTTTGGACCATGAATAAATTGTAAGACTTATGGTTTCTTTTGAAGAGGATGGGGTTTTATTTTCTTTTTTACTTTTAAATTAGTTTTCACTTATAGTTTGGAGGAATATTTGATTTTCGAAAATTGATAAAGTGATTTGACATATGTTTCTTTTGTATATTATTTATTTATCACTAGTTTTGTGATACCAGTACTATAATTAAATATAATTGATATCTATTTATTAATATTTCATAAGTGATGAGTGAAATAACCATCAGGTATCCAAATTGCATGGTACTAAAAAATCTAATTCAATGAGGAATTTATTATATGGATTACTGTGATTTAATTAAGTATTATACACATAATATCTTACTTTAATTATGTGTTTAAGGATTACAAAATGAGTAGGGATTGTGTTAAAATTAAATAAATTATATATTGAAATTACATATTATAAATGGTATTAATTAATGTTTTTTGAGTTAAAATTCTACTTTGTGTGCTGTTAATAATTGTTGATTTATGATGTTTGGGTGATTATAAATCATTATTGATTGATAATGATGTTTTGGGATGTTTTATTAATTAAATAATCTTAAAATTAAAATTTTACTTAGGAATTTAAACATTGAGTGTATTAAAAATTATTAAATTGATTTATAATTGATCATTTGGGGGTGTTTTCTAGATTTTTGAAATGACATGAGATTGATAGATAGTGTTTTATAGTAAGTTAAGGGAGATTATGGATATATTTTGTGTGATTAAAATGATTGAAAAATAAGGGGAAATGAACATATGTTTTTGAAACCATCTTGTAAGATCATTAAAGGAGAAATTGACTTATAAGAGATAATGAAATGATTGAGTGCGCGTTATGTATTATAATAAAATTGATGTTGTGATATTATAACATTGAGATATGTTATATGATATTTTATAGTGAACATGTATTTGGTTGTGTTATAGGTAATCCTTTGGATAATATATAATATGTATAAGAATTATATTAGCATATGGAATGGTTATGAATTGTGTTTGGATAAGCTTTATATCAAGCTATGATGTGATTAAACCAATTGTTTTCTTAATCCTTGTGTTAGAATATGTCATGATTAATCCTTTTTTTATAAGATTTGGATTAGGATAAAAATTTATATAACCCATGTTTTTTTCTACATCATGATTTCAAAAATTAAATGAGAAAATTACATGTGTTTGGGCATTATAATGATTTATTCATGAGTATGTTTTTATAATAAAAGACCATGTGATTGGTGATGATACTGAATTTCCAAGAGTTTTTCATTTGGAGAAAGAAACATCTATTTGGTCATGATATCGATTATGTTATGTGTTTGGGTATAGAGTTTTTTATAGATACATAATGTTTAAATAGGTATTGGATAATATAGGTTAGATATGGTGTAAAGGTGGTGATAATAACTTGATATGGTCTAATGTATTTTTTTATTCATTAAATTAATGGAATAAAATTTCCCAACACACATGTGAGCATTCTAGGATCTAGGATAAGCTTAGGGTTTTATGTGTAATCCTACTAAGATATAATTCTCACACCATATACATTAAAATACCAGAACTTACATATTTCACATATCATCATGTAGGAAAGGTAAATGACCAACTATAGCTAGGAGTGGATAAATGAGATTTATAGTGTTTTCTGAGAGGATATTAGAGTATAGACAATTGAATGTTTTTTGAATTTCTTTTTGTCTATATATTTTACACTACACCATGATTCTGGTACTCAATTTTTGATTTATACTCTATTTGGTCATATTACATATTGGGAATTTTTGGGGATTATTTTGATGTATTATTAATGATGTTTAGTATTAGTTTCCAATGTGAATTTTTGTTACTATGATTATATTTCACTTTATTAGGATAATAAATTAAATAGTAATTTTCTCCCTAAGAGATACATTAGACCCTCATTTCTAGTCTCTATCCTCAAGTGATAGAAGAGTGAACTTGAGACCCCATGACATTTTTCCTTGATGGCACAATCAGACTAGGGTAGGAATTTACATTCATAAACTACAATATAAGATAATCATACTCTGTGACATGAATCATATGCATTCACATGAGAGATCTAGTATTAAAATTGAACATTTTGTACAAGAATTATTAATATCATATCCTTGAATTTGGTGATGTTGTGCAACAGGAATGGATATTGTATGTGGTGGCATAAGGAAATTTATTTTTGAGAAAAAATTAGGTTAACCACATTTGACTATACAAGGATATAAAATTATATGAGATAATTTGGGTAGACTATTAAATAATAAATAGGCTCATACTTTATAAAAATATATATCCGTATCCAATGATAGATATTACATCCTATGATATAGAGAGTTATATATTACAACATGATAATAAAAGTGATTTTTTTAGTAAGACCATATTATATACTATGAAAAAGGAAATATCATAAGAATAGAACATAGATATAGTCTTCAATGCTTCATATTTCAAATATATATTTTTATGATTTTAATGAAGGTGATCAAAAGATAATATTCGAGAATTTATTATGAAATTATTTTAGAATATTTGAATAGATTTAAAGGTTGTTTAAATAAATATTTGGGTCTTCCATTTTCACATGTCAATGTGCCACCACTTTTATCAAAGCTAGTTACAACTATATTTGTAAATAATGTTTAAAAGAATACATCTTTTTAATATTTTTGGAGGTGAATTATAAATAATAATAAAATATTATTTGAAAAATATTAAAATAATTAAATTGAATATAAAATCAAGGAAAAAATCATTGATCAAAGACCTCAAGAGGGAGAATAAAAATTTAATGATTTTAAATATAAAGTGAGGACTAACATTCGAAATAGAGTAGGTGTTGTATTTGTGAAGACACGTATAGAATACTTGAGGGGGTTTGTTTTCTTAAGAGAAGTGAGTAATTTCATTAAATAATTATGAAGGAATTATTTATAGAATAAGATAAATCATATCTAGATATACATGTGATGGAGATACATAAAGTGATAAGGAGGCTTAAAAATGCATTGAAGAAGGAGACACCACATAGATAACACCAAATAATCCAACTAATTATGGAGAAAAAGAATAATAAATTAATTCTTATTTATAAAATTTTTCAAGAATATTTTATAATAGAAGTGAGCCTAATATTTGTGGATAGTGAATCCAAGCTATGGTATTGGAACTCCCCAATCACTATAAAGGCAAATAATCTTTGTTAGTAGCGATTCATCATAAATAAATAAATGATAACATCTTTATATTTTTAACATGAAAATAGTGAATATCTATTCTTCTTTGGATTTTGATTTCCATGTTTGAAGGTAAAAAAATTAAATATGTTTGTACTTATGCATGGTTTTATATCCTAAAGCCATGGGTGAGTGATCAATGAAATATATTATTCACTAAAGGTTCATAATGTGTGTGGAATTATGATCCTGTTACCATATGAAATATAAAAGGTGCATATGTTTTGTCTCTATCATGGGTAATGATAAATGGTTTTTTTGGAGAGCCTTTGGTACATTTATTTTTTCGTTATGATATGTGTGATATTTGATATCATATACTACATTTTTTTTATTCCACATGAAAAGTTTTCAAATAGTCAATTATTATCTCTAATATATTTCATGATTTATAAAAAATAAACTTTAATGGGGCGGAGTGGGAACTTTTACAAATTCAATATTGGAGTCCACACTAATAAAAACCAAGACACAACAACTAAAATAGAGAAAATAAATCAAAAATATTCTCTAGGACCCAATACTAGATGATGAGGCTAATATTCTCATGATAAATCCATAATATCAATCTCTAGAATAAGAAAAATGTTTTCACCAGTACTAGAGTAAATGAAGACCATGACTGATGGGTAATCATCAAAGGAGAAGAAGTTAGGTTTCATTTTTTATAGAAAAATTCATATTATAATTCAATTCATTTCATGAGTTTATTATTGAATAGATGGGAAAATATTACAAGATACACTTTAGCATTATCCTTTTGTGATAACTTGATTTTAATATCTCAAGTTTTGTCTCATTATTTAATTGAAGCCTTTCCCAAAATATCAATGATATCTTTCATTATTACTGAAAATTATTGGGAGTTTAAAATATGTCCATATAATTTACCATATGATTTATCACTATCAACATTTGAAACTAGTTCATCAATATTGTAATGTTGAAATTTTCTCTTTGAAAACATAATAACCTCATTATCAAACTACATTAACACCACCAATTTACTTGCAGACCTGATATCCATTGGTTTGGGAAAGTTAGAGTACTCCTTACACCATCTTTCTTTATTTCTCAAAGTCATCGTGTGAAAATATGAATTGATTATGGTATTTTTTTCCTTTTTTATACCTATTTGAAGAATTTTTACCTCCTTATGATCTTAATTATTTAATGTATCTAGAGATTAATTCCTTAAATATTTGGCAGCATTGGTAGACTATTATCATATGATTATATTTATGGGATCATAATTAATGAATATTTAAGTCATTAAACTTTTAAACATGGTTTTATCAATTACTATCATATATTAAAAATGTTGAAATTATAAAATATTTTATAAAATTCATGAGTTATTCATTATTCCCTTGGAGAATACAAGGGATGACTATATAAAATAAGGTATACGAAGGGTTTTGATGCAGAATTTTGTATCATGTTTTGAGACTCATAGTCAAATATATCTTTACTTATTTTTATCTTTAAATATAAGGTACTTACAGGTCATGAAGTGAAGGATAAATACTACTAGAAAAGAGTTAATGGTTATTCATACTTCCCTTGGATAACTTCCAAAGAGGTTATTTGTTTCTTTTTTTTTCATATATTCTTAAAGCTCAGGGAATAAGATTCAACTATAATTTTTTTTTTCATTTTCAACGTTTATTATTATAAAACACTCATAGTAGATATTGTGTCATGGGTTTCCCCCAGGTTGAAGCTTAGTTGGTAGCTTACCCTGAGGATCTCAATGAGGTCTTCAGTTCGAGTCTCACCGAGTTTATCCCTGTATTGCTTATTACAAGATTTTATTTATAATTTAGCCCCTTTCCTGAATAAACTAAGACTTAGGCCTCAAATTCTAGATCTTGTGTCACGGGTATTATATCGTTTTCCATTAAATTTTGGGCATAAAGATATGAAACAAAACCCAAGAGTGTAATCATATCTATTTTCATGATGTCTAAGAAAAGGTTAATTATTTTTTGAAGAATAAGTATAGTGTAGGTAAAGAAATTATGATAACATTATTTTTGATATTCAAAAGGTAAATGTGGAATTATTAGTACTTTTGATCACCCGTATCAATGATAATTACATGAAATATCACTGTCTATGTTAGAGGTTAATGTTCACTTAAACTGATAAGAATGACAAAATTCTGATATAGTTTCACAAACAACATATTGTGAGTTTGATAAAAATCAAGGGAAATTTTAATTTTTTATCTCGAGTAATTTTTGAATGAAAAAATGTAAATTTATCATGTTATAAGATATTGGATATTTTTTTGATCACTTTACTTGTCATAGAATATGGTGTTTCCCCTAGGGAATAAGTTTGTTAGAATTCCAATCCGTTTGAATTTTGGAGGAATATTTAGTAATTAATTAATTATATATTTTTTATTCTTTCATTTTTGTTTATTTATTTCTTATTTTCAGAGCATCAGATTATAATTCTAACTCTGTTGTTGAGTCTATAATGGGGGGTTTTTTCTTGGTGATATATAACCTTGCATCGGGCATTAGGGTTGGGAATGATACCTTTTTTATTTTTCCTTTCCATTTCCTCCTTTTCTTTTTCCAAATTTTTCTTTTTTTCCCTCATTTCCTCCCTTGGATCATCGCAATCATCCATTGGGATCTTCCTATTTGGGGATTTTTCCAAGAGATAAATAAAAGTAAAAGGAGATAGAGTGGGAGGGGCTGTGCCACTATAGAGTTCAGTAGGAACAATATCATCATGTGGTAACTATAAGATGTGAATTGGCTAAAAGCATTGATATTTTGCACCCATAGGTAATAAATTTTTAATTTTTTCACCAAAAATCCACATAGGTTAGTTTTTTAAAGATTTATTCTTGTTTTGTTTTCGTTGGAGACCCCTAGTGGATCAGTTTGGTATGTTTTTGGGAAAAGCAGGGGTTTCAGGAGGATCACAGGGGTTTCCTATTTGGATATCCCAATTAAAAAGTGTGTGGTTTCAAGAAAACACACCACATGTTCTTCAAATTCGGGGAAGTTCAATTTTTTATAACTACATACCATATACTTTAAATACATTACTTGTAGTTTTATATAGAAATGTTGCTAAGTAATTGGGTAGATGGATTTTGTTTGAAACTACACATTGTGTAATTAGAGTATATACCATGTACTAGTACTTGGACATGTGGCTGAGTACTTGGGTAGATAATGTTTTGGGAATTATAGGCTATGTACATGGAGTACACGCTATGTTTCACTACATCGTCTTGTGGATGGATTCTTAGGTCGATCCCCCATGTGTGGAACACATGGCCATGTAGTAGTATATGGATTTTCCCCATATATTCCTAGGTTTTGTACTAGTACAAGGAAATACCCCTGGTGTGTCCGGACCATGTTGAAGTATATGGCCAGGTGAACAATCGAAAGTAAACATCGTGTACTTAGAAGTATAGGCCATGTACATTTTTCATCATTATGTTTTGTTAATCTTGTGTCCCAAAGTCATAATTCGACATAAGAGGAGTATATTATAAATGGGTTTCCATGTATATTTTGACAGTGGAATTATTTAGAAATTTAAAGGCCCTTTGGATGGTGTTTTGGAGTGAGATATTTTGGTGGAGGGATTTATTAGAGGCTGTTGAACTAGAATCTATCTGGGGTTGGAATGTGAGTTTTGAGACCCAATTATGGGTTCTGAACTTTTTCCTCACCTTGGTTGAGGATTTGAGGTGATTTTATTTGAGGATATTTAGACAGATATCATGAGGTGGGATCAAGTGTTTTCTTGGAAGAGATCATTAGTCTGTAGTTTGAGGTTTAGATTGATTCGATTGAGGTATATAATAGTATGAAATTTAAATCTGGGAAAACATCATGATATATCAGGTATAATTGGGTGCTATTTAGAATATTTTGAGATATGTCTAACAACCCTATTTTAGGAATTTCATTATAGGAGAGGTGCTATGTGAAGTTTCTCCTCTGGGTGTGGAGATCTTCAGATTGTATTCAGGGAGGCTATCTATGGTTTATTTTTAGTAGGCTGGGCCCAAGGTTTGGTTTGATTATAGGAACCCCTTTTAGGATGTCCTTCTTGAGTAGAGGTTTTGGGTGACATGCTATAATATGACCGCTGATGGTTTCATTATTTTTGGTTAATGGGTCTAGGTGTTAGAAAACCCAAGTTTTGGATCATTTTATTGTAGGTTTGAAGTTTTTATTGATTATGATTGGATGAGAGATGAGAAAATTAAGATATTATTGGATCATAAGTTGGGTTTGAGATTTATTTAGTTTCTTTCCTCAATTGGTTGGTTATTGTGAGGTGGTTCTAGGGAGCTAATAAATGATTGGGAAGAGTTAGGACACCCTAGTTTAGTTCATCTCCTTGGATAGGGTTTAGTTTACCATAGAGGTTATTGCACTCTCAGGGCCTGGATTATGATGTTGAGTCTTGGTTAGAAAGTGATTCACTGATAGGTTCATTATCCTCATTAGTACTACATTAGTTATAGGACATGAGTAAAACTCTCCCAGGATTGATAGAAGTCCCTACCAGTTCAGATTGTTCCATTAGAGTCCTAGATCATAGTAGATATGATTTTTTATTTTAGAGAACTAGGATGGGATCCTCGGGTCTATTAGTCATTCGTTCCCTTGTAGTGGAATCTTGGATCTCCTTCTTGATCTGGAAGGTGGGTGGGATGTTTTAGCTATGTGATCCAAGTGCTATAATTCCTCTAGATTAGGCCAGAGCAAGGGTATATTTACCTTGGGTGTTGGGCTAGAACCCAAGGTTTTCTATCTCTATTTTTAACCATTTTTTTGGTCTTTTATTTATATTTTTATGCTTTTAGTCTTAATTTGGATAGTTTGTGCATATCAAAAGGTTCATTAACATGTTATGATAGCAGATGTTAGGACCACCATCTTGGGTGGCTTCCTGATATTTTTTTATCACCCCCAATTTGTGTGATACCTGAATTTCATTCATTTATTTTAGTGTGTATTAAAACATGAAATTGAGTTATATAATTGAAATTATTTTCAATAGAGGGCCATACTACTACCGTCAAGATAGATATTAAGATAAAAGCTTTGAGTGATAAGTTGTGCGGTGTGGGGTCCTCATTAGTTCGAAATCTCTACTCTTTTCTTTACACTTTATTTTGTTTTCTTCCTTCCCCCATAATCCCTCATCTTTGTGATGAGGGGATAAAACCCACCATGATCTATGGTTGTTAAGTTGAAGGGGGAAGGTGTTTTTGGTTTTTTGTATTTTTTTTATTTTGATTCATGTTCTAGATTACTGCAATTTGTTTATATAATTACAATACCTTTATTTTCTTTTTATCATGACCATTGTTAATTGAATTTGAATAGAAATTTAAAATTTTACAACTATTTACCCTGAATAGAGGAAACCATTTTCTAATTTAGGGTATGTAACGTCTCAACCCAGGTGCCACATGCGGGTGCCCCAAGCCGACCGGTCACACGACCTCAGGCGCACTTCCCTGTACTTCAGAGTCTACCGACTAGTAGCGAGTGTAAAATATCAATCACGGGGTTACTATACCCTCTTTAATTAGAGTAGTACACCAGAAAAAAGTAATAAACAATAATAGAATAACATATAAGCATAACCAGAATACACCGATATCATATGATCACTAAACACGAAATGTAATATCAAAACTAAAAGTAGATATTCCATGCCGAAGTACATGTCATGAGTCAAAATGAAAACCCAAAATTAAGGAAACTTAAAACTACTATGTGGATCCCCAACCATGTCCACTTTTCCCATCAATGATCTATCCCAACTAAACCATAAAACATAGATATTTTTCCATTATCTTATCCTATAATCATAAAATCTATTTAGGTACCAATCGGGCAACCTGAGTAGGGTGTGAGTACAACTTAGTTGGCCACCACCAATGATGCCTAAAACAATATCCATTAAAAAAGTGTATATTGATTTCTAAATAATAAATAAATAAAATAATTAAATATTTTACATTTATTCAATTACTCTTTATTTAACCACATAACCCCTCGAGTTCCTAAGGATACCTGAACTCTCAATACTTACTTCATCCCGTGCAGAAGTATGAACTATCCCCAAGAGATATCATGTATCATAATTCAATTTATACCATTCTTCATCTCAATTCACATATTAATTTCATGTTTACCATTCATTGTCTCAATTCAAATTTTAATTCCAATTTTACCATTAATTGTTTCAAGTCACTTATGAATTTCACTGTTACAAATTACCATTTTGATTCACATATGAATTCCATTGTTACTATTCATCATTTTAATTCACATAGGAATGCCTTTATTAACATTCATCATTCCAATTCACATATGAATTCCATTGTTACCATTCATCATTTCAATTCACATATGAATTCCATTGTTACCATTCATCATTTCAGTTCATATATGAATGCAATTATAGCCACTCTTTATTTCAATTATCAGATATGATAATAACATATTAATTAATTCACCAATTAATCAATCAAATTCAACAATTGGATATTCAAATAATCCCATTAATTAATTAAAGAATTAATTAATCACATCCATCCCTTTAATTAATTCAATAATTAATTAATCACATTAATCCCCTTAATTAATTCATAAATTAATTAATCATATCTACCTCATTAATTAATTCAATAATTAGTTAATCAAATAAATTCTATTAATTAATTCAAAAATTAATTAATCACCTCAACCCTATTAATTAATTTAATAATTAATTAATTGCCTCAATAAATTTCTTAATTAAAAAAATCCCCAATAATTAATTATAAAGTTAATTATTCTAATTCAAAATTTTCAATATAACAATAATTAATTCAACAATTAATTATTAAATTTCGATAATCTCAATCTTTCAATAATTAATTCAACTAATTATTACAAATCAATCAATTTCATAATTCCAACCATTCCCATTAATTAACTAAAAAATTAATTAATAAAGTTCAATAATTCTAAATAACTCCATAATTAATTCAATAATTAATTATTCCAATTCACAGTCCCAATATTTCCAAATTCACAATTCTATCAATTAATTAATTCACCAAATTAATTAATTCAATCTAAGAAAATAAATGGGTAATAATCCAATATAAATTCTATAATTACATATACATTATTAAAATCAATACTTTTGGATTTTAATTATAGACCACCTACCTTAATTCGTTGAAGAATGATAGCCTAACAAAAATCCCCAATTTGAAAAAAAATAATCATGTAGAATGAGATCTAGATCTAAAAACCTAAATCAAGATAAAAAATTCATGATCCCACAACTCTAGATCTATATCCACAATCCTAGATCTAGATCCAACCAAAAAAAGGGAAGAAAAATTCTTCAATGGATGGAAGAAGAACATGAAGAGAAATGAACCAACATGATATGAGATCCTCTTACTGGGATAGGTGAAGATCTTCAATCCAGGATTCATTCCATGAAGAAAGGAGGTAATAAGGTCTTGGAATGCATCTAGTATGCTCTGAAAATGGGAGAAAACAACTTAGTCCGAGTTAGTGTCAATTTGGGTGAGTTTTGAGGTTTTAGAAAATTTTGAATCAAATTTGTAGGGGATTAAAATCATGTACGCATAGTTTTTTTCTCAATATTCATGGTTTCCCCTAATTGTGTGCCTATTTTGGGGGGGGGTGCACAATTTCTCTTAAGAGGGCACATGGTTTGACAAACCATGCAACAACCATTCAAATCCCTTCTATTTGGGTTCGCGTGATTTGTTGGGATGTGACGCATGGTTTGGGAAAAACATGTGCCAACTATGCACTATCCATATTTCTTAAAAAATTATCAAATTTCCCAAAAAATCACCCAAGTTACAAACTAACAAAAATTAATCCAAACAAGAAAATAGTACCTATAAATAAGACTGAGAGATCTCTAGAAATAATTGGTATTTTATAATCTCCCAACCTTATAACAACTAATCCTCAAGTTGTACTCTCATTCATACCCAGGATGCAAAGTCAAAAATATCAATCCACTAAGCCCACATATCCACTTATCTCTCTAAGTTTTACACTTGAACATGCCCATGTTTCCAAAATACACAAACTATCAATACAGTATTTCCCCATAGATCTTTCTCACTACGATCCAACACATGTATCCGATGTTCTTAAAAGGATGCATCTATATCAATCTCAACATCATCTACAATGTTCACATAATTAGGGTCAAAGTGATACCACTATATTTGTGACACATGGAAAAAATCATGCATAAAACAATATCCCTGTGAAAGAGTCAATTGGTACTCCAATGGAACAATTATCTTCACAAACTCAAAATGTACAAAAAACATGGGCACCAATTTTACCTGTCTCTGTATCCCATGGTGACCCAATCTAGATGACACCCAGTGGAATAAACAATCACTCTCTATAAACTATATGGGGTTTTTAAGTCTATCAGCATAGAAATTCTATCTACTTTGAGTCGTGGCCATACACTTCCAAATCAACTAAACCTTCTCTAACATCTCATACATGAGACTCGGTCACGACAAATCTAACTAACCTACCTCCATCTGTTATAGAGGTGATCTTCATGGAAGACCATAAATATCCCCACATGGTGCCATTTTTATAGTTTCTTAATAATAGTTGTTATAGGAAAACTCCACCCAAGCTAGGTGCGTCTCCCAAGACCCACCCAAGTCAAGAACACTTTATCGTAGCATATCCTTAAGCACATAAATAGTACAATTTAACAACCCATATGTATGTGGGTGGAAACCCATACTCAATAAAACCTATCTACCAAGAAACTTCTATAAGACCTTCTAGAAGTGGGATGTATAACACGAGTCATGGTCTAAAAAAATAGTTACTGGATACCTATGAAGATAGACTATCTTCCAAACATACATATCCCCCAACTATTCCACTGAGAAAGTCTCTGACACTAGTAAGAAATCATCTACCTTTGTCAAATAGTCTACAACCACCCAAATAGATTCATTTTTTGAGGGATCCTCTAGAGACCGACCACAAATTCCATAGTCATGTCATCCCACTTCCATTTCAGAATGGGAAATGACTGTTAAAAACTACTAGGTCATTGATGTTGTGCCTTCACCTATTGGAAGGTATAGTAACATTTCACGAACCCTGTTGTCTATTTTTTCATGCTTGACCACAAAAATTGTTGACGTAGGTTACAATACATTTTAGTCACACTTGGATGTATCGCCCACTTCAAGGCATGAAATTCATGCATCAAGTATTCCCATACAATTGTAGACACAAAAAATCAATTCCTGACATAGATTATCTCATCCTCATCTATACTTCAATCGGAAGGTGAATTCCCACCTTCACGGATTTCCCTCAAGTTCAAGCACTCAATATCCTCATATTATCTATCTCTAATCCGGGTCAAAATTGAAAACTCCACTGAAACTGATACAAGAGTCTTGTTGACTTTCTTGAACCAAAACATGCATGTTATCTAGTAAAGTCATCATCTTCCACTATGCACTAGACCTATGTATTTCCTGAGTCTGGGTGTTCGTGCTTAAAGCATTAGCCACACTTTTTACCTTGCTGGGCATATATTCTAGCTCAAAAATCTAATAACTGCATATACACAACACATGTCCGCTTACAGAGATTCAAATATCATTGTAAAAAGATTTAATTTTTTTAGAAAAGGAAAGGGATCAAGTCCACTTATATTAAAATAAAAGAAAATTAAACAAGGAAAGTAGCGAATGAAAATACAAAAATTCAAAGGTTTCATCATCCAAGATTTTTCTTGATCTTGTCAGAAATCTCACATTCTTTGTTCTGCAAGGCACCCCAATCCATTGCTCAACCACGCCCACATCATGTCCTCTTCTGTAAAGTGATTCCAAATCTCTCTCTTGCTGTAAGAGGGTCTCAATATCTATATCTGATTCTGAGACCTCATACTACATTTCCTTCCTTGTTGTTGGTTCATCTCTATCATGCCCCTTCTCCCGACCTTTAGTTTTCCTTCCACACTTTGTTTGATTCCAAGAGTTATCATCATCTGCTAGAGGATGATGTTTCTCCTCCCTTGTAGTGACCTGTTCTGCTTGCAGACCACAAGGCTACTTCACTAGAGGGTTGTCCTGCTATTTTTCTATAGCTCCTTGTTTTTCTGTTTCCCTACATGAGAAGTAGATGAATCTTGTGTAGGAAAAATATTGTCAATGTCATGTGAAGTGCAAGTAGTGGGACCCAAAGAGGTCGAAGGAACCTCCTTATTACCATTATCAATTATATGTGTTGAGGCCTGCATAATAGTCTGAATAGAAGGTATGGTCAATTTTGAATGAGCTTCCCCCAAGGCAGGGGGACTGGTGTTCCCAGATTTCAAATTTTTCGTAGAAACCAAAACAAAATCAGAGGAATCTATCTTTTGAGAAGAAATTTCATGTGCGACATGAGTAGACATCTCAAGATCTGAATTTGCTTCTATAAATTCAAATGAAATGGTGTTTCTAGCTTCCAATTTTTATAGAGGATAACTGAGAACAGTCTGAGGAAATAGTCTTCTGAGAATAGAGTTTATTTGTCACATGTGGAGACCCCTCAATGTCACAAGAAATTGAGTATTTAAGGCTAATAGGCAGCGATGGGAGTTTAACCAAGCCCCTTTCCACTATGTCATCCCATGAACCATCATGGACAGGGGGCAGATGACATATACAAAGAGTGTCTATGGTCAGCAGACCCCTTCTAGGAGGACTTGATGTCCATCATAGGACCTTGAGGGGGTGAAACAATAGAAGTTTATCCAATTAAAATAGGCAGGCTTCGGTTCTTAGTGTCCTTTAGACTAGAATTAGACTTTTGTTTCTTAAAACATGTGCTATGATCATGTCCACTTAAGGAATAGAAATTTCATGTCAAAGACCTCTTATAATTATTTTTTTCATGTCCAATGATTCTACAGTCTGGGAAGAACCGATGTAAGTTCTAAAATTTAATCCTTAATTCAAGTTCTTCTTCATTAGTAAAAAGGAAAACTTTATCAATTAGTGTGGAGGAAAGGTCCAAATCAACTAAGAATCAAGAAAAATGACCATATCTAGAAATTTTTGTCTCCATATCCATCTTTATCGGGACCCCAATTACAAATGCAATATCATAAAGTATACAAGGGTTCTAAAGAATCCAGTTAAGACCAAATACCTTAAACTAGGCTTGAACTATTGAATTGCTGATTTCCAGTGGGTTGAATTTATAATCCCATTCACAGATGTGCAACACCCCCCGACTTGAAAGAGATAGATCCATGGACCCAAGCACATATTTTGAGATCTTCAGAGGGGAAGAGAAAGTGGAACTATCCTCTCCATTAGGAGACACACTTCCAATTATCGAATCCCCCTATAGTGGACAACCTCTGGGTGAGTTGATCAATCCTCCATGGCACAAAACCTTTATATAAAATGAGTCGAGAGATGATTGAATGGGATCCAATTTCAAGCCTCTCCAAGACCGCAACCGGATCTGCTTTCATGTGCGCCACCGATCCCTTTCGACGGATGCCGAAATTCATACACTTACAAAGTGAGAATGAGTTGTTGGGATCACTAACCTCTCTTACGTTAACCTTGAGGGGGGGGGGGGGGTTGCTTCCTAGGGATTGAATCCCCCAAATCTGAAGTCACATGATTATACGCATCAAAGAACCCCTGATCCAAAAAACGCCTGCCATCGATGGTGGAATCGAAGAATCTAGAGGGGAAGAACCCTAATCTTCAATGCGGTGTGATGGGGGTTACTCCCAATCGCTCTCCCAGCCTCTCTCTGATTTCATGATATTCATCATAAAAAGATATACTTCAAGATCTTATGATCCATATAAATAGTTAACTTTTCTTGCAACTAATAATGTCACCAATAATTCAAAGAATAAACTACTACTACTAACTCAAGGTCATACATAGGGTAGTTCTGTTCATGTGGCCTAAATTACTGAGACCCATATGCCATAAGTCGATCTCCCTATATCGACAAAACTCCGAATCCTGTCCTTGAAGTTTCACAAAACATTGTATACTTCTTACCTGGATCAGGTAGGACCAAGAATGTTGCTGATGTCAACTGGTTCTTGAACATCTATAAGGCATTATCACATGATTCTCACCATTAAAACTTTTCCCCTTCTTGGTCAAGCATTAAATAGATGCATCTAAATGGGAAAATTCCTGAATAAATCTCCTATAATATACAGCTAACCCCATAAAGATATGGATTTTGAACACATTCTTGGGATACTCTCAAGAAACCACAATGCATTCTTTCTTTGGGTCCACAGGCAAACCTTATTCTGAGATGATGTGACCCAAGAAGTTTACATGATTAGTCAAAAACACTTATATAGTTTGGAATATAGATGATGCGCTCTCAGTGTACTCAAGATGATGTTAAGATATTGTACATAATCATCTTGAGACTTAAAGTACACCAAGATTTCATACACAAAAACTAATAAAGACTAATATGGGAATGGATGGAATATTCTGTTGATCATGCCCATAAATACTTATGGTGCATTCATCAGCCCAAATGACATTAAAACAAACACATATAGGACATAAATTATTTGGAAATCATTCCTCAGGATATTAAAAGTTAAAACTCCCAACTGATGATACCCTGATCTCAATTGGATCTTAGAGAAAACACAATACCCCCTCAAATGTTCAAATATATCATCAATACAAAGAATAGGATACCAATTCTTCACAGTCATCTGGTTCAACTTCTTGTAATCTAAACATAAGCATAAACTCCCATAAACTTCTTTGAAAACAACATTAGAGAACCCCAAGAAGTCATACTCAGACATGTACTTCCCTTATCATCCAAATCTTCCAGTTGAGTCTTAAGCTACTAAAGCTCTACTGGTGCCATTCTATATGGTGGAATAGAAGTTGGCTCAACCCCTGACATGAGATCAATAATTAATTCTACATCTCTCTCTAGTGGAATCCCTGATAACTCTTCCGGATGCACATCCTGAAATCGATCCACTAGAGGTGGAAAGGAATCTTACTTTACACCCCCATCATCCATAAAAAAAATTGAAACCTGGGTGGTAAGCTCCCTCAGTTTTTGGTGAACAGGCCCTGTACGACCCACCTTGATATCCCACCCTCTGTGGTGAATATAATTGTCACCCGAAAGAGACATAAAAGTAACTATCAATTGGTAACAATATATGTGGTCTCAGTATGCTACCAACTAATCCATACACATAATTAATTTGAATCCTATAATGTTAAGAATATAATTATCCCATAGAAAATGACACTCCCCGACTTCAAGAGAACATCCCTTGCATAAGAATATGTCTCTATATCTTACTCCCAACGGTGTATCTATTTTCAACACTTCACTCACAAACTCTACCTCTAGGTTCAACCCATTAACTATTTGTGTAGAAATAAAAGAATTAGGTGAACCCATTTCAATTAAAGAACTAGATAATGTAGAGGCTAAAATAATAATACCTATCAATATCAACAGTACAACCTCTCTATCCACAATTCTAGGATGTGTGGCATGAAACTCTCATTTCCCTCTTCCATGTGATGTAGTTTGACTCCCCTGAGCTACACCACCTGGATGATATGGGTGGTCTTTCTTAGAATAACTTAATCCACTACCTCTACCACATTGGCCAGTAAAATTCCAGCCACTAGACTGATATGGTGCATAAGGTTACCTTCTCACACCCTAGTTCTATCTAGTTCCTCTATCACTACTCATAAATTGTCGATTCATGAAGAAATTTTTTAGATGTTATATCTTGCCACAAGATTGGAACTCTATAGGTGGTCAAGGATAGTTTCTATGATAGTGGTTCGACCTACCTCATTGATGGGAGAAAATTTGGGTAATGTCCTGAGTAACTAACCCCCCCGGCCGCTATTCATGATATTACCATGTCTAACACACACGTAGTGATGCTTCCTAATCTCAAAAATATGTACGTCATGCTTTTCCAGTAGCAACCACCTATCATGAACAAGAATCCTCCTTTAGGTTACCATTTTCAATGAGATCCTGATCCATAACCTCACTAAACATCTTAGCTGAATGTGGTTAACTTGGGACTTAATTTAAAATTTAAGTCCATCCTGGAAACACTTCGCCATAGCTCTATCATCCCCAACCAATGCTAGAGAAAAGTGTTATAAATATGTAATGTGTCTAGAATTTTACATTATGAAAATATTACCCTTAGTCAACCTCATGAACTCAACCACTATATCCTTCCTAAACATAACTGAAGATAAGTTCTCTAGGAACTTCTCTATGAATTCCTTCCATAACATACTATATGCCTATATATTATAAGCCAAAACATCACAACAGAACTTCAGTGATCCTTACAGTATGTAATTATCCAACTTGACCATCTTCTCAATAGGATTCTCCAAATGGGCTAGTATAGTTTGGATGGACTCAATCCAGAATTTAACTTCCCTAGGTACACCCTATCCATTAAAATTTAGAAGGTTCTATAACTGAAATTCCCATGTAAGTCCATACATACTCCTCATAACCTAATTTTTATCTCTCCCCATAAACTACATTAGGTGAGAAAAGTTATCAAAAAACCGATCTCCTGCTTCCTCACCCAGCACTATCAGTGCCTTAGGATCTAGTACTAGTAGATCATCCCCTACCATATCCTATGGTTATCCTCTCAAAAATAATCATCATGGAGGAAAGTATATATAATTTAAAATACATGTTTTAGTAAACATAACACCACTTTATCATGTTTATGTAATTGGAAGTAACAACAAGGCATAATAAATCTTTCCCCAAACTCCACCACACAGTCAAAACTGAGGCTCCATTACTACCCTTAACCATCCTACATCTTCATCTTGGTTAAAAAAGGGTAAAATTATTATTGTTATCAAGTTCCACATTATACACCCATTTATTCTCATATCACATCATTTTAAAATATTTCCCAATTTCACATTAGGCAGCTTTTCCATTTCAATTTTACAAGTACGGAAAAATAGTTTATGTTCAACAACTTACCCAAAACCTATTTTACTATGTATTCCTAAAATGATGCATGTAAAAAAATAATCCTGAGTGCCTAGAATGATGAATGAATACTCAAATATCTTTCCATATATATCTATTATTCAAACCTCATAGAAAATAAGTAACAATTATCACATCACACAACAAGTGCATGAACCAAGGTGAAATAATATCAACTGTAACAAAAAATAACAATAACAATCATCCCACCCTGGGTACTTGGGTTTTTCCTCATAAATGGGTTAGATAATCCCATGAATGACCTCAAAAATAAGGCCTGACTCTTCCAAGTCTCTTTTATACCTTTCCCAAATAGTGATACAAAAGAAAAGAAAACTGGGCTATGATAACACTTTGAAACATCTCGACCCGGGTGCCACACGCCGATGCACCTATCCAATAAGTCAGATGACCTTAGGCATGCCTACCCATATGATATAGGCTTACGACTAGCGGTGAGGTTTTAATATTGATCCTGTGGAGACTATATCCTATTTTATTAGAGTAATACACTAGTAGAAATTAAGAAACAATAACAGAATAACATATAACCATAACAAAAATACACTAGTATCACATGATGTCTAAAAATTAAACACAATATAAAAACTAAAAGTATATATGACATATGAATGTACGTGTTAATTTTCAAAATGAAATCCCAAAAGCAAGGATTCAAAAAAATCCCAAGTAGGCCCAAACCACGTCTAATTCCCTCATCCATGCTCCATCCCAACTCAACTATCTAACACACCAACTTTTCCCTTATCCATTCCCGCAACCATGAAATCTATTTGGGTACTAATTAGGAAGCCTGAGTAGGGTGTAAGTAGAAATCATTATGCCACCCCCAAAAACGTCTAAAACAATATCTAGTCAAACAATGTATGCAGTTGTATAAAGAATAAATGAAATAAATTAAGTAAACAATTTAAATTTATTCAATTACTATTTATTTAACAACATAACTGATGGGTTCTCAAGGAAACCTAAACTCTTAATACCTACTTCATCCCATACCAGAGACTGAACTATCCCTAAGGGATATCATGTCTTATAATTCCATTGTTACCATTGTTCATCTCAATTCACAAATTAATTCCATTGTTTTCATTCATTGTCTCAATTTACATCTAAATTCCAATGTTACTATTCATTGACTAAATTCACTTATATATTCCATTGTTACCATTCATGATTTTGATTCACATATCAATTCCATTATTACCATTCATCATTTCAATTCATAGATGAATGCCATTACTACCATTCATCATTCGAATTCACATATGAAATCCATTATTAACATTCATCATTTCAATTCACATATGAATTATATTTTTACCATTTATCATTTCAATTCACACATGAATCCCATTATAACCATTCATAATTTCAATTTTCATATATCAAAATGACACATTAATTAATTCAAGAATTAATTAATCAAATTCAAAAATTGTATATTTACATCATCTCTTAAATTAATTCAATAATTAATTAACAAAATCTGTCTCATTAATTAATTCAAAAATTAATTAATCATATCAATTACATTAATTAATTCAATAATTAATTAATAAACTAAAACCAATTAATCAAATCAAAAATTAATTAATCATCTCAATAAATTTCATCATTAAAACAATATCGAATAATTAATTCAACAATTAATTATTTCGATTTAACATTTTCAATATAATAATAAATAATTCAACAAAAAATTATTAAATTTAAATAATCTCATTATTTCTACAATTAATTTGATAATTCTGTCTATTCTCATTAGTTAAATCAAAATTAATTGATCAAGATAAATAATTTTCAACAACTCCATAAGTAATTGAATTATTAATTATTCTAATTCACAATCCCAATATTCCTAATTTCACAATTCCCTCAATTAATTAATTCAATAAATTTAATAATTCAATATAATAAACTCAATTTCTAATCATATAATGCCAATTATATAATTACATATAATTAATTTAAATCAATAATTTGGGATTTGAATTATAGACCACCTACATCAATTCATTGATGAACGTTCACCTCACAAAAACCCCTTATTTGGATGAAGTAATGACATAGAAAGAGATCTGGATCTTAAACCCTAAATCAATATCTAACAATCAAGATAAAAAAATTCTAGATCTATATCCAAAATTCCAGATATATATCCAACCAAAAATTGGGAAGAACAATCCTTTAACAGATTGAAAAAGATTGAGAAGAGAAAGAATGCCACACAAGATGAGATCCTCTTATTGAGAGGGGTGCAGATATTCAATGTGGTCTTTGAATTGTGAATAAAGAAGGTTTCAAGGGATTATAATTCTTTTGTGAGGCTCTAAAAATGACATAAAACTATTTTTTCTAGGTTATGGTCGAATTATGTGAGTTTCAGTGGTTCCGGAAATTTAAAATCTATTTTTTGGGGATTAAAATCTTGTACAAAGGTTTTCCACTCCAGGTACATAGTTTTCCTTAACTATGATTCTTAAATATGTACCTCTACTATGGGGTATTATGGTTTCTTCTAATAAGGTTCATGGTTTGACAAACCGTGTGCCGGCAATGCAAATCATCTCTCTTTCGGTTTGCATAGTTTTTTGAGATGGGGCACACAGTCTGGGAAAACCATGCACTAATTGTGCACTGCCCATACTTCTTCAAGAATTCTCAAATTTCCACCCAAACACACCCCAGTTACCAAAAAAAGTACTCAAAATAGTTAAGATTTTTACCCATAAATAATCCCATACATCCCCATAAAAGGTTGTGATCTTACAGGGTAACTGGGTTTAAATATGTTACTAAGACAAACTTGATTTGGAAATAAGATAATTACCTAACCATAGGAAGAAGGGGATTACTAGATTGAGGAGAGGATACCATGACCATTGGATCCACCTATTATAAAATCTGATTCCACAAATGGATTAATTTATTTAATTTCTAAAATCCAATTTCACCCAATCCTTGAAAATACAGAATCCCAAAACGCCTTAAAATATGATTTCAAAAAAACCAATCTTCTTTTCCTCTATTTGCTACTTTATTCAAAATTCCTTCAAAACTATATTTGATTATTTCACCCTTATTTAATGAATGATTAAAATATTTTTATTTCAAAATCTAATAAAAATAATTTACCGTTACTTTCGGTTTGACCTCGAACTTTCATAATACTATATTTTAATTAATCAAGTTGTAGATTTTGATTTTTTATAAATTTTTTATTTTTATTAGACCCATAGGGAAATAATGATGCCCTCTAGTCCTCTCAACATGTAACTTTATGTGAGTTAAGAACTTATTTATGATTTTAGTTCTATTACAATTTGTTGGATTAGGAAGAGGCCCAATGTTGCATGATTGAAAAGGATCAATCATTTGGAGTCTTTAGATAAATCTAGAGTAGTTTTATATTCATGGAGGTTGGGTATGTGATTTAGATCAGAGTAGTCGTATATACCTTTGTATTTATTGTACTTTTATTTTAATTTTATGTACGTGGTCAGCTTAGCGGGAAACCGGTACCTATATGTTTTATTTTTTATAAGTCTTTATACTGCATTCCATTTATTATAGCATGTTTATATTTCAGTTATTTATTTATGCGCACTCTATTTTTCATGGATGTGTATGTATTCAATTTATTTCTGCTATTATTTTACTCCAATCAAATGGAATAGTCTTCCCACTATATCCTTTTAGGCCCTCACCACTTTTAAGAAGCCTATAGCATATGGGGAGGCATGCTTGTGGCCTTGTTCTGAGTCAGATCTAGTGACAGTTCATGTCAACCTAGGCCAGTTCATGGGAAAGTGGCATCAGATCATTATTTTTCTTTTTATTAATATTTTGGGAGTTGGTAGATAGAAATTATAAGAATGTGTCAGATCTTGTGATGGATATCTGGCTGGTGGATCATAAACACCTATTTCAATCGAAAATCTAGGTTACCTTCTTTTATTTTTTGACATCACAGTTGTGTGATTTTCACCTTGATTAATGCACTTGTGCTTCTGGGTTTTATGATTTATTAATTTTTTTGGATCTCATCCCGATTTCAAGAGGCTCGTGTTATTGCGTGATGATAGTCATGTAGGATCCTCATTAAATTTTCCTCTCTATATTTGTTTTTACTAGAAATGGATGTTCAATTATTTAAAAGCACAATAACAACCCATATGGTGTTGTCCCATATAGCTTCTTTATGGTATTATACTCAATTTAATTGTGAGTATTTTTATTATGATAAAATGTCACGATGTTCTCATGATTATCTGTTTTATTGTGATAGATATGTAATCCTTTCATCTATCGATGAATTAAGGACCATATTGGTTTGTGCGGGATTTTTGATTCCCTACTAGTGTGTTTGGATTGATGAAGGAAAATATTCTTAATAGGTTGTTGTATTTGGATAAAGTTTCTCTAGGGTTATGGTTTCCATTATATGTTTGGTGGTTAGGTTGAAGTTTCCTTGGGCTTGTGAGGTGGAGTACTATGAGTGATCATAGTTTATTGTTCGGTGTGAGAGGTAAGGTTTAATGTGATACATAGCTATGTATATTTTTTATTATGATTTTGGTAGTGCTATGATATCCCAGTTAGGTTCTCATGGATTTGGATTGATTACCAAGTGTAGGTTGATCATGTGGTTGATGTTGGCTTGAGGGTGATGCCTTGTTTCTAAAGAGTGGTGTCGAGGATTCTTTGTTTTGTTGAAATTTTCCTATGTAAAAAAGCATGATTAGTGATTTTAGGAATGTTATCCTATGATTATTAGGTGTGGTCTATGTAATAATGAGAGACTATGTGTCTATTTTGGTTAATCACTCTACCTTGGGAAGGATAGTGGGGGTTAGCATGGATTTTTGGGAGGATGACTTATTGTTTGAGGGAATCCATATAGAGGGGAGTGCATGATGGGTAATCAAAGGTTGTGTTCCTTATTTTAAGATGTTTATTGAGTGTTGGGGATATCATTTCTAGTGATTTGGTAATGAAAAGTTGTTACTATTTCATGTTGGTGCTCTGGTGTAAGTGGTTTTCCCATGTCCAACCGTTTCAATTAGTAGTTGATGGAGCATGGGATATAGAGTTTGGAATTTGGTTGAGGGGAGAAGATAAAGATAATCATATGGAGGGGATTATCATATCAATTGTGGTTGAATATCCGTGTTGTTGTGATATTCGTGTGTGTCGTGAGATTGGTCACTGGATAGTCATGGTTATATTGGAAGTTCTGGTTCTTAAGACAAACTTTGGTATCTGGTTGACCACCAAGGAATCTTGCGGGTAAAGATCATTTATGGTGGGGAATTTTTCACAAAAATCATTGTGATGGTTTTAGAAAAATATTTGGAAATTTGAATTTTTTGTTTATGGTTTCATTTGAGGGAAAAATGGTAGTTTATCTTTTCAAAAGATCTCAGATAAATTTTATAACAACTCCATTAGTCTCAAAATAGGGTATTTACCCTAGGACATGAGATCAGTAGAATTCTGAGCCATTCATATTTTGGTGGAATATTTTTAATTTAATTAACTATATATTATTTATTACTGATTTTTCATTTGAGGATATCTAATTTTTGAAGCATCATATTGGAATTTTGACTCTGTAGTTGAGTTTGAAATGATGGAGTTTTCCAAGGCTAGGAATAACCTTGTGTCAAGCACTGGAGCCAAGCTCTGACCCCCTTTTCATTTTTTCATTTTCCTTTTCCACCTTTTCCTTTTTGATTATTTTTTACTTTTACATTCTCCTTTCCTTCCTTGGCTGGTCGCACTCACCCATGGAGCTCTCCCTCTTTGGTTCTCCAAATGAAAGAGAAAGAGAGGGAGAGGGATAGAGAGTGGGAGGGGGAGGTGCTATTGTAGAGCTTTAGAGGGACTAGATCATCATATGACAACTATAGAAATTGGATTGGGTATCAGAAGTTTCAATGGAAATTACCATAGGTTAGTTGTTTTTAAGTTTTAATATTGTTTTGCGTTATTGGGGACCCCTAAATTGTCGATATATTTAGTTTTAGGGAAATTATAGGGTTTATAGTGGATCATAGGGGTTTCAAATTTAGAAATCATGATCACATGAAGTTTAATTTCAAGAAAACATACAATGTGTTCTTCCTGTTAAGGGAAGATATATTTTTTAGAAATATATACCATTTACTTTATGTAAAAACTATGTAGTGATAATTGGACATGTTTTCAAGTACTCGGGAAGACGTAATTTGTGAAACTAGATGACATGTAATTAGAGTGAATTCCATATAGTGGTAATTTTCTATGTGTATGAGTAATTGGTGGGAAAAAGTTTTTAGAACTGCACGCCATGTACTCAGAGTACACACTGCATGTTCAAGGTATGTAAGGACCCCAAATCTAGTAGTCTAGAGTCTGTGGTTACATTATTACATTGGAATTAAATATAAGGAACCAAATACAGAAGGATAGAATGTTTTATTAGTATTGGTAGACTAGATACATAATTGAATCCCACATTACTATTGAAGACATAAAATACAACATTGTGTTTTATATGACTACAACATAATTCCCTTTAGCATATCCCTATATATCAATCATAAAACATTTCTTGGCATCCTGAGTAAAGGAAACATAAGAAAGGAATAATCAATATGGATAGGCAAATAACTGAAACACATGTCATTTAATAAAAAACACGAATAAGAAGAATAATATGGTAGGAATAAATAATGATAAAATAATTACATATAAATAATCACATGAGATTGAAAATTATCCATTGATATTATAACTAATTTAATAATCACAAGAAATCAATTAATATTCTCAAAATGATGGAAATAACAATTCTAGAGATTATAACCATACCTTCAAGGCCTCATGCTAATTCATTTTACATAAATGGGAAAGGACTTGGCCAAATACCCAAGCTAGTTTGTCTCATGATACATACCAACGAATCAATGGATATATAGGGACTTGATCATTACTTAATATGTCCAATTCATTCCTCATTTTAAAGGGTTGAAACATAATCGATGTAAACATTCATATTGGAAAACTAGTATACGAAATGTTAATACTTTCCTTTATCAATAAACAAAATCATAAATGATCCAGAGTAATATGGAAAATGGTATCAAAGTAGTATATCCCCAATCAAACTAATAATAAACCATCATGAGAAATATTAACGATTGAATAATTTCAAAAAATACCCAATGGAGCATAAGTAAAATAAGTGTTTTTGTCATTGATGAATAAAAGTACCATAATAATTTCATTAAAAACATTCTTGGGGAAAATATCCTTTTCACTTAAAAATAAATTATAAAAAATGAAAATTTCTAGAATATTAGTAAAATCATTTTATTTTAAAATTAACATTATAAACTTGTAAATGAAGATTTAAAACAATGATGATGGGTTATTATCTATATGTTTTATAAGTTAAAAAACATTCCCTTTACACTATTGTAAAAAGGATAAAAGTAACTCATTTGGAAAATGAAAAAAATATTCCTTTAAAATAATTATATAAAAAGAAAAACATGGATAAATATGTATTTGATAAATAATTTGGATAATTTTCAAATAATGTTTGAAAATATTTTTATAAAACATGTTTATGGAAGAAAAAGTGTTTTTAACCAATGATAGAAATAAATTCATCATTTCTTTAAAAACAATTTCATTACTTTAAAGTACCAAGGAGTAGAAAATCACAAATTTACTTGAAAATTTCATGAATTTATAGATTATAGGAAACTATATTGGGTTTAATATAGAAATACCAAATAATTCCCCTAAGGGAGACTTAAATATTAACAATCCTAAAAAATGATGGGATTGTGAAATAAACCATTACAATTTTAGTAACTTTTTAATCACAAGAAATGTGAAAGAAATATCTTAAAATAAACTTTAAATACTCTGAAAATAAATATATTAATTATTTAATATATCAAAGGGGTAGTATATACACCAAAAAAAATAAATAAGTGGTTGATATGGCCTATGTGTCATAGAAGTAAAAGTGAGATGAGAAACCCTTACCTCATGTTTGATTTCCTTAATACATTTTTTACCTATTGTATAATAATTATATATTTAATATAAATATATTAAATAAAAATAATAATATATTTCAGACCATATATTATTTAGTTATAACTTTTTTATAACACGTTTATTAATAATTCTTTATTAAATTTCTATTTTAAGTGATAACTTCGTCATTTTTCATGTATGGTTTGGTTTGGTAGTTCGGTCCATTTACATTTATTATGGTTATAAAATATAAATAATGTTATTAATGATATTAATATCTTATATATTCATTATATAACTATTTATAATTGTCTATAAACGATAGATATAGAAAACTGAGTTAAACTATTCCTGGAGACGGATGGTCGTACATACGCATGAACATTGTTTTCATTTTTTGATGGATGGAATAAAAGAAAGTTAAATTATAATTCAAATTTAAATTATAATTATAATTTCATATAAATCCCATATGTTCATATCTCTTTTTGGAGGCGGTAGTCCGTACGTACGCATGAGCGATGTTATCATTTTCCAATGGTTTTGAATATAAGAAGTTAGATATGTTATTATTATTACAGAAGTGCATTTATATCATAAATATAATATATAATTATTACATCCATCATTCTATCCATCCATGTGAGATGGTGTTGGAAAATGAATTACATTGGTGCGCAAGGTGGTAGTCCGCCGTACACATGGACGACAGTTTCATTTCCCATTTTATAGAAGAGGGGATGGATGGAGGTTATTATATTAACTTTGTAACATATAATTATATTTAATATACTGGTTTTTTATTTTATAAAAATTGTATATACTTTTATGGGGTTAGAGGAAGAAATAAATCCAATACGCATGGTTAAGAACAAGACCACTTCTTCGGAGAACATCTTTAGGTTTATACCTAAATCCTTCCAAGAATGGTTTCTATTAAAATAAGTGCCTATATATCATGTTTATTAATGCATTTAAGGTTTTTATATGTTTTTTACAAACTTATGGGCTTTATAAGTGTAGATAGGTGTGGAGAGAGGGTGGATTTTTATAAGTGGGGGAGAGGATGCACTAAGATTTTTTCAGAGGAATAAATTGTACCCATGGTTTTCACCTGAAACTAGGATAGATAATGGATAATTCTAAATACTTATATGATATAATTTATAAATATGCCCATAAAATTGTAATTGTACAAGTTTTTAGGACATTTTAACCATTATCCTCAAGATTAACACCAAATAAATTTTGTTTTAACCTTAACTACGATAATAAGTTTGTACTATTTTTAATATTTACTATGAAAAAAATTAAGTTAAACATATTGTATAAGATTATTTATTATGATTAAAAATATGGAATCTATTTTTCCAAATTCAATTCCCAAAATTGGTATAATTTAATTTGAAATTAAAACCACAAACATGATGAAAAAATTGTTTTTCAAAAGTATAAAAAGTTTTTATATTAAAATTGAACACATAATTGATTACAATGATCTAATTTGGATTAATTATAATATAATTAATATAATTTTAACTTGGAAACAATTTAAAATAAAATTTAACATTTAAATTATTTATATGAAAATGAATTTTTCAAAACAAAAACAAGTTTCTCTCACTATTCCTAAAAAAAATTTAGTTTTCAAAAAAATTACAAAACTTTTCTATAATATATTTTTTACATGATGAATTAAAAATTTAAGATTATGTTTTTTAAATAAATTTTCTCAAAGTGGTAAATATTCTATTTAGCATAAGTGTGTAAAACGTGACAAAACCATTTAAAAAAAATAATACAGTATTTTAGAAAGACAATTTTTTTTAAATGATTTTTATTTTTATTTATTCTCAATTGATAACTAATAAATTTATTTATTCTTATTTACACACTCCAATTTCATGGCTAGGTTATAAAGATATACTATTTTATGATTCTCTTAGACTCAGGGTTGCGTGTATCGTAAGTTATCAAATAGATAGAATTTATTTTAAAAGAATTATATTGTAAAGTCTCGGTGTGTTAAATTATTCCCTAATTTAAAAAATTTAACCCTTTAAATTTATAGAATGTCACCTCATGAATATATTTGGGTAGTTCATGATCATAAATTCTTCAGGTTCCCACGTCTCCACTTATGTTTTATAATTTCTACAAAGTACCTTTACCAGCCCAGTAATATGACTCCTCAAAACTTTTCCTATAGTGTACATAATCTTGATAGTCTCTTAATAGTATGATGGATGAGGTTACAATTCTATTTCTGCATATATGAACACATGTTTTGGGTTTGGTATATACTTCCTTAACAATGATTTATAGAACACATAATGTACTTTATAGAGACTTGGCGTCATTAGAAAATGGTAATCTACAACTCCAATTATTTCATGGATTTAAAAAGGTATAATATCCATGGGTATTAGTTTCCCTTTCTTAACAAACCTTTTGACACCCTTCTATGGAGATAATTTTAATAAAACATGATCTCCCACTTAAAATATAAATCATTCCTATAATTATCTGCATAAATATATTTTTTTAATTTTTACTGGTTGGATATGAGTTTGAATAGTCTTTACCTTTTTCATTGTCTCATCTACAAGTTCGGATCCTACAATATTCCTTTTACTAAATTTATCCCAAAAAGATAGATTATGACATATATTTCCATATAATACTTCATATGACATAGTTGGAATACTTTAAAGGAAGATATTGTTATAAGAGAACTCCACCAAAGGTAAATACTGATTCTGTATACCTTAAAAGTCAAGAGAGAAGGACCTCAACATGTCTTCAAATGTTTATAAAGTCCTTTTGGATTGTCCATCAGTTTTAGGGTGATAAGTGATACTCAAACGAAGCTAGGTATCAAGAGAATTTAGGGGACTTTTCTAAAAGTTTGATGTAATGTGTTGATCATAATTAGACACAATTAAAAGTGGTGTGCCTTGTAGTATTAAAACTTTATTAATATAGATATTTGGAAGGCACTCGAGTTTTATATATTCTCTCATATAAAGTATATGTACATATTTTTTATGGTGGTAATCAATATTTGGTATTACACAATTCTTTCTAGAAGTATTTATAAATCTAATGAAAAATCCCACGGTGATGTCATCCCATTTACAAACAAGAATATGAAGAGGCCTCCAGACTCCTCTAGGATGTTTTCATTCAGCCTTCAACTATTTTCCAACCAAACATCTTGACACATAATCTAAAATTTCCAACTTCTTATTATCCCACAAAAATGTTCCTTCAAATCTCTATACATCTTAGTACCGCCATGGTGTATAGAGAAATCTGAGTTATGAGCATCATCCAACAATTTCGTCTTCAACTTAGGTATAGATGGAACAAATAGCCTCTTTCTAAATGTTAGAATACCAATTTTGAAAAATATGTATTACAATTATCCCTCATTCATGACTCTAACCTTCTTTTTAAAAATCTCATCATCAATTTGAGAAATTTTTATCTTTTTCAACATATATAGTTTAACAATTATTTAAAAAGGTTTGATTTATCCCATTCTATAATTATTGCCAGATCCATATTTAGTAAATAATTAAACATAGTATTCCTGTTGATCTTTATTTTATGCCAGAATCTGTGATATTTTCGGATTATTGAATATACTACCTAATTTTCCTTCCCTGGGTGGTAGTGTATCAAGAAATCATATACCTTGAGTACCTAGAGCCACTGTATTTGCCCCATGATAATTTTTTTTGAAAATATGTATTTAAAAATCTTGTGATCCATGTATATCTCACACGTTTTACAATAGAGATAATTCATCCCTGGCTTCAAAGAAAACATTATTACTACCAACTCAAGATCTTCTGTTGGATAGTTTTTTTCATGAATCTGTAATTTCCATGATACATAGGAAATACATTTATCATTATATATTTGGAAACAACCATGTTACTTCTTCGACACATCAATGTATATTACAAAACCATTATTTCCCGGTGGCAGAGTCAAAATCAGAGAATTCAACAATCTCTTCTTCGATTATTCAAAAAATTCTTCACATTCCTTCGTCTATATGAATTTAAACCATTTACAAGTAAGCTTGGATAACAGGTTAAGAAATCAAGAAAACTTTTGAAAAAATCACCAATAGTAACCTTCTAAAACAAAGAAACTATGTACCTCATTTATGTTGGTTGGTGTATGGAATTCTTGAACTGCCTTTGTATTTATATAGTCAACTGAGATTCCACCCTTTGAGAAAATATATCCAAGAAAAGAAACATTGTGAATCCAAATTTCATACTTACTAAATTTCACAAATAAAAATTTTCTTCCAAGATTCTCAAGAATGGTCCTCAAGTGATTCTCATATTCCTCTTATCGTTAAGAGTAAACCAAAATATCAGTAATAAATTCTACAAAAATGTTATCAAGATATTCCTTGAATACTCTATTCATTTTATCCAAGAAGATAACGGGTGAATCTGTCAAATCAAATGGCATTACTATGAACACGTAATGTCCATACCTCGTATGAAATGTTGTCTTCAACATAATTCCTTCTTTACACACTATTGATGATACTCGTAATAAATTTCAATCTTTGATTAACTCCAAGAAGTTGATCAAATAAGTCATTAATGTGAGGCAAAAGATAATTGTTCTATATTTTAATAGCATTTAATTCCCTATAATCAATTCACAACCTCATATATCCATCTTTCTTCTTAAAAAATGAATTGGGGATCCCCAAGGTAAAACACTAGGATGTATAAATCCCTTGTCACACAAATCCTCTTTTCATGTCCCCAAATCCACAAATTTTATGGTTTCCATTATATAATGATTCTTTGATATTGGTCTTTCATTAGAGATTAAATAAATGGAAAAATAAACATTATTATTTATTAGATTTCCAGGTAATTTGTTAAGAAACAAATTATTGTATTCCTGTAAAATAGGTACATCATCAGTTTGAATATTACATTTTCTATCCATAGCTTGTATCTACTATTCTTACCCAAGAATCTCATTCAGAAGAGCTAATAGGGGGTGGATCTAGACGTGACCCAGATAACAAAGTATCCCCTCTAAAGATAAGAAATTCCCCATCTTATTCACAAATTTCAACTTCTATTTCTTTGTAATAATTTTTACACCATGTTTCTAAATCTATTTCATAGTAAGGATTATATCAAAATAAACCATAGGTATAATAATGAATTCAAAAATAGGTCATGTTTATGTTTCATTATGGGAACTAATTGAAACTTTCCTATTATAGTGATATTTACATTTGTATTTTGGATTTATAACTCCCTTATTAAATTTCTAGGAAAATATATAATTTTCTTAGAAAACATGGAATATATGAAAGAGTGAAAAGATCCAGAATCAAATAAAGAATTAGTAAAATTTGAGGATATTTTTAAAGTAATTTCTACCAAATCATTTTGGACTTAAACCACACCTTTTGTAATCTCATAATATTAAACTTTATCCCTTGTAATTTATATGTAAAATTACCTTAACACCTGAGAAAATCATTCTCATAGGGTCCCATCTTCTTACAGTTGAAGTATTTAACATTGAAATCTTCTTTCTTACCATTTTAATCACAATAATTGTCTGCATTATCTCTACACTTGTATCAAAATCTGATTCTAAGTAAGCATATTACATGGTGTTTCTTTCCACATTTATTAAAAATTAGAAATTATACCCTTCCCTTATTCACTTTTGACGTTTTTCATTTTACAGCACGCTCATCAACCCTCTTCTTATCATTCCTTCCTTCAAATCCATAATACTTGGATAATCATTTCTCTATCTTGATAGCACATGATACTATGTACTCAAATGATGAGGAAGTTTGGGAGACTAGTTCCTTATGATAGATTGGATTAAACACATTAAAGAAATGGCCAATATTAATATTTGTATTACGTAAGTAGTCTATAAAATGCCTTCATAACATTGTAAAGTTGGATTCATACTTAGAAACATTTTCATATTCCTTTTGTCTTAGAATTAAGAATTATATCTCCATATATTCTCATAGCTCAAGAGGGAAATAAATTTCCAAGAATATTGCCTTAAAATACTTCCATTACATTTTGATTATTTCTTATTTTTCCTTAGAGTTTTGAATCAATGACCACCATTGGTCTGCATCCTGTGAGAGATGATTAACTAACAAGATAACTTTCTCTGTTTCTTTTCTTCCCAAAGCAAGAAATATATTCTCTGAGAAATATATCCACTGTTTAGGTACAATTGGATTCATAGTTCCATTAAATGTTATAGGTTGTTTATGCATGAAGCATTATAAAACTATTACAACATGTTTTGGATAAGTGGGATTCCCCCTACGGGCAATTTTATTGGTCATAACCTAAGAAAACTACCCCAATTTGGTTATAATTTGATCATCTCCAGCTACAGCTCTAACTATAGCTTCATTATGTTACCTGGGAGGGAAATCCTTACATTGATTACATAAATTGATAGGTTTCCCATTGCTTCTACAAGGAATCATTTATAAAAAATATAACATACTATATTATATCATAAATTTATGCATCATAATGTATAATCCCAAAACTAGTGAAACACTTAACATAATTTGAAAATTTTATCTATGAATAATCATATAATAATAAACATGGTTTCTTTTTTAATGTTTTCAAATAATAAATATAATTTAAAATACTTCATAACATATTATAAATAAAATGTGACTTAACCTAAGAATATCCCCTTATAGGGTCCAAAAAATTATTCATCAATGCCCATTGTTTTGGACCAGGTGACTATTAAGTCAATTCTTAATACACCCTTTTCAAAGGTATTACCCCTATGTAAATCAGTACTGAATCCATATCTGCTTTTAGTATCTAGTTAATGATGTATTTTTATAAAATCCACTTAATATATACCTTAACAAAGCATTTGGATATTATACTATACTTATATTTATCCTCAAATTCATTTACAATGTTATATTCTCTAATATATGTTTTCCTAAATCTAATTTACATGGTTTCTAATAAACTTACTATGATACCAACTATAAATAACCTGACCCTATTAGTCTACAGTTAGTGGTTACTTTATTATAATTTCACTATATACAATGAATCACATCCGGAAGGAACGTATAATTTAGTAGTCCTGGAAAACTACATACATACTTGAATCCCATATCACAATTGAAAACATAAAATTTAACATAGTATTTTATTTTAAAGAACTATAATTTCCTTTTTAAAATCCATACATATCAATCGTAATACACTTATGTGCATCATCAGGAAAGGAAAAATAATCAAGGGGTGATATCTAATGGTCAATTTGGGTATATGTACAATAGAATATATCATGAATAAATAAATCCTAATAAATATAAAAAAGTAAATAACTAAAAGGCATTCCATTTTATTAATAACTTGAACATGAAGAATAATATGGTAGAAACAAATGACTATTAAATAATGCCATATAAATAATGACATGATCTAGAAAATTATCAATGAAAATTATAACTAAGTTGATAATCACACAGAAATCAATAACTAATCTCAAATTGACGTAATTCATATATCCAGATATCATAACCATACCATCAAGGAATCATTCGAAGATATCTTACATAAACGGGTAAGGCCTTATCCAAATACCCAAGCTAGTTTCTCTTATGATACCTACCGATGCATCAAGGTGCTATAGTGGGTTCCAACTATCACTTACATAGTCTAATACATTCATATTCTAAAAGTCGAGTAACCTAATAAACATAAACCTTCATATTGAAAAACTAGTATAGGAAATATTAATAGTTTCCTCAATCAATAAACATAATCATAAACCATTTAGATTAATTTGGTGAATGGTATCAAAGTATTAGATCCTCAATAAAACTGATCATTAACCATCCTAAGAAATAATAAATAATGCATCATTATAATATATACCTAGTTTATCATAAGTTAACTAAAGGTTGTTATCACTGATGAATATAAATACAAAAAAAATGTTATTAAAAACATTCTTGAGGAAGATATCATTTTTACTTGAAAATAAATTTTAATAAACTAATTTTTTTTAGAATATTAGGAAAATAAATTTCTTTTAAAATAAAACTTTTCAAATATTAAATTAATATTCAAAAAAAATATTATGGGTAATTTTTTCCAATCCATAAAAGTTAAAAAGTCTTTCTGTTCACACTATTGTAAAAAGGTTCAAAGTACCCTGTTTAGAAAATGATAAGAAGATTTGTTTCAATTTTTTTTTAAAAAGTAAAAAATGGGTAAATATTTATTTAATAAATCATTTGAATAATTTTAAAAACATTTTTAGTAAACATGTATATGGAAGAAAATGTATTTTTGACAGAAGAGAGAAATAAATCGATCTTTTCTTCAAAACATTTTCAATCATTTTAAGAACCAAGGAGAGTAAAAAGAAAATTTTACTTGAAAATATCATGAATAAATATATAAGAATAAAATATATTGGGTTTAAGATATAAATACTAAATAATTCTCCCAAGGGTTACTTCAACATAAACAATCCTGAATAATGATGAGATTGTGAAATAAACCCTTACCATTTTGTAAACTTTTGAATCATAAGCCTCATGAAATATAAAACTTCAAATGAAACTTTTAATATTATTAAGATAACTAAATTTATGATATTAAATATCAAATGGGTAGTATATAAACCATATAATAGAAATAAGTTGTGAATGTAACATATGTCTCATGGAAGTAAAAGTGAGACGAGAAACCCTTACCTAATATATGATTTCCTTCGTATGTTCCCATAACTCCTATATAATAAATAAATATTTATTATAAATAAAGTATAGAGTTATAATCATATATATCATAATATATATTATTTACTTATAAATTTTTATCACTCATTTATTAACAATTATTTATTAAAATTACTATTCAGGGAGATAAATGCTTCATTTTTCATTTATATTTTGGTTTATTAGTTTTCAAACTTGTGCTTTAATCATGGTTTGGTAATATTAATAATGTTAATGTTGATATTAATATAATATATATTCATTATATACTTATTTTTAATATTACATAAAATTTAGAGATAGAAAAATGAGTTACGCCCTTCATGAAGATGGTAAGTCATACACACACAGGTACGCTATTTTCATTTTTAAAGGATGAAAATATAGAAGGGTAAATTCTAATTAAACTTTATTGTATCATTATTATATCATATAAATAATATATTTTCATCAAATCCATCCGTATTTATATCAATGTTAAAATAAAATAAAAAAATTATTTATATAGCTTCGAGGAGGCGGTAGTCCATAAGTACGCACATGCGACATTGTTATTTTACAATAGCTTGGTAGGTAAGAAGTTTGATGTGTTATTATAATTAAAGAAGTTTATTTATGGGATAAATATCATATATAAATATTATATCCATAAGAATATCTATCTGTTACAGCCGGTGATGGAAAACAAATTACAACAGTTTGCAGGGAGGTAGTCCTCCGTACACACGATCGACAGTTTAATTTCACATTTGATAGTGGAGAGGATGTATATAGGTTATTAAATTAACATAATGATATATTTTAATATTTTATATAATTATGTTATTATTTTATCATATTTTTATAATATTTAAAGGGGTTAGTGTAACAAATAAAATGAAGATGTATGGTTAAGAACTATAACTCTTATTCAAAGAATTTTTTTTGGTTTATATCTAAAGACTTACTATAATGGGTTTATGATCATACCAATAAATCTAGGATTTGAGGATGTATGTAAGAAAATTATTTTTATATGGAATTTCTGAAGCAAATTTCTTTGGTAGTGTGAAGAGGATATGAGAGTGGTTGGTCTTTTATAAGTGGGGGAGAGGAAAAACTTGGAATTTTGAAAAGAATAAATTATACTCATGTTTTTTACATGCCAAAGGGAATAAAAATAGATCAATATCAAACCATATATGAGATATGGTCAAAATATTTCCATCCAATAGTAATTGGAAATTGTTTTAGATCATTTTAACCCTTATCTTCTGAGTTTATCCCCTTGGTAAATCCATTTAAAACTTAGTCACATTAATTAATGTTTACTTTTTTGTACTATTTATTAGGACCAAAAATTAATTTTTCATTTTTATATAATATTTATTAGTATGAATACAAATATAGAATCCATTTTTTCAAGTTAAATTCACATAATTGGTATCATTTAATTTAAAATTGAACTCGCATGCGTGATTAAAAAGTTGTTTTCCAATTGAAAATATTTCAAAATTATAAAACGTTTTTATATTAAAATTTATCAAATAATTGAGTAAAAACACCTAAATTTGATTAATTTTAATAAAATTTAACTAATTTTACTTTTAAAACAATTTTAAAACAAAATAGAACTTTTAAATTGTAAAAAAGGGAGTTTTCATTAAAACCATTATTTTTCACTATTCATAAAAAACAAATTTATAGAAAATTATCAATAATTCACTATAATATAATTTTTACATGATGATTTAAAAAATAGAGTTATTTTTTAAAATAGATTTTCTCAAAGTGGAAAAAGTTATTTTTTCATAAGCGCGCAAAACGCAGTAAAACCATTTTTTAGAAAAACTACAGTTTTTAGAAAAATAAATATTTTTCATACAAATGTTTTTTTATTTTTATTTATAATCAATTTATAAATACTAAATTTATTTATTGTATACTTATTATAATATATTTATTCCTATTAAAACCTAACTATTTAATGTTTAGTTTATAAAAATATAATATTTTATGGTTATTTTACACTTGTGGTTGCGTCTATCACAAGATATTGAAGAGATTGAATTTAATTAAAAATATATTATAATAGATCTTGGTATTATTGGTTACATGGACATATAGTATTATAAAAAACAAATTTATGGAAAAGCTGTGTACTAGTACGTAGCCAAACCCTGGTTTTCCCTGTCCTTGTAGAAGTATACGTCCAGGTGCGCATTTGAGAGTACACACCAAGCACTCAAAAGTAAACATTATATAAATTTTAACTCAATAGTGTTTTAGTGGTTTTTGACTCAAAGTCCTAATTGGACAAAAGAGGAGTCCATTAAGACCAATTTATTCATATATCATGTTGGTAGACTCTTTTCAAATTTTATAGGTAGTCTTAAAGGTGTTTTAGAAAGAGAGATTTTTTTTGGGATGATTTATTCAAGGTTGTTGATCTAGAATCCATCAAGGGGTTGGGGTGTGAGTTGTGATGCTTGGGTAAGGGTTGTAAACTTTTTTATCACCTTGTTTGAGGATTCTAGGTGAGTTTGTTTAAGGTTATTTGAATGGATCTTAAGAGGCATGATTGTGTGATTTCTTAGAAGAGGTCATCAGTTTGTTGTTTGAGGATTAGATATAATCACTTGAGGTCTAGATCATTAGGAGCCTTTGGGGTGGTAAAAAATCATGGGATGTTTTGTACAAATATGTGTTTTTGAGGAGATTTTGATATAGTTCTAAGGGACCTTTTTGAGGATTCCATAATTCAAGAGGTATTGTGTCATGTTGTGCCACTAGGCATGGTGATATCTTGGTTGTGTGTTTAGAGGCTATCTATGGTCATTTTTTGCAGGTTTAGCCTAAGGTTTGGTTTTTTTGGAGGATCACCTTATAGGGTTTCCTACTTGAGTGGAGGTTTTAGGTATCTTGGAGAGTGAATTATTCTTTGTGGGCCTATGATATGGATGATACTAGTTTCCGCAGTTTTTGTTGATAGTTCACGGTGTTGGCCAACCCGAGCTTTAGAGCATTGTATTGGAGGTATAGGTTTGTTATTTTTCTAGAATGGATGAAAGTGGAGACCTTTATAATATTTCTGGAATGGGAATTAACCCTGACATTGACTTAGTTTCCCTCCTTAGATGGTTAGTTGTTGTGAGTTGGGTATAGGGTGATAATGGACAATCTAGATGTGTGAAACCACCGTAGTTTTACTAATCTACCAAGATTGGGGTTACTGGATTGGGGAGGCCTATGTGATATCAGTGATTGATTTATATGTTTGGGGCTGGTCATGTAGGGATTTTCTTAAAAATTCATTCACCCACATAGTACTTTTGAACTTTGGGAACATGTGTAGGACTCTCATAGGGTTGATTAGAGTTCCCATCACAAGTTTAGATCATAATATTGGAGTCCCAGAGCCTGATAGATGTGGTTTTTTGTTCTATATTCCTAGGATGGGATCCTAGGGTTTGAAATTTTTGCCTATTCTTTCATTATAATTTTGGATATCCTTCTTGATCAGGCGGACACGCCTGATGTTGTGGATGGGTGAGACACATGATATAATTCCCCTAGCTTAGGCTAGAGTGGGTGTAGATTTACCTTAGGTGTTTGGATAGAACTCAAGTTTCAACTTTTCCATTTTGGTTTATCCATTTTTTTATTATTTGTATTTTGGTCATTTTTATTCTTTTATTATTTATTCTTCTAGGATAGGCATATCACATGTTTCATTAACATGTTATGATAAAATATGGTGGGTCCACTGTTGGGGGTATCTTACTGATATTTTTTCTCACCCCCTTTACGTGCAACTTGGTGTGCATACATGAATCATTTATTCATTAATTTTGAGCTCAATGTGGTGGATCAGGCGAAGGCCCTGTGCTGCATGATTGAGCAAGATTGATCGTCTGGAGTCCTTGGATTGAGATGGAGTAGTTCGACAATAATGGAGACAAATACATAGTTCATATTGAAGTAGTATTAGATCCCTATGTATTTGTTTTCGTTTTATTTTTATTCTATGTATGTGTTTGGCCTAGTGGATGAATAGTTCCTTTATGTTTTAGTTTATTTGAGTTTATATATTTCATTCCATTTATTGAATCATGTTTAGCTTTTAGTTATTTATTTATGCGCACACTGATGTTCATGGATTTGTATGTATTATATTTATTTATATCTTTATTTCACTCTGATCCAAGGGAATATTCACCCCATTGTGTCCTTTTATGCCCTCCTTGCTAGTCAGAAGCCTCTAATATATGAGGAGGCACGCTTAATTCCATGTAGTGAGCCATATCAGGTGATGTGACAGGTTAACCCAAGCTAGTTCATGATGTATAGGGTTATTACTCTATGTATTAAAGGTTAAAATTAGGTTTTTGGTGAAACATGACCAATGATATAATGATATCGCAAGTCGTAATTGATAACATAAGAGATGTTAAGGCTGATGACATAGATATATCATAAAAATAAATTTTCCAGTGATATATTAGTATCACTAACCAAGTTACTAAAATTTCCTATATCATAGGAAAACTTAAGGGTTTAACATTTTCCACAATATTTTTTTTAGAAATTATTTGTTTTTCATTAATTTTATTTCATAATTTATAAATTATTTGTAAATTATAAATAAAGGCATTTAGAACAATTATTTGAATTTATAAAATATTTTGTAAATTAATTATTAAAAAATTATAAATATTTTTTAAAAATTTATAAAATCTTTAACAAATATATATTTTAATATTAAACATCAATATTGAATTCATTAAATTTACATGGTATTATAATTTTAATTTATAACATTTATGTAAAAATTAAAAACTAAATTTATGAAGTGTTTATAAATTAAAAAATAAAGGTAATTATAAATTATTAATATTTTTTAATGAAATGATCATAAAAAAGATTATCATGAGTTTATATTTATATGTATATTTTGTGAAATTTATTTAAACCTTGAAAAATAGTTTTGGTAGATATAATAAAGGCTTTAAATACATATAAATAAATGATATTATAGTGTAAAGTGTTTACATTATTTAATATTAATTGATGACATGTATTAAAATGTAAAAAGTCCATATTTTAATAAATATAATATTTAACCATTAAGGAGTTCATATTATTCCATATAAAATTAAAATATGAAGAGTTCATCTTTATGATATAGATATAAAGTTTTTTTAATTATATTTTATGAAAATTTAATATTCCGTAGAAATTGTGAATTATTTATTATTAATATTTATATAAATGTTCATCACATCTCATGTTTAAATATAAAACATGTTTATTTATTTATTTCTTCCATTATACATGAATATAAATCTGGGTGGAGACATATTTTCGAGCACTGTAGCAGTAATGTAGCAAGCACTGTAGCAGGTAGTATTCGGTACTGTATCAGTCAGAACTATTCATCCATATGCCCTTCGGGCCACCGGTTGGGGACTTGGGTCCTATAAGGCCTTCGGGCCACCCAAGGCCTTTGGGACAGTTGTCTCTCAAGGCTTTCAAGCCACCTTAAGGCCTTTGGACCACCCTAAGGCCTTCGGGCCACCTGATTATGGAGACGTACCAGTCAAACTACAAGGGAAAAGGTTCCAGATGAGGATTCAAGGCTGGAGATTTCATTAGAGCAGAGCTAACTGGAATTGGAAGAATGAGAGGGTATGGCTTTACCATCGGTAATGGACCTGTGTATCTTTGCATAGGATAGCTATCCAACCAGCCCCATGAAGGTGGAGTGATGATCATCATGATATATGATGGGGAGAAGCAGTTCTAAGTTTTCTTGTCTGGGTGATTCCCTCTAAGACCTACGGGTCATGTAATTGTCTCTGAGCCTTCGGGCCCTGTAAGGGTTCCACCTCATCCTTTGAAAGTTGGATTATCCAAAATAATAAAAAATTAAGGCCTTCAGGCCATTCAGTGCATTTTATTAATTTAAGGAGTTATATTCATTGTTTAATATAGATTTAATTTATTTCAACTAAGGTTAGTGATTTAATGGTTATAATTCCAAATTAGTATTTCATTATAAGTATTCTTACATATTTGGACATGAAATCATGTTGAAACTATGAATCAATATTCAGTATTGATATATGGATAATGGGAATTTAGGTATGACTTCCACTAGATTGGGTACTGTGGTTTTATCTAGAATGGAAGGGTTGGTAACCTATAATAAAATATGTGAAATTGAGTAGTATTTTGGCGTCTAATGAGTTAAATAATTTTCATGCAATAATTTAATGTACCATTTACATGTGATGCACATAAATATGTAAAAATAATATTATTAAAATTCTGTTATGGAATCATAACACAAATCATTGATTGTATAAAGAGTTATATATTAACATGATTGGAATAATTTAATTTGGTTGATAAACTTGAGATGTATAAATTAAATCATATAGAATCATGATTGCATATAAGGAATACATGAGATGTATATGATATTTATATGGTGAAATAATGTGAATCATTTTAAAATACTATGTGTTATATTTCTTCCAAAGGGAACATTTTTTTGAACCATGATCTTTCAGTATTGGTGAAATTCATAGAATATATACCCATGGATTATCTTTTGTAAGGTAAGTAAAATATGGGTGACCCTAATAAGATCATGTTCCAATATAAGATGTAAAATTTGGATAACACATAGATAGGCAGACCCCAGAGTATTTGGTGCTTATAGGAATGATATTGAGAATATCCATAAGATGGGTCTAGAAAAAGAGTTTTATATTCAATTATCAAAGTGCTATATATGATATTTTTGACATGATGGTCTTACTAAATAGTTATGAAATGAGGGAAATTTTAAATCTAAACCAAACCATAGTGAAATATGTATCTTGGAAAACTAATAAATATAATGTAATATTAGTGGTCATTATTTTAGTTGGGGTATATTCAATAAAGGTACTTGTTGAATATTTATAAAATATGATACTCATATGATATATACTTATATCATAGATAAAATGGAAAGGATTTCATCATCATAGTTATCTTTGAGATTAATCTTTGAAAAAGAAAAGATACCACCAAGGAACAATTATCTTTGAAATTAATCAATACATTTTTAAAATTGGTTCATCCAATCCATTCCAAGAATAACATCTAAGGGTTTTATCATGGGAACCATAAGATACAAAATATTTCTATATAATGATGCCATTGAGGAACAATATGAAAAATTGCTCACTAGCTCAATTATATTCTAGAGTCGAGTTTCAATACTCATATTTGTAAGTAAAACCTCCACTTTGAAACCATGAAGGGATACCAATATCAAATAGATCATAATCCAAATTAGAGGATACAAGAATCATAACTGTAATAGTAGAAGGCCTGACTTTATTCTTAGTAGTTGGCTACTCAGTGATATATATCCCACATAAACCTTCATGTCAACCTTGTAGTGAATATACTTATGTAAAATATTTTATAACTGCTAAATTCAATGACCACCTCAACCTAATCTCTCAAATGATGGTTTACTAACACTTGTAGACTAAGAAGTTGATTGAGCCTATGATTCTTGGGATTACCGAGGTCACTGCTGATTCTCTAAGATATATTTTGACGACATAACCACTTAATATGGATAAACAATCCACATAAGCAACACTTTCCCCCCTTAAATTTGTAGTTCTCCTTTGAATCCATCATATGACCACACTAATAGAATTATACTAGAGGTATCCCTAAAATAGGTGATGTTGGTACTCTACTTCACTAAATCTCCTAATGGGAAGTACCCCTACTCACCTATTAACATCATCACTTCTAAACTATAAAGGAAGAGTCACCTAGAGGATGACCTATTAGAGAGATAACTATTTCTATATCTCCCTTAATAATCATGTTGACAAGCATGGAATTTTTGACCACTTCAGAGAATATAAGCAATTTTAGGATTATCACCTAAATTTGTAATGGCACTTTTATTACCATATAAAATCATCTTACTTTTGATTATTTATCTCTAACAATATATGTAGAAGTGATAATAAATTTTTAAATTTTAATATATACTCTATAACAGTCATTAAGCTCTGCTGAAGATTCAGGAACTACTTTTCCTTCACCCGACATAGGGTATTGGGATATAATAACACAAAGAAGATCTCCTTGAAATTATTCTATATGAATCCTTGGGACTTTTTTGGCTCAATAATAACATCCCACCATCAATATACAACTTCTTATAGTATTAAAGTGGCTAATATCACTTGGTTTTCTCTATGGTCTTGATGCTTTCAATGATAGAATGTATACGGACAATAAAATACTTAGCTTATTTTGGATAAAATCCCCCCTACAAAAATATATATATAATGAAAGGGTAATTCTATAATGAAATCATATATCATCAATTACTTGTGAGGAACCACATACCTAGTGACCTACAATAACTGAGTGATCCCCACAAAGACTTGAGGGTGTACTATAGGTTGATCTGGATGATAAGTCTCATCAACCTCTTCCTACTCAGTAGTTTATAATCATCTTAGTGGAATGATCTACAATAAATTAGATAAAAAATCATTTTACTCCCCTTTGATATAAAACCATAGTTCAAACCACCTTAACCCCCATTCCTCTACACCCTTTATTCTTTTTTTATCCACACACTTATTTTTTTCCTATTTTGAAAAATTTTCTTCCTATTTTTAACTTAGTCATACATGATTTAACATAAAAAATAAATATGAGACATGATTTTAAAATCATTTAAAATAATAAGAACATTATTTAAAAAAACTCTCTAATCACATAAGGAATTATTTAATATAGTTTATAAACATATATAACATGCTTTCAAGGAGATTTAAAAGAAATTAATATTCAAGTAATTTATATAAAGAAACAACTTTCTAATTAAGGAACCAACCTTTTATTAACATTTAATTGATCATTAATTATAAATATACATAAAAAATTATATATATCTATTGTTAATGTTTTAGTTACTATAAACCTATAATTTATTCTAACTATATTATAATAAATATTAGGTAGAAATTTAGGATGGTATGAAATCATAATAGTGCCTACCGAAATATGCTTATCATGATTCATATTACTCACACACTTTGGGAAGATTCAAGGGAATGAAAATAAAAATTAATTCTTGGACTACCACTAGTAACTCATGCTTCCACTCTAATTATGCTGGACATATATATTTATAATTTACATCCCAAGTCTTGAACATATTATCCCCTATCCACTATCATGTCTCATACCTAATATCCCTTAATATGGGATTTGGTGATATTTTTTATTAAATATGATTTGATTTCAAAAAAGGCACCAGGTCAGGTCACCACAACACCTCAAGTCCGCTTCCCAATCGCTAGAGTCTAGTTTAAAGCCCATAAGTTAGGTAATAATTTTTTGGGAGATACTTTTTTACTATATAAACCTGATAAATTTAAGGGCGTCTCAAATATATGGTATGAAACTTGGGTTTTATGAACTTCCATACCCAAATAATATTGGGATTCATCACTATGACTTTTTTGTGCAGTTATACTGATCAAAGGGGATGAAATGTCTACATGTAATTCATACATACTCAAACCGTGTCTAAAAATCTCACAAAATATAAAATAAAATCTTAAGAAAAAAACACACTATATACGAAAGGCTCTAACCAAACATGGCCCATGGGAGAAAATGTGATAAAAAGGTTTAATACTTAGTGTGGTTAAACAAAAAAAGACCCAATAATGTTAAAAGGTTTTCTCCCAAATAAAAACTATCAAAACATAAGCTAATTCCAACCCTAATTAAATAAATATATATATCCTACAATAAAGGATAATAAGATTTTCTCATTCCCTAAGGAAGATAAGGTACTAGATCCTATGCTCTGGTACCTTTCCATTCTGTAGATCATGTAACAAAATATCTACACATTTCCCATAAGGGCATGTGAATGTAATGAGTATGGTAACTAAGTATAATTCGCTACCCCATCATTAGGTGTATTTAATCAATAATATATAGCTAGATCATAGGTATAACAGAGTAACCAATATACATATAAAATTTTAAAGCAATACATTTACACTATGATAAAATAACTATTTATACTAGGAGGGTTACTACCATCCTTTACTGACTTTGAGAGGAATTGATATCGATACCCGACTATAAGTAGGGAAATATTTCAGAACACATAATCTAGGAATTTTAAAATAATTTTTAGGGCCTAAGACCTAAGAATTTTCACCACCCAAATTTTTATAGTACCAACCTAAAATAAATAATACATTGGCTTTCACCACTACAATAATATAGAATTTATTTTTGTAATAAACATATGAGTACTAACATTGTTTCTATTAGATAGAATCACTGCATAAGTTAAATAGAAGGAATACCAAGGGATTTAACAAGATTAATATTCCTTAGATATGGGGAAAGAGATATTACATCTATTTTCTTAATAATTAAAAAAGAGAAACAAGATTAAAGGAATGGAATAAATTTACCTCATTGAATATAAGATTCCATGGTCAATCAGAGGATTTTGAATAATAATTTGATAAGAAATTTTCGTAGGGTGAAGGGGAGATAGAAGGTAGATTCAGTGAGAATGAACTAAATAATATGGATAATTTTTGATAATTGACAAACATAAAGGCTCTATCAATAATTGGATTATTATGAGATATATGAATTCTTGAATCATTAATTTTGATACAAGATAACTGAGGGTATAATAATCTCCATTTATGTACTAAATATGAGTGGGATTATAAATTGATTAGAGAGACTAGGGTCACTCCATAAGTTGGATTTATAAATGAAATTTATCTTGAAATAATTTATAGATATTTTTTTTCAAAATCATTATAAACTATAATATTATTTAAGTTAAAATAATTTACTGGATCTCCTAAATATATTGGGGGTTTATAATTAGGACATAAGAGGTCCAAGGTCAAGAAATGTAATGATGATAGAAAAAAGAAAAGGGTATAAGTTTTGACTAGTTGAAGAAGAATAAATTAATGAGTAGTCCATAACAATAAAGAACTATAAATCATATACATAGATTTTAAAATATTTTCTCATAAATATTTATATTAACTCATGTTTTAACTCACACCCAGAAGCTAAAGTTTTTTTAATGGATATTAACTATATATTTTAATTTTTTTACAAAATAATATATTTATTTACATATATATATTTATATTTCAATAGTACATTTTAATCTTTTCATCATATATATTTCATTTCATAAGAAATATTGGAGTTAAATTTAATGATAGGAAAGGGTAAGCTAATAACCCAGTAAGGGGATGACATATGAGATATTAAAAAATGTATATAAGATATCATGGGGTACATAATAATGGAATGAATATATGATAAACATGATCTTAGAAGCATAAAAATGAAACATGTATTAAGAATGTGGAAAATTCATAATAATAGGACAAAAAAATATAAGTCAAGGCTCTCTACCAATACATTATAACAACAGACCTGGCTCACTACATATACCTCATACATAAAATCTCATGAGGTATAAACCTTAGCCAATATATGGATATATAATTATATACCGATCCATCACATAATAATATTCATATGTATATGCATGTTATATGGAACTAAAATAATTATACTGATCATACATCATCATAAGTCATAACATGACGAACCCTTGAACATAAAATGGACTATGTTTGAAAATCATGATGCGTTGAATAAGAGTCAATTGAAGAGAAAAAACAAATGGTATAAAGAATATAAATACCCTAAAATGATTGAAAATTTGATAAGAGATATCCATATGGAAATAAATTTATAATAAATAAATACAAATAAGGTTAATCTTAATGTGGAAGAGAAGAAATATTTTGAAATTTAAAAATAAGTTTTATTAAAAATTTTGTAATTATTGATGTAACTATAATAAATGAAATGATAGAGAAATGTTTTATAAAATAAAAATTAAGGTGGATATAAGAAATCAAGATAAAATTTAATGAAAAATTTATAATTTAATATAAACAAAGAAAATAAGAAGGGGTGGGAGAGTTAAAGAGAAAAAATCATAAAGTAATAAAACATTAAAGTCTCCTTACATGAACTTCCACTTGATTTAACAAAATATATTTCCCTATGTAAACAAGAAAATTATATTAATTATTAATTTTAGAAGCTTATGTTTATTTTTTCATTTATTATTAATCATTAATATTCATAAAATAATTTTTTTTTTCAATTATTCATAGTCCGTACAAGTTAACTATTTTATGATCACTTTTGATTTGTTTGTATCATTCATCATTTATTGTACACAAGAAATTCATATTGATAATTTCAAAGGTATTGTGTTAATAATGGTTCCATTAGTTCAGAAATCACAATGTAAAGGGGAATAGTTATAGTTCAATAGATCGTTCATTTACAGTTCGTTCATTTTAGATGGTCTCTTCCATATCGATGATTTATTTTAATAATCATTTCAATTTAAAATTTTATAGTCCTGAATTTTAATTATAAATTAATGTTACAATTAATTATTAATTTAATTATTAATTTAGATTTATTATTTATTCTTAAGGATAATGATAAATGCATAGGATCATCGTTCTTGTAGTTAGTTAAACCGACCCAAGCATAAATGTGCCAAAGAGAAATAATTCACAAGAACGAATCATTATTTGATAATTCTAAACATATTACATAATTATTTTTATATTTATGTTATGTTATTATAATTATTATATATAATAATAGGTTTATGAATAAAAGAATAAATGAAAGATTTTAAGTAATATCCTTTACTATTTAGAAAATACTTTCCCTTTACTCGACACTTATATACTTTGTAGAATGAGGAATTTTTGTTACTACATGCTCACCAACATATTTCACTATTCAATCACATATTTCACTATTAACTGGGGACATTATTTTTTCTAAAAAAATGATATTTATCTTATTAAATAAATTTTAAAACTTGATTCTAAATATGAAATCCATTTTTTCAAAATTAATATATAAATTTGATAATTTTATTTATTAAATAACATATTATAATTCTTTAAAAATCAGATATTTAAAAAATAATTTTTCTTTACTAGTAAAAGAATATATATTTTTTGTATTGTTAACTATTAGTTGATATTTATCTATTTATATATATCCAATATATTATTTCTAATGATTAATATATATTTTATACATCTACATAGAGATTACATATCATTTTTAACAAACTATAATATAACCAATGAATGTATGTATATATATATACATATCCATTGAATATATAACTACCACTATACCCTATTACCTTCCAATACGTTACATTAAACACTCACATAAAAATAATTCTTCCCATTACCTGGATTATTCCTAAAAATTTATATTATATTGCAAACATATTTCATTCATTATACACTTATTCTAGAAAGTATGATATTTTTTGGAGACTAAAAACTGTTGGATTTTAGTCTTAAAATAGTGATATTTTTTTTCATTACCAATAATTATTTATTGTAGTTAAGGTGAATATATACCATTGAGTTATATAATACTTATAATAAAATTATTCCATAATCATTTAATTGTGTATTATTTCATTTTAAAATAATATGTCACTAAGGTGATCATAAAATCTATGAGTGGTCTTCATAGTCACTTTTAGTCTAAAAATACACCCTGATAACATAAATAAATACCCTGAAAAAGGAGTTGACGTAACTCTGGAAGACATGATTCATTAATTCCATGAAAATTACTAGTGAATTCTTAAGAACAAAGGACATAAAAAGGTATTCATGTTGACCATAATTAATTATAAATGATATCTTTGGAATATTCTCCTTCAAAGATTGAAGTTATTAATGAAATAATACTAAATAAATTTTATATATTTATTTGGATCCCTTAAATTAATCAAACATATCACCAATTAATAGAATAGGTTACCAATTCTTTATCATAACCTGAATTTGCTTGCAGTAATCAATGCGAAGCTGAAGAGTGTCATCTGCCTTCTTCAAAATGAGAACTAAAAAAGACTAAAGTGATGTACTTGGTCTTATGAAAGCTTTAATTTACAACTATACCAATTGTATCTTCAGTTAGCTCAATTATGTTGGTTCTAACCTATAAGATAGAAGCAAGACATGATTTCTCCCTGGGAGTAGATCAATTAAAAACTCCACTTATCTTTTAGGTGGAAAGGTTAAGAAATATTTAAGAAAAACATCAATATATTGATCTCTAATATCTATAAAAACTTTTTTTTAATTACATCAACCATTGATAAAGTTATTACCTCCAATTGATAAGATATTGTCCCAACCATAGGTACAAAAGGTCCTACTCTACCATCATTTAGATACCATTTACCTTAAATATATGTATCAATCCATTAGAATATATAAAACTCAGTAACCTGACATGAAAATTGATATGAGACTTAATAGATGTTATCATGCCCATTCCATGGATCTAATAAGAAATTTCCATGTATGGAATAGAAAAATCCCACAGAAACTGGACACCATCAATCATTATAGAACATGTTTCACATTTCAACCCACTACACTCTGATTCCTTAAGAAGTGTCTAAATTTTCATAACATGAGACATAATTTCCATATACAAGCCCACAAGACTAACTATATGTGAAGAAAAAAAGAGATGGATTATGTTGCATCAAACACAAATTTTATCAGAGGTTGGTTTAGAAGGATGGTACCTCCCACTATTTGAGGATCTAATTGATTTTCCACAAGTATCTTCTTTGCACCATACATATGCTTACTAGGTCCTCTCAGATACCCTTTTCTTCCCTATTTTTTTGGCATCAACTGTGGTGTTGAGGTGTTTCTATAAGCAACTTGACTTTATAGTTTTGGGGATGATAACTAATATGACGAGACCAACCCATCTGAACATAAGAGGTTTACGACAAATTAAATCCATTTATAGAAATTTTCCTTGGGGTTATAGTAAAATAAAATATAAATTTTCCAATTTTAGAATTACTATGAAACTCCCAATATAGTTCCGTACAATCCCTTTTCATGTGATCCAATGATCCATATTGAAAACAACATGATATTGTGCTATGATGTGGATGAAAGAAAACTGATATGGTCGATTAGACCTATGGTGCTTCTATTCCTTGATAATAGGTTTCCCTTTAAACTTATTTATAGTATTGGAGTTTTCTCTTATAGCCATATAGGTAAAATTGTCCCCCCCCCAATTTTCTTTATTGATTATATCAGTAGAATAATCATCCTAGAAGATGACTACTATTGAGATAATATCCAGTCACTGCCCTACGTCAAATATATGCACATTCAGGTAATTATTAATGGTGACCTGTGGTGGGAAGTGAACTAGATTCATGAACATAACTACATACCCCCTAAAGTAGATATTCCCTTACTTGAGAGTAAATAAATTACTATCCTTATGATTTAAAGTTATATGGGTAGAATTATTTGTTAAAAATATCTAAAAAACTTTACATATAAGGTCTTGGTCTTAGTTAGTTTTCACAAATATATCACATAATTACCTCATAAGTACTTCAATCATGTATAAAACTAACTTTTCATTGCTATTGGTTTGCGTTCCTTGAAAATTTAAGATTAAATTAATTCGACCAAACCATGACTCCATGTTTTTTAGTCTTTAATCACCTAAAATATTGGTGGAATAAAATTTTGAAATTCTAGTGATGGATTCTCTTGGTGTGGTTCTCGAATCTAATTTCTTGTATCAGTAAATTACTAGAATTTTACTATAATATGGAAAATCTATTGATTCACCTATGGTTTAGGTTGGAGTATATTTTCATCCATGTCCTCCTATTTATTTTTTTATCTTCAAATATACACCATATCTCTATAACCATATCCAATTTATACATAGTAACCTCATTATAACTAAATAATAGGAATAGGATATTCCAAACTATTAATAGAAAAACCATCATAACAAATTTATAACACTAATAAAATATAACATGGATAATTAAATCCTAGTGGTAAGTCCCTATACCAATTCATGACACTCTACACTCATCAACTAAACCTATTACGATGAGGTAATGTGATTGCTAAAGTTGTGTATGAAAAACTTTTCTACCTGAACCATTATTGTAACATGAAGTTAAATATAAAGAGATTAGATATTCATTTTTATGGTCTACATTTCAAGTTCCTACATTTCATATCACTAGGACTACCATCCCAATAGATTGACCTAACCAAATTGATTTCATTTAAAACATCCCATACCTAGACCATTGGTTTGGGAAGTTGAAGAGGTGATACTGACCTTAAGTGACATCCCTCGAACACTAAAGGCTAGAATTAAATTCTAAAGTCTTATAAGATCACTGGGGGAAGATTTTTCTTTTAACATACACAACCTATAAGAGACAAGGAAATAAAAAACCATGATACTATATGATGCATGAGAGTAAACCCAACAACTCATAATTCAAGACAAATAAACATATTAGAGTAGTAGTAAAAAGTAAGATACAATATCTCTAAAAACCAAAATTTAATCTAAATGAATTGACACTAATGTGGAGTCACTCCAAACATCTAATCCAAACATCTTGATTCTCGATACAACATCAACAATCCCATATAATTATGATACTTCTCTAGAAAAATATGAAACCTTCCCATTATATGTGTCATGGTAAAAAAGGTCTGCATATTCACCGAAGTGAATATTCATAGGTGAGTATATAAAATCTATATATAATCCATTATAATATTCTCTCACATACCACTATGAATAGAACATGTTAGAAAAATTTATATAAAACAACCAGGAGTATGATAACAATTACCAGCAATGTTTCATAAAAAAGAAGTAAAGTGGAATATCAAAATAGTCTATATCAAATGTATAATTTAGTAATATTTCCATGATAAAATGATTTCATAAAACAATAATTCTCACAAGTAGTTTCTTCACTCTTTCCTCTTGGAATACCAATTACACATACTCACAAACACATTCACGTATCCAATAATATTCCATCAATGTTTTTTTAACCAAAACATAATATTTTTTTGAAATCCAAAGCCTTCATGTACTATAAGAAATAGAGGGATAAATAAAGGGAAACTGCATACCTCAAATTTTTTATCACAATAAGGGCTAAGAATATGGAGACACTCATCATCCTAAAGATCATCCAGAATTGATTTTGAAAACACCGGTTTTGAGATAGAAAAAATAAAAGAGAATTAAATGGGGATTATATTCATTAAAAATGACATATAAGTGTGTAAATAACTCCCCCATAAGTATCCTATAAGTTTCTTATATTAAGGTGCGAGAAATTATAAATGAATTGGTGGTTGTTTCAACTATGTTAAAAACCTCAATGACTAATACCATGATGTGGTGATGCCCACCATGACTTTGGAGACTTTGATCATACCACACCCAGGAGACCAACTATGATGAAGGGATAAAACCTTCACCATTTTCAACCAGCCACATCTTGAACCATAGAGTGGTTAGGCCTCCTAGGATATTTTCCATAATGAAAACATCAATTGTAACTCACCCAGTCACCAGGATCACACACCCAACACCATGACATTTTAGACCTCCTAATTTCCCATAGGATACCTCCCTAATGGAAATAAAAACAACCATGTCGTTTGAATTCCTATGGTTCTCCTCAAAACATTCACACTCCAACTTAATCTACCGATCACCTTTTGAACCCTACCAAGACATAGAAAATGCCAAAAATCATAAGACAACCAAAAAGGACAAGGAAATACCTCAAACTAGGGGTGTTACATTTTCCCAACCATTATAATTTATGTACCTAGAAATATAGTGATTGGTAATTATTTAAAGAGTTTTGTACACTTCTATAGCATGAAGTCCAATCACACATTTCCTCCTAAATTAGATCATGGGTCCATAATACATGCACTAAACACATACATTTCTCATGAAATAGAATTAATCATTTTTCTAGAATACAAAATGGTTCATAGATAAATGTAACATCTAAATCAAGATCAACATGAACCCATTGAACCACAGGAAAATGTTTAGGATAGTATTTCCTCATTTGATATACATTAAAAAAATTATGAACCAAATTGAACCTTGGTAGTAAGACCATTTGACAATTCACATTACCAATTTGTTAAAGCATCTCAATAGGTCCAACATGCCAAGTATATTACTTTCCTTTCTTGTCCAAATGGTGATGCCTGAACCATGGAGATACATTCAAAAAAATAAGGTTCCTCACTAAAAATGATAATGTGTGATGGTGATGATCCATATATTATTTATGATGACTCTATGATCTTTTCATTATTTTCTTGATCATATGAATCTTCTCCATCTTATTCAGATAAGGCTAGGTCTAATTAGTAAAGTCTCACCTATCTCAACCCAAAAAATTGAAGAGTAAAAAGGATGGTCATAAAATTCCATTATTGGAGCCATATTTATTACAGATTGATAATTATTGTTATATGGGAACTCTACTAATGGTAAATGGCCGTCCCATGAGCCACAAAAACCCATAAAACAATCTACGAGCATGTCTTCCAATGTCAGGATCGTCTTCTTCGACTACCCATCCATTTTAGGATTATATGTTGTGCTCATAGTGAAATTGGTTTCAATGTATTTCTATAAAAATTCAAAAAACTAAGAGGAAAACCTTAGGTATCGGTTGGATATAATCAAAACTGGTACCCCGTGTAGCTTCACTACTTCTTGGATATAAATTTTCCCCAGGTCTTATACAATATTGGATTTTGGGATTGGAATAAAGTGGAATAACCTTGTGAGTCCATCCCTAATTACCTAGATGGAATCATACTACCAAATAATTTTTGGCAAACTCATGAAATATCTTGTAGTAATTTTCCCACCCTTATATACTAGTATTGGTTAGGTCTGAAATATAACAGCTCATTTTGGTGTTTAGTCTTGACCTATTGTAAGATGATGAATTTTGAAACATACTCATCCACTGTTTATTTCATATTGAACCATAAAAAATGGTTCCTTAGTTTCTTGTACATATTAAGGATGTATGGTTGAATAACCCATTTTGAATAGTGAAATAGAGAAATAAGTTCTTCTTGATAAGAAGGAGGAACTACTATCCGATCTAGAAATCACAATTACAGACAAACATGGTCAAACCATTGATCATCCTTGTATTTGTCTACCAAATTAGGAATAAGAGTCACCAAAAATTTAACTACATCACTATCCTTCATGTTTGAATCAATATGTATATCCACAATCATCATCATTAAACATGAATAATAAAAATCTTCTTTATCCATCTGGTTATATGCTTTTTGGCTTAAATAATCTTCCATTTAATTCCCTTTAAACACTATATGCACTAATTTAAAGTCGAATATATGAATATATTCCTTACATAATAATTTATTAAGGTTCAAATATCCTTTTGAAAAGATATTTTTTAATATTTTATAATCTATAAACATAGTGCACTTTTGTTTGAAGAGATAATGACACCAAATTTTCAAATAATGGACTATCATAATTTTTTCTAGATCATGATTTGGGTAATTATTTTTATGTGAGTGTAACTATCATGAGTTTTAAGCTACGAAATAACCTCCTTGTATGAGAACACATCTTAAACCAGATCCAAATGCATCACGATATACCATATATATTTTTATGTTTCTCAAAAGGTATGGATATGTGCCAAAGTGATTCTGGATTTTAGATCCTCAAAATATTTGTAACTGTCATTTCTCTTTTAAAATGGAATACCTTCCCTCTGAAAAATTTTCATCAAAGAGACAAGATGTGAAAAGTCAATATAAAAGTGAAATAAATACCCTAATAAGCCATGACATCTATGGGATTCAAATAAATTCTTGGGAGGTTTATAAGAGATAAATTTTTTATCTTTTCAATATCTACTAATAAACCTTTCTAAAAAAATCCCATAATGATGCATACTTCTTGTATACAAAATCCACACTTAAAAAATTTAACATAAATTTATTTTTTCCCATAAGGTGACCAATACGACCTCTAAGTTATCTTCACGGTCATTTTTTGTCTAAGAATACACTAGGATATAATTAAAAAATTCAATAACAATAGAATTAATGTACCTCTATAAGATACAATTTATCAATTCCCTATAATATAATCATGTATTATTAAGACCAAAATTAATAAAAGGTATTCATAATAACCATAATAACTTATAAAATTCATCTTCAGAATATCCTTCTTCCAAAATCGAAGTTGTTGATACCCTAACCCAAAATAGTTTTAGATAACCTTTACGATCCCAAAAATTAATCAAACAGATCACTTATTCAAGGAAAAGGATGTAAATTACTTATTTGAATTTGATTTATATTATTATAATAAATGAAAATACAAATAGAACCATCAATCTTATTCACAAATAGAACTGGAGTAGCCTAAGGTGATTCACTTGGTCTTATGAAACCTTTAATTTATAACTCTTTTAGTAGGATCTCTAATTTTATAAATTTCATTGGTTTTATCCTATAATATGGTAGTGAAAAAATATTTGTATCAAATAATAGATATATAAAAAATTAAGATTTTATTTTATGTGTAAATTTATATAAATCTTTAGGAAAACCATTTAGATATTGATCTACAATGGTGGAAAAATATATTTTCATGATTACATAAGTAGTTCTAAAAGTTATTTCTTCCAAATTATAAGAGTTTTTTCCAACCATCTATACCAAAGGTCCTGCTCTACCAGTATTTGGATCCCAGTATCCCTTAAAGAGATATACCACTCCATAAAAAGATGTAAAACTATATATCTAGGAATAAAAGTAAATATAAGCCTTAAAATTCATTAATCAGTACATTCCCCATATTAGATTATAAATTCCATCTCTATAATACAAAAAATACCATATAAATACGACCATGTCAATCATATTTTATAAAAAAAACATTTCAACACTTTACACTCTCTTTTCCCGAGAGGTCTCTGAATTTTCATAACATGAGACATCATTTCCACTTTCACACCCACATTACTTTCTACAAGAGAAGAAATAAAATATTTTGATGTGGCTATATCAAATAAAACTTTTATATAAGTTGATCTTATTATGATGGTACCTAAAATCATCAAATGACCTGATTGATTCTCTATGAGGATCCACTCCCCTCATAAAACAACTTATTAGGTCTCCATGAATAATCCTTTATTGACTATTTTTATAGAATCAACTATGGAGTAAATGTGTTTCTAGAATCACATTGACTCACTTGGTTCTTGGGATGAAAACTATTCTGAAAAGAGTGACCCATCTGAGAATATGAGGAATGTGATACATTAGATCTATTTCCACTAGTTCTCCATGAGGTTCTAGTGAAATAACATCCAACATGTCCCATTTTACCACAATTGTGACACTTATGAGATGGTTCCACAATTTTTGTTTTCAATTCTATAATGATCCACACTTTAAAAAACTTGGAATGGTTCTGTGATGTGGAAGAAAAGAATCCAATCTGGTTGATTGGTTTTTTGGTGCCATATTTCCTTGAGAATAGTTTCCCATTTTTTATAATTTCTAGCATTATAGTTTTTAATTATACACATATAGGTAAAAGAGTTCCCCCACCATAGGTTCTAATGATTTATTTTTCCACTATAGTAACTCTATTAAAAAACTCATTATAATCATTATTGTAGAGGATGACTACTCTAGAGAAAATATCTAGTTGCAACCCTTAAGGATGTGCTCTTTTAGGAACTCACTAAAGAGACCTATGGAGCGAATAAATCAAAATTCATGAACTTTTTTTCATACCCTATAATGAATATATTATCTTTCTTGAGAGTAAATAAATATTCCATCATAATGTTCTATAATGTATGTGGGTATAATTTTATATTATAAAATTCCTCAAACACTTTCCATGTAAGGTCTTTGTCTTGATTATTTTTTACAACTATATCTCAAATTTTCCTCGTAAGGTCTTCATGTATGTATACTGCTAGATTTTTCTTACTATGGGTAAGGGTTCCTAGAAAATCAAAGATTATATTAATTTGACTAAGCCATTCCACCATGTTTTTTGGTCATGAATCCCCCAGAATGATTGGTGGATTATTCATTTGGAATTATAATGATATATTCTCATGGTGTGGTTTTTTAGTCCAATTTGCTATATCAACATCTTTTAATTCTTAGAATATACATTGGATAATCTATTGATTCACCTACTGTTTCATTTTAATAATATTATCTACCATGTACTTTGGTTTATTTCACAATATTTGAACTGGTGGCATCCCACTATAACCATATTCTATTTCCACTTAGTCACCAAATTACAACGAAGCTAAATGATTTGGATATTTCAAATCATAACAAGAAAAATCATCATAAAAATTTCTAATAGTGATCAAATAAAATATGGATAATGAAATCCTAGAGAGACACCTCTCTATGAATTCACAATACACTACACTCATCTTTTAAACCCATGATGATGAAGAAATGACATTCTTACAGGTGTTTACAAACACCTTTTACACCCAACCCACCATGACCGCTTGAATTTTTGAAAAAGTAGGTCGAATATACCTTTTTCTTGCTCTATATTTTATGTTCTGACATTTCCTATCTCTAGAACCACCTTCCTGATTGGAATACTAGACCAAACAAGTACTACTTGTAACATCCAAACCCTAACCCATTTTCTTGGGAAGAGGTGAAGGTTCTATTGACCATAAGTTACATTCACTAGACCGAAAAGTTTGGAAATAAATTCTAATTTCATACAAGATAAATTGGGGATATTTTTTCCATAAACATACACAACTTATAAGTGATAATAAAGATAAGAAAAACCATTATTCTATTTGATACAAGAGATAAAAAACAATAACTGAAAACCCAAGACAAATAAAAAAATCATATTAGCCCCAAAAAATAAGATATAATATATCTAAAAAGAAAAAATCCATCCTAACACCTAGACACAAGTCTATAATAACTCTAAACATTTAACCCATACATCTCCATGCTCCACTCACTATCACGAATCCCATGGTATCATGATCCTATGATAGAAAAATATAAAACCTTCCCCTTCTCTATGTCATGAGAAAAAGGGTATGCGTATGAACAAAATTGTATATGGAGGGGGTGAGTATATCAACATAGTATATAATATATTAAAATATTCCCACACACACTACTAAGACTATAATATGTTAGCATAAGTTTTATAAAGTAATTAGTAGTATGATAACAATTACTAATATTATTTCATATAAAAGTACTAAAGAGGAATATCAAAACATTTCATATCAAATTCATAATTTAATAATCATTCAATGAAGAAACTATTTTATAAAAATATATTTTTTATAATTAGTGTATCCATACTTTCCTCTCAATATAACCATTCCACATATTCACACACACATGTCCATGCATCCACGATAATAGTACCAATACTCATGAGCTATAACTTGTTTTTCATTTGAAACCATTACTTGGTCATGCACCGGTCTACCCAATTAGTATAGAAATCCTATTAAAAATATAATAAACTCCCTCATAATGAAATCACAAACACATTTCAACACATCTATTCTAAAGTGTCTAAAAGAAATTCTATCCTTAATTGTTTTTTTATATAATCATTATAGAAAACACATTACAAGCACATTTCTAAAACCATGAATTCAAAAAAAACACAGAACAAGTAATATTTAAAAAAAAAATTCATCAAGGTTTTTTTAATGAAAACATAAGGAAGAGTTTTAAAAATAAATATCCCTCAAGGTCAAGAAGAAGTAAAGAGAGATAGAGAATCCACAAAACTTGAGTTTTTTCACACAATATGAACAAAAAATAAGAGAGAGTATCCATCCAAGAGATCATTTAGAATCAATTAGGAAAACAATTGGGTTGAGATCATGAACATAAAGGAGAACTAAATAGGGTTTATTTAAAATAAAAACGTGTTAAAATTTAATAAATAACTCCCCCATAATGATTGTAAAAGGTTACTCTATCAAGAAGCATGTCCATCCCATGTAATTGGTGGCTGTATTAGCTATTTCAAAACCCGCGATGACCATCACCATGATGTGATGTTTCCAACCATAGCCATGGTACTTTTAATCACACCACACACAAGATACCCACCATGAAGAAGTAATAAATACTCCACAATTTTTCCCAAGATGCCTTGGACCACGATCTAGTAAGGCCTCCCATGATGTTTCCCCTTGGACCAAAACCACTTATAACTTTCCTTTGTAATGGCCAACATACCCAACACCATAACGTTTTGGATATACCTATTTCTCATAAGGAAACTACCAAAGAAAAATGAGGACCACCACAATGCTTCATTTCCCACGGTGCTCCTCAAAATACCCAAACACCCACTTAATCCATCGTTACCCTTCATACCCTTTATAAAAAAAAAATACAACAAAGCTTAAGAAAACAACAAAGAACAATAAAATACCTCAAACTATGGGAGTTACGCATAAATTCATTACATTATCCACTATTTATATTTTTTTCTTTCAAATGTTAATTCAAACCCTTAGTTGATAAAAAATAATGGTACTTATATTTCATTACATCCATTTCTTATAATGTATCATCTTCATACATATAATTTCACTCTGATACTTTGATTAGAAAATTAATATGGTTTCATTGAAGTTTCTCTATATAATCCGTGATATTAATGGATTATTCCTCAAATGAGAGGTCACTTTCTAGTAATACAACAACTAGATTTAGTGTATATGGTTGATCTTGAATGTACTTCCTCAAAAGTGATACATGTAAGATTACTTTTATATAATTGAGGGTTTATCTTATGAAGCCTCCAAATTTTTAGGTCTGTACATTTTTTATTGATCTATAATACACTATATCTCATGAATCCTCTAGATTGGGTTATTCCTCAAATAAGAGGTGAATTCCAATTTGTAGGTTTTTAATTTTATAATTTCTAGTTGTAAAGCCTCTATATTTTATAAAATAGGGAAATATTTTATTTTTGAGGCTTTATATCATTATTTTTTCACTTGGTGATCTCTATGATGGGATATTTATACTACAAACCCTCTAATTTGAATTTTTCATGTTTGTATGTCATCGAATATTCCCATGAATGATCATTTATAATGGTCCTTAGAATTTAATATTATCATTAATACATATCATGAATCATGTACTTATATGTATTATAAAAACACATTAAACTCCATTCTCATGCTAAGTAGGGTTCTTTGGGTACATCATGATCGGTATGTTATTAATGAATAAGTCGAGGGAGGGTTTATCCATTCAATTTATAGATGTTAATATATCAAATATTTGATTGTAAAGAAACTATTAAAATAAATTCCATTTCTATGGTGACATAGACATGTTCATTCTATATAATCAATGAATGAAATATCAAGCATTAAGGTTGATGACACAATAAAGAAACCTATTGGGTTACATATCACGAAAAAGGATTATGTAACACAATGAGTGTTCTTATGTGTTTGTTGTCATTACGACATACCATATTTCTTCAGGGGTTCCTAGACCTGCTACTATATAATAATCTTAGTTAAAAATTAATTATATTTAGTAATTGGAATAAACATTATTCTACAGATCCAGAGTTAATATTAATTCATAATTTATTAAATGATCATAAATATTAAATAAATATTTATCTGCAAAGTAATTGTTTAATTACATGAATATATAATATTTATTTATCTCTTGTTATTCATGCTTTAATAAATAAATATTTAATTATTGAATTAATAATTTATTTTGTAATGTGAATATTTAATATATATTTATTCTCTAATCTATGAATAAAATATTTACTTATATTTTGAATGAATAAATATTTAAAAATAATATATTTATTTAGATATTTGATAAATGGTAAGGAGAATGAGTAGAACAAGACTAGTTCTGATGAAAAATATTAATTTTCAAGACCATAAAATAGTACTTAACATTTCACCACTTAGCGCACACCATAGAATAAAATAATGATATTATTATTTTTCATGAAATGGAGTTAATTTTGGGGTTAAAATATTTTAAGGGCCTTTGTGAAATTAATTAATATGTAACCCTAAAACCTAGGTTATAAATAGAATATTATGGGAATTATGATCTTTGGTTCATTGTGAAACATATTCTCCTCCTGAGAGGATTCTAGTTCAACAAAGAAAATCTCTAATGTTTTGTGTGAAGCTCTAGAGATTCTATCTTCCTCCAGTTATCTCAAGATGGAGTGATCAAGAAACAATACTTCCAGAATAATGGAATGATGGTTTTGATAAAAGGAGTAATGAAATATTAATGTTACCTCCATGCTATCACCCAGAGTACCATCAGGGATGTTTTGATATCAAAGAAGCATGTGTAGATCATTGCTAGAGGGGATCTGATTTTGGTCCCCATTAATGAAATGAAAATAAAATGGGGCTGCCCTTGGAAAATTAGTACCTATAATGAAGAAAGAAATCAAGATTTATGCATCACTTAATGTTATTAAATATATTATAAAATTAACATGAAAAGTTATTCTCATGGTTTAAATGACATTTTTTTGTCAATATTATTTGGAAAATTTTCATTGGTCATAAAATCTATACCTTGTACAATATTAAAATGATCCATAATATTCGATAAAGACTAAATTTTCTATTGGACCACCACACACTTCCACTATTTCTAGAACCATCAAGTAACACATTATACCCTTGGTGAGAGATTTGATGAAATTATTAGTTGATAAGACAATGTTCCCACGTGATCAAGAATCTAAAAGGGTCCTATATATCTAGTTATTATCTTTACATTATTTTCAAACCTCATATATATTAAAAATAAATCCATTTACATAACATCAAACTCAATATCTCATTATTGATTACCAATATAGATTTATTATCATCTCTATATTAGTTTAGTAAGTTTCTAAATAGCTTGAATGTTGTTTCCAATCTCTTATACAAGTTCAAGTCCCAATTACTTTCTCTATCCAATATCATCCAAAAATATTGAGATTTTTATATATATTCCCATAAAATTCATTTATAATTCAATTCATATTATTGAGTGTATGTTGTTGTTATGTGTGAACTCAATAAGCAGAACATATTTACCCTAGCCTCATTTATAAACCATTGATCCATATTTATGCATATATTATGAATTATAAGTGATCATTTATAATAGACTATTAGTTTTAAGATGATAATTAGTTTTAATATTGAATTATGTATTTAGTGATCATTTAATACTTCTCCAAAATTTTATAGCAAACCACTAATCTTCATCTGATATAATTTAAATTGGAAATCCAATATTATTTATAAATACCTTTATATACATCATTCTATTTTAAGTTTTTGATAAATAATCTTTAAAACTAATAAAGTGAGATTTTTTTTAAGAATATTGACTATAAACCAAATGATATTATTTACTTTAGAGGTCTTGGGGACACTTACGAGGAAATTCATGGTGATAATCTTCCATATCTATATTAATACAGATAATAGTCTCATCATTTCCATATAATTATGATATTTTTCATTATCTTATTAATATACCAATCTTCATGATTTATATTATTCTCCTAGAGAGTGAGATGGAAAAGTGGTCACGGGGTGGTGAATTGACCAATTTTATAAAACATTAATGATTATATCAGTGATGTAATAATTATAGAGTAAATTAAAAAAATGAATATAATATTTTTTTTAAATATTTCAGATCAATTTGATCATACCAAACATTATTTACACTCTTAAAATAAAAGTATGAATCATACTATAATGTGACCTAAATTTTCAAGGGGAGTTAGAACCCATCACAACTGTCTTTTTCAAACTAGAGTCACAACCCAAATATCCCTCCTTTTTTCACTTGGGAGGATCAACCCAAATACTTACCTTTTTATATATTGTGGAATAACTTGAGTAGTCCTATTTTTTATACTTGGAGGCACGAGCCAACATACTTTTTGAATGGGTATTATAACCAAACACTCTTAATTTTTAATGAAAAATCATAAAATTTATCCATCGCACAAAAATGATATATGGTAAGAATACAACAATATAACACCAGATATTAGACCATGAAGCTTTGATTATTCAGGGAGAAGCAGCTTTTATCTCCTTGGTAGTGTGGACTTTCACACATGAGTTTTTTTTCAAAAAGAGTCATATAGTATCAATAGTAATTTCATGTATACAACACTTGAAATTCATGCTGGTATGTTGAACTAGTTAAACTAATCTTCTTATATTTAGTTTATTCAAACACACCAACTTTCAAAAATGATATTCTCATGCATATATGTTGTAGTTTTTCTTTTCCCAAACAATAGCTGAAATTTCATCTCTCAACGATAATGACCTATCTTAGAGTTAGAAGTGACTTTGATAATATATAAAATTAAAAACAACTGTAAAAATAAAATAATTGAAATAAATTAATGAAAAATAAATTCTACCTCTTATGTATAAAACTTTAACAGTTTTAATCAACCTTAATTATATTTTATAGTTTCAATATTAGCATGCTTAACAAATTTAAATAAACACTAGGTTAATTTGAATTTTGAATTTACTACTATAAATACACAACAAAAATATTTATACATACTTAATATCTATTGGAATTCATTTTATTTTGTATAAATAATTCCAATTTAATTTTCATAGAATCAAAATAATTAATAAGTAATTATAAAAAAAATAATTCAATGAAAAAAAACATGAATATATAGTGAATTTAAATATTAAAAATAAAGAAAATAAATCTTTTTTTTAGTTTTTGGAAAATAAACTATCATGCTATAAAATATGTGTATGAGTCATTATCCCTATCATATGATTCATTTCCATAAGTGTATTTCAACCAGTGTATGTTTCCATTGTTCCACTTACATGTGTCATTTAACAGTGCGTATGAGTCATTCTAACTTGGTTAGGAATTATTCTCCTTGAATACAAGTTATTATTTAAGTTATGTAAGAGTTGTCTTATGAATTATTTAACACTTAGAAAATTTTAAATTTTATAAGAGTCAATTTATACTATGTATAAGTGAATTTTTTTTATACGAGTCATATTTGTTCTGTGTATGTGTTATTTGACAGATATAAATTTTTTGAGGAAGGATATTTGCGTATAAGTCATTTATAAAATATTTAGGATCAATTTTCAACTCTCTAAGGATTAGTCCATAATTCTTTAAGTATGATTTATAATGTATTTAATGATATTTCCTTTATGAAGAATTCACTTCATATGGATGATTTTTTAAGTCCATAAATAATATTCCTAAAAACATTATGGATAATTCAACTACAAGGATGATCCTTCATAAGGATGACACCTTTACTATTTAAGGATCATTCAACATTTAGAAAAACCCTTTCCGCATATGAGTCATTCATTAAATCACACTGATGTTTCTTTTTATTCAAAATCAGTATATAAACATATAAGTAATGTGAGCATGAAATGGAAAACAATTTATAAAATAATAAATTAATAAATAATAAAAAAAATCAACATCAACTCCACATTATTATTATCTTCTACAAGAATTTCAAGCTTCAAACTGGGGAAAAATATTTGTTTCTTTGAAGGAAATATTTTTAGATGGAATAAATAAGAATGATAATTTGGTAATTATAACAACATAAATTAAGTAGTAATGATCCAGTCAATGATGCACCCATTTTTGATAATTAAGAAACCATTTAAATTATAAAACATTCTCCCCCTTTTTGGAATAATCAAAATATATTAAGTTAATTTACAGAATACTCTCCATTTTTTGTAAATAAAAGACTATTTAAATTGAAATAAAATAAACCATCATTTTAACACCCGGATATTTTTGAAATATATTTTTTCGATTAATTTAATCATTTTAATATTTTTCATTTCATGAAACACTTAATATAACTTATGTTATATGAAAGCACTAAGTTTGGATTGCATTTCACGCAACACCAAGTTAAGCTTGGACTTCAAGCAACAATTATATTAGCTTTCAATACATGACACAATATTTTTGGATTGTATTACACAGAATATTGATTCCATTTGATATCTTGTATTACAGGCAAGGTTGTGTTTTACTAACCAACAATATACTATTAATAATATTTTTAAAATATCATCATAGCTACCACTTAGATGTTGAAATGGAATTTAAAAATAATATTTAATAAATTTTGGAATTATTATTTACAAAAAATTATTAAAATAAATCCTTTGGTTATGAATTAGTATAAGTGAATGAAAGAACTATTTGAAAATAAATAAATTACTTTTTTAAGAAATCTATTTTCCTATGTACAAACACAATTTTATCTCAATAAATTAATCAATCCAATTTTGACTAATTAATTAAATATAATTTATATATAACATATTAAATCAATTTTTTCTATACTCATACAATATATTAGATAGGTATAATATTATAATAAATCCAATTTTAGAATAAAAAGTTGTATTTTTCTTAATGGTAATTTAACCACCCTTCTAATGGAGAACCATTTTAAATCTTATTTTTGACACTTTTTAAATTTTTATTTGTAAAAATGAACTTAATTTTAGAATTATTAATTTAAAATTTTAATATGGTTAAATTTTTGATATTTTTCATTGAAGTTTTATTTTTCGATCAATAGTGAAAAACCCTGAATTTTAATACCAAACTGTGTTTTCATCTAATTTATTCATAAAATTAAATAATGTTTTTATTTGAATTTAAAGTATAATTTGAAATTTTTTAAATAAATTAATAAAATTTAGGTCATTGTAATCAATTTCACATTGAAATTGGATAAAAAATCAATTCTAACTTTTGAACATTTTTATTTTAAAATCCTTCTTTGTCATCCCTTCCTTGAGATTAAATTTAAATTAATTTCTGCCACTTCTGTGATTATAATTTTAAAAAATGGATTCCATATTTTGAATCATAAAATTTTTTAATTTCTATTATGGTCAAATTTTTTTTTGACCAAAAATATTAGTGAAAGTGATTAAAATTAATTACAGCGATTAAGAGAAAAGTTAGCTTAACAAAGGACTAAACTTTAAACTTAAGGCCCAAAATGACCTATAAACTTGTTCAAAATACATTATATGTTCATATTTAGGTGATATAATCCCTTTTATAATATTTTTACCATTATTAGAGCCACTTAATATGGGAAAAATGTCGGTGAAAGTACCTTTTCAAAAATTTACAAGAATGTCACTCCTCCTCCACTATAAAAAAGAACTCACCCCTCCCAATTATTTACACCTTTAAAAAAAATTCTCTAAAATATCTACCCAAATATAATCCCCAAATCTCTACCTTCATTATATATTCATCACTTTTGGCATATTTCCATACAAGGAATCCCTTTGGGGAAAACCAAAAGGAGTTACCCAAAGAAGAGGTAACAACCTTTCTCAAGATCTTTTGTTTTATTTTCGTTATCCACCCCATATGCTCTTATTATTTCATTATTATATAATAAAATAAATATCATCAATATACTGAGATTTTGTTATTATATGTTTTATACCTATACTTACACACATTTCCATCTAATGGGTAACAAATTTACCGCTCTTTTGTATTGTGAACTACTGCCTCAGGAAACGACCTTGTTCGTTATTCCTTTACCACCTCTCATGGTTCGAATTATTATAGGAAATATGTTTTTATATGATAAATATTTTATTTATGATATTATTATTATTTAATTTTTATATAACACATACCTTCATGATTTACATTTTTTTAAATATGAAAACTTCATTTGTGGATGTGCAGACTACCGTCTCCTAAAAGCGTTGTGATTCGTTCACACTTTGCATGGAATTTATTAGGGATGATTTTAGTAAAATTATATGATACATATGAATTTTTTATTCCACTATAATATATATATACACACATATATTTCATTGAGTTTCTTTCTTTCAATACGACAAGAAAATGGAAACAACGTTCATGTGTACGTATGACCAACTGTCTCAATAAACGATGTACTCTATTTCATATAATATATATATATATATATATATTATAAATTATTATAAATTATTATATGGTTAATATATATGATATATGAATCATTTTTTATTTTCTTTAAATAATTATATCATTATCTAGGTAATATGATCAATAATAACATGTCAAAACATGTATGATAAACAAAACGGTTATTACATGAAACACTCTGTTAACATATAATTATTAATAAAAGGGTAGTATATTGTCATTAGTGAATAATATATGGTATTATATATAGTATTATGGTTATGTGTTATAACTATAATAAACTTATATTTATTATATATGAGGTTTGAATGGGTATGAAGAGAGACAATACATAAGGTAAGGGTTTTCTCATCTCACTTTTTATATCTGTGAGATACATGACTTTTTCACCACTAATTTATTTTCTGTAGGGTATATAATTCCAATTAATATATTAAATGATTATTATAATTATATTTATATTTATTTATGTTGTGCCCAAGTGATTGCATTTGTTGTCAATAACATGTCACTATGTGTCAACTGATGAAGTAGAGCTTGAAGACTAATGGTTGGAGATGCATCATTACATCTGACAATTGTTGACATGATCTTTAAGTTCAAAGAACTTGTATCAACTGGATACAATGTCACAACAATGTCTGAAGTCCATGCATTGTATTGACAATGCATGAGGAGATGAAGATGATCCATCCACACCTCCTAAGTGGATGAAGTGAGCTGAAGAAGTCCATGCACTATCACTTAGTGCATGTGAATTAGAAGATGATCCAACTTAATCTCTAATTGGATCATATGAGAGGAGGATTGATGAATTCCTAAGAAGAAGAGAAATGAAGAAGAATGAGGAGTTATTAAGGAAATAAAGAAGAATGTCTTGGAATGTTTGTCATTTGGCATATTTCACTTGGGAGTACTTTGTTTTTATACAAAGTATTATTTTGTCCTTTGCCAAAATAATTGTCTAGCCAAGGGCCAGCCACGGGTTCAACCCGAAGGCACATGTGGGCCTAGGCACCACACCCATGGGGGATCCCATGGAGCAAGCCCAAGGCGGCATGAGGCCACGTGGTGATCAAATCCGTGCAGCAGGGGCACATAGCGCGCGCCCGCGAGAGGTAGCATGGGCGCCAGTGGCACGCCCGCAGGGAGCAGAGGTGGGTGCAGAGCGCACCCGCAGGGAGAACACGGTGTGGGGCGGCACCATGGAGGGAGAAGTTCAACTAAGCATATGGCGGCAGCGCTACTTTGATAAGGCGCGGAGAAACCGGGCGCCAATTCGATGTGGGACGCAGAAATTTCTCCAGGATCTAATCTGAGCCGCACGATTGATCTCGCGTGTGACCAGCGCCGCACATCTCATCCGCCGTGAGATCTTCTGATCGCAGCCATCCAAAGATCTAATCCAATGGCCTGCGAGTCGTCTCCTTCCTCGAGCTCAACCGAGGCAACCCCCGACGTCCCCGCTGAACCAGTGGCGCCTCCGAGCGATGTTTTTGAGTTCCCGGCCACCTCCGATCAAACCGAAGGCTCCATTCGGTTCGTCTGGCCCTACTGAACATATCCATGAATAAAAATGGGCATGCATGCAACGTATGGGAGAATTCGAGGTTGGCCGAAGCAACCGGAGGTGCGAGGCCACGTGATTTATATTTTTTATGGATTAGCCTAAACCGAAGGCTTGCCTTCATTCGAAAACGCATGCACATGAAGGAAACTGAAAAAGAGAAAACCCGCATTAAAACCGAGAAGAAGAACGAGATATGCGGAAGATATTTAACGCGTTTGAAGTTTTCAAAACGCCGCAGATCTCGGGCGTTCGAGTTTTGGATCCCGCGGACTCTATTCGCACTCCTCGTCTATAAAATGAGAAGTCCAGCGCCCTTGGAATGCTTGCTGATCCTTTGAGAACTCGAGAGTCCCGTGAGAGCTATTCTATGCCTCGCAAAGTAGAAGCCCCGCGCAAGTACCTTGCGTGGCTGGAGTTCCTTGCACGCAACCTTTGAGTGACAAGAAGAAGATCCGTGTGCCCGCGGTTGAGGTGCTTTGCACCAAGGCTTGCGCGGCCAAGTGAACCCTTGCACTTGAGCGCCTCTTTTGTGGGCAGTGGGTGTGCACCAAAGAAGACCCGAGGCCATACCATATTTTTGTGTGCATACTTGATGAAGAGGGCCAAGGCTTAGTTCCTTTGTGTGCAAAGAGATGAGGAGGTCGAAGCTTGGTTGAGTTTGTGCAAAGAAACACAAATGAGATGTGCATGTGTGCACAAGTGAAGAAGACCAACCATGAGAAGAAGAGAAGTACACACTTAAGTGTGTGAATGCAAAATAACTGATCATTCTAAGTGATTGGTTTTTAGTGAGAAAGACCAACGAGATCTTTTGAATACTCTTGAAGCTACTTGGAGTTTCGATCAACACCTTTGAAGAAGTGAAGAGAATCCATGATGAAGATGATGTTGTGGAGTTGGGGGGTTTAACCAACTTGTAATTGGGGGGTATAACCAATTACTGTGTAAACATCTTTTGGCATAGTGAAGAATCTATGTTGGGGGGTGTAACCAACACGACAAGGAGTAGGTCTTTGTACCAAACCTTGTAAATCTCTGTGTTCTGTGCTTTCATTATCATTGCACCACTAAAAGAGTAGATCTAGGCCTTAACCAGCTGCAGAGGTTGAATTGATAATTCAAAGGGAACAATTCTTAAAAAGAAAAAGTTATCACTGAGTCACCCCTCCCCTATCAGTGATCACAACCGATCCAGGAATTTCAAGTGGTATCAAAGGGAGGTTGCCTCTGTTAGGATCTACTTCTGAGAAAATGGACAATCTAAATTCTGTTAATAGTAGGGGTGTCCCTACATTCGATGGAAAGAATTATCATAGCTGAAAAAATCGGATGTTTCCCTACCTTCTATCTCTCGGCCTTGATGTTAGAGATGCAACCTTATTTGGATTCCCTCTTCTTTCTAATGAAGCTGCTATGACACTGGATGAGAAAAGAAATATGGAAGTTGATGGTAAAGCTCAAAATTCCATTCTTATGTCACTCTCAGAAAAGGTATACACAAAAGTCATGGGACTCAAGAATGCTAAAGAAATTTGGGACAAATTGGAAAGTAGTTATGAAGGCAACATGAAAGTCAAGGAAGCCAAATTACAAATTTGGAGAAGCAAGTTTGAAGATTTCAAGATGGGAGAAGAAGAAAATATTAATGATTATTTCACAAGAGTCAATGAAATTGTCAGTAACATTTGGGGCTTTGGAGAAAAGTTGGAGGACTCCACTATTGTTAAAAAACTAATGAGAAATTTTCCTGACAGGTTTGACCCCAAAGTCTCAGCATTAGAAGACAGAGATGATCTCTCTCTTGATGAACTACACAACATTCTCATTTCATATGAAATGAGGAAGATCCCAGTATTCGAGAAGAAGATCAAGGATGAGATGGATTTTGAGGCCATGAGACAACTCAAGATAAAAGATGATGAAGTCCTAGAATCAAGTGATTCTGACAATGAAGAAAAGGATGAAGATCTCAACACGATTATTTCTCTTTTATCTAAAAGGTTTGGAAAAACTAAATTCAGGGGAAAAGGGAAATCACCATCGAGATGTTTCAATTACAATAACATCGGACACTTTGCTGTTAACTGTCCTAAGAAAAGATCTAGTGCTCCAGATATTGAAGATGATAAGTCACAAAAGAAGAAATGGAGTAGATACCCAAGAGAAGGAAACAGATCTGGTGCAAGAAAGAAAAGGATCGTTCCTGGTGAAAGAAGAAGCTATGTAAGCAAAGAGGAAGAATCAGACTTCACTTCAGCCAGTCAATCAGAAGAAGAAACGAATTTTATGGCTCATGTGGAAAAAGGGTTTGACACCTGCAGCAGTGAAGATGATGAAAGTGAACGAACAGAGCTCGAACACATATTGAAAGATGAACTAGTGGCTTGTCTTGAACAGAACACTGAACTCAAGAAAGAGAAGATATTGTTACAAAAGGAAACCAAAAGGATAATTGAGGAGTTGGAAGAATGTATGAATAAAGAGACAATGTACATTGATGAAATCAAGAGACACAAACTGAGGGTAGCTGAGCTGGACAAGATAGCAAAAGATCTTGAGGAGAAACTTCACCTCAAAGAAGAAGAGCAATCAGTGACACATTCCAAGTGGATTGAAGCACATAATAGCTTGACAAAGATGAGAGAAGACTTCAACAAGGCTGTTGAGGTCAAGGCAGAATCATCTCATGCTGGTGCTTAGAGGCAAGTCAATTTACCACTAAGTAAATCTCTAAATACATCTGTTATTTCTAACAATGTATGTTCAAAGATAAAATTGAGACAAACATGGCATGAACAAACCAGTGTAAAATCATCTTCAATGGAAGAAAGGAAATCATCAGGAAGGACTACTCAAATCTTGGACAGAAAATTACAACATGACTATTATCAACAAATAAGGTCAAGGTTCAGAGGCTACTACTGGTGTTGTGGTGTGTTTGGACATAAGGCCTATGCATACTGGTATAACATGTCTCTTCCAAGCATGAGGAATGAGTCAAGGGGGAGACATCCTGAAACCCAGAGTGTTTTGCAGAAATCATCAAAACCTCCAATTCAGAACACATTTGACTGCCTGAGTGAAGCTTGTGGAAGATGTGACCAACAAGGTCATAGAGCTGATAAATGTATGACAACTCTTCCTGAATAAAAAGTCAAAGACATTAAAGGGAAAGGCATTCAAGAAACCAATGATGAAATCACATGCTTTGTTGAAGTGGCTCTAAAAGCCAGCAGTAAAACCAAGTCATGGAATGTTGATAGTGGATGCTCATCCCACATGACTGGTGATACAAAAATTCTAAGCAACATTGAAAGTCATGAGGGAGGAACCGTGGTGTTTGGAAATGATTGTTCTCTGAAAATCAAGGGAGTTGGAAAGGCTATGATTGAAACAACAAATCTAAAATCCAATGATGTGTTGTTTGTTGAAGGATTAAAGCACAACCTACTGAGTGTAAGCCAATTATGTGATGATGGACATGAGGTGTTGCTCCAGAAGGATTCATGCATCATCAAGAGCTCAAAGGATGGAAAAATCATCACTCAAGGAAGAAGAACCACTGGAAACCTATTTCAAATTGGTGAGTCCATCAATTCTTGTTATCTTAGTTCTAAAGATGAAAACAATCTTTGGCACAGATGACTTGGCCATCTAGGTCAAAGAAGTATGAGTAAAATTCTGAAGTACAATATTGTACGAGATCTACCCAAATTAAAGAGAGAAAGAGATGAAATTTGTGACACATGTCAGAAGGGAAAATTGACCCGTAGTTCACACAAAGGAGTAGATATCATGTCTACTGGGCCTCTTGAACTCATTCACACAGACATATGTGGACCGATGAGACAAAAGTCTACAAGATGAGATCTCTATTTTATAACCTTCATTGATGATTACACTCGGATGACCAACGTCATGTTCATGAAACACAAGTCAGAAGCAATCATGATGTTCAAAAACTTCAGGAGGCAGGCTGAGAAAGAACTTGGAATCTGTATCAAGAAAGTGAGATCAGATAATGGAAAAGAATACACTTGTGATAATTTTGAAAGCTATTTGGTCAAGCATGGAATCAAGCATCAATACAGTACACCATATAATCCACAACAAAATGGAGTGGCTGAAAGGAAGAATCAAAGCATAGTTGAAATGGGGAGGACTATGTTGGCTGAGCACAATATCTCTAAGTTTTTCTGGAGAGAAGCAGTATGCACAGCTATACACATACAAAATAGATGTCTCCTAAGACCAAAAACACAAATGACAGCCTATGAAATGTGGTTTAACAGAAAACCAACTGTTAAGTACTTCAGAGTCTTTGGCAGTCCATGCATCATCAAGATTAAAAACATTAATCTGGGAAAGTTTGAGGAAAAAGCAGAAGAAGGAATCTTCATGGGCTACCTACCTGATGGAAAAGGCTACAGATGCTGGAATAAGAGGTTGAACAAAATGATTGACTGCAGTGATGTCAGAATAATTGAAAACAACACCAAACCATACACTGTGGATAATGATGACTCAATGAATGACACAACCTTGGAACAAAAGAATGAAGAATTAACTGAGCCAACACCAACTGCTGGTGAGATCAACTCTAAACACACCAGTGATGAAGAGGAAGGTAATGAAGATGGAAGAAGGAGATACAATAAATTGAACAAACATGTCGACACAGAAAATGTCCTTGGTAACCCACAGTCCTCAGTAAAAACTAGGAGAAGATTGGGATTGGAAGATCACACTACATTGGTTTCTCAAGTGGAACCTCACACAGTGGCTGAAGCATTTGAACATGAGGAATGGATACAAGCTATGCATGAGGAACTCAATCAAATAGAAAAGAACTCCACTTGGGATCTTGTGTTAAGGCCCAAAAATAAAAATGTAATTGGGACAAAGTGGGTTTTCAGAAACAAACTCAATGAGAAAGGGGAAGTTTAAAGAAATAAGGCCAGACTTGTATGCAAAGGGTATTCACAAATGGAAGGAATCGACTTTGAAGAAACGTTTGCACCTGTTGCAAGACTGGAGACTATCAGAATGTTCTTAGCAGTTGCAGCACACAAGCAGTACAAGGTTTATCAGATGGATGTGAAATCTGCATTCCTAAATGGAGATCTTGAAGAAGAAGTGTATATAGAACAACCAGAGGGATTTGTGCTATACAAAGATGGTAGCATGGTATGAAGATTGAAGAAAGCATTGTATGGGTTAAAGCAGGCTCCCAGAGCCTAGTACTCCAAGTTGGATGGTTTTCTTAAGAGCATGAAGTTTGTTAAAGGAACAGTTGACAGTAATCTCTATGTCAGAGAAATGGCCACTGGTACTCTCATAGTCATTATCTATGTGGATGATATTATTTTTGCTGGTGACAAGGAAGGACTATGCGAAGAATTCGCTGAGCAGATGAAGAGAACCTTTGAAATGTCCATGCTTGGTCAAATGACACATTTTCTAGGATTTCAGGTGGAACAAAGGAAAAACTCTATATTTCTTTCACAAGAAAAGTATGCAAGGGACTTAGTGAAAAGGTTCGGAATGGAGAATGCAAAGGAAGTCTCAACACCCATTTCTGTTGGAACCAAACTATGCAAGGATGAAGAAGGCAATGATGTTGATCAGAAAGAGTTCAGGAGAATTATTGGCAGTCTTCTTTATCTCACAGACTCAAGGACTGATATAACATATGCAGTGACTTTGTGTGCAATATTTCAATGTGACCCAAAAGAATCTCACTTATCAGCAGCTAAAAGAATCTTGAGATATGTGAAAGGAACCCTCAACTATAGACTCTTATACAAACACAGTACAAACATAAAGTTGTTGGGATTCACTGATGCTGATTGGGCTGGTGATTACACTGATATAAGATCTACATCTGGTGGAGCCTTCTTTCTGGGAGAAGGATGTGTTAGTTGGTATAGCAAGAAACAAAATTCTGTAACATTGAGCACAGCCGAAGCAGAGTATGTGGCAGCTACACATGCATGTACACAAATGATTTGGATGCAGGTGCAGCTAGCAAATTTGAGAATTAAAGCTGAAAAATCATTGAGGATCTTATGTGATAATCAAAGTGCAATTGGCTTGTCTAAGAATCCTATACAAAACTCTAGATCAAAGCATATTGATATAAAATATCATTTCATCAAAGAAAGGGTCGCCAGTGGAGACATCAATCTCGACTACATTTCTACTCAAGATTAGGTGGCAGATATTTTCACCAAAGCTATGCCTACAGAAAGATTTGTTGAGCTAAGGCTGAAACTTCATGTTCATCCTTCTCCTCTCACTTGAGGAAGAGAAAGGTCCCTCCTTATTCCCTAAATTTATATGTTTTTGTACTGACATGCAGGGAATTGAAGGAGATGAGTACATCCCTTGAGGGGGAGCATTAGTTGCTGAGTCAAGCAGTTATGCATTTTGGGAATGACTTCTTATTCATCCCTTTGCATTTTTTGGCCAATAAGGGGGAGAAATAATCATCACATACACATTGTGGCATTCTTCAAAATGTGATTCAGAGTATTGACAACCAAATACAAAGGGGGAGATTGTTGTGCCCAAGTGATTGCATTTGTTGTCAATAACATGTCACTATGTGTCAACTGATGAAGTAGAGCTTGAAGACTAATGGTTGGAGATGCATCATTACATCTGACGATTGTTGAGCTGATCTTTAAGTTCAAAGAACTTGTATCAACTGGATACAATGTCACAACAATGTCTGAAGTCCATGCATTGTATTGACAATGCATGAGGAGATGAAGATGATCCATCCACACCTCCTAAGTGGATGAAGGGAGCTGAAGAAGTCCATGCACTATCACTTAGTGGATGTGAATTAGAAGATGATCCAACTTAATCTCTGATTGGATCATATGAGAGGAGGATTGATGAATTCCTAAGAAGAAGAGAAATGAAGAATAATGAGGAGTTATTAAGGAAATAAAGAAGAATGGCTTGGAATGAATGGCATTTGGCATATTTCACTTGGGAGTACTTTGTTTTTATACAAAGTATTATTTTGTCCTTTGACAAAATAATTGGCCAGCCAAGGGCCAGCCACGGGTTCAACCCCAAGGCACATGTGGGCCTAGGCGCCACGCCCATGGGGGATCCCATGGAGCAAGCCCAAGGCGGCAGGAGGCCACGCGGTGATCAAATCCGCGCGGCAGGGGCGCATAGCGCGCGCCCGCGAGAGGTAGCATGGGCGCCAGTGGCGTGCCCGCAGGGAGCAGAGGTGGGCGCAGAGCGCGCCCGCAGGGAGAACACGGTGCGGGGTGGCACCGTGGAGGGAGAAGTTCAACTAAGCATATGGCGGCAGCGCTACTTTGATAAGGTGCGGAGAACCCGGGCACCAATTCGATGTGGGACACGGAAATTTCTCCAGGATCTAATCTCAGCCGCATGATTGATCTCGCGTGTGATCAGCGCCGCACATCTCATCCGCCACGAGATCTTCTGATCGCAGCTGTCCAAAGTTCTGATCCAATGGACTGCGAGTCGTCTCCTTCCTCGAGCTCAACCGAGGCAACCCCCGACGTCCCTGCTGAACCAGTGGCGCCTCCGAGCGATGTTTTTGAGTTCCCAACCACCTCCGATAAAACTGAAGGCTCCATTCGGTTCGTCTGGCCCTACTGAACATATCCATGAATAAAAATGGGCATGCATGCAACGTATGGGAGAATTCGAGGTTGGCCAAAGCAACCGGAGGTGCGAGGCCACGTGATTTATGTTTTGTATGGATTAGCCTAAACCGAAGGCTTGCCTGCATTCGAAAACGCATGCACGTGAAGGAAACCGAAAAAGAGAAAACCCGCATTAAAACCGAGAAGAAGAGTGAGATATGCAGAAGATATTTAACGCGTTTGAAGTTTTCAAAATGCCGCAGATCTCGGGCGTTCGAGTTTTTGATCCCGCGGACTCTATTCGCACTCCTCGTCTATAAAATGAGAAGTCCAGCACCCTTGGAATGCTTGCTAATCCTTTGAGAACTCAAGAGTCCCGTGAGAGCTATTCTCTGCCACGCGAAGTAGAAGCCCCGCGCAAGTACCTTGCACGGCTGGAGTTCCTTGCGCGCAACCTTTGCGTGATAAGAAGAAGATCTGTGTGCCCGCGGTTGAGGTGCTTTGCACTAAGGCTTGCGCGGCCAAGTGCACCCTTGCACTTGCGCGCCTCTTTTGTGGGCAGTGGGTGTGCACCAAAGAAGACCCGAGGCCATACCATATTTTTGTGTGCATACTTGATGAAGAGGGCCAAGGCTTAGTTCCTTTGTGTGCAAAGAGATGAGGAGGCCGAAGCTTGGTTGAGTTTGTGTAAAGAAACACAAATGAGTTGTGCATGTGTGCACAAGTGAAGAAGACCAACCTTGAGAAGAAGAGGAGTACACACTTAAGTGTGTGAATGCAAAAGAACTGATCATTCTAAGTGATTGGTTTCTAGTGAGCAAGAGCAACGAGATCTTTTGAAGACTATTGAAGCTACTTGGAGTTTCGAACAACATCTTTGAAGAAGTGAAGAGAAGCCATGATGTAGATGATGTTGTGGAGTTGGGGGGTTTAACCAACTTGTAATTAGGGGGTATAACCAATTACTGTGTAAACATCTTTTGGCATAGTGAAGAATCCATGTTGGGGGGTGTAACCAACACGGTAAGGAGTAGGTCTTTGTACCGAACCTTGTAAATCTCTGTGTTCTGTGCTTTCATTACCACTGCACCACTAAAAGAGTAGATCTAGGCCTTAACCAGCTACAGAGGTTGAATTGATAATTCAAAGGGAATAATTCTTAAAAATAAAAAGTTATCACTGATTCACCCCTCCCCTCTCAGTGATCACAACCGATCCAGGCATTTCAATTTACATATCCATTTTATGATCTTTATTTCATGGGGTTTTATGGTTCAAAATCTTTAAAATCAGTAAAGTATTTTTTGTCTAAATTTGACTTCTTTGAGATAAATGGTATATTATATAACTATATTTTTTTATGGAGTGTATATACTAACATTTTAAATGTTGAATAATGAATATAATTCATTCATGATATTTTAATCTTTATTTAATGTTATTATATCATGTATATTGTGATTCAAAGTTACCAAAGTAGTAATAGTTTAATGCTACAATATCATCATTTATCGGGATTGTTTATGATCATGCTTCCATTGATGAAATATTATAATACATATAGAAATAAAACTAATTAATTTTATTTCCATTTTTTTATCCCTGATATCTTAATGCATTATTACCATTTTACACTCTTTGTTAATTAAGATAACTAATAATATGATTTTATGAAAATCTTACTTTGTTTCTCCTTTCGGTCGGAAATCTGTTTCTTTAAAAACGTGTTCTATAAAAATGTTTTATTTTTTTTTTACTATTATCCTATTATGTCTAGAATAATTTTTTACCCTTATTTTACCTTTTTTCAAAATGGGTTTAAGATTAATCCACTTATCATTTTCTAATCAAGGCCCTTTTATAAGCCTTTTAAGGTGTAAAAGGAATATTCAACACGTACAAACTTACCCACCGTCATGACTAAAGTTTCCTTAAAGCCTCCTTTTTAAGTTTACAAGTTTATTTATAAAGAATTTTTTTCTTAATATTCTTGAAATTTGTTTATTTTAAAGTGGATTTAAATGATTTTTTTCATAAATGTTTTATGTTTCAAAAGTGTTTTATGTTATTTTTAAATCTTTATTTTTATGTTTTCAATAGGTTATTTTAAAATAAAAGGATTTCAATTATTTAAATTTTTAATTATATTTTTTCAAAACCATTTTCAATAAAATGGTTTCCAAAATGATTTAAAGAATTAATTGTAAGTTTCCAAAGTATTTTAAAATAAAAAGGTTTTCAAAATGTGCTCTAGGTTTCCAAAGACACTAAAATATTATGATCCCCTGGCATGTACTTTTGTAATGTGCGGAATATTAATCTAAAACGATGTAATATCCATGTATATTAAGCTTGGGTCTCTATAGTTGGTATCAAAGAAAGGTTTAGTCAATATTTGGAAACTAGGAAGAAAACAATTTAGTAAAGGTACCTAGGATTATCTCTAAGGATATTTCTAGGGATGTCTATAAGGATAAGACAAAGTTTTTATGGATTTTAAAGTAGGTGTCATGATTTATCCATACTATAAGTAAATTTTCATGATTATATGGGTTTTATTCTATGATTAGTGTTTATCACACTATAATTTTTGGTCTTAGCCAATAGTGAGAACTAGAAAGAATTGGTTTAACATTGAATGTTTCAGATGTGGAAAGTATGGGAATTATACAGTCAATGTCCTAAGTGTAAATCTGATGAATAGAATTGGAAAGGTGGTACATGTAATGGTTTTGATGATGATGATGAAGAAACCATGAAAACCATATGAAAGGTATGTGATGTTATTTTAGTATTGTTGATAATCATGATTAAATTGAGTTTGATAAATGTTAAGACATGATTCTAATTTTATATTTTAGGAAATGGGTATTAAGGAATAAGACGATGAAGATTAGTTAATTGATTAAGAATGAAGTTAGATGGATGAAGTATTTATGTATTGAAATTAAATGATTCTGTTATACAAATCATGGAATACATAATTATTTTTAGTATAATATTTTCATTAAGTATTGAAAATGATATGTTGAATGGCGATAAAGACTTAAAATAGAAATTTAATAAAAATATGATATTTTAATTTAGGGAAGGTAAACGTTAATGTGTTCTTGATATTAATAAAATTGTGTTTATCCTATAGAATGAGATGATTGACATAGATAAACAAAGTTATATAATACTAATTACCATGGAATAAATTATCAATTTGTTGAAAAATTAATATATCATATCATGGATAAAGTTTAAAACTTATTTAATTTATGGAATCTCTCCAGTATTAATTGGAATAATAAAATCTTGAATGTTTTACTAAAAGAATTTATGGTAATGCTGGTTGTTACCATGTTTTAAGAGAATATATGATGATGGTTTTCACGTGTTTGTACTGTGACATCCAATAGATACCTTTTAATATACGGGGAATCAAAGTTAATATGAATTAGTGACCTTCTTTATAAAGTTTTTTACTTCCATTTTTTGGAAGGGTTATAAGGTAAACCCCTTATGGAATGGTTTATGTTAAGATCCATATGAGGTTTTAGAGATCAAAGTTTTCTCTCTACATATAAATATTTATGCATGTTGGATAACCTATTCTAACCATTTTTCTATGATTCTAACTAAATATTGATGTAAAGACTTATTATTCTACCTCACGATTTGTTAATACTCCAGGGATGAAAAATTCACCTTCCTTTTTTTGGAGTAAGAGGTGAAGGGGAAATTAGTCAATACATGACAAAAGGATGAGATTTTTCTTATGAAATGGAATGAAATTAATTAGTTATATCTTATTGAAAAATAAATAATTCAACTTTATGAAAAGGGTGTTGAAATAAAATATTGTCCTATTATCACCATTTTTTATGGTATCAATGACCTCTTTCATGCTTCTCTGGTTTATGGTTTTGTGATTGTTAACATTATCTAGATCACTCAATTTATTATGATCAGTGATCTTTATCAATATTTATGATTAGTTACACTTTTTTTCAATGCCCATGTTTTTACTTCCTACCTATGTTATCTTATGTGGAAACCTAGTTATTAGTAACTTTGGGTAACCATTATGTTTCCAACTTTCCCTATTTAAAGTAAGTTTTAGTATTCATTTTTATGATGTGGGTTTGTAAGAAAATAAATTTCAATATTAAATATTTGACAACATAGAAACATTTTTAGGGAAACATTCATAAGGGGGGTACAATGTAACACCCTGAGATTTTGGGAAATATTTTTTTCCTAATTAATTAAATCTTTTTTATATTTTTCATTTCACTCAACCCCAAATATAGCTTATGTTATATAAAATCCCTAAGTTTATCTTGAATTTCATGGAACAAAAAGTTACACTTTCACAACATACAACACTTATATTAGCTTTTGGTACACATAACACTGTGTTTGGATTGTATTATACATAATACTAAGTCCCTATGATAGCTTTCATTACACACAAGGTTGATTTTTACCGAACTACAATATACTATTAATATTATTATTAAAATATTATTATAGCTACCTCATAGCCATTGGAATGTAAGTTATGAATAAGATTAACAAAATTGTAAAAATATGATTTATACAATTATATAAAATGAATATTTTTTATCAATTTTTTGATGTGAAGGAAAGAACTATTTGAAAATAAAGAATATACTTTTCTAATAAAACAATTCTACTAAGTAGAAACACAATTTTATCACAATAAGAAAACCAATTTTTATTGACATTTTCAATAAAAATTAAATTTTGTATATTCAATAAATATTTTTAATTCTCATCTAATAAATTTGATAGGTTTAAGATAAGAATAAATCAGATTTCATGAATAAAAAGATGAACTTTTCTAAAATTAAATTTTACTTCCTTATAATGGGAAACCATTTAAATCTTATTTATGAAAATTTTATAATTTATATTTGAAAAAATAAAATTCATTTTTGAAAATTTAATATAAAAATATACTTTGGGTAAATTTTATGTGTTTTTCTTAGTAGATTCATTTTTTAATGAATTGTGAAAAACACTAAATTTTAATTCAAGACTATTTTTTCATCTAATATATTTATGTAATTGAATTATATTTTAATTTTGTTTTATATTATAATTAGATAAATTTTAAAAAAATTAACCCAATTTAGAAAATTGGATTATATTTCACATTTTAATTGGATATAAAAACATTTAAAACTTTTGAACATTTTTTCTTTAAAAACCTGCATTGTCGTCCCATCTGCGAGATTAAATTTAAATTAATTTATACTAATTATGTGATTATAATTTATAAAAATGAATTAAATATTTATAATCATAATAATTTAAAATTTATTATCAGGTAAAATTAGTTTTGACCAAAAATATTAGTGAAAGTGATTAAAATTAATTATAGTGATAAAGAGAAAAAATAGCCTAACAAAGGACTAAACCTTACACTTAAAGCCCAAAATGACCTATTAATTAGTAAAAAATCCATTTTATATTAATATTTATAACCTATACTTCATTTTATAGGATTTTTACCATTATTTTATCCACTTTACATGGGAAAAACATGTGTGAAATTCCCCTTTTAAAACATTATAAGAATGGAACTCCTCCTCCACTATAAAAAAGGCACTCACCCCTCCGAATTATTCACACCTCTAAATACCTTTAGATCAAAAAAAATATTCACAAATGTCCTAAAAAAAATACCAAACGTTATCCTAGAATACTTCCTTAGGGAAAATATCCATCCAATGAATCCCTTTGGTGAAAACCAAAAGGAGTTACCCAAAGAGGAGGTAACATACTTCCTCAAGTTCTTTTGTTTTATTTTCATTATGAAACCTCTCAAATATTCTTATTACCTTACTATATAATATACTTGGTGTAATTAATATATTTATATTTTGTTATTATATTTTTTTTACCTACACTTACATTCACTATCATCTATTGGGTGACAAACTTACCATTCTTGTGTACGACGAACTACCGACTCGCGAAACGAAATTGTTCTTTTTATCCTTTACAACCTCTCATGGTTAATAATTATGATGTAAAATTTGTTTTAATATTATATATTTGATATATATTATATATTTTTTCTTATTTAATTATTATATTACACATAACTTCATACTTTCTCTTTTGTTTAAATATGATAACGTTGTTTGTAGATGTGTGGTCTACCGCCTCCTCAAAGAGATGTGATTCGTCCACACTTCGCATGGAATGTATTATGGATGGTTTTAGAAAAAATATATTATATATATTTAATTATAATGATAATGTAATATATATATATATATATATTTCATTTAATTTATTTCTTTTAATACGACAAGAAAACAGAAACAACGTTAATGAGTACGTACGACTTACCGTCTCTATGAAAGCTGAATTCCATTTCATGTATCTATATTTTATAGATTATTATAAATATTTACATATGTAATATATATGATATTTTTTTAAATCTATAAATAAGTAAATCACGATATAAGTAAGAGTATAATGAATAATAAGTCAAAACACGTAAGATAAGTAAAACAGTTATTACCTGAAACACTCCTTTAACATGGAATAGTTAATAAAAGGTTAATATAAAGTCATAAGTGAATAATATATGGTATGATATATAGGATTGTTTTTATGTTTTATATTTATAATAAACTTAAATTTATTATAAAGTATGATTGACTGGGTACGAAGAAAGTCAAGAGTTAAGGTAAGGGTGTTCTTATATCCATAAGATACATGCCTTGTTCACCACTAATTTATTTTTTGTTGTATATATAAAAACCATGAATGTATTATATGATTATTATAATTAAATTTATGGTTATTTACATATCAAATTGGTGATCTTTATTTCATTGTATTTATGTTTCAAAATCTACCAAATCGAGAAAGTATTTTTTATCTCAAGTTGCCTTCATTGAGGTACATGCCATGTTATGAACTTATATTTTTGCATGGGTGAATATAATTCTCTTTGAAATGTTGTATCATGAATCTAATTCTTTCATAATATTTTAACATTAATGTAATGTTATTCCATAATGTAGAGAATGAGTCAAATTTAGCAAAGTGGTAATAGTTTATTGTTACAATCTCATCATTTATCGGTATTTTGTACAATCATGATTCCATTAACGAAATATTATAATACATATCTCAATAAAAATACTTAATTTCATTCTAATATGATTATCCATGATATATCTATGTATTAGTACTATTTTTATACTCTTTGGTACTTAATAGAATTAATAAAAATGTATTTATGAAAATATGACTTTATTTCTACTTACAGTCAGAAATCTATGTTCTTTAAAAACCATGTTTTCTAAAAATATTTTAAAAAAAGCTTTAAAATTATCCTATGATGTTTACAGGAAATTAGTACCCCCACTTTATGTTTTTACAAAATATTTTTAAAAGGAACCTTATTGTCGTTTTTCGATCAAGGCACTTTTCTAAATTTTTTAAGGTGCCGAAGGAATGTTCAACATGTATGGACTAACCCACAATCTTGACCATCGTTTCCTTGAAGCCTAATTTTTTAGTTTATAAGTTTATTTTTAAATAATTTTTTTCCTAATATTCTAGAATAGTTTTATTTTAATTTTGTTTTAAACAAATTTTTTTTTCAAAAAATATTTATGTTTAAAAAGTTTTTTAAATGTTTTTCAAAGCTTTATTTATAAGTTTTCAAAAGTTTATTTTCAAGGAAAATGATTTCAATGATTTAAATTTTTCTTTTTTAGTTTTCAAAACCATTTCCTATAAAAGTTCTTGAAAATAATTTCAAGTCTTAATTTTTTTTTATTTTAAAAGATAAGGGGTTTCAAAATGTGTTCCATGTTTTCAAAGACACTAAAATATTTCGGTCCTCAGGTATGTACTTTTGTAATGAGATGAATATTCATCTAAAATGATATAATATCCATGTGTGGTAATCATGGGTCTCTATAATCATCGCATTTTAAAAAATAATATTAGGTTATACTCCCTTAAAATAGAAAATATAACCCCCTAAGATAAATAACATTAAACAAAGAGAAAATATTTAATAAGGGTTGAAGAATTGAAATTATAGAATGCTTATAGATGAAAACAAATTTTAGATAGATTTTGAAAACAGTAGAAGTTGATTTCAGTTAGAAAAATATTGAAGAATGAAATGTTCAAATAAATTTATGAATTTTAAACATAGAATAAAACAAAAAATATATTTTATAGTAAGGATATGGATAATACAAGTGGTAAGACCCCCTCTTAATTTCATTTTATCTTTATTTATAAAATAATAACATATTAAAAACTATATAAGTATATTCCAAAACTATTTTATATCAATTTGAAAAATCTATTGTATGAATTAGTGAGAACTCCTCCTATATGAACATTAAAAATATTCAAGTAATTATAAATTAACTAACTATTAAATAAAATTCTTACACACCAAAAAATAAAATAGATTTAATCTACTCATTTTAAACCAAAATATATTTGAGATATTCAGTTTAAACATCCCTTTCACACTTTAATAATTCTATATTCATACTTAATTTTTTTAGACATAGATATGTTCAAAGGTTTAGAAAAATTAATTTCTAGTTGGTCATAAGATGAAACATATTATAAATAGATATATCCTTTTTTATGGGATCCATAATAAAATTACATAATAATTCAATATGTTTATTTCTTGAATGATGTAAAGGGTTCTTAGAAATTTAAATACATGATGATTTATCAGAAAAAATAGGTAACTTGTCACAATAAACATCAAAATCATTTAATGTTTTTAATCCATAAACATTGATAATAAAAAATTATTGTAGTTATATATTTTTCTTCAATAATAGACAACGGAACCAAATTTTGTTTCTCTAAACCCTAAGAAATGAATTTTTTCCCTAAAAGGAGACACACGCCAATTGTTATTTTTTATAAAATTTTCATCCACAAAATTAGGAAGAGAATAGATTTATAAATAAATAAAAGTGTATCCAGGTTAAAATAAAGGAATGTTTAAAGAAAATTTAAGATATTCAATGATTCGTTTTGAAGTTCCTTAGGACCATGAGAAACATTGAGAATTGGGGGGGGGGGGTTTGAATCAGTGGTGATCTTTTAAAATTTCAACTCTCTTGAATTTAATCTTAAGAAATTGATAGACTTATTATCTGTATCATCTTTATGTAACAACTGCACAAGCATGAAATGATTTAAAGTAAAATGAAGAACACAAGATTTATAAGGTTCATCCTTAGTGTGTGAACCTATATCGCTTCCATAGAGACTGCCATTGGTCAATGGAATAGAACTATTAAAATAAGTGAATAAAATTTGATCCAATGATCATTAGACTACTTTTATCTATCAATTGGAAAGATTGTATAATATTTTTCAACTTACAATGTTCTTCTTATCAAAATGCATGAAAAAAGGAATCTATAGCTTTATAAAATATCTCCCAAAAATGTCATCTAGAAGTATTCCATAAAATTTTCTCTATCTATTAAGTGTCTATTCGGTGTTCCCTATCATCATCCTATATAGTTTTTCTGATGCACATTAATAAATTACGTGTCTAATTCACATTCTATCTGGTGAAAAAAACCCTCCTCACCTCACAACCTTCTTGAAAACTTTGTCCAATACTTTCTCTGCACGATACCCATGACTGATGATTTTGTATGATATATCTGATTGGATACTCTTCCTATTAAAAATTCTCACTGAACATCTATCCAGTGTTTTTCAAATTTAACCAAATGACACCCTAGTTAGAAACTCTCTAATTCTCAAACTTCTTTAACCTTTATCCTTATACACATATGAATAGTAGTTAAATCCCATACTATACTTGCATCCCCTTATGTTGGTCTTCTCTAACTAGAAAATTCAGGAACTCAAATTAGTAATCCTGCTCAAAGAAAAATTATATTGAAAATCAACCATTAATATGAATACATTCCAGGGTATTCTTAAATATTCATAAAGCTTTACAAAAACTAATTCATCCACCAACTTCTTAAAACCTCATTATCTTTAGTGTTAGTTTAATTTATTGAACTTACTTATCATAGCAAGTTAGGTGAACCTTAAATTACAAACATTGAATCACCATTTTTGGGGGCATTACCTTGTTTAGTTAAAGATTCTTGAAACTATGTCTAGTGGTAGATTATCTGGTGGGTTTTTTATTAATTACCCTATTTAGTTTCAATTCTCCACTTCTATATTATTTTATTTGTCTAAATTAATGTATTTGGTAACATTTTATTTTCTCAAAATTTTTTATGATGATTGGTTTTCAAAACTCAGTACTTTAAAACTTTTTCTATCCATCCATATAATGACATCGTGATTTTTTTCCTAATTCTCATTCGTCTAATCAAAATTTTTTCGATCACATGAATTTTATAATATCACACTAGTAGCTTCATTGATCATTCACCTTCTTTGTCTGATGGACTATATTTCAATTTTTCTTTTGATGATATTTGTTAGGATCTGTATGAACTATCCTTTTAGAATAGTGAATACATATATAACAAAACCAAAATTTAGTCTAGTGGTTATTCATTTGAAGGACTCAAACTGATTCCTTCATATCACAACTCCCTTCAAAATTTTGAACTTCATTTTGATTTTAAGATAATATTTTCATTTTGAACATCATATAAACTGTCTAAACAATATTCTCTTATACCTATGTTTTGAAAACTCTGGTCGTTGTCTGTGTGATGACATTGCTGAAAATTCTAAAGTGTTTTGTGATACAAAACTTGTCCCCTTTATTTGGATACAACATCCCTACTCCATATGGTATTGCAACTTCAACATTGTACAATATCTTGAATATAAAACTTCTTACACCATTGTACATCATACATTGTGTACCAGCATGTTCAAACTCATCAGTGGGGACTTAAAAATATTGTCCAACTGGTATGAATTTCCCTCATAAGTCCAGTGATATGAATATTGTAAAATCTATCTCTTTGGTCCATCTAGTACTTCAGTTTTCAATTTATACAATTGCTTGAAGTTTGACTTATCTACATTTCTATGTCGGGTGTAAAAATTTCACTCCACTAAATATGTATGAAAGTGTATAACTTCATCTTGTATTATGAGTTTCTTCATGTTCTTAGGAATATTAAAGACCATAAAATCATCTTCTAAATTAAGAAAATTTTCTTAACATATTTATGTAAACTTCCTTCACTTCCTCCAGTAGTTTGAAAGAAAATTTTTTCTTAACAATATTCCGTAACACATTATCATCTGTTTAAAAAAACAATTATAACAAGATATATTGACTACAAATTAAAAATTGTTAAAAAAATTTGAAAGGATTTTAAATCTCCCCTTTTGATTTTTTGAAAAAATTTACAATAAACTATTGCATTGTTTTATTAACAAAAAATTTCTCAAAATTTCTCAAAATTTTATCAAACAAAATACATTCTCAAAGAGAATATATTGACACCACACAACTATATAATGATTTTTTCGAAGTAATTCCATCCCTTAATGAAAAAATATATTTCTCCCATGATAAGATAAAATCAACAGAATTTTTTCTCACCCCATTTTTACGATAAATAAATCTTCAGATTTACATGATAAAGAGTTATACATCTTTTTATAACATTTTAATTACCCCCCATTTAAAAATATAAAACAAATATTGATGTTGGAAGCTTATTTATGAACTCTAGGAAGTATTGGGTGGAGGATGAACATGTAGTTTCATTCTCACTTTCTCATATATTTCATTTTACATATATTCTATGAAAACTATAACGACCCCGATATTTATAGAATAATAGTTTTTGGATTTTTAGTAATACTTATGAATAATATATTAATTTTAAGTTAAAGGGTATTCTTTTTTTGATAGTGTACTTGACATGAAACAATGGGATTCTCTAAAATCTTACATTGCACAAAACATTTAGTTATACTGAAAAATAATACATTATTATTATTATTATTTTAAATAGTAGTTAATTCCTAGATTTTGGAATGGAAGGAAAGAATAATATAAACTAAATTTTGAAATGTTTTTTACACATGTTTAAATGATGATTCATTTATTTCCAATTTTTTTAGAAATGGAAATAAAAATTAATTGAATATAATGTATGTGTTTTTATGAAAACCTATTTAAAAGAGAATAATTGTGTTTTCATATCACTCTTGGTGGATTTTTTATTTAATAAAAAACATAAGATATATATTCTATGTAATGTTTTAAATTAATCTTATCTGTTTTCTAGATATGATATAAGAACAGATTCATATTTTTTTGGATAAAATAAGTATTTTTATAAAAATGCAGTTTTACCGCCTTTTGATGGAGAACCCTTTTAAAATCTAGTTTTGACACCTTTATATGTTTTATTTGATGGAAAATAATTCTTATTTAGAATAGGAACACAAAAATTTACTTTGGTTGAAATTTTGGTATTTTTCTGCTAAAATTTATTTTTTAATGAATAATAAAAAATACTGTATTTTAATTCAAAATTACATTTTAATTTAATTTATTTATATAGATATATAGTAATTTTAATTAGTTTTAAAGTGTAATCGTATTATATTTTTTTTCATTTAATACAATTTTTATTGTTGTATGTAATTTCACTTTGAAATTGGACATAAACGCATGTCAATCTTTCGGTAGTTTTTACTTCTTAAAAACACGCTTTTTGGTTTTTACAATGAGAATTAATTTTAAATAAATTTCTAAAACTTCTATGTTTTGAATTTGAAAAAACGAATTCCATATTTATAATCAGGAGGTCTAAAATTTTTAAATAGGTAACTTTAAATTTTATCCATTATGAATAGCAACTTCAGTAAATATTTTATTTATCTTGGTTAAAGGGTAAATCTGGTAAATAAGGGTAAAAAATAATATTATAATAATATTAAATTAATCTAACACATGTCCTAACCCTATTGAATGAGATATTGTAGACCATGGTCATCCTTGGGTCGATTTGTGGACCCCATGGAGCCACTTTTGTGAGAAAATGACATTAAATTACTTTTAATTTAATGTTAATAAAAATATAACCTAAACATTTATCTTTTAGTAAGACAATTTTTATATGGGGTTATATAAGTTAACCTTTTGACTATTAATATGTATTAGAAATATAAAACTATTTAATATATCAAGTTATTTTATTTATTATTTTTAGACATAAAATGTAACAGCCCAAGATTTTATAAAAAAATATTCTTTTTAATTTTATTAATGTCTTGTGTTGTACGCTACACCAAAAGGAGCTTGCACAACACGCATCCTTGACTTGCCTTGCATTACATGCAATCACAACCTTCCTCGATAGCGTGTGTAGTACGCAATAATGAGTTTCACTAAACAACGATATTCTATTAAAATATTATTAAAACTAGTCGTTATGAATAGTAATAACCACTTTTTGAAATTCTGTAAATCTTATTTTTCAAAATGAACTTCATTTGTGGATTCGTAGTATCGAATTTAGCCTAAGGTGAAATTTTGGTACTTTTCAGATAACTTTCATATTCTGATGAATAGCGAAAATTACTAAATTATAATTAAAAACAATTTTTTTTAATAGAAATAATTAATAGTGATAAAACATTAATTTGAGTGGTTTTAAAATATATTTAGAATATATTTTTACAATTTAATACAATGTTGGTCATTGGATGTAATTTCACATTTAAACCAGACATAAACAAGTGTCAATCTTTTGATAGATATTGTTTCTTACAAACACGCTATTTGTTTTAACAGCGGGATTTAATTATAAAATTAATTAATGCAACATCTATGTTATGAATATGGTAAAATAGACTTCATTTTTGAATTCGGAATAAGAAATATAGCTTAGGATGAAATTTTGGCATTGTTCTGAAAAACATCAATTTTTGATAAATAGTGAAACTACTAAGTGGTAGGTTAAAAACTGAATTTTGCATAAAACTTAATTTTACCACTTCTGTGAATGGAATTTCGAAAATCCGACAGACACGGTTAATATCAAGGACTAAAATGTGGTTCAATGAGATGAAAATAATTTTTGGTGAATAGTAACTTTTTACTTTTTTTTACCACGGTTAATAGTAAATAGGGTAACTAAGGGTAAATATGATATTACTATTACCCTAACACATGTCCTAATTCTATTGGATAAGTGTAATTCGGCCAAAAACAACCTTATGAATATAATATGACCATTTAGGCCCACTTGGATCAGATTAGGACATTTATTATTATTTAATTCAAAGAAGAGTTAAAAGAGTTAAAATCAAGGTTTATTTACTAAATATTTTTTAATATGGGGTTATACATAAGATAAATTCGACTATAAATATTCATTAGAAAGCTAAATAGATTTCCTACATAATTATATTTTATTTATAATTTTTAGACTTTAAATAAATTAATCTATTTTTGACACAACGATGATGCAGTAATTACCCTTTTAAGGAAATATTAACATAATTGATGTTATAAATGCTCAAATGAATGTAATTTAAGACTTTTTATGAATTAAACTAATTTTCTAGGTTACTATGATGTATTAGTGTTGATTTAATCAACTTGGTTCGAACATATAATTCTGGTATGACTTTCAAAAAAATCATATATCAAATAGTGTCAAAATTGACACAAAATAGTTTTTAAATCAAATATTATATTATTAATTGTTATTTTATTCCTAAAAATCTAAGGTTCGGCCGAATAACTTAGATAAGGATATATATATTAATAATAAACAATTTGGGGTTCGTTTGTCATGTTATAGTAAGTTTATTAACCATATAGTGAAAGAAAACAAAAAGACACGGTAAAAGTTAAATTATTTAACTTAGAGTTAAATCTAATTGATAAGGTTAAAATAATAACCTAAACTTGTCTAAATCCTATTGGTTGATAGGATTTCGACCCATCCCCACTTTAGCTTCGAAATAAGACCATTTGGAACCATTATAAACCGATTTTGACATTAATATAAAATAATATTTTGAGGTATTCCTAAGGTGCCCCTCTCCTCCCTTATAAAAGGACACCTCCTCCCCCTCCTCCTCACACCAATTTGAGCACTCAAGCTCGGAAAACCCCTGACAAAATCTCTTCTCCACTTCCCTAGAAACATCCTAGAGGTTCTGGTCTTCCTCAAAGACCAATTTTAGTGCCCTAAGAGGAGGTCTCAAAGAGGCGCTTCAAAGAAGAGGTAATTACCGTTACCAATTCATTCATCCTTATTTCTTCTTCCACTTCTTCTTCTTAGGTTGTTTCATTATGAAGTAATAACATCAGTATCACTCATATACTGATATGTTATTATAAGTATGAAACAACCCTATTTCACCATCTATCCATCCTACGGAAAAAGAAATCACCGCGCGTGCGTACGTACGGAATACCGTCTCCACGCCGTGGTGTAATCTATTTTCCACCACCACCTTACATGGATGGGTATAATGGTTTAAAGAATAACTATACATAGTTATTACAACATCATATTGATTCTGATATATTTTATAATCCACTCCAATTCAGTTCAATATTTATGGAAATGATATCATCGCTCGTGCGTACGTACGGACTACCGTCTCCACGACGCGATGAGATTCATTCTCCATGTTAACCATTTAAGAATGATTATAAAGTATATATAAGAAATAATAATGAAATATATGACATTATAAAGCTACTGGATTTATGTATATATATATATATGTATGTCATCTACTTACTTCCATTTCAAGACAATAAGGAAAGAAAAACAGCGTTCATGCGTACGTACGGACTACCGTCTCCATGAACGGTGTTTTTCATTTTATTTATCTATCTATTATATATATATATACTGAATATATATGATATATAAATCATATTTTATATTCTGGAAGTAATTAAATCATGATATAAGTAATAATGATGTCAAGAACAACAAGTCAAAACACCTACGATAAATGAAACGATTTTATCCAAAACGCTTCTTTAACATGGAATTTACAAAAGAACGGGTAATATAATGTCATAAGTGAACCATATATGATATCATAACAATGAATATGATTCTGTAATAAGTCAATGACATTATTTAAATCATTATACAGGAGGTTCGGACACATACGAAGCAAATTGGACCTAAGGTAAGGGAAATATCACAATCTCATTTTTATCCGAGATTGTTTATTCGTAAGTATTTACTGGGGTGTATTTTATCATCCACATCCATGTTCCCTCAATATGAAATATTGTTTCCATCCACTTGCAATAGTTTAAATCCAATTTTACCCTTAGGTGAGTTTTTAGTAAAGAATATGAAAAGAATCTTTTGTCGTTTTTCCGTACGAGGTACTTTTTGACTTTTCCGACAAAAGTACGAAGAATGTTTTTTTTTAAACTTATACGGCATGAATGGATTTTTAAAACATTATTTCCAAGAAGCTTCCTTTACAAGTTTTCAAGTTTATTTTTAATCAACTTCTTTTATTTTAAAGTTTTATGACATGTTATGAAAGGAAAAATGTTTTTGAAGTAGAAAGGATATTTTCCTCAAGAATGAAGTTCAAGTGTTTTATCAAAATTATTTTCCATCTAAGATAATAAAGGGTTCTGTTTTTATCCCTTTAATTACATTGATTTGATTATGTTGTGAGGGGATTATTTTTATGAATTCATTTGCCTTATAAGATTTATTTTATGATGTCATGATGTTTCAAGAATCCCATTTTTGTTACATGTGTTATGCGATGATGTATGATTTATGATTATGTGGCACACATAAGAAAGGATTCATTATAAGATGGGTGGGACCTATATCTCCCTCCAATGCATTGGGTAAAGATTTTATATCTCATGAGATAGACATGGCTGGAATGGTAGGTTATACCGGTTCAGTGAAACAGGACTGAAACGAGGGTTACTCGATTCAGAAAGGGACTTTGTCCACTAAGATAGTCTTGGCAATGAGTCATGACTAACAAGAAATGATTTTCCATGATTATGTGTGCATGCCACAAAGTTTCAAGTTTCATGTTATGATTATGGTGATCTCATTTTCACTTCTATTATTTGTTACATGTTAAGATATTATGATCTCTTTTGCAGGTTATGATTTTCAAAAAGATATGATATGATTTTTATTTCTTTTGTATGCCCTTACTGAGCATTTGAGCTCACCCTTTTATGTTTTCTTTTCCCCAGGATATAAAGAAAGGTTTTAGGTAAAAAAAAAGAAGATCTTTATGGGAGATGTTGAAGATCTTTCACCACGATTAGAAGATTATAGTCTGAGTTTCCAAAGACACTAAACTATTACGATCCTTATGTGTGTGTTTTTGTTATGTACTAAGTATTCCGCAAATGTAATGTAATGTCCATGTACATCACGATACGGGTCTCTACAGTTGGTATCAGAGGAAAGGTTTAGTCAACCTTTGGAAACTAGGATGTGAAAACGTTAGTGAGATCCTTAGAGATATTTCTAAGGTATGTCTAGGGATGTCCCTAAGGATACGTATACGTATAGGATAGTCCTAGAACTATGGTAATGATCTTAGAATTAAACCTAAGATGTTAGATATTGAAGGTACTCCCCCTTTATTATGTTGTTTTCCCTAGCATGATTTTTTCCTCTCACACTATTCTTTTTGGGTTTTAGAAAATGGCTGGAAACAAGATGATTCACAATAATGGAGGATATGATGGACAATGGAATGATATTCTTCATAATGAAATGGGATTTGGAAGTCCAAACATCATTATTATGCCGAATCAACAATCTCATAATATGATCAATAAAGTAAAATTTGGTAAGTTTCCTGACTCGGCTAATAAGAGAAAGATGTAGTTTCATGATGATCATAGAGGAAAGAAAGTTCAATTTCCCCTATGTAATTCATGTGGGAAGAGGCATCAAGGAGAATGTTTTAAAGGAACTGGAAGATGCTTTGGGTGTGGAAAAGAAGGACACAAAGCAAGTAAGTGCAAAGGAAAAGGTTCAGTTAACACCATGGATGAGGATAATGGTATTTCTACGACATCAACAATGGTTAAATGCTTTAAATGTGGAACGTACGGGAATTATGCAAACCAATGCCCTAAGGGAAAGTCTCATGAAGAGAATCAGTATGGTCGTATGGGAAGTATTTATGTTGATGATGATGAAGAAACTACAAATGATATGTGAGATGAAAGAAATGTTGAAGCTCGATCAATGGTCTAAGAATGTAGTGGAATGATTACATGTTTATCATGTGTAATGTTGTATAAGTAATCTCATAGAATAAGGAGACATCTAAGGATTGTTACACTGTTGTCTTTCCTTAAGTTTTGAAAGTGTATGATGAATGGTATCAGTAACCATGAAAGGTTATTCAGATACTTTTGGAAAGTAGATGATAAGTGCATAATGAAAGGATAAGAAGATAATGAGATGTTTGATTGTATTCATGAGCTCATGATTGATATAAGGACTAAGTGATATCATGGTTTGAGTATATAGAATTTTGAGGATTTTGGTATGTGGAAAGTGTTAACTTTTAACTGCACTCATGTTTTCACTAATGTATTCAAGAGAATACACGATTAAGGACTTTGAATGTTTGGAATGTGAGCAACAAGACATATCTTAGGATATGTGGGGATCAACGACAGTATTAAATCTCTGGTAATCGTTGTCACTATATTATGAGAGTGGACTGCAGTATTATGTATAAGACTAAATATTAGACTGGATTATGTTGGACATAAGTTAGTATTGTTTAAGGATAGAAGATTTTCGATGTTATAGTAACGTAGTTTTAGAAAAAGGGACAACCTGCAGGACGGGCGACAGCCCATCGCTTCGGACAAGGCTGTAGGAATCGAACCCACAACCAAAGTGCGACTGGCCTTTATCGCCTACCACTGGCCTACAGGAAGTCCCTGTTTAGTAGAAACTAGTTTTATTATATTAAGCAGTATGATATATGAAGTATAAGTCCATTTTAGGAACTATATATGATTAATCTCACTATAGAATGACTTATGTATATTTAATAACTTTTGCTTACCTTTTGTTTGAGACAGATGGAATGACCCGTCATTCTATCACATGATCTGCTAACACTTCACGAATAATAAATTCAACTTCATTTATTTAAGAGATGAAGTGGAAATTGTTCAAGGCACGAACAACAGTGATATTGTATCAAAATAAAGTAAGTATTTATTCTAATTCAAATTTTCAACTTTAGGGAAATGATCATGAAAACCAAAAATGTTGTCCTAGTGATCTTATACCTGATGAATCAGATGGTACCTTAGATCGTCACAAATTTATGGATTTGTGATTACTGGCTTTTCCATAGCCATGTTCTCTACCACTCTCCATCAGAACATGATGGTTAGATTTCTCTTCCATATCCATATTTTCACCTATGTGGAAACCCAGTGATTAGTTTATTTGGGTAATCGTTACATTTCATACTTTAGTTTTTAAAGCCAAGTTTTGTTATTCCCTTTTACGATGTGGGTTTCTATTAAAGAAACTTTCAAATAGTAAACCATTTATAACCCCGACGAATTTCGAGGGCGAAATTCATTTTAAGGGGGGTAGAATGTAACAGCCCAAGATTTTATAAAAAAATATTCTTTTTAATTTTATTAATGTCTTGTGTTGTACGCTACACCAAAAGGAGCTTGCACAACACGCATCCTTGACTTGCCTTGCATTACATGCAATCACAACCTTCCTCGATAGCGTGTGTAGTACGCAATACTGAGTTTCACTAAACAATGATATTCTATTAAAATATTATTAAAACTAGTCGTTATGAATAGTAATAACCACTTTTTGAAATTCTGTAAATCTTATTTTTCAAAATGAACTTCATTTGTGGATTCGTAGTATCGAATTTAGCCTAAGGTGAAATTTTGGTACTTTTCAGATAACTTTCATATTCTGATGAATAGCGAAAATTACTAAATTATAATTAAAAACAATTTTTTTTAATAGAAATAATTAATAGTGATAAAACATTAATTTGAGTGGTTTTAAAATATATTTAGAATATATTTTTACAATTTAATACAATGTTGGTCATTGGATGTAATTTCACATTTAAACCAGACATAAACAAGTGTCAATCTTTTGATAGATATTGTTTCTTACAAACACGCTATTTGTTTTAACAGCGGGATTTAATTATAAAATTAATTAATGCAACATCTATGTTATGAATATGGTAAAATAGACTTCATTTTTGAATTCGGAATAAGAAATATAGCTTAGGATGAAATTTTGGCATTGTTCTGAAAAACATCAATTTTTGATGAATAGTGAAACTACTAAGTGGTAGGTTAAAAACTGAATTTTGCATAAAACTTAATTTTACCACTTCTGTGAATGGAATTTCAAAAATCCGACAGACACGGTTAATATCAAGGACTAAAATGTGGTTCAATGAGATGAAAATAATTTTTGGTGAATATTAACTTTTTACTTTTTTTTACCACGGTTAATAGTAAATAGGGTAACTAAGGGTAAATATGATATTACTATTACCCTAACACATGTCCTAATTCTATTGGATAAGTGTAATTCGGCCAAAAACAGCCTTATGAATATAATATGACCATTTAGGCCCACTTGGATCAGATTAGGACATTTATTATTATTTAATTCAAAGAAGAGTTAAAAGAGTTAAAATCAAAGTTTATTTACTAACAAATTTTTAATATGGGGTTATACATAAGATCAATTCGACTATAAATATTCATTAGAAAGCTAAAAAGATTTCCTAAATAATGATATTTTATTTATAATTTTTAGACTTTAAATAAATTAATCTATTTTTGACACAACGATGATGCAGTAATTACCCTTTTAAGGAAATATTAACATAATTGATGTTATAAATGCTCAAATGAATGTAATTTAAGACTTTTTATGAATTAAACTAATTTTCTAGGTTACTATGATTTATTAGTGTTGATTTAATCAACTTGGTTCGAACATATAATTCTGTTATGACTTTCAAAAAAATCATATATCAAATAGTGTCAAAATTGACACAAAATAGTTTTTAAATCAAATATTATATTATTAATTGTTATTTTATTCATAAAAATCTAAGGTTCGGCCAAATAACTTAGATAAGGATATATATATTAATAATAAACAATTTGGGGTTCGTTTGTCATGTTATAGTAAGTGTATTAACCATATAGTGAAAGAAAACAAAAAGACACGGTAAAAGTTAAATTATTTAACTTAGAGTTAAATCTAATTGATAAGGTTAAAATAATAACCTAAACTTGTCTAAATCCTATTTTTTGATAGGATTTCGACCCATCCCCACTTTAGCTTCGAAATAAGACCATTTGGAACCATTATAAACCGATTTTGACATTAATATAAAATAATATTTTGAGGTATTCCTAAGGTGCCCCTCTCCTCCCTTATAAAAGGACACCTCCTCCCCCTCCTCCTCACACCAATTTGAGCACTCAAGCTCGGACAACCCCTGCCAAAATCTCTTCTCCACTTCCCTAGAAACATCCTAGAGGTTCTGGTCTTCCTCAAAGACCAATTTTAGTGCCCTAAGAGGAGGTCTCAAAGAGGCGCTTCAAAGAAGAGGTAATTACCGTTACCAATTCATTCATCCTTATTTCTTCTTCCACTTCTTCTTCTTAGGTTGTTTCATTATGAAGTAATAACATCAGTATCACTCATATACTGATATGTTATTATAAGTATGAAACAACCCTATTTCACCATCTATCCATCCTACGGAAAAAGAAATCACCGCGCGTGCGTACGTACGGAATACCGTCTCCACGCCGTGGTGTAATCTATTTTCCACCACCACCTTACATGGATGGGTATAATGGTGTAAAGAATAACTATACATAGTTATTACAACATCATATTGATTCTGATATATTTTATAATCCACTCCAATCCAGTTCAATATTTATGGAAATGATATCATCGCTCGTGCGTACGTACGGACTACCGTCTCCACGACGCGATGAGATTCATTCTCCATGTTAACCATTTAAGAATGATTATAAAGTATATATAAGAAATAATAATGAAATATATGACATTATAAAGCTACTGGATTTATGTATATATATATATATGTATGTCATCTACTTACTTCCATTTCAAGACAATAAGGAAAGAAAAACAGCGTTCATGCGTACGTACGGACTACCGTCTCCATGAACGGTGTTTTTCATTTTATTTATCTATCTATTATATATATATATATACTGAATATATATGATATATAAATCATATTTTATATTCTGGAAGTAAGTAAATCATGATATAAGTAATAATGATGTCAAGAACAACAAGTCAAAACACCTACGATAAATGAAACGATTTTACCCAAAACGCTTCTTTAACATGGAATTTACAAAAGAACGGGTAATATAATGTCATAAGTGAACCATATATGATATCATAACAATGAATATGATTCTGTAATAAGTAAATGACATTATTTAAATCATTATACAGGAGGTTCGGACACATACGAAGCAAATTGGACCTAAGGTAAGGGAAATATCACAATCTCATTTTTATCCGAGATTGTTTATTCGTAAGTATTTACTGGGGTGTATTTTATCATCCACATCCATGTTCCCTCAATATGAAATATTGTTTCCATCCACTTGCAATAGTTTAAATCCATTTTTACCCTTAGGTGAGTTTTTAGTAAAGAATATGAAAGGAATCTTTTGTCGTTTTTCCGTACGAGGTACTTTTTGACTTTTCCGACAAAAGTACGAAGAATGTTTTTTTTAAACTTATACGGCATGAATGGATTTTTAAAACATTATTTCCAAGAAGCTTCCTTTACAAGTTTTCAAGTTTATTTTTAATCAACTTCTTTTATTTTAAAGTTTTATGACATGTTATGAAAGGAAAAATGTTTTTGAAGTAGAAAGGATATTTTCCTCAAGAATGAAGTTCAAGTGTTTTATCAAAATTATTTTCCATCTAAGATAATAAAGGGTTCTGTTTTTATCCCTTTAATTACATTGATTTGATTATGTTGTGAGGGGATTATTTTTATGAAGTCATTTGCCTTATAAGATTTATTTTATGATGTCATGATGTTTCAAGAATCCCATTTTTCTTACATGTGTTATGCGATGATGTATGATTTATGATTATGTGGCACACATAAGAAAGGATTCATTATAAGATGGGTGGGACCTATATCTCCCTCCAATGCATTGGGTAAAGATTTTATATCTCATGAGATAGACATGGTTGGAATGGTAGGTTATACCGGTTCAGTGAAACAGGACTGAAACGAGGGTTACTCGATTCAGAAAGGGACTTTGTCCACTAAGATAGTCTTGGCAATGAGTCATGACTAACAAGAAATGATTTTCCATGATTATGTGTGCATGCCAAAAAGTTTCAAGTTTCATGTTATGATTATGGTGATCTCATTTTCACTTCTATTATTTGTTACATGTTAAGATATTATGATCTCTTTTGCAGGTTATGATTTTCAAAAAGATATGATATGATTTTTATTTCTTTTGTATGCCCTTACTGAGCATTTGAGCTCACCCTTTTATGTTTTCTTTTCCCCAGGATATAAAGAAAGGTTTTAGGTAAAAAAAAGAAGATCTTTATGGGAGATGTTGAAGATCTTTCACCACGATTAGAAGATTATAGTCCGAGTTTCCAAAGACAGTAAACTATTACGATCCTTATGTGTGTGTTTTTGTTATGTACTAAGTATTCAGCAAATGTAATGTAATGTCCATGTACGTCAAGATACGGGTCTCTACATAAAATATATAAATATATTTATGACACGATGATGATGTAGTGATTTTCTTATTAATGAAAGATTTAAATAAATGAGATTATAAATATTAAAATAAATTTATTTTGGAACTTTTTATTCCATATAGAAATTTTATGTATTATTATAACTTGTTATATTTTAATTGAAGAAGTATTTTTTAATGAATCATGTTTTTGTAGATTTTTAAAAAGTCAGGATATGAATAGTATAAAAATTTCCATAAATGAGTTATTAAAACAATAAGTATTTTATTAGATGAAATAATAGTCCTAAAAAATATAATATTTAGATAAATGAATTATAAAATGTTTAACATTTAATTAATTAACTAATTTAGTTTCTATTGGCATTTTATGGTAAATATATTAACCATATAGTATGAATATATGAGAAGACATGTTAATAGTTAAATTAGTTAACTAAGGGTTAATGATAAATGATAAGGTTAAATTTAAAAACAAAATAAATATAAGACCTATTTTTTGAGAGTATATCAAAAAATACTCATATTATATTCTAATTAAATTATTTTTGGTCCTTTTAGAAATCGAAATGCAGTTTATAATAAAACAATCTTTCAAGACATTCCTAAAGTACCCCTCCTCCCTCTTACAAAATGCCACCAACTCTAACCCCTTACTCACACCTCTAATGCCCCTTGTATCATCCATAATATACTAAAATAATCTCCCAATATACCTTTATTCCTCCTAGAAGCCATACCTTAGGCATAAGGTAATTAAAGAAATAATTTTGGCTCAAATCAAAGGGAGTTACCCATTTTAAGAGGTAGAGTCTTCTCTAAAGTTCCTTTCAAATATTGTACTACTTCAATCCCTATTCTATTCTTATTATTTTATTACATAACAAAAAAAAGTATCTTCAATATACTTGATTTTGTTTAGGAGAATTATTCTAACTACACTTACACACACCTCCATCTAATGGATTTAGAACATACTGTTTCTGTGGACGGCGAACTACTGCCTTACGAAACGATGATTGTTCAATTATCTTCTGCCGCCTCTTATGGTGGCCATTATGATAGAAATGTATTTATATGATATATATTATGTTTATATTTTCTTTATTCTTCTGTAAATTTTATTTACAATATACCTTTATTCTTTTCATGATGTGTAAATATGATAATTTCATTTGAGGAAGTGCGGACTACCGCCCCTTCAAAGTGATATGAATCAATCATACTATCAATGGAATGTATAAAGGCTGGCATTAAAAAACTAATATAACCTATATAAAACATGATATTATACTGTATTTATAATATACCTATGTATCATTAAGTTTTCATTCAATTAAATATGAAATAGAAACGAAATTAACATTCATGCGTACGTAAGACTTACCATCTCCATGAACAATGCATTTAATTTCTTATCTCCAAATTTTATGGAATATTATAAATACATATATACTGGATATATATGATATATATACAAATAATATTCTTGAGATAACAGAATTTTGACAACATGGACAAATAGTAATTATAATAAGATCATTTTCGACTCAAGTACCCAATATCGACAAAATAACCGATATTAACTTAATTAATTATGTAATTTTTAAAATGTGGTAATAAGTGATATAAGAGGAATAATAAACTTTAAAATGGTTATGAAGCAAGTAGAAATTAACTTATGTTTATTATTCAAGAAATTGAATAATGAACAATTCAATTCGGACACGTGGTACATGACTTCGTCTCAATCTCCTTTCATTGAGGCATATTTAGAAAATATATAATTTCTTCTTTTATACGTTGTATAATAAAACCTTTTGACATTTAATTTTATTTGAGGGAAATATTTTTTCTATGAAGTTTTTTACTAAATAACCAAAGGAATGTTTTTAATGTATGTGACGACAATGAACTCTCCACCACCATAATCATTATTTGGCTTCCTCTATAACCCTTAATATTTTTAAAAGGAAAATAAATCCCTTATTCACTTTTTGGATGTTTTGGAATTGAAAATGGGTTTTGTAATGTATTGTGTATTTCAATATCTTGAAATGATTTTTTTGATTGAAAATTAAATTCTATTACTGAAATTTTGATATTTCTAATATTCTATGTGTTATGATTTTGTAATGGTACTTGTACATTTGATGGGTGGTTACGTGATAAACCATTGACGGGTGGTTACTTGATAAACAAATGTCTGGTTGTTTCATGATAAGCCAAGGATATGTGGTTATGTTATAACCTCCAATGCATTGGGTATGGAAGTCGGCCGTATGGATATTCCATTTAGTGATATGTCAGGAAGTCAGCTATATTGTTATTCTATATAAGTATGTTTATGTCCCAAGTGAGTTTTAAATGATATAATTTGTTTTCTATGGGATTTAAGGTATTCTTTTGGTTATAAAAATGGTAAGCAATGAGATTATATTCAGTGAAGTTTTTTTTCTACTTCTTTAAGGTGAAAATTATTACATTATGACAAAATATTCATGGTTTACATGTTGTTTTGAAAAACTAATAGTTTTCTTTCTTTATGTATCCCTTACTGAGCTTTTAATGCTCATCCCAAGTTTTGAAATATTTTTCACAAAATTTAAATATGAATAGGGTCAAGTATGGGATCAAGAAAATGTCATGTTGTCTAAAACATGGAACTTGAAATGATTCTTTTTCTAATAGTTTTTTGTTTTATGAAAAAAATGGATAGTGAGAAGAAGTGTCTACTTGAAATATTAAAGTTGTTATATATAAGTTATGACTTAATTATATAAATCTATAAAATTGAAAAGATCCTCAATGTGAATTATTAACTTGAATCAATATTATTTAATGTTTAAGGCTATGTCCTTACAGTTGGTATCAGAGGTAGGATTAGATAACATTAGAGGTTAGGGTGTTATTTAAGAATAAGTGACATAAACATAATGGTTAGCATATTTGAAAGAGTCCTAGTTATTTTAGATAAATTGAATCAGTTTAAGATAACATTGATAAGTATATATTAGTATTTACCCTGATCATAAAATATTATATGATGATTTTACTAATATACTAACACTATCCTTTTTGGTTTTAGAAAATGGTTGGATCTAGAAGGCACCAAAGTAACAAAGGATATGAAGAAAACTCTGACGGTTTTCAGAATAAGAAACCAGAAGAAATGGGAGATGCAATGAGAACTCTAGTGGTTATTCTCAACCAACTATCAAGAGCCTTGATTAAACACATGTACTTTAGTAATTTATATAAGGCATCGTATATGTGAGAAACAAATCCCTATGGAAGTTCATGTAATAATGATAAAGGTAAGTGTATTCAATAACCTATGGGTCAAGGATATATAAAGAAACACCTAGGAAAATTCTTCAAAGGGATGAGAAGATTCTATATATGCGGTAATGAAGGTCATAAAGCAATAACCTTCCATGGAAAAAGGAATTGTCTAGTAGACATCAGGAAAGGGAAAAAAGTTATTTCTGAGTGATCAATTAAATGTTTTAAATGTGGTGTGCATGGTCATTATACAAATTGTAACGACCCGAAATTTTGAATAAATATTGTTTCCTAATTTTTTGTGTTATTTTTTTTATACTCAACAAAACTGTTTCATTGGATAACATGAGTATAATTAAAACGAGACTGTTGGGTTTTGATTGTTATATGACCATTGGTCAATATGACCGCTAGAAACTAAACATTTCGATATTTGACTCTAAATACAAGTGATCTTGGTTAATTAATATAGAAAGAAGATTTGATGGCCTCACCCAGTAGTCTTGGACCAATCGAAGCCCATCTAACAGAACTTGGGAAGGAGGTAGCACCAATGGTCTTTTCTCTGGACCAAACCCAAGCCGAACTTCATCGTATGAAGCTAGAACGGAATCGCCTTCACAAGAAGTTAAAACTGATAGAAATTACTACTCGTGTGATGTTGGTCGAGCCTCCCTTGGATTCTCTCACCTTAGCACACCTTACACTTAGGTCCTATGCTGGTGTGATAAGGGGCTATGTAAGGAGACGGTAACTACCATGTGTAATCCTTTGTCTTAAATAAAATTTTTGATTTCTTCTTATGATGAAGTTTATTAATTTTCAAATTTCTGGATAAATATAGTATGCATATTTTGGTGAATTTTAGAGAAAGTATATTTTAAAAAATGTTTATGTAAACCTTAAATAATTAAAAATGTGTAATGATTTTCAAAAAATGGTCTTCTACAATTATGTTCAGTACGAAATTTAGAGTCTAATAAGATCAACTTAATTTTTGATGAATAGTAAATTATGAATAGTGATTTTATGCTTAGGATTAGTAATGTGACCAAATGGATTAGTAATCTCACTTAAATAAAGTATTAATATAATATAGGCACCTTGATTAAGTAATGTGATTCAATAATATGGTTAAATAACGGTTTCATAAATTATTAGTCAAGTATTAGTTTTTTTGGGTGAATAGTGTTTTTTAATTAAAAATTAAATTAAAAATATTTAGAAAATTATTTTTATAAAATGGATTTCATTTTTGAACTCAGAGCATCGATATTATGTTAAGGTAATTTTTGGGGATTTTTCTGAAAAAATGAATTTTCGGTGAATAGTGTATTTATTTAAAAATAAAATTAAAAATATTTAGAAAATTATTTTTATAAAATGGAGTTCCTTTTTCAAATCAGAGCATCAATATTTGGTTAAGGTGAAATTTTGGGATTTTTCTGAGAAAGTTGAATTTTCGATGAATAGTGAAAATACAGTTTTTAAGTTACGGGTGTTTAATGACATCATTAAATGATGTATTAAGTATGTAAACAATATGGTTGACTTATGAATAGTAAGATAAGTTATGAGGTGTCCCAAGTGTCCAATACCATGGGAAAATACCATGGGCAAGCCCATGGTTTTTCCAAAACCACTAATGAGGTGTCCCATGGCCATTAATGCATTGTCCCCTCACTTTCTTTATAAATACCAAGCCATCCTCTCATCCATTCGACTCCAAACTATCCCCCAATGAAGCTCTGGTCTCATTACCTCTCAAGGAATCCTTCCAAGGTGCCCCCAAGCCCTCAAGGTCCCAACCTTTGAGTTTTAAGAGTTACGTTTTAAGGTAAGGGATCCTACATCTCTCTTTCTTTTCAAGTAATCTCTTTTATGTCATTTCTTTTATGCTCCATGCTATTATGTTGGAGGATGTTATTTTATATTCATCCTACTGTCTTTTTTATTATCATATGATGATAGACCCCCTCTTGCTCTCATCATTTCATTTTAAGAATGTTAAAGTGGCGTCATTAAGCTGCCGAATTTTTAAGGGATTCTTTCACCCTTCTCAAGTTCTACTTTCAGGTCAAGTATTTCAAGTTCCTTTTTATTTTGTTGGGGTATGATCTATAAATATATCATACTAATATTTTATGTTAATATAAAGAGAGACCCAATTTGATCTCTTCAATTCAGTATTTTTAAGTTTAAAGTGGCGCCGTTAGGCTGCTGAATTTTTAAGGGATTCGTTCACCTTTCTCATTTTTCAAAGTTCTACTTTCATGTCAAGTATTTCAAGTTCCTTTTTATTTTGTTGGGGTATGATATCTATATCTATCATACTGATATTTTATGTTCATATGATGAGAGACCCTATTTTATCTCTTCAATTCAGTATTTTGATGTTTCAAGTGGCGCCGTTAGGCTGACAAATTTTTATAAGAGAAATCTTATTTTTGTCTTCCTTTCATGTTCTTCATTTCATATGGTATATCTTTAAAATTTCATTACCATGTTCATATATCCTTCATATTCTGTCCCTATACTGTTTTATGGGTCATTTATGAATGTTTGACCCATGTCCCCTATCTTTTCAATGTTTTCTAAAACCCCGAAACATAGTTATTATGCTACAGAATTTCCGTCTCAAAATGTCTCTCTCTCTTGTTCTAATGTTCTTTTATTTTATTAAGAGAATAATCAAAGCTCTCTCTTCTATAGTGGTATTCACATATATACCAAAATTTTCTATTTTAAATTCTAGGATTTACATACATGAGACCCACCTTCCATTTCTGTGGGTTTTAAAGTGACACAAAGATCATATCTTTAAAGCAGTTTTTAAATAGTTATGATTATGAAATGAAACCCATTCCTTTTATGCTATATGGGTTGTTTATGAAATGATTGATGATGATATATGTGGCTCACATGATAATAAAGACATGTCAAGGGAGCGCCCTGATAGCGCTCCAATGCATTGGGTAAAGACTTAATCTCTAGAGATAACTATTTTTTAACGACGCCTTGGTGAATAACCTTGGTAATTTTTAATGACACCTTGGGGATGGACCTTGGTGAAATAGAAATGATTGTCAATATTAAATGTTGTATCCACATATTCAAGTTATGAAAAACATTATTTTTATTATGATATGCCTCATGATTTCTTTCTCATGCCTTAAAGTTCTTTTTCATGACATTGTTGATGTATCTCAAATTCGCATGTTAAATGTTTCCCCTTGTTTCCCTTACTTGGACTTCTGCTCACCCTTTCTTTTGATGTGTGTCCCTAGGTTATGAGATGCAGTAATGAACCTAGGATGGACATAAAGATAATCCTTTCAAGTGTTTAAGAAGAATGTTTTATGTTTTCCTGTTTTAAGTTCCTGGTTTAAAAGACACTAAACCTTAATGATCATCGGTTTTTGTAAAATGTAATGAAAGTTTATGTGATAAAAAGGTGGGATGCTATAGTTGGTATCAAAGGATGGTTTAGTTATTTGTGTAAATTAGGATATGAAAACGTTAGGAAGAACCCTATAGAAAAGTTTAAATATAGGAAACCTTCCTGGTATTTTGGTGAGTATTGAGTAAGGGGTTTCCAAGAAAATACATCCTTGTCTGGATACGAGCAGGTAGAGGTGGATCTGGCATAGATGTACATAGGGGTAAAACCCAAAAACACCACTTTGAGGTAGACTCGAACATGAACTGGTACACGACAACGGGCCTTGCTGCACTCTTGGTTACGACACTCCCGGGGGATATGCTTTGGTAAATTCATAAGCTTAGTTTGAACCATTATTAAAGGAACAATGTAACACCCGAGATTTTTATGAGTAATATTTTGTTTTTATGTTATATATATATCATCAAAGGAATCTTTCACTACACACTAGCTTGGCTTACTTTACACGCAATCGCAACCTTCCTCGATAGCTTGCGTTGTACGCAATACCGAGTTTCACTAAATGACGATATGCTATTAAAATATTATTTAAAATAGCCGTTATGAATAGTAATAACCACTTTTTGAAATTTTATCTTTCAAAATGGACCTCATTTTTGGATTTGGAATACCGAAATTAGCCTAGGGTGAAATTTTGGTATTTTTCTGAAAACTTTCAATTTTTGATGAATAGTGAAACCACTAAATTGTAGGTTAAAAACTGAATTTTGCATAAAACCTAATTTTACCACTTCTGTGAATGGAATTTCGAAACTCCGACAGACGCGGTTGATATTAGAAAGTAAAATTTGGTTCAATGAGATAAAAATAATTTTTTGGTGAATAGTAACTTTTAACTTTTTTTACCGCGATTAATAGTAAATAGGGTAACTAAGGGTAAATATGATATTACTATTACCCTAACACATGTCCTAATTCTATTGGATAAGTGTAATTCAACCAAAAACAACCTTATGAATATAATATGACCATTTAGGTCCACTTGGACTAGATTATGACATTTAATATTATTTTATTTAATGAATAGTTAAAATAGTTAAAATCAAAGTTTAATAACTAAAACATTTTTAATATGGGGTTATACATAAGAAAAATTCGACTATAAATATTCATTAGAAATATAAATAGATTTCCTACATAATGATATTTTATTTATAATTTTTAGACTTTAAATAAATTAATTGATTTAGGACACAACGATGATGCAGTAATTACCCTTTTACGGAAATGTTAACTTAATTGATGTTATAAATGATCAAATAAATGTAATTTGAGTCTTTTTATGAATTCCACTAATTTTCTAGGTTACTATGATATATTAGTGTTTATTTAATCAACTTGGTTCGAACATATAATTCTGTTATGACTTTCACAAAAATCATATATCAAATAGTGTCAAAATTGACACAAAATTGTTTTTAAAACAAATATTATATTATTAATTTTTATTTTATTCCTAAAAATCTAAGGTTCGGCCAAATGACTTAGATAAGGATATATATATTAATAATAAACAACTTGGGGTTCTTTTGGCATGTTATAGTAAGTGTATTAACCATAAAGTGTAAGAAAACAAAAAGTCACGGTAAAAGTTAAATTATTTAACTTAGAGTTAAATCTAATTGATAAGGTTAAAATAATAACCTAAAATTGTCTAATTCTTATTGGTTGATAGGATTTCTACCCATCCCCACTTTACCTTCGAAATGAGACCCTTTGGAACCATTATAAACCGATTTTGACTTTAATATAAAATAATATTTTGATATATTCCTAAGGTGCCCCTCTCCTCCCTTATAAAAGGGCACCTCCTCCCCCTCCTCCTCACACCAATTTTAGCACTCAAGCTCGGCCAAACCCTGCCAAAATCCCTTCTCCACTTCCCTAGAATAATCCTAGAGGTCCTGGTCTTCTTCAAAGACCAATATTAGTTCCCTAAGTGGAGGATTCAAAGAGGTGTTTCAAAGAAGAGGTAATATCCATTACCGATCTTTTCAATTTCTTTCTTCTTCAACTTCTTATTCTTTAGTTGTTTCATGATAAAGTAATAACATAAATATTACTTACATACTGATATGTTATTATAAATATGAAACAACCCTAATTCACCTTCTATCCATCCTACGGAAAAATGAAATCACCGCGCGTGCGTATGTAGGGAATATCGTCTCCACGCCGTCGTGTACTCTATTTTCCACCATCACCTTACAAGGATGGGTATAATGGTGTAATGAGTAACTATATATGATTATTATAAAGTGATATTGATACTTAAATAGTATAAATACACTTAAATACAATTCCACGATCCTGGGAACAATATCATCGCTCGTGCGTACGTACGGAATACCGTCTCCACTATGTGATGCGACTCGTTCTACATGATCATCATTACATAGTAATTATATAAATGAATTGAATGAATAAATATGATATATGTTACACTAATACCATTCTGGATATAAGGTATCTATATCCTTAAAAGAAGAATAAGAATTTATTCGGCAAAACACGCATAAGGACAAAAGGCAATAAAGACCCGAGTAACAAGTAACAATGAAATATTACTAATAAGAAGCTAAGAATATGACCATATATGATATCATATCAATATGTATGATTCTGTAAGAAGTCAATAACATTATTTAAACCATTATACAGGAGCTTCGGACACGTACAAAGCAAATCGGACCTAAGGTAAGGGAAATATCACAATCTCACTTTTATCCGAGATTGTTTTTACTTTGGTAATTACTGGGGTGTATTTTATCATCCACATCCATGTTCCCTCAATATGTAATATTATTTCCATTCTTATACAATATTTTATATCCAATTTTACCCTTCGGTGAGTTTTTAGTAAAATATATGAAAGGAATCTTTTGTCATTTTTCGTACGAGGTACTTTTTGACTTTTCCGACAAAAGTACGAAGAATGTTTTTTTAACTTATACGGAAAGAATGGATTTTTAAAACATTGATTCCAAGAATCTTCCTTTATAAGTTTTCAAGTTTATTTTTAATCAACTTCTTTTAGTTTATAATTGTATGACATGTTAAGAAAAGAAAAGTGTTTTTGAAGTAGAAAGGATATTTTCCTCAAGAATGGAGTTCAAATGTTTTATCAAAATTATTTTCCATCTAAGATAATATAGGGTTCTGTTTTTATCCCTATTAATACATTGATTTGATTATGTTTTGAGGAAATTATTTTTATGAATTCATGTACCTTATATGATTTGTTTTATGATGTCATGATGTTTCAAGAATCCCATTTTTTGTTACATGTGTTATGCGATGATGTATGATTTATGATTATGTGGTACACATAAGAAAGGATTCATTATAAGATGGGTGGGACCTATATCTACCTTCAATGCATTGGGTAAAGATTTATATCTCATGAGATATACATGGCTGGAACGGAAGGTTATTTCGGTTCAGTGATACAGGACTGAAACGAGGAATGAACTCGGTTCAGAAATGGACTTTGTCCGCTAAGATAGTCTTGGCAATGCGTCATAACTAACAAGAAATGATTTTCCATGATTATGTGTGCATGACACAAAGTTTCAAGTTTTATGTTATGATTATGGGGATCTCATTTTCACTTCTATGATTTATTCCATGTCAAGATATTATGATCTCTTTTGTAGGTTATGATTTTCAAAAAGATATGATATGATTTTTATTTCCTTTATTTTCCCTTGCTGAGCATTTGAGCTCACCCTTTTATGTTTTCTTTTCCCCAGGTCAGGAAGATGGATATTAAGTAGAATATGCTAAAAGGGACCCTAGATATGATGAAATAAATGGTAGACACTGTAGAAGATTTATGAACCAGTTGTTTATGTTTCCCAGTTTCTAAAGACACTATACCTATACGGTCCTTTGTGGTTTTGTCATATGTTGTAATAAGTGTGCTTCAATTTTGAAGTATTAACAATGTATGTAAAGTATGGGTCGTTATAGTTGGTATCAGAGGAAAGGTATAGTCAACCTTTGGAAACTAGGATGTGAAAGCCTTAGTAAGAACCCTAAGGATAAGTCTAAGCATAGAACACAATCTTAGTGTTTTTGAAATGGCCATGAATAACCTAGGATAAGACCTTAAGCGTGAAAATTTTATTCTTGAATTATGTGGTTTTCCTATTATAATTAGTGTTGCTCACACTATTCTTCTTGGTTTTAGTCAATGGCTGGAACCCGAAGGAACCGTGTTAATGCGGAATGCGATGGGCAATGCAATGATTGTCCCCCTGAGCAACCAAACGATATGGGAGCTGGAATGAAAAATCTTGTAGCCATGCTCACACAACTTTCTCAAGCTATGGATCATGCAGGACTTCCAAACAAGCAAAGGAAGGAGCAACATTCTGTTGAATCCTTCATGAGGCAGCGTCCCCCTTCTTTCAGTGGGTCTACTGATCCATTAGTTTCTGAACAATGGATTAGTACTACTGAAAAGATATTTTCAGTTCTTCAATGTTCTGAACATGGTAAAGTCATCCTAGCAGTGTATCTTTTGGAAGGAGATGCTGATCATTGGTGGAATCTTATTAAGAATACGAGGCAAAGGGGTGAAATTGAGTCCATGGAATGGTACGAGTTCAAGAACTTATTTTTCAATAAGTACTTTCCTCGTATTCTCCGAACAAAGATGGAGAAAGAGTTTCTTGAACTGAAGCAAAGGGATGATGAATCTGTTAGTACCTATGAAGAAAATTTTACAAGACTTGCAAGGTACGCTTCTGGTATTATTATCCAACCTGAGAGTAAGATCGATCGATTCTTTAGTGGCTTAAAACCAAGTCTTCGAAGGGCGTTATCCATAAGGGACTTCAATAGCTACGAGGAAATCGTTCGATGTGCTCTGAAAGTCGAGATGGAGATTGGAGTAACCCATCAGTCATATGGGTTTGATAAGAAGAGGAAAATGGAATTCAAAGGAAAATCTAAAGAGCACACTGAAAAGAAGATGAGCTTTCCCTTATGCTCAAAGTGTGGAAAGAAACATGGATGGAGTTGTCTTAAAGGGACAAGTAAATGTTTCAAATGTGGAAGGGAAGGTCATCGGGCATTTGAATGCCGCGATAATGGGAAGAAGATGTCTAATGATGAAAACAAAGGAAGAGATACACAGAATGAACCTACTACACTTCAATGTTTCAAGTGCAAGGAGATGGGGCATTATGCCAATCAATGCCCAAATCCAAGGGTTGATGATGATGGTCGACGTCAACAAACTCTTAAGGCTAAAGACAAAGGAAAGTCACATGCAATTTCTATCAGCGATGTGGAGTACGATAACGAAGTGGTGAAAGGTACACATACCATCCACTCTAAAGTAGCAAATGTTTTATTTGATTCTGGATCCACCCACTCTTTTATTTCTGAAGAATTTTCTAAGGGTATCACTGTATTACCTCAACAATTAGATGTTGAGTTAGCTGTGACAACACCTAATGGCACATCAATCGCATCAAAAGTTTATAATTATTCTCCAATTGACGTTTGTGGGAAAGTGCTTCCTGCAAATCTTGTGATCCTTCCTTTAGTGGAATTTTATGTGATTCTTGGAATGGATTGGCTTTCTTTATACGGAGCTCATATCAATTGCAAAAGAAGGGAAGTCACATTTCAAATTCCAGATCAATCTATGATCTTCTATCAATGCAAGGATGAACATAACCTTCCAGTGGAAATTTCTTCCATTTTATGGGTATTGATTCCACTAAATGAAGGTTATTTATCTCAAATGGTTGGTGAGAAACTCGCGATTAAGAATATGCCCATCGTACGAGAGTTTGATGATGTCTTTCCGGAGGAATTATCGGGTCTTCCACCAAATCATGAAGTTGAGTTTTCAATAGAACTCGTACCGGGTTCTTTGCCTATTTCAAAGACACCTTATAGAATGGCCCCAATTGAGTTGCAGGAATTGAAGAAGAAACTCCAAGAGAATCTTGATAAAAGATTCATACGCCCTAGTGCGTCACCTTGGGGAGCACCAGTTCTATTTATTAAGAAGAAATATGGATCAATGAGACTCTGCATTGATTATCGAGAACTTAACAAGATCACTCTCAAGAACAAATATCCTCTCCCACGCATTGATGACTTATTTGACCAACTACGCGGAGATCAATACTTTTCCAAGATTGATCTTCGTTCAGGGTATCATCAATTAAGGGTCAAAAGGGAGGATATACCAAAGAAGACTTTCCGTACAAGGTATGGACACTATGAATTTATAGTGATGCCATTTGGTCTTACTAACGCCCTTGCTATCTTCATGGATCTAATGAATAGAGTCTTTAGAGACTATCTTGATCAATTTGTGGTAGTCTTTATAGAAGATATTCTTGTCTATTCAAAGAGCAAGGAAGATCATGAAGATCACTTGAGAATTATATTGAAGACCCTGAGAAAGGAGAAGCTTTATGACAAATTTACCAAGTGTGAATTTTGGCTTCAAAAAGTTGCATTTTTGGGTCACATAATCTCAAAAGAGGGGATATCTGTGGATCCAGCAAAAACAGAGGTTATCGAAAGATGGTCGATACCAACAACAGTAACTGAGATCCGAAGTTTTCTTGGTTTGGCTGGATATTATCGATGTTTTGTAAAAGATTTTTCACGATTATCTAATCCACTCACCAAGTTGACTCGGAAAGGAGTTAAGTTTGTTTGGACAGAGGAATGTGAAGAGAATTTCAATTAGTTGAAAAGAAGGTTATCCAGTGCACCTGTGCTCACACTGCCTTGTAGTGGAGAAAGGTTTGTGATCTACAATGATGCATCCAAGAAGGGATTGGGGTGTGTTATTATGCAAAATGATATGGAGACAGCTTATGCCTCACGACAGTTGAAAATCCATGAGCAAAATTACCCAACACATGATTTGGAGTTAGCTGCGGTAATATTTGCATTAAAGATTTGGAGGCATTACCTTTATGGTGAAAGGTGTGATATTTATACTGATCGTAAAAGTTTAAAGTATATTTTCACACAAAACGAGCTGAATATGCGTCAAAGAAGATGGTTGGAGCTGATTAAGGATTATGACTGCTCAATCCATTACCAGCCTAGGAAAGCAAACAAGGTGGAAGATGCATTAAGTCGACAAGACCATGATAATTTATCCATGATGAGGATCACAAAAGATCCAATATTTATGGATTTACAAAGGATGGATCTTGGAATTATAATGTAAGGGGAAAAATCATATCTTTCTCAAATTAATGTTCAACCATCTATACATGTGAAGATTAAAGAGGCACAGAAAGAAGATGTCGAGTTACAAAAGAAGGTTATAAATGTTCCTGAATTCAACCTTTATTGTGATGGGATAATAAAGTTCAGGAATCGGGTTTGTGTTCCTCCCATCCCCGAATTAAAGAAGGAGCTGCTGGATGAGGCTCATAGTTCTTCATTCTCTATTCATCCTGGAAGCACGATGATGTATAAGGACCTGAAAGAGTACTTCTGGTGGGATGGCATGAAAAGAGATGTTGCTGAATATGTCTCTCGATGCTTGGTTTGTCAACAAGTTAAAGCTGAGAGAAAGAAGTCTAAGGGGATGTTACAACCATTACCCATACCCGAATGGAAATGGGAAAACATCACTATGGACTTTGTCACAGTACTTCCTAAAACATCCAAAGGCAATAATGCTATCTGGGTCATAGTTGATCGTCTTACAAAGTCTGCACACTTCATTTCTATTAGAGAGGATTTCTCTCTAGATCAGCTTTCCAGGATATATGTAAAGGAAGTGGTAAGATTGCATGGAGTACCACTTTCTATTATATCTGATCGGGATCCAAGATTTACCTCGAAGTTCTGGCGAAGTCTTCAGCATACTCTGGATACAGAGTTGAGTTTCAGCACTTCTTATCATCCTCAGACAGACGGTCAGTCTGAGAGAACAATTCAAACCCTAGAAGATATGTTGAGAGCTTGCTCTATGGATTTCAAAGGAGGTTGGGATCAACACCTACCTTTGGTGGAATTTTCTTATAATAATAGCTTTCACTCCAGTATTCAGATGGCTCCTTATGAAGCTCTCTATGGAAAGAAATGCAGGACTCCAACTTGCTGGGATGAAGTTGGGGAAAGAAATCTATTAGGACCTGATCTCGTTGATGAAATGGCAGAAAAGGTCAGATCTATTCAACAACACATAAGGGTATCTCAGAGTCGATAGAAAAGTTATGCCGACAACCGAAGAAAAGACCTAGAGTTTGAAGTGGGTGATAAAGTGTTCTTACGAATATCTCCCTGGAAGAGGGTTATGAGATTTGGAAAGAAGGGGAAGTTGAGCCCAAGATATATTGGTCCTTTCAAAATACTGGATCGTGTTGGAAAGGTAGCTTACCAATTGGAGCTTCCACCGAATCTCTCTCAAGTTCACGATATGTTCCATGTATCTCTCCTGAGAAAGTACATACCTGATCCTTCACATGTACTCAGCTCAGAAGTTGTACCACTGGAGCAAGATCTTTCTTATGAAGAACAACCGATAGAGATTCTGGATCGTAGGGAAAAAGTCCTACGAAACAAGACCACTCGATTGGTGAAAGTTTTATGGAGGAACCACCAACTTGAAGAAGCTACATGGGAGCTTGAGGATATGATGATGGAGAAGTATCCTCATCTGTTTGTTACAAAGTGACGAATTTCGAGGGCGAAATTATTTTTAAGGGGGGTAGAATGTAACACCCAAGATTTTTATGAGTAATATTTTGTTTTTATGTTATATATATATCATCAAAGGAATCTTTCACTACACACTAGCTTGGCTTACTTTACACGCAATCGCGACCTTCCTCGATAGCTTGCGTTGTACGCAATACCGAGTTTCACTAAACGGCGATATGCTATTAAAATATTATTTAAAATAGCCGTTATGAATAGTAATAACCACTTTTTGAAAGTTTATCTTCAAAATGGACCTCATTTTTGGATTCGGAATACCGAAATTAGCCTAGGGTGAAATTTTGGTATTTTTCTGAAAACTTTCAATTTTTGATGAATAGTGAAACCACTAAGTGGTAGGGTAAAAACTGAATTTTGCATAAAACTTAATTTTACCGCTTCTGTGAATGGAATTTCGAAAATACGACAGACACGGTTGATATCAGTAAGTAAAATGTGGTTCAATGAGATAAAAATAATTTTTTTGGTGAATACTAACTTTTTACTTTTTTTACCACGGTTAATAGTAAATAGGGTAACTAAGGGTAAATATGATATTACTATTACCCTAAAACATGTCCTAATTCTATTGGATAAGTGTAATTCGACCAAAAACAACCTTATGAATATAATATGACCATTTAGGTCCACTTGGATTAGATTATGACATTTAATATTATTTTATTTAATGAATAGTTAAAATAGTTAAAATCAAAGTTTAATAACTAATACATTTTTAATATGGGGTTATACATACGATAAATTCAACTATAAATATTCATTAGAAAGCTAAAAATATTTCCTACATAATTATATTTTATTTATAATTTTTAGACTTTAAATAAATTAATTTATTTATGACACAATGATGATGCAGTAATTACCCTTTTAAGGAAATGTTAACATAATTGATGTTATAAATGCTCAAATAAATTTAATTTGAGACTTTTTATGAATTCGACTAATTTTATAGGATACTATGATATATTAGTGTTGATATAATCAACTTGGTTCGAACATATAATTCTGTTATGACTTTCAAAAAAATCATATATCAAAAAGTGTCAAAATTGACACAAAATAGTTTTTAAATCAAATATTATATTATTAATTGTTATTTTATTCCTAAAAATCTATGATTCAGCCACATGACTTAGATAAGGATATATATATTAATAATAAACAACTTGGGGTTCGTTTGGCATGTTATAGTAAGTATATTAACCATATAGTGTAAGAAAACAAAAAGTCACGGTAAAAGTTAAATTATTTAACTTAGAGTTAAATCTAATTGATAAGGTTAAAATAATAACCTAAACTTGTATAAATCTTATTGGTTGATAGGATTTAGACCCATCCCCACTTTACCTTTTAAATGAGACCCTTTGGAACCATTATAAACCGATTTTGACTTTAATATAAAATAATATTTTGATATATTCCTAAGGTGCCCCTCTCCTCTCTTATAAAAGGGAACCTCCTCCCCCTCCTCCTCACACCAATTTGAGCACTCAATCTCGGAAAACCCCTGACAAAATCCCTTCTCTACTTCCCTAGAATAATCCTAGAGGTTCTGGTCTTCTTAAAAGACCAATCTTAGTTCCCTAAGTGGAGGATTCAAAGAGGTGTTTCAAAGAAGAGGTAATATCCATTACCGATCTTTTCAATTTCTTTCTTCTTCAACTTCTTATTCTTTAGTTGTTTCATGATAAAGTAATAACATAAGTATTACTTACATACTGATATGTTATTATAAATATGAAACAACCCTAATTCACCTTCTATCCATCCTACGGAAAAATGAAATCACCGCGCGTGCGTACGTACTGAATACCGTCTCCACGTCGTGGTGTAATCTATTTTCCACCATCACCTTACAAAGATGGGTATAATGGTGTAATGAGTAACTATATATGATTATTATAAAGTTATATTGATACTTAAATAGTATAAATACACTTAAATACAATTCCACGATCATGGGAACAATATCACCGCTCGTGCGTACGTACGGAATACCGTCTCCACGATGTGATGTGACTCATTCTACATGATCATCATTACATAGTAAGTATATAAATGAATTGAGTGAATAAATATGATATATGTTACACTAATACCATTATGGATATAAGGTATCTATAACCTTAAAATAAGAATAAGAATTTATTCGGCAAAACACGCATAAGGACAAAAGGCAATAAAGACCCGAGTAACAAGTAACAATGAAATATTACTAATAAGAAGCTAAGAATATGACCATATATGATATCATATAAATATGTATGATTCTGTAATAAGTCAATAACATTATATAAACCATTATACATAAGCTTCGGACACGTACAAAGCAAATCGGACCTAAGGTAAGGGAAATATCACAATCTCACTTTTATCCGAGATTGTTTTTACTTTGGTAATTACTGGGGTGTATTTTATCATCCACATACATGTTCCCTCAATATGTAATATTATTTACATTCTTCTACAATAGTTTATATCCAATTTTACCCTTCGGTGAGTTTTTAGTAAAAGATATGAAAGGAATCTTTTGTCATTTTTCGTACGAGGTACTTTTTGACTTTTCCGACAAAAGTATGAAGAATGTTTTATCTAGCTTATACGGCAAGAATGAATTTTTAAAACATTATTTCCAAGAATCTTCCTTTATAAGTTTTAAAGTTTATTTTAATCAACTTCTTTTAGTTTATAATTTTATGACATGTTAAGAAAAGAAAAGTGTTTTTGAAGTAGAAAAGATATTTTCCTCAAGAATGGAGTTCAAATGTTTTATCAAAATTATTTTTCATCTAAGATAATATAGGGTTCTGTTTTTATACCTATTATAACATTGATTTGATTATGTTTTGAGGAAATTATTTTTATGAAGTCATGTACCTTATATGATTTGTTTTATGATGTCATGATGTTTCAAGAATCCCATTTTTTGTTACATGTTTTATGCGATGATGTATGATTTATGATTATGTGGCACACATAAGAAAGGATTAATTATAAGATGGGTGGGACCTATATCTCCCTCCAATGCATTGGGTAAAGATTTATATCTCATGAGATAGACATGGCTGTAACGGAAGGTTATTTCGGTTCAGTGATACAGGACTGAAACGAGGAGTGAACTCGATTCAGAAATGGACTTTGTCCGCTAAGATAGTCTTGGAAATGAGTCATGACTAACAAGAAATGATTTTCCATGATTATGTGTGCATGCAACAAAGTTTCAAGTTTTATGTTATGATTATGGGGATCTCATTTTCACTTCTATGATTTATTCTATGTCAAGATATTATGATCTCTTTTTCAGGTTATGATTTTCAAAAATATATGATATGATTTTTATTTCCTTTATTTGCCCTTGCTGAGCATTTGAGCTCACCCTTTTATGTTTTCTTTTCCCCAGGTCAGGAAGATAGATATTATGTAGAATATTCTAAAAGGGACCCTAGATATGATGAAATAAATGGGAGACACTGTAGAAGATTTATGAACCAGTTGTTTATGTTTCCCAGTTTCTAAAGACACTATACCTATACGGTCCTTTGTGGTTTTGTCATATGTTGTAATAAGTGTGCTTCAATTTTGAAGTATTAAAATTGTATGTAAAGTATGGGTCATTATAAACAAAGATAAAATAAAATAAATATTCACATAAGAATATATTATCATGGATAACCTAGATTGGGACCTAGGGGATCAGAAGTTAGGGTATACTTTTCTTCTACAAGTTTATCCTTCTATTCTTTAAGTTTCCTTTTAATGATTATTGGATAAGTATTTAAGTCCCTAATTGTACTTTCCTTCCTTAGTTATTGGTGGGAAATGGAAGAACATGTCCCAACAACCAATGTGATAAGAAATGTGACAATTTCCGTATTAATATGACAGAGATGATTAGGGGATTAAAAGATGATTATTATTTTGGAAGACGTTCACTATTTTGGGAACCCTATTTGATCGAGGTAAATAGATTACTACGGAATTTTCTTTGAGGTGTAAAGGTTGAATTATATTTTGAATAATCGATTAATTTAAAGTGAACTTATGGTATTATAGGTTACTTATGGAAATTATTGGCCTATCTTGGGATAATATGTTTAGGTTAGTTACTTTTGTTATAAGATGTTGGAGTGGTTGCTATTGTTTGGAGATGAACGATAAAGATTATCTTGGAAGACTATTTTATCAAGTCCTTCTTATATTTGGGTTTCAATCTTAGTTTGGGTTATTTTGAGGAATTTTAAGGAAACTTATTTATGGAATGGTCTATGATGAACTCTGGGTAGTACCGTGGAACTTTGAAGATTTAAAAGTAGTTTCCCTTCCTATGGGATTCTTTCTTTTTGAAGAGTTGTTTTATCTTACCCTTTCTGTTTTTGGGATAAATGTTTAAAGATAGATAGTTTTTCTTTTCTGGAATACGTGATTCTCTAGAATATTATTCTTGTGCTTTTGATGAGACCAAGTGTTTTTGAATGCTCATCGTTTGGAGAAAAGATTAGTTTTGGTAGAAACTTATTAAAGGATTAAACTCTAATTGAAGGTAGGTATATTTACTTATGTTTTTATTCTATGTAGTAAATGAATTCCTCAAAACTATGAAAAGGGACATAAAACAAGAAATGTTTTCTGTTAACGTTTCCTACTAAGAAATCAAATACCGTTTGACCCATCATAAGTTTTTGATTTTCTTGTTGTTAACTTTCTCCTAATCATGTTTTCTTTCACTCTCCCTTAGAACGTGACCTTTTGTTTTTTTCCCTCCATGTCCATGTTTTCCTACATGGGATCCTATTATGGGTTAAATCAGGTGACATTTTACTTCCCTTTCTTTCTTTTAAAGTAATTGTTTTACTGACTCCTTTTCCAGTGTGGGACTTTCAATGAAATTTCAAAACCTAGTTTTAAAAATTGCAAGGACGCAATTTCTTAAGGGGGGAAGATTGTAACGACCCGAAATTTTGAATAAATCTTGTTTCCTAATTTTTTGTGTTATTTTATTTTATTTTTTTATACTCAACAAAACTATTTCATTGGATAACATGAGTATAATTAAAATGAGACTGTTGGGTTTTGACTGTTATATGACCATTGGTCAATATGACCGCTAGAAACTAAAAATTTCTATATTTGTCTCTAAATACAAGTGATCTTGGTTAATTAATATAGAAAGAAGATTTCATGGCCTCACCCAGTAGTCTTGGACCAATCGAAGCCCATCTAACAGAACATGGGAAGGAGGTAGCACCAATGAGCTTTGCTCTGGACCAAACCCAAGCCGAACTTCATCGTATGCAGCTAGAACAGAATCGCCTTTGAGAGAAGTTCAAACTCATAAAAATTACTACTCGTGCGATGTTGGACGAGCCTCCCTCGGATTCTCTCACCTTAGCACACCTTACACTTAGGTCCTATGCTGGTGTGATAAGGGGATATGTAAGGAGACCGTAACTACCTTGTGTAATCCTTTGTTTTAAATAAAAACTTTGATTTCTTATTATGATGAAGTTTATGAATTTTCAAATGTCCGGATAAATATAGTATGCCTATTTTTGGTGAATTTTAGAGAAAGGATATTTTAAAAAATGTTTATGTAAACCTTAAATAATTAAAAATGTGTAATGATTTTAAAAAAATGGTCTTCTACAATTATGTTCAGTACAAAATTTAGAGTCTAATAAGATCAACTTAATTTTTGATGACTAGTAAATTATGAATAGTGATTTTATGCTTAGGATTAGTAATGTGACCAAATGGATTAGTAATCTTACTTAAATTTAGCATTAATATAATCTAGGCACCTTGATTAAGTAATGTTATTCAATAAAATGGTTAAATAACGGTTTCATAAATTAGTAGTCAAGTATTAGTTTTTTCGGATGAATAGTATTTTTTAATTAAAAATTTAATTAAAAATATTTAGAAAATTATTTTTATAAAATGGATTTCATTTTTGAACTCAGAGCATCGATATTATGTTAAGGTAATTTTTGGGGATTTTTCGAAAAAAATGAATTTACGGTGAATAGTGTATTTATTTAAAAATTAAATTAAAAATAATCAGAAAATTATTTTTATAAAATGGAGTTCATTTTTTAAATTAGAGCATCGATATTTGGTTAAGGTGAAATTTTGGGATTTTTCTGGGAAAGTTGAATTTTCGATGAATAGTGAAAATACAGTTTTTAAGTTACGAGTGTTTAATGACATAATTAAATGATGTATTAATTATGTAATCAATATGGTCGACTTATGAATAGTAAGATAAGGTATGAGGTGTCCCAAGTGGACAATACCATGGTAAAATACCATGGGCAAGCCCATGGTTTTGGAAAAACCACTAATGAGGTGTCCCTTGGCCATTAATGCCTTGTCTCCTCACTTTCCCTATAAATACCAAGCCATCATCTCATCCATTCGACTCCAAAATCTCCCCCAACGAAGCTCTAGTCTTATTACCTGCCAAGGAGTCCTTCCAAGGTTCCCCTAAGCTCTCAAGGTCCCAACCTTTGAGTTTTAAGAGTTACGTTTTAAGGTAAGGGATCCTACCTCTCTCTTTCTTTTCAAGTAATCACTTTTATGTCATTTATTTTATGATCCATGATCTTATGTTGGACTATGTTCTTTTATATTCATCCTACTGTCTTTTTTATGTACATATTATGAGAGACCCCCTCTTTCTCTCATCATTTCATTTTAAGAATGTTAAAGTGGCACCGTTAGGCTGCCGAATTTTTAAGTGATTCTTTCACCTTTCTCAAGTTCTACTTTCATGTCAAGTATTTCAAGTTTATTTTTATTTTGTTGGGGTATGATCTATAAATATATAATACTAATATTTTATTTTCATATGATGATATACCCTATTTTATCTCTTCAATTCAGTATTTTTAAGTTTTCAGTGGCTCTGTTAGGCTGCCGAATTTTTAAGGGATTCGTTCACCTTTCTCATTTTTCAAAGTTCTACTTTCTTGTCAAGTATTTCAAGTTCCTTTTTTATTTTGTTGGGGTATGATATATATCTATCATAATGATATTTTATGTTCATATGATGAGAGACCTTATTTTATCTCTTCAATTCAGTATTTTGATGTTTTAAGTGGCGTCGTTAGGCTGCCGAATTTTTATAAGAGAAATCTTATTTTTGTCTTCCTTTCATGTTCTTCATTTCATATGGTATATATTTCAAATTTCATTACCATGTTCATATATCCATTATATTCTATCTCTCTACTATTTTATGGGTCATTTATGAATGTTTTACCCATGTCCCCTCTCTTTTCAATGTTTTCTAAAACACCGAAACATAGTCGTTATGCTGCAGAATTTCCGTCTCAAAATGTCTCTCTCTCTTGTTCTAAAGTTCTTTTATTTTATTAAGTGAATACTCAAATATCTCTCTTCTATAGGGGTATTCACATATATACCCAAATGTTCTATTTTAAATTCTGGGATTTACATACATGAGACCCACCTTCCTTTTCTGTGGTTTTTAAAGTGACACAAAGATCATGTCTTTAAAGCAGTTTTAAAACGTTATGATTATGAAATGAAACCCATTCCTTTTATGCTATATGGGTTGTTTATGAAATTATTGATGATGATATATGTGGCTCACATGATAATAAAGACATTTCTAGGGTGTGCCCTGATAGCGCTCTAATGCATTGGGTAAGGACTTAATCTCTAGAGATGACTATTTTTTAACGATGCCTTGGTGAATAACCTTGGTAATTTTTAATGACACCTTGGGGATGGACCTTGGTGAAAAAGAAATGATTGTCAATATTAAATGTTGTAGCCAAATCTTCAAGTTATGAAAAATGTTTTTTTATTATTATATTCCCCATGATTTCTTTCTCATTCCTTAAAGTTCTTTTTCATGACATTGTTGATGTATCTCAAGTTCGCATGTTAAATGTTTCCCCTTGTTTCCATTACTGGCCATTCTGCTCACCCTTTCTTTTGATGTATGTCCCCAGGTTTTGAGATGCAGTAATGAACCTAGGATGAACATAATGAGAAGCCTTTCAAGTTTTTAAGAAGAATGTTTTATGTTTTCATGTTTTAAGTTCCTGGTTTCCAAGACACTAAACCTTAATGATCCTTGGTTTTGTAAAATGTAATGAGAGTTTATGTGATAAAAAGGCGGGATTCTATACAAATAGATGTACTAAGAAGAAGGTTCGGGAATGGGATCAGCATGAACTTACGAATATATTTTTTCTGATACCTAATTCCATTCCAAATAATGATGAGGAAACTGTCAATGACCTATGAAAGGTATAGATTCTTTCTTAGTAGATGTTTTAACATTATTTAATCATAGGATATGATTCATGATTTTTCTTGTAGGAAATATGTATTATGGAATAAGTTGGAAGAAAATGGTTAATGGTTCATGAATAAAATTGAATGAGTTAGAAGTCTATATATAAGGGATTCAAGAGTTATGGTAGATTTTAGGATGATGAAATTCTTAAAAACATTAAGGCTCTTTTTATGATGGGATTACTTTGGAAGACTTTTTCTAGTATGTGTAACCTTGATGTTTGATATGTGAAAATGTTATTCAAGGATGAATTATCTTTTCTTGTGTGGACATAATGGATAACCATAGGGGTTCGTATGATCTTTTTTTGAGGTGATAAATGGTTATCACATTTTGGGATGCAAAATGAAAGGTATTAGATAATATTTGAGGATAAAATAGGTTAATGTTATTTTTGAGTAAATTATATTATTTTTGAGAATATTATAAGAATGACATGTTTTTAGAAAAAGGACAACCCATAGGATGGGTGACAACCCGTCGCATCCGGTAAGGCCATGAGAATCGAACCCACAACCGAAGGGAGACAATGGGGCATCGCCTACCACTGGACAATGTGAAGTCCCTGGTTAGTAGGAATTATTATTTTTAGTTGAAATATTTTATTTATCAAGAATAAGTTAATTTGGGATCTTCTGTTTTATAAAATCGATATCCTTAGTATAGGAAAATGATTTGGTGATTAAGTGATAAAGGTAATTTTGTAAGACATTTGCTCTTTTGGGAACATTATGTGCCTAAAGAAAATAGAATAATTTGGGATTTCAATTGAGGATTAATGGTGGAATTTTATATTGGAAGAATCTATGTTTTTATTGTGAACATATAAAACTTTGGGTTATTTATGGAAATTATTAACCTATCATATAGAATATTTGATTAGGTTAATTAATTTCCAGTATGAGACTTTAAGAGTAGCTGATGTTTTTTAAAGATAAATTTTAAGATTTTTGTGGAAGACTATGTGATTAAATCATTCTTCATTTTGGGTTTCAAACATAGTTTAGATTATTTTGAATAATTTTAAGGACAATTTTTTATTGAATTGTATTTTTTTAGATTTGTGTTTTGTTTGTTCAATTTTGAAGATTAAGAGTACTATTTCAGTTTATAAAGTATTATCCTTTTGGGAGATTATCTAATCTTGTACTAACCATTTTGGTTTTGGTTAATGTATAAAGATAAGGGAAATATATGGTTTATCATTGTTGGATAATGTTATTCTCTAGAAGATTATTCTAGAATTTTAGGTGTGACCAAGTAATCTTGAATACTCATCATTTGGAGAAAAGATAAGTCTTTTGGAGAAACTTATTAAAGGATGAAACTCTACTTGAAAATTAAGTATATTTCTTTACATTCTTAGTAAATATCATAAATAAATTCTCAAAATTTTTGAAAGGGAAATTAAAACAAAAAACGTTTTCCATTTACTTTTCCTACTGGGGAATCAAATCCTGTTTAATCTATCACAAGTTTTTGGTTTTTCGGTGGTTAAATTTCTCCTGATCAGGTTTTCTCTCACTCTCCATCAGAACTTAATGGTTAGTTTTCTCTTCCATATCCATGTTTTCATGGAATCTCAGTATGTGTTCTTGGGTGACCTTTATACATCTCTTTATTTCTTTTAAGCTGTTATTTTTATTGTCTCTTTTTCTGATGTGTGACTTTCAATGAAGTTTCCGAGCCCAATTTTAAAATTGTAAGGACACAATTTCCAATTGGGGAAGGATGTCATGAACCAAGTATTTATAGAATAATACTTTTTTTGATTTCTATTAATACTTTTAAAAAATATATTAATTTTAAGTTAAAGGGGATTATTTCTAAGATAGTGTACTCTACACATAACAATGGGCTTCTCCGAAATCTTATATTTCACACAACATTGAGTTATAATGAAAAATAATACAATAATAATATTATTATTTTAATTGGTAGTTAATGCCTAGCTATTGGAATATAGATAATTAATAGTATCAACTAAATTTTTAAATATGGTTTACACATATTTAAATTTGTATTCATTTATTACCAAATTTATTAGAAATGGAAATAAAAACCAATTGAATATAATGGATGTGTTTTTATGAAAACCTATTTAAAAGTGAATAATTGTGTTTTCATATCACTATATATGGATTTTTTATTTATTAAAAAATATATTATATATATTCAATGTAATGTTTTAAATTCATATTATATGTTTTCTAGATAATATATAAGAATGAATTCATTTTTTAGAGAAAATAAGCATTTTTCTAAAAATGAAGTTTTACCGCCTTTTGATGGAAAACCATTTTAAAATATATTTTCACACCTTTATATGTTTTATTTTACAAAACAACCTTATTCTTTAGAATAGGAACATAAAAATTTACTTTGGATGAATTTTTTGTATTTTTCTGCTAAAATTATTTTTTAATGAATAGTGAAAATACTGTATTTTTATTCAAAACTACCTTTTAATAGAATTTATTTATATAGTTATATAGTAATTTTAATATGTTTTAATGTTTAATTGGATTATATTTTTATCACTTAATCCAATTATGTTTATCAAAAGTAATTTTACATTGAAATTGGACCTAAATGCATGTCAATATTTTGGTAGTTTTTTCTTCTTAAAAAAACGTTTTTTGGTTTTAACAACGAGAATTAATTTTAAATTAATTTCTGAAAATTTTGTGTTTTGAATATGGAAAAATATATTCCATGTTTGTAATAACTAGGTACAAATTGTGTAAATAGTTAACTATTATTTTTAGACATTATAAATACGAACATTAGTAAATATTTTATTTATCTTGGTTAAAGGGTAAATCAAGTAAATAAGGGTAAAAACTAATATTATAATAAACATAAATTACCTTAAAACATGTCCTAACCATATTTGATGTGATATTTAAAACCATGGTCATACTTGGGTATATTTTAGGACCCCATTTATCCACTTGTGTGTGAAAATGACATTAAATTACTTTTAATTTAATGTTATAGAAAATATAACCTAAACATGTATCTTTTAGAAAAACAATTTTTATATGGTGTTATATAACTTATATTTTCGATTATGAAGAGTAATTATAAATATAAAAATATTTCATACATCATGGTAGTTTATTTATAATTTTTAGACATCTAATAAATAAATATATTTATGACACAATGATGATGTAGTTATTACCTTAGTAATGAAATATTTAAATAAACTAGATTATAAATATTAAAATAAATTTATTTTCAAACTCCTTATGCCATCAAAAATTTTTATGGATGCTTATGAATTTTTAACATTGAATTAATGAAGGTTTTTGAATGAATCAAGCTTTTATGGATTTTTAAAAAGTCATGATATGAATAGTATAAAAATTGACATAAATGATTTTTTAAAATAATAAATATTTTATTAAATGATATAATAGTCATAAAAATATAATAATTGTCCAAATGACTTATAAAATGTTTTAAAATGTTATTAATTAACCACTTGAGGTTTGATTGGCATTTTATGGTAACTATATTAACCATATACTATGAATATACATGAAGACATTGTAATAGTTAAATTAGTTAAATAAGGGTTAAAGCTAAATGATAAGGTTAAATTTGAAACCAAAACTTTTATAAAATTTGTTTTTTGAGAGGATTTGGAGAAATACTCATCTTATCTTTGAATTTAATTATTTTTGGAACTTTTGAATATCAAAATTCAGTTTATAATAAAATAATCTTTCAAGACATTCCTTAAGTACCCCTCCTCCCTCTTATAAAAGGCCAACACCCCTAACCTCTTACTCTCACCTCTAAATACCCATGGATCATCCATACTCTGCTAAAATAAGCTCCCAAAAGCCCTAAATTACTCCTAGAACCCTTAACTTAGGCATAATAAAATTCAAGAAATCCTTTTGGCTCAAATCAAATGGAGTTACCCATTTTAAGAGGTAGCATCTTATCAAAAGTTCCTTTCCAATATTATACTTCTTTACTCTCTATTCTATTATTATTATTTAATTATATAACAATATTAGTTTCATAAATATACTAGTATATTTTTATGAGAATTATTCTAACAACACTAATACACACCTCCATCTAATGGATTGAGAATATATTGTTTCTGTGGACGATGAACTAGTGCCTCACGAAACGATGATTGTACAATTATATATGACCGCCTCTCATGGTGTCCATTATGATGGAAATATATTTATATGATATAAATTATGTTTAAATTGTCTTTATGATTTGGTAATTTTTATTTACTACATACCTTTATGCTTGTAATGATGTATAAACAGGATAACATCATTTGAGGAAGTACGGACTACAGCCCCCTCAAAGTGATATGATTCGTTCATGCTATACATGAAACATATAAAAGATGAAATTAATAAAATAATATAACTTATATAAATATGATATTATAATTCAGTTATAATATACCTATGTAACATTAAGTTTTCATATAGTTAAATATGAAATAGAAATGAAAGTAGTGTTCATGCGTACGTATGACTTAACGTCTCCATGAATTGTGAATTTCATTTCTTATCTCCAAATGTTGTGGAATATTATAAAAACATATATAATGAATATATTATATATATATATGAATAATATTATGGATATAATGTAATTTTTACCACATGGACAAATTGTAATTATAACAAGATAATTGTTGACTCAAGTACCCAATATCAACAAAATGATCGATATTAACTTAAATAATTATGTAATTTTTATGATGTGGTAATAAGTGATATAAAAGGAGTAATAATCTTAAAAAAGGTTCTGAATTAAGTATAAATTAACTTAAGTTTATTATTTAGTAAATTAAATAACGAATGAGTCATGTCAGACACAAGGTAAGGGGCTTCGTCTCAATCTCCTTTCATGGAGGCATATTTCAATAATATATACATTATTCTTTTATATGATGTATAATAAAACCCTTTAACATTTACTTTCATTAAAAGGGAATATTTGTTTCTACAAATAAATTTACTAAATGAAAAAAGGAATGTTTTTAATTCATGGGATGACAAGGACCTCTCTGTCGTCGTAATAGTTATTTGGATTCCTCTATAAGACTTAATGTTTTTAAAAGGAAAGTAAATCCATTATTCCATTTTTTGGTGTTTTTGTATTGTAAATGGTTTTTTAAATGGATTGAATATTTCAATATCTTGAAATGATATCTTGTGATTGTAAATTAAATGTTATTACTGAAATGTTGATATTTTCAATATTTTATGTGTTATGATTTTGTAATGGTACTTGAAAATTTGATGGGTGGTTATGTGATAAGAAAATGATGAATGGTTACATGATAAACCAAATAATGGGTGGTTATGTGATAAACCAAGGATGAGTGGTTACGTTATAACCTCTAATGTAGTGGGTATGGAAGTCATCTGTATGGCTATTCCGTTTAGTGATATGTGTGGAAGTCATCCATATGGTTATTCCATTTAAGTACGTTTATGTCCCAAGTTAGCTTTATATGCTATAAATTGTTTTCTATGGGATTTATAGTAATATTTTAGTTACAAAAAGGGTGAGGAATGATCTTATATTTAGAGAAGTTTTTTTGCTACTTATTTAAGGTGAAAGTATTACTTTATGATAAAGTATTCATGGTTTACATGTTATCTTGAAAAACTAATAGTTTTTCTTCTTTATGTATCCCTTACTGATCTTTTTATGCTCACCCCATGTTTTGAAATGTTTTTCACAAGACTTAAAGATGAATAGGTTCAAGGATGGGATCATGGAAAAGTCATGCTGTCTAAAACATGGAACTAGATATGCCTCTTTTTTACGAGTTTTTTGTTTTATGAAAAAAATAGATAGTGAGTAAAAGTATCTACTTGTAATATTCAAGTTGTTATGTATACATTATGACCTAATTCTCTAAATATATAAATCTAGAAATATACTCAATGTGAATTATTAACTTAATTCAAGATTATGTAATGTTTAAGTTTAAGTCCTTACAGCTGGCATCAGAGGTCAGTTTAAATAACTTTAGACGTTATGGTGTTATTTAAACATAAGTGACATAACCAAAATGGTTAGAATATTAGAAAGAGTCATAGTTATTTTAGATAAATTGAATGAGATTAAGATAACATGGATAATTATATATTAGTATATACCCTGCTCATAAGATATTATATAATGATATTAGTGATATACTCACACTGACCCTTTTAATTTTAATAAATGGATGGATCTAAAGGCACTAAAGTAACAATATATGTGAAGCAAATTGTGACATTTTTTGAATAGGAAACTAAAATAAATGGGAGTTTCAATGATTACACATGTGGTTATTCCCATCCAACAATATAAAGTCATTATTGACCACCTAAAACTTGGTGATTTTTATATGTCATCGTATATGTGAGAAACAAAATCCATACGGATGTTCAGGTAATAATAATAAAAGTATGTATATTAAAAAACCTATGTGTCAAGGATGTTGAAAGAATATCCTAGTAAAATGCTTCAAAAGGTTGAGAAGATTCTATAGATGTGGTAATGAAGGTCATAAAGAAATAACTTTCCATGAAAAAAGGAAGCATCCATTTAACTCTAGGAAAGGGAAAGAACTTCTTTCTGAGAGATTAATTGAATGTTTTAAATGTGGTGTGTAGAGTCATTAGAAAAATAGATGTACTACAAAGAAGGTTCTAGAATATGATCAGAAGGACCATAAAAATATATGTTTACCAATACCTAATGCCATTCCAATTGAGGATGAGGAAACTGACAATGACCAATGAAAGGTATGGATTATTTCTTAGCTGATGTTTTGACATTATTGAATCTGAGGATATGACTCATGATTTTGTTTGTAGTAAATAAGTATTATAGAATAAGTTGTAAAAGAACGGTTAATGGATCATGAATAATTTTGAATGAGTAAGAAGTATACATATAAGGGATTAAAGAGTTATGGTATATTTTAGGACGATGAAATGATTAAAATTATTAAGGCTCTTTTGATGATGGGATTACTTTGTAAGGCTTTTTCTAGTATGTGTAACCCTGATGTTTGATGTTTGAAAATTTCATTAAAGAAATAATTATCTTTTATTATGTGTACATAATGTATAACCTTATGGGTTCATATGGTCTTTTATTTTTGAGGCCATAAATGGTTATTACATTTTGGAATTCAAAATGAAAGGTATTAGATAACCTTTGAGGATAAAATAGGTTAAGGTTATTTTTGAAGAAATTATATTATTTTTGAGAATATTTTAAGAATGATATGGTTTTATAAAAAAGACAAACCATAGGATGGGGGATAACCCATCGTGTCCAGCAAGACCATGAGAATCGAACCCACAACTAAAGGGCAACAAGGGCGCATGATCTACCATAAGCCTATGTGATGTACCTGGTTAGTATGACTTATTATTTTTAGTTAAACGATTTTATTGATCAAGAATAAGTTAATTTGGATATTATGTTTTATAAAATGGATATCCTTAGTATAGGAAAATGATTTAGTGATTAAGTGATAAAGGTTATTTTGGAAGACGTTTTCTCTTTTGGGAACATTATATGCCCGAGGAAAATATAATACTTTGGGATTTCAATGGAGGAGTAATGGTGGAATTTTATTTTAGAAGGATATATGTTTTTATTGTGGACATATAGTGATTTGGGTTATTTATATAAATGATTAACCTATAATAGAGAATATTTGATTAGGTTTATTAATTTTCAGTATGATACTTTAAGTGTAGATGATGTTATTTGGAGATAAATGTTAAGATTTTGGTGGAAGACTATGTGATCAAATCCTTCTGAATTTTGGGTTTTAAACTTAGTTTGGATTATTTTTAATAATTTTAAGGAAAATTGTGTATTTAATGGTCTTTTTTGATCTTTGGATTTTGTTAGCTCAATTTTAGTGATTAAGAGTAGCATTTGTTTTTATAAAATATTGTCCTTTTTGGGAATTATATGATATTATACTAACCATTTTGGTTTTGGTTAGTGTCTAAAGATAGCTGAAATATATGATTTATCTTTTTTGGATCATGTTACTCTCAAGAATTTGATTCTAGTTCTTCAGGTGTGACCAAGTCATCTTGAATACTCATCATTTGGAGAAAAGATGATTTTTTGGTATAAACTTTTAAAGGATAAAACTATACTTTCAAAGTAATAATAATTCCTTATATTTATAGTCAATATCATAAATAAATTCTCCAACTTTATGAAATATAATGTAAAACAAAAAATGTTTTCCATTTACTTTTCCTACTTGGGAATCAAAGACTTTGTAGCTTATCACAAGTTTGTGGTTTTTTAGTGGTTAACTTTCTCCTAATCATGTTTTGGGTCACTCTCAATCAGAACTTGATTGTTAGTTTTCTCTTCCATATCTATGTTTTCATGGAATCCTAGTATGTGTTCTCGGGTTACCTTTACACTTCTTTTTATTTCTTTTAAATTGATATTTTTATTGACCCTTTTTTGGATGTGGGACTTTCAATGAAGTTTTCGAGCCCAATTTTAAAATTGCGAGGATGGAATTTCAAAAGGGGGGAAATGATGTAACGACCTAGGTATTTATAGAATAATACTTTTTTATTTCTATTAATACTTATTAATAAGATATTGATTTTAATTTAAAGGGGAAGCTTTTTTCTGATAGTGTACTCGATACACAACAATGATCTTCTCCAAAATCATACATTGCACACAATATTGTGTTATACTAAAAAATAATACAATAATAATATAATTATTTTAAATGGTAGTTAACGCCTACCTGTTGGAATGGAGGGAATGAACAGTATCAACTGAATTTTGAAATATGGTTTACACAAGTTTAAATGATGATTCACTTTTTAAGAAATTTATTAGAAATTCATATAAAAACCTATTGAATATAATGGATGTGTTTTTATGAAAACCTATTTAAAAGAGAATAATTGTGTTTTCATATCACTCTTTATGGATTTTTTATTTAATAAAAAATATATGATATATATTCAATGTGTTTTTTAAATTAATCTTATATGTTTTCTAGATATGATATAAGAATAAATTCATTTTTTTCAGATAAAAGAAGTAATTTTTTTAATGCTGTTTTACCGACTTTTGATGGAGAACCCTTTTTAAATATAGTTTTTCACACATTTATATGTTTTATTGGACAAAATAAACTTCTTATTTATAATCATAACATCCAAATTTACTTTGAATGAAATTTTGTTATTTTTCCTCTAAAATTCATTTTTTAATGAATTGTTAAAAATACAACATTTTAATTCAAAACTTTTATTTAAAATAATATATTTAAATAGTTAGATTTTACTTTTAATTGGTTTTAAAGTTTTATTGGATTATATTGTTATCATTTAATCTAATTTTGGTCATTGTAAGTAATTTCACTTTGAAATTGGACGTAAACACATGTCAATCTTTTGGTAGTTTTTACTTCTTAAAAACTCGCTTTTTGGTTTGGATAATGAGAATTAATTTTAAATTATTTTCTAAAAATTATATGTTTTGAATTTTAAAAAATGGATTTCATATTTGAAATTAGGAGCTCCGAATTGTGTAAATATGTAACTTTTATTTTAAGACAATATGAATAGTAACTTTAGTAAATATATTATTTACCTTGGTTAAAGGGTAAATCCAGTAAAAAAGGGTAGAAAATTATATTATAATAATATTAAATTTCTGTAACACATGTCCTAAACCTATTTTATAAGATATGTTTGACCGTGGGAATCATTGGGGTGATTTTAGGACCCCGTGGACCCACTTGTGTTTGAAAATGACATTAAATTACTTTTAATTTAATGTTAAGGAAAATATAACCTAAACATGTACGTTTTAGTAAAATAATATTTATATGGGTTTATATAAGTTATATATTCTAATATAAATAGTAATTAGAAATCTAAAAATATTTCTTACATCATGGTATTTTGTTTATATTTTTTCAACATCAAATAAATAAATATATATATGACACAATGATGATGTAATGATTACCTTATTAATGAAAGATTTAAATAAATGAGATTATAAATATTAAATAAAATTATTTTTGTTAGGTCCACAAGGATGAATACCCTGAGAGGGGGGGTGAATCAGGGTATGAAAAATTTAAAATTTATGCCCGTTCTGATCTTGTTTCGCTGTTAAGAAAAACACTCTTCTCTCTCTTTCCTGTTGCACAAAGTAAATAGAAAGTAGAGAATGCACAGGACACAACAATTTTACTTGGTTCACCACAAAGGGCTACATCCAAGGAGCATACGCAGACAAGTTTCTGGTCGTACCAATTCCATTAAACTTCACTAGTTGTGGATTAAAATGTTCGGGATAGATCACTTCTATGCCTAGGATCACTGCCTTTACAATGTTTAGGGCCAGCTCACTGCTTCCCCAAGGGTCACTCCCTGTTTCTCTCTCTCTGGATCACTGCCAGTGGAGAGGATCACCTTCTTTCTCTTCCTTTTCTCACTGCTCTTGGAAGGAATCCACTCACATTTTATAGACCTGTAGGTCTCTTCATTTGCATAAAAGAATGAATCTTTTTCTGTAAGTAGATGCTCTGTTACAGCCCAATTTTCACCTGTAGATGAATATCTCTTTGCACTGAAGGAATCGGGCAAGCATCCAGCTTCCACGCAGCCCGAAAATCACTGCTGGAAATAAACCTTACTTGGCGCGCAAGTCAATATCGGCGTGCAAGTATCGGCGTGCAAGTCACAACGGGCGTGCAAGTCCTCCTCAGACACTTGCACGACTCAAGCTTCCTCAACTTCAAACCTGCGCGACTCACTTCCTTTTACGCCCAATCCAATATTGGCGCGCAACTTCACACTGGCACGCAGCTTCAAACACTGGCGCCCAACTATCACCCTGGCGCGCAAGTCCCACCGGCGCGACCACACACACCACTTGCGCGACCACCACACCTGCACGGCGGGAGCTCTGATTTCTCAAAGTGTTAAACTCCTGTGAAGAATGAAGAGGGGTGGTCTAGTATTTATAGGCAAATTGACCACCCTGCGCGACGGCGCGCAAGTCACCTGCACAACCCAGTCTTGGCGCGCAAGTCTTCTGTCCTTTTAGACACTTATGCGACCAACTCCCAAACTTGTGCGAACCGGTTTCCTTAGCCATATTTTGATCTTCTGATCTTGAAAGAAATATGGTGTGCAAGTTTCATATACTCCAAGTCCTTGGCGCCACCTTGTATCTGTTCTTTTTGTACCGCCTCCAGATCATCCATTCCTTTTGTCGACGTTCTTGAATCAAACATGGATCGTTGACCTCAGCTCTTGGACTCGACATTCCATCATGAAATCCTCTTGGTCAATAAATTTTTATTTCATTGTTTTGATTTTTCAATAATCACAACACAGTTGTCCACTTTGTCAACAAACACAACCACCTCAAAAATACTTCAATGATGCCTTGAGGGATTTTTGCCCAACAATTTTAATGCTTTTTGAGTCATCCAAGAATTTTATGGATTATTATTACTTTTTATCTTAGATATAATGAAGTTTTTTTAATGAATAATGTTTTTATGGATTTTTAAAAAGTCATGATATGAATAGTAGAAAACTTGACATAAATGAGTTTTTGAAATAATAAATATTTTATTAAATTTTATGATAGTTATAAAAAAATAATATTAGGCCAAATTAATTCCAAAATGTTGAACATATCATTAATTAACCACTTTATGTTCTATTTTCATTTTATGGTAGCTATATTAACCATATAATATGAATATACAAGAAGACATGGTAATAGTTAAATTAGTTAACTAAGGGTTAAAGCTAAATGATAAGGTTAAATTTAAAACCAAAACTTGTCTAAAACCTGTTGGTTGAGAGTATTTAAAACAATTAACATTGTATATTTGAATTAAATTAGTTTTGGACCTTTTGAAAATTGAAATTCAGTTTACGATAAAATAATCTTTCAAGACATTCATAAAGTACCCCTCCTCCCTCTAATAAAATGTCACCACCTACAACCCATTACTCACACCTCTCAAGCCTCTTTCCTCGTACAATATTAGCTCCAATAATCTCCCAACATCCCTCTATTCCTCCTATAATCTTTACTTTAGGCTAAAGGAAATTCAAGAAACCCTTTTGGCTCAAATCAAAGGGGGTTACCCATTTTAAGAGGTAGCTCCTTCTCTAAAGTTCCTTTCCAATATTCTACTTCTTCACTCCCTATAATATTCTTATTATATGATTAAATAAAAAAAGTATCCTAAATATACTAGGATGTTGTTATGATAATTATTTGAACTACACTTACACATACCTCTATCTAATGGATTTAGAAAATACTGTTTCTGTGGACGGTGAACTACTGCATCACGAAACGATGATTGTTCAATTATCTCCTACCACCTCTCATGGTGGAATTTATGATGAAACTATTTTTATATGATACATATTATGTTTATATTTTCTTTATACTTCTCTAATTTTTATTTACTATACAACTTTATTCTTTTCATGTTGTGTAAACACGATAATTTCATTTGACGAAGTGCGGACTACCACACCCTCAAAGTGATACGACTCGTTCCTGCAATACATGGAATGTATAAAGGATGGTGTCAATAAAATAATGTAACATATATAAAATATGATATTATACAGGATTTATAATACACCTATGTATCATTATGTTTTCATTCAATTAAATATGAAATTGAAATGAAAGTAGTGTTAATGTGTATGTACGACTTACCGTCTCCATGAACATTGCATTTCATTTATTATATCCAAATGTTATGGAATATTATAAATAAACATATACTAGATATATATTATATATATATATATGAATAATATTCTAGAGATAGTGGGCTTTTAACCACATGGACAAATTTTAATTTTAACAAGATCATTTTCGACCCAAGTATCCAATATCGACAAAACGACCGATATTAACTTAAATAATTATGTATTTTTTATAACATGGTAATAAGTGATATAAAAGGAACAATAAAATTCAAAAAATTTCTAAAGAAATTATAAATCAAATTAAGTTTATTATTCATAAAATTAAATAATGAAAGATTCATGTCATAGCTTAGGTAAGGGACTTCATCTTAATCTCCTTTAATTGAGGCATATTTCGATAATATATATCTCTTTATTTTATATGGTGTATAATAAAACCATATAAATTTTACTTTCATTCAAATGGGATCTTTTTTTATGAATCATTTTACTAAACGATAGAAGGAATGTTTTTAACGTATGCGGTGACAATGACCTCTCTATCATCGTAATCGTTATTTGACTTTCTCTATAAACATTAATGTTTTTAAAAGTAAAAGAAATACTTTATTACCTTTTTGGTTGTTTTGGTATTGAAGAAGGTTTTTGAAATGTATATAGTATTTAAATATCTTGAAATGATATCTTGTGGCTGAAAATTAAATGTTATTACTAAAATGTTGATATTTGCAATATTTTATGTGTTGTGATTTTGTAATAGTACTTGGGCATTTGATTGGTGGTTACGTGAGAAACCATTGATGGGTGGTTACATGATAAACCAAATTATTGGTGGTTCCGTGATAATCCAAGGATGGGTGCTTATGTTATATCCTCCAATGCATTGGGTATGGAAGTCAGACGAATGGATATTCTATTTAGTTATATGTGTGGAAGTCAGCCATATGATTATTCCATTTAAGTATGTTTATGTCCCAAGTTACCTTTATATGCTATACATTGTTTTCTATGGGTTTTATGGTAATATTTTGGTTACTAAAAGGGTAATAAATGATCTTATATTTAGTGAATTACTTTTTCTACTTTTTTAAGGTGAAATGTATTACTTTAGGATAAAGTATTTCTAGTTTACATGTTTTAAAAAACATAGAGTTTTCCTTCTCTGTATATCCCTTACTAAGCTTTTTTTGATCATCCCATGTTTTGAAATGTTTTTTCACAGGACTTAAAGATGAATAGGATCAAGGATGGGATCAAGGAAAAGTCATGTTGTCTAAAACATGGAACTAGACATGTTTATTTTTTAAGAGTTTTTTGTTTTATGAAAAAATGGATAGTGATTAGAAGTGTCTACTTTTAATATACAAGTTGTTATGTATAAGTTACGATCTAATTCTATAAAGCTCTAAACCTCAAAAGATCCTCAATGTGAATTACTAACATAATTCAAGATTATATAATGTTTAAGGCTGAGTCTTTACAAAAACATTAGAAATTTTATTTTATTTTGAAATGTACTCAAGCATAACATCTGACCTTGAAACATTATATTTTATGAAAAGGTAGCTTTATCATTTTTATTTAATATTCTATGTTTTATAGTATTTTTTGAATGATCAATGGAACTTTGGTTATCAAAAATAATCTTCAATGGTTTTCTAATATTCATTCTCAAATATTCTAGCTAAACTTTCATCCATATAATTCTTGTACAAGCAAGGGTGGAAGAAGCATACTTTGCTTATGCTATACTCAAAGAAACAAAACATTGTTTCTTACTATTACAAGTCATACAAAATTATAACAATGAAAAAAATTCATCTTGTTGTAAGATTTATATCATTACAATGTTATACCCAGTCAACATCAGTGTATAAAATGAATTTCATATCACAACTTGTTTTAAACAACACTCCATAAGAAGATATCCCCTTAATATACTTGAATTTTCTTTTTTGTTTCCATCATATAGGATTACTATAGTTTAATCTGATATATTTATCATAATGTTAAATTATAAATAATTTTTGTCCTTGAATCTGTAAGATATATCAAGATACCTATCGACATCTAGAATTATTTTTTATTCACACTTTTTATAGATTCATCTTTACTCATCTTCATGCCAATAGAAATTGGTGTAGAAACTCATATGTTTTCTATGTTTTGAAGTTATTAATTAACCATTCATTAAAATCCTTACATGTTTTATCCCTATCACATGTAAAAAATATATCATCAATGAAAAAAATGATAGTAAGGTTACCTATTCACATTTCCTTAACATATAGGTTTTATCAAAGTTTCCTTTATAAAATTTGAACTTCTTTAAGAAACTGTCATGTTTAGAGTTCCATGCACGAGGAGACTATTCTAACCCATACAAACCTTTCTTCAAATTATACACCACGGTTCCATCTTTATCAAATAAGAACCTAGTTGCTTTATATATATAAACTTCTTATTAAATTCTCCATTTAATAAAGATGACATAATATAAAGATGATAAACTTTGTAACAATGGTCTTCTGACACTTCCAATAACATTCTTATAGCTACAAGTCTCAAAATGAAGGAAACAATTTATTCAAAATCAATACCTTATACCAATGAGTAACCTTTGTAAAAAAGTCCTACTTTTTGTCTTGATATTTATCTATGTTCGTTGAGTTTATTTCTGAACACCCACATTGTTTTTATAACATTATTTTTTTCTAGTCATGAAACAATATCACAGATATCATTTTTTCCAATCTGATCTAACTCTTTGATTAGATCTTTTACCATTTTTTATGTTCAACTATTTCTAAAATTGATTTCGGTTCTATGTATTGGATAAGTAATGTATGATTCTCTAATCATGGTTTCTTTCTTGACTGAGCTGGATCTTTCTAATTATCAATAATGGTGTAAGATTTAATATGTTTCTATTGGGTACAACATCTTGAATTTTTTTACCACTCCCAAAATTCGTTATCACATGATGCATCTGAATTTTCATGCACTTGTTCTCATATTAATATTCCCTTTTATTGTCTTTATCGGATATCTCCACTCTATATTTAAAAAAATCTTTTTTTTCATATCCAATAACTTCATTCAAGGAATTTTGTTTTTTCAATAACTCTCAAATCATAATAATCCACCCACATTTCTAGAAGTTTATTATAACATTGTAAATTCTTCTGTTGGATTAATATCATATGAAAAATTATTCGTCATTCTTTTCATAAAACTTTAATATATCCATCTTTTTTATCTTTATTAAGAAAGGAATCCCCAAAACCCTGAAGTATTTAATTGATGGGTTTTTATTATACCATATCTCAAAGGAATTCATTTTGGATTCTAAACACAACAAACATTCGTTTTGTATATGAACAACAATACTAATAATTTCTCTCCAAAAAAACATAGAGAGTTTATATTCTGCCAATATACTTCCCCCTATTTCTACTAAACTTATATTATTTACTTTCCACTATTCCATTTTTTTGAAGAGTGTATGGAGAACTTTATTAGTATTTTATTATTTATATTATTCATATTGTGTTTGAAAGCATTACCTGTATACTACTTTCCTATGACAGTTTTCAACTTCAGTATATAAATCACCATCACTCTTTCAGCTTCCCTTTTGAAATATATAAACATATCCATATCTTATTATTTATGATTCATAAAAATTATTTTGGTCATCCATTTGAAGTCATCAATAAAAGAGATAATGTAAAAATTACCTTCTTTACTGAAGTTTCATTTTCCCTCAAAGATCAAAGTGCATGATCTAAAATGGTCTAGTGGATTGGATTTAAATGTTCTTAGGTCTTTTATTAACTATCTCATTTTTAAAAAAAAGTTATACAAACAACATCAACTCTCATACTATGTTTCTTGAAATATAATCCTTATAATTTTTTCTAATACTATTCTGGTCAAGATTCAAAACTCTTCAATTACATAACTTATTTTAACCCTCAAAGCTTAAGTAACATGATTTACAAAGATATATAAATTGGAATCGATTTCCATGGTTGTTTTCACCATTATTAACAACTATTACATCATTCATGCTTCTAATGATATACTAATATTTATTGAATATCACTTTCTTACCATCATCAAAAAGTTGGATAACACTAAGTATGTAGTATTGGAGCCCATAAATATTAAAAAATTATTTCAATTATAGTTTTGGAGCTTCAATTTTAGTAGATTTTATTCCTCATATTTTTTTAGGAAAAATCATTTCCATAAATAGCTGCTGCTCCTTCATGTTCCTTAACATCCTTTAAGATATTTATATCAGCTATCATATGTGAGGAATAACTATATTTAAGAATCTATAGTTTTTTCCTTTTAATATATTTTAGTGATGTCTCAATAATAAAATATATCTCCTAAACTTCGATCTTTCTAGATTTCTTTCTTATTTTTTAGCTTAAGAAATGTATACCATAAGAGTTTTCATACATTATTTTGCAATGTGACTCAGTTGATCACATATTCTACAAACATCATCTTGAATATATAACCAATTTCCAATGGAAATAATATTCCATTATTTCTCCCCCTTTATTTCTGCAAAATACTGGGGAGGGACATGACATGAAAACAATTATATGATTTGTGCCCATATATTCCAAAACATAAATAATATCCACTGAATCTTGATCTTCTATAGAAGTAGGCATGTAGATAATCCATTGATGTTCATGCCATCTTTGTGTACTTTTTTCCCCTAGCATGGTGAAAGTTTATTATAGAGGTTATTTTCAGCTTTAGTTAATATGGGGTGTATTTTCACATCCTTTTTCAATAAAATTAGTTGATATTTTATATTTAGTGTCTATATATTTCACCTAATTCTTGTAATAAGTTTTATCAATGGCTTGAGATGTTTTAGCCTTTACCTATAAAGCCTTGTTAATTTTTTTCATCTTATTTAATGTAATTTCAACCTCATTAAATATTGATTGAGTTTTAAAAACGTCATGTTCTTTAGAAGTGATTTTATTGATAATATCTTCCCCCTTTTTTCATTTTTCTGCATCTTTTAGTTTGAGCTTAATAGTATCCTCAATGTATATCTCTATTTTGAAGAAGATATTCCATTCCTAAATTATTTTTTAGATATTTCTCTAAAATTCTATGTTATTTATTGAGTTTTAGGTTTTACTAAGGACAATATAAAAGTTTTGATCTTGGATGATATTCTATATAGGTTTCTTCAACTTATTATTCTTCTCTATTTGAGGAATCTTATTTTTTCTCAACTTTTCAAAGAAAATTCAGAACTTATTTGGATTTTCATTTTTTTGATGATTTTTAATATATTTTTACTCAACTTTATTAATCAACATACTTACTCTATTTCTAGTGAAATATTTCTTTTGTTTATTTGGTTTCTTATCTTCGTTAAAGGTTATTCTCCACTTCTTACACTGAGGGTCTTCTTCATAATCATCTCCAAATTCTCAAATTCTCTTTATAGGATAGTTCATAGAAAAATTCACAATATATTTATGTGAAAAATATTTTACTGGAAGTTTTCCACCATATTTTCCTTTATCTATTTGGTATTTTTTAGATATAATAGAAACACATTTCTAATTCATTTCATCATCTTCCTTATCTTCTGAATCATTAAAGTCAAAAATCACAACATGTTGGTTTTTTAGCTTTCACTAATATTCAAAATCCATTAAAACCTTGATCTTATTTATTAAGATTTTTAATTTTTCTTATCTCACATATAATAAAAAAATTATTCAATTCATCAAAATATGAGTTATATTTATCCTCTATGAAACAAATTTGAGATTCAAACCTATTTATAAAGTTTCTCATGAGTTTCTCAGAAATGATAGAATGACATATATGAATCCACTAATATTGAAAGAAACATAATTAAATCTGGTTAAGTTCTCATCAATTGTTTTATCTCTTCTCATTTTGATATATTCTATCTTTCTATTCCATATTTAAAGATTTTGTTCCTTTACTTGGATATTTCCCTTGAATAAACTTTTGAGTTTTTCCCATGTTTCTTTAACTTTTTTTAGACCCATCACTTTCATAAAAGCATTTTTTTAAAAACACATTAGAATAATATTTCTATCCTTTCCATATATCTCAATATTTATTCTATTAGTGAATTTCATAGGAGAATATTTCTAAAATGGTAGAAACCCAACTATATTTTCATCAATTACCTCCAGGAAAAGAGGCATAAGTTTATGTATCATCCTATTTTTCCAACCATGATAATTTTTCCATTGATGATAGGAATACCTATATTGATTATAGAGTTAATATTTTCTATGACAGGGATATAATAGGGTTAACCTAGCTTTGATACCATTTGAAGTTTCTTATAATTTTTTGAGATCCACTATAGGGGGTTAAATCAAGGTCGATCTTTTAAAATTTAAGCTCTATTTAAATTAACCCCTAAAACTTGTTAGGGTTATTATTCCTGTCAAATTTATGTAACAACCTCATGTGAATGTAATGATAATAAAGTAGATAAAAACACATAAGATCTACCAGGTCTGGCCTTAGTGTGAGAACCTACATCATTTCCCTAGAGACTCTTATTGTTCCATGTAATTTCACTATTAAAATAAATGAATACCAATTAAGTAAACTTTTATTGGAATCCATCTATATCTCTTTAGGAATAATTATTTCAAATCTTATAAGTTCCAATGTTTTGGTTATTATACTGATCTAACACAAGAATATAAAACTTTATAAAAATAGATACTAATAATATCATCCATAAATCATTTATTAGATCTTCTACATCTGGTAAGATTCTATCCAGTGTACCCTATCTTCATATGAAATTACCTATTTGTTACGTCATGCTAAGCTACTCCTTTGATTTTTTATCTTTTTGTTGAAGAAAACTATACACCTCACAACCCGCTAGAAAAATCTATCAGATACTTTCTCTTTAATAGATCTGATCGATGACTCTATTCGATCTCTCTTATTATAATCTTTATTTGGTAAAACTTCCCACTAAAACTATATCCACTATTATTCAACTTAAAAAAAAGGAAACCTTATTTGGAAACTCAATTTTTCTCAAACTTATTCAGTACTTTTCATTTCGCACATGTGAATAGTAATTACATCCCTTATTGTACTTGCATACCCTTATATACATGTGCTCAAAGAAGAGAATGGGAAAATTAAAATTATTATTACAATTAAATAAAAACTTATATTTCTAATATAGAGAACCTAAACTTTTACACATATCATTATATGATTTTAAGTATAATTTAACATCACATTACAAGACAAGGATTGTAAATCCTAGTGTCTTAGAAGACTAGGTACATAAAACTGAAAACATGGGACTAAAAAACATTTATTTATTTATCATACATTAAGATATAATAACTTCATTTCATACTTTACATTTTCATAGGATAAACTTGGGATAACATGAACAAATGGATGAGATAAAAATCCCAGTAAGGGAATACACATTAAAATAAATCTTGCCACATGGGTTAGAAGGCATAACCTAATGATATAAAATATAATGGATCATGATTAAACATAAATAATCATAAAATATAGAACATGGGATCATATAATCATGGAATCATAGTAATTTTAAAGAAATCTAAAACACGGATTTATCATTATTCAAGGCTCGTTGCACATAGAGGATCACGAGTCATGGATAACCACCAAGATCGTAGCACATGGAGCATGAGTCAAGGTTAACCATCAAGACCATTGCACATAAAGTATTATGGGACTAAACATTACCCAATTCATTGGAGTGATATCTAGCTGCACCCATCATAAAATGTTCATGAATATGTTTTTTACATAAATAATCATCCATAAGTAATCAAATATATGGTTTAGCCATGGTTAGAATTGGGTATCATAATCATGTAAAAAGGATTATAAAAAAAGAGTATCCAAATGGTGTCCATGAAATATTGGATTTAAATCATACTTGAAAATTTATGAAGGAAAATATGAATAGATAATGATGAGGGATGTCATACCTAAGTGAAATTATATAAAAATAGTGTTTAATAATCTTTAGAAATAAAACATTTAAGAGTGGTTTATTAAAAATATTAAAGAGAATTTAAAGAAGACAAATGAAAAATATTTTATATAAAACCAGAAGTGAACCAAGAAATTATTCATAATAAAATTAGTGATTTTAAAAAACATAATGGTGGCTTAAAACATATTATAGAGTTCATTTGAAATTGGATTAGAATTCGGGAAGTTCCTTTAAATTGGGCTTTCGTATCAGGATGAATTGAGTGGGGAACCTTTTAAAAACATATATTTCCCTGAAAAATAAGGATGAAAGGATATTGATACCAGATTTTTAAAAATATGAAAAAAATTTAGAATGTTTAAATAAAAATAAAAGGGAATTATATTTGGGTAAAAAGAGAGAACAAGTAACCTGAAGGAATAATGGAGGTTCGGGTAGAATACCTAACCTTATGTCCAAAATGATTCTGCACTTGATCCTAATGTCCTGAATAATCAAATTAAATCAATTAATTGATTAATTAATAACCTTTTATAAATTTATATGATTTATTATAATTTTATTAAGTTCATTTATGTCTCTTTTTATGGGATATGAAATTCAATTTGATCGTTCGGGAGATTTAGTTTCCTTTGTTTTCATAATCAATTTACTTGTATATGTGTATAGAAAATCATGTAGAATGAGGATCGTTGTACAGAACTAAAATTATATGTTATTAATGAACTTATATAATATTATTATACCATTCTATTTCCATATGTGAGGATTATTCATTAGACAAATCATTAATGATAATCGTTTATATTAATTTATCATTTTTTGATCATCAGAAATTAGTTTTGTTGTATTATTAAATATCATGTGTATATTGTTGGTTAGAGTGGAATCTTAAGAGGCTGGTGAATTGAGTTCCTACTTAAAATGTATGTTAAAAACTTTATTATAAAGATCCCCAAAATTTTGAAATGGCCCAGCTAATTAAGGTAGTAGATATGTAGATATCTAGTTGGTCAATAGATTTTTTAAAGGGTGATCAGGCCTGAGTTGAATTAGTGTGAAACACTTACTCAAATTTTGAAAAAAGTTTACTGAATTAAACATATACCCACACTAACCAAAACTAACTATCAAAGTGAATGCAAAACAGTTAAACGTTTTAGCAATTATATTCAGCATAAAATAGATAAAACAGAGTATAAAAAAATATAGTGCACAGAAAATTTAAATAAGAGGTTCTGTTTCAAGTCGAGACTCAATCCTCTCCACTTGGTGATCACCTGCACCAAGAAGATTATATTAAAAATAAACTTGATTCGCAGCCTATGTCAGGCTTCTCAATGGTTTTTACAAACTGTCCTGGGTTCACACCCTCTACCAGAGTTCTTTGTGGGAATGAAAAACAACACAGACGACACACAGTCTCTTCCATAGTTATACATGGGAAACCAAGGTCTAAGAGAAGATTAATGTGAGTATTTTTGTATCCTCCAGTTCAAGAACATGAGATTGTGTGTATAACGCAAACACACACTTCTCAAAATGTAAAATAAAAGAACACAATAGAGAAAATATGATGAGATGGTGTTTAGAAGGCTCTATGTGGTTGCAGTTTAGCTCTTAGCTCCTTGAAGTGAAGAATTTGATGTTCGAGTCTTTCTCTGAAAGTTGTCTCCAAAAATAGAGTGTATTAATTCTTGGTTCTAGCCTTTTTGAAATGATATGTCTTCTTCTTGTTTTGATCGAGAATTGATGAAGCATTGAAGGAAGAAGTGAGTCTGCCCCAAATGATCTTCGTGATGCTTGTGGGATCACAATGTAAGTGTTGGATAGTTCGTCTTTGATCTAGCGAGTAAGTTTCTTCATATGCCCAGACATGCTTCTCATCCTATCTTTTCTTCTTTGGTTTTCTATTTTATACTCGAGGTCCGACAATAGAAATAAGTACATCACATGTGATATTTCTCATACCTCATACTGTCCCCAGATATGGTCTCTTTATATGCCTAAAATAATTATTAATTAATGTTAGAAGCATTAAAGTTAGAAAATATGACCATTTGAATAATCTTAAGAATTTGACAAAGTATCAAGTAGAAGATTCTGGTAGAATTGTAAAGGTATCCTTCACAATGGTAGGCTTCAATAGTAAGTGCACATCAACAACATTTATCGGTAACCTTCCCAAAAGTAGCCTTACTTCGTTGACCTTGAAATGGTGACCTTGCAATGATGACCTTGCATCGGTGACCTTTGCATCGTTGACCTTTGCATCAGTGACCTTTGATTCCGTGAGATTTCGATTGGTGACCACTACATCGGTGACCTTTTCATCAGTGACCATTGCATCAATGACCTTTCCATTGGTGACCTTTGCATCGATGACCTTTTTACATGGAGAAATTTTTCACTGTGATCTTTAAACAAGATAGTATTGAGATTAAATGTACATAGTTATCAATTTGATATAAACATGATTTTCACATAAATGACTAACTTGTAAGAGAAACATAATTATTACATAAATAAAACATGATTTGGGATTATCAAAACATGATTTGGGATTATCAAAACAGGTGATTCCAACAAGCTCCCCCTTTTTGATAATCACAAATTATGCTAGTATTTTCTGAATTAGGGTTAAGAAAATTTGCTAATATCTTCAAAGGTGTGTATAAGAACATTTGAACCATGTTTATTTTGAAAAAATATAGATAGTATGTATATGAAAAGAGTTCAGTCAACTTAAAAAAATGTCTCCTCCTTTATGTTTAGGCAGCTTAAAGCTAAAACCTGACATGTTTCCCCCCCTTTGTGATTAACAAAAAGAATGTAAAACAAAAAGAGAGAGAAGAATATTTTCCATTAATGAAGAAATAACACATTATACAAAAATAGTACAAAGATCCCTATCAACTAAGACATCCCACATTCAATTCACATCATAGATTTCCAAGGGAGCATTGTCTTTGGAAGTTGAGGAAGTAGGTTCTAATGATGGAGGGAAAGGCTTAGGGATGGCAGGTAGTAGGGTAGGAGGAGCTGCAACTGAAGCATCATTAGACCTGTAGTGAGTAGATTTCTGAGGAATGGTGGAAGTCAAGCTTCTAATGGACTGTATAGGAGTCATCAATGAAGCAACACTGGCAGATCTGGAGGCACCTAAGGTAGAAGGCAAGGCTAGAGGAACAATGATGGGAGTGCAGTATACATGGACAAAGGGCAATAGAAGATTTATGAAATCCATAATAATACTTCCTCTTCTCTCCATGGCTGAAATAAAATTATCCTTATTCTCTATAAATTTCTCCAAGGCAGGAGCCAACTATCTAATCCTGCTAACCAGATCTTTAAAGGCTTGAGTTACAGGTGGAATCCTCAAGTCCTCCAACAGCAACTTGAAGTGACCATCCATCATATGCTTATTGTATACCCTTTTGTATTAGAAATAAACTCGTTCTTTGATGGACTTTTGATCTTGAGAAGATTCCCTTAAATAATTTCACACAATGTTATGAATTTCTCTGGTAGTGGAAATAACCTAAGTCGTAGACTGAGGATCTGAGGTACTGGTACTAGATAAATTCTCAAATTCTTCTCTAACAACTGTCCTGAAGGCTTCTAGATCAACAAGAGGCGAGGATGAAGATGAAACAGATGCACACATAGGTTCCATAGTGAATTCCACTGTCTCCTTAAAATATTTATCCATCCCACTGATCAGTCTCTTCACATAATCATCTTGGCCACTCACATGTGTCTCCATGGAATTATTAAAGTCCTCAAACACAATAACCATTTGTTGAATCAGAATTTTAACATATCCAAGATCTTTTTCCACCTGAAACCTTGAAACCGTGTAGAAGGCTAATCTAGAAATTGAGTGCTTCATAGATTCTATAGAATCTTCCAAAGTTCAGATCTGATTTTGGTAGTCCTCTACCTCCTTTAGCAGGATGGATTGAGAGGCAGAAACTAGCCTTTCCACTATAGAAGTGACAACTTCTTGATTGTGAGTCATATCCATCTCAAACCCAAAAAAATATATCATAAAAGTGGCTCTTCAGATCTGATTTCATTGATTCCAAATCATCCTTCTTGACAGAGTCACGAGGAAAAAGAACCACTGGCTTCACAATAGTTGTTTCTAGAATAGTAGTAATTGGAGGACTTCTAATAGGCTGGTCATCATCAGAGTCTCCATAATCTAGGCCTAAGACCACAAATCTAGGGTCTTCTAGAAAATCCTATATTCCAAGAGATATAATAATTGAACTTGTGGAAACAGGTTACTCCCCCTCAACTGGATCATTTTCTTGATCAACCATATCTATCTCTACCATACCTCCTTGAGAAACTTCATCAGCAAGAGGGTCCACTACCACTTCTTCTACCAAATCTTCAACTACTTCCAAAGCAATTATACCTTCAACCAAATCAAAAACCTCTTCATCTATCCTTTCTACCATTTCTGTATATCCTATCAGAGGTCTGAGACTCATATATTATTCTTCACTCACATCAGCATCAGTCTCAAAGTCAGTATGACTAGATTCAGTGTCCTCATCCTCATTTGAGGTCCCTCTAATGTCTCTTAAGACATTTTATGCCCCTTCTTCCTCATTAGTCTTTTCATCATCACTATCCCTTAGAATAGTCTCCCTTCTAGGAAATATCTTTAGTGGGCTAGGCTCAGCAAAGGATATAGTATTAGCACAAGGATTGGTGGGAAGGTCAGGTTCACTCCTATCATCTATAGGAGAGTCCCCCTTTCTTGCAGAGCCGCAAATTCTCATTCATCATCTAAATATACAGGTTGTACTTCACCAAGATTTAGAACAGGATCTCTTGTATCCTTAGGCCTAGTAGGATGAGTGACAGGGTTGAATTCCTCATAAATATTAGCCTCATCGTGTACCCATATTTTTTCCAAGGGTTACAATTTATCTTCATCGACTTGCAAATTACCTTAGTAATGAAGAAATTATCACTTACTACAATTGTTTCCTCCTTTTATCAAGTAACTCTTTCACCTTCAGCATCAAGGATATTAATCTAGCATGAAATAAAGCATTGGATTTGAAACTAGGATTTTTCATATCTTCTAATTGAATCATCAACATCCTACATAAATTTCTCTTCTATCCATGATTCAACATATTCAAAAGAAATACATCCTGAAATTTCAATGTAGCAAAGTCCCCTATCTTGGGTTTCAAGACATGCTGGACAAAATTAAATAGAACCTTGTCTTCTCCTTTCATTTTAGCAGTAATGACTTTCCTAGGGATCCCAATCCCTATCAGTTTGGCTAAGGCTTCTTCATAATAGTAGAACTTAGTAGTGGGAGGAACCACTCCTGAGTAGTAATCATAAATCCCTTCCTGTGGTACTCTCTGAAACTCATCCCATTTAACAGAGGAGAAGCTTACACTTACTCCATTTACCCTTTATGACATTCTATTCTCATCCTCAATCAGTTCGAATTTAAAAAAACTTATAAAACACCTTCACTAACTTTTGGTAATAGGGTCTATTGTTGTTTTCAAATAATTTAACCTGACCTTGAGCTTCAAGTGCCTTCCGCACTAAAGATCTCTCATCAGCAACCATTCGAAACTGAGGTCATTTTCAACTTCGATTTCCCTCTTTAATGGATGAGGGTTGATCAGCTTTCCCCTGACTTTCTTCCACTACTAAACTCAGCTCAAGGTATCTTTGGATTTGATGCATCCCCTTCATCACTAAACAATGGTCTCTTCACTCTTGTCATGCGATCTGAAGCGGTTTGAGGGTTTCAGAAGATGGTTAGGTTCCAAGGATAAGGAGAAAAGATATTCAGGAGAGAATTTGAGGTGGATCGAAATGTGGTATGATCTTTTGATATTATCATTTAGGTATCGAAAAAGAAATAAAGTAAAATAAATAAGTAAAACATATTTTTTTTAACTTCCAGCATAAATAAAATGAAAAGTCCTGGAAAACATCAACTATCAGTAAGATGCCAACGATGAGGTCCTAACGGTAAGGATCTTAACGGTGAGGTTCAATGTTGAAGTTCCAATGGTGAGGTTTTTATCGGTGAGGTTACTAATGATGAGGTCCAACGGTGAGATTCTTAACGGTGAGGTCCAACGGTGAGGTTCCAACGGAGAGGTTTCTATTGGTGAAGTTCCTAATGGTGAGGTCCAATAGTGAGGTTCCTAACGGTGAGGTCCAATAGTAAGGTTCCTGACAGTGAGGTCCAACGGTGAGGTTCCAACGGTGAGGTTTCTATCAGTGAGGTTCCTAACGATGAGGTCCAACGGTGAGGTCCCTAACGGTGAGGTCCCTAATGGTGAGGTCCAATGGTGAGGTTCCAATGGTGAGGTTTCTATCAGTGAGGTTCCTAATGGTGATGCCCAATGGTGAGGTTCCTAATGGGGAGGTCCAATGGTGAGGTTCCAATGATGAGGTTTCTAACAGTTAACAGTTTAGAATACTTAAATCATGTTTGATGTAATTTAACCTCTTAGAATTCAAAGTCTTTGTGAATATATCATCCAATTGGTGGTCAGTACTAATGAATTCAAGAGTGATATCACCTCTTTGATAATGATCTCTCAAGAAGTGATGTCTCACATCAATGTGCTTTGTCCTAGCATGAGATACTGGATTTTTATAGATGTTAATAGCACTTGTATTATCATAATTTATAGATACAATTTTGAATTTATATCCATAGTCTAGTAAAGTGTGTTTCATCCACAGAATTTGAGCACAAAAACTCCCAGCAACTATATATTCAGCTTCAACAGTAGGTAATGCAACAAAATTCTGTTTCTTACTACAACATGATAATACTGACATGCCTAGATTGTGACATGTTCCATAGGTTCTCTTTCTATCTAACTTGCAACCAGTAAAGTCAGCATTCGAATAACTTATTAAATCAAATGATTTTACTCTAGGATAAAACAATTATAAGTTTGTAGTATACTTGAGATATTTAAAAATCCTTTTAACAGCAGTTAAATGAGACTTTTTAGGATTGGAAGGAAAGAGAGCACACATGAATACACTGAACATAATATCAGATCTGCTAGCTGTAAGATAGATCAGACTTCTAATCATACCTATGTAATTGGTTTGATCCATTTGTTTTCCAATTTCATCAGCATCCAACTTACAGGTGGTACTCGTAGGTGTATCAATACCTTTATTGCAGTCCAAACCAAAACATTTCAAAATATACTTGGTTTATATACTCTGATTTAAAACAATACAATTTTTATTTTGAAAAATTTTAAATCCAAGGAAAAATTTATGTTCCCCCATTAAACTCATTTCAAATTCATCTTGCATCATTTTTGAAAAATTAGTAAATAAAGAAATTTTAGAAGATCCAAAAATAATGTCATCTTCATAAATTTGTATAATTAATGCATATCTGGAAATCCTTTTAATAAAAAGAGTAGGATATGATATTCCATTAGTAAAACCTTTTGAAACAAGAAAAGAACTAAGTCTATTATACCATGCTCTTGGAGGGTTTTTTAGACCATATAAAGCTTTAGAAAGTTTATAAACATGATTTGAAAAATGGGGATTTGTAAAACTAGGGGGTTTTCAACAAATACATCTTCAACTATGTACTCAATTAATAATTCACTTTTAATATCCATTTGATAGAGTTTTAAATTCAGATGAGCTTCATAAGAAAGTAGTATCCTAATGGATTCTAGTCTAGATATAGGTGAAAATGTTTCCACATAGTCTATTCCTTCCTCTTGACTATATCCTTGTGCAACTAGTCTAGCCTTATTTCTAACTATGTTTCCAGATTCATCAACTTTATTTCTAAACACCCATTTAGTGCCTATGTTCAATGTGTCTTTAGGTCTTTCTACTAATTCACAAACTTTTTTTCTTTCAAAATTATTTAATTCTTCTTGCCTTACTATCACCTAGAATTCATCATTGATTGCATCATAATTATTTTTAGGTTCATGTTGTGAAATAAATGCTTTCTATTCAACCTGGTTTCTCAAAGAATCTCTAGTTTGTGTTATACTATTTAAATAACCTATAATAGCATTTAAATGATGATTCTTGAGAGTTATAATACCTCTATAAAGAGTTGAACTAAAATCCTCATGAAATTCTATTGGTCTAGATTCACCATGCACAGATTCTAGAGAATTTCCAGAACTGATTGTTTTCACTAAGATCTCATTGTCTTTATCATTAAGGTCTAGAATTGACATATCTTCCTCAAGGAGTTAAATAGAGGTTTTGGGTTCATGTGGACCAGTCTCATCAAATTTTACATGAATTGATTATTCCACACATTTGGATCTCTTATTAAATATTCAAGAATCTTTTCTAGTGATTGAGTAACCTAGGAAAATTCCTTCATCACTTTTGGAAGAAAAGTTATCAAGATTGTCCTTAGTGTTAAGGATGAAGACTTTACAACTAAAAACTCTAAAGTAATTAATCATAGGCTTCCTATTATTCCAGAGCTCATAAGGGGTATTCTTAAGAACAGGTCTAATCAAGACTCTATTGATAATGTAACAAGTTGTATTAACAGCTTCAGCCCAAAAATAGATAGGTAGATTATACTCATTAAGCATAGTTTGGGCAATATCTTGAAGTGTTGTTTTTATTCTTTCTACAACTCTATTTTGTTGGGGTGTTCTAGGAGTAGAGAAATTGTGAATATATCCATTATGTGAGCAAAAGGATTCAAAGTCCAAATTTTAAAAGTCACAACCATGATCACTTCTCAAGGTCTTAATTCTAAGTAAACTAATATTTTCTATAGACTTAGAATATTTAATTAAGTAAGAACATGCTTCACTTTTGTGAGCTAGAAGGTATACCAAAGTATATCTAGAAACATCATCTACAAGAACATAAACATAGTGCTTCCCCTTTAAACTTGAAACTCTAGATGGTCCAAACATATCCATGTGAACCAACTCAAGCAGTTGAGAAGTTGAAACTTCTTTCTTTATTTTTAAAGAAACTTTGTGTTGTCTTCCCTTTTGAAAAGGATTAAAAATTTTGTTATATGGGAATTCTAATTTAGGTAAGTATCTAACTAAACCTTTCCTATTTATTTTCCTACGTGAGTGCACATTGCAGTGTATTAATCTTCTGTGCCATAACCAGGATTCCTTATGAAAATAATTTAAACATGAAACATTTTTCTTAGCTAAAGAATTTAAATCAAAAGAATATACATTTTCTTTTCTAATAGTAGTTAATATTAAATCATTTTTTGAATTAAAAACATTGCATAAATCATTTTCAAATTTAACATTGAAACCATCATCACAGAACTGAGAGATAATTAGTAAATTGTACTTTAACCAATCAACAGAACTTATTTTTGAAATTAATATAGTTTTAGGGTTACCAATTTGGCCTAAGCTGACAATCTCCCCTTTTTCATTATCACCAAACATAACATGTCCACCATAAACTTTAATTAATATCTTCAAGCATAAGTAGTCTCCTATCATGTGTCTTGAACATCCACTATCCAAGTACCATAGAGTTTTATAGGAGCTCTTTAAACAGTTTTCCTATAAAATAGATTAGGTATAGGGTAACTTTGGTACCCAAATTTTCTTGGGTCTAGAGAGGTTAGCAAGTAAAACATTGGGAACCCATACTTGTTTCATAGGATTCCTATAATCAACTGATATGTTTTGAGACATGAACACTTTGTTAGGTCCTTAAGAGAATTGTTTTTCAAAAGATGGTCCATAACATAAACTATCAGTGAACTGTACAGATTCTGGAACAAATTTATTATTAATAATTCTTCTCTATCATGGCTGATATCCTAGACTAGTTGTGTATTTTGGAGCAATATTTTTTCCTTGTAACTGAGTCAAGGTATCTCTACCTGCAGTAAAATTCTCAGGATCTATTTTTAATTTCTCATTTTAGAATTTAAGTTTATTATTTTCCTTAAACTGTTGAGAACATTTTTCTTTTGCAATATCCAGATCAGACTTATAATTGGAATTTAAAGCATGTTGTCTTTTAATAATTTATATTTATCCTTGAGTTCATTAAAAGAGTCCTCAAGCACTCCACAATATTCTAATAGATCATCCTTATTCATATTTTCATCATTGTTTGATTCACATTCATTCCTAGAATAGTAAGACTTATGTATAGGAGAATTGGGTGTTACCACGAATGTTTCTGTCATAAAACACAGGTTTGCATGTTTGTTCTTTTCAATATTAAAAGTGTCAGATCCACTTGATCTATCTTTTGAGGCACTCCAAGTAGCTTTCAGACACTTTTTATATCTGTTGCCCTTGTCTTCATACTTCTTCTTAAATTTCATCTTGGGGAAATTAGCTTTCACATGACCTTTTCATTTACACTCATAACAGACTATCTCATTTGTGATATCATTCCATTTTCTATCCTTTTTCCACTATCCTTTATTATCATACCTTCCTTTATAGTTTGACTCTCTAAAGAACTAATTCTTCCGGTAGAACTTCTTGAATCTCCTAGCAAGATGAGCCATCTCATCATCACTATCAGAGTTTGAGTCTTCACTGGTTGACGTATCTATAGGAGCTTGAACTTTTTCTTTGTCCTTGTTCTTTGAGGTAGAAGTCTTGAATTCTATATACTTATTTCTAGGTTCTTTATCTGCTTCTTGATTTACCTTAATCTCTTCTTCATACATCGTAATCTTTCCAATTAGTTCCTTCACTAGAAACTTGGCTATGTTATAGGATTCTTGGATAGAAACATAAGTTCCTCTCCATCTGTCATGTAGGCATTGAGGCAGTCTCATTATCTGATCCTTGTTGTCCATTGGTTTTCCAAGAAGACTCATGGTATTCACTATTTCATTGAACTTAAGATACATTTCAGATATAAGTTCATATGAATTCATCTTAAAATTATCATATCTAATAGTAAAAGTATTTAATCTCATTTCTTTAACATTGGTTGTTCCCTCATGAAAAACAACTAAAGTATCCCAAATTTCATATGCAGTTTTACAAGCAGATATTCTATTGAATTATTTATCACCTAGAAAACAGTACAAAGCATTCATTACTTTACAGTTATTTTAATATGTATCTTTAGTCAATTGAGACCATGTGTCCCTAGTAGTAACAGGTTATACATGTTGTTCTTCAATTTTGTCCCAGATTTTAGGTCCCATGCTCTCTAGATACATTTTCATTTTTAATTTCCACTGAGCATATTTATTTACATTAAATAAAGTTGTCTTGTTAGTAGAAGCACCCTCAACTAGGTTATCCATTGTTAATTAGAATTGTAAAGAAATAAAAAACTAGATATGATAGAAATTTTAATATCTTTAAGATATAACTAAAATCACTTTTAAAGAATTTGATTAATTGCACAACAGATCAGGTAGTAGTAAAAAAAATTAACCAAATCCTCTAATACCAAATGTTGGTCAGAGTGGAATCTCAAGATGGGTGGTGAATTGAGTTCCTTCTTAAAATTTTTATTAAAAACTTTATTATAAAGATCCCCCAAATTTTTAAATGGCCTAGTTAATTAAGGCAGTTGAGATGTAAATGCCTAGTTGGTCAAAAGGTTCCTCAAAGAGTGATTAGGCCTCAGTTGAATTAGTGTGAAACACTTCCTCAACTTTTTAAACAAGTTCACTGAATTAAATATATACACACACGAACCAAAACTAACTATCAAAGTTAATGCAAAACAGTTTAAAGTTTTATCAATTATAAGAAACCAAAAATAGATAAAATAGAGTATAACATAATATAGTGCATAGAAAAGTTAAAAAAGAGGTTCAGTCTCAAGACGAGACTTAATCCTCTCCACTTAGTGATCACCTGCCAACAAGTAGTTTATATTGACAATAAACATGATACACAACCTCTATCGGGCTTCTCAATAGTTTTTACAAACCGTATAGGGTTCACACCCTCTACCACAGTTCTTTATGGGAATGAAAAATAGCAGAGACCACACACGATCTCTTCCATAGTTATATATGGGAAAATAAGGTGTAAGAGAAGTTTGATGTGAGGATTTTTGTATCCTCCAGTTCAAGCACTGAAGACAGTGTGTATGACACAAACATACACTTCTCAGAAATGTAAAATAAAAGAATGAAGTAGAGAAAATATGATGATATTGTGTTTAGAAGTCTCTATGTGTTTTCAGTTCATCTCTTGGCTCCTTGAAGTGAAGAATTTGATGTTCGAGTCTTTCTCTAAAAGTTGTCTCCAAAAATAGAGTGTCGCAACTCTAGGTTCTTGCATTTTTGAACTGAGAGTTCTGCTTCTTGTGTTGATCGAGAGTTGATGAAGCACAAGAGGTAGAAGTGATTTTGTCCCAAATGATCTTCATGATTCTTGTGGGTTCACAGTGTAAGTTCTATATAGTTCTTCTTTGATATAGCAAGTAAGTTTCTTCATATGCTCAGACGCGCTTCTCATCCTCTCTTTTCTTCTTTGGTCATATCTTTTATACTTGAGGTCCAACAATAGTAATAAGTACATTACCTGTGATCTTTCTCATACCTCATACTATCCCCGGATACAATCTCTCGATATATCTAGAATCATCATTAATTAATGTCAGAAGCATTAAAGTTAGCAAATATGACCATTATAATAATATTAATAATTTGACAAAGTATGGAGTAGAAGAGTATGGTAGACTGGTAATGATAGACTTCACAATGGTAGGATTCAATAGTAAGTGCACATCGCCAGTATTCATCAGTAACCTTCCCAATGGTTACCTTCCATTGATAACCCTCCATCGGTAACCTTCCCAACAATATCCTTGCATCGGTGACCTTGCATCGGTGACCTTGCAATGGTGACCTTGCAACGGTGACCTTGCATCGGTGACCTTTGCATTGGTGACCTTTGCATCAGTGACCTTTGCATCGGTGACCTTTGCATCGATGACCTTTGCATCGGTGACCTTTGCATCGGTGACCTTTTCATCGGTGACCTTTGCATCGGTGACCTTTGCATCAGTGACCTTTGCATCGGTGACCTTTGAATGGGTGACCTTTTAATCGATGACCTTTTCATTGGTGACCTTTGAATTGGTGACCTTTTCATAGGTGACCTTTGCATCGGTGACCCTTCTACTTGGGGAAGTTTTTCACTATGAGATTTAAACAAGAGTGCGGTGAGATTAAATGTGCATAGTTATCACTTTGATATAACCATGATTTTCAAATAAATGATTATCATGTAAGAGAAACATAATTATCACATAAATAAAACATGATTTTGGATTACCAAACATGATTTAGGATTATCAAAATAGGTGAGTCCAATAATATCCCCCTTTTGAAAATTATAAATTATGTTAGTTTTTTATGAATTAGGGCTAATAACATTTGCTAATATCTTCCGAGGTGTGTATAAGAACATTTTAACCATGTTTATTATGAAAAAATATAGATATTATGTATGTGAAAATAGTTCAATAAACTTAAAAAAATGTCTCCTCATTTAAGATTAGGCAGCTTAAAACTTAAACCTGATATGTTTTTCTCCCTTTGTTATTAACAAAAAGAATGTAAAACAAAAAGAGAGAGAAGAGGATTTTACATTAATAAAGCAACAACACAATATACTAAAATGGTACAAAGATCCCTATCAACTAAGACATCCCATATTCAATCCACATCAAATATGTACAAGGGAGCTTTGTCTTTGGAAGTGGAGGAAGAAAGTTCTGAAGATGGAGGGATAGGCTTAGGGATGGCAGTTATCAGGGTAGGAGGAGCTGCAACAGAAGCATCATTAGACCTGTAGTGAGTAGATCTCTGAGGAATGGTGAGGGTCAAGCATCTGATGGCTTGTGCTGGAGTCATCAATGAAGCAACACTGGTAGATCTAGAGGCATCTGAGGTATTAGGAAAGGCTGGGGGAACAATGATGGGAGTGTAGTCCACATGGAGGAAGGGAAAAAGAAGATTTCTAAAATCCATAATAATACTTCCTCCTCTCTCCGTGGTAGAAATAAAATCATCTTTATTCTCCATAAATTTCTCCAAGGCAGGAGCCAAATCCCTAAGCATGATTACCTGATACTTAAAGGCATGAGTGACAGGTGGAATCCTCAAGTTATCCAACAACAACTTGAAGTGACCATCCTTAAGATGCCTAGTGTATATACTTTTGTAGATCAACTTATTCTTTGATGACCTTATGATCTTGAGCTTCTACCATTAAATAATTTCCCACAAGGTTATGAATTTCTCGGGTGGTGGAAATAACCTGAGTCATAGACTAAGGATCTGAGGTACTGGTAGTAGAGAACTTCTCAACTTCTTCTCTAACAATCGTCTTGAAGGCTTCTAGATCAATAGAAGGTGAGGTTGAAGATGAAGCAGATGCACACAGAGGTGCCATAGTGAAATCCACTGTATCCTTAAAAGTCTTAGTCGGCCCATTGATCAGTCTTTTCACATCATCATCTTAACCACTCACATGTGTCTCCATGGACTTCTTAAAGTCCTCAAACACAATGACCATTTTCTGAATCACACTTTTAACATATCCAAGATATTTGTACACCTGAACCCTTGAAACCATGTAGAAGTCTAATCTAGCAATAGACTACCTCATAGATTTCATAGAATCTTCCAAAGTTCGAATCTGATTTTGACAGTCCTTTACATCATTTAGCAGGATGGAGTGAGAGGCATAAACTAGCATTTCCACTACATAAGTGTCAAAATCTTGATTGTGTGTCATAGCCCTCTCTAACCCAAAAAAGCTATCATCAATGTGGCTCTTCAGATATGATTTAATTGATTCCAAATCATCCTTCTTCACATAGTCATGAGGTAAAAGAACCACTGGCTGCACAATAGTGGTTTCTGAAATAGTAGGAATTAGAGGACTTCTGATAGGCTGGTCATCATCAGAGTCTCTATAAACTAAGCCTAAGACCACAAATCCAGGGTCTTATAACCAATACTCTATTCCAAGAGATTCATAAATTGAACCTGTGGAAATAGGTTCCTCCCCTAACTTGGAGTATTTTCTTGATCAACCATATCCATCTCTTCCATACCTCCTTGAGAAAATTCATCAACAGAAGGGTACACTACCTCTTCTTCTACCGAATCTTCAGCTACTTTCAAATCAATTATACCTTCAACCGAATCAACAACCTATTTATCTATCCTTTATATCATTTTTGTATATCCTATCAGAGGATTGAGACTCATACATTCTTCTTCACTCACATCAGCAGTAGTCTCAATGTCAGTATGACTAGATTCAGTGTCCTCATCCTCATCTGAGGTCCCTCTAATGTCTCTTAAGACATTTTCTGCCCCTTCTTCCACACTAGTCTCTTCATCATCACTGTCCCTTAGAACAGTCTCCCTTCTAGGCAATCTCTTTGGTGGGATAGGATCATCATAGGATACAGTATTAGGACAAGGATTGGAGGTAAGGTTAGGATCTCTCCTGTCATATATAGGAGAGTCCTCCCTTTCTTGCACAGCCGCAAATTCTCCTTCTTCATTTGAATATTCAGGATCAACTTCACCAAGCCTTAGACCAGGATCTCTCTTATCATTAGGCCTAGTAGGATGAGTGACAGGGTTTAATTCCTCACACATCTTAGCCTCATCATGTACCCATCTTCTTTGCCAAGGGTTCCAATTTATCTTCATCAACTTGATAATTTCCTTTGTAATGCAGAAATTGTCACTTACTACAACGGTTTTCTCCTTTTCTAAAGAAAATCCTTGGACCTTCGGCATCAAGGATATCAATCTAGCATGAAATATGGAATTGGACTTAAAACTGTGATTTTTCATATCTTCTAATTGAATCATCGGTATCCTACATAAATTTATCTTATGCCCATGCTTCAAAAGATTGAATTGAAACACATCCTGAAATTTCAATGTAGAAAATTTCCCTCTCCTGGGACTCAAGACATGATAGAAAAACTTAAAGAGAAACTTTCCCTCTCCTTCCATTTTAGCAGCAATGCCTTTCCTAGGGATCCCACTCCATGTCAGTTCGGTTAAGGCTTCTTCATAATAGAAGAACTCAGTAGTGGGAGGCACACTCCTAAGTAGTAATCATAAATCCCTTCATGTAGTAATCTCATACACTCAACCCATTCAATAGAGGAGAAGCTTACACTTACTCCATTTACCATTGAAGACATTATATTCTCATCCTCATTCTATTCGAATTTAAAAAACTCATAAAAAACCTTCAATAACTTTGGTTAATATGGTCCATTGTTGTTTGCAAAGCATTCAACCCATCCTTGAGCTTCAAGTCCCTTCAGCACTAAAAATATCTCATCAGCAACCATTCAGAACTGAGCTCTTTTTCAACTACAATTTTCCTCTTCAAAAGGTGAGGGTTGATTGGATTTTCCACAACCTTTCTTCCACTACTCGACTTAGCTCGAGGTGTCTTTGGATTTGGCACATTCCCTTCATCACTGACCAACGGTCTCTTCACTCTTTCCATGCGATCTGAAGTGGTTCCGGGGTTTCAGAAGAGGGTTAGGTTCCGAGGTTAGGGAGAAAAGATATTTGGGAGAGACTTTGTGGTGGATTGAAATGTGGTGTGATATTTTAAATTAATCATTTAGGGATCGAAAAACAAATCAAGTAAAAGAAATAAGTAAAACAGAAAACGTTTCAGCTTATAGCAGAAAGAAAATGTGAAGTCTTGGAAAACATCGACTATCAGTAAGATGCCAACAGTGTGGTCCTAATGGTGAGGTTCCTAACGGTGAGTTCTGATAGTGAGGTTCCTAATAGTGAGGTCCATTTGTGTGTTCCAACGATGAGGTTCCAATGGTGAGGTTTCTATCGGTGAGGTTCCTAACGGTGTGGTCCAACTGTATGGTTCCTAATGGTGAGGTCCAACGGTGAGGCTCCAACGACAAGGTTTCTATCAGTGAGGATCCTAATGGTGAGGTCCAATGGTGAGGTTTTAATAGTGAGGTTTCTATCGCTAACGTTCTTAATAGTGAGGTCCAATGGTGAGGCTCCTAATGGTGAGGTCCAATGGTGAGGTTCCAACGGTGAGGTTTCTAACGGTTAAAGTTTTATCATACCTAACTCATGTTTGATGTAATTTAACCTCTCAGAATTCAAAGGCTTTGTGAATATATCATAAAATTGGTGTTCTGTACCAATGAATTCAAAAGTGATATCACCTCTTTGATAATGATCTCTCAAAAAGTGATGTCTCACATCAATGTGCTTTGTCCTAGCATGAGATAATGGATTTTTAGAGATGTTAATAGAAATTTTATTATCACACTTTATAGATACATGTTTGAATTAATATCCATAGTCTAGTAAAGTGTGTTTCATCCACAGAATTTGAGGTGTGAGTAGAATGGGTGGTGAGGGGTGTTATTTATAGTGGAAGAGGGGGGGGGGGGGGTCTTTTCTCCTTATGTTACTCAATATTATAATATTTTTCTCAAGACGAGAAATAGTGCTAATTATTGAGACTAAATTTAGTAATTACATCATGTGAGATCAAACCAATGGTTCTTAAATCATCCATGACTCAAGTAATAGTGTATTTAACTAATAATGTATATATACCGTAAAATACCGTATTTTACTATTCACCAAAAATTCAAGTATTTCAGAAAAATCCCAAAAATTCACCCTAACCATTTTTCGACACATAGATTTAAAAAATTAACTCCATTTAATGAAAATAAATTTTAAATATGTGAAATTTAATTTTTAATTAAAATAATAATTTACTTGATAAAAATATATTTTAAAACTATAACTACTTTTATAACACTTTAAAAACTTAACTAAGGTGTCATAAAATTATACCATAATCATAAGACATAAAAATATTAATTTATGAATAAATTTGATGAAAATATATTTTATTTTAAGTGATTAAATTAATCTAAAAATTTGTAATTAAATATTTATGACCTATAAAATTTATAAAACTTAATTAATAATTTTTAAAATATTTATTTACTAATACTATGATATAATTATATCATATTTTCACTTATAATATGGATAAATTTTATTTATACATTCATAGGTGATTTTACCATTCCATTGTTAGATCTACTATTCATAAGGGTCACATTACTATTCTAAAGGTTAATTTACTATTTTATCGATATAGGTTTTTTAACTTCTAGAAACGCTTCTTATTTCATTAATTATTAATTCATAAAGTTTATATTGTGTTATTTATGTGATTTAATGTGATATATACTATATGAAATAATTATTAGATGGAAGTTTCCATTGATAAATCTTTGGGCTGTTACATTCTTCCCCCTATATGAAATTTCACCCTCGAAATTCCATTTTTACACTCTATATTGAAAACAGGTGTGGGTAATTTTCCTTCATCACTTCCTCCAATTCCCATGTTTCCTCTTCGTAATTGTGGTTATGCCATATCAATTTTATGAGGTGATTAGTCTTTTTGCATAAAACTTTATCTCAATAATCCAAGATCTTCAGTGGATGCTCTTAGTAAGAAATATCATTCTCTAATTGTACTACCTCTGAAGTATGTACATGTGAAGGATCTGGTATGTACTTCCTTATGTGGGATATGTGGAATACATCTTATACTTGAGACATGGTTGGTGGAAGTGCTAGTTTATAGGACACAACTCCGACATAATCAAGGATCTAGAAGGGGCTGATTTACCTGAGACTTAATTTTCCTTTCTTCTCAAATCTCATGGTCCTCTTCCATAGAAATATATGGTGGAATACCATGTCTCTGACCTTAAACTCGAGGTCTTATCGATGATTTTTTGTATAGCATTTTTTTAAACATTTGGCTTCCTTTATATGCTGTTGAATGGTTTTCACATTCTCCACCATTTCTTTAACCATTTCAGGTCCTAACAGCTTACGCTCACCGAATGCATCCCAGCATGCCAGTGTTCTACACCCGATTCCATAAAGGGCATCATATGGATCTCATTGGATGCTTTAGTGGAAACTATTATTGTAAGAGAACTCAACTAGAGGCAGATGTTTGTCCCATCCTCATTTAAAGTCCATAGAACATGCTCTCAACATGTATTTAAGTGTCTGAATAATTCCCTCAGATTGGCCATTAGTTTGAGGATGATAGGCCGTACTAAAGTTCAGCTCAGTGCTTAGAGCATTTTAGATAATTTTCTATAACTTCAAGGTGAATCTTAAATCTCAATCAGATACAATAAATAGTGGTACTCCATGCATCCTTACCACTTCTTTGATAGAGATTCGTGCATGTTTATTCATTGAGAAGTCCTCTCCAATTTCAATAAAGTGGGTTATCTTTATAAGATCATTCACAATAAACTATATAGAATTGTTCCCTATGGTTATCTTTGGAATTCCAGTGACAAAGTCCATGGCCTTGTTCTCCCACTTTCATGTTGGTATGGACAATGTTTGTATTATCCCTTTAGAATTTTTCCTTTTAGTATTTACTTGCTAAAATACTAGGCACTTCGATGTATATCCAGTGATCTCCTTTTTCATATCATCCCACTAAAAGTTCTTTTGAAGATCTCAATACATCTTTGTTCTCCTTGGGTGAATAGAGAAGTTTATCTATATGTTTCATCCATAAAATATTTATTTATCTCTGGGTAAGATGGTACAAATTGTAGAAACCAAAAATCATACGACTCCATCCTTATCAATATTGAACTTAGTGGGTTTCCCATTCTTAATAGATTCCACCTGTTTTTTGAATTTCCACATCATTTATTTGAGAATACTTTATTTTCTCCAAGTGTTATGGTTGAGCAATCATTTGAGTAATGATTGATGATGTTCCTCCCTTAATTATTTCCAAGTCCATACTTTGTAAGTCTAAGAATATTGGATCCTACTTAATTCTCATCATTGATAAAGATGCAAGATCCTTTCTACTTAAAATATACACCACCTTATTTTCTTTACAAGGATGGTAGTGGATTGATAATTCATAATCCTTGATGATGCCTAACCATATTCACTAGCACATATTAAACACTTTCTGTGTAAATATATATTTGAAACTCTTTTAATCAGTATATATCTCACACTTCATCCCATAGAGATAATGTCTCCAGTTTTTCGTTGCCTAAATCACATCCACCAACTTCAAATCATGTGTAGGATAGTTTTTCACATGAATTTTCAACTGCCTTGAGGTGTAGGCTATCACTTTATCACTTTTCATCAGTATAAATCCTAATAATTTCATTGAATCGTAACTACATACTGCAAAGAGTTCTCCACTTATCAGGAGTGTGAGTATTGATGCAGTGATAAGACTCTTTTTGAGATCCTTAATACTTTCCTCATTTTATTGAGTCCATAAAAACTTCACTCCCTTCTATTTAAACTTGTTTATTGGGTTTGAAAATCATTATATGTTCTTTAAAAATCATCGGTAATACCCATCTAAACCAAGAAAGCTGTGGATCTTCATTATAGATGTTAGCTTGGGCCACTCTTCGATTGCCTTTATCTTGGAAGGGTCCATAAATATCCCTTCGTTGGGGATAACATACCCCATGAATGAAACTTCATCAATATAGAACTCACATTTACTATAATTTTAATATATTTTCTCCCTTCTCAAAGTCCACAACATAATATTCAAATGCTCCTCATGTTCTTCCTTACTGTTGGAGTATATCAGAATATCGTCAATAAAGACCACCAAATTGTTTTGAGGTAATCTCTAAAGAATCTATTAATTAATTCCATGAATATTTCTAGATAATAAGTTAGTCCAAATGTAATCACTATGAACTCATAGTGTCTACACCTCGTTCGAAAGAAATTTGTCATAATATCTTCATTCCTTCTATTTAATTGATGATATCCCGACTGAAGGTCCAGCTTAGGGAAATAACTAGCCCCATATAGATAATTTAAAAAGTAATCTATTTTTGTAAGGGGATAAATTTTCATTATCATGATTTTATTGATATCATGATAATAAATTTAGAGGCTCATTGAGCATTTATTCTTCTTGACAAAGAGGATTGGTGCACCCCACAATGAAGCACTTGGGCATATAAAACCCTTATCCAGACTCTTTGTAACTATTTCTTGAGTTATAATAAATATATAGTGGATATTATGTAAGGTGTATTTGATATAGGTAGAGATGCATAAATAAGTTCAATTGAGAACTCAGCCTTACGATTAGGTGGAAGACCAAATAACTCTTCGGGTAATACAAAAGTGCAGTCCCTCTCTGTACCAATTGGAGTCATAATTCTTAGTTACTGTAGTAGTAATATAGAAGGCAGTGTAGTAGGCATTGTAGCAATACTATGTCCGTACTATAGAGGGTACTGTTAGGTACTGTAGTAGCCATAACTATTCACCTTGGGCCACTGGTTTGGGCTTGGAGTCCTTAAGGCCCTCTAGCCACCTAGGCCTTCAGGTTAGTAAGGCTTTCGGGACACCTTTAAGGCTTTTGGTCCACCGCAAGGCCTTCGGGCCACTCGATCAATGCAGTTGCCCCAAACAAACTCTACAGAAAGGAGCAGCCCCAGAGGAGGATTCAAAGAAAGGCGCACTCACCAGAGAAGAACCAACAGATTTGGAATAATGATAGGGTATGCAAATGCCATCAGGACTAGCCTGTGCTTGCATGAGAAGCTTAGCCGGATCACCATGCGAAGGTGGAGAGATATCATCACAATGGAGATTCTAGGGAGGTGAAGTTCCTTATAGTTATAGTCTGGATGAATTTATAAGTCCTTATGGTCATGTAATTTCTCTTAAGCCTATGGTCTATGTAATCTATAAGTCTATGGGCCTTTTAAGGGTCCCCCCCCATCCCTTTAAAGGGGGGTTATCAAAAATCAATAAAAAATGAAGGCCTTCGGTCCATTTGGGTAGTCACTCATAATGGGAATGTCTTAGAGAATGATTATCTCCTTTTTCTCAATCATTTGAGTGAGATATTATTTCTTATAAGAGAGTATTATACACACTTAAGATGATGATTCTGAAGTAGATTCATCTTCCTCATTACAATTATAAATAATTGGAGGATTTTTTGGAAAGTGAAGAATGATCTCCCTTTCTTGACAGTTGATGTTGGCTTTATATAACTATAGTAAATCCATGCACAAAATATCATACAAATCCACCAAAGGAAGTAAGACAAAAAAATTTAGAGGTTCAGTCAAAAAAGAATTAACTACAGAGGACATTGTATGGAATAATTTCCCAATTTTATGTTCTCACAGATAACTAGTGTACCTATCACCACATCATTTTTAGGTTCCTCCATAGTAGTAGTGATAACATATTCCATTCTATGCTACTTTGGAGGTTTTTATTGATTGCCTTTGAATACCCTGGGCTAATGGAATTGGTTCTAGAAATGACCATGTTCCTTGTAGTTGAAACACTGCAGTACTGGCTGATAATTTATATGAACCTTCTTTTCTTCTTCCATGTTAGTGTAATTATTAATATCCCTTAGGTAGTTCTTATCCATATTCCCCATTCTTCCACATTTGAAGCATTTTGGGTTCCCTTTAGATAGTTCTGAGGATGCTTCTTCCCATAATTTTGAAATGTGGTTTATTCGGCATTCTTTCCATCATAGGATTTATTTGAAAGTCCACCCATATTAGACTTCATTTTATACTTTTTATCACCTGGACCATGAGAACATTAAGAGTTTCTGATCTCCATTTCAACCTTGAGGGCACAACAGAAAATCTTCTCATAACTATTGAAGTCTTGAATAACCACCTCTTTTTTTATACTCGGTTTTATTCTGCTAAAGAAGTGATGCAAATTGATTTCAGTGTTCATGAAAAAGTAATAGGCTGATCTTGAAAGATTTTTTAAATTTTTCTTCATACACCCTAATAGAATCATATTCCTTCTTCTTAAATCTGGGTAACTCTATCTTGAGATGGAGGGTTCGGGAAAAATATTTGTTGAAAATTTTTTTCTTGAATTCCTCCCAATCCATAGAATAAATTTCCTCCTTAGAAATCGTATTTTTGATCATTTTCTACCACTGATCAGTTTCCCCATCAAAACAATAGACTTCCAGCACAACTTTTTCTTCTTCTGAGCACTGTAGGATAGAGAATATCTTTTTAATGGAGTTAATACACAATTCCAAGAGAATGGCATAGGAAGATCCACTAAACAGGGATGGAATTTTCTACATAAATTATTTGATGGAAACTTACTCTTTCCTTGGATAAGGATGGTGTTATACTTGATTAATGTTATTATTCATAACTTGATCCAGCTAAGAAAGCAGTTTCATAAAGTTTTGAGCACCCATTCCAATCATATTTGGCATATCATTAGGGAAATTGTCACATTTCCTATCACCTTGATTGTTGGAACATGTTATTATATTTCCTTCAACTAACTAATAAAAGATAAAGTGAAATTTGTTGGGATTGAATACTTAGCTAATAAGCATAAAAAAGAAACTTTAAACATAAAAAGGATAACATATTTAAAGAAAAGTATATCCTAAATTGTGATTACCTAGGTTTCAATCTAGGATATCCATGATCTTTTTCCTAATATATATTATTAGGGGCATTTTATTTTTTCCCATAATAATGGTTTGTATTGAGATCATTCATTTACCAAATAATATCCCTCAGGAGTGTCAAAATAGGTTTGCAGTTAATCCCATTGTCATGTACCAGGTTACCCCGATTCAAGAGAAGAACACTTTGTTAGAGTTTTTACTCCATTTTAGATGTATGTCAGAACCACATCCACTTTAGTATCTAGGAAGGGATATATTTTATTGATAAACCACTCAATATATACTTACCAAAATTTAGGTATGTTTTCTTAGACATAGTCTTATCCCTATGGTTCTTACTAAAGTGTTCTATTCCTAATTTCCAACAATTTTTAGACCATACTTTGAAACCAACTATGTAGACCCTAACCTTTTAAACATACCATTACATGATTTTAGGCATAATTTAACATCAAATTACAAGATATGGATTTTAAAGTCTACTGTCATAGAAGACTAGGTACATAAAACTGATTACATGGGACTAAAAAAAATTTCTTTATTTATCATCCATTAAGAGTTAATAACATACTTTGAGACCTTATATATGCATGGGATAACCTAGGGATAACATGAATGAAGGGATGATCTAAAAATCCCAATAAGGGAATAAACATTAAAATAATGCTTATCCCATGTGTTAATTAGCATAACATATTGATATGAAAAAGAATGAAACATGATTAAAAATATGGAATCATAACATATAGAAGATGGGATCATAAAATCATGGAATCATAGTAATGCAGTAGCAACATAAAACATGACTTTACCATGGGATAAGGCTCATTTCACATTGAGGAGCATGAGTCAGGGATAACCACCAATACTGTTGCACATGGAGCATGAGTCAAAGCTAACCACCAAGACAGTTTCACCTAACGTCTCATGAGACTAAACATTACCCAATGAAATAGAGTGATATTTGTGAGTACCCATCATAACATGTTCATGAATTTTTTTCCATATAAAAAATTGTACATAAGCAATCAAACATAAGGTTTACTCATGGAAAGAATTGGGTATCATAATCATGTCAAAAGGCATATCAAAATGGTGTTCATGAAAGAATTAATTTAAATCATACATGTAAATTCATAAGGTAAAATAATCATAAATCATGATGATGGATGTAAAACCTATGTGAAATAAAAAAAAATAATGTTTAAGAAACTTTATAAATAAAACATTTGTGTGCGGTTTACTAAAAATATTAAAGATAATTTAAAGAAGACAATGGAATAATATTTTATATAAAACCATAAGTGAACCATGATTGTTTTCATAATAAAATGAGTGATTTTATGAAAATAATTGTGTTTTAAAACAGATTATAGAGTGAATTAGAAATTGGGTAAGAATTCTGGAAGTTCACTTAAATCGGGCTTGCTTTTTTGGAAGAATTGAGTAAGGAACTTTTTAAAAACATGTATATCCCTAAAAAATAAGGATGAACGGATCTTGATACCTATGTTTGGAAAATATAAACATAATTTATAATATTTACATAAAAATAAAATAGAATTTAATTTGGGTAAAAAGAGAGAAAGAGTAACCTGAAGGAATAATGGAGGTCCTGATAGAATCTCTTACCTTATGTCCTAAACAATTCTGCACTTCATCTTAATTTCCTAAATAATAAAATAAAATCCATTAGTTAACTAATCAATAACCTTTTATTCATATATATTATTTATTATAATTTTATTAAGTTAGTTTATGTCTCTTTTTATGGGTTATTAAATTTAATTTCATTGTTTAGGAGCATTAGTTTACTTGGTTTTCAAGATCGGTTTACCTGTATATGTTAAGGGAATATCATATATAATGAGGATAGTTGTCCAGAACTGAACTTATATGTTATTAAGGAGATTATTGAACATTAAAATACCATTTTTTTTCTTGAAGTGTGTATGATTCATTAGATAAATCATTAATGATAATCTTTTAGATTAATTTAATGTTTTTTTATCATCACCAACTAGTTTTATTATATTATTAAATTCCATGTGTATCTACTAGTTAAAAACATTAAATAGGTATTAATACATATAATATTATCTGTTTCAACCATAAAAATGATTTCATGACCATCCTTGAAAGTTTAATTGAAATATGAAATCACATCATCTACAAAGTGGTAAATCAGCACCTCAAGGATGATGTTTTGTTTCTTAAAATAAAACAGAGGAGAAGAGATTTTATAAATAATTATTCCAGAAACATGATAAAATTATAGTTTACATATGATACTAGAGTTTTAATTCCACTTGGACAGGGGGAAGTGAGGAGAAGATAATAAAATAAAAGAACTAGAAAATAAATTGAAAGAAAATTGAAGAGGGTTTTATCTCTTGATTCCTTCTTCTTAAGAACCTTCTTAGGGGATTGGTTTTAGTATTTTGTTAATACCAAAAATCCATGTATTAAAGGGAGTTTCTTGTAAGGAAATTTTATTAGAATCTTTACAAGGCTCATGACTTGAGTGGAATGAGGAGAAGAGGTGGTGAGGGGTGGTATTTATAGTGGAGGAGGGGGTGTTTTCTCATTATTTTACTCAATATTTTCATATTTTGATCAAGGAAAGAAATAGTTATTATTATTGAGGATAAATAAATTAATTACATCATGTGAGTTCAAACCAATGGGGCTTACATCATCCATGAATAAAGGGATATTATATTTAACTTATAATGTATATATATTGTAAATTACAGTATTTTATTTTTCACAAAAAATCAAGTATTTCAGAAAAATCCCAAAAATTCACCATGACCATTTTTCAAAACATTGAGTTCCAAAATGATGTCTGTTTTATGAAGATAATTTTCTAAATATGAGAAATTTAATTTTTACTTAAAATCGTAATTCTCTTGAAAAATACATATTTTAAAACTATAACTGCTTTTATAACACTTTGAAAAATTAACTAAGGTCTCATAAAATTATCTCATAATTGTAAGGCATCAAAATATTAATTTATGAATAATTTTATGAAAATAAATTTTCTTTTAAATTATTAAATTAATGTAAAAAATTGTAATTAAATATTTTTGAACTATAAAATTATCAACACTTAATTAATAATTTTTACAATATTTATTTACTTACAATATGATATAATTGTATCAAATATTTACTTATAATATGGATAAATTTTATTTATACTTTCATAGGTGAGATTACCATTCCATTTTTAGGTATACTATTAATAAGGGTCACATTACTATTCCAAATTTCAAGTTATTAATTAATTAGTATAGGTTCTTTAACTTTTAGAAATACTTCTTATTTCAGTAAATATTCATTTATAAAGTTTATATTGTGTTATTTTTTTGATTTAATGTGATTCATAGTATATAACATAATTATAAGAAGGGAATTTACATTGATAATTTTTTTTTTCTTTACATCAAATCTCCCACCCATTTGAAATACTATAGACACTTATAAAATATTTTATAGTGTTTTTGAATATTCTTGATGCTTCCTGAAAAGTCGAGCATCTACAACCTTCTTCAAACTTTATTTAACTACAGTGTTAAGGAACTTCAAATTACTTCCTTATATTTTAAAGATAAGTAAATATTGAATGCTCAATATCATATCATCATGTTTTGGGGATTCACCAAGTTTTGGTATAGCTTCTCAAAACTCTACCTAGTGGTAGATTTTCCAATTGACTCATTAGGAATTTCTCTATCCGGTTACTATTCTACACTTCTCTACTATTTTCTTCACCTATATGACTTTTTACAGCCAGCCTTTATTTTCTCAATCTTTTTATAGTGCTTGGTTCTCAAAACTGCATCTGGTATAATTTCTCTAAATCATCTTTCTGATGAGATTATGAATATATGCATTGATAATCATCCATTCGATCGAAATTTGACCGATCACATGAATTTTGAAATCATATACTTGTGGCTTCATTGATCATTCACCTTATCTATATGATACAGTTCCTTATATTTTTTATTCAGATGATATTTGTTATTATTTGTATGAACTATCATTTTGTAAGAGTGACTTCACCTCTATTAGAACTAAAATTTAGTTTGATGGTTCCTTTTTTGATAAAATCAAACCAATTCTTTCATATCATAGTTACCTTCATGACTTCAAACTTCATACCTCATATAAAAACATATTTTCAATTTTAAATTCATACAAACTTTATATCTCGTACACTCCTCTACCTATATATGAAAAACTCAAGTCACTGACTATGCGATAACATTGTTGAAACTTCTAAAGTGTTTTTACATGAAAAACTTTCCCTCTTTATCTGGTTAAAAAATCCTCACTTCTTCCAATATTCCAGCTTCAAATTTGTATCTTCTCTAAATCCTATAACTAATTCCACCATTAAACTTCATACACCTTGTACTATCATGTGTAAACTCATCAACAAAGAATTATAGAAATCCAAAAACTTCTAACAACCACCTCAGTCTATCCAAAAACATTCATCTGGTGATCTTCATATGATAGGATTGATCTCCTAGGTCCATCCTATAATCTAGTTTGTAGTTTTTGCAGTCACTTAGATTTTGAATTCTATACACATATCCGTCTATTGTAACTGTTGGAATTTACACACTATATACGAATGTATACAACTTCATCTTGGATCCTGAGTTTATTTATGATGTTAGGAATATTGAATAACATGAATACATAACCTAACATAAGGAAAGTATCCTAACATAGTTAATGAAATTTCCTTCACTTCCTCCAATAGTTCAAAAGAAAAACATTTCTGAAAAATATTCTTCATACCTTTATCACATGTTTAATAAAAACATTTATAACAAGATATATTGACAGTAAATAAAAAAAATGTTATAGAAACACCCCGAAGTATATATACATTTAATATAATTTAATTGACTATCTTTAGGATCATCATGAAATCTAGCACATAATCATTCATTAAACAAAAAAATATGTTCAAGAAGTAGTTAAATAAAATAAACCACCAATCACGCCTATAAAAGCATTATAATCTAAAAAAATTCCAGGTTTATCATAATCAATTTTACAAAAAGTACTTATTACGGTATTTTAAAATTTTCAAGAATCAATATAATTCATTTAACCAATTTCATAGAATATTTATATTAACTAAGAAATCTTACATCATTCCTTTGAGAAAATTAAAGTCCCAAAAATAGAATCAATTCCCCTATAACACTCATATCAAATTAAGAATTCATTAAATCTAAAAATTATTTATTATTTTTTTTCACATTAAGATCTAAAAATATTGTCATATATATATATATATATATTAAGAATAAAAATATCTTTTGAACACTTCTTAATAAATTAAGCCGGTTATAAGTTTTCCTTTACAAAAGGATTTTTAAAATAAATTGAGATAGTCTTTCATACCATGCTCTAAGGGATATTTAATTCCATAAAGAGATTTGTAAAGTTTTAAAACATGTTTAGGTTTATTTCCAATTTCAAAACCCAAGGGTTGATTTACATATACTTCATCAGATATTAAATAATTTATAAAATCACTTTTTACATCTAATTCACATAATTTAAATCCATAATGAGCTTCATAAGATAATAAAATTATAATATCTTATACCATAGAAAATGTTGTAAAATTATCATCAAAATATATACCTATTTCTTAATGGAAACATTAAGAAACTAATATAGACTTATTTTTTATATTTTATCCCAATTCATCACGTTTATTCATAAATTTTCACTGTACACTCATAATTTTATGACCTTTATGTTCTTCACCCAAACTATAAATTTTTTTTTCTAGAAAAATAGTTAAGATCATATTGAATAGTTAATATACAATTATAATTATTTGAAATTCAAAATTATATTTTCAAGAAAATTTAAAAATCAAATCATTGTGAGCATAAAAATTTCTCAAATAATTTAAAATTTGAACACTATATTTAGAATATCCAATAAATATTTTTATAGAATGATCTATATATGTTTTTCTAAGATCTTTCAATAGGGTCATACTCATTTTTAATAGGTTTATTCACTTCTAAATAATATTCTTCTCCAAGTTTAGATTATCTAAAATATTCTTCAAGATGATCTAAATCACTATTCTTTTATCTTAACATATTCTCATCAAATTAATTTTGAATATACTATTTAATAACTATGAGTATTTTCTTATAGATTATATAGGATTGAAAAACGTTTTAATATCTACAAAATATCCCATCATAAAATTTGGAATCAAATTTATTAAAAGAACCTATAGTGTTAAGAATAAAAAATGTACAACCAAAAACTCCAAAGTAACCAATATTATATTTCTTTCCCTTCCACATTTAATTAGATGATTTCATTGTAATAAATATTAAAATAATTATATTAAAAAATATGAATATGTATTCAAAAAAAAATTCACAAAAGTATTGACTTGTTTTAAATTCATTTAATATTGTTCTAGAAATTTCTTGTAAAGTTCTATCATTTTAAAAGAATCCATTTTGTTTGGGTGTTATAGGGTTTGAAAAGTAATGAAAATAATCATTTTCTTCATTTTTTTTCAAATTACATATTTTCAAATTATGCTCCTCTATCACTTATAATAGATAAAATTATACATCCTTTCTAATTTTGATGTATTTTATAATAAGAAACAAACTTTTATAGTCTTCGATTTATGTGTAAGAAAATAAATAAATCTACTAAAGTAATCTGCAATAATAAAAACATATTTATTACCTCCCATAAGTTTTTTTATATAGGTATAACTAATTTAAGATCAATAATTTCAATAGGAAATATAGTTTTAAATTCTTTAATAGGTCTGAAACTCTCTTTATGTGGTTTAACCTTCATAAAAGAATCGCAAACATTATTATTATCAAGATTTAACTTAGGTAGCTGCATAAGTTTTTGGTACTTTGTTTAATTATGTATTAGCTTAAAATTAACACGATCAATATTACCATGCCATATAATATTTTCTGACTATAAATAATTAAAAAAATTATCATTTAGTTTAGTAAAATTAATTGTATAAATGTGGTCATTTTTATTAGCATGAATTTGGAAAGATTCATCTTCAAAAAATTAATTTTTCATTTTGAAATTTGAAATACATAACATCATCACATAATTGAGAAACACTTATCAAATTATGTTTCAAAACCTTAATATATAATAAATTATATATAATAACATATTTATAAATACCTACTTCTCTAAAACCATTGACCTTTCATTTTAAGGTTTCACCAAAAGTCACATTAACTCCCTAAATCTATTGAATGATATAATGTTTGATGCATCTCTTATCATATTCCTAGATCATACATTATCCATGTACAAAGTATAATTTTTTAGACTTCCATGGAATATTTTAAAAAAATGTTTAAGATATTTTTGGTCCCCATAATAATTTGGGTCCAATTAGGTTAGAAAATGAAGTTTTTGGAACCCAAACATATTTAAAAAATGTATACCGTGTTAAAAATAAAGATAAAAATTAAAAAATAATAGATTTTTCATTACTAAAATATTTTGGAAATCTTATGGAGCGTTAAATTTTATAATTACCATGAACTCTATATCTAAAAAATATAAATATTTAAACACTTCCTTCAGAAATTTTTACTAAGAAAGTTTGGTACATTTTGGGAAATTGTGGATCATATCCAACACCATTTTTATTTCTGTTAATTTTTTATATAGGTGATTTTATCTTTTATTTATATACCTCAATAAAAATTGAATTTATTTTAATAAAAAAGTTAAATTAAATTTTTTATATTGTCTTTATCCTCTAAAACAACATTAAATTTCATTTCTTATTCTTTATTGTTTTTTGAAAAAAAACCTTATACTAACCATTTTTTCGTTAAGTTTAAATTTATATTTAGAAATACTTTTATTTTCATCACCATTATTTTTTATTTTATTCATGTTTCTTTTATAAAATAGAAATTTTAATAACATAATTTTTGAATCATTTAATCTCATCAAATAACTCAGAAATTGTGGGGTTTTTAGAAACAGATTCCATTGAGTCATAATCATAATCACTAAGATGATTTATTGAATTCGTGTGATAATATTTGGATGAATCATTTTACATTATAATTTCATCACTAGAACTTAAATACTCTATGAAACTCCAACTAACTAGTAGATCTCTCTTCTCCTTCTTGATTAACTTATTAATATTCTTCTCTTTCTCCAACCATGGGATTTTTTATTGAAATTTTATTTAATTTTTCATTAATAAAAAATTAATTTTGGATCATAATTATATATAATATTACCTTTAATTATTTTTGGATTATATCTAGGATATTCTATTCTATTCCTTCTTGAATATCATTTCATTATTTTCTACACTCATTATTCTAATTTAGAATCTTAGTCACTTTCATTTTCTTATAACTCATAATTATATGAGTAAGTATTATCATTCATATTTGATTTAAAAGATACTCCTTTTATCTTGGTATATTATTTTTCATTAATTTTATTTATTATAATTCATTTTTTAATAATGAACTAATAATCTCATCATTTGTATATTTTTTTTAAAAATTAATTCCATCCATAATAACATTTTTAGCATGCTATTTTTTAAGTTACAATCTATGTAATCTTTCGATATGAATGGTATTATTGTAAACTTCTTCTAAAGAACTCATTATATTTACAATAATAGTGAACTGATGAAAAATTTAGTTAATAGTTTCCTTCTCGTGCATTTTGAAATCTTGATATTCAACCCTTAAAATTCCACTTTTTTCTAGTCAACTTATTAGATCCATAATGAATAGTTTTCAAAATTAACCCATATTAATAAGTAGTTTTACAAGAATAAATATTACTAAAAACATTTTATCTTACAACATAACTTATAATATTCATGATTTTATAGTTAAACACATATTTTATATCCTAAAGACTAATAAGATAATCAAAAACTATTTCTAGAAGTTTTAAGGGTTTTCCATTGTTGTCTAATAATCAATAATTAGCTATTTATGATAATACTAAATATGATATTTATAGTATCTATAATAATTTCCATCAAATAATGGTGACCTTTGTGGAATAAAACCATCATTACAACTTTTGTATGTCATCTCAAATGATCTTTTCCATTAGACCATTAAATCTAGGATAAAGGTTAACATAATAAACTACACACACAGATATATATATATATATATATATATATATATATATATATCTGTGTGTGTGTGTGTTTGTGTGTGTCAAAGACAAAAACATTAAGGGTAAATGTTTGATAATATAATGCTTTAGACCTGTATACCTAGATCCAGTGCTAAAGTCATATTCTTTTCATACTGAATTTAATACCAACTAAAGAAACCCAATTTTAACTATCCATAATTACAATATCAATATCCAATATGGATTCACTTTCATACCCAATACATTTTAGGTTAGATTTCTATATAATTAGGAAAAACTATTCATGTAAGAGAACTCATGTCTTTCTCATCAAATGAGTTGTTCCCATCGTACATAGATTTTCTTGTTTCTTAGGAAGACTTCAAGATCTCTCACAATGGTTTTCCCACATGATACCTCTATAGACATATATTACATGATAGAATTATTAATTACCTAGGGAAATAGAAATATAATAAAGGGTGATATCATATGATTATTGAGGGTAAATATGGAAGATATCAATCGATGATCCAATATAAGAATAAGATGAGCTGAGGGTATGAGAGATCGATCAAAACCTATGAAATTATTAACCAATCATTCATATATCATAAATCATGATTTAATGAATAAATATTTTTCATAATAATATATATTAGTCTTAAGATTTAGGAATCATCAATAATCAATCATGATCCATGAGAGCATATCATAATCATAAGACATAAGTTTGCAGCATAAAAGTGTGTCATAAATATAGGAACCAGAATCATATATTAAGCCTACCCAACAGCAAATCCATCATATTATAGTTTTGAGATAACAACCTATGTAAGAAATCATTTTTCAAGGCTAGAAAGAGAATTTCATCACATAATAGGAGTGGGTTAACCATCGGTTTATTTCTTTGCCTTAGGCTACGAACCCATGTAACCTCTTAGGTTTGACATAAAAACATTTTTTCCCTCTTGGTCATGGAAGAAAATACCCATGTACCCTTTAACTCATGAATTATAAAAATTTATCCAATGCATTGAAGGGTTATAATAGACCCACTCATCATATAATAATTAACTATTCATATATATTCCACAAGAATATAAAAGAATTCATTATTCTCCTATATCTTAATTAAATAATGAGAAAGAAAAAAGTGTCATCAAAAAATCATCATCATAATACATTAAGATAAATAATTTGGATGGTATCATAATATTATATCCCTAGTGGATTATAAAAATACTTTAAAGATATTAAAATAGGTGAAAATATCTTTTATTCATGCATTTAAAATACATTTTGAAAATCAAGAGAAAATATATCTTTTCTTTTGGTAACTTTTAAAAAGTAAAATTACTAGGATAATTGAAATATGATTTTATTTTTAAATACTTTTAAAATTTTAAATAAATATATAATGAAATAAATACATGAAAATGGTAAAATACGTTAATTCCTTATACATTAAAAGAGAATATTCTTTTTATACTTTTGTTAAAAGTCAAATTTAAGTAATGAAAAAATTTGAAAATATTCCTTTTAATAATCTGTAAATAAATTAAATGGTAGTGAAAATTAATACTTTAAAAACATATAATGATTTATACAACTTCTATAAAACAATTTTAATAACTTGAATATGGAAGAGAATGATACTCAGCCGGAAAAAAAGAAATAAAGTTTGTTTTTACAAAAAACAATTATCAATCGTTTTAACTACCAAAGAGTGTAGAATGAAAGGAAAACTTGAAATTACCAAAAATTAAAATATGTGGATAAAATATGTGGTGTTTAAAATATAAGGATCATATAATTTCCTATATTGGAAATTTATTATATACAATCTCGAAAAGAAATGAGATTGTAACATAAACCCTTACCAATTTAGTAAATTTTGAATAACAAAACCCTTGAAAGAAATAAATAAAAATATAAATATAAATACCATGAATATGTATATATTAATGAAATAATATATCAAATGGTTATCATATACACTATATAAAAAACCGGTTCATGACATGAAACTTACCTCAACGAAACAATATTTAGATAATGAAACCAAACAACAATTCCTAACATGATTTGTAAATGATATTGAACTCTTGTATAATTAATTTAGACTTATTATATATATATCCTTTAAATATTTTTATAATTATTTTAAAATACATCATATCGTCATAATTTTCAATTACCCATTTATTAACAATTCTTTATTGAAATAAACATTTAGGTGTAAACTATTTCATTTCCCATACAAGTTTTAGTTCAACATTTTTGATCCTTACATTAATAATGTAATTAGTATCATATTTAATAATTATATTAACCTTTATAACCATTAAAATAAATTTGTAATTAAAAATTAACTACATCACTTCTTGAAGATGTTATTTTTTATGTAGCACCCCGGATTTAAGGTAAGTAATCATTTATTTATGATTTTTAAGATGATAAAGTGTTTAGGTGAAGTTTGGGAAGGTTTTTAGACCTTTTTATAGGTTTTTGTGGATTTTATAAGGTTATAAAATTGGTGCTCAATTTTGTGAAACTGTCCAACACCTACAGGAAATCGCACGCAATGATATTGGGGATAAAGGAAAGGCTCATGGGTTGTGCACAGTTTTTCCAAACCGTGCAGAATACTAGGAGAAATATTGGTATGTTGGATAGTTGGATTTAGAATTTTTAGTTCACAATTATATAATTGTGTGATCCAACCATGTGAGGTTCATCATTAAGGCAGTGGTTGGTGCACAGTTAGCACACAGTTTGTCTAACCATGCGAGTAACCATGCCTAATTTAAAAACAAGATCCACAAAAGTGTATCTAGGTTGGTTTAATGTTTTAACCCCTTGTTTTTCATCTTATTAAGACATAAGTATATATTATCTCTTTTTAAAGGAAAATTAATCTTATCCCATCAATTTAATGGTTTTATGAAGGCTTATCTTGGTGTTTGGAAGCTAGATTCTTGCGGTAAGTCTTCGTTCTTGGTAGTTCTTAGTGGTTTTTATTAGATCTACTTATCTATATACATAGATTCTCAGATCAAATTTTGATATGGATATATATAAGATATTTAATTCTAATTATGATTACATTTAGAATTTTTATGATAGGGGAAGAGATCTATGGTGTGTTTTTGGAGATTAAACCCTGTTTTTTTGGCATTTTCTATGCCATTCTTCATTTTCACCATAAAACCTGAGGTAGGTGGCTTAAATATCAAATCCTCTATTTATAAATTTAAGGATTACTTTTAAAATGATTAAATTTATTTAAATTTATTGTAAAATTTGTGTGAAAACATGTTATAAAACCTCTTTAGTGATTGTTTGTGGTTTTGTGTGAAATTGTTGAATTGTTGGGAAAAAATATTTTTTTAATGATTTTAAAATATTTTTTTAAAAATAGTAACTTTTTTATTTATGGAAAATAATTTTCAATAAAAAGGTTGTTTTATTGAAATGGTTTTGGAATTGTAATGTTTTTGGAATTGAATGTATTGATAAAGTTTTTGGGGATACCTCGTGGTGTGTGTTTATATTGTATTATGAGGCTTGGTTGAAATATGACCTTGTGATCGATTCCAAAGGTGTAATGGAACAAGGGATTTAATTACCTTTTGAAAACTAGTAGATCTATGAGAAAAATCTCATGAGTATGGAAGTTTCATAATGAATCATTCACGGTTGGATGTGCGGATTTGTAGATTGGAATGGGATATGATAAATAGAATTTATGAAATTGTTTTAGTGTATTGTCTAGTTACTTTCCATAGAACATATATTATTTAACAAAATAGTTTTACTATGGAACTTGTTTATATATTCTCATATAAATTTTTTTTATAATTTTTTTATTTAAACTATTTTATATAATTATGCTAACATGTTCTATCCCAGTGGCATGAGTAGGTAAGCCATTTTGGAAAAAACTATCAAGTTTCATTACTCACCCCTTCTTTGGAACATTGGTGCTTTTACAGGACATGGGAAAAGGTAATTATCACACTTCTCTAATGGTTCTTACTGATACATGGGTTGTACTTGGCTGTTTTTTAGTCTTTTGATGTGGAACTCTTTTTAGTAGTTTTTATATAAATGAAACATTGAGTTTTCTTTCATTGAAATGATGCATCATGTATAGGGTTATTTTTTATGAATTTTTTGGTTGTTTTGTTATTTTCAATGGGAAAATCATCCCCTTGTTGTTGATGAATCCCTTGAAATTTATTTCTGTCCTTTAGCATCTTGGGAATTTCTCTAAAGTCCAAGTAACGTCCTCCCGCCTACTAAAGACAATGAGGAAGGGTTGTATTTTACAAGTGGTACCAGTCTTCGTCCTTCCAAATATCATTGTGGTATAAGTGGTATCCATATTATCCCTTCCAAATTTCCTTGTTTGATAAGTGGTGTCAGATTTTTCGGCCCTTTCTTAACAATTGGTCTTCAATTATCTCAGTCTTTGTGTTGATATTCATTCTCGTCTATTCCTTGTATCAAGTAAGTATAAAGTAGTAGGATCATTGGGACATGAAATTTAGGGCATAAAAATACATTGATAACCTTTTTTTTTAACTTCAAGTTAATTGCGAGTTGTATACATAATTTTTTTAGAGAAAATTATAGGATTAGGAATCTCATTATCATGGGTTTATCCATTGATATGAGCATGACATGCATCATAGAAATGAATTACCACTAGGAGTTTATATATCTTTTGAGTAATGATTTGATGAATTTTTTTGACTTTTCAAAAAAATTAAAGTTGTTTTCAAATGTATGATTTTGAAAAAGAGCCTCATTGTGCTATTTTGAAAATGGTTTGATTTTCAAAAGAAAGTAGAAATTTTAAAAATGGTAAAACATAGGAAATTGATAATTTTGGAAAGCATTGTTGTGATAGTATGATGTGGCATAATTTGAAATGCTAAGACTTCAATTTATAGTGAGTGGGACTTATGGATTTTGTTGTGTTTCTAGAAAATGGAACCTGGTAGGTGTCCAATGAATCAACCAGAAGAAGCTATTGAGAATGTGGTTAGACCCAACCCACAGATGAACCAATAGCTAGTTTAGAGTTTTGTCCAAGTGTTTTGGGATGTTGACAGTGAGAACGTGAGGTATTTGATAAGGAAAGTTGATCATTATGTCCAATTCCAAAAATAGAACCCACCCATCTTTTAGGGAGATTTTGAACCAGAGAATACAGAGGGGTGTCTGAAAAAGATGAATCGAATCTTCAATTTCATTAGCACACCAATAGAGTTGAAAGTCAAGCTGATGAAGTATATGTTTTAGGATATTTCACACCAGTGGTGGGATTTCGTGGTTTAGGTTAAATTGGACCAAGATATTTCATGAGAGGATTTTTGAGGAATTGTTCAATAAATAATTTTATCCTCACACATTCAGAATTCAAAGAAAAATAGACTTCTTCATCTTCAAGAATGAAATTTTTTTTGTCATAGATTATAGGTCTAAATTTATGAATTTAATCCACTTTGCACCCGAAGTTTCTACTAGTGTGTTATTTAAGGAAAAAATATTTGAATCAGGGATGAGGAAGGAGATTTTTTCTTAGATTATTTTACTCTATATAACATATTATACAGAGATGGTGAATAGAGCGATTGTTGCAAAAAAGGATATATCAGGAGCAATGAGTGGAGGAAGTATGCTGATACCCCTAAAAATGGTGGGAAACTCTCATGCTTAGAGCATGAATAAGAGGGACACCTATTTATGAGGAGGGAGCATGAATTAAAATCATACAATTGTATTAGTAAACCTTCCACCACCACCAAAGGGAAAAGATGGATGTTTCCATTGTGGTTCCTTCAACCAGATGAAGTAAGTGTGTATGAAACGATAAAGAGCATGCCATAATTGCAATAATATTCTACACCATTTTCACAGTATCTGAGGTCGAGTGTTCCGGACACTTCTCAATCATTTTAGGCATCGTATTCCCCAACCGGGTGAGGAAAATATAATCAATCTCATCAGTCGAATAAATCTAACCATGGTGATTACAAGAATACTATGAATCCTTAGGAAGGGAAAAATCAATAAAGAAACAAAGAACAAAGTGTGGTAGGAAAGAAGTTGTATGGAGCTGAGTTTGTTATTTTGGATGATCAGTCTGGACTATCTATGGTGATAGGTATGATTCTTTTTAATTCTACCCTTATGAAAGATTTTTTTGATACGGGTGTATCTAATTCATTCATTTATTCAAGTTATGTTTCTTTTCTGAGTTTAAATATTAAGATGATTACTTCTATGATAAAACATAAAACTATTCTTGGTTAAAGAGAGTGTCCAACTTTTGTGTGTAGAGCTTATTCTATTACAATTGATGGAGGTGAGTAGATATGGTATTTCTCAGTGTTATAAATGTATGTATATGATATAATCATGAGTATGGATTGGGTTACTATGTTAACAACTAAAATCAATTTTCATATGCAAAGAGTTAATTTTACAATTGAAGATGGAGTTGAGCATCTATTTAATAGATAAATTAGTGTAAATGAAGTTGGATTGGAATTTTGGAACAAGCAGCTGGAATCATTTTCATTGACATCAGTGGAAGAGAATGAGAATAACAGTTTTCCAGCAGTGGTTGATTAGTCTCTTGAAGTGTTTCTCGAATATTTCTCAAGTTTTATACCTATGAGAGAATTTGAATTTATGATTGATCTTATTCAGGGGACTGTTCTTATCTACCTTCCATCTAATCAAAGGGAACCAACAGAATTAAGGGAGATGAAAGAGCAGTTGGAGGAGGTAGAAAGAATAGTTTCATTCTATAGCGACCTTGCTATTCTTACATTTCTTTAAAATCTTATTATTGATAAACAATATAAAATAATTACACAAAGATGATCCAATGGTTTACTGTATTGGGAAAAATAAGACCAAAATAACTTTTAAAATATAAACCTAAAAATTTAATTAATTTCTTCTTCTCTAGATTCTTATTAGCCCTTGAATTCTCCTAAGTATAAGTAGTCACCTAAGGATATAAATCAAAAAGGGAAGAGAAAAAATCCTAATAATAGGATAGAAAATAACTAGAAAAATATAACATGGGATGATAATAATCATTATCATGATAAAATAGGCATATGATCATAATCAAGAGATAAAACATTAAGAGAAGGCTTGGAATGTGCTAATGCATAAAAATGAAACATCTTGTCTTAGTGGTCAACTACCACATGTAGTTGTGAACAACCCTAGATTAATGTTCGCACATAATTAAATTTACTCATCAGGTTCTTGACATTATCCAATTCATTATATCACTATATAATTTTGGAAACACCCATCACATTATAACATTTACATTGCGCTCAATAATTTTAGGTGCACCCGTCACATAACAACATTTTCATTATCATGCATACCACATAGAATATATATAAATATTAAACATATAGTAACCCATGGAAAGAAATGGGTTTAATTTCATAAGAATATATTAAAAAACTTTGGGATCCCAAATTCAAGAGGGGATATCATACTTGATACAATAATCATCAACCTTGAGTGATAAGTAAACAGTGTGTTTTTTGACAAAAGAGTTCTTTTGGAAAAACATATTTATGACATAAACTCCAATGGAAAACATGTATATCCTATAAAAATTAATATAATTATGAATAAATTATTTTTTAAGGAATAACCATACTTAAAATAGAGTAAAAGATGGAAAACTTGAAGAAATAAAGTTAGGTTCAATATTTCCCCTCACCATGTGTCTGAATGCTTTCTTTACTTTAATGTCATATATAATGAAATTAGATTCATTAATTAAAAATTAAAGAATATTTTATAGATGAATGTTCTCCATTATGGTTTTATTAAGTTCTTTTATGCACCTTTGGATGAGTTATATATCTTAAATTCATTGTTTGGGAGTGTTCTTTTTCGTAGTTTTCTTGGACGGCTCACTTGTACACATGAATGGAAGTTCGTGTAGAATATGGAATAAAATATAAAACTAATATTACATTTTATTAATGAAATTAAAGGAGTTTAAATTATCTTTTAATGAATTATGTTATATAACATGTGGATTTCTCATTATTTAAAATTTAATGATGATCGTTTTAGGTTAATTTGGGCGGTTTTTGGATCACAACAAACATGTTTTGTTTTATCATTTAGTGTTATGTATAAAAGTTATTTATAGAAAATAAAAAGGGTAAAAAAAATAAATATTAAAATATTTTTTCAACCATTTAATGGTATTATTGATATCCTTGAAGGATTTTAAGGAAAATGGAAGTGCATCACCCTTGATGTAGGTAAATTAACACATCACAGGAAACAATTTCATTTTTTTTAAGAAAAGTGAGAGTGAGGGGGGAGTATAATGAATAATATTCCATTAACAAGATATAAGACCATTATTTAAATAATTATGGAGTTATCAGGACATTTTATAAGAGAAGTTGAGGATAATAGAAGAAAATAATTGAAATTTGAAAGAAATTTGAAAGAGAGAGAGAGAAAAAAAAAATTACCTCTTGAATGTATCTTCCTTCAGAGCCTCTTTGGGGGAAAGGTTTTGGCCTTTTTATGAGAACAAGGTCTTCTGGACATGGGGGAGGATTTTGGGAATTTATTTGATCATAATATAGAGTAGGCACATGGCTTTAGATGTGTTAGGAAATAAGGTTGTGGGGGTGGTATATATAGTAGAGGGGAGAGGGGTTTTTTCAATATTTAATTCATTAGTTTATTAATTTCCCTCAACAAAATAAATAGTGAGGATTATTGTGACTAAAAATAGTAATAAGTGAATGTGAGTTCAAAACAATGTCCATTTACATAATTCATGAATCAATCATGATGCAAAAATTCATTTATTTAACGTATTTTGTAAATTATTAAATTTCACTACTCACAAAAAATTCAAGTTTTTAGAAAAATCCCAAATAATCACCCTAACCATTTTTTGACATGTATAATTAAAAAATGAAGTCCATTTTATGAAAATAAATTTCTAAATATGATTAGTCTAATTTATAATTAAAATAATAATTTACTTGAAAAATACAAATTTTAAAATTAAAACTGCTTTCTAACACTATGAAAAATTAATTAAGGTATCATAAAATTATCATATAATCAGAAGAAATAAAAATACCCATTTATGAATAAATTTTACAAAAATAAATTTTATTTTAAAATTTTAAAATAATCATTGAATATTCATGACTTACAAAAATACCAACACTATAATATAATTATATCATATTATCACTTATATGATGGATAAATTTTATTTATACTATCATTAGTAAGGATACAATTCACTTGGATGATTTAATATTCATAAGGTTCATATTACTATTCATAAGGGTAACATTACTATTAATAAGGGTATGTTACTATTCACCATAAATTAATTTTGTCTTATCGGACTCCAAATAGCTTACTGATCGCAACCTTGAATGTCAGATTTTGAAATTCAAATCACAGAAGTGAAAAATTTATGTTTAAAGGTCACATTAACGGTAATTTATGAATTATGTGGAATTGTATTTCTTAAGTTGATTTTATGTGATTATAAAATTACTACAAGAAGGTAGAAATTTCATTGATAAAAGTTTGGGTCATTACATTCTTCCCCCCTTTAAGAAATGTTTCCCTCAAAATTTTGTTTTACAAAAACTGGTGAGGGTACTCCTCTTTCATGGAATCCTATAGTTCCCAAGTTGCTTCTTAATACTTATGGTTCCTCAATAACACTTTTACAAGGTGGGTTGTCTTGTTGCATATAACCTTATCTCTCTGGTCTAGAATCTTTACTAGCTACTCCTCATAATATAGATCATCTTCCAGCTGTACCACCTCTGAGTTTAGTACATGTGAGGATCTGATTTGTACTTTTTTAGGAGTGATACGTGAAACACATCATGAACAAGATATATATTTGGGTTAAGTTCAAGCCGATAGGCCATGACTCCAATGTGTTCAATTATATTATGGGGTCCAATGTACCTTGGTATTAGCTTCACTTTCTTTCCAAACTGTAGGACTCTCTTCCATGGAGATATCTGAAGGAAGACTTTATCTATAACATCGAACTCCAAGTACCTTCGATGCTTGTCAACATAACTCTTTTTCTCACTCTGAGTATCTTTTATATGTTTTTGGATGACTTGAACCTTCTCTATCATATCTTCCATAAGATCAGGTCCAATTAGCTTTCTTTGTCCAACTTCATCCCAACAAGATGGAGTTCTACATCGCTTTCCATACAGAGCTTCATATGGATCCATATGAATACTCAAGTGGAAGATATTATTGTATGAGAAATAAACCAATGGGAGATTCTGATCCCATCCCCCTTTGAATTCCTAAGAGTGGGATCTTAGAATATCTTCAAGCATCTGAATAGTCCTTTCAGATTGTCCATCGGTTTGGGGGTGATAGGTCATGATGAAATTTGATTCTGTACTCAAAGCATGTTCTAGACTCCTCCAGAGTTTAGATGTGAATCTTGGATCATGATTAGATATAATTCAGAGTGGAAGCCCATGTAGTCTCAACACTTCCTTCACATATATATTTTCAAGTTGTTCAAGAGAGATATCTTCCCGAATAGTGATAAAGTGGCCAGTTTTGGTGACTCGCTCCACCATAACCCATACCACATTATTTCCTTTGGATGTCGTTAGAATACCCATGAAAAAGTCTATAGTGACATTCTCCCATTTCCACATGGGTATAGGAAATGGTTACATCAGATTTTTGGACTTTTTTCACTATGCTTTAACTTGCTGACATTTCATGAACCTTGAGATATATTCTACAATCTCCTTCTTCATGTTATCCCACTAGAAGTGTTTTTAGAGATCACGGTATATCTTGGTGATACCAGGATGGATAGAGAAATGTGAGCTTTGATCATTATCAAATAGCTCATTATTTATCCCAGGTGATGAAGGCACACAAATCTGCATTACAAAATGAATCACTCCATCATCATCAATATGGAACAATTGCAACTTCCCTTCCTTTACTCGGTTTACCTTCTTTTGAAACTCCAGACCATCCCTTTGTGCCTCCTTCATCATCACTTGGATATATGGTTGCACAATAATTTGGGAAAGGTAGTATTTATTCCCTAGTGTTATTATTTCCAAATCCATCATTTTTATATCCATAAAGATATGGTGGTTCTCAATCCGCATCATGGATAGAGTAACAAGTCCTTCTCTACTTAGTGCATCAGCTACCTTGTTCTCCTTGCTAGGATGATACTGAATAGAGAAATTATAGTCTTTTTTATCTCTATCCATACCCTTTGATGCATGTTGAGGTCATTTTGTGTTAATATATACTTTAGACTCTTGTGATCGGTTAATATGTCACACTTATCACCATAGAGATAGTGCTGCCAGATTTTCATGGAAAAAAACACAGCTGCTAGCTCCAAATCATATGTCAGGTAGTTCTACTCATGGATCTTAAACTGTCATCAGGCATAGGATATCACATTATCATATTTCATGAGTAAACAACCAAAACCTTTCTTTGTATCATCACTGTATATCACAAAACTTTCTCCACTTTTCAGTAATGTGAGTATAGGTGCAGGGATCATCCTTCTCTTTAGCTCCTTGAAGCTTTCCTCACATTCTTACATCCATACATACTTCACCCCATTCATTGTTAACTTAGTTAGTGGTATTGAAAATTGTGAGAAATTTCTCACAAAAAAATCGGTAGTACCTAACTAATCCAATAAAACTACAGATTTCCATGGAACTAGAGTGTCTGGACCATTCCTCAATCACCATTATTTTAGAAGGGTCCATAGAAATTCTCTCACTTGTGATCACATGTCCCAAGAATGTGACTTGATTCACCCAGAAGTACTAAGTTCTTCTCAACTGATCAAACAAGTTTTCAATCCTTGGAAGAGGATACTTGTTCTTTATGGTGATCTTGTTGAGTTCCTGATAATCGATATACATCTACATTGTTTTATCCTTCATCTTCACAAATAGAACCGTCATACCCCAAAGTGATTCACTAGGGTGTATGAACCCTTTGTCCAAATGCTCTTGTAGCTGCTTCTTTAACCCATCCAGTTGGATAGGATCCATCCTATAGAGACACTTTGAGATAGGAGTAGATTTAGGTTTGAGTTCTATAGAGAACTCTGCCTCACGGTATGGGGGAAGTCTGGGTACCACAATCATTTTTTTGTATTATTTAAAAAGTCACTTTTTGGGGAAGTCTGGGTAACTCTTCCAAAAATAAATTATTGTATTCCCTCATGATGGGAATTTCCTCTAGGTTGACACTTTCCTTTGAATCAACCATTTGAGTGAGGTATTATTATTCCCATGGAATATGTAACAACCCGACCTTTTGAATAATATTTTGTTTCCTGAAAATTTATGTATTACTATGTAAGAATCAATAAAAATATATAAGTATAAATGAAATGTGACCATTGGGGTTTAAACGTTATATGAACTTTGGTCAATATGTCTATTGGAAACAATAATAAATTTTAATGTTATAATTGTTGTTTAAAATATAAATAATAATGGTTTATTAATGTAAAAGGAAGAGTCGATGGCCTCATCCAGTAGACTCAGGTCGTACGAAGCCCATCTGTCAGAGCTTGGGAAGGAGGTAGAATCACCGGTCCTTGCTCTGGACTAAGTCCAAGATGAGCTTAAACATGTTAAGCTTGAATGTAATCACCTTTGGGAGAAGTTCAAGCTGATAGATATCAACACTCGGGCAATTTTGTCAGAGTCGCCCCAAGATTCTATCACCATTGCACACCTTACTCTTAGGTTCTATGCAGGTATTATAAGGGGCTATGTAATTAATCCTTAATTACTTTGTGCAATCCTTTGGTATAAATAAAATTGTTATTTCTTATTATGGTAAATTTTTTGAATTTCAAATGTCAAAATAAAGATAGGATGAATTTTTAGAAGTTTCATCTTATTGATTAATATTGAAAAAAAGAGAGTAATTTAAAATATTTTTTATACTTTAAATAACTAATAATGTCAAATGATTTTCAAAAAATGGACATAAATATTTGTGATCAGTAAGAAATTTAGAGTCTGATAAGATCAACTTAATTTTTGGTGAATAGTAAATTATGAATAGTAATATTTTCCTTATGAATAGTAATGTGAAAAATGTAATAGTAACCTCACTTAAGAATTTATAAATATAATTTAGGCATCTTGAATGGTATTGTGATATGATAAAATAAATAAATAACTATTTCAAAAATTATTAGTTAAGAATTAGTATTTTTTCGGGTAAATAGTGATTTTACTTAAAATTAAATATCTCATTTTTAGAAAATTATTTGAATAAAATGGAGATCATTTTTGAATTTAGAACACCGATATTAAGTTAGGGTAAATTTACAAGATTTTTATAAAATGTTTTGTATTTCAGTGAATAGTAAAAATACAGTTTTTGAGTTTTTTGTGTCTTTTATGAAATCATAATGATGTAATATGTAATTTAAAATATTTTTAGAATCAATTGGACTAAAATATTATATGAGGTGTACTTAGTGGCCAAAACATGGTCAAATACCATGGTCAAGCCCATGGTTTAGTAAATACCACTAATGAGGTGTCCCTTGGAAATTAATAAAATATTCCCTCAATTTTTCTATAAATACCAACCCATTACTTCATTACATTCATTAAAAATTCCTACTCAACAAATATCTGGCCTTTTTAGTTACTAAGGAGTTTTCCCAAGGTTCCCTTAATCTCCCCAAGTTCCCAACCTTAAATGTTTTGAAGTTACTCTTCAAGGTAAGGGAACCTTTCACCCTCCTCTTTTTGTTAAGACTTCTTTTATGTTATGTATTTTAATTTCCATTTTATTAAGTTGGGGTATGATATTATGTATCCCAATTTATGTCTATTTTAAGTTCAAATTATTAGAGACCATTGTTTCTCTCATCAACTTATTTTCTGAATTTTTAAGCAACGTCGTTAGGCTGCCGAATTTTCATAAGTGAATCCACAACTTCTCTTTTTTTCATTCAAGTTATCTTTTATGTGGTATGTCTTGAAAATTTCCATAACATGTTATTTTATCCATTTTATTATGTCATTATACTGTATTATGATATTATTATGAATGTGTGACCTCTTTCCCCTCTCTTTTTGATGTTTTCTAAAACCATGTTGCATAGCCGTTAAACTGTAGAATTTCCATATCAAAATCTTTCTATTTTTTCTCAAAAATTATCATTTTTTATTTGTGTTAATACCAAAACCTATTTAATTTCTAGTTGAATTCATAAATACATAAAAATGAAATATATTTATTTTTTAATTGTCATACATAAAATCCACATTCCCTTTTTGTGGGTTATAAATGACATAATGGTCATGTTTTTTAAAGCACTTTTTTAAAACGTCATGATTTTGATATAAAACCCATTTATTTTATTCTATTTGGGTCATTTATGAAATTTTTGATTATGATATATTTGGATCACATTAAAATAAATACATAATAATGGTTCTCCCTGATAGAACACCAATTCATTGGGTAAAGAAATTAATCTCTAGAGATGATGAGTTTTATGATACCTTGGTGAAAAACCTTGGTAATTTTTATGACACCTTAAGGATGGACCTTGGTGATATGATTATGAATATCTAAATTAAATGTTGTATCTAAATTTTAAAGTTATGTTTCAAGTTATTATTAATATGATATTCCTCTTTATCATGTCGTTATGATATTTCTCATGTTCTTATTAATATCACTCAAGTGAACATGTAAACTATTTCACTTGTTTTCCTTGGACTTCTGCTCACCATTTCACTTGATGAGTGCCTCCAGGTTATGAGATGCAGTAGTTTTACTTAGGATGAAATTTTCAAGAATATTTTCAGGAGGATAAATGTAATTTTATATGTTTTCATGGATTATGTACCTTTTTTCCAAGACCCTAGAATTTAAATATCCTCTTTTTGTAAAATGTAATGAAAAGTTATGTAATAAGAAGGTGGGATGCCAAAGAATAAACACTGACACCGTAGAAGGATTTTTTAGAGGAGATTCATGATCTTTCTTAAATTTATATAGGATCATGGGATTGTTTGGAATATCAAAGGAAATTTCTTTTTCTGGACATTTTATGCATTCTTTATATAATGAGAGCTAATCCATCCCTATTGTGGCGTTGAATTACACCAAGGGAAGTATTAAAAGATTCGTTGGAGGAATCTTCCCACATACACCAATAGGATAAGAGTACAACACTTGGGTTGAAATGATTTCACCACGTTGTATTTTTACAAATATCTCTACTTCATGGTTTTGGGGATTTGAATCAATAGTTCTAGAAAACATGCGAGATATAAAGGAATGCGTAGAACCCAAATCAAATAAGAATTTTTCTATTCTTCAGTGAATATTAATTATAACTTGTACGAATTCACTTTCTTGCTTAAATTATTCTGTATTTATGGAATAATTCTTCCCTTTACCCTATGTCTTTGGTGGATAATGATGCTGATTACCCTCGAGGGCTCAAGGTTTAGTGTACTGGCTTGCATAGTTCCCTCTCTCCCAACAGTTGTAGCATTGGACCATGGGTGGTTCTCTCCGTTCCTCCACCACATTCTCCTTTCTTCTCATGCATTTTCAACATTAAAGAGCTTGGTGGACTTCTTTACCACACTTGAAGCATTTCCCAATCCCTTTGAGGAAATTCCCATGATGATTATTCCCACATTTTTGACATGTGGGTAGTTGAGTTTTCTTTCCACCTTTCTCAATAGATCCTCTGACATGAAACTCCATATTTCATTTATTATCACCATAGCGATGTAAACATTATCCAAACTCCATCTACACTTTGAGATAACATAGAACAAGTACTTCATAACTCTAAAAGTCTCGAATTTCAAGATCCTTTCTAAGGTGTGGTTTTAATCCAATAAATAATCTGTCATTTTTTTATCATTATTGATAAAAACCCATAGCTTACTTTGCAGGCCTTATGAAATTCACTTCATAGACCATGAAGGATTCTCCATCCTTTTTCTTTAGCTCTATGAATTCTCTCTCCATCTTCATATGAATATTTCATAACAAAAACTTGTTATGAAGAATTATCTTAATGTATTCCCACTCCATTTCTTCAATTTTGTCTCTTGCCTTGGTGTTCTTAATCAAACCCAATTGTTGGTCAGCCCCTCCATCAAGAAAATAAACAACTAGAGTCACATTATTCATCTCAAAACATTAAATCATGGAAAAAATATTCTCTAATGATTTGACCCACTATTCCATAACTAATGGATCAGAAGATCCCCTAAAAGGTGGTGGTCATTGCTGTATAAAACAATCAATAGACATTCACTCCCTCTTAGGTGAAGGAGGAATTTACACATTATTTAGGTTATTATTCATAACCTGAGAGAGCTGGGTAATAATTTCCATGAACATTTTAACTCCACCTCCAAAAGCATTGGGGGTTTCATTCGGGTAATCGCTCCATTATCCCTTTCATGGGTTGTAGTTAAGGTTTATCCTAGTTACCACCATTTTCTAAAATAGAAAATGTTATAAGAAAACATAATTCAACAGGTTGTGAATAAAAAATTAATTCCTTTGTGAAATTAACACTAAAAACTTATCTTATGGGATCCCTATGATTATCAAATCTTCTTGTGTGCATACATATACTTAGTCTCATACAAGGGTTTTCACTAAGTTTCTTTAATACTATTTCCCAAATTAACTAAACTGTTCCTCTGATACCAATTATAGTGACCCCACATTTTTTTACATTATTTTTACATCATTTTAATGATAAAAAAATAAAATCATTACACAAATAGGATCCAAAGGTTTAGTGTCTTGTGTAAAATAGGACCAAAAATAACATTTACAACATAAATATAAACATTTATTTAATTTCTTCTTCTCTATATTCTTATTGTCCCTTGAATTCTCTTAAGTGCAAGTAGTCACCTGAGGATATACATAAAAAAGCGGTGATCAAAAAACCCAGTAAGTGGATGGATAAGAACATGAAACAATATAACATGGGATGAGCATAATCATTATCATCATAAAATAGGAATATACTCATAATAATGTGAGTAAACATTAAGAAAATACTTGGAATTTTGAAATTCATAAAAATGAAACATCATGTCTTGGTGTTCAACAACCACACATAATTGTAAAAAAGATAGCATGATGTCCACACAGAATTCACATTTCTCATGAGGTTATTCACATTACCCAATAAATTAGAGTGCTATATATTTCCCAGTACACCCATCACATCATAACATTTACATTGCGCTATATAATTCTAGGTGCACCCATCACATTATAATATTTACATTTTCTTATATAATTCTGGGTGCACCCGTCACATCGCAACATTTACATTATCATGCATGCCACATAGAACGTCTATCAATATTGAACATATTATAACCAATGGAAAGGAATGGGTTTCACTCCCAATGAACCCATAACATCATAAAATTTATATTTCACTATATAATTCTTGGAGCACCCATCACATTATAACATTTTCATTGTCCTATAAAATTCCGGTCTCACCCGTCGCATCGCAACATTTACATTATCATGCGTGACACAAAGAACATATATTAATCTTCAACATATAGTAACCCATGGAAAGGAATGTGTTTCATTTCATAATAATAAATTCAAATACTTTGGGTTCCCAAATGAAATAGGGAATATTATACTTGATAGAAGAATCATCAACCTTGAGTGAGAAGTAAAAGGTGTGTTTTTTGAAAGAATAATTCTTTTGGAAAACATTAAGTTTGACATAAACTCCAGTGGAAAAAATTTATATCCATGAAAATGTCATATAATGATGAATAAATTATTTTTAAGTAATAAACATACTGAAAATGAAGTGAAAGATGGAAAACCCGAAGAAAGAAAGTTGGGTTCAACAATTCCCTTTACCTTGGGTCCGAATGCTTTCTTCACTTTAATGTGTTGTATAATAACATTAGATACTTTAATTAAAAATTTCATAACCTATTGTACATAAAAATGATTCAGTGTGTTTTTATTGAGTTATTTTATGCACCTTTGGATGAGTTTTATAATTTAGATTCATTGTTTGGGAGAGTTCTTTTTCTTAGCTTTCATGAACGGTTCACTTGTACACATGAATGGAAGTTATTCTAGAACATGGATAAACATCCAGAACTGATATTAAATGTTATTAATTATATTACATGAGTTTAAATGATATTTTAATGAATTATTTTATATACCATGTGGATGAATCATTAGTTAAAATTTAATGAGGATCATTTTAGGTTAATTTCTGCCGTTTTAGGATCACAACGAACATTTTTTGTTTTATCATTTAGTATTATGTATAAAAGTTAATTATAAAACATAAAAGGCGTAAAAAAATAATTATTAAAATATTTTTTCAACCATTTAATGGTTTTATTAGTATCATTAATGGAGTTTATGGAAAATTGAAGTGCATCTCCCATGATGTAGGTAAATTAACACATCATGGGAAACAATTTCATTTTTATAAACAAAGATAAAGAGGGAGGATTATAACGAATAATATTCCATTACCATGATATAATAAAATTATATTAATCATAGTGGAGTTATTAGGACATTTGGATAAGGTAAGTTGAGGATAAGAGAAGAAAAGAAATGAAATTTGAAAGGAATTTGAAAGAAAATATTGAGAGAAACTACCTCTTGAATGTATCTTCCTTGAGAGCCTCTTTAGGAAAGAGGTTTTGGTCTTTTTATGAGACCAAGGGATGATGGAAAGGTTTGAGGATATTGGTAAGATATTTTAGAAGAATATTTATTAGTCAAAAGGCTTTTGATGTTTGAGGAAATGTAGTTGTGAGGGGTGGTATTTATAGTGGAGGGGAGAGGGGTTTTCTCAATATTTTATTCGTTTGTTTATTAATTTACCTCAAGATAAGAAATATTTAGGATTATTGTGACTAAAAATAGTAATAAGTTCATGTGAGTTAGAAAAAATTTCCATTTACAAGAGCCATGACTCAATAATGATTCCGAAATTCATTTATTTAGCATATTTTGTAAATTATCGAATTTCACTGTTCGCTAAAAATTCAAGTATTTTAGAGAAATACTAAAAATTCACCCTAACAATTTTTAGATGTGTAGAATTTAAAAATTAACTCTATTTTATAAAAAAAAAATTTAAATATGATTAATTTAATTTTTAATTAATATTATAATTTACTTGAAAAATAAAAATTTTAAAATTAAAACTTTTCTAACACTTTGAAAAATTAATTAAGGTGTCATAAAATTATCATATAATCATAATAAATCAAAATAAATTTTTATGAATACATTTTATGAAAATAATTTATTTTTTAAATTATTAAATTAATAATTAAATATTCCTGACTTACAAAAATACCACACTATAATATAATTATATCATATTATAGCTTATTGGATGGATAAATTTTATTTATACTATCATTGGTAAGGTTAATATTCACTAGTCTGATTTAATATTCATAAGGATAATATTAATATTGATAAGGTTATGTTACTATTCACCAAAAATTAAGTTTGTCATATCAGACTCCAAACAGCTTATTGATCACAACCGTGTATGTCAGATTTTTGAAATTCAAATCCAAGAAGTAGAAAAGTTATGTTTAAAGGTCACATAGTAGTTCATTTAAGCATGATGTGGAATTCAATTTCCTAATTTTATTTTATGTGATTAAGAAATTACTACAAGAAGGGATAAATTGCATTGATAAAAGTTTAGGTCATTACACATTCATCATATCACGTCTTCGTGGGTACTACCGATCTTGTTTATCAAAAAGATGGTTGGAACTATTCTTCTATGTGTAGATTATAATAAACATAATAAAGTTAAAAAAAATAATAGGTATCCACATGCATGATTTGATGATATGTTTGATCAATTAAGGGGATCTCAGTGGTTCTCTAAAATTAACTTATGATCAGGATACCACCAATTGTGCATAATAAAGGTGGATATTCCAAAAACAGCTTTCAGAATCATATATGACCATTATGAGTATATGGTAATGTATTTCGGTCTTACGAATACACCAGTGGTATTTATGGAATTAGTGAATCATATATTTCAAGGATATCTATATTCTTTTATAGTGGTGTTTTTGGATGTCATATTAGTGTATTCAAGGAAAAGGGATGAACATGATTAACACTTGTCCACATTGTTGGGAATCTTGAGGGATCATCATATGTATGAAAAATTATCAAAAGGGAAATTGTTGGAAAAAATAGGTATGCTTCCTTGTCCATGTAATTTTTGAAAGAGGTGTTTCAAGGGATCTAGAAAACTTAGAAGCTCTTATCTCATATCGTCCTCCAAAGAATGTCTTCAACATACAATGTTTATTTTGTCAAGTATATTATTACAGATTCTTTGTTCATGATTTCTCATGACTTGATTCACCTATGATATATTTGAAAAATAATAATGTTCCCTTCCTATGGAATGAGGAATGCCCGATGTCTTTTCAAGAGATTAAAGTTTTCCTTACATCAGAACCAATCGTGATTTTTTATGAATTAGCACAGGGGTAAGTTGTGTATTGTGATGCTTCAAGATTATGGTTTGGATGTGTTTTCATATAGGGAGATAATTTTTTTCTTATGTCTCTAGGAATTTATGAGTTCAGGATAAGAAATTCCCAACACACAATTTGGTGTTAGCTACCGTAGTCCTTGCTTTGAAGACATGACGTCATTACCTCTTTGGTGAGAAATTTATTGTTTTTATTGATCATAAGATCTCGAAAAATATTTTATCACAAAGGGATTTGAATTTGAGACGAATAATATAGATGTAGTATCACTAAATTTTCGAATTCCACTTGATGTATATAGCAGGTGAAGGAAATTATGTGGCAGATGCATTAAAAAGAAATTCATATGATCAATTTTTAAAAGAAGCTTTAGATGAGTGGTAGTTGATATCGATCCTAGTTGACATGCACTTTGAATGTGAAGAACAAGGTGAATTTCTATTCTTCTTTCTAATTTTGTTTCTCCGTGATTTATTAAAGATAGTTAAAGGGGAAGAAACATCTGATGCAGAGTTTGTTATGGTGAGGTCAAAAATCAACGGTGGAGAGACATTTTAGGGATGTAAGCTAGATGAAAGCTCAATTTTGGGGTTTAGAAATTAGATGGTAGTACCTATTTATTTTCAATAACAACTTCTTCATGATTACCACCATTTTATATGGGATACTATTCCTTGAATAATAAATATGTATAAGCATTGATAACCAAATTTTGGTGGGTTGGTATGAAAATGATGGTGGCTGAGTTCCTTTCAAGATGCTTAACATGTTAGTAAGTTTAGGAAAATCATCAGTGAACAACATTTATGTTGCAGTATTTAACTATTTCAATTTGGAAATGGGAGAAGATAGATATGGATTTTGTAACAAGTCTCCCAATAATAGTTTAGAAACAAGATGCTATATGGGTGATAGTGTATCGACTCATAAAGTCAAATAATTTAATTCATATTCATGAATCTCATACGGTGGAGAACTTTTCAAACATATATATCTGAGAAGGGGTAAAGAGGAATAATGTACCTATTTCAATAGTTTCAGACTGATATCTAGCGCTTACATCTCGATTCAGGAAATCTTTATAGAAATCCATTAGGACTTATTTGACTATGAGTACAACATATCATCCTCTAAAGGAAGAACAATCTGAAAGGATGATATAAACATTGGAAGATATGTTGCATGCTTGTGTAATGTATTTTGGTGGTTTATGGGAAGAGCACATGTCGTTGGTTGAGTTCTTGTGAAAAACAATTATAAAGCCTTGATACATATGGATCCTTTTGAATCATTGTATAGGATCCCTTATTATTCTCCTATTTGTTTGGTTGAAATAGGTGAGACTTCATTTTTTGGGCTGAGGCTTGTCCAAGAAACAATAGAGGAGATTTCTTTGATCGGAAAATAGATGGATATGGCTCATAGTCATCAAAAATCATATGCGTATCTTCATCAATGTCTATGGTCATTCGAGTTGAGTGATCATGTGTTCTTAAGGATATCTCCAAGGCTTGGAAAATGTCATTTTGGGAAGTAGGTAATGTTATATCCCTAATAGATAATCCCTTTTTAGATACTAGAATAGGTAAGTAGGGTGGAATTTTCTTTGGATTTACCACATAGGTTCAGTGAGGTTCATAATATGTTCCATGTAACTCAGTTAAACAATTATCATCCTGATCCTGATCATGTGATTTTATGGGATCATGTTGAACTAGAGTTAGATGCTTTATTAGTGCTAATCGTAGTGCGGATTGTGGATAAAAAAGAGAACATCTTTCATGGAAAAAGAATTAGTCTATTGAGAGTTTTATGGAAACATGGTCAGATTCAGGAAAAGAATTAGGAACAAGAGAAGGAAATGAAAGAGAAATGGCCAGAAATCATTGAGGGCATTGATGGTTGTCTACTTTTCTTGGATGAAAAGTCCAATGGTGGGGAGAATGTACCACCCCTAGTTTTAATTAATAAACCTTTTTTTATGTTTTTTAAGTATGTAAAGTGTTTGGGTAATGTTTGGGAAGGCTTAGAGACCTTTTTAAATGTTTTTGGGCCTTTTCTATGATTGAATAGTTGGTGCATGATTAATGGAAATTAGGAAACACCTACTGGAAACCTTGAAAAACGAGACATGGGCTAAAGGAAGGCACACGGTCTACACACAATTTTTCCAAACTATTCAGAATCCTAGGAGAAAACATGCTATGTCGGATAGTGTGATTTGGCATAGTTAAATCATAGCTCTCTAACTATGTAATCCAACAGTTTGAGTTTCATCCTTAAGTTAGTGGATGAAACACACCCAGTGATAGTTTATCTAACCATGCGACTAACCATGAATTGTTTAAAAACAAGACCCAAAAAATTGGACCTAGGTCATTTTAAAATTTTAACCCGTAATTTTTATTTCTATACGGCCCCAACTTCATATTTTTTCTTCATGAAGGAAAATTATGCTTCTCATATCAATCCAGAGGTGATCCAAAGGCTTCTCTTAGTGTTTTGAAGGTGGGCCCTCATGGTAAGTCTTTGTTCTTAGTAGTTTATTGTGGATTTTCTTAGATCTACTTCTCTATATCTTTTTTTATATATATGTAAACTTTGAATAGATATATTATAAATGATTCCAAATATGATTATATTTGTTGTTGATGATGACAGGGGAAGAGATCTCAGGTGGGTTTTTGATATTCGACCCTGTTTTGTTGGATATTTTCATGTCATTCATTGTTTCCTTCATAAAACCTAATGTAGGTGGCATCACTCTCGACTCCTCTATTTAGAACTTGAAGGATTAGTTTCTAATTGATTAAATTGATTGAAATTTATTGTGAAATTGGTCTGCAAAGCATGGTATAAATATTCTTTAGTGATGGTTTGTGGTTTGGTGTGAAATTATTGAATAGTTGTGAAATGTGCTTTGATAAATTATTTTAAAATGTTTATTTTAAATATTTTCTTTGTTTGATTTATTGAAAAAAAATTCAATAAAAAAGGTTGTCTTATGTAAATGGTATTAGAATTGAAATGGTTTTTTAATTGAAATGGTTTTGGCATTGAAATGGTTTTGGAATTGAAATGGCTTGGTATTAGAATGGTTTTGGTTTGATTGTATTGGCATGGTTTTTGGGCATAATTGGTAATGTATGTTCATATTTCATTATAAGGATTTATTTAAATATGACCTTATGATCAGTGAAAAAGGTGTAATGGAATATGGGATTTAATTACCTGTGGACGAATTGGTAGATCGATGAGAAACCGCTCATGAGTATGGAACTTTCATAACAAAGCATGTATGGTTGGATGTGTGGATTTTTGGATTATAATTGGATATTCTAAATGTAATTTATGAAATTATTTTAAAGAATTATTTGGTTAGTTTCCTTGTAACATGGCTTATTTGAGGAAACTATTTTACTCAGTCACTTGTTTATATTCTAATATAAACCATTTTTAGAAATTTCTTTATATAAACTGCTTTATATAAATGATATAAAATGTTTTATCCTTGTTTTGTGAGTAGGGAAGTCATTTTGGGAAAACCTATTGAGTTTTTTTACACACCCCTGCTTTGGCACTTTGGTGTTTTTGTAGATTTTGTTTATCAGGGCATCGGAAAATGTGAAGTTTCACACTTATCTAGTGGTGATTTTTGATTCTTGGAATGTTTGTAGAGCATGGAGAAGGTTGGAGCTTTGGAGTTATGGTTGTCTTTGAGTTTTTTGGGGTTTTAGTCTTCCTCTATATACTTTGTAGTTTTCTAGTGTTCCACTGTCGTAATTTTTTGTGGTTTTGATATAAATGAAATATTGAGTTGTATTTCATTGAAATCATGAATCTTGTAGTAGAATTTATTTCCCACTTTTGGCATCTTGGGTATGTCTCTTAGGCTGAAGTAACATCCTCTTGCCTTCTAAAGACAATTTGGAGGGGTAGGATGTTACATTATATGTACACACAATTGATGTTTTTATTTTCTAATGTATGAAAATAACTAAAGGAAAATAATAATTTATCTTTCTATAATAATAATAATAATATAATAAATATCATATATATTCATTAAATACAACATTACTACCAACCATGTTAAATAGAAATGAAAAACGAATCACATCACTTCGTGGTGGTGGTAGTCTATAAAGATTCATGGGAAACATTATTATTTTTCAATGTATGAGTAAGTAATAAAGTAGATAATATTATATATATATATAATCATAATTTTGAAAAAAAATCATAATGAACACTAAATCCGTATATATAACCATCCCAAAGTGACTGTGATGGAAAATTAATTACATTGTTTTTTAGAGATAATAGTTCTTATGGACGTATGCGGGATTTTTTTAATATCCATTGGATGGAAAGGTTAGAAGGTTGATAAAGTTTTTACATCAACATAACATTTACACACAAACACACACAGATATATATAGATGATATTTAAGTCATAATTTTTGGATGGAAACAACTGTTTTGAAGGAGGTATAAGAAGAAATAAACCTAAAAGAAATTAATTAAGAATTATGCCTCCTCTTTTGATATCCTACTTTCGATTGATCTTTAGGCCTTTAAAGGAGAGATTTTTGAACACAAAAGGGGATTAGGGACATGGTAAGGGAAATTTTTTGAGTAATTTGGGATGATTTTTGGGAGAAACTAAACTCATTTTTCTCTTGGGAATGCGTATATTGCGTCTCTTTTTATAGGAAAAATCAGTGGAATGTTCACATTTTTTCATTAATTACGAGTCATGAAAGTAGTTTAACAAGTTAAAAGTGGAACATGAATGGAACATAAATTAGATTCAAGGATATATAAAATCCACTTGAGTTATGATAGAATATTTTTGATTTTATAAAGCTTTAAATATATTTTTAAACATTAAATATCATTTAAAGTCATTGTAAGGAATATTAATACAATATGATTATAAAGGAATCAATATAACAATGGAATTGGAATATAAATACTTTAACCATCCCTAAAAATATATTATCTTCATTGAAATTCATGGAACACTATAACAAATCCAAATTATATTATTTTTGATGTTTTTAAAATCATTTAAAGACTTTTGTACTACTGGCACAAGAGTTGTGTAAGAATTCAAGGTAATTATGTCATCATTAAGAAAGAAAAATAAATTAATATCATAAAAAAATTATTAGTATTTTAAATAAAATTTTATAATATTGTCTAAAATCATTTTTATGATGAAATCAATTAAGATATATTAAAATAAAGAGATTGACATTGTGTACTTATTCATTAGTTAAAAAATATAAAGGTCGTCATAAAATGAAACTGGGAGAAAGTTTCTTTATTTTTTAATATATGATGATTTTTTTTGGAAAATTAACTCATAAAGTGAAATAAAGACATTTTTTGAGAGATTTTTATCCCTATCCCTTAGTTTTACCTGTTTAACCCATTCTACCCATTATGGTGGTTATAAACATTTATCATGGTTGTTATGCATTATGAACAAAAATGAAATGTAAATTATAACCAAATTTGTACATGATGATTAAAATTATGTATAATATTTTCTAATATTAAATATCCTGATTTTTTTAAATATTACTTTCAATATATGGTCTCAAAATGCAATGATAAACAGTTTTTATAAAAATACCATTATTAAGCTTAAAAATGATTTTAAAACAAATAAAGTATAACATTTATTCTTTTAGAATTATTTGAATAATTTTTTATAAAATTATAATTATTTTACTTTAAATAAAAATACAAAAATTTATTTAGTCTTTTAATTGACTTGATTTAATGAAACTAAATCACAATTTTTTGAAAAACTTTTAATTTTTCACTTTTCTCTCAAATTGTTTATTTTAAAAAATCCCAAAAATTCACCCTAAGATAAGTTTGAAATTATGATATAAAAAATTATCGTCAATTTAAAAAATAAAATTTCGTTGAGTTTCTGAAGTTAACAATAATATTCATGCATGAAATGCAATAATTGTTTTTTCTAGAAAATTTATTTTTCAAGCATAAAATTACTTTATTATAATTTCTTTACTAGTAACCTTGATGAAATGAAAGTTAATTAATTTTATAGGACATATAATCTACACATTTCTTTAATAAATAATTAATAATTTAATCTATGTGAAAAAAACACATTACACACATGAAAAATATTTTTTTTACCTTAAAAAAAATTATTTTCATTTATAAGAAATAGATAACCCATATATTCCTATTTTATATTTTAATAAATAATAAATTTTTAGAATTTTAATAATTTGAATTAACTTATATATATAAATAAGTCTCTTAAAATAGTATTTGAAAATATTTTTTGCGGATAAATAATATTTCCAAAGTAAAATTGATAATTATTTTAGACAATTTTATTTAATTTAAATACCATATAATGTGATTCATTTTATAATGTAAAATTATGAATCATATAAGTTTAGTATTTTATAAATTATAGTATATCTAACACATCCTATATATTAAATATAAATATATTCAAAAATCTTAGGGGTGTTACATTTTACCTGCTAAAATAAATTGCATCTTCACAATTTTAAATTTTTTCTAAAATGAATGTATCTCATTATAATATCATATGAAATTATCACCAAGAAATTTAATTCCTATAAAAATACTGGGAAACCTATCATTTATAAAATAAATATTCCCTAATCCACACATTTATAATATTCTTATAGCGAATGAGTTTATAAATATTCACCTTTATAGTTGGGTAATATTTTCCACAATATACTATATAGTTTTTTCATCATCCTGAGAGAGATGAAATTTTTTTCCTAGAGATAAAAAATATGATATAATATACTTACTTGATTTATTACCAATCAATAATCATAAATTTATCCTTTGTTATTTCATATTGATCATTCTCTATCCATGATTTATTCCAAATATAAACATCCAAGATAATTTTTTCATGCATGAATTATTGAAATAAAATTCTCTTATGTAATGAGAAAAAAGGATGAAATGTTATTCCCCATGTCAAAATGATTACTAAAATCTAAAAGGTTAATATAAGCATAAATAATCCATTATATGAAGAAGAAATAACTGAATCTCCAAAACCGAAACATCATAATTTTAACTTATAACTTTTCACAATATATATATAAATTTTGAAATGAAAAATTCAACAATATATGGTCATATATAATTTTGAAAACAACTAAAATTGTATCCCCAAACAATATTAATCACTCATATAGTCACATACCCAAATAGATATATATATATATATATAAACCATAATCATATATTATCCAAAATATAATTTTCTCAAAACATCCTAAATCCCCATGGCATAAAACCCCAAAACAATTATATATGATTCCAAAAATTAAATCTACATTAATTATAAAATAATTAAATCATATACTTGAAAATATATACTATAAATCCAAAAAATAGAATAAGACTTACAAAAAATAACTTGAATGACTATTTCAATAAATCGCTAAAACAATTCAAGGCCAATAACACTATCCAACATAATTTATCAATATCAATAAACTATTTATCCCAATTAACCATAATTATGTAAAAATAATACACATATTTACCCAGATCTTTGTTTATCCATAAATCATATGTTCTTAAATAAATATCTCTAAAAATATCACCTTGTCTCAAAATCACTTTTTGACATTGTCATGGCCATTAAGCTTAGGTTTCAAATTTATTAATGAAAAACTAATGCTGAATAATACTTATATGTTTCATGATCAATAATTTCATTGAATAAATCATATTCTTGAAACCAAATGCATAAATAAGTTAACCATTAAACTTCCTTTACAAACCTTTACCCAAGAACTATCTTTTTATTCAATAAAATTTTCTTCCTACAATATAAAATATGAATAATGTGTAATAAATCATGAATATTTATATAATCACATTTCATACATTTAACATAAGAAAAACTATTAAAATAATTCATATGTTTCATATTTTATTTTGGGTATTCCCTTGAGGAAAATTTTTCCCCTTCATTATATTTAATGAAAATTTCATTTTTCCTCAACAATTTATTTCTCTACACCCATATTTTCAACACGTAAGACATATTGTTGTTCCTTTGAGACATTCCCCTTATCTCTTCTTTCCATATTTCATTCATGATGAAAATTTAATATTCTTTTCTCTATGGACTTCATCACCTAAAATACCATCAAAATATATTTTTATCTTATTAGTTATATCAATAAACCCACTTAGTTTAATGTTCCTAATCCTAAATAAAGATATATGGTTGGCTATAACCACAATAGTTTTCACTCCTGCTTCTATGCTGATTGGTTTCTCATTTTAAAAACCACCACACTGTCCTTCACACCAATTTTTAACTTCAATTAACAATGATAATAATATCCTTGCGAGTTTAAAATGATAATAACAATATTAAGAAATTATATAATCATGAAAATAATTCCTAAAATGTCTAAAATTATGTCACCATCTTATCAACCTATGAAACTTTGGGTTCATCCTACATCACCTTAAGTTCAAAAAAACATCTTAAGGTTTTATCCAAATATTTATCATAACATAATCCCCAAAAATAAATAAAACATTCTATGATACCAAATATAATTCCCATAACCAATAACATGGATTTAGTGTTAAAAACATATTATTTATATATTGGCTTTGATACCAACTAAAGAAACCCAATTCTAACCATCCATAATTAAAATAAAAAAAACCATATTGATCCACATACATACCCAATTATTTCTAGGTTTAGAGTTTTGTTGAATTAGGAAAAACCATTCATGTAAAAAACCTCTATCTTTCTCATGAAATTGTAATTTTCCCAGTATAATAAGATTTTATTGTTCTATAAGAAAAATTTAACATCTCACACAAAATTATCCATACATTATACCCTTCTTAAAATATTTACATAATTTAATTATTCATAACCCGGGGAAATGGATACATTAGAAAGTTTTAGATTATATGATTAGTAAGGTTAAACATGAGAGATATTAGTAGATTTTCATATATAAGCTTAAAATAAGCACGATTTTTTGAGAGCATGATTATAACTTAAGAAATTAATACGTAATTAGTCATATGTTATAAATCATTAGTATAAAATAAAAATATTTCATAATAATATATTTTATTTATAAGAGTGAGTAATCACTAATAATCAATCATGAGATATAAGATCATCAAATAATCATAAGACGCAAGGTTGTGTAAAAAACATGTGGCATAAATATAAGAATAAGAATCATATGTAAAGGATACTCACCAAGATATTACTCAAATAATAGGCTTGTGATAACCATATGTGTAACAAAAAATATTTATAGGATACCACTAATACATTGATAACATAATTGGCTTGGTTTGACCATTCGTGTACCTTCTTAGGCTTGGCCTACCTGCCCATGTAACCTCTTAGTCTTGAGATAAATACATGTATACCAACTTGGGATTGGAAAAATTGAAATTTTTTCCATAATATCATAAATTATCAAACTTTATCCAATTCATTTAATGTTTAAAAGAGACTAACTAACCACATAATAATAAACACTTCATATTTGTTCCACAATCACATTACATCATTCATCATTCCTTTATATCTCAATTAACCCGTGGAGGGAAAAATGTGTGATGAAATTTTATTAAAACATCATCATCATAATAATAATTGAGAAATAAGGTGTATGGTCTAATAATATAATATACCCATTGATTAATAACAATACCTAAAGTATGTTGACAAAGATGAAAACACTCTTTTAATAAATCGTTTAAAATAAGATTTGAAAATAAAAAGAATATATACCTTTTATTTTGGAAACTTTTAGAAACTAAAATAACAAAGAAAATGGGAATTTTATTTTCATTGAAAACCATTTTAAAATTTTAAATAAATATTCATGACTAAGGAAATAAATGATGGTGGGAAAATCTATTCATGTCGTATAAGTTAAGAGAGAAAATTATTTTCACAAATTTGAAAAAAGTCAAAAGTGAGTCACATGATTTTTTGAAAAGTTTAATTTTAATAATTTGTAAATAAATTCAAAGGTAAAGAAAATGATCTTTTAAAAGAATTTAAGTACAAGAAAAAATTTCTAGAAAACAATTTTAAGAACATTGATATAGAAGTGAAATATTTCTGTCTGGAAAGAGGAAATATTGTTGGTTTTTTTTTAAAACGTTTTCTCAATTGTTTTAAACACCAAAGAGTGGGAAATGAAATAAAAACATGAGAACAAAAAAAATCATAGTAGAATAAATCATACTATTTTTAACATATAAGTATCATATAATTTCCCTCATTAGAAATTTAACATAGAAAATCTCAAAAATAAATATGATTGTAACATAAACCCTTGCCACTTTGGTAACTTTTGAATCATAAACCCATTGAAAGAAATAACTTCAAATGAAAATTTAAATAGAATAAATATAAATATATTCATGATATAATATATCAAAGTGGAAGTATATACTTCATATAAACACAAATAGTTTCATAACTTGAAACATTTCTAAATGAAACAATATTGAGATGAAGAACCCTTACCTCAAGTCACAACATGCTTCCTAAATTATCATAAAATCATATATAATAAATTTATATTTATTATTAATATATAATATAGTAATATTCATACTTATTTTAGAATATATCATCCCCTTATAATTTCTAATTTCCCATTTGTTAACAATTATTTAATAAAATCAACATTCTGGTGTTAACTATTCTATTTCATATGAAAGTTTCAATTTAATGGTTCTAATCCTTAAACTCACTTAATGGTTTCATAATCTACATAATATAAATAATTTTATAATAATCATATTAATTCATCATGTACACCTTTATAACTATTCATATAAATTGGTGATGAAAAATGAATTACATCACTTCCTGGAGACAATAGTCCAAACATATGCACGAGTGATGTTATGATTTTACAATGAATCGAAAAAAGAAATAAATATAATAATTTATATTTAAATATCATAATATTATGATCAATATAATATATATTCATTAAATATATCCTTATTAACATGAATTTTAAGTAAAAATGATAAAATAATCACATCTCTTCGTGGCGGTGATAGTCCACACATACACAAGAGCGATGTTATCATTTTCCTAAAGATGTGTGGGTATTAAATTATATAATATTTTATATTTAAAGAATCTTAATTATTTAATAAATATCATATATACCCATTAAATACATCTACATTACCACCAATTATATATGGTGATGAAAAATAAATTACATCTTTTTATGGAGATGATAGTCTGTACATATTCCTGAGTGATACTTTCATTTTCCATTAAATAGAAGTTTAAAATTTTAGATAATAGTTGTTATATCAACATAATCACATTTCAGAATATCATATATATTTAATTCATTATTTTATAATGGATACAAAAGATTTTAATGAGTTAGAAGAAGAAATAAATTTTAAAGAAATCAGTCAAGACTTATACCTCATTTTTTATGTTATACTTTCAATTGAGATTAAGTACTTCAAAATTGATGTTTATAGTAACATAGGGGGATTAGGGATTTGGTAAATGAAACCTCAATGGTAATATTATTATAATTTTTAGATAAAATTAAACATATATAATCCTTGGGATAGTATAGATTGAGTCCCTTTTATTTTAAAATTTTATGGAATTTTCCTATTTTTTTAATATTTAAGGGTCATGAAAGTAATTTTAAAAATTAAAAGTGAAATATACATGGATCGTGAATGATAATCTAGAAATTTTACTCTATAATTGAGTCAATATATGTTTTTTAAAGATTCTTTCTCATGTTTTTACCGAATTTTTGTATTTATTTAAAACTGTTTTTTTTGTGATGGAATGTTTTTGTAAAACAAGAAAAGAAAAGTTTCTAGAAGGAGAAAAACTTTTCTATGAATTTATTTAAGATGAAGAACGTTTTAAAGTATGAATGTTTGGAAAATTGAAAAGATAATAAATTTCAAAAGATATTCAAATGATTTCATACTGATCTCAAAGCTTTTTGTGTCAAGATAAATCTCATGATACAAGCATTAGATAAAAAAAGGAATTTGTATTTTTCTGGATGCAACATATCAAAAAGAGAAGCACCATATAGATAGGTTGATAGAAAAATAGATCTATGAATTTTAGAAGGTTTGAAGAATCAAAATTTTTCTGATTAAATGATCAATCAAATGAACCATCAGACACAACTTCTACTTAGTAAGTCAATGTTTGTACAATTCACAAGCATAAAAAAGGTTTTCAAAGTTTCTAATCGAGTGATCCATTGGACGAAGCCTCTAGTAGAAAGTATGATTTTGTAAGAAGGAAATTTTGTACAAAGGAATCAAATACAAATCATTCAATATACCTGACTAGATGGTGGATATCAGATAGAATATAGAAGAAGCATGTCATGACCTCGGTATTTATAGAATAATATGTTTTCATATTTATTAATATTTGTGAATTAAATATTAATTTTAGTTTAAAGTGGATTCTATGTTTGATATCATACTCAACACACAACAACAAGTTTCTTTTAAATCTTACTTTGCACAAAACTTTGAGTTATACTGAAAAATAATATAATTATATAATTATTTTAAATATTAGTTAATGCCTAGTTGTTGTATTGGAAGGAATGAAATAAACTAACTACAATATGATTATACATATTTTATAGGCTTAAAATGAGAATGAATCCAATTTTAAGCATAAATACTCTAATATTTTTAAAAGGTAGTTTTACCACCTTTTGATGGAGAACCATTTTTAAATATATTTTTTTTCACTTTTATATATTGTATTTGAAAAAATAAAATTCTTATTTAGAATATTAACATCAAATTTTACTTTGGGAAAATTTTGGTATTTTTCTGACAAAGTTCATTTAATAATGAATAGTGAAAATACTGCATTTTAATTCAAAACTGCCTTTTAATATAATTTATTTATATGGTTAGATTATATTTTTAATTAGTTTTAATGTGTAATTGGATTCTTTTTTTATAATTTAATCCAATTTTGGTCATTGTTAGTAATTTAATTCTGATTTTGGATAAAAAAATGTCAATATATTGATAGTTATTATTTCCTAAAAATGCGCTTTTTGGTTTTTGAAAATAGGAATTAATTTTAAATTAATTTCTACAACTTCTATGTTTTTAATTTGAAAAAATGGATTCTATATTTTGAATCAGGATGTAAAGACCCGTAAAATTCAAGGGAATTTTTTTCTTAATTTTATTTGGGATTTTAAAAGAACGCAGTCTCTGACGGCACTTGATTCCGAGGACCGGTGTGCCCGGAATTTCTATCTGAAGTTTAGCTCAGTTACGTTCAGTGAACAAACGAGCGGGAATTTCTAACTTTTGAACCGGTGCTCGGAATCGAATTCCGAGGGCACCGATGGAACCGTAGCACCGGTAATTGCTTAGGAACGCCATTTCTGAAGTTGCATTTGCACGAGAGAAGTTGTTAATTTTTTTTGGAAGGTAAAATAAAAATTATGCAACAATTTTTATTTTTACTTTAAGTGGTTTTAGATTTGGGTGGAAGTTGGGTAACTACCCAACTTCCCAATGGAGGTTATGAGGGTGGTGGGGACCACACGAACCCCATCCCTTCACATTCTTAAACCCCCTCAACTCACCATTATGGATGAAAACTTTTCATGAATTAATTAAGTGGAATTAATTCGAACTCTTGAAATTCAAAAGTTATGTTATGTTAATAAAATAAGAGATGATCTTATTTTATTTGGGGTTGGAACCTTGTGGTGGAGTTTATGGGAGAAAAGGCTAAGGACTTGAGGAACTTCTTCATCTTCGACGAAGAACGCGAAGAACACATCGGTCTCCGATGAAGAACGCCGAGTTCTCGGAAACCGATTACGCGAAGCCGTGTACCGCGATGCCGACGCGACTTCCTCGTTCCGCGACATCTCTTTCCGCGATGATTTTTCCGCGAGGAATCCTCGTTCGACGAACCTCCGTTCAAGCTACGCTCGAGGAGGGGTTATTTATTTATTTGTTTGTGAATACTACCTTGTCGTTCTTCATGAAAGTATGACCAATTGCTATCAATTAATGAGAGGGGTCTGAACCGCACAAACACGGCCGACCCTCCTCCATTATCCATGTTATTGTTTCTTAAGTGGTTGGAATGGGAATGGCGCGGTGTCGTCACACCGCACGGGATCTTGCGGCAAGTAATGCGTGGTGCCGTCGTGTCACGCCGTGAAATTGAACCAAGTCACAGCGCTGTCGCGCCGCGCCGGAGTACCGAAAAAACACAGCGGCCGGAGCGGGGCCGCGGCACCGTCTCGCCGCACCTGACGAATGAAGGTCGCGGCCGATACCGGGTCGTGGCGAAGCATGGGAACCGGTGGCCGAAAGTGGGCTGCCGGTGTCGAAGCAGGGAGGGGACCGGCCGTCACTGGTCCCGTGGTGGCAGAAACCGGCCAGCCGGGGCAGGCCGGCCGGGCAGGAGAGGATTCGGGGGTTCAAACCCCAAGCCGGCCAGCTAGCGGCCCCCATTAAGGGGGGTCGCGGTTACAAAACGTGGGGGGCAGCGCCCCTCCCCCTCCTCCCCCCCCCCCCCCGCAAACCGAACGGCTCGGCTGTTCGGCCGAGCCAGCTGGCGCCGCGCGCCGGACCGCCAGGCCGGCAGCCGGGCCGGGCCGGGCCTCGCCCAGCCGGGCCGACCCAGGGGGTCTCAGGTTGGGTCAGTACGGGCCCGAAACCCCCGTTTTCGGAACCTCTTCGGTCTTTTGCCCATATCTTGGTCTACGGACCTCCGAAAAATGCACCATCAGTTGTGATGCGATCCTTGGATCGAGACAGTCGTTTTGGTACATCGTACTCAAGGTTTCGGAATACTTTGGGTTCAACCGAGTTGGTTCGTACATGAAACCAACCGGGCCCTCGGAGCGGAAACGCTCATAACATGAGCTCCGGACGTCCGATTGATGTGTCGTTGACTTTGTTGTATTCCTCTTAGTGAGACGGATCTTTTGGCTTACTCCGCCCGAGGTTTGGATGCAGGTGGAGTACGGTCGGGTTGGTTTTTCCTTAAAAACCAACCGGACCCCTAGGACGAAAAATCCAATAACTCTCAGACCGGGCGTCCGATTGACACGTCGTCTACGACGTTGAGTTCCTGTTGACGATACGGAAATTTTGGGTACATAAACTCTGGACTATGTGTCAGTTGATGTATCATCCTCTCGGCTCGTGGAGCGGACCCTCCCGAATGAGCTTGCTGTGTGCGGGAACCCTAGAGGTGGCTACGTTTGCGACTGTGACAACGGCGACAAATGTACAGAGATCCTCAGTGGATTCGACGGTGATGACTACAACACTCAGCGATCCTACGTGGATCAGTGCAACCGATCCTGTGTGGGTCCGATCGTGTGTGGGTCAGCACTCAGGGGTTCTCTGTGAGCCAGCGCCTACATATCCTGTGTGGGTCCGATCCTGTGTGGGTCTTTGCGGGGGTCAGTTACCTATCGATCTTTTGTGGGTCAGATCTTTTATGGGTCATTGCGGGGGTTAGATACCTATCGATCCTTTGTGGGTCCGATGGATTAGATGATTCAGTGGCAATATCTGATCATCTCTATCGTCATAAGAAGAAGTATACATGTGTGAGCTGAATCCTGTTTGCTTCCTTTGTGGATTGTGTTGTGCTATCCTGTGTGGATTTACGTTTTGCTTTCCTGTGTGGACTGGGTTGTACTTGAGCTCGGATGTTGGAGCCGAACGAGAATTGATGACTTAGGTATAAGTATGGGCATATACCTAAGCAGTGTCAGATGTTACTTCGTGATTGTATCTTTCCTTTGTGGATTATCCTTTTTGGATTCTGGGAGACCTTCGGGGGTCTCGGGGTCCCTACTGAGTAGCTTATACTCACCCCTGCACGGGCTATGCCTGCACTATGTTGTGTTGGTTGCAGACGACGGACAATGCTGATCGTGGTTGAGGCTTGCGAAGCAGGACGGTACCTGGAGGTGGACCACTGGACGGGACGTACTCGGAGCGGTCGGCTGGACCCAAGGAGCAGTAGAGGCTATCTGTACTCACCCTTTAGGTGGGATTTCCAGTGGACATCTCGGCATTCCGGCTTTACTTTTCAGTTGTGGTTTTCCCTTCCAGTTTTACTTTACTTTCAGTTTGGGTTTGTATACTGGCCCACTTACTTTTCCGCACTTACTGTTGTACTCAGTTTTTACTTAGTGTTTACTTCTAGATGCTTGCTTGCTCTGTGGTGTTTGTTTACTTTACAAAGGCAATACCTTCCCTTTTTAGTGGGATTTACGCCTTGGTGCTAGTCGTCAGCCCCTGGCCTATGGAAGGCGGGCTTGGGGTAGTCACGGCACGGGCCCCGAGGACGGGTCATGACAAATTGGTATCAGAGGAGTTCGGTTCTACCGCAGAACTCATGACTCTGATCTTTTTCTATGTGAAGCAATAGTGTTAAGAGTATTCAGTGTGGTTATCAGTCCAGGGAGTCCAGTGTTGGTGCGGCGGCTGATGTATCCGTACACCAGGACCCTGATTTCTGATTCCCAACTTAATGCACAAAAACATTGATTGAATGTGTGTTGCAAGTTTTCAATGTGATTACTCTATGTCAGCTCACCAGGTATATTGTTTGACCGTGGTGCACCTGTTTCTTTTTAGGATGGCCCAACGATGGCAGCCAGCTTGGGTTCCGAGATTTGTGTGTGACGACAACCCACCGAGCGACGAGGCCTCGGTGCAGGGCCCTTTGACAAATAGGGCACCGTCGGTACCTTTACCCGCCGAGCCACCGATGCTTCCAGCCCCAGCCATTGACGATGCACGTCGCCTTAGTGCACTACATGAGTTCCAGCGCCAGCTAATGCCCAGGTTCCACGGGGAGACGGACCCTCAGGCAGCCAAGGACTAGCTGGAGGCAGTTGTACGAGTTTTTCGGTTAGTGAGGACACCAGCAGACCTCATGGTGATCCTCGCAGTGAGCCTACTGCTCGCGGTAGCTGGAAGATGGTGGAGCTTGATGCTCCAGGTGAACGATGAGGCGTCTCTCCTCTGTACTGACTTTCAGAGCCTCTTCCGCTCGGAGTTCGTCCCAGCCACCCTCCGTACGGTGCGCATCCAGGAGCTTCTACAGCTGTGGTAGGGCAGCTTGACGGTCGCCCAGTACTCGGCGAGATTTACCGATCTCTCGCGCTACTCGGCAGACATGGTACATGACCCATTCTTCCGGGCCCAGAACTTTGAGTAGGGATTGAGACATGAGATCAGGGCATCGCTGATTTCCCTCAGTATTCCAACTCTGGCAGGAGTACTGGAGCGAGCCCTTTTGATCGAGAGATTTCTTGTTGAGCCTCCTTCAGCAGCGAGACCTACCGCGGGGCGGTACGTAGCAGAGTCTTCTGCAGCAGGTAGTCGACGGATGACTCATGGGTCTAGGCAGATCAGACCCTCAGGCAGATGACCTCAGGACACTGGTTCAGCTGTTCGGGGCACACAGCGCGGGGCTAGTCTTTCGAGAGGCAGGTAGTGCTACTCATGCGGCGGGCAGGGCCACATGGATCGTGGTTGCCCGACCCGCCGTGCCGAGGAGCAGCAGATGGTTGAGGGACCACCGAGGCAGAGGCAGAGGGTCGACCGTGGCAGTCCGCAGGGAGCAGGCGGATGAGGCAAAGGATCAGGCCGAGCAGCAGGTGGTGGGCAACGCTTTGAGGCTCTACCACCACCACCACCAGGAGGTCCACCCTGACCACAGGGAGCTGGCAGGTAAAGACAGGCACAGCTCCAGGCAGCGGAGGCCTACGACCACGGTGCGCCCGAGATGATTCGAGGTACTATCTGTGTCTATTCCACCCTTACTGTAGTTCTTATAGACACAGGAGCGAGTCAATATTTCATAGTCGCTGCCCTTGTTCGGAGCTCGGAGATTCCGACAGAGCCGTTGGCTCGTTCCTTACAACTAGAGACTCCTACGGGAGCAGACTCGATGATTACACACTAGTGCCGACAGTGTGAGCTTACTCTAGGAGGCGAGATCTTCGGCTGGGATCTTCTTGTAGAGGCGTCGAGGCCTTACGACATCATCTTGGGAATGGATTGGTTATCTACAGTCCATACACATATTGACTGTATTAGGCATAGGGTGCGATGTGTATGCACCGATGGGATCAGGTTCACCTTCACCGGCGAGAAGGGAGCCTTTTCAGCACAGGATGGACTCTCGTAGAGGAGAGGACCGCCCATCACTCATCAGATGGATAGTCTCATCCTAGGAGCAGTTGACATGCAGAGTCATGGTTTTCCTGCAGTGGTGGATCAGTATGCGGACGTCTTTCCCGACGACGTTCCAGGACTACCTCCTCGCATAGCGGTATACTTTTATGTTGACATGTACCCCGGGACAACCCCGATATCGACTCCAGCATATCGGATGGCCCCTGCTGAGATTTGAGAGATACGGGTACAGTTGGAGGACTTGCAGGGTAAGAGTTTCTTCTGACCCAGTGTTTCACCATGGGCTTCCCCAATTTTGTTCGCCAAGAAGGCGAACGGGAGCTTGCGACTTTGTGTCGACTATCGTCGCCTGAACCAGGTGATAGTGAGAAACAAGTATCCGCTACCGAGGATTGATGACCTCTTCGATCAGCTCAAGGGAGCACGGTGGTTCTCTAAGATAGACCTCAGGTCAGGTTATCATCAGCTCAGAGTTCGAGACGAGGACGTGCAGAAGACGACCTTCAAGTGTCGGTATGGCCACTATGAGTTCTTGGTTATGCCATTCGGCATAACCATTGCTCCAGCAGTGTTCATGGCTTTCATGAACAGGATCTTTCAGCCATACCTCGATTGATTCGTCGTGGTCTTCATCGACGACATTTTGATTTACTCGACGACTGAGGAGGAGCACGCTTACCACTTGCGGGTTATTCTAGACACACTCTGAGAGCACCAGCTTTATGGAAAGCTCTCTAAGTGTCAGTTCTGGATATGCGAGGTTCACTTCTTGGGACACATCATCTCTTAGGCGGGAGTTGCAGTGGATCCTGCGAAGATCGAGGCAGTGCTAGCCTGGGAGCCACACAGGAGCGTGACGGAGGTGCGGAGTTTCTTGGGACTAGCTGGATACTACCGGAGATTTGTGCCAGACTTCTCCAGAGTTGCGGCACCACTCTCAGCTTTGAAAAAGAAGGGGAAAACCTTTGTGTGGTCAGAAAGATGTCCTCAGAGCTTCCAAGAGATGAGACAGAGATTGACCAGCACACCTATTTTGAGGTTGCCTGAGGAGGGAGTAGGGTACGTAGTCTACTGCGATGCATCAGGGACTGGACTTGGATGTGTCCTGATGCAGGAGTGGGCCGTGATCGCCTATAGATCACATCAGTTGAGGCCGCATGAGTAGAACTATGCTACCCATGACCTGGAGTTAACAGCAGTAGTCTTCGTTCTGAAGACATGGCGACACTACCTGATGGGCGAGCGCTTTACGGTCTTTTCTGACCATCAGAGTCTCAGATACATCTTCTCTCAGAAGGACCTGAATCTGAGACAGTGGCGATGGATCGAGTTCCTCCAAGACTATGACTTTGAGATAGTCTATACTCCTAGGAAGGGGAACGTGGTAGCCGATGCTCTTAGCAGGAGGACGGGCATTCAGCTATTTGAGGAGGCGACAGAGAAGCTAGCCTCTTTGCAGATATCCTTTGTGGATAGAGATGGAGCAGCCTTCCTTCAGTCTCTCACAGTCACCTCTCCTATACTGCAGTGGGTCAGAGAAGCACAGCGTGGGGATGCTGACTGTGAGATGTGGTGTGCACAGATATCCTCAGGACAGGCACCTGATGGTTTCTCCTTTGGAGCAGGGCACGACATCATTTTCCAATGGACAGCTCGGCGTTGTGGATTTACTTTTTAGTTGCTTTTTTCCCTTCCAGTTGTACTTTACTTTCAGTTTGGGTTTGTATACTGGCCCACTTACTTTTCTGCACTTACTATTGTACTCAGTTTTTACTTAGTGTTTACTTCTAGCTGCTTGCTTGCTCTGTGGTGTTTGTATAATTTACAAAGGCAATGCCTTCCCTTTTTAGCGGGATTTACGCCTTGGTGCTAGTCGCCAGTCCCTGGCCTATGGAAGGCGGTCTTGGGGTAGTCACAGTACGGGCCCCGAGGACGGGTTGTGACACAGGATGTTAAAATTTTGTAAATAGGAAACTTTTATTTTTAGACATTATGAATAGTAACTTCAGTAAATATTATATTTACCAAGGTTAAAGGGTAAATATGATAAATAAGGGTAAAAAATAATATAATAATAATAATAATAAATTACCCTAAAATGTGTCATAATACTATTGGCTGATAGATGTACGACCAGGGGAATCATTGGGTCGATTTGGTACCCCGTGGAGCCATTTGTAAGTGAAAATTACACTTTATAAAAATTAATTTAAAGTTAAGGAAAATGTAACATAAACATATATATCTTAGTGAAAAAAATTATAATGGGGTATATAAGTGATATTTTCAACTATAAATATTCATTATAAATATAAAAATATTTCCTATATCATGTTATTTTATTTATAATTTTGAGACATCAAATAAATAAATTTATTTATGACACAATGATGATGTAGTGATTACATCATTAATGAAATATTTAAATAAATAAGATTATCAATATTAAAATAAATTTATTTTAAAACTATTTATGTCATCCAATAATTCTAAATATACTTATAACTTATTGTATTTTAAATAATTAAGGTTTTTTAAATAATAAAGTTGGTTTGGATTTTTTTTAAAAGTCATGATATGATTAGTATTAAAATTGACATAAAAGAGTTTTAAAATCAACCAATATTTTATTAAATGATAAAATAATCATAAAAATATAAGATTCAGAAAATGACATAAATTATGTTACTAATGTCATTAATTATCTATTTTTGGGTCTCTTTACATTTTATAGTAAATATATTAACCATATAGTATGATGTGAAAAAACTTACCTTAAGTCTTGACTTTCTTCGTACTGCCCAAGAAAGTCAGTCAGAGGTAGGCCCTTGACCATTTATTAAGAAAAAAGAAAAGTACAACAAGCATACACAACAAACCAGAAAACCTATTACATATCATAAAAGTCATACCCATCACCACCCTCATGATAGACTTACTCCGTGGTGACCAACTCCCACCCTGATACTTCATAGTGTTTTAGGATCTTGGCATACTTCCTTCTAAGGTTCAATTTCTCCAAATATGTCAACTCCTGCGAAGACTTCTTGAAATAGAACCTAGTGGACATCATATTTGGAAAATCAGAGTAGACCTTCCTTGACCTTCTGTTTTTTGTATTATACTTCTCAATTCAGGACTTCTGCTTCCCATCCTTGACAACATCACCATAGGAAGGCCTAGCCATCTCACTATGGTTTTCCTTATCACTGTCCAAGATTTCCTCCCATTGGATGAGAGGATTCCGAATAATAATCTCCTTATCTTCGAATTAAGTGAGCTAGGGACCTTTTGAAATAGAAATTCAATTTTTAATAAAATAATATTTTCAAACTTTCCTAAAGAGTCCCTCCTCCCCCTTATAAAAGGCCACCACCTCTAACCCATTACTGACACCTATCCATCCGCATTGGATCATCCAAACTCTACCCAAATAAGCTCCCAAAATCACATTATTCCTCCAAGAATCTTTTCCCTAGGCATAAGGCAATTCATGAAGGCCTTTTGGCTCCAATAATAGAGAGTTACATGTTTTAAGAGGTAGCGTCTTCTCTAAAGTTTCTTTCCAATATTCTACTTCTTCACTCCCTATTCTATCCTTTTTCTTTGATTATATAACAAAACTTGTATCCTGAATATACTAGGATTTTTTTATGGGAAGTATTCGAATTAAACTCACACACACCTCCATCTAATGGATTTAGAACATACTTTTTCTATGGACGGTGAACTACTGCCTCACGAAACGATGATTTTTCGATTATCTCTTACCGCCTATCATGGAAAACATTATGATGGAAATGTATTTATATGATATAAATTGTGTTTATATTGTCATTATGATTCTGTAAATTTTATTTACAACATACATTTATGCTTTTCATCTTATAAAAATACGATAATTTCATTTGAGGAAGTGCGGACTACTGCCACCTCAATGTGATATGACTCATTCATGCTATACGTGGAACATATAAAGGATGGAATTAATGAAATTATTTAACATATATAACATAGATATTATAATGGAATTATAATATACCTATTCATCATTTATTTTTCATTCTTTTAAATATGAAATAGAAATGAAAGTAGCATTCATGCGTACGTACGACTTACCATATCCATGAACGGTGCATTTCATTTCTTATCTCCAAATGTAAATGGATTGTTATAAATACATATATACTGGATATATATGATACATATGATATATAAATAATGAATATAATTCTGGATATAATGTAATTTTGACCACATGGACAATTTTTAATTATGACAATATCATTTTTAACTCAAGTACCGAACATCGACAAAATGTCCAATATGAACTCAAATAATTAGCTAATTGTTATAGAAAGTTAATAAGTGATATAAAATAAATAATAAACTTTAAAAGTATTCTTAAGAAAGTAGAAATTAACTTATGTTTATTATTCAAGAAATTAAAGAAAAAATGAGTCATGTTAGACACGAGGTAATGGAAACTTTCATCCTCCTCTTTTAGTAAAAGACTTCTTTTATGTTATGTATTTTAATTTACATATTATTATATTGAGATATGTTATCCTATATCCTTATTGATTTAAATTTTATTTCCAAGTAATGATAGACCCTTTTATCTCTCATCAATGCATTTTCTGAATTTTTACGTGATGTTGTTAGGCTAACGAATTTTCGTAAGGGGACTTCTTAACCCAATTTCAATTCTTTGGGTTATAATTATACTTCTTGATTATGTCATGACATGAATAAGTGTGAATGAACTCTGAATTTCTGACACTTAATATCCACTTATATTGGGTGTATTTATATTTTTCACACATAATTGTGTCATTGATTTATCCTTAATCTAATTATACAATCTTTGTAAGGGGCTATGTCTCAATTTCCTTTCATTGAGTAATATCTTGATATTGTGCACCTTTATTATCCTATAAGGTGTATATAAAACTCTTTTGACATTTTATATCATGAATTTCTATATTCTCAAGATATTTATATTTTTCTTTGATGTTATTATTTAATTAATTTTATTAAAGTGTTTCTCAAGTGGTAAAGGATTATTTAACCAAAACATCATTTTAAATGTTTTAAAGATTTAATCTTCTAAATCCTTCTATTTCATGTCCATGTTTTAGAAATTATTTTAAGGATTTATTTATATGGAAATGTGTGTTTCAAATTGTAAATTCCTTTTAAAAGTTTCAGAGTTGTATGGGAAACTTTGATTTAAAACACTATTTTTTTTAATGTTTTAAAAGAATTGATTGTGTCAATATCATGAACTGATATTTTTTGAATGCAATGTGGAAATGTTACCATTCCTTTATGCTTGTTTTATGTGTTATGAATACATTATGGTTCTTGGGAATTGTTTATGTATATGGGTGGTTCTGTGATAAACCTAGGGTGGGTGAGCCAGAGATAGATCTCTAATGTATTGGGTAACGTAACAGAGGTAAACATTAATGTTTCTCCTAAGAGATTTAAGGAATATACTGTGATGGTTATTCCAAATGTAACTCCCTATGTATCTGTGAACGCTACAATGTAAGTATGTTAGGGATTCCAAAAGTACATTTATGATTTATGATTTTTATGTGTTATTCAGAAATCTTATAATTTTGTGAGGTAAGTTAAAGATATTATGTTTATGATTGATTAGTATGATTTCATTGATTTGTATGTATTAATGCACTAATGTTTTCTTGACTTGTTTCATAACCCTTGCCGATATTTTTATACTCATCCCAGGTTTTTGAAATGTTTTTTCACAAGGTATAATGAATGTTAAAGGAATGGATGAATTCAAGAAGATTTATATCAAGAAACAAATTCTTGTTTTATTTAAGTATTTTTATTATTGTGAAAAAATTGTATATAGTAAAAGTGTCTACTTTGAAAATTTATGAGATTTAATGTAATAGTTACAGCATAATTCTCTAAAACTCTAAACTTGAAAAGATCCTCAATGTTAAATCTTGACTTAACTCAAGATTATGTAATGTTTAAGGCTAGGGCCTTACAAAGCATATGTCACAGATTATTTGACCTAACTATTTTAAGAATATCTCAAGTTGTTGTTACTAAGTTCTTTATGGTTTTGGAAAATTTGAGAATACGTGAAAATGAAAAGTTACTAATAAAATAGACCAGATTTAGGGTTTTAAAAGTGATGATTCTATAAAATATTCAATAAATGAACCTGAGAAAACGAATTTTCAATATCGGATGAACCTAACTAAACATAGATCATGAGATTACACTTTAACTAGAAAGTTTTTAAGCTAATAAAGTTATTGAGATAAAAAAAAGTACAAAAATCATGATATGAGGAAGTTAATACTTTATCACAAGATGAATAGTATCATCATATAGATAATGTGAAAGAACATTATGATTTGATGGAGAATGTTTTCCATATATACAAAGTTGAAGTTTCATGAAGTTACAATGTTGATTGTTTTATAGAGTTAAAAATATTATGTTTCATAAAGTTGAAAATTGTACAAAATTGATGATATAAATATTGCTAAGTTTCTTAATATCTGAAGTTAATTAAATTTGACAAGATTGGAACATTGGAGAATTTTAGAAAATTAATGAAAAATCCAGAGGACTATAGAAGTTTTGATAAGTGTTGACAAGCATACCAATAAAATTTAAATGAGCATGAAATTTGGATTTATGAATTTTAGTGAGTTGGAAAATGATATCAGTTTCTTACCTTTTCCAATTCCAAAGAACATATAAATAGATATGCAATGTACAATGGTATTGGTGACTGTTTACCAAAGAAAGCTGAGATGCCGGAAGAATTGTTTCAGAGTTGAGTTTCCAACCGATGATAGTTTTCATTTTAAAGAGGTTTTATAGACAGATATTTCATAAAAAAGTATCAAATAGAGTTAGTTCTAAGAATCAAACATAGTGAATCAAAGAGAGGTTCATATAGGATTTCTATGCATAAGTTTTTGTGAGGCGCTAAGTTTTATAATCATATATGTAAATGGTTTTAAAGGGAATAGTTTAGGAAAAGGTGCATCAGATGAGGGCCATCAGATGTAGGCTCATCATGTAGATACACATCAGATAGAGTTTCTAGACAGAACTTTGTTGAATTAGATTTAACAAAGTCACATACTTGTATTTTGTCTCAAATGTTTCTAAGAAAAATTTGTAAATTTATGGGTGTCGATACAATATATCTTTTCAAGAGATAGAAGGTTTCCAATGGGATTTCACAAAAAAATTATATTCACTTAATTATAGTAGCGTATTTCAATGTACCCAAATAAGTGTCCATAACAATGATTTAGATTATCACACTAAGGATGAACCTTGTAAATCTTGTGTTCATTGCATAATTTTCTATACTTTCATGCATTTGAGTTTAATAAAAGGTGATAAGGAAATAACTTGAACCATTTTCATGGGTTAAGTTTATTAATGCTTGAAATATTTAAAATATAGAAACTGATTCACCGCCCTGCTCAGTTTTTCTTTGATCCTCAAGAACTTCAAGTGGGATCAGAGTGAAGGGTCCCCTCTCAAATCCTTATCATTGAAAATTATAGTTCTATCAGAATTAGAGGGATTCATACATTTTATATAAAAAATTATCATAGATTTAAAAATAGAATGATACTTTATCTTATATGTCATGACATAGAGGTTATAGATGAAAAAAATATCCGGTTTCCACACATGGAGTAATATTCTTCCATGATTTTTTTTAATAAGAGAAACATTGAAGTTGATGGAAAGTCTATAAATTCTATTCTTAAGTATATGTTAGAAACTATTTATATAAAGGTGATGGGTCTCAAAATAGAAAATACAATGTGGGACAAGATCAAAATTATTTACAATGAAAATAAAAAAGTTAATAAATCAAAGCTACAAATCTAGAATATAAATTTTGAATATACAATAATGAGATATAAATAAACTATTAATGAGTACTTCACCAGAGTGAATAAATATTTTTGCAGCATGAAAGGTTTTATAGATGTCTTTGAAGATTCTAAAATTGTTCAGAAACTCTTGGGAAGCATTCTCGATATGATTGATTCTTAAATCTATACTGTATAAGACAAAGAAGATTTGTTACTAATGAATTACGTATCTTTATTTTTTCTTATGAAATCATAAATGATCTGGTATTCAAAAAAATATCAAATATTAAATTTTCATTGAAGCTGTGAGAATAATGATAATTCAAGATTTTGAAGATGTTGATCCATATGATTCTAATGATAAGGAGGATGTTGAGTAAAAAAATAACAATGTATCTTATCTCTAGGAATCATCAAAGAGGAAGAAGAAAGTATGAATGAAAAATTACTATCAAATGTTTTGAGTGTGGTGGAATTGGGAAATTTTTTATGAATTTACCTATGAAGAATGTTATTTAATTTAATGATCATCCTATAGAAAATACATGATTGATGAAGTTGAAAAATCATTTTAAGGAAGAAACAATGTACACAGATGGTAAGAGAAATTGAACTAGAAATAGAATACGTATAGAGAGTAATCAAGTAGAATTTGAATTATATGATATTGATTCATCCAAATTTGAATGTTCATAAATAATCAGAACCTTCTTTTTAAATGTTTATAAAAAGTAAGATTCATCAAATATTGAAGAATAAAAAAAGAAGGGGAAGATGAATGATCTTATAGAGAGTATCAACTCATATCAAAATGTGTACCATGACTTGAGAAAAACCAAACTACCAAGAAATAATTCATACTGATGGAGAAATAAGATGAAAATTTTGTTGAAGGAATAAAATATGTCGTAGGAATAATATTACATACAAGAAAACATAAACTAAAAATAGATAATTCATGAAAAAGGATTGATGTTTGAAGACATATGTAAAAATTTATAAGCTAAGAAAGATGAAGTAAAAAAACTCAATAAAATATCATTATGTGTGAAAGTTACTTAAGAAATTTGAATAAAAAGTTTAGCAAGGATTTGGATGTCAAAGCTGAAAAATATAAAGATTCATACAAAAATCACTCCAAGAATTAGGTGAAATATTTACACACTAAATGTAAAAGTTCATCTGATTTTTCAATTGTTTGAGGTGTTAAGAAAAGTGTTGGGAAAATTGGTTTAATAAGGAATGTGATAAACCTATAACTTCCACAAAATTTGAAAATTCACTCTGTATGAAAGATGAAAAATGCACAGAGAAAGTAATAATATAAATAAGATATGAACCTAAAAAAAATTCTATATGATGAAATCATAATTCTACAAAAAAATAAGATTTGATAGTTTTTTATTATGCTTTGGAATTTATGGGCACAAATATTACAAAAAATTTTCCATATCATGTCACTTATAGGATAGAGTAATGGACAAAGGAGAAGCAATTGTGGACATATAATGAGTAACATTCATAATCCTCAAGATGTAAGAATAATGAAATTTTAATATGTTTGAAACTCTTCAATGAAAAATTAGTTTGACTACCCTAAAGAATTTGGTGTAAGATGTCATCAATTGGTTTACTTTGCTAAATAATTTATGACTAAACTACCAAGTAAAACTTCATATTCTAGAAAATAAAATGATTCTAGAAAGAAGAAAGTTTAACAAAGATCTTTCATTGTTGTGATAGCTCTAAAATCAAGAAATATGAATAAACCATGGATTCATGATAGTGTTTTTTTTCTCACACATTATGGGAGATATAAAAATATTTAAAGATTTTAAAAATCATGATGGAGGAGTATATACTTTTAGAAATTATATTTCCTTGAAAATATGGTAAATATGAACTCCTTGGATAGATCCTCAAAAAATAAATTTGAAGAATGTTCTATTTTTTGACGGGCATAAGAACAACCTTATTAGTGTGATTCAACATTGTGACGTTGAAAAATAAGTGATATTACTAAAATATTCTTGTATAATAAAAAGTGTATAAGATGGAAAAATTATTATAAGAGGAGAAATAACTAGCATAAATATTTTTCATATTGTTAAACTTGGTGACTCTTGTTACTTGAGTGATGAAAATAAGAACAAGTTGTGGCATCACAGACTTAGGAAAAAAAGTAAGAAAAAACATTCTAAAGGTAATACTATATGGAATAATCAAATATTCTGAAGAAGAGAAGATGTATTTTTTTATAACTTATCAAAAAGGAAATATGTTTAGTAAAATCCAAAAGAAAGCAGAAATCCAATCTACTATACTTATTGAGCTTATTCACTTAGAACTTTTTGGATTGATGAGACATCAATCAATAAAAGTTATTTTGTACGTTATTAATTTTATTTATGATTAAAATCAGATAACCAACATCATGTTTATGAAACATAAATCATAGGATGTAGAAATGTTCAGAACTTTTAAAAGAGGTGTTGAGAGAGAAATGAGGGTCTATATAAAAAGATGATAACTGATAATGGTATATAATTCACATGAAATGGATTTAAATATTATATAAATATGAGTGGAATAAAACCTCAATATAGTGCTCCATACACCCCTAAATAAAATATAATTGAAAAAAGAAAAATATAACTTTGGTGGAAACAGTTAGAAAAATGTTGGTAGAGTACCAAATTTCAATGTTTTACTAGATAGAATCTATTATCACTACCATACAAATGAAAAATATATGTTGTTTATGTCTAAAATCAAACATGTCTTCTTATGAAATGTGGTATAGCGAAAAAACATCAGTGATATATTTCAAGGTTTTTGGATTCCCTTATTTACACAAAATAGAAAATCCAAATCTTGGGAAATTTGATGAAAATGTGAGGAAGGAACATTCATGGGATATTCAGCAAAACAAATAAGTTTCAAATGTAGGAAAAAATATTTAAAAAAGTTGGTGGATTAATATGATGTTTAAGTTACTGAAAATTAAAATTTATTAACAAAGGATGTTGAAAATTTCAAGGAAGAAAAATTGAAGATTTCCAAGGAAAGTGAAAGTGAGTTAAAATAGATATATTAAGGCTTAGGGGAATTTTTTACTGAGTAAAGTGAAGTTGGAAGATAAACTTTTAAATCCCATACCTTATAAAAATAGGTTTAACATGAAAATATTCTTGGAAACTAGAAATCTACAATTCAGTCTAGGATAAGGTTAAGATTAGGAAATCACACATCACTCATTTCACAAATTGAACTAGAATCAGTTTTTGAAATAGTAAAACACAAAGAATAGATGAATTAAATGTATGAAGAGTTTTATCAAATTGAAAAAATTGAAACATGGGAACTTTTTCCATGACCAGTAGATAAACGTTTTATTATAACAAAATGGGTGTACAGAAACAAGTTGAATAAACATGTAGAAGTTTCCAGAAACAAAGAAAGACTTGTTTGTAAAGATTATTCAAATATGGAGGGTTTTTACATTAAAGAAACTTATTCCCCAATTTCATGATTATAAACCATCATAATTTTATTATCATTGGTCACATATTGATGTTATAAAGTTTATCAGATGGATGAAAAGTCAAATTTCTTAGATATGGAGATTGATCGAGAAGTATATATTGATAAAACTTGAGGTTTTCTACTTGATAACGATGAAAGTAAATATTGTAAAATTAAGAAACCCCTTTATGTGTTAAAACTAGTTCCACATACTTAGTACTCAAAACATGATAGTTTTCTGTAAACATTGAAATTTTCTAAATGAAAATTTGAAAACAACTTGTATAAAACATAAGTGGATGCATGAAACTTGATTATTATTATTTATATGGTTCATATAATTTTTTATGGGGATAAAGGAAATATTTGTATTTTTTTTGAATAAATGAGGAAGAATTTTGAGATTTCAATATTTGGAGAACTAACATTCTTCATAGAAGTTCAATAAAATAAAAACTACATTTTTTATCTCAAGAAATGTATACCAAGGAGTTGTTACAAAAGTTTGGAATGACATATTCTAAATAATATTATACCCTGATTACAATTATCAAGAATTTAAATAAATATAAAATTAGAAAAAGTGTAAATAAAAAATCTTGTTGAAAGTTTATATGATATTTTCCTTACCTTATATACTCAACACCTGATATATTTTATGCCATGACATTATGTTCTAGATATCAGAGTGAACAGAAAGAACATCATATGTTTCCATAAAAGTGAATTCTAAGATATGTCAAATAGACATCTTCATATGGGATGATGTACAAAATAAGTTGTGATATAAAATTTTGTAGTTATACTGATGTTGATTGGGCTGGAGACTGTAATGATAGAAAATCAACTTTAGGAGGAATATTTTTCTCAGGGAAATTATGTGTCATTTTTCATAGTAAGAATCATATTTGAGTAACTTTGAGTATATTAGAATCTGAATTTTTTGCTTCTTCCTTGGATTTTACTCAAATTTTGTGGATGAAAGTTTATTTGGAAGATTTTAAAGTGAATGCTTATACACCATTGAATATACTTTGTGATAATTAGAGTGAAATTAATCATTATAAAAATCATGTACAACACTAAACATCAAATCAAATTAATATTAAGTTTCAATTCATAGAAGATAAAGGTTCTGAGGGAGACTTTTTTCAGGAATATATTTCAATAATGTATCAAATTGCTAATATATTTAAAAAAATCTATTCCAAATAAATGATTTGAATATTAACATTGTAACTTCATTTCGGACTACACCAAATACATCCTAAAACATCTTATGGAAGTAACCCACTATGATTTGGATTATGTTGAAAAAAGTGGGAGATAAAGTAAAAACGTTGTAATAAGTTTTTATATTAATTTAGATAATTAATATAATTTTGTGGTTATTATAAATTGGGGGATAGAAAAAAGGGGGAGGTTAAAAAACATAGATTTTAAAAACAGAAAAGATCAATGTGAGGGGGAGTTTATTTTAACATGGGTAAAAAATTTCTTCTCACAAAGGGATGAAAATATTACATTATCCAGCAGTGTGGTTTCAGTAGACTATATTTTAATAAAGGTTGTTTTTTGGTAGAACATAAAAAAATGAGTTGTCACAGAAAATGAGTTGTGAAAAGGTATGAGTGATGAAAAATTATGTGTGTTAAAAGTTGTTAACAAATATTGTGATGAAATCCAAAGGGGGATATTAAAGATCCGTTTTGATTTTTTTCTAATAAAGATTTATATTTATTAACAACTTAATTTTATTAATGAATTTTAAAAAAATAGGAAAATAAGATTTGTTGTAAGTTAAAAAACTTTTGTTATAAATCTACTGAAGATGAATATTTTTTTGGAAGTTGGAAATATATGAACTTTATAGATATATTCATATGTTTTCATGGTTATCTATAAGTTTTGTAATTCATTAAAAATCTCATGATACAATGTTTTGATTAAAAAATGAATTTTATGTTTTCTAGATGAAGTTTATTAGAAATAAAAGAACCAGAGGGACAAGTTTATATCAAACCAGAAGTTTGAATTTGATGAAGTTCATTAGACACTACTTTATTAAGAAATTATGGAAGTTAAAAAGGTTTCAATAATAAAGAAAGTAATAAAGTTAGGATGTTATAAAGCTCAGACTTCATCACCGAATATGCAATATGATCAAATTGAGAATGTACATGAACAATATGTTTAGATAGATAAATTTTTTGAGATGTACAAAGTTGAAGTTTAATGAAGCTATAAAGTCGAATTTTGTAAATAGTTACAATGTTGAAGTTTCATAAAGTTGAAAATTGTAAAAATTTGTTGTTACAAAGATTGATATTTTTTTTATCATATAAAGTTAATAAAATCAGAGAAGGTTGGAACATTATAGAATTTTAGAAAATTCAATAAGATTCTAGAAGACTCCAAAATATTTGAGAAGAGTTGAGAAACATCCCATTGAAATTCAAATGATCATGAAATTCAGATTTATCAATTTGAGTGAGTGGGAAAAAATATTAGTTTGCAACCTTTTCTATTTATATAGAACCTGTAAATAAAGATGAAATGTAAAACATTACTGGAAAAAGTTCACTAAAAAATTTATAAGGTGGTGGAAGAATTGATTTAGAGATGAGTTTCCTACTAAAGTAAGTTTTTGTGATGATGAAGTTTTTCGAACAGAGATTTCATACTAAAGTATCGAACAAAATTCAGTTCTGAGAATCAGATAGGGTTCATCAGGTATAGGTAAATGAAAGGATTTCTGTGCAGATATTTTTGTGAGTTTCTAAGGTCTAATGGGATAAGATAAAAGGTTTTTTAAAATTCATAGTTTTAGAAAAAGTTGAATCAGATGGAGGCCATTAGATGTAGACCCTTTGGATGTAAGCACATGAGACGATGTTTCTAGATATACATTTAATGGAAAATATTTCAAAAAGTTACAAAATAGTGTTGTGTCTATATTTTTATAATAAAAATATATATAATTAGGGGAGTCAGTATAATCATTTCTATTAGTAGATAAAATGTGTCCAATGGGAGTTGATATAAACTGTATTCATTTCTTGATAATAGTGAATTTCAATGGACCCACAAGTGTGTCTTTGGTAAGGATGTAGATTATAAAACTTTGGATTAACCATGTAAATCTTTTTTTTCTTTTCTTACTTTTATACTTTCTCAGGCATGTGAGTTTACTAAAATGTGATAATGAAATAACTCGAACTAGTTGCAGGGTTTAAGTTTCTTAAGAATAAATTTTTTAAAAAATTTAAAAAATGATTCAAACCCCCCTTCTAAATTTTTCTATGATCCTTAGGAACATAAGTTTTAATTCTTTTCAAATGATTTAAATATATTTATAAAAATTAAATACCCTTTAAATTCATTTTCATGGCTAGTCACATAATATTACTTTAAAGGCATCAAGATAAAAAAGATTTTAAATATAAATCCTATAACCATCTATAATACTTTATAATCATTGATAAAATTTTTGTAACACCACAATTCATCCAGAACATAATACTTTTAATGTTTGTAAAATCATTTACTTTATTTTTTTACTGCTTGCATAAGCACTGTGTCAGCCATGCGTAAGCGTTCAAGCTAATTATACCATCACCAAAATAAAAAATTTGTATCATAAAAATAATTTATTTATCTTCAAACTAAAAATTTACAACCATTCATAAAATCTTTTTATTTCTTTGACAACATATTAGAGATATTAAAAGAGAGTGAGTGATATTTTGTGCATATTCTTTACTTAAAATAATATAAAGGTCATTATAAAATGAAAATGAGACTAAATTCACATATTTTATAGGATATCATGATATTTTTATAAATAAAATAATCCAATGAAATAAATGAATGTTTTTAGTGATTTTTAGGCTTTTTCCCATTGTTTTAACCTTATTTAACCTAGTTCTCCCTTTACTGTAGTGATAAATTTTTATCATGGTTACAATTAATTTAAAAAAAATAAAATTAACATTGAAAAAATTGGGCATGGTGGTTAAAAATATTAAGTCCATTTGATAATATTAAAATTCCATAATTTTTAAAAATTATTTTAAATATAAGTTCACCAAACGTAATGAAATTTGTTTTTCATAAAAATACCCTTTTACGCATAAAGATTAATTTTTAATAAATTAATTATAATGTTAATTACCATAGAATTATTGTAATTAAGTTAAATAAAATGAGACTTATGTAACTTGAAAAAAATATAAAACACAATGGTGGGTTTTAAATTACATGATTTAATGAAAAAATAATAGTTTTACAATAATCGATATTTTTCATTATTCAATCAAAAATCAATATTTTTTAAAAAAAACCAAAAAATTAACCTAAGATAGATTGAAATTATTATTTAAAAAAATATTTTAAATTTTTAAATAATTTTTTTAAAATTTATAGAAGTTAATTATGATATCCACACAAAAAATGCAATAAAAACCATTTTTGATGAAAATTAATTTTTGAAGCATAAAATGTATTTGTTTTCATTACTTTCCTAGTAAAAATTATTTAATTAATGTTAATTGATTTTATTGGATATATAATATTCACATTTCATCCATCAATAGTTATTAATTTAATTTATTTAGGGACAAATACATTTCATGTATGAAAAATATCTCTTTTATCTTCACATGCTTCTATTTCTATTTTAACGAATTGGTAACTAGTGAATTTACTTTTTTTATATCTGTTAATAATAATTTTACAAAAGTTTAATACTATTAATTAACTCAAATTTCAAAAAATAATTCTAACAAACAAAACATTTGAAAATAGTTTTTTAGGATCATACTTTCTTCTAAGTAAAATTGATAATTATTTTCAGTAATAATATTTTATTTAAATACAACATAATGTGCATTGTTTTACAATGTATATAAATTATTCACATAAATTGAGTTTTTTTCTTCATAAGCTATCAAAAAAATCGAATTTATTATATAGTAATATATTCTAAAAACATGGGGTGTTACATTCTACCCCCTTTAAAATAGATTTCTTCCTCACAATTTTAATTTCTTCTTACAAAAACATTAAAGTATCTCAACATGATATGATATGTAAAATTCATTAAGAAATTTAATTCCTAGGAGTAGACTAGGAACCTATCAATTCTGAAATAAATATTTATTAAACCATTATTTTATGAGACTCTTATAGTGAAAAAGATTCCAAAAAATACCTTTATAGTTGAGTGATAATTTCCACATAATACTTGATAGTTTTATCGTCACATTGGTTGAGTCTATGGATTATTTTCCCATCCAAAAAAAGAATAAGGAAAAATATAATTACTCGATTTTTCCCAATCAATAATCACAATTTCATCCTTTTTTCATTGAATTTTATCAGAATCCACCTTTGATTCATTCCAACAATGAATGAACAAGATGATTTTTTCTTCCTTGGAGTAGTAAAATCAACTTCTTCTAGGTCATGAGAACTATAAAAAGATGATATGGTATTCCTATTATTTATATGTAATCACTAAAAACCAAAGTATTACCATATTCATGAATAATAAAATTTATGAAGAAGGTATAATTGAATATCCAAAAAATAAATACCATAAGTTTACATTATAATTCTTCAAAATGTACCTGAAAAAATTTGGAACCAAAAAGTCAAAAAAATCATATTATATATCCTTCTAAAGAAACTAAAATTTTATCCCCACATCGTTAATCACTTATATAGTTACATTCCAAATATGTATATACCCTAATCATATATTCTTTAAAATACACTTTTCTCAAAACATCATGAATCACCATGACATAAATCCACAACAAAAATTATATATGATTCCAAAAATTATCACTATTTTTAATCCTAAAATAATAAAATCACATACTATCCAATATATACCATAAATTAAAATATAAAATAAAGTTCTACAAAAATAACATGAATCACTTTGTCATCAAACCACAAATCAATTTCAAGGCCACCAATACTACCCAAATTAAATTCTCAATATCAATCAACTCTTTATCCCAACTAACCATCATTATCTAAAAATCAAACACATATGAACCCTAAGGTTTATTTATCCATGAGTCATATGATCTTAAATAAATATCTCAAAAAATATAACTTTATCACAAAATCAATGTCCCTGGATATCAATTCCATTTAACATATATTTTTAATTAATTAAATTAAAACTACTATAGAAAAATCCTTAAATGTTTCATAATCCATAATATCATTGATTAAATTGTAATTTGTAAAAACCAATACATAAACACTTCAATCATTCAATATTCCTAATAAAATATTGAAAAATCATTGTCAAATAATTCATTAATTTTTCCATCCTAAAATATGAAATATGAATCATTTTATAATATTTATAAGTCACTTCTTAATCATTATTTATAATTTTAAAATAAGAAACTCTATTAAAATAATTCAAACCTTTAATATGTTATTTACAGTTTCATCATTTTCATCTAAAAAAATTATATGACCTTCCCAATCACCTTCTCGAGCACCCCTTATCAAAAATATTATTAAATTCTTTTGTGTTGTATAAAAGTTTCCTTATTCCTTTCAAATTTATTTATATACACTCTTATTTTTCCGATATAGGACATCTCCTTATTGGTCTAGCACATCTTTTTTCTAGATTTTGGGGCTTGTCCCATGGCCTTGCAGGAATGATTTGGAGGAACATCTCAGAAGATGATGGGGATGTTGAATGTTTGGAATTTTGGGAGGTCGTTGCAGATGCACTAGCTGTATGCAGGCCTAGTGCAGAGCAGCAAACTGAGTATCATCAGCTACAATAGCAGTTTCTTTGCGCAGAAAATTCAGGATTGATTTCCTCTGGTGAAGCAGCGGCTGCAACATAAGCGGTGGAAGGATGACTATGGCATGTCTCTATTTTGATGACCTTGAATAAGGGAGTGAATCCTTGGATCTATAAATGTTTGGACGATGCTGGACAAAACCAAAATGGATGGCAGGTGCAAATTCTTGTCTAACTATCATTTTGTAATCTTTTGATTCCCAGTTGGTGAAAATACACTGCACCTCATGTATTCACCTTGTTATTGACTTTTCTTTTAATAAATTTTTGGGGTATGGGTTGGGCAACCAACTCATGCTCAAATATTTATGGTATATTCCCCTAGGTGCTTCTCTGCACATTATTTTCATGAAGAAAATTTAATCTTCTTTACTCTATAGTTTTCAACACATAAACTCCCATAAAACTCTACTTTTATCTTATTAGGTGTGCCACAAAACTCACCTAGTTTTTGGTTTTTAATCATAAATTTAGATAGTTTTTTTATCCAAAAAGAAATGATTTTTTACTCTAGCTTCTATACCGATTCGTTTCTCATTGAGAAAACCATCACATTTTCATTCACACGCATATTTATCTTGGTTACTCTTGGTATCATCCATTAACTAAAAAATGAATCTCAACATAAGTACCAAATAATAATAATCAGAGTAAGAATTCATATAATCATGAGAATTATTCATAAGATGTACTTAATTATGATGCCTTCTTATCAACCTATGAAACTTTAGGTTCATCCAACACTACTTTTAGTTCATCATAGGTGGTTTAAGGTTTTATCTCAACATTCCTAATAACCTAATATATTTATATAACTTAAACCTTATCTGATATGTAATGAATTGACCCATTTACCCTCTCAAACAACCACCTGACCAAATATGATGCATACCTGAACGTCGTTCCCTATTCCCACGGTCTGACTACTGGCACTCATACATCAAAAAAAATAGAGGTAAAAATTTATCTGAACCTAAAGTGATGACATGACACATATACACATATAATAGAGAGAAAACATATAGGATATATATATTCCATAACTGAAACCAAATAGCGGAAACCAAATAACTCAAGAGAAGAAACAATATCCAATTACAAGTCCAACAACAAAAGACAACTAAAAAAAGAAAACAAAATACTCCATGTGATAGTATGGGAAGACTCCCACCATCTACCCATCCCAGCTGACATAAAACCCAACCACCTCATATTGGTCACATTGCCTTTCCCTACTTCTAAATTCATAAGCAGATTTATGAATCACCGAAGAGGTATGTAGGGTGTGAGAAAACAGGCTTAGTAGGGTATCACCTATGCATTTCTTATCAAGTCTCTAAACAATAATCCAATCATGATATACTTTAATGAAAAAAAGACCTGATAATAATTTAACTATTTTCTTATATCAAAATCATGGAAAAATGTTAAATGTATCCCTTTACACATTTCCAAATAAAAAAGGTAAATCAGTTTCAAATAATTTCATATCCAAATATCTCAATTGATATTTCAATTAAAAAAATAATGCATCGTATATCATATCAAAATCCATGATAGTAAAACAATAAAGTACAAACCTAAAGTAGCCCAAATCGGCCAAGAAGCACAAGTAACATCACACTAAGGATCCAACTAGGTTAGGATAACTATGAAACCCATACATAAAATTGAAAATCATGTAAAAATCAATCCACTAGACATATTCATTGAGTCTTGATGGAATAGGAATTACCCATCAAGTGAACCTCTCAACGATTCTAATAATTCCCCATAACAATTATCCTAGGGAGTAGATATAATCCCCCTGAACACATCCCCTAATAGTGGATGAGACCTATTACTATACCTTACACATAATTACCTAAGGCTTACCATGTGCCCTATTTTTAAAAACAATTCATTAATCAATATTCATTATTTTATACTTTGAAAACCATTTCAGAAAACAATTTCACAATTCTTTGGAAACCCTTTTCATTTACCAAAACTATGGGAAAAACATATTTTATAAAAAACCAAGTTACAAACACAAAATTACAATCAATCATATCATTACATTTAATTTAATAAAACTATTTATCAAGAATGAGAGCAATTAAGTTCACTAACACATGATAGAGATGGAACCACCTACCTCAAAACTTGAGATTGCACACACCCACAAAGAATTAACCAACAAGAGTAATGTGAAAATGAAAATGGAGGACCTAGAATCAATCTAAAAAAAATTAGAATTGATCTAAAGGGTTGGAAGAGAAGATAAAATGACACATACCTTAAGAACGCACAATAGTTACACCAAAAACAATAAAGGAAAAACCCCGGAAACTAGATCACACCACGAATCTAGAAAAAAAACATCACCATGGGTCAACAGATTTGATAACTCAACATAACAACACTACTGCGGTCAAATAAATGAAAAAGAGAAAAGGCTTACTCACCTAAAGAGAGGAAATATGACCACAATAGTGATAAATCACCAAAAAAATCTATACGAATCTAACAAAGACTCTAAAAATAACCAAATAATCCTTCTAGGTTGAGAGTAAAAGTGGTTGTGGATGAATGAAATAAAATTCAACCGATATAGATCCCTAAAATGCATGTATGTGACATTTACATGACATGTAATCCCTTTACACATCATTTAATCCTTGGGTCTTGGATACACCAAAAAAACCATCACCTTTTTATTAAAAATCGATCTTTTTATTATTACTTGGTGTGTAATCTATACACAACATGTACTCACTTCAAGTTATGCACCATATTCACGAAATCTTCCATGTAGAACTTACCCGACATGTACTCCCATTATATGGTGTGTATTTCTCCTACTCACTATGAAAACGTTAAATTCCTACATGAAAACCCAAAACCAACTCAGGCATTCTCTAAACTTGAGTAGAACCCTAAAAATCCATTACACATTTATACCCAGATTACACTAATTCAAACAAACATCCATCACCTAACTTTAAGTCATTTTTCCCAAAAAAAAATATCTTCATCCATTGGAGTCCCAAGACACACCCAGTTAAAGAGGAAAACAATATAGGTGAAGGAAAAATACTTGAAGCTATTAATCTAATGTTACATACTCCCAAACATAAAACATTATGTCCTCAAGAAGTCATGTGGAAGAATGTAATCTGGTAAATATGTGAGGGATTTAATCCCTCATAAATATATCATGTTCCCAAGTATCATGATAATCATATTCATTCCTCCATAACATTCTACACAAAGGAATAAAACTCACACGTAAGACTTTCACTTGAGAGTCAATGATCTCAACCAGATGTCAAACAATGGAAACATATTGCTCTAACTCAATCTCCTCCCAACTCAAAACATGAGAGGGATCAAGATTATATTTCCTGAGCTATAATACATTGAAAATTTTATGAATTTCTATCAACTGAATTAGAAATGGCAACTGATAAGTAACCTTCCCAAGCCGCTTAGTGACCTAAAATGGTCCCACATATCTCAGATCCAAATTTCCCTATTTTCCAAGATGACAGTGATGGGAGAGAGGAGACACTTTAAAGGAAACCCATTAAATAAAATAAAACTCCAAAGGATGACTTTATTGATCCACATAAGATTTATGTCAACTCTAGACTATAACTAGACACTACTGTATATCCAGAATTCTGGCAGATGTCCCTTGAACTAAACTCAGTCCCAATAAAGAAGCATCAGCCACCTTCGCCAAACAATGAGGTGATCTACATGGGTGACCATAAAAAGAATCAAAAGGATCCATTCTTATAGATGATTGATAATTCCTATTATAATAATACTCAACCATTACCATATGGATATAATAATATCCACTAAAAGCTAATCCATAGGAATGGAGAATATTTTCCATTTGACCATATTTTTATGAATAATAAGCTATAATCAACCTGAACTATGTCCTTATCACTTTCTAGAGGTTCCTATTGAATCTAGAAGTAGACCTAAGATTCATGTGTTAAACAATGGTAGAAGGAACTCCATATAACCTCAAAAATTCATGTACATATAACTTACCCAAATCATTGATTTTTTTGTTGTCCCTTATTAGAATAAAATAAGATGACTTTTCAACTGATCAATCACCACCCATATAGAATCCCTCCCTTGGGGAGTCCATTTTAATCTAACAACAAAGTACATGGATACCTCATCATATTTACAAACCAGCACTAGAATAGGTTTAAGTAAACTAAAAGGTCTCAAATTCTATTCCTTAATTTGTTGGTAGGTTTAATAGTTGGGAAACAAAGTAGAAATATAATTATTTACACCTATACACCAGAATTACCATCTCTCCTCATAATACATCTTCATAGTACCTGGATGAATGACCCATAGAGATCTGTGATAATCGAACAAAACTACACTCCTCAAAAAAATTGGGATGAAAAACTGATCCCCAAAATAGATAATACCATTTGAATAGAGAGGCCAACTAGAAATGATATCCCCATCATATAGGGTTTCTCAAATTCATATGAAGTCATCATAATTCTATAGTTTTTTCAAAATAGACTCAAGAAGATATTATGATAATTAAATATTACTCAGAACTACACTCGAAACATCCACTGGAGTATCTAGATGCAACTGTGAAAAATACCCATATGGCTACACTCTTCCTTCGATTAATGAATAACTTGCAATGGAAATTTCCTACTAAGAGAATCTATAATGACATTTCCCTTCCTCGGGGTGTAGGTGATATTTAATTCAAACATTTTAAGGTATTACACCCACTTCCTATGTCTAAGATTCATGTATTTTAGGGAAAAAAATATAGTTTAAACTCTTATTGTCTGAGAAGACTGTGAACCTATCACCAAGGAGATAATACTATGAACACTTAAGTACATGCATAATTGTGGGATGTTATAGATCCTTAGTGGAGTAATTGTTCTCATGCGGTCAAATTTTATGAGAGTCGTAAGCTATCAAATGATCATCTTACATGAGCACACCACCTGAAATAGCACTAGAAGCATCGTAGAAAACCATATATCCTTTACCGGGCTCAGGAAAGATCAAAATAGGAGTCGATGATAGAATTATTTTCATCTCATCAAACAAATACTGAAATTTTTTATCCCATGTGAATTTACTCCTTTATTAGTATGATAAGTCAAAGGTAACTCCAATTTTGATAAATTCTTGACAAACCATTTTTAGTATCCAACAAGACCTTTGGAAGATCTAAATTTCAAATTCATTATATGGTTATTCCCATGAATGTTCCACCTTTACCTTCTTAGGATCAACAAATAAGTCATTCTTAGAAATCAGTAGCCTGATAATTTCACTTCTTGAATCTAGAAGTTTCAATTAAAAATCATTCTATACAAATGAATACTCCTCATGATTTCAAAAACCAAACTTCTATGGTGCTCATTCTCATGATCAAATCTTAAATAAACCAAAATATCATCTATAAACACTACCAAAAATGTTTCAATATACTTATGGAATATATTATTCATCAAAGACAAAACAAAATATAGGAGTGTTATTCATACCAAATGACATCACAAGATATTCATAATGGACATACTTGCTCCTAAATGTAGTGTTCAATATATCACACTTCTAAAATATGAGATGATGATAATCCGACCAAAGAAAAATCTTTGAAAATTTATTTTCTCCCTTAAAGAGATCAAAAAAATCATCTACAAAAGGAAAATGATACTTGTTCTTAACTGTTACCTGGTTCAACTTTTGATAGTCTCCGCACAACTATAGTGAACCATATGCCTTCTTAGAAAAGAGAACTAGGTATGCCCAAGGCAAAACACTAGGGAAGAAAAACCATTTTCCACTAGATCTTCCCATTGAATATTGAAATCTTTTAGCTCTGCTGGTGATATATGATAAGAAGGCATTGATATCGACTACATCTCTGAAACTATGTCAATCGTTAACTATCTCTCCCTCTCTAAATGTATCTCAGAGAAATAACCTGGGAAAACTTCATAAAAACCATGAACAGTAGTGGGAAGACCAAAATAGAATAAACTTAATTTGGTACAATAAATACAGTTGACAAAAAACTCTTGAGCTCTAGACAAGAAGGTCCTACATGGAAATAATTTTGATCACAACTAAAACACTTATGAGGTCCCATAAAACACAAGAAATGAGTCACAATGATGAAAACAATCAACCTAAAAGTGATGAGAAAAAAGGCAATCCATCATGATGATGTTTTCAAACAAATCCTGATCAAGAACAATAAAATCATAGGCTATCGCCACATCAGCTATTTATAATGCACAAGATGGACATAGAAAGCCCGGGTTTTTCCTCTTCCTAAGAGGTGTCGCTAACTCAATATCCAAGTACGTAAGTTCCATTTTAAGGTTAATCATATCAAAAAATGGCTAGATATAAATGATAGGGAAACACTAGTATAAAATAAATAAATCACTACTGAGGATGAAATAAAGATGGTGCATCTCACTATTGTTAGACCCACATCTACCTCTACCAAAAACGCATCTAGTGGATGAAGTTTCCTAACTTATGAGGCCAGTGTATAGATCCCTATAGTATTGGAGGCGTATGACTCTGTCTTAGACATAGGCTGATAGAGACATTATAGATTACCATAATTTCCATAGAGATTACACATATTTGTAGGTGAAGGAAAAGAATTTCATCTGTGTTTTATCTTTTCTTACTGATATCAAGTTAGAGGTGCATGACTAGTTTCAGTTAGAGATTATGAAGAGGCATGTTGTCAAGAACCACCTCCCCCACTCTTAAAATGATCCACCACATCGTCTATTTTCTTGGCATGCCACTAAAGCTACCAATAATTAGAATAGAAGGGGAGGAATATCCAACCTTTCCAACTATAATTATTTCTAACAATATTTTATTTTCCACTATCTCTTTATAGGTTGAAAGCTTCATAATAAATAATTATGATCTGATATCTGATCACAAACCCTATAGGTACCTTTAAGCTTTCAGCTGGTCATTCTTTACAACCTTTGATGAAAAAATTACTATCTTAGTAAACCAACTGATGTAATCTAACACCAAATGATCTCCCAACTATAAAGAGAGGAACTCCATATATTTCTCAATCATTAGCGACTCTAGAAAAAACTTCTAGAATAATAGAGTCTTAAAACCCTTCCAGTATAATCTGATGTACCTATTTACCTATACCATGAAATCTCACCAATTCTTTCTATGACCCTCAAGTCTAAACATTGCACACTTCACCTTGATATTCTTAGGTGTTTCGAAGAATTCAAATATATGATCAATCTTGTAAATTGAGTCCTTATCATCTTGAGGATCATTTGTAAATTTAAACGACAATGGATTCTCATGCAATAACTCCCATGATTAATCTATTTTCCCAACTGCTCCTTAAGGAAACTCAAAAAATGTGTTATGAGATTGTATAACATTCTACTCAGCAATATAAAATGATCGCACAATAGCCTTGATAAAGTTTTTATCCATCAGAGGACTCCCTAGAGTTACATCAGTTGCACCCTCACTATGACTCACAAAACATGTCTAGGAGGCATAATTTTGAACACAAATATAAAGAATTGATAAAATAATAGAACAATACTATTTTAAACTAAAAATCCCATAAGAAAAAACTAATATTAACACCAAGGACTCAAAACATGATACACACATCTCAACATCCTGTGGTAACTTGAGTATCATCATGAAAAGAGTCGGACATGCACTTCTCGCAATCACCACTCAAGTTTTGAAAATACTATATCCAGTCTATAAAAAATCCCAAAACATGGAAAAACCCCAAAACCAATAGGGTCTATAATACCATTTCATAACTAACCAACCCAAATACCCTCTAAAATCTCTACTCGACCCGATATTCCATATACCTGAAGGGCATTCTCAATCCCCATGGGATGATTAATAGCACCTGGGCATCAAACAAAAAATAGAGGGAATAATTTCTCCCAACCTGAAGAAAAGTCACATAACATATATAAACATATAACATAGAAAAATAGAAAAAATAAATATATGCCATAACTGAAACCAATAATTGGAAACAAAAAAATCTCAAGAGAAGAAAAAATATCCATGTAAAAGTCCAACCACATAGTATTACTAAAATTGGAAAACCAACTACTCTATGTGATAGTGCAAATAGACTCCCACCAACTCACCACCAAATACCCATCTCAGCTAATAGAAAACATCATTGCCTCACTATGAATCCTTGTCTTTCCCTGCATTGAAATACATAACCAGGTCTACACACCTCCAAAGTGGTTCGTAGGGTGTAAGATAACATGCTCAGTAGGTTCTCACCTAGGAGTTCCATATAATTTCTCTAAACAATAATCCAAGAATGCTCAACTTTAAAGAAAACAAGGAATGATAATGCTTCAACAGTTTTCATATATGAAAAGCATGGAAGAAAAGGTTTAATTTCCCCTATTCCATATTTCAAAATAAATACGGTACATCATTTTCAATGAATTTATTATCCAAACATCTCATCAGATATATCAAGTAAAAACAAATCATGCATCACATATCATATCAAAATCCATGGTAGTATAAAAAATCATACAAACTAAAAGTATCCCAAATCATCCATGAAGAACAAGTAACATTACACCAATGATAAAAATATGTCAATATTTCTAAGTCACTCATACCTAAAATAGAAAATCACATATGAAATAATCTACTAGACATGTGCATCAAGTTTAGAGGGTAGAGGAACACCCAAAAAATTGAACCCCCCAATCGGTGTAATAGGTTCCTAGAAAAATGGGCCTAGGGAGCAGAGATAATCCCCATAAAAAATCCCCCAATAATGGATAAGACCTATTACAATACCTTACACCTAAGTACCCAAGGCTTCCCATGTTCTCTATTTTCCAAACTAATTCATCATTCCATTTTCATCATTTCATTCTTTGAAAACCATTTTACAATTCCTTGAAAACCATTTTCATTTACTAAAACTACTGAAAACCCATATTTTATAAAAAAACCCAATTTCCAAACACACAATTCCAATCAATCATATCCTTCCATTTCATTTACTAAAACATTATTTTAAAAAACAAGATCAATGCAGTTCAACAACACAAGATAGAGATAGAACCACCTACCTCAAAACTCGGGGGGTCGCACACCACCACAAAGGATCCACGAACAAGAGGAAAAAAACATTGAAAACTAATGCCCTATAATCAATATACACATATTATAGTTGATCCAATTTAGCAAAAGAATTATAAGGGAATTAGAAATGAAAAATAACTCAAGAACATAAATCCATCACACCAAAACCAAAAAATTAATGGCCCTGGAACATGATCACTCCATGAATCTAGAATAAAACAAGAAGAAACATAACCATGGGTCAATTGATATGATAACTCAACATTACAGTGCCACTATTATAAAATAAATGAAGAATTAGAAAGGCTTATTCGCCCAGAGAGATAGGATCCCACCACAACGATGATTAATCATCAAGTGAATCAATCCGTATTGAATGGAGACTCTAAAATTTTCCAGAGAATCCTTCTAGGTTGAGAACCAAAGGATCCATGGATGAATGAAATAAAATACATCTGATACAGTGCCATAAAATTCCCTTCTATGGTATTTACATGGCGTGTAATCCCTTTACATGCCTTTTAATACTCAGGGATTAGATACACCAAAAAACCCATCACCTTTTTATTAATAACCAATATTTATTTATTATAAGATGTGTAATATATACACGAAGTGTACTCACTACATGTTGTGCACCAGATTCATGACATATTACTTATAGAACATAAACAATGCATGATCCCATTACATGAAGTGTATTTCTTATACAGACTCTAAAAACTATAGATTCTTATATTCAAACCCAAAACCAACTCGGGTGTTCTTCGAAATCGAGGATAATCCTGCAATCCCATTACATTTTTATACCCAAATTACATTAATTAAAACAAATAAACATCTCCAAATATTAAGTAATTTTTTCCAACAAATGATCTCAATCATCAGGTGTCCCAAGACACACCTAATTAAAGGAGATGAGAAATAAAGGAGAAGGAAAAATACCTAAAGGAGGATAACTAGATATTATATGATTCCTACTATAATTCCTAGAATTGTAAATCTAGATCTAGTACTAAAACCATATTCTTTACATTCTAGCTTTGAAACCAATAGAATTTATCTAATTTTAACCATCCATAATTATAGTATCAATATCCAACATTGAGTCACTTATATACTCATGACCTTTAGGTTTAGATTTTTATAAAATTAAGAAAAACATATAACTTAACAAAAACCTTTAAATTATAATCAAATGGGAATTTTCCCCATTATACATAGATTTTCATGTTCTATAAGAAAACTTTAACATCTCTCACTACATTCTCCACACACGATACCCTTATAATAATATATTACATAACATAATTCGTCATAATATTGGGAAATAGAAACATAATAAAGGGTGGTCTCAGATTCTCAGTGATGGTAAACATGTGATAAATTGATCATTGATCATATATATACATAATGGTAAAAGAGCATTATCCTAAATTAAAAAATTCTTACCCAATTAGTCATATAACATAATTCATGATCCATTGAATAAAAACTTTTAATAATAGTATATTTGATTAAAAAGTGTGAGGTAACATAAATAATCAATCTTGATCCATGAGAACATATCTGTAACATCCCATATCGGGCGCCACATGATAGTGTCCCAAGTTGGTTTAATACTTGACCTATGGAACACCTCCTCATGTGCTTAAGATGCCGACTAGAATCAAGGGCTTAATATGTAATGTGGGGATACTATACCATCTTTATCAAAGAAACATAAAAGTATAAATCAATAACATTATCCAAATGATAATAAACAATAACCAAGATGATCCCATAATTAGTAAAGACCAACATTACATAATAATCACAAAACATGAAAAATGACCATAAACCAAAGAAGTATATATTTCATTCCATATAAGTTTCAAGTGTCTAATGAAAACTAAAATAATGACATGACAACAATTCAAAAGTTGTTCAGGACATCATGCCTAGTTCCCTCATCCATGCTCCATCATGAATTCCTACTCTTCCATATATCAATGGTCTATTTCATTTATCATGACCTAAAAACATAAAGGTTATTCAGGTAATAATCATTCAGTCCGAGTACGGTGTGATTAAAACTTATTAGGAAACCAAAAAAACATATAAAGAACAATCTAGTCTATAATAGTGTATGTATTTGTATAAAGAATATATTACAAATGATATAGAAAATAATTTTTAACATTTAATATTGTTTAATAAACCACATTGGCCCCCAGGTTCATGGTGAAACCTTAAAAATTCATACCTTCTTTGTCTCGTACCAGAGTCTGAACCATATACCATAGAGAATTAACCCCATTCTTTCATGGATTTCATTATTCCTTTAATTCAAATTTCATATTCATGAATCAGCCTTAGAGTAGAAGTCTATCACCCCATGGGTATTTAGAGCATTCGTCCCTGACCCATATCTCTTTGTTTATATTCTTATATATAAATATATATATTGGGGTCCTAGAGCATCGGTTTGGAACCCCGTGATAACTTGGAGCATCAGTCCATGTCCTAAATCTCAATGTTCAAATACACGCATCAGGGGCATGTAGCATCAGTCTGACACCCCCATGGGTATTTAGAGCAACAAATCCCTGATCCACACCTCATTTATCAATCAATCAAAAATATCATATATATAACATTCATATCAAGGTTCATCATCACTATCCTTTTATTTAATCATTCACATCACGGTGCACCATATAATTTATCAAAACAAAACTATAGTTCTACACTTTAATATCATGGAATAATATAAACAATTCAACTAAAAATTTATTTATTCAATTCCTAATCCCATCAAGGTTACAAAAAAAACCCATTAATTCACATTATCAATATGTAACAAGGATTTAATTCAATATAAATAACCCATTTTCCACATTTTTTACATTCCATAAATCACCATTTAAGAGGTATTAGCACACCCCATGGGTTTCCATAAAGTTCAGTCTCATAATCTCTTATGAGTCCAATGGGATCTATGGAGGGTCTCATAATTTTATAGAATTAAATTCAAAATTTCAATTTAAATGTAAAATATGGGAAAAAAATGGTACAATTAAATACAGATTATAATAATCAAACCTATTAGAATTAGTAATTAAACCACCTAACTCATGACAGTTGATGAATTCGAACCAAACTGTAACCCTCGATTTGATATATAATTGTCGAGTACACAACAAAAAGGAAGATATAAGACCAAAAAATAGGTCTAAGATCCAATGAAACATGATCCAACAAAACCAATATCTGAAGCATTGAAAATAGAGTAAAAAATAATCCCTCTCCAATGGGAAAGAGAAACAAGAGATAGAGAGGAATCCAAATGAATAAGAGATTACAAACTGTATAGGGTTCAATAATAATAAGCATATCATAGATTTACATAAGAATAGGTTCAAGGAGACTTGAAATTAATTAAAGAGCCTCCAAGATCAAAGGATATCATATAAGGTCAACATGGGGTGATTATGGGTAATAACGGGGGGGTCATGAATTGTTTAAAAACATTTCATGGGTTTAATTTCCACGTGCATAATTTCTTGGATGGGGCGACACGGTTTTCCAAACTATGGTCCCTAACCTTGAACCCCTACTATTTGGGGCACATTCATTCTACTAATTGGGTATATGGTTTGACAAACCATGCACCAACAATGAAATCCCCCTCTGTTTAAGGGCGCACAGTTTACTAGGGATAGGCACACAGTTTGGGAAAACATTGCGCCAATTGTACACTGGTAGAAAACCCTCCAAAAAATTCAATGTTCTCCCAAAATCATATTAGTAAAGCTCAAACCAAAATATTATCAAAAAATGATAAAATTTACCTAAAAGAAAGTGTGAGGATTCTCCAGAAGGGTCAAGATATTACAATCTACCAACCTTATAATAACTCATCATCAATCTTCACTCCCATGAATCACTATGATTCTGTGGTGAAAAGGTCGATCCACTGAGCCCACATATCAACTTCCCTCTCCCATTTTCCCCTATAAAATGACTATGATACCAAAAAACTTGGAATATCAGTATAGTGTCTCCACAAAACACTTTCTCATCATTATCCACAACACAAATATAATTCTTCTCAAAGGGCGCATCAACATCAAGCTCAACGTCATCAAAATTGATCATATGAGAAGGGTTAGGGGGATACCTCCAAATCTGTGACACGTGGAAAAAATCATGCATGACACTATACCTCTATGGAAATGCCAACTGATATTCCACAAGTCTGAATCTATCCACGATCTATGGTAACCCAATCAAAATGACCCATGAATTAATACTTCATCTCCTAATATAAAATCAATAGTTAGATTTCATCGATCAATATATGAAACTCACCTACTTTGATCCATATTTATACATTTCAAATAAACTAAACCATATACAATGTCTCTTGCATGAGACTCATTCCCAGAAGCTCTATCATTCCTACCTATATCCAACACAAAGGTTATTTCCATAACCTACCATAAAGTGCCTCATATGGTTCCATGTGAATAGTCTCTTGATAATTGTTGTTATACGTGAACTCGACCAGCTCTAAGTTCTTCTCCTAAGATCCCCCAAAATATGGGACACAAGATCACAACATGTTCTTTAGCACATGAATAGTATGAACTGATTTCTCCTCTATCTATGGGTGAAAATTTGTACTCAGATACAGTAGGGTCCTCAACACCTTATGTAATCCTTTCCATTAGAGTGAATAAAAGTGATAATTACATTAAAAAACTATGATCCCTGGAAACCCATGAAAATAGACCATCCCTTAAATATAAAATTCACCCAACTGATTCACATAAAAAGTCTCCCATATTGGTATGAAATGTGATACATTTGTCAACCAGTCCACAATCACCAATATAGCTTCATTATTCCAAGTTATCCCCAAAAGACCCACCTCAAATTCAATTTTAACATCATCCCACTTCCATTCTTGAATGATAAACTGTTGTAGTAAACCATTAGGTCAATGATACTCATCATTCACATACTGAACAGTGTAGAAATGTGTCATTAAACCGACATTCTTACTTTTCATACATGGCCACCAATACTATTGATGTAGGTCATGGTACTTTTTTTAAACCATGATGAACCGCCCACTTCGAGGCAGCAAACTTGCACAAAAAATCCTCCCACATACACAAAGGAACACCAACCCATCTCTAAACATAGATGACATCATCCTCATATACAGTCTAATATAAAGGTGAATTCCCACCGTTAAGGATTTCCCTCAAGGAAAAACACTTCAGATATTCATACTGCCTCTCCATGATCTGGCTCAGAAGTTTGGACTCAACTGATTAGGATACGAGGGTCACATACTCCTAGAAAACCTAAATATCCACATGCATGTGAACGAAAAAACCATCCTCTTCTACTCAGTAATAGACTTTTAAACTCCTGAGTCTATGTCTTCCCGCTCAAAGAAAAAAAACTATTTCTATTACTTGGTGTATATGCTAGATTAAAATTGAATGTATACAAATACTCAACACAAATCCACTCCCAAATATTCATGACATGTTGCAAGAAGATGTACTTTAATATTTTGTGATTGGTACATACAATTAAATTTTCATCCAACAGGTAATTCCACCAACACATTAAGGCATAAACCACCACAGAGAACTCAAGATCATGTGTAGGGTTATTTTGTTCATGTGGAATAAAATTTCATGACCCATATGATAAACCTCTATCTCCCTATCTCAACACTTCTCCATGTCTGACTTTAGATGAATCACAAAACATGATATACTCCTCACCTAGGTCAAGTAGGATCAAAATTGGTGTCATATTCAACTAATTCTTCAAATAATGGAAAGCATGCTCACATTCTATAGACTATTGAAACATTATAACCTTCTTGTTCAAGCCTTCAAGTGGTGAAACTAAATGGTGAAAGTCTTGGATAAACAATAAATCATAAACCACCAAACCTAGAAATATTTAGATATAAAAAACATTCTTAGGATTCTCTGAAGGAACAACTACCTAAACTTTATCTAGGTCTACTAATATGACTTCTTCAGATATGATGTAGCACAATAAATGTTCCCTATAAATTTAGAATTAACACTTAGATATATTGGCATACCCCCCGATGATCTCTTAGTGTACTCATGATGGTTTCAAGATGTTGGGAACAATCATCAAGTGTCTTGGAGTACACAAATATTTCATCCACATAAACAAAAAAATGGGTCCAATTATGAGTGGAAGATTCAATTCATTAATGCCTTGAACGTAGTAGGATTATTTTTTAGCCCAAATAGCATCACGGAAGACTTTTATAGGCTATACATGATTTTGAAATAAGTATGTAGTTTATCGTAAGATCTAATTATAAACTGATGATACCCAGATCTTAAGTCAATCTTGGATAATAAAAAAAAACTCCTTTTAATTGGTCGAAGAGATATCTTATACATGGAAGAGGATACCATTTATTTACTATCATCTAGTTCAAATTCCTAAAATCAAAAAATAAATGCATGTTCTCATCATCTTTCTTAGAAAAAAACTAGATAACCCCAAGGTGGAATAATTGGATGGATAAATCCCTTATCCATCAATTATTATAGCTAAGTATTGAGTTCTGGAAGATCTGATGGTGTCATTCGATATGGTGGAATGGAAATTGGTTTAGCTCTAGTAATTATCTCAATTGTAAAATCAACATCACACTAAGGTGGCTGCCATGAGAATTCCTTAGAAAGGACATACTGAAAATGATCCACCATGGGTGGAAATAAATCATTCTTTAAACCCCATTAATCCATAAAAAGGATTTCTACCTAGGAAATAAATCTCCAATAGTTACTGATGAACTGGTCATGCAAGGTCTTCAGGCATATCTCATTCTCCATGATGGTCATAATTGTTTCCCTTAATAGACTTTAAGTTTATATCATATGGAAATAATTGATGTGCAATTTGTAAGATACATTCCATTCCATTCCCAAATTCAAGTCAAAACTTTAAATGTCATGTATGTAAATTTCCCAAATTAAATGATACTAACTGACCTTGAGAGCACATCCCTTTCATTAACAGATGTCTCTCAACCTTACACCTAGTGGTGTTTCGATCATCATAACCAGACTCAAAAACTCCACCATCAGAGGAAAAACATTCAAATGTTGAGAATATATAAAAGAATGTGAGGATCCTATATCAAATAGAGTTACATCAAGTGTAGAATATATGATAATAGAAACTATGGGCATCAATTCCCTGACCTTTCTATCCATAAATTTATGATGAACGTCATTGAAATGTCCTACCCCTCTACTTGGTGCTCTAGTATGATCCCCATGAGATTCAATACTCTACTAAAATGGGTTATCTTTCCCTGAAGTACCATGTTTTCCACCTAAATGACCATGGCCAAAATAACACCAACTACTAGACGGGTATGGTGTAGAAGACCGCTTTCCCATAAACTTGTTTGGTTTCGCTCCTCCATCACTACCCTTTTATCACATGTTCCTACAGAACCATTGTAGATGTCCCATACCATCACAACTCATCACTATACTGGTGGTTTGGGACACTGGTTTCGATAGTGACTTGGCCTACTACACTGATGGAAAATCACTTGATTCTTTCCTAGAGTAACTAATCCTTCCCCTTGGACACTCTTCTTGCCACATCTCTAAGTCAATTTATCATAGAGATGCTTCCTACCCACTAAATAAGTGCCTATTATTCATCTAGTAGTAAACACCTATACTCCACTGGAAGCCTCATTTATTTTCCTCTCAAAAATTGGATCCTAATTCACTAAATCATAAAACTTCTGCAACTGAAATATATTAACCTTGGACTTAATCTCACATTTAAATCATTCTTGAAAATTTATCATTGTAGTTGCCTCATATTTTAACAAAACTAGAAAAAATCACCACAAAGTGACCAAAATAATCCATCATAGAGATACTCCACTGGGTCAACCCTATAAAATCTAATTCCCTCCCCAATTTGATCATATCTAGGTAAAAGTTCTCTAAGAACTTATCTTAGATGTTCTTCCATAACATGTCCTCCAACTGCTCATCCCAAGATTGAATATCTTCCCAATTCTTCCCTTGAACACAAAATATATATTCATCCAACTTGACCCTCTTCATAATATGAGTCTCTAAATGGTCATGTATCATCTGGATAAACTCAATATGGAACTCAGTTTCCTTAGGTCCACCCTCGACAGGGAAGATCAAAGGCTGCTGCATCTAGAACTCTCATGTTTGGTAAGACATATTCCATGAATCCCACCCCAGTTATATATCCCTAAAATGCATAAAGAAATAAAATTTCTCATTGAACTACTCTCCTTACGCTTCACCCAGAACTATTGGGGCCTCATGTTCTGCTGATGGTAGAAAATTTCAAGCCATGTCCTCCTACCATCCTATCAACAAATATCATTGTTGAGGCATGTATCTACAATTAAAAACACACATATTAGGATACATAACAATTCATTAACACATTTAAAAAAGAGGGACTAAATATTATAACAATTCATCCCTCACACACTGTCAAATGGTCAAAACCAAGGCATTATCACTACCGTTAACCATCCCTCACCTAGGTCATGAAAAACATAGGGTATAACACTTTCATAACAAATTTTCTCATTATACAACCATTTTATCCATTTTAAAAGACCACATTTATCATAATTTATAGTTATCAATTTCTTATTAGGTACCATTTCATTTTAAAATTTACAAGTAAAGAAAATAATTTTCTTTTCAGCAACTCACCCAAAACCTGCTTTTTTGTGCATTCCTAAAATGATTCTTGTCATGTAAATTCATGAGTACCTAAAATGATGTGTGTATAATAAACTCCCATACCACACCAGTCCATGAAAAAAATCATAGAAAACAATAAAATCACGTGATAATAACATCAACCAAGGTGAAATAACATCCATCTATTATATAAAAAAAATCAAGAACAAGAATTCCTACCCTAGTTACTTGGGTTTCCCATGAACATGGGTTATTTACTCCTATACGTGATCTTGTGAGCAAGGAATGACTCATAATAATCTATTTTATAACTTTACCAAATAGTAATACAAAATAAAAGATGACAAAACTTCTCTAATACCCCTTTGTAATGTCCTGACTCAGGTTCCACATGATGGTTCCCTAAGCTGGTTTGTTATGTGGCCATCGGAGTGCCTCCCCATATGCTAGAGGCTACTGAATAGTAGTGAGGGTATAATATGTAATATGGGGACACTATACACTCTTTATCAAAGTAGTATAAAAGCATAAATCTATAAAAATATCCAAATTATAATAAAAAATAACCAAGATGATACCATAATTAGTAAAAAATTCCCTCACTGAAAACTTCTAAGTGAGTCTTGACATCATGTCTGGTTCCCATATACATTCTCCTTATTGAATCCTAACTCAGCCATCTCTGATAGGGATCATTCTCATATCCTATCCTACAAACATAAAGTCTATTCGAGTACCAATTACGAAGCATGAGTAGGGTGTGAGTAAAACTCAGTAGGCTTTCTCCAACAATGTCTAAATAAATATCCAGTCTATAAAAGTGTATTAATTTTTACAAATAATAAAGTAGAGATGATATAGTAAAAAAATTTAACATTTAATATTCTTTAATACACCACATACCCCCCCACCCCCCGTGTTCATGGTGTCTCCCGAACCAATCATATATTTTTTGTCCTGTGATGGCATCTAAACCATATACCATAGAGAATCAAAATCCATTCATTCATGGATTTCATTATTCATTTAATTTCAATTTCATATTCACACATAAAACCTAGAGTAAAAGTATAACACACCATGGGTATTTGGAACATAAGTCCCTAAACCATACCTCATTGTTCATATTCACATATAAATATATATTGGGGGCCTAGAACATCATTCAGAACCTCATGGGTATTTTGAGTATCAGTCTCTATCCCAAAACTCATTGTTCACATGCATACATTAGGGGATTAGTTCTTCAATCCGTAACCCCATGGGTATTTGGAGCCTCCGTCCTTGACTCACAGCTCATTTATCAATCATTAAAAAATATCACATATATCAAATTCATATCAAGGTTCACCATCATTAACCTTATATTCAATCATTAACATCATGGTAAACCAAATAATTTATCAAAATACAAACATGGTTATTTACTTTAATCACATTATATAATATTAAAAATTCACCATTAATCTATTTATCAACATTTAATTATATAATCCATTAAACCTTAAATGTTAAGTAAACTAACCCTTTAATTATCATTATTAACCTAAAAATGATTTAATTAAATTTAAATAAATCATTATTATCCTTTTTTACATTAAATAAATCATTATTTAAGAAGTATTGGAACACCCCATGGGTTTCCATCAAGTTCGGTTTCACAATATTCAATAGATCTAATGGGATCCATAGAGGGTCTCACAATTTCATAAAATTGAATCCAACATTTCAATTTAATTGAAATTTCATAATGTGGTAATATAATGGTACAATTAAATACACATGATAACAATCAATACTATGGGAATTTGAAATTAGACCACCTATCTCATGATCTTTTATGAATGCTTGCCAAACCGTAATCCTCAATTTGATATAGAGGGGAAAAATTCACAATAATGATGAAGATCTTGGACAAAAACCTATGACAAATATCCAATGAAACAAGATCCATCAAAACATTGATTTAAACAAACTAAAATAGAGAAAAATCATCCCTCTAAAATGGGAAATTGAAATAAGAGATAGTGGAATCAAAGGGAGGAATATATTATATACCATAAAGGGGTCGATCTTAGTCATCGTATCTTTGAATCACAAAAGAAGAGGTTTGAGGTGCCTTGGAATACCCTTGAGAGCCTCCAAGATCAAGGTAAATCATATGAGGTCGAGTCAGGGTGATTCGGGATAATAAATAGGGAGTTCATTAAATTTTTATAAAATTATCAGTGGTTTAATTTTGCACGCACAGTTTTCTAGGTGGGGCCACATGGTTTTCCAAATAGTGTGACACTACTATTTGGGGTGCATGGATTATACTAAGTAGACACATGGTTTGTAAACCCATACACCAACTATTAAACCCTCTTATTTCTAAGGGATCATGGTTTTCTAGGGATAGGCTCACGGTTTTCCCACCAACTGTGCACTTCCCAAAAACCCCCCCAAAAGCTTCCAAACCCCACCCAAACTCACTCGAGACAAGATCCAAAAAAAATATGATCAAAACAAGGATAAAGGGTATCTAAAAAAAATTATGATTCATCTATAGAAAGTACAGGGTCTTACAATATCATAATCATAATACATAAGTTTATGGAATAAAAATATTGGATAAATATAAGCACATAAATCATATGTCAAGGCTACCCACCAAGACATTCATCACATAATAGGATTGGGATATCAACCCATGTACCAGATCATATGAAAATTCTACCACTAATACATTCATCACATAATAGGCTTGGGTTTTCCACCTATGTACATTCTTGTTCTTGGGAAACACACCTGTGTACCCTCTTAGGATTGGGAGAAATAACCATATACCCTCTTGATCATTGGAAAAATACCCCTGTACCCATATATCATGAGTTAACATTATTTATACAATTAATTAGAGGGTTATAATATACCCACATCTAACATAATAATAAAAAATTCATATATATTACAAAATCACATAAGATCATTTATCATTCCTTTATATCCTAATTAACCAATGAAAAAGAAATGAGTTTCATGAAAACATTACTAAAAAATCATCAAAATAAGACATATTGAGAAAATATTGGATGGTATGATAATATAATATCACTAGTGAAGTATAAAATCCTTAAATTATGTTAACATGGATGAAAAATATCTTTTTTAAAACCATTTAAAATACTCTTTAAAAATCAAGTTGAAATATCCCTTTTCTATTGGTGTCTTTTAAAAATTAAAATTACCAAGAGAATGGGAATATTATTTGATTTGCATATCCTTTTAAAAATATAAAGTAATATTCCATATAAAGTAAATACATTGTGGTGAAAAATCCATTCATACCATATATTTTAAAAGAGATTATTCTTTTCACGCTTTCATAAACAATCAAAAGTGAGTTATATGAAAACCATGGGAAATTATAATTTTTAAAGAAAGTAAAAGATGGTGAAAATTAAATTTTAAAACATTTAATGATAGATAAAAACATCCATAATATAATTTTAATAATATGAATATGAGAGATAAGGATTCTCATCAGAAAAGAGAAAATAATGTTTATTTTTATTGTAAACATTTTCTCGATCATTTTTAGTACCAAAGGGTTAATAATGAAGTAGAAAAAAATGAAGACAATAGATATAAAAATAAGAGGATAAAATATATGTGGTCTTAAGTATAATTATCATATAATTTTACTCATTTTAAATCTATCTTATATAACCCCGAAAATAAATTGGATTGTAATCTAAACCCCTACTCCTTTTTTAACTTTTGATTCATAAACCCCTTGAAATAAATAGATTTAAATTGAACATTCAATACCATGAATATGAACATATTCATGGTATAATATATAAAAAGTTATAGTATATACACCATATAAACACAAAATGTTTCATAACATGAAACATGTCGTAATGAAATGAAATTGAGATAAAGAAACCTCACATCAAGTCCTGACATGCTATATACATTCCCTTAAAATTCAATATAATAAATTTATATTTATTATATATATATTCCATAAGAATATTTATACTTATATTATAATATATCATTAGATTATAATTTATAATTACTCATTTATTAACAATTCTTCAATAAAACTAATATTTGAGGGTCAATTATTTCATTTCCCATATATGAATACGTGGATGCATGCACAATTTTGTCCCATCTATGTGTCCTTTATCATGACAATCCTAGACAAAAAAGGTACAAGATATCTAGGGAATTCTTTACATGAAATATTGTATAAGTTTCACTCTCAAGTCCTCATATAGTCAAGATGATTAGCTATATAGAGTGTTTTAAAATTCCGGGATTCAAGCTACATAAATAATTATCAATGGGAATTATGATAACATAACTTCCTCTGAGATTATCTCGTTTTATTATGAATTTTATTTTGAAAAATATTGAGAAAATTATATTAGATATCCTAACTCTGATTCTATTTATTGATAAGGATATGAATTATTAAAACCTTTTTTCCTTATAGTAAACAAGAGGAAGGGAAAGGTGAAAAGCCCCAAGACTAGTAATAAGTCTAAGGAACCTTCAAAAAAACCTAACCAATAGGAGGAGGATCAAGGTGGTACTAAGTAAAAAAGATATAGAGTGTTTTTCATGTGGCAAGAAAGGCCACATGAAAAAGAAATACACCTTAGTGAAGGAGAAAGGGGAGGATTCAAGTGAAGTAATTACTGAATATAATCTTTATTTTTCTACGAATTGGGTACTAGATATAGCTTGTGGTTCATAGATTTGTATCCAAATATAAGAACAAAGTATATTTAGGGATGCTTCTAGATTTGAGATGGATCTTTAAGCTTCTAATATAGAATGACTGGTTGCACTGGCTATTGGATACTTCCATCTTATTTTTTTCAATGGGTTTAATTATTTTTTTAAAGAATTATTATTATGTTCTCAATGTTACAAAAAACATTATATATGTTTTTTGTTTATATGTGTATGTATTTATTTTCATGTTTCTAAATAAGAGTTGCTACTTTTATAAAGATATCAAATGTTATAGTACAGTATATTAGAATAATGATCTTTATGTATTGGAATAAAAAACCAAGAGTTTAAAATTGGTAACAAATCAAGTCCACATGACTCATATTACACCCACATATGGAATTACTATATTGGTCATGTAAATGAGAATAAATTGTCACAGATATATCAAAGTCAGTATTTATATTCTTTTGAACTAAAAACGTAGGTATATTTCACTCTTTTTTACAAGGTAAGATAACCAAGTTCATATTTAAAGAAAATGTTGAAAGGGCCTTAAATATTCTTGAATTAGTTTATACATGTGTGTATAGAAATTTTCTAGTTGAATACAAGAGTGGATACTCTTAATTCATAAATTTTACCAATTAATTTAGTAGATATGGACTTTTCTACTTCATGAGGTATAAATATTATTTCGTTTATATATTTAAATAGTTTAATAATCAAGTAGAGAATCAAATTAGTAAAAAGATAAATAAACTCTACTCAGACTAAGGTAGGTAATATCTTAAATAATATTTCATTGACTACTTAAGAGTATTTGGAGTATTATCACAACTTCGTCCTCTTTATACACAATAGTGTAATTGTGTAAGTGAAAAGAGGAAACACACCTTGTTGGATATAGTGTGGTTAATTATTAATCATTCAAGTATTACATTATCCTTTTTGGTATATTAATTATAAACTAAAGAGACCATACTAAACCAAGTTCTAACTAAAGTGGAAAATAAAAGCACATATGTGTTACAGTGTGGGAGGAAATCTATGTTGTCAAATTTACATGTGTGGGGATACAAATAATTTGTTAAGGTTTCTTATAGAAATAAAATTTAATCTTGATGAACAAAGTGTATCTTTATAGGATATCCTAAGGAAATAAGGGGAACATCTACAAAATAGATAGTGGGAGAAATATTAACTTTGATGAAGTTGAGGATCAAGATACATAGGATTTGGAACATGGAAAAGTTCCACAAAACACCACGAAATATGTTGTTATAGAGAAACATGTACTATAAAGAAGTTTCATAGAGGTTACAGAACTACAGAGATATGGTTATATTGTCACCAAGGATGGTGACTCATTACTAGTTGATAGTGTAAAACCTTTTTCATATAAGGAATTATTAAGTAGCATAGAAGTTAGAAGGTTACAAGAACACATGAATTATGATATGGATTCCCTATATCAAAACCAAGTTTAGATTTTGGTAGATCCTCTGGTGGATGTAAATATTATTGGTTGAAAATGGTATTTAAGAAGAAACTGGATATGGGTGATAAATTTAGTATCAATAAGAAAAGTATGGTTGTTAAAGGGTTTAAGAAATGTCATGGTAGAAGCTATTTTGAAACCTTTTCACCATTTTATATACTAAAATCCATATGAATTAAGATTTTCATAGTATCTTACCAATATTATTAAATTTATAAAATGGATGTGAAAATAGAATTCCTTAATAGGAATGACTACAAAACTGGGTTTATCCAGCGCTACGGATTTAACAACGCAATCTAAAAATGTTGTTAAAGACCCCATTGTCAATGCTAGAAAAAGCATTGATAAAGGGGCCCCTTTAACAATGATTTTTTAGCATTATTAAAGAGGGTATTTAACAACGCTAAAAAGCACTAATAAAGAACCCCCTTTATCAACCATTTTTTACTAATGCTGATAAAGGCCTCCCATTATCAACAATTGAAAAAAATGATGATAAAGGGGGTAATTATCAGCACTTTTTTAGAAGCACTGATAAATAACCCCCTCTATCAGCCCTTTTTAGTAGTGGAAATATAGGGTATATTTAAAAAAATCATTGAAAATAAGATAATGATATATAAATATATTTTTATAGATATAAATATAATATATATTTTTAAAATATGTTTTAGATAAGGTATATATGAATTTACACTTAATATAAAAGATATTTAGTGAAAATAGATTATAAAATAATTAAAAAATATATTTAATCAAAAAATTTATATTATTATCAAGTAATATTAATTTAATATCAATTATAAGATAAAATAAAATCATAAAATTATTAAAAGATCTAAAATAAGTAGAAAACTTAACTCAAACATCAAACAACAATATTTTTTGATCCAGGTGTTTTTTTGGGATCTACCACATATTAAATCGAGACATGAGACAATATATATGCTCCAAGTGACATAGATAAAGCTTTGTTACATTTTTCAAGACCCAAAAAGTCCTATGAGGCCACCAAAACTGAGTTTTCAGTCGGGGTACCCTATTTTTTAACATTAGATGGAATTTGAGCCCCATTTAAGGGGGTATTTTTTCCAGTTTTCAGTGGGGACCAAATTTATTTCTGGGGATTACATTTATATTGATATTATGGTTTTGAAATTTTAATTATTTTTACAATGTGGTTTTATTTATAATTAAATATATTCATATTTTTTTACATTTCCTTAAAATAAATAACTTGTATAAATTCACATATCAACATATTTAAATAGAAATTTATTTTCAAATATATAAAATAAATATTTATTATTAATTTTATGTAAAGTAAAAAATTATCCATTTTATTTACCTCATTAATATACATTCATATGTATATATAACTTTTATATATACATATTTATGTGTTAATAAACACACACACACACACACATATTAATATATATAAATGAATAATAGTATATAATATATTGAAATAAATATAATTATATATATATATATATCATTCATTTGAAAATATATAAAAATAAATATAAATGTCATTAAATATACATCAAAATACGCATGGCATAGTGGTAAAGAGCACTCATTCGCATAAGGGAGGTCCTCAGATTGAATCTAGGCATGAACAATTATTCAGTGTTTCCTTTTATCACTGAGAAAGGGAGGAGGGGTGCGTGATGGAGGATGGGTAGTGGATAGAACTGAGAAAGGGGGCTGTAAGTGCTAAGAAAGGGGGTCGAGGTCGTGAAATATTAATTTTTTTCCATATTTTTCAAAATTGTTTTCTTTAGCACTATTAAAAGATACCCTTTAACAGTGATGAAAAATATTTTTTAAGGGAACCCTTTAATAGTACTAAAAAACATAGTTAAAGGCACCCTTTAAGAGCACTATAAAAAAGTGATGATAAATGGTTCCTTTAAAAGCGCTTTTTTAGAACTCTTAAAGGGTGCCTTTAACAATTCTTTTTTAGCGCTGTTAAAGACCCCCTCCCCCCCACCCCCTTTAAACATTACTCACAATATCAATGCCTTTTAAGCACTGATAAAACCCTTTACTAGCACTCTTGAAGCCCTAATTTTTAGTAGTGAGGAACCTTGTAGAATATTTATTTACAAAACAATAATAAGGGCTAGTGAATATGAAATATTACAATAAGATATGAAAGTTGAAAAGATCCATTTATTCGTTAATGCAAGCATCTAGATCATGAAACTGTTTTTGGATGAATCTATAAAACAATTTGGTTCCATAAATAATTAATCTTATCTATGTATCTACAAGAGGATTGGTGGGCATGCAGTTATTTTCCTAGTAGTATAAGTTGTTGATATATTAATGATGAAAAATGAGATATTAGTCTGATAGTCTATTAAGACATGGTAAATAATTCTTATCCCTGAAGTAATTAAGTGAAGTATCCTAAATTATTGGGTTCAAGATCCATCATGATAGATCTAAGAGGCTATTTAGAATAATTGAGAGTATATATATTGACAAGATACTAAAGAGATTCAATAGATAGAAATCTATGAGGGTATTGTCTCCAGTGTCACATGGAACACATCTCTTTACAAAAATATATCCTCTAACATAAGAGGAGAGAGAGTGGATTTGTCATATTCTGTATGCTCTATTTATAGGATTTATCATGTATGTCATGTTATGTACCATGATTCATGTTGTATACTAATTAATCATGGTAGGAATATATCAAGAATACATGATAGAACCACATCGTACTGATGTTAAGAAAATACTGAAGTGTCTGAGGCATAATGAGGATATATTCCAAATTTATGGGGGATATAAGGAACTATTCATCAAGGGATATAAAAATGATAGGTTTTAGATAAACTATAATGATGTTAAATCACATTTGGGATATGTATTTTTCCTTAATAAAGGAACTCTGAGATGGAAAATTTTAAAGAAACCAGTGGTCACCAATTCTACAGTAGATTCCAAGTACATTACAACTTCTTATTTAGATAATGAACCAGTTTTTATAAACAACATCATACAAGTTCTTGATATGGTACCAAGTAGTAAAGATGCAATCACACTATATTGCGATAATACTATAGTGGTGTTCCTTACCATGGTTCCAAGGTCACATTAATGGATGAATCAGATAGTTCAAAAGTATCACCTCTTGGGGTATTATTTTCAAAGGGTTGAGGTCATAGTAAGAGTATTTTTTATGGAATATAGTGTTTTGGGTTAGTTGACTAATGCCTTATCTCAGTAGAATCATGAACATCATGTGAGATCTAGAAGACTCAAAGTTGTTAGCAGTTGTCTCTAGTGAAAGTGGGAGTCTATAAGATTTTTTCCCTATTAACAACTATCTTTGTACTTTTGATTGCTTTTATTAATGAATAAATGAATATTAATAAATATCATATCACATAATGGTTATTATTCTCTATATCATTAATATTGTAATTTCCTTAGATTATTTTCCCATCAAAAGGTCATTGAAATTCCTCACTATGATGATAACCTTTAAGTGATATGGAAATATTCATAAATATGTCCTATTGTTTGAATACATATATATGATGGGACAAAGATTATGTTTTAATATCTGGTTCTTGATGCTTGTAAGATGAAGAAACTTCTTCTCACAAAGTTTTCACTTTGTAATCTTCAATATAGGTTATTATGATAATAGACTCAAAAATATTAATTCCATGTTTTATTTTTCATTTGATATTCCTATTTGTGAATTTTTTTTATAGGTTCATGAAATCGGTATTATTAATAATGTATATCATAAATCATCTACTTTGATGTATTATCAAAAAAATATGTTGACATATGCTCACATTGAAGTATAATATGTTGGGTGAATCATAAGTGATTTGATGTTATTATATAGGTCAATAAAGGATTTATATTTTCCAAGACCATAAGATGATATCTCAAGACCATTGATTAAAATGGATTTATTTATTAAGTATATTTTCATAATGGTTTATCGATGAATTTATTTTAGAGTCATATAAAAATATTCAAGAATATATGCTGATGTCACAAATATAAAACATGTTTGATGAGATATTGAGAAAAACGGATTATATTACACACTAAGCTTTTGTATGAGGCCATTGTTGTTGCAATATTAACAGATTTCTCTATGGGTTCCTTGGCATGTTGTTTGATTCTAATCATAAAATTTGGGAAAGACCTCTTAATTCCAGTAATAAATAAGTATAGAGGGTCACACACTAAATGTATTCATAATCTTAGTTAAATTCTATTTCATTTCAATATAGAATAAATATTATTCTCTTGATTTAGGAATAAAAATTATTCTAGTCATTTTTATCAAAAAAAAATTAATTATTAGTTATTCCAGTTAAAAATGTACGTGGGTTTAATATTAATAAATATTTTTTTTCCAATTATTGAATATAATATTTATTCATTTTTTATTTATCTATCTTTTTATTTATTTATTTATTGAATCATATAATGATATTTATGTATTTAAACAAATATTTATTATTCAAGGTTCGATAAATTTCAAGGAGGATTGACAGGCTGAGTTAAGGGATCGGGTGGAAATGATATATTTATTTAATACCATTTTAATAAATATTGATTTATTTATTTGATAAGTGATATTTAAATATTCCATGACTTTTCACACATCGTGAAATATAATAGTATTATTATTATTATTATTCTTGGAGTTTACTTAAAATAGAGGTGTTAGTTAATGATCTATGTGCAATAATTAATTCTCTAAACCTATTTATATAACCCAACTTATATCATTTTTATGGTTAAGATAATTGTTTTTCATTGAATACTATCTAATAAAATTATCTCAAGAAAAAATATAATTCTCTCCAGAATGCTCTCAAGAATTATAGACTTCCATCCTTCTCATCCTTCTCAAGATCAAGAGAAAAAGATAGAATTATTCATACCTGAAATAATTCTCATTGTGATCAATGGTTAGTAGTGCACGATGATCAAAACCCTTATGCTAGCACCCGGAGTTCCATCAGTTACGATTCAAGGTTCTTAGATCATGTTTTTATGTATCTATAAAAATCCTGCTATGGATTTTTTATCACAATGATGGTATGACAAAAAGTTCAAACGCATTCTTCAACAAAGAAAGAATTATCAAGATAAGTAAATTTTTTTATTAATTAATTATAAATTATTTTTTAAAATATTTTTTCTATTGATATTCATAGTTACATTCTTGCAATTCTGAGATTTTATATGAAGATTCCAATAAAAATAATTGTTGGTCCTAGGACCAACCAATTTTGATGCACCCCAGAACCTTAAGCCATATCATTACTTTTTATAATTTTTTTTATTTTCGAATTGTCCCTTACTAATTATTTTCCCTTTTTTTATTTTATTTTTAAAACTTTCATTCAGACCCCCCATATTCTTCTCATGTTTCGGTAAGCGAAATCCACTGACCCTAATGATGGTGGAATGTACGATTGGGGCATTTGTAGTAGGAAGACATCATAAAAGAAATGATCCTTGATGGAATGATGATAGAATAAATTTTATATTGTATAAGGTTTTGTTGTGTTGTGACCATGGATGTCACACTATGATGTAGTGTTTTTTCAATTTTACCCTAGAATTTATGGTAATATCATTAAAAAATTCTCTATATTAAACCTTGACCACCCTTTCCAAATATAACATAATAATAGAAGGGTATTAATCTTACATAGATCCTATGAATATTTTATTTAATCCTACATGAGTTGGTTACTGATGTAATGGTTTTAACTATGTCGGAAAGGGGGAAGTTATGGCGTGAAAGAGTGGATTTCAGCATAAAGATGACAACAACAGTCACAGTCTACAATATGAAAAGTTTCTATTGCTACATGAAACTAGTAGGTTTGGTTTTATGGTGTGATATTATATCTCATGTCATTACTGCATTAAACTCTTGAGATAATTACATTGTATGATCCCTTGATAGGAATTTTTTGTATCCTTTCATCTATATGTTATATTACAGTAAAGAGACAGCTTATCCTAGGAATTTTTTCAAATTGATCATGATGGTATGATTAGTTAAACCACTTTTGGCCATTCACATTGGGATTATGGTGGTTTTGAAATTTATCTTCATTGGGATAATAACAAGGATCATGTTTAATGAGTAAATAATTCCCTAGGGTTTGATAATCCCTAAGTTGTGTGTTGATGATAGGGAATGGGACCCCTGTAGGGTTTTAGAGCCTCACACTCCCCCACATTCATGGGATGAGGGTCCTATTTTTTTTGTTCATGGATTCAGTACTCCCTTACACCAAACAAGGTGTGGGTCCTCCAAAATGTTAACAGAGTTTGGTACTCCCCTGATCAATGTTCCAAGAATCATTGGGGAACATGTCCTTTATTTATGAAATCAGTTACTCCCTTGTTTGTTAAATGTATTCGATGACGAGTGGGTCCTCCATTAGGGGTTTGATAATACCTTGATCAACTCATATACTTTAGTGAGGTGAAGGTCCCCCATTACATTATCTATGAAATAGATGGATTTCTATATGGATGGGTAGTTATGATAGTTGGTAAAAACCTCCCTTAATTGGAAAGTATTCTTAGACAAAGTTGTGGTTCCCTAATGTGGATTTTGAGTAGTGAAACAATATTTATGGGTAGTTAGCTGTGTTATTCCATGGGATGACATGAATATTATTGTGAGGGGTAGATCCTCTACTATAATTTATTGTTTTTTCATGGAAAGGTTAGATAATGTGGATGTTCCATGTTTTATGATGTCTTGAGAACCCTTTGGTTTCCCTTGAGTCATAAATTTCTTCTAGTATGTGGACTTCAGACTTGGTGAGTTTTAAATTTTCTCCAATCATCCATAATTTCTTGTGAGAAATGATACATTGTAAAGTTGTACTATGATGGAATGAACTCCCCTATATCCAGGGGACTTCTATTAGTAGATTATATCAATATTCTTTCTATAAGATTACTATCTTATTTTGGGGTTGGATCTAACCTGTTATTTTTTCCATTCTTAGTGGTTTTTGTGCTTCCTACTAAGTATGTTTATTCTCAAATTTATGAAGACTTTGTGGATACCCATGTTGTTTCTGTATAGATTTTATATGATTATGAAGATGGTATTAGTGGGTGTAGAGCTAGTGTGGCTTATTCGGAGATGGAACATGATGATGCCATGTGATTCTTAGTGAATCCTAGTGGTTCATGATGGTGGAAGTGATCATTGTAATTTTGTTTCAATCTAGGAGTACACATAGTAGTGATTGTATTCTCGATATCTCATGTCTATAATATTTGGAGACTTTTAAAGAAGTATATTCCTATGGTGGTTTCCTATATGAAAATGTATTTAACATCTATTGTATCTTAAGTTCAGTGTATATTGTTTAATTATTTGAATATATATATATATATACATTGTGGTATTGTTAGTTATTTTGTGCATTGGAGATATGTGTCTATTATAGGTTATTATAGGATAAGTCTTATCACCATGTGTAATTTTCCTAATCGGTGTTAGTCACTAGCCCATGGCCAATTTGAGGTAGGCTTAGGGTGGAGCACTTGGATTAGTCTACCCAGAACTCAAAAATGTCACTTGGGTCTTGAATTTGGTTACCAAACCAAGGATTCCAATGTTGGTGTGGCGGTTGGAGTATCATTTCATTAGGACTCTAATAACATGTTAGTCTACCCAGAACTCAAAAACAACAATTTCATGGTACAAGTAAGTTAGTACATATGTCATATAGTGTTCAAATATGATCTTTTATATCTTAAAAATGTGCGATCATCTACTTAAGATCTAATACTTTTGGGTTAATCATATAAAATGATGGATTCTACCTATATATAGGAAAATTGTGTGTAAAGGTAGGGTCATGAAAATCATGTTCTTGTATTTGGACCTCTCACCATAAATTAAGGAATGGTATGGAAAATATTCTAAGACTCGGTTGAGAGATATCAATGTTCCATGATCTAAGGTAGTCTCTATCCATTTTTATTCTTTGTAAATACTTTCTTAAAGATCCAATTAATTATATTTTACACTGAGTTATAAGAGAATACTTATAGGCCAAATATGTTATATTTGACCTGATAACATAAACCTCATGGGTTTATGAGGAAAGAATGATCATAGAGACATACAAGATTGTTTGGATTCTGAAACTCGTTTTTAAATTTGGTTTGAACTCTCATTAATTGGATTATTATTCTTGAATTAACCTCCCTATATTGCACTATAATTCGTTAGTGGATAGTTCTTCCCTCAAACTTAGAAAAGAACTTCTCTATCGGGGTTATAGTTTGAGTTCTTGTTCTAGAAAGAGTTTTATTTGAGTATTTCGTACCCTTTTTAGGGTATCAAGATCTTGTTCTAGAACACATCTAGGAATAAAGTCCTAACAAGGCATTCCATGGACATGTTACAGAATATAATTGTTTAAGATCAGCAGTTCACAAATATCTTCTGATGGGATATTTTTTAGATAGGTTTTTTCTTTGATAAACCATCACTTATATTAAAGTTCCCCAAGCTAGGTTTATTTATTAATTATTCTTGGAATAGATTCATCCTAGTTATGGGAGAAATTTATCACTTTCTATATAGATAATGAAAGAGGTGTCATGGATGGACCATCACATTGATGATAGTTTGTCGATCATATACCTTCTAATTATAGGCTCAATCGCATATCGATAAGATTTTTGATGTAATAATATGTTATGTAAAAGAAGTTGGATATGAAAAATGTATCAATCAAATACCACACTCACTGCTTCTAGTTGCATCCTTTCAGGGATAGGGTGTTTATAGTTAGATATATGGGGAGGTACACATGATAAATAGTTATGGTCAGAAATCAACGAGTGCAATTCATCAAATGATTTGTGTCCTATCTTCATAGAACCATATATTGGGTGGTGTTGGAATGAGCTACTATTACTACACCATATGTTTAAGAGTTGTAGATTCTTATGGAGGCCCAAACTGGACCTTTATCAGCTAAATAATTCCCACCAATGGTGATATCCTTTCACTCACCCCTTCAGGTGAAGTGAGTTTACCCTTAGTGGAGAAATAGGTATTTTATGAAATTATTTCATGATAGAGAAGAGTTATCATAGTTCCAGCATTTTTATCAATTGTTAACCATTTATAGTATCATGTGTGGTGGTATTTGAGTAAATGGGGAAAGGTTCACCTTCAATAGTGAGTAGGATTCCTTTATGTGTGGAAAGTAGATTAAACACTCAAGAAGTATTATATAGATACCAATTGGATAGTAAGAATGGATTTATACACTATGTTCATGGATGATATAATACACTTCTTGTGAATACATAGAAATGTTTGAATAATTTCAAATTGATTCCCATTGTTTTACCTCAATAGGATACATACTTATACATCGACTCAAATTATGGAGATGAAATTGAGGTGTTTCGAGTGGAATAATGGGAACCATTATTTTATTTATGGATGATATGGAACAAAACATTATTTGGTATGGTTCTTGAGAATCATATGTATCATTTGATGATTTTACAAAGTATTATTGTGAGATTACCATTTGTGTAATTAAATATTGTTTTGTGGGTTCTTAATTCATATAATAAGAGTTGGTTTTTATTAAATTGATTTTATGACTATTAATGAGATTAAAGTGGAATAGTGGTGTCATGGTTGCTGACACCCGTGGTAGGAATTTTATATTTGATTGATGGAAGATGTTATTGAACAACTATCCTTGAAGTAGATAATTCTTATTTTTAGAGGGAGACATTACCTACCTTCTGTCAATGGAAATGGCCTCCCACCCTTTCTTTGTGTGAGTGGAGCCATAATATTGATCTAAATTTAGTGATATCACATGACCAAATTATCACAGGTGATTGAACTAGAGGTTTTCCTAAATATGGGAATCAAATCACCCACCACCCCATGTGAATAGTAGTTTCCCTTAGTGTTCATATTAAATATTATGATAAATGTCCTAAGTGAGGACTTCCCTATTGGGTGAATATCCCCTAACATGGTATGTCTAGTGGATATTTGTAGAGTTTCCCATCATATGGAAACTCATGTTATGTAATGTAGGAATATATTTTCTTTGAATGTTGTTGTTTTTGGTCGTTTGAGTCTTGGAAAGTGTGATCTTGTGGTATGGAGTAGACATAGTAGGGTCATGTGAATGGTTAAGACCATCTACTTTGGATGGTGGTGTATTGGGTAGTTAGAGGAGGCTGGTTCCAATACTTGATGTTCTCATTACTAGCTTCCATAAGGTTGTGATAATAACACTACTAGGTGTTTTTAGCAATTTATTTGATCATGTTGAGAGGATTACATGAATATGTGATGTTCTCACTGATTCTTGAGGGGATATTTCATAAGAAGGGTGGGTTTTCCTTATACCTTGATCTAGAAACATTGGATTACATGTTAGACCCAAGTTGAGTTTTGGTTTCATTTCTTTTCAATAGATGTTACACGGTTGAAGTTGAGAAAAGGTAGAGTTTTGGTTTCCAGACACACCCCATCAAACTGACAAGGAAGATGTGCCAGATATAGAAAATTGGTTGTAAAACATAAAAGGAAACACAAAATATTGGACCCAGACCATCATTATAAAGAATCAGACTCATCCTATCAGCATGATTCAACAGATCCAGTCCATCGAAATGAGGCTTGTTTGGAAGTATAAAAGGTGTTGGATGACATAGGAAGTCATAAGACATTCCAATGTGAATATGACTATTCTTTTCTATTTATGGAGTTATCATATATCATGAATAATTCATGATACAAGCTGGATTTTTTGGAAGGTAAAAGAATACTATGTGAAGTATTATTGTCACTGATTATAGGTGAGAGGAAAACCAGACACAGAAGGATGTAGAAAATCATTATTAGAATGATCAGTGTGAAAATATTAGAAGGATGAAAGATTGATCTTGCTGAAGTAAATAAGTTACTATCAGTTGATCCATCATAATGGATTCTAACAGTGATTCATTTTATATTGTTGATATCCATTGTGTATCGGATGTAGAGTTTTATCAAAAGTGGAATGTTTAAGAAAGTTTGAATTGTATTTCAAATGGGTCAAGATTCATCAAACAATGCTTAACACTAATCCATCATATTGAAGTGATGACCAATCCATTAGACATATCCTAACACTAAAAAATTCATCGAATGCTAAACTGAACCTGACATGGGATCATTAGTCTATGGAATTTAAGAAAAGAAGAAATACATTGAAGATATTTTAGATGTACTGTCAAATAGGTTCTTGCTGCCAAAGTATTTTAGAAGGATTTTTGGAATCCTAAATAATGTTTTCAATGTTTGAACAAGTTTCTTTTTAGTTGATATAAAGCATCTATATGAGAATATTTTTAGTGTTTACAAGAGGTCATCATAATGAACAGTTTTTAGTTTTATATATTTATTCATTGGAATTAAGAATCATACTAAAGAGTTGGACTGAATAAAGTCAAATATGAAGACTTAAATGAATTATAAATTATGGATTTTCGAATTTAATTGAGCGGTGAAAGGAATTTATTTTCCCTATTTTTTCATTTTGGGTAGCCTATAAATGGAGATCATGGTACATTCATATGAAAGGTCTTGAATTGTTCATGTGTGATAGAGCTTGGACAATCGTGGAATATGTATTGAGTTTCCAATCGAAGTTATTTTTTTAGGTTTAAGATGAGGAAGATCCAAAGTAGTGAGGTTCAATCTAATCATCAGATCAAGTTACATCGGATGATGTTTCATCGGAGAGAGTCTATCCGAGTGAGACCATCATAGAGACATCCATTGGATCAAGGTTCATTTGATCAAGTTCCATCAGATAGATGAATTGTAAGTTTATAATTATGTTTCTAATAAATTAAATCATACGGAGCATAATTAGAATTGAATGAATGATAATTGGAAAGTGACCATCAGACATAGGTTATCGGATTGAGATTGATTGAAATGAATTTTTCTGAGGAAGTTTTCTGGATAGAGTTTCTAGAGAAATTTTTAATACTAAAATATTTCATATAGAATTATTGAAGTACTTAAAGATTATACATAGGTAAATTTTGATTGATATTACTTAAGGAGTAAGTGAATAACATTTTGAAGTGGATCAGAAAATAATAAGGAAAGTGAATCTTGTAACTGTTGATAGCTATCAGTTTCTGAAAAGGTTTGTTTGTACTGGGTTCTATAACCATCTGTGGGAAAACGGATACCAAAAAGGATATTTGGGGGGTATAACCAACTATAGTAGGAAAGTTTCTATTGGTATTGTATAATTTTTCACCATGTTTTCCTTTGTATTCCAAAACAAATATAGTGAAGAATCCATGTTGTTCTAACTGTACAACATGGAAATAAGTGGGTATTTGTATCGAACCATGTAAATATCATTTACTACCTTCACTTTAAAAAAACTTATTGGAAAGGTAAGGTTTAGAATTTATATTTGAGCAGATCAAAACTATAAAAAGCTTTAGTGGTTAATAAATTTTAATAAATATGTTAAGAAACTCTCTTATAAAATAAAACAGAACCACTAATTGACCCCCACCCCACCCCACCCCCTCTTAGTGGTCTCGATCCTATTTGGGAACAAAAATTGGTATTAGTTCTATATTCTCTATTAAGGATCCATCTTTGAGAATAGAGAATTTCAATTCAATGAGAAACATGGTTTTTCTTGTTTGCAATGGAACAAACTATCATAGTTGGAAGAATATGATGTTACCCTATCTTCTTTCACTTGGCCTTGAAGTTAGAGATACATTAATAGTGGGATTTACTCCCATAAATGTAGAACCAAAATGTTTTAAAAAAATTGAAATTCTTGAAACACTTAGTCTCTACATAATGATACTATTTTTAAGTAGATAGTTATAAACTAGTTGTTAAACAAAATTTTGTCTCTTCTATGATTTGAATTTCAAAAATCGGACTTCTACAGTTGTGATTAGTAAGTTATTTGGAGTCTGATAAAACAAATTATTTATTTTGGTTAATAGTTACATACCCTTACGAACATTATTATGAACCTTATGAATATTAAATCATATTATTATTTTATTTTATTAAGGTTATAAGATCCTGAGATCATGATTAATTTTTCAAGGTGATATAAAATAAATTATAGTTTTAAAATTTTTATTTTTTGAATGAATTATGATATTATTTAAAAATAAAATTAATCATATTTAGAAAATAATTTTAAAAAAATGGAGTTCATTTTTTAATTCTACACATCAAAAAAAAATTGGTGTTTTTTAGGATATTTTTGAGATAGTTGATTTTTTGGTGAATGGTAAAAGTACAGTTTTATGTTATTAGTATGTTTAATGATATCATAATGATGTAATAATATTGTAATAATTATGGTCGACTCTTGAGGATTAAAATATTATATGAAGTTTCTCAAGTGGCCAATACCATGGGAAAACACCATGGGTAAGTCCACGTTTTGGAAAATACCACTAAAAATAAAAACATCGTCTGCGATATGTCGATTTACCGACATCATGAATGATGTGTCTTCAATTTCATTTAATTCCTTCAAATATGGTTATAAAACCATTTTAATGGATGAATTATATTTTAAATTGTCTTATATGACCTCTCTTATGTTTTTTAATTAACTTATATTCACAATATTAGTGGTATTTGAGGAAATAAGTTTGTGATTATCAAAGAACCGCCAAAATGATCTAAACAAATATCACTAATGATTCATCCTCATAATATATTACCAAAATGTTTTATGAAGTAATTTAATATTATATAAATATACTAACACAATTTCATTATACTTCTTGATTTTATCTTCCATTTGACAAGAAAATTCTTCACGAACCGACCATGGAAACCATTTACAGAACGCACCTGAAACAATGTAAATAATAAAATATTATTAATTAATGGATGGAATGATGTTATAAAATGATCATATAAGGTGTTATAAATATCAATATTTTTATTTAAAATATTAATAAAACCCTTTTAACCATTATAAATGAGGTTTAAACATGTTTTATGTAAGAAGAACCTGAGGTAAGGGAATTCTTAACCTAGTTTCCATCCTTTTGGGTTAACCTTCTATTTCATTAATTATGTGGCACTAAGATTATTTTTGTAATAAATTTAATTAATATTATGTTTTATTTTGTGTATTTATATTGTATACACATATTCTTATCATTTTATAAATTCTCATTTCAATTATATGATATTTTTAACGGGCGTTTCTTTAAAAATATCTTTTAAAATTGTCTTTTACAAAATTAAAAAGCAATGTTTTTATTCAATTATTCATATTTTATGATTATGTTATGGTTATTTGGAATTTTTTATGATGAATTTTTGGACCTATATCTCCCTCAAATTCATTGGGTATATGTATGTTTGCAGTCGGTCATATAGTTACTCCAAGTGTAACTAAGATAGTTACTCCATAAAGTAGTCGTGAGGGTTACATTGTAAGGTAGTTGTGAGGGTTAAAAATCATAAGGTATCCATGAGGGTTATAATATAAGTAAGTAATTACCAAACACAACTTTATGGTTTTATATATTTTCCTTAATTTGTTATGTAAATTTCATGTTTCAAAAAGTATATATGGGTGAGAATTATGTCTTTGTGAAAATGATTCATATATTTTAAGAATTCATGGACTAATGGTTTTGTTCCTTCTTTTTATATCCCTTACTAAGATTTTTATGCTAATCCTATGTTTTTAAATGTTTTTCATAGGTTATAAGGATGTGTAAGATAAATAAGTATGTCAAGTTAAATTTTATGAAAAGTTTTCAAATAAATCATGTTGTTTTCTACTAAAAAAATTATGTTTTGGAAGAAATGGATATTGTTTTAATGGTACCTGTTTTTTATTCTTATGGGTTGATATGTATGAGTTTTTTCCTAAATTTATAAAAATCTAAATTTAATATATATTTGAGAATGTAAAGAAGTTAAATCTAGTTTAAATATCCAGATTGTGTTGTGTTTAATGTTGGGTCCTTATAATCAATGAAACTATTATAACAGTTGATGATAAGAGAAGTATTTAAGCTGATGGAAAATATTATAATTCTCTGTTGATGGCTATCATTGATAATGTTTATACAAATATTATAGGGTTTCCAATAGCTAAGATAATGTTGTGTAAGTTGAGAAGTATCTATGAAGGGAATGAGAAAGTTATGGAATCCATGTTACAAATCTAGAGAAGTAGATTTGAGGATTTCAAAATAGATTATGATGAATGTATTAATTGTTAATTTAAAATGTTAAATTAGATTGTGAGTAACATCCTAAGATTCAGTGAGAAGCTAGAAGATTCTACAATTACTAAGAAACTCATGAGAAATTTCTAGATAAATTTGATGCCAAATTTTTAGCTTTAGAATATCATAAAGATTTATCTTTTGATGAACTTAATCATGTTTTGGTGGCATATGAGATGAGAAAATCCACTAATTTTAAGAAAAAGGCTGACATAGAAATTTATTTCAAAGATTTTTTAAAAGGTAAAAACGAATATAAATAATTAGAAGAATAATAAAGGGATTTAGAAGAAATTGAAGAAGATAAATAATTCAATACAATTGTTTCCATCCTCACAAAGAAATAAAATAATGGGAAATGAAAAAGTAAAACAACCTGATATTGGAATTGTGAAGGTAGAGTACATTTTTCACATAATTTTCCAAGGAAAAATGTTAAGGATTATGATTTAGAAGAGGATGTTAAGAAATATCATAAAAAAAATTGGAAGAAATATAAGAAAATATTTACTTATGAAAAGAATAAGAAAAGATATCTAAGTAGAAGAAAGAAGGATGATCTCTCATCCAATAATAAATCTGATCATGAACTCAAGTTTATTATTCAAGTTTGAAATAGAAGTAAATATTCTAATGGTGATGATGGTGAATAGATTAAATAAATGGAATTGATTCTAAAAAAATTGTAAAAATAAATTAAAAATAATAATCAACTCAAGAAATAAATAAGAAAATTTTAGAAAAAATTTAAAGATGTATCTTTTGAGAATGATGATCAGATAAATAAATAAAAGAAAAATATCAATTTTATTATATCTTAGAATATTAATATTAGTGACCATGAAATTAAAATTAAATGATATGAATAAAGATCATTTATAAATGAGAACCTCAACATGAAAGAACCTATACTAGTTAAAGAAAATAAGTAGAATATGTTGAAGATAATTGAATCTGAAAAGATTATAGGAGTTCTGAAATTTAGTCTGCTGGAGAAAGAAGATGAGTTTTTTGAAACACAATCAATTATTATTAAAAAAACAAGTGAGATAAAAAATATTAGATAATACTTCACTAAGGTAATTTATGTTAAAGGTGAAACTTCTAAAGAAGGTGATAAGAAAGGTTTACAAAAGATGGTTTGTGAGAAAACATATTTCATCAAGAATGATGGGAATTCTTTAGGAAAGTATCCTCCTGGAAAAAAAATTGTTCCATGATTTTTGAATAAAAAACAACAACAATGTTCTAAACATGTTCATTATCAGTCTAAAAAATCAAGATTTAGATGTCACTATTGGTGTTATGGAGTTTTCAGACACATGGTTTATTCATGCGAGTATAAAATGTTTCTACCATGAAATTGGAATGAATCAAGGGGGATCTATGATATGAAAATAATATCAAAATTCTATAAAGTATTTTTGAAACCAAAAAAGAAAAATCATAAGGTGAAGAATTTTGATCCTCAACAAAGAAAAATGAGAAGATAATGAAAGTTGTGTATGTTAATAAAGTGGAGAAAAAAATAATACTGAGTTAAAAAGAAAGAGTGATTGGTTATTTGGAAAAAAAAAGTTGACATGGATATAGGATAATCAAAAAAATAAGATAAATAAAGGATGAATAAAAAGGTTTCTGAAGATGCGATCAAAGTTAATAAAAATATATCAACAGATTATAGTTTTGAAATTCTGAAAAGAATCAAGAGAAGTGAAAACAAAGGGGATTTTACTAAAAGGTGTTTGACTATCCTATCATAACAAGAGGAAGGAATGAAAGAGTTGTTAAAAACACACCATAATAAAAGGTTTAATAAAGATGAAATGAAGTTGAAATCCTTATCAAAAGAATATGAAGATAAAAATAAACTTGTAAAAAATATGATTAGGATGTAAGAATGGAAGAAAATACAAACAATGAAAAATATTAGAAGAAGAAAATGTCAAGATTAAGAGAGGACTCTCAGTTTGATAGATGATTTTGAGAAACTAATGAGGTTCCTCATTATTCCCAAAAAAATTATTCATTTGTTCTAACTTTCATGGAGTTTAAGGAGTTTAAATAATGAAGCTAATGTTGGGTGACTTACTATTCTTACAAAATAAAATGATGAGGTTAAAAATGAGTTTTTGGGAAAATGTTTTTATAAACCTAAGATTTTTGATATGTTTTTCAAGATGGGTGTATGTTATTATTATATTAACAAATCTTTTCAATAATTCCCCCAAAAATGATATTGTTGAAAGAATCACGTTAATGTATTACATAAAAGTTGTTTTATAGACAACATTGATAAACATGATTCTACATTCATGTTTTCGGCACCAGGTTTTCCCACGTAGACATAAAGTTGTTTAGTTAAAGGTGCTTTTTTAATAAAATATTTTGATACTTATGTTCTCTAAAATAAGAATTCTATGTTTTTGAGATGAAGAGTTCCCACCTTTAGAAATGAAACAATTTTTTAATAAAGGGGGAAACCTGACAAGATAGTCCCTTTGAATTTGATTGTCAATAAGAGGGTAGAATCGGAATATTTGAGAGATAAAGAATAGGGTGAGAAAGAAAAGAATAGTAAAAATATAAGGAGAATACATGTATGTAGGGGTAGAAGAAAAGGTGAGAAAAGAAAAATACAAGTTGTATTTTTTTAAAGTTGTTATTGAAAACAAACACAAAGGGGTAGATTGTTAGGCCCAAGTTGAGTTTTGGTTGTATTTTTTGTCAAAATATGATACATGGTTGAAGTTGAGAAAAGGTGTAGTTTTGGTTTCTATAAACACCCCATCGGATTGACATGGAAGATGCACCAGACATAGAAAATTAGTTACACAACACAAAAGGAAACACAGAACATTAGACCCAGGACATCGGTATAAGGAATTGGACTACACCCATCAGCATGAGACAACAGTTCCAAACCATCGGAATGAGGCTTGGTTGGAAATACATAAGGTGCTGGAAGACATGGGAAGTCATAATACTTTACAATGTGAATCTGATGATGCTTTTCCATTCATGGATTTCTCACAAATCAAGAAGTAGTGAGGATACAAGCTAGAGTTTGTGGAAGAGATGAGTATACGATGTGAAGTATTATGGATTCTAGTCATTGGTGTGAGAAACCCAAGACATATAAGGATATATAAAATCAGTATGAGATTCATATGTGTGATAATACCATAAGGCTATAATATTGATCTTGTTGAATTAAAGAAGTCACTTTTAACCAATACATCATAATAAATTATGACACCGATTCATTTTATATTATTATTATCCCTTATGTATCATATATAGAGTTTTATTAGAAGTATAATGCTTATTAAAGTTTCAATTGTGTTTCAAATGTGTCAAGATTCATCGAACAATACTTGACACTGATTCATTAGAGTGAAGCAAAGATCGATCCATCAGACACATCCTGTCACTGACAAAGACATCGGACTCTGAACATCATAGGACATAGGATCATTGGTCTTATGAATTGGGGAAAAGTAGAAATACTTTGAAAATAATTCAGATGTAATATAAAAGAGTTTCTTGGTGAAAAATTATTTTTCAAGGATGTTTTGAACACTAAATAATGTTCTCAATATTTTAACAAGTTCTTTTTAGTTGATATGAAGAATTTGTGTGAGAGGCCTTTTAGTGTTTACATGATTTCATCATAATGAGAAGCATTTAGTTTTTAATATGTCTTCATCTTAATGATGAATTGGACTGAAGAATCATACCTAAGAAATGTTTATAAACTTAAAGAATTATGAAATTTTTAAAATATTTGAGAAGATTCATGGATCTCATAGAATTATATAAAAGAGTTGAAGAGTCATATATGAAGCCTTAAATGAATGAGAAATTAGGTATTTGTGAATTTTATTAAGTGGTAAAAGAATTCATTTTCCCTAAATTTCCATTATGGGGTACCAATAAAAGGATAACATAGTACATTGATATGAGGGTGCTTAACTATTCATCTGCCCTGGAGATCTGATAATTATGGAACATTTATTATTTTCCATCCAAAGTTTTTTTTCATGTTAAATCTAAGGTAGATCCATCAGAGTGAGGTTCAATATGATAATCAAAGCAAGTTCCATTGGATGGAATTTCATCAAAGCGGGTCCATAGAAGTGATCCCGTATTAGTGATATCCATTAGAGAAAGGTTCATCGGACTGAGTTCCATCAGATGGGGGAATTCTCAGTTGGTGATTGAGTTTCCAATCATTAAATTATAATAAGAATAAGTAGAATTCGGAGTACAATTAGACAAAGGTTGTCGGACTGACTTTTGTTGCGGAAGTTTTCCATATAGAGTTTCTAGAAAATATTTCAAGACCAACAAATTAATTAGAAAATTTTTTAAGTTCTTGGAGAATGTACATATTTAAATTTTGATTAAACTTACTTGTGGAGGAAGTGAATAACTTTATGATGTGGATTAGAAAATAATAACCAAAGTGAAGCTTGTAACTACAGATACATACCAGTTCCTGAAAAGGATTTTGTGTGTGCTGGGGTGTATAACCATTTGTGGGAAAGTGGACACTAGAAATGATATTTTGTAGTATAACAAACTATATTATTAATTTTTCTATTGAGATTTTATAATTTTCTATTGTTTTTTCCTTTGTATTCCGAAAAGAAGATAGTGAAAGAATCCATGTTGGTGGGACTATCTAACATAGAAAGGAGTAGTTATTTATACCAAACCTTATAAATATTGTGTTTTTAATTCTCTTCAAAAAAAATTGTATGAAAGGTAAGGTTACTAATAATTATTTGATTGGATCTTAACGTTAACAAGTTTAATATTTCAATAAAGTTTTCTAAAGAACTTAAGAAACATTCTTATAAAAGAAAATGGAACCAATGATTCACCCCCATTAGTAACATCAATCCTATTTGGGAACAATAGTATACACTTTGGAAACATGATATGATGAAAATATAACATATACCTCAATAACATGCTATATCTCTTGTGTGGAATCTCCATGATGTTATTAGTAGTGGATTTAAACATGATTTGTGAAGTTTAGTCAAGGAATCAATTTATACCCTCAAATTATTTGTCTATTTATGATTTTGTGTAGGGTGGGTGGGATTATTTACCTTCTGAAGTTACCCCATAATTAGATTGGGTGTACAGTGAGTTCTAAATTTTGGAGCTGAGGAGATACATGTACATCCCATCACACATTATCGATTGGGGGGAGATGGACATTAAGAATGACACTACCCTCTTAGAGTACCCAGTGGAAATTGAATATCAATAGGAGAGGGACCTTTTATATCAGGTGAAACCTTTAGTGCGAGTGTTGTGGAATCATGGAAACCTCCAGGTGTACTCATGGGATCACAAGAGTAAGATGTGGTCTCAATACACTCACATTTTTGCGTAAGTTGTTCTTTTTGAGAAGAAAATCTATAAAGATGTGGAGGGTGTAATAACCCTTTTTTCTATTGAAACATTTATAAAATTTTGAGTTGCGATACTATTCGAGGTGTGGTGTTTTGTTTTGTACCATGATCATTTCCCTTACACAATGGTGTGTTGGGTTGAGACATGGATAGTTGTGGTGCTTTTAGATTAATATTACATAAGAGGTATTGTATCCTAGTGATGGTTATTACATTGTGGACATCATTTCAACATTTATAGTTAATTTTCAATAGAAAAAATTTCACTATAATATTCTTATTCACACCATAATGGGTGTCAGCCCACATGGAGGTAGAGAGAGTTGACTGATTTTTCTGGGGATTTATGAAGGGATTTCATCACATTGTAGGAGTAGGACCTTATATTGACTGAGGGACTTAGTGATGTGATAATATTTATTGGATCATAGTTTTTGGGATAGTTTTTAAGAATTGGTTCATGACATGGTGAGTTTATCCGTAAAGGAATCAACATGAGTTTTTATTATAAATAGCAGTTGAACCCTATCTCACCCAAATTTCCCTTTTCTCCCCTCGACCTCATAACATTTTGTGGTGTGTTTATAAATATTTAGATGTATTGGATGATCCTTTAACTAGATATTAATGGGGATTCAAAAGTGAATATTTGAGTGGTAGCAATGAGAAAGATCTTAGGTAAGACTCTTCTCTCATCTCATACTCTATTATCACATGACTGATTGTGAATATTTCTAGTTTTTTCCTTATTATATTACCTCTATAGATATCTATCATTCCATTTGATAATTTCCATTCTTTTGGAATCAAACTCTTATTGATTATTTCTCTATTTTTGATATATTTTTGTTGAAACTTTCTCTCAGACCCCTATTCTTCTCATTATTCAATTGAGTGGAGATATGATGCTGGAATATGGAATTTGTACATCTGTAGTGGAGAAATTTCATAGTGGAAATGATCATATATACAACTATTATAGAAATTAGTTTTTAATGTCTAGGGTAACATTTTTTCATGACAAGACATGTCACACCGTGTCGTTGGGTTTCATGGATTTCACCCAAGCCATTATGGTAGGATCATGCAGCAAATCTCTATGTTGTGTCATGTCCACCCCTTCCAAGTAGAATGTAAAAATGTAAGGGTTTTAATATTATATATAGTATTATATTATTAGATTTGATTCAACATGTGGGGTTTTATGGTGTATCGGTTCTAGATATGGTGTGAAAGAGGTAGCTATAGTGTGAACATGTTGATTGTGGTGAAGATAGGATGAAAATAGATTCTAGTTTTGATATAAGGAGTTTCTATTATAGAATTAAACTAGTGGGTTGCATGTTGTGTCATGAAATTATAGATTATTTTGTGATTGTATTGATCCCTTGAGATAAAGACCTTGAACAAACCCTTTTTGGTTTCATGGTATCATTTCATATATATGTTGGATTAGGGTAGGGAGATAGCATTTCCTGATAATTTTTTCACATAGACCATGATGATTCAATATTTTGGACCACCTAAGGTAGTTCATATCGGGTTTTGGGTAGGTTTGGACTTTAGATCCATAGGTATAATGATAGGTTTCATGTGTTAAGAGTAGAAAATTCCCCAGGATTTGATACAACCTAGGATACATGTTGATGATAGGTCATGGGTCCTCTTCAGTTTGGATGGGGAGTTAATACTCCCTCTCACATTCAAAGGCATGAGTCCTCAATAAGGTTAATTGATTTTAGTAAACCTTTTATAAATATTCCAAGAATCATCAAGTCATGGGCCCTTTATTTATATATTCAGGTACACCCTTGTTTAATGAACTTATTTGGTGAAGAGAAAGTCATCCATCAGGGGTTTGATACTCCCTTGACCAACTTGTATACTTTATTGAGATGCAAGTCCCCCATTACATTTTCTATGATACACTTGGATTTCAATATAGATGGGTAGTTATGATAGTACATAACAACACTCCCTTGACTGGAAAGTATTCTTGGACAAATTTAGGGTTCCCTAACGTGGGTTATAGAGCGGTGACACAACAGTTATGGACTATTAGTTATGGTATTACATGGGATGAAATGAATATTACAGTGAGGGTGTGTCCTCCATGATAATGTAGGGTGGTATCATGGAAATTATAGATAATATGGATGTTCTATGTCTAATGATGCCTCATAACCCCTTAGTTTCCTTTTAGTAATGTTCTTTAGCTAGGATATGGAATTCAAACTTGTTTAGTTTTCCATTTTATCCAAGAATCCCTAGTTTATCCTGATAACTTATCCATTGTGAATCTGGACTATGATGGGATGGACTCCCCTATGTCCAAGGGACTTCTAGTATTATATTACATCAAGATTATTTCAATATTTATAGTTACTATCTTGTTTTATAGTTTGATATTACCTTTTATTTTTTCATTATTATTGTTTTTGGTGGTTTCTACTAAGTATGTTTATTCTCAACCCTATAGATACTTTGTGCCTACACATGTTGTGTATGTACATATTTATTATGGTTTTAGAGATAGACTAGGTGGTTACAGAGCCAATGAAGCTTGTTCAGAGCTGGAACATGATGATTCCTAGTAATACTTAGTGAATATCAATGGTTAGTTATGGTGGTAGTGATCATTGTAGTTGGAGTTCAATCCAAGAGTATATGTAACATTGAGTTTCTTCTTAATATCTTATGTCTATAATATTTGGATACTTTCTAAGATTTATATTCTTTTGGTGGTTCCCTATATGGAAATGTATTTATCATATGTTTTTCTCATCAATTAATTTTATATTTTTTAATTGTTTATATATATATACACTATGGGTGTTATTTATTATTTTATGCACTAAATATGTGTGTCTATTGTAGGTTTTTATAGGATAAGTACTATCACAATGTGTAATGTTCTTAATTGGTGTTAGTCACTAGCCACTAGCCTATTAGAGGTGGGCTTGGGGTGGAAAACTCAGCTTACCACTGGCCCAAGTGAGGCCCTGGTTGGTCGGTTCTTGTCAGGGTGGTATCCAAGTGATAGATTCCTAAGGAAAGAGTTTGGAGAATGAATTCATGTGAAGACTGGTTTGGGAATTTGGGGTAATGATATCACATGGGTCTGGAGTTTGGTTACCAAACCAAGGATACCAATGTAGGTGTGGTAAATGTTGTATCCTTTCGCTAAGACTCTAATAACCTGTTAGTCTATCCATAACTGAAAAACATTGATTGGGGGTATAAGTAAGTCAGTAAATAAATCTTATAGTGTTAAATTATGATCTTTTATCTCTTAAAAATGTTAGATCATCCACATATTCTCTAATAATTGTGGGTTAATCCTATTTAATGATTGGTACTACCAATATATAGACAAATTGTGTGTACAGGTAGGGTCATGATAAGCATGTGAATGTAGTTGTACTTCTCCCCATCAATTAAGAATTGTTAGGACAAGTTTTTAAGACTCAGTTGAGATATATCAGCATCCCATGATCCAAGGTAATATATTACATTTAATTATTAGTGATAATTTCTTATAGATCCAATGGTTGTTTCCACTAAGCTTGAATAGAATACTTGTAGGCCAAATATTATTTATATGACTTAATGGTCACTACTACAAAACCCACCAATATAAGCGGTGGAATTTATCAGTGCTCAAACAATTTTGCTGATAAAGTCCATCATTATCAACGCTAAAATAAGCACTGATAAAGGAATCCCTTTATCAATTCTAAAAAAGTGCAGATAAAATTCACCCTTTATCAGTGATTATTTTTTAGCGTTGATAAAAGGCAACCTTTATTGGTGCTTTGTTTTAGTGCTGATAAAGGAAACCTATATTAATGCTTTTTTATGGCACTGATAAGATGTATCCTTTATCAGCGCTTCTTTAGGGCTAATAAAAATTTCCATTCATCAGTGTTTTTTTAGTGCTAATAAAGGTCCAAAATAAAATGAAAAATTAAACAAATAAAAATAAAATGATTAAATTAATAAAAATATAAAACATTTTATTAATTAAATAATTATTTATAAAAATGAATTAATTTCATATACATATATATAGATTATAAATATTAATAAATATTATATATTAAATATAGATATAAAAAATGAATTAGTATAATATATATATAATGTTAGTTAAAGATATATTAAGGTATTATTCATTTTTAATGTTGTTTGATTTTCAATTTAACCTATATTAAACATCGTGTGTTGCATTTATTTCACACACACACACACACACATGTATATATATGTGTGTGTGTGTGGTAATTCCTTTATATACAAAAACACACACACACAAAAAGATTACACAATATATAGAAACACATACACCTAATATTTATATAATTTATTCAAATTTTATTATATTTTAGAATGGAATTATTAAAAGATATATTTATATATATTATGTTTTTAATTCGTCAATTTTATTTATTTATTTTTAATATATTACAGTTAGGATATTCATTTTTAATTTTTTTAATTTTTTATTTTATTTTGGAATTTGATTTTTTTTATTTATATATATATATATTTATTTACTATGCTTTAGTATTTTCAATTTGTATTCATCCACCTCAATATATATATATATATATATATCCATATAATTTTGTAACTTATATTTAATTAATAAAACTTATCGATTTTTTCAAAAAAATTTAAAGTGTACTCATTTTGAATTATTCAATTTCAATAATTTTTCAAATTCATGCATTTAGGATTATATATCCATTAATAATGTTAAAAATATATTTGTAAATAAATATTTATAAATAAATAAATATAAAAATTTATATTTACAATATTAATAATTATTATAAATAAATAATTATAATAAATAAATAATTATAATAAATAAATAATTATAATAAATAAATAATTATTATATTAAAATAAGTATATATATAATTATAAATAAATAATTATATTAATTTAAATATGTATAAATTTATAATATAGTTATTTAAATAATTATAATTACAAAACTTTAACGGTGCTTTTTTATCACTGATAAAGATCAATCCTTATCAACGCTAATAAAGCGTTGTTAAAAGACATATTTATCAGTGCCAAAATGTTAGCACTTATAAATATTTCTTCTATCATTAATTTTTTAGCACTGATAAAGTTAGATATTTATTAGTGCTAAAAAATAAATTCTCCTTTTATTAGCTCAAGTAAATTTAGCACTGATTAAAGAGATATTTGTCATCTCTTTTCTAAAAGCGTGGTTAAAAGTGTCTACGGTCTATTTAAAAAACTCGGGTTATGACTCAGTCACTCGTGGTTCTCAAATTCTCACAGAACCTGTCTGCTATCAGTGCAACTCCTCTATGTTCCCTCATATTAATCAATTATTTCCTACTTTTCCACTATCATTGTTTGATGTTTTGGTTTCCTTGTTTTTTTGTTTCCATCTTGTTCTTAAACTTGAAGAACCCTACATATCTTCTCATCACTATTGAAAGACAACGAGTGTAGTTCTATTTATTCTTATCCTTTCATATGTATTTGAGTGTCCAAACCATTTGTCCCTAGAGACTCACATAGATGGATTGCTCTACTCTCAATATTAACAAGTATACCTCTCATCCCCCTCGGTTTTCTCTTCATTTGATTAATATAGGGTTCCAATATCTAGGTAGTTTCTTAAATTTAATTCATATTATATACAAGATTATATATTCGAATGTCTTAATTATGAGGGTTTTTAAGGATTAAGGGATACTAATTTGTGGCCCTCATTTATAGGTGATGAACATATAGGGACCAAGGTAAGTGTAAAAATCATTAAATTATGTTTTTTAGATTTTAGTTATTCATGTAAATTTTTAAACCGCAAAAGGGGTTATTTAGATTTATGATTTTGATGAATAATTTGTTATTGAATTCAAAAAAATATTGAATTAATTAATCACGTTCCAAAAATTATTTTAGTGTTGCATGTTGTGAGAGATGGTTTTTATTGACTCAAGATTACTATTAATATTTTACCAGTTATGGAGTATGATTAAAGTTTCATCATAGAATATGATTGATTTGCAGGGATACCTCTCTCCAATATTATATTTTACAACTGAATATATCATTATCATACATAAAATAGGAAGTTCTTAGAGGTAATTCTAGATCTACTTCAAGCTATGGGGTATACTTTTCAATGAAGGGAAGTATCTATGGTTACTATCTATGATTTTATGGTAATTTATCATAATAATAAATTTAGGATTGCATTGAATAGATTCATTTCATTTATAAGAGTATAAAAATTCTAGATCAATACTGATCATAATTTGAAAAGTTTACCCTTTAAAGGGATGAATGTTATTAGAGGGTTCTTATGGTGGATTTAACAAATATCTAAAATTGGAAGGTGAGGAATCCTTTAGTAGACAGTAGTTTTGTCTAATATAGGTGGGGTGAGATTCATTTCTATAAGACCATTGGAGTGGAGGTATTCCAATTCCTCTTCAATTGAGGAGACTTTTTGAGTGATTCCATTAGTATAGATTCCTAGGACATTTTAATCCTTATATGCTTGATTTTCTTCCATATCTTGATGATGGATTGGACTCCCTCTTTCAAACTAGCTTTCGTCCCATAATAGTGGTTCCAAAGTTCGTTGATTACATACCTTCTGAACAATGATGGCAGGAAGGATAGTTTGAATGATGAAATGAGTAGCTCAAATCCATCATCAAGATATGTAAGAATATCAAGTGTATGAGGATAGATTAAATAAAGGTAGTTAAGGTTAGTTATACTATAGTATTTAATTATTATATCCCTTCTCAAGATAGTAACAATTTTCAAAAAATATGGATGCAATTTTGGAATTTTATGCATGGAGTGTATTTAGTTGTTGTTATTCAAGAGAAATTAAATGTTTGACTACTCATGCAGACAATGTCTTCTGAACATGATGATGTTTCTATTCCTGATCAAGAATAAATTTTTAATGATGAAACTATAGAATTTTTAGGGGATCAAAAACATGTTGAGGAAAAAAATAAAAAAAACAAGAATGACTCCACACTATAATTTTGAATAAAATTATTAAAGAAATAATTTAGGGTATAAATTTTGAGGTTGGTTGGAATCAACATGGCCACCCTATTGACTCCAACAAGTCAACATTCATCAGTTATATTGGGATCACAATGAGGATAAATGTGTCGATTGATATTGAATCATGGCTCCACATCCAACTTGTAATGAAGTAAATCCTTTGGAGAGATATAATGGTAATGTTACAATACACTATCACTATTTTACAGAAATTTTATATATTGAAACTTGATTTAGTTTTCATTATTCCTTGTAGACTTTCTTTATTTTAGAATATTTCCATAAGAAAATTGTCTATGTGGACACTGGGAAATCCCATAGAGGATTACAGAATCTTCTTAAAAAGTTATATCTTAGGGATGCTAAGAGGAAAATAAAGCCCCACCCCCACTTTTTAATGCACACATTATAAAGCAGGAAAAATCGAATACTTTCAATAATCATCGTAATGAGAAAAAAAATTAGGTTTATTGTGATCGATAATATATTATTTGACATTATTTATTTTATCCAACTTGATTCAAAATTGTTAATTTATGAAACAACAAAAGAGTGTTGAAAATAAAGAACGTGCATTAAAAACAGCGTACCCTTGTCGTAAAGTAAGGATGGAATATGCTTCATTAGAGAAGAAATTGGTATGTATTTTAAATCAATAATAAAAGTTTAATTATGTGATATGAAAAAAAATATTTTCCTTTTTTTTAAATGTATATTGATGAATCAAAATTTGAAGCCACATCCATCCCATGTCTTGTGTTATGGAAAGAGTCTCATGTAAATAAGGATGGTATATTAGTTGATGAAAACACAAAACTAGTATGGGAAGCATGTGTAAGTATGACATAATTATAATTCATTATTATTTATAACAATATTACATAAAATAAATATGTTCATATTTTTTTATATGGTTTAGACACAAGAATTGGCAATGACTGTACCAGAAGAAAAGTGACTTTTAGTAGCTTTGAAGTGGCTTGAATAATGTAGTCGCATTAGAGGATTAGGTATTGGAGTCTCTCTTAGAAAATATTTTTGAGAAGATAAACCCACATGAAGATAGATATAATATAATGAGATGAATACAGACACAAATAGACTTACTATAAGATATTTTTTTGTGGTTTGGTTTGGCAGACCAATGTATAAGAAAATCTCAAAATGAACTGGCAGTGGAGAAAATATCCACACATGATCCAAATGATCCCACTAGCTTTGAGGCTAGTCATTCCCCCAAAAACTTACTCTGGGTAATCAATTTTTTCATTAATATCTCTCCAAAATTTGAATAAAACAACTTATGATAACTTTATATTACAAAAATTCTATAGGGTGTAGTTGTATGTGATTTTTATCTGTCAACACCCACGTATCATTGTGTTGTAAGGGGTAAAATGTATAATATCTCGGGAGACATACTACAAAATCAACCCCTCCCAAAAGATCACATGAGAGCGGGGATTAAGGTAGCTTATAATTCAACTACTTAGTTCCTTGTTCCACTTGATGATCCAGATATCACAATGGTCCAAGCTTCTATTGGATCTTTCATAGCATGGTTGTCTAATCTTATAAAGATACATGAGGTATGTATTTAACATATTTTTTCATATGAAAAATATGTAACAGTTGATGATAAAAGGTCTAAAGTGAGGTATGATATTACAGATGGATAAAGTCATGTATAAACGAAAGGTCGAATCAAGAAAATATACTGAATCAATCAAGAAAACAAAACAAAATTTTGAGATTACCCTCTCTCTGCCAGTTTCAGAGAAACATTTATTAACATTAAAACATCATTAAGATACCAAATTTAAAGATAAAACTATGACTTACATTCACTATGAAGAAGAAATATTTGGATTTTCATTATGGATGGAATTGTTCTCGAGACTCTAAATGAGATTATCAAGCATAAATGGTTGGGAGTCTCAGTTGTGAATACACACATAAGGTACATTTTCATAATAAGTCTATCCAAATAGCAAGATAAATATGTTTATTAAATTTAATATCTATTCATATTTTTATGGGTGTTTACATTACAACTATATAAAGGGAATATCTCCCAATTCATGATTTGGATTCATTAATCCCGGTATTTTTTATACAGTAGAAATTACTTTGGATAAGGAAGAAATAGATAAGAAAAGAGATGAGTTACTTCGAGAATTTAATAAAAAGGTATGAGATGGCAGGCTCTTTTTGATTCCTACAATGAAAGGTTAAAACTCCATGATCTAATCACATCAAATATATTTTTTATTTTTTCATTACATAATTGTTTTTGTTTTTTTAGGAAGTACTGGATGATGATAGTAGTCAACATAGACACCCCAACTATTTATTTTTTTTTGGATTCAATGCATGTAATTCCAACCAACCGACCACACATGATGTGTATTGTGAATATTTAATACACTATAATCAACATTTTATAGATAAACTTTGGTTTATATGTTTATTATGGGTTTTAACGATAATGTTTTTATGATAGGTTGGTCTCTAAATACAGGCTAAATCATGACATGAGGTCGGCATCTAAAAATCTAAATCTTGTGGGTTATTATAAATGGAAATAAATTAAGGTATATATAGAAATATTTAACTATCAAAACATTTCAAGAAAATTTAATTATTTTGTTCAATATTTCTATAGTGTTTGAAATAAGTTAATGAAATCAATTATGGATATTATATTTTTAAATATATGAGAGAAATCATAAAACATGAAAAAATTAGCATCCCCCTACAGGTAATTTATAAAGTTAATTAAAATTTCCATAAATATATTTCATAATCATTTATTTTTTTATAGTACTATCAAGATTTCCAATAAAATATTTATTCAAAAGAAGAAATCAATTTTTTTATAGATGAGTGGGTGGCGTAATTTTTGTCATAATTTATTTTGACAAAACAATTAGGTGATTACATTCTATGTTTGTGATATAGTACGAGTTATAACCATAAAAAAATATTTGGGGAGTGAAGAATTAATGTCATAAAGCTTATATATTATTCTTCATCTCTTTCTCAAGGAGAAGATTAATGGAGGAAAAAAAAATTTAGAAGCGCTGAACTACAAATAATAAAATTGTTTGGAAATGCGGAAGTGGAGGTGGAGGTGGAGGTGGAGGCAAAGGAAGAGACGAAGGAGGAGGAAAAGGTGGAGGTAAAGTCGGAGTCAAAGATCAGTGTGGAGGAGGATGCAGAGGTGAAGACCGAGGTGGAGACTGAGGTGGAGGAGGATAAGAAGTGATATCTTGAAAACAATAAAGATTTTGGTCAATGAAGTAGAATAAGGATCATATCAGTGATTGTGTTTGAGAAATTTTTTTTAGAAGTGCACACAACACTTTTCACTTGAGATTAGATCCATTGTGTGTCTTTCCAGTTTAAAATGACATTTTAGTAAAAAATACATGTGGCATACTCAAAACTGAAAACACACATTCATATTATTTTGGTGCATTAGGAAAATGATACATATGTCATTTTTGACGTGAAGGGATTATTTTCACCTCAATCAGATGCACGGTGTGACTAGTATGACTCCAAGTGCGTCTTTTTTATTCAAAAGTGACATTCATTTTAATAAATAAAAAACAACTGAAAAACTCAAAACTGAGAAAATACATTCTGATTATTTTGATACTTTAGGAAATTAATGCATGAGTCATTTGGGATATTTATCATTCATCTGAACCTCAATCTGACGTACAGTGTGACCGGTAAGACTCCAAGTGCATCTTTTTTATTCAAAAATGACATTAATATTTATCAAAAAAACAAATGACATACTCAAAACTGATAAAACACATTCATATTTCTTCAGTACTTTATTAAAATGATCCATATGTCATTTTTGACGTGTAGGGATTTGTCGCACCTCAATCTGACATACAATGTGACCGGTATGACTCTAAGTGTGTCTTTTTTTATTCAAAAGTGGCCTTCATTTTAATCAAAAAAATAAATGACATAATCCAAAATGAGAAATTGCATTTTTGTTGTTTTGATACTTTTGAACAATGATCCATGAGTTATTTCGTATGTGTAGCATTTAGTTGTACCTCAATCCGACGCGCGGTGCGACCGATATGTCTCCAAGTGCGTTTTTTATTGAAAACTCGTATTAATTTTAAATAAAAAAAACCGACATACTCAAAACCGATCATACCCATTCATATTTTTTTGGTACTTTAGTATAACGATCCATACATAATTTGTGATGTAGGGATCAGACACACCTCAATCTGATGCATGGTGTGACCAGTATGACTCCAAGTGCATCATTTTTATTCAAAAGTGACCTTCATTTTAATCAAATAAAAACATATGACATACTCAAAACCAATAAAACACATTCTGATTATTTTGATACTTTAGGAAAACAATCCATGAGTCATTTGGGACATGTATCATTCTATTTCACCTTAATTTGGCACACGGTGTGACCTCTATGACTCCAAGTGCATCTCTTTTATTCAAAACTGACATTAATGTCAAACCAATAAAACACATTCATATTGTATTTTACTTTATTAAAATGATCTATACGCCATTTATGATGCGTAGGAATCAGATGTACCTCAATCTGACACACGGTGGGATTGGCATTAATCCAAGTGCGCCATTTTCATTCAAAAGTGAAATTCATTTTAATAAAAAAACAACTAACATACTCAAAACCGAGAAAACAAATTCCGATTGTTTTGATGCCTTATAAAAATTATCCATGCTTTATTTAGGATGTGTATCATTCAATCACACCTTATTCCAATGCACGGTGTGACTGGTATGTCTCTAAGTGAATCTTTTCTATTCAAAACTAACATTAATGTTAATAAAAACAATTGACCTACTCAAAACCAAGAAAAACATTCAGATTGTTTGAGTACTTTAGGAAAATGATCCATATGTCATTTGTGATGTGTAATGATTACAAGCCCCTCAATCCAACCCACGGTGTGACCGGTATTAATTCTAGCATGTATTTTTCTTCGAAAGTGACATTCATTTTAATCAAAAAAACAACTCACATACTCAAAAATGAGAAAATGCAATCTGATTGTTTTGATACTTTATTAAATTTATCCATGATTCATTTGGTATATGTATAATTTAGTCGCACCTCAATATGATAGACGGTTTGACTAGTATGACTTCAAGTACGTATTTTTAATTCAAAACTGGAATTAATGTTAATCAAATAAAACAACTAACATACTCAAAACCAAGAAAATTCATTCAGATTATTTTGTAAATTTAGGAAAATTATCTATACGTCATTTACGACGTGTAGGGACCAGCCACACCTCAATCTGATGCATGGTTTAACTAGAATTACTCCAAGTGCATCTTTTTTATTCAAAAGTGACATTCATTTTAAACAAAAAAACAACTGACATACTCTATAATAGTGTTTTACTTTTATTGTATTTATGTTAGAAATTTTATTTCATTTAAATTCAATATTTGTATCTTATTTTGGTTGTTTTTGTTATTGTTTCCACTGATGTAGTGTGTTGCAGCACACTGCACCTGTTTATGGTTATGTAGTGTGATGCTACATCACACTGTATAATTCACCTTTATCAGTTCTATTAACTATTCTAATAAATTTTCCCTTTATTATCACTTTTATAAGCACTGATAGATAAATTTTGTCTATATTAGCACATTAAAAAGCGCTGATAAATCACACTTTTATCAGTTCCTTTTAAAGTGATGATAATTGTTCTGTTAATCAGTGCTAAATTAAAGTGATGGTAAATAGGGTCTTTTATCAGTGCTTTGAAAGTTGTTTATAAATAGTACCTTTATCATCACTTTTATATACACTGTTAAATCTTCCTTTTATGAGTGCTTTTTTATCACTGATAAAATTCATGTAATTTTAACCATGTTAAGGTCATCAATGCATCTATGGCATTGATAAAAGCCGATTCTAGCTTTGTTAAAACATATTTTGTAATAGTTAATGGAGGCCTCATGGGTTTTCAAGGAAAGACTAATCCTAGGGAGATAGAGAATTTTTTGGAGTTTCTAAATCATGTTTCTATCTATTTTAAACTATCATTAATTGGATGATGATTCTTCTCTTCAACATAGAAAATAACTACTTTACCATTATTGTAGTTTTATCTCTTGTTCAGGATAAAGTTTAATCTGAGGATTTTAGAACCTTTTTATGGTGTCAAGATCGTGTTAGAGTACACATTGAGGCCCAAAAGCCTCACGATGTGTTCCCTGGACATGTTTCACAATATGATTTTTTAAGATCAACAATTCAAGCTGGCCTTTTCATGGGAGATTTTTTAGATAGTTTTGTCCTTTCATAAACCATCACTTATATTGAAGTCCCTCAAGCTAGGTTTAGAAGTTGATTATTCTTAGAAGATGTGTACCCTAGATGTTGGACAAATTTATCACTTTTTCTATAGATAATGAAAGTGGTTTCATGGATGGACCTCCATGCTAAGGATAGTTTGGGGATTGTAGACCTCCTAATTGTAGGCCCAATCGCATATCGGAACGATGTTTGATGTAATAGTAGGTGATGTTAGATTAGTTAGAGATGAAAAATTTATCAATCCAATCCCAAACTCACCACTTATAACTGCTTATTTTCAATATTAGGGTGTTTATAGTTAGAATTATGGGGAGATACGCATGATGAATAATTTTGGTTAGGCATCAAAGGGTACAATTTAGAATATGATCCATGTCCTCTCTTCATAGAACCATGTACTGGATAGTGTTGGAATTAGAAACTCTTCCAACACCATATCTTTAAGATTTTGAGAATCAGATAGACCCCCCAACTAGACCTTTATCAGCTAGATAATTCCCAATGATGGTGATCGCCTATCACTCACCCCTCCAGGTGAAGTGAGTTTATCCTTGGTGGAGAAAGAGGTATTTCAAGATATTCCTTCATGGTAGAGAAGAGATATCATAGTACCAACATTGTTATGGACTAGTCACCCATTTCTAGTATCATGAGTTATTGTTGGTTGATTAAATGGGGCAGGGTTTACCTTCATAAGTGAGTAGGATTTCCTTAGGTGTGGAACATAGCAACAATGCTCAATTAATTTTATATAGCTACCCATTGGATAGTAAGTATGGATTTATACACTATTTTCATGGATAATAATACACTTACTAAGAATATGGAGGAATACATGAATGATTCCAAATATAGACCCATGGTTTTCTCTAATTGGGAGAACTACATATGCATCAAATCAAATTTTGGAGATTAAATTTAGGTGTTTCAAGTATAAAATTGACACCCTTATTGAGTTTATGGATCATATGGACCGAAACATTATTTGAGATGGTTCTTGATGAGGCTTTGTGTCATTTGATGATTTTACATTGTCTTATTGTGAGATTACCAGTTGGGTAGTGAAATACATTAGTGTGGGTTTTGGATTTATAGAGTAGCAGTTGGCCTTCATGAAATTGATATTGTGACAATTGATGAGTTAAAACTTGGATAGTGGTGTCATGGTTGTTGATGCCCATTGTAGGAATTTTATATATGAGTGATGTAAGATTTTAATGAACAATTATCCTTATATTAGATGATTCTTATTTGTTAAGGGATACATTTCCTACCATTGATCTATGGTAATGGCCTCACACCCTTTCTTTGTGTGAGTGGGGCCATAATTTTGATCTCAATTTCGCGATATCACATTACCAAATGCTCATAAGTGATGTACCTAAACGTTTTTTTCTAAATGTGGAGAGAACTTCACCAACCATTCCATATGAATAGTAATTTCCCTTGGTGTCCATATTAAATGTCATGATGGATTTCCTAAGTGAGGACTTATCTGGTGGGGGAATAGCCCCCAGTATGGTATTTGAAGTGGATATTTTTATAGGTTACCATCATATAGAAACTCTTTTTATAAAATGGAGGAATGAATTTTCTAGGAATATTGCGGTTATTGGTCGTTTGAGTCTTGGAAGGTGTGAACTCAGGGTCTAGATTGGAAATAGTAAAGCCATTTGAATAGTTAGGACCATCTACTTTGGAATTTGTAGGAATGGAGAACTATTGGGAAATGGTGTAATGTTGGGTAGTTAGAGTTGTCTAGTGTTATTTGTTAATTCACTTATCACTATCTTTCACAAGGTAGTGATTATAACAAAACTCGGTTATTTTTATCAATTGATATGATCCCATTGGGAGGGTCACATATGAATGTGAAGTTATAATTGATGTTTGAGGTGATAATTTAGAAGAATGGTGGTTTTTACTTTTACCTTGAGCAATTAACATCAGCGTATACACTGTGGCCGTATGATATAATAAAAATTTGACATAGACCCTAACAGTATTCTATCTCTCTGGTGTGTAATCTTTATGATGTGCTTAATAGTGGATTTCAAGATGGTTTGTGAAGTTTTAGTCAAGGAAGAAATCTACCTCGTCGCTTTAATAGTCTATTTATGATTTTATTTAGGGTTGGTGATCTTTCTTATAGCCTAGCATTAACCCCATAATTAGACTAGTTGAACAAAATATTCTAAATTTTGTAACTAAAGATATACATTTATGTCCCATCACACATCATCGATTGGGGTGAGCTGGACTTCAAGGATGATTGTATCTTCTTAGAGTACCTTGTGGCAATAGAGGATCAATAGGAGTGGACCCTTCAACAGCAGGTGATACCTTTGGTTTGAGTGTTTTTGAATAATGGAAACCTTCAATCAAGCTCATGTAATCACAAGAGTTGGATGTGGGCTCAATCAACACACTTTTTTTTAATTTCTTGTATTTGTGATGAAAATACTTTAAATTGGGGAGGGTGTAATGATCTAGAGTTTCTCTATTGAACCTTTTATAAATTTTTTGAGTTGAGAGACTCGTTGTGTTTTGTTGTTTTGTTTTTTACTGTGATCCTTGCCCTTACACAATGGTGTGTTGGGTTGAGCCATGAATTGTTGTGGTGCCTTAGGATTAATCTTACATAGGAGGTGTTATGTCATGTAAATGGGTTTTACATTATTTCCATAATTTCAAAATCTCTTGAAATTTTTTAATATAAAATATTTTATAATAATATTCTTTATACCACCATAATGGGGGTTATCCCATGTGGAGTTAGAGAGAGTTTACTGATTTTTCTAGGGAGTTGTGATGGGATTTGATCACATTGTGGGTTTATGATATTAGATTGCTTAAGGTCCTTTGTGAAGTGATATTTATCATTGAACCATGGTTTTTGGGATAGTTTTTAGGAATTAGAGCATAACATTGGGAGTCAATCCATAAAGGGTCTGACTCAAGGTTTCTTTATAAATGTGTTTGAACCCTTTATCACTCAAATTTTCCTTTTCTCCCCTCACCATCATAAATTTTGGTGGTGTGTTTCTAGTGCTCTAGATGTCTTGGATTATCCTTTAACCAAAGAAGAATGTGTGGGGATCCCTTAGGGATTCCAAAGTTAAGATTTGAGTGGCAGAAATGAACAAGATCTGAGGTAGGACTCTATTATCATATCATAATATATCATCACATGATTTACTATGAATATTTTAATTATTTTTTGTTTCTTTATGATATTACCTCTACAGATCCCTATAATTCCTTTTGAGAATTACCATTATTTTTTAATCAAATCCTTGTTTCTTATTTCTCTGTTTTTGATATTTTGATAATGAACCTCTCTCTCAGACCCCCTATTCTTCTCATTATTCGATTGAGTAGAGAAAATGGTACTTATGATGGTGGAATATGGAATTTTTGTATCGATAGTTGAGACACGGTGTGGAGGTAATGATCATAGATAGAACTATGATAGAAAAAAGTTTTTGATGTGTAGGTCACATTGGTTCATGATAATACATTTCACACCACACTGTAGGGTTTCATGAATTTCACCCTAGAATTTTGAGGTTCCCAAATATATAATTAAATCCTCAAGTCATGATCAAATTAGAAATTTATATGAAACCTAAACCACACTAACTACAAAGGTGTAATATAGTGGAAGTACAGGGTTGATCCCATAGAGAGTGGGGAACACAGTAGATGAATTACGACCAAAGGATAGGTCATCCCAATTTCAATTTTATTTTATTAAAATTATGATGAAATTTCAATAATAAAAAATCAATATGAATGATAAAAGGCATAAGAGAGACATTAGAATGTCAGTTTTAGGGAATATGAAAAGGATAATCCTAAATATAGCTTGAGATAGACCTATGGATTAGGCTACAAAGCAGTAAAAGGGTCACCAATTGGTTATAGTCAAACCAATTGGATCTACCTAAGCTGAAATTATACCTTGTTCTGGGTATATAGAAAAATCTAGGTTCATTATGCTTAGCTTCTATGGTATAAAGCGTCTAAGGCTAGTGTTTATAGATTGATCAACTCCAATTATGTCAGGTTCTTTCAATTGTGCCTCCCATGGTCAGGGATGTTCAAGATAATGTGATAAACATTTTTTTAACCTAATTAATAGTTATAAGATTAAAAAGTTTTATTTACATATTTATTGCATTAAAACATTCCCCTACTCTCGTCCCCTAACCCTAAGTGGATTAGTTGATCATCATTGGGTGATCGCCAATTATGAATAAAAAATAACACAAATCGAAGAGATTAGATGAAATAAAATGAAGATAAGGATAATGAATAAAATAAATATATTGGAATTAAACTATACAGAATTCAACATTACATTAAATAAAGAAAAGTAAAACAAAAAATCATAAGGAAAACCTATCTACGAAGAACGTCGGGTTGGAATCCTATAGAAGCCTCCCAATGGTTGAGCCTCATGCCTAGAATGGAATCCCAATACCTTTTTGAAAACCCATATTTAAAATACTGTTATTCATCCATGATTTTCCTTGGGTTAAATATATGTTTAATGGTTAATATAGTCATAACATAAAACTCTTGTCAAAGATACGTCAAAAAACACAATTTTTTGGGTCTGCCTGAATTATTCATATCTTATAATTTTTACATGAATTATAATGTTTGAGGCCAAACTTTGTACTACTTTCTTCACCTCACCTCGTGTACTGAGTACACTCCTTGTAATATTTTTACACCTTGTAATCTTTACATGACATGTAATATCAACTTCTAGTGTTGGAAGACTGAATTTTCTATGGTTCTTTAGTTTTGAGAATTTAAAATGTCATGTGATCATCAAACATCATGGAAAAACTTCTTTCATTAGAGATATTGAAATTTTAGACATTAATCTTTAATCGCATCTTCATAGTATTTTCATTGTCATTCTAATCCATGAAGTGGCTCGATGTGAGGTGCCTTTTTATTCCTTAATTTCTCTATTTTACATAATATGCTCGAAATGTAGGTTCTACATTAAAATAAAAAATATATCATAATTAGGGAAGCATGTCATATTAAATCAATTAATATCCAATTAAAACACATATAAAAAAACATCAAAATATTTATAAAAAATAGAGATATCACCTTTATAGTAGGATCCTGATGCAACTCTATATGTTATGTTATGACCAACCCTCCCCAGTGTAATGTAATAATAGAAGGACTTTAATATTATATAGAGGATGATATTTTATGAGTTAATTAAACATGAGGTGGTTCATGGTGTATCAGATCTATTTATAGTGTGAAATGGGTATCTACGCTATGAACATGTGGATTGTAGTGTGGAGATGATGACAACAGTTACTAGTTATGATATAAGCAGTTTATTTTGTGTCATAAGACCAATGAGATATGTGTTGTGTCCTAAAAGTATATTTCATGTTTTTATTGTATCAATCCCTAGAGAGAAAGACCTTGAAAGATCCCTTTGTGGTAGTTTATGTATAATTTCGTCTATATGATGGATTAGAGAAGGGAGATAGAATATCCTAAGCATTTTTTTCACACAGACCATGATGATGAAATCATTTAGAAGACTCTGGGTACTTCATATGTGGTTTTGGTTTGATTTGGAGTTTATATCCATAAGGGTAATGATAGGGTTTAGTCATCATTATTGCAGCATCCCCTGGGGTTCAATACACCCCTGGATGCATGTTGATGATAGGTCATGGGTCCCCCATAAGGTGTCATACTTTTACACTCCCAAAAATTCATGGAGTGTGGGTCCTCTACAATTTTGGTGTGGTTTCATTACTCCCTTGAACCTTCCAAGGCATGATTCCTCCAAAATGTTAATAGAGTTAATTACTCCCCTTATCAATGTTCCAAGAATCATCAAGTTGTGCGACCTATATTTATAGAGTCAGGTACTCCCTTGTTTAAGGAACTTATTTTTCAAGGAGAAGGTTCTCCATTATGGGTTTAATAATCCCTTGAATAACTTATATAATATAGTGAGGTTTAGTTCCTTTATTACATGTTTTATGAGATGTTTCAGATTCATCTTAGCTAGGAAGTTATGATAATAGGGAACAATACCCCCTTGTTTGATAACTATTCATGGAAAAATTGTGTGTTCCCCCAATGTGGCATCTGGAGTAGTGACCTGGTAGCTATAGATGTCTTGGTATGGTAATACCTTGGTTGAAATTAATACTATATAAAAGGGTGGGTCACCCATTATTCTTTAGGATGGTATCATGTAAAGTTTGGAGAGTGTAGATGTTCTAGGTATTATAATGACCCAAGAACCCCTTAGTTGCCTTAGATTTGTGACTTACGGCTGGGTCATTGACTTCAAACATGGTGAATTCTCTATTTTCTCCAAAAATCCCTTTTTTCTTATGAAAATAAATCTTTCATAAAGTTGTTTTGAGATGATATAGACTCCCATGTGTCCTGGATACTTCTAGTAATAAATCATGTCTTCTTCTTTCCATCTTTGAGGTTCCTCTCTTATTCTATAGTATGAGTTAAACTATTATTTTTTCTTTCTTTTTTTGATTATGGGGTATCTTACTGAATATATTTATACTCACTACTGCATGGGATTTGTTCCCACATATGTTGTTTTAGTGTAGAGATCATATGATTTGAAGATGATCTTGGTGGGATTGGAGCTGGTTAAACTTTTTTGGAGTTAAAGCATAGTGATTATTATTGATTCTTAGTGGATCTTGGTGGTTTGTGATGGTACTAGTGACCATTTGAGTTACAGTTCAATCCATGATTACACATAGTTAGAGGGGGTCCTTAGTATCTCAAGTTTTTTAGATTTGGAGACATTTTTAAATGTATAGTTCCTATGGTTATTGCCTATGCGGCTATGTTCTTATCATATATTATCACATGCATGAACTGTATACAATTCATTTGTTTATATATAAGTTTTTTGGGATATTCTGTACAATGGATATATTTTTCTACTGCATGTTGATATAGGATAATGAATCCCATCTAGTGTGATATTCCTACTCAGTTTTAGTCACCAACCTCTGGCCTATTGAAGGTGGTCTTGGGGTGGAACGCTCGGTTTACTGCCAACTTGGGAGAGGCCATGGTGAGAGTCATTATATCAATATAGGTGATACATATATATAGAAAATGTGTTATTACTATACCTAGGGGTCACTGAGAATCAAACACACTCATTTTTAGTATCCTCAAAAGGTTTTGGGGAATTCAAATACTCAAATCCTAGAGTATGATATATGAAAATCGAATGTTTGGTAGCTAAAATATTTTAATTTAAACACAATTAAGTCGAATTGAGGAAAAATACTAAATAGGGGATGGATTAGGGTGAGGTTTTGTAGTTAGTTCTGGGATACTTAATCCAAATATTAATACATATCCTAGGGTGAATAGTAATTTATAGGCATGTAGTTCTAGAAAAATTGAAAATATGTTATCATAGCATAGGATTAATAGAGTAAAAACATATGTGATTTTTTATCTCCTACATTGGGATGGTAGGAAGGATGGAATGAGATTGAAGTTTGAAACTGGTATAGAGATAGGATATTCTGATTTTAATACATATCCTATGAGGATAATAACCAAGCAACATTTAGTTCTCAAAAGGGTGAAATTTGTGAATTCCTAGTATATGTCCAATTTAGAATACTGAATGCATATTGGTAAACACATACACTATTAACTCTTACACATATATGGATATTGTTAAGGGTATTAGATTATATAGAATTAATCTTGATAATTTGTTTCAGGTCTTCTAAGATGGACCATAAACTTTATAGTTTAAGATCATGTGTTAATGAGCTCATGTAGTTTAGGGTCATGCGATAAGAACTATATATAGTCTAGTTTAGGGTCATGGGAAAAGGACCATATTTTTTTAGTTTAGAGTCATGAAAAAAGTAACATATATTATGTATTTTAAGGCTTTAGAGTAAGAACCTTGAACCTTACATGAATTTATGAAAAGTATTTCTTAAGAAACCTCAAATTGGTGGGAGGCTTGGTATTATATCTATTACCAACCACACCCATTAAAACACTTCCTAGAATAGTAAAGGAGATGGTAGTGACTCATGAGGCCCTCTTTAAATAGGCACTAGGTTGGTAACTAGTACCAAGGGAATCTGTCATGATAATGGGATTCATTTCCCTTTTTAATTATCAGGAGAAAGATAATTGGACACCAATCAACAACCAAGAATTCCAATCTATGGTATATTGATTCCCACAACCAAATTTCATTTCTATGTCATACATTTTCCAAAGACAAATAAATACATGTAATAATATAACTAAAGGCTTGATATCATATTATGACTCCACCCATGTTACGTGAACAGTAGCTCTAATCTTCCTCAAACTATCCTGTAAACACATAGAAAATGGTGGTGTAGTGAGCACAAAGAAGTACTCAATAAGATCATATTTCTATGAAATTGTATATTATAAGAAATATAATGTTGGGATAGACAGTTTTGAAAACATCGAATAAAGACAAGGGTGTATAAAAAAGCTAATAAGTGATGAAATACACACATATTGTTTATTTTAAATAATCACCTACAAATATCTTATCATACTAATGATTTATCACATGTAATAATAATAAATATTGATTCCTTAAGATTTATAATAATTAATGAGGTATTCTAGAGTTTAATAATAATTCTATATCATAATAATTTCTATGATATCACAATTGTAAGGTTATTCAAACAAGGATCCAATCCAAACTCTTAACCTTCACCAATGGTCCCATAATTATATCATTGTATCTCATACAACCACATCATCACATCCCTTAATACCATACATCCACATCAATATATCCCTACACCTCCTACAGGAACATCATTACATGCCTACATCTTATTTAGCCACATCACCACATCCTTCCACCCCATGTAGACACGTTTTCACTTCCCTGCTTCCCATGAAGCCACACAATCACTTATATGACTCATTATAAACCTCTATACATTACATCCCAATACAAGAAATAAACCTCCATACTATCATGTCCAAAGTATAGGTGTATATATTAACTTTAAGGAAATACATACAATAATTAAATAAATATATTGTAACCCTGATTCATTATAGACCGTATATGTAAATTTATTCTAGTCAAACCATGATCCATTATAAAAAAAAGCATTCAAACAATACAAGTAATAAAGATTGTAAATATACATTCATTCAAGCAATTAATCAAGTAAAACAAACACACATAATTAAGTAGATAAAAATGTAATCACCCATATAATGGAAACACATAAGAGAAATCCAACAATAAACCATTAATATATCCAAAAGTAAAAAACAACATATAATTAAATAAATACATTAACATAAAACCTAATTTGAGGAATTAGTAATATAGAAACAAGAAATCTAGTCTCACCACTTCATTATTAAGGATTTACCCAGCTAATTTCCTTACACAATTATCGTTTAAAAACCATCATCTTCCAATTAATTCTTTAATAATCTTGATTAATTGATATATGTTCATATTAATTCCTCTATTTCACTAATTATTACAATAATTATTCCAATCACTAATCTCTTTAATTATCAAGTTTATTATACTATTGTTCCAAGACTCAACCTATATTTACAAATTTGTCCTAAAAGGATAACCTTGATTATATTAATATATTTTCACTTCTCACAGTAATTTATTATAAATTACAGATAATTCTCTATCATGGAACTAGCCTTTAAATAAATTGATAAGTAAATATATTTTTAATCTAATATTTACTATTTATCTCATAATCCCACTCTGATAGGAATTGCATCCCACTCCTTATGACCCAAAATTATTTCACTATAATTATTACACATGTTACCCATATTTAAATAATATGTTTTCCATGTCTAACATCCATTTACACATATTCCCTACTTAACACTATCATTAAGAAGCATCAACATAAGAAATAATATTCCATATAACTAAGAATATCACCTAATAAAAATAGTGCATATATAAATTCAGTATGATGATATAGTCAATTAATATAATAATATAAATCACACCTATAATCCTAAACATTATTCAACATCACACAACAACATACATAATTAAATAAATGATAGTATAACAAGATTCAAGACTGTTTCCCACTTTTCATTCATAATTATACATGGTTATCATCTTTGTATTATTTCCCATTTTTAGATGTAATTTCAGTGAAACCATGGGAATCGATATAAGAAACATAATATAGTATAATGAAATCAACTCAAGGTAGCATCACTGTAATGGTTTGTGCCTTCATGATCTATTACATTTGTGGTTTTGGGTGTCAGAGGTGTTTCAGAGGAGTCTAGAGGAGGTTTTTTGGTAGTTTGAAGTGTTGGAGTTCTTATATATGATATTCACATCATGAATGGTTTACATGACGTGAATTGGTGATTCATGGATGGTGAAGCCAGTGAATTCATGGTTTGTGTTCTGCCAAGGTGTGCAGTGTGAAATGGATTCACATCATGAATGGTTAATTCACAATCTGTAATTAATTCAAGTCAAGGAAATTTGAATTTATAAGGAAGTTTTAAAAATGGTAATTAACATCATGAATGTGTTATATGATGTGAAAGTGTTGGGTTACAGGTTATTTTATAACCCTCTCATCCATTTTTATTTCATTTGGACATACCTATATCTATCATTCCAAATAACCCTAGGTTCCCCAAGAATATTTTCTATCCCTCCTCTCACTTTCTTCGATCCTTGGGTTCTGGTGGATTCCTATTGGTGATTATTGGTGATTTATCCTCTCTTTACCATGGGTTTCCTTTCATTATTATTTTAAGATCTGTCGTGGTGGTGTGGTTTGGTGTGTGTATGGGTTTTGTTTTCTATAACCATTTGGTGTGTCGTGGGTTGATCTATGAGTTTCTTATCCGGTGGTGGTTTCTTGGCAGTTTTTTCTTCATTCAATAGAGCACAATGATATCAAAAATCTTCCTTGAGGTAAAGTATCCTCATTATCTCCTTTTTATGTACTATGTATGAGATTTGCATAATTTTTATTACCTTTGGGAGAATATTAAGGTTCGGTGTAATGAGATAGTTAATTGGAAAGTCTAAAATCAATGGTTATGGGGAGTTATCACATGCTTTATTACATTAATATATGTTTTTGATGTTATTATTCATTGGGATCCTTGTTTTCACTATAGTTGTTATGTTGTAATGACACCTTCCACATTGTTGTGTGATTTCACCTTGAATCAAAGGTTAAAGAATAAATATTTGGATAATAATTGGTTTACTTGGACATTTGGTTTGTGTGATAATACCCATGATAAATAAAGAAGATATGTTATAATTCCCCTGAATAATTGTGGATGATTGTTTGTGTTGTTGTTGTGTGCTTGTTGTGTTTTCCCTATGTGTTTTGGGCTATTGTTTGGTGATGTTAGTGATCTGATGGGTTGTGTAGTACATGGGGCAGTGATGTTGTGGTTCATTATCATGGATATGATGTGGGCAGTTGTGTGATGGGGTGTGTTGTATTGTGATGTGGTTATTGTATACGGTGGTGTGATGTGTGGTGGTGATGATGTGTGGTGGTAACATGCATGTTTTTCATATAGAGGTTGTGTTGTGATATGTTGTTATAGAATAGTGGTTATAGTGAATTGGTTTTAGTGCACGATGGTTGTGGTTGTGTGATGTGAGGTTTTCATCGTGAGATGGCTTGGGTGATGTGATGCGATGACGATGGTGGATTTCTAGAGTTGTGGTGGTGGTTGTGTGAGTTGATCCAATTGCAGCAAGGCGTGGTTGAGATAGTTTCATGGTTATCCATGGGATGAAATATGATGATAAACAAAAAATACTGGTAAACAAAGAAGGTGTACTGGAAATAAATATGTAATAAATGGATTAAACTTAATTGAATAAATGAATGAATAATGAAATGTGAAATAAAATTGATACTAAACAAATGTGGAGAAACCTATAACTAAAGATGGTACATTTCTTGTCTCTTCTGTGGTGGTTGTGTGGTGTTGCATATAGTGGTGGTAGCAGTTGAGACGATTGATTTGTGGTACGTGGAAGCGATGTAGTGTGTACTAGTGTTGTTTATGTAAACCCATAGGTTGGGTATTGTGTTATATCCATATATCATGTATATCTTTTATTTTATATATGTCCCACTCAATTTGGATAATCGTACCAAGGCTCAAGTCCTAGGTGTTTTCCCCAACATCCAATATGGCAGTGATATATATGGTTGGTTTTCCCCTATCCCCCACTATTCCTTCAGCAATTGTGATATGGGTTGTTGTTTGAGATTACCCATCAGTGATGTGTGGCCCATGTGTTTGTGGGTAGGATGTGATGTAATGTATTGTGTGACCTAGGTTCCTACGGGCGATATGTGATGTGATGTCATGTGTGGACTAAGTGACTGTGGGAGGGATGTGATGTGATGTGATATGTATCCAAAGTGTCTATGGGTTGGATGTGATGTGATGTGTGTCCCAGGTGTCAAATAGCGGGATATGATGTGATGTGATGTGGTATGTGTGGAAGCAATGGGAGAACAGGACATTCGATGTTGGGGTGTGAGAGCAGAAAGTCAGTGGGGTAGTGGCAGTGATGTAACTTGCATTATTATGATATCAATGTGATATTATTATATTGGATGCGTGATACTATGAGAGATCCATGGTGAGGATAGGTTTGGTTAGATGACCTATATAGTTACTTTTTTGTTCTTTTGTTTGATCATTGGAACATTAGCATGCTCTTTTCATATGTGCGCATGAGTCCTTGGTTATGTCCATAATGAGTATACCTCTTATGCTCACCCAACATATATAAACTATTTTTCAGGTTTCCAGGGGGATTTTGGGGACAGAACTAGACATTACTAGCTATGTTATAGATGTTGTTGAGTCGTTGCTGTAGACTTTTCTTTTTGGTATTTGCTTTGTAAAAAAATTCATTATATTAGTTATACTTTATCCATGCATTGTAAGATGATTTTTGATTTACCTTTGTATTTTCTATTGGATTTTTTGTGCTATTTTATCCTATCTTTGGGTCTTGTTTCATTTATATAGGGTAATACCTCCCATATCATGACATTTTTATACCCTCGGTGCTAGTCGCTAACTAGGGACAATTTGAGGTGGCAATCGAAGGATTATTATCTATCTCTCCTCATTACAGTATCTTTGGTGGGATAGGGACATGAAAGATTGGTATCAGAGTTTTATTTAAGAGAAAAGATGGATTTTGGAGTTAGGAACTATGATTTTTTCATGGGTTGGTATGGAAATAGTGCAAGTTTACCTCGGTATGTGACATAGGCCAGGGAGGTTGGATAGGACATGGGATTTTAGTCCCCACATGATCCAGTGCATGGACTATAATCTTATTGAATAGTCAAGTGAGGTGGACCTGTTTTTAGGGTAGAGACATAAGAGAGGTACATGCATCATGATGACTTGTGTTCATGATTGAATTGAGTTTTTTGGGAAAATATAACAAATTAAATAAAAAATATTTGAAATAAATCTAAACTACCGGGATTAGGATATACTCATTGATTTAAAAAATGTCTCATGTTCATCATTTGTGAGTCACCCACATAGCTGAGGTTCAGCAGGATAGTCCAGTTTATCATTATAGCATTAACCTAGTAGAGCGGGATGAGGAATGGTAGTGGGATTTTTGTTCTTTTCAATAGAAGATTTTGTGTAAGTAGAAAGGAAGCATCTTTGATATGAAGACGGATCACTGGATAGAGGGGCTCTAGATCACTTTTGGTCTAATTCAAGCCAGAGCTGAGTTTTGGGTCTCATTGGTAGTTAGTCAGATATGAAGAGTTGTTCATTAGTGGTGGATGTTGTTTCTTAGTGACCACAAGGAGGAAGATGTGTTGTGTCCAAACATTCAAATGGAGTTTCGATAATAGCTTCTATCATCAATGATGAGGTCATCCAAGAGGTAGGATCTTCTCACATTTTATCTTTGGTTTCTGATTGTGCAGGAGCATGGGATTAGTTTTAAGGAACTCCTACACTTTTCCCCATATATTTTTCTAGATAAGGAGTCCAGATAACTGTGTTTAGAGGAGGTTTTACGCCCAATGATCATGTATGAGGTCATTCTATTTACACTCTCAAAATATATATAGGTGTATAAAAATGATGAGGTTAACATGTGAATTCAATCCTAAGTATTTGTGCCTCATAAGGGTAGTCAGTAGGGTGTTTCAAGGAGTAGATCTTCAGTTAGTGATTCTTGGGTGTTCAGGCGGTCATGGTTTCATTCAGTGGGTAACCAGCAATGGTAGTTTCTTTACCAACCATCAGTGACATGTGGTTTTTGAGTTCCTTCCATGGGATTCTCATTTATGTGTCACATATTTAGAAGATATATTCACCACTTGGATCCTTTTTTAACCACTCAAGAAGGTAAATATCATATGGGTATTCATTCATCTTTTTAGCAGCAATAGTTGATATCGAATCACTTTTAGTGAAAAGGGACGAAGGTTGTTGTTTTTTTATCAGGAGAAGGTTTACATGGTAGAGAGTAGCCTCATGATGGTCCACATCCATAGGAAATAAGTCTATAGTGAAATCATGGAGGCCAATAGTAGAGAGGTAGAGGATCTATGCATAGTCATATGTATATGTTAGAGGCATCAGCGCGAGCAGAGCCGAGATTTTTTGAGGTATGATTAGTTTATCATATACCATTGTGTGTACCTTGTTTAGTTTAGTATATTATCACTTATTTGTTTCTTATAATTTGGTCTATATGTTGGGACTGGATGTAGAGAGGCTTACAATTCCCCCAGTGTTATCTGCGATGGTTTTAGGTCAGGCTTATTTGTTTGTTGTGTGTCAGGGATGTAGACTGGTGATGGGGTAGCACCAATCAGTGGGGAATTATTTTTATTGTAGATATATCCATATGATATTATCATTAGTATGGATTGGGTTTATTTTATTCATGTTGTCGTCGACTACTTTCATATAAGAGTTTCATTTTTTGATGTGGAGGGCCAGTGAGTAGTGTTCATTGTCGAGTGAGGTTATTAGTTGGGTGGTAGTAAAGTGGAGATGCTTTTTTGAAATTGGTGGAGCTGTTAGTAGAATCTTAGGTTAGGTATATTATGATGGTGTTGGAGGAGTTACTGGATAGTTTTTCAAATGAGTTTATAGCATTACCCCCACAGCATTATATCGAGTTTGGGATAAAGTTTTAGTTGGTAACATCTCTGATATCAATAGATCCTTATCATATGGTTCCCATGGAGTTGTGTGAATTGAGGCTATTGGTGGATGATATTATGTATAGGGGTTTCTTATGACTCAGTTTTTCACCAAGGGGTGCTCTAGTATTGTTTTCTAAGAAAAAAGATGGTAGTCTAATGTTGTGCATAGACTACCGAAGGTTGAATTGGGTGATGGTCAAGAACCATTACTATATTCTGGGGATAAATGATCTATTCATCCAGTTGATAGGATCTAGTTAGTTCTCTAATATCGATCTACAGTCTAGATATCACTAGTTTAGAGTGAAGGGTGAGTATGTTTAGAAGAATGCCTTCAGATGCAGGTATGGGAACTTCTAGTTTTAAGTCATCTCATTAGATGTTATGAACGAACTAGACATGTTCATGTGGATTACGAAATCTATGTTCCATGAGTTAATAGACAATTTTATCATTATATTCATCCATGATATCTTGGTCAAATAGAACTCATAGGAGGATTATGTTGAGAATCACAGAGTTGTTTTTCAATTCCTTTGACACCACCAGCTTTACAAGAAGTTTTCCAAGTGTGATTTTTAGATATGATAGGTGTGTTTCCTTGTACATTTAGTGTCTCAATAGGTTGTGGAAATGCACCCATTGAATTTTAGGATTTTTTTCTTAGAAAACTCCCAAGAATGTTGTAGTTAATTGTAGTTTTCTTAGTCATGCAAGATATTATCAGAGTTTTATACTTGATTTCACTCGAGTTGAATCCCTATTAATAGTGTTGAACATGAAGTACTATGATTTAGTTTGTATATATTAGTTCTAGGCAGCATTATTTTACCTAAAGGATAATTTTTTTAGTGATCTAGTGAATCAGTTTCCAAAGGAGGTTGTATTGTTTGATGTTTTCTATGATGCGCACCGTCTATGATTGGGATACGTGTTGATGAAATAAAGAGATATGATATCATATGGGTATAAGAAGGTATAACCCCACAAGTATAACTCTTCCACCCATGATATGGATTTGGAAGTAGTTCTGTTCATGATAAATTTGTAGCAGCATTACCTCATCAGTAAGTATTTTTTGGTTTTCATGAACCAAAAGAGCCTAATATATGTTTTCTATCAATGAGATCTGAATCTACACAGTGGAGGTGGATGGGTTTTCTTTAGGATTATTATTTTGAGATCACTTACACCCCATGGAAGGTTAATGTAGTTGATGTGTTTATTCAAAAGTCCTAAGAGGATGTGGATCGGAAGTCTATGGATGTTTGGAATGAAATTTAATAGATTTTAGTGAAGCATCATGACATTTGGGAGAGAAGTGGACAAGGTTGTCTTCATAATATGACCATGGAGTTTTCTTGGATGTATAATGTGGAGGAGTCTCACTGGGGAGATATATAGGTAGAGGTGATGTGCGATCGTTTTCTCCATGGTGATGCTCCTGAGGTATGGTCATAGGATGATCATAACTTAATTTTGTTCTCGGGGAGGTTGTTTTTACTACATAGGATGAATGGTGGAATTATTTTGAGTTTAATATCTCACCTATTATATTAAATCCTTGTGTGACATAGATTTATTGTAGAGTGAGGATACATATTTGGTGTTTAGGGATGAAACCTTTAGTAGAGGAGTTTGTGGAAAAATATCTGGTTTGTCAGAAGGTGAAAGCAGAGAACCATGTTTTGGGAAGTTTTTGTAGTCTTTGGATGTACCTAAGTGGAAATTAGTAGACATAGTGATTGATTTTATCACTAGCATACATTGATATCATGTAGGATGTGATTTTGTTTGGGTGATGGTGGACCTATGGATGAAATTAGCTCACTTATTGATTATCTGGGAGCCAAGTTTTATGGATGTTTTAGTGAGGCATTATGTGGATGATGTGATTAGGCCTCAGGGTGTACCATGGACCATCATATATAATCAAGATCCTCATTTTACCTCAAGATTCTAGAGGGGATTATAGTATTCCTTTGGCACACAGTTACACCTTAGCAGTACTTTCCACCCTTAGATACATGGGTAGATAAAGTGGACTATCCTGATGCTGGAGGATATGTTGTGGGAATACATCTTAGACTTTGGTGGATATTGGGTATGAAACTTGAATTTGGTTCAGTTTTCATAAAACAATAGTTATCGCTCTCCAATTAGTATGAATCTGTTTGAGGCATTTTAAAGGTGACCATGTCATTATCTATTATATGGATAGAGGTTGGGGAGTCTGTAGTTCTTGGTCCTGTTGTGGTTCACATCATGAATGAGAGGATCCAGTTTTTTCATGAGTAGATGAGGGTGGCACAAGACCGTTAGAAGGCCAATGATGATCATAGTAGGAGGCCCCTAGAGTTTGAGGTTAGAGATAGTATGTTCTTGAGATTTTACCCTCAGTGTGATAATCTGAGGTTTGGTAGGGGAGTAAGTTTTATCCTATGTTTTTTGGTACATTTAAGGTGTTGGGGTGAGTTTGATATGTGGAATATTGGTTAGAATTTCTACAAGAGTTAGTGAGGATACACGACATCTTTCATGTGTCTCAGCTTCATTAGTATCTCTAAGATAACTCCCATGTTATTGACTGGGGATAGTTGGATATCAAGTACGACTCAACATTTATGGAGCTTCCAATAGAGATCAACGGTCTTCGAGACATGGTTCTGCATGGGATGACCATTCCCATGGTTCATGTGTTATAAAGGCATGGTGTCCTAGATGAGAGTACTTGTGATTGAGAGACATATATTCATGGCTAGTACCCAAAGTTTATTTGAATTTTTCTTCTCTTTTTTTTCTTATGATATGATGTTAAAATATTTCTATTTTATGAGATGTGATATTTCCATTAATGTGTGATTTATAATAAAACCCCAGATATATGAAAAAGGGAAGACCAAAATCCAAATTGATATGTATTATACTAATATTCAATTAAACTATATGGAAATTCAGTACCACCCACCAAAAATAGTATCTCAGCATGGAGGGTGAAATTCCCTTATTTATGTGCTAAATTAGATGTTGTGTGTTAGTTGTGCAAGCGGTTGGTTTGGGATGTATGGAGGTTGTTGTGGTTATTTGGAAATGTGTTGGTTGTGGGTGGTACCAGATGATGAAATGTTTTTCCAAATGAGAGGTGATGATGTGTTCATACAGTGTTTTTTGGGGTTGTTTTGGTTATCATGTTTGGTTGGTTATAGTGTTGAAGAGTAATGATATCCTTGAGAGGTATCATGTGTGGTTGTTGTTTAGACCCCTTTCCTTTGGACTTGGTTTTGGATTCTCGAGGATATAATAATTTTAGAGGTATAATTTATCATTTTTTCCTTATAGTTCAATTACATTTCTATTTTTGGGTTTTGGGGTGCCTTTAGAGGAGGTTAGAGGAGGTTTCATAGTGGTTGGAGGTTCAGAAGAGCAGCTACAGGATATTCACTTTGGGAATGGTTTACACAACGTGAATTGGTGATTCACAACTTGTTTTTATCTAAATTTTTCCATATTAAATGGATTGATGTTCTGAAAGTTTAATTCATGTATTGTAATTAATTTTACCTAAAGTGACATGAGTTTAGGAAAAAGTTGTAAAAATGGGAATTCACGTCATGAATGTGTTACATGACATGAAAGTGTTGGGTTCCATGTTATATTATTACCCTATTGACCATTTTTATTTTATTCAATCATACCTATATCTCTCTTGTTTCAGAAGAACCCTAGGAAATACAATGAGATATTCTATCCCTCTTCTCCCTTCCTTCGATCCTTGGGTTCTGGTGGATACTTGTTGGCAATCCTTAGTGATTTATCTTATATTTCCTATGGGTTTCCCTTTTTTCTTCATCAGAGATCCACTATAGTGGTATGGGTTTGGTTTAGGATATGTATCAGATTCATTTTTGACAATCTTTTGGTGTGGTGTTGTTTGATTCATGAGTTCCTTATGTAGCGGTAGTTTCTGGGAAGTTTCTTTTTCACCCTGCAGTGCACAACAAGATTAGAAATCATCCTTGAGGTAGGTTATCCTCATTCTCACTTGTTTATGTGCTATTTGCGAGAACTGAATGCTTTTTCTGACCTTCTGGGGAATATTAAGGGTCACCGTAATGAGATAATTTATTGGCATGTCTAAAATTGATGGGTATGGGGATTTATTCCATGCTTTATTGCTTTGATATATGTTTTTAACATTATTATGCATTCCTATTTCTAATTCTGAAAATAGCAGCTATTGGGATCTATGTTTGTGTTGTCATTATTATGATATAATGACCCTTGTTGAGTTGTTTTGTGATCGTACCTTGAATAAAAGGTTCAAGAATTTATATTTGGATAATAATCGGTTGACCCTGGACATATGGTTTGTGCTATAATACCCATGATAAATAAAGAAGATATGTGATAATTCCTCTGAATAATTATCGTTTTGTGTTTGTTACTGTCATATTTTACCTATGGGGTTTGGGTTATTGTATGGCGATTTTAGTGGCCAACTGGGGTATGTAGTACATGGGGTAGTGATGCGGTGGATGTTTATCATGGATGAAATTAGAAAAAAATGTGTGATGTGGTGCATAGAGTTTTGATTTTTTTATGGTGTGTAGTCGTGTGATGCACGGTGGAATCATTGTGTGGTGGTGACTTGTGGTTATTACCTATAGAAATTTTTTTTGTGATATAGGGGATGGAAACCCACTCATCGGGTGCTCTCCTCTCTCGGCTTCCTCCTAGGCTTTCCAAGGCCCTCCTTAGTGGTGATGTTTATCCCCCTCTTCTTCTGCTTCTTTAAGGTCCCCCTATTCCAGTTTTATTATTCTTTTTGTTCCCCCTTTCTTCCTGGTGTTTCTTCCTTGGTCTTTATTCTTATCCCATATAGTGATAGCTTATATGGGTTTTCTCTTGAGGTTCTTTCAATATTCCCATCAATTTTTGTGTGTTGTGGAATCCCTAGGCTTCTCTAACCCTGCTTTGGTCTCAGGTGACTCTGCACCTCTCCTAGTCAGATCTGTTGTCATTGTTACAATGAGGCTTTGGATTTGGTGGTTCAGAGGGCGATGGGTTTCCAGGAACTACTAGAGTCGGTTTTTTTTTCTTCTTATGTGTTTATACCTTGTCGATGATGGTGATGTTCAGAGTCCGCAGATGATCAAAGATCCTCTTTGTCCTCACATACCTCAGTACCTCTTTTAGAAAGATCAAGTGTAGTATATTTTTTGAGGATTTGGGATCTATGGTGTAGAAGCTATCAAGGCTCCAAGAACAACCTAATTCTGTATTCTCTTATGAATATGGATACTATTTTGACAGATCTGCTTAGTGTTTATTCTTCTATGTTATCAGTGAAGGTGTTTTGTGTTATTTTGTGAGTTCTTGTTTTATGATCACTCAATGAAGTTTTCTATTTTTGGGTCTAGTTCAGAGATTCTCATTTATGGTGTGGTGACTGAGTTGACATCGACAATGATGATAAGGGTGAGGTAATTATGATTCTTCTAGTAAGTTTTGTGATGGTTGAATTGTTTTTTTCTGAATGATATTATGGTGTTTTTTATGGTCATGGATAAAGATATTATGGCGAATAGGAAGGACTGGTCTCTGGTGGGCAGTTCTTGATGGTGTTTTGGGTGATGATGTGTGATTAGGTGTGTCATGGTTTGCGGATTGAGGCTCTAGCTCATAGGTTTTAGCATGACGTAGTGGCGTGACCATTTTTAATATTTGAATTTGGTAAATCCTGACAGTTGGAATATGACCATCTTGATATCTATGAAGTGTGTTTCTTAGTGTTTGTATTGGTTTTTGAATTTGTGTGTCTCCCAATCAACCATAAAGTGGTTATGGAAAATAAAAAAATTATGATTTTCAGATTGTGTTTTTAGACGTGGTTGTGGCATAGTGGTTGTGGTGCATGGTGGTTGTGGTTGTGTGATGCGAGTTTTTCATGGTGAGATGGCTTGTTCGATGTGACATGATGATAATGGCGTATGTGTGGTGTTGTGGTATTCATTGATATATTTTTCTAATTATACATGGGATAAAGTAAGATGATAAACCAAAAAAATATAGGATGGTAAATAAACAAGGAGGATTGGGAACAGAAATGTGATAATTGGATTAAACTAAATTGAGTAAATTAATGAGTAGTGTAATGAGAAATAAAATAGATACTGAAAAAATGTGGAGAAATATTTAACAAAAATTGGGAAATTTTGTGTGGGTTGTTTGGTGGTTGCGTGGTGTTTTATATAGTGGTGGAAGCAGTTGATACAGTTGATGTTTGGTACACGGTAGAGATGTGGTGCGTGCAAGTGTTGTTGATGTGAAACCATAGGTTGGGTATTGTGTGCTATCTATATATCATGTATGTTTATCTTATTTTATAATCACCCAAAACAAGTTGGATAACCTTACCAATGCTCATAGGTGATGAGTTTGTGATGTTTTCTCCAACATCAAGGATGGTAGTGAAACAGCTGGTTGGCTACCCCCTCTCTCATGCTCTTCATTTAAGAGTTGTGATACGATTTAGTGTTGGAGAGTACCCAGTGGGGATATGTGGCCCATGTGTATGTGGTAAGGATGTGATATGATATTACATGATGTGATGTGTTTCATAGGTGTCTGTGGGAGGGATGTGATGTGTTGTGATGTGTACCGTAGGTATATGTGGGTAGTATGTGATGTGATATGTGGCCCGAGAATCTACGGATGTGATGTGATGTGATGTGTGACCAAGGTTTCTATTATAATGATATTATGTGATGTTATTTGGTATGTGTGGAAGGTATGGGAGCCTAGGAAGTTCGACATGGGGGCATGAGAGTGGAAAAACAATGGGGAAGCGATAGCAGGGCACCTTACTTTGTTATGATCTCGAAGATATGTTATTATATTGGATGCTTCATTTAGTGGGCAGGATATGGTGAGGTTGGGTTTAGTTAAATAGACTATATAGGTTCTGGTTGGTTTTACTCTTTTTTCACTAGTGCATTAGCATTATCTTTTCACATGTTCACTTGAGGCCCTTGTTATGTCCCGACTGAGTATACCTATTATGATCACCAAATGTATATAAAATATTTTTCATGTTTCCATGAGGATTTAGGGGACCGATCTATTCATTACAAACCATGTTGGAGATTATGTTGAGTCACTGTTGTAGACTTGTCTTTTTTGTATTTACTTTGGAGACTTTTTCATTGTATCAGTTTTTCTTTTTTTCATACATTGTGGAATGTTTTTTGGTATACCTTTATATTTCTGACGCACGCCTGTCGTAGGGCATGGAAAAACAATTATTTCCTAAGTTAAAATGTATTTAAGTGGTTGACCTAGGATGTCTCCTGAAGAGTAGTGCACACAAAACGAGTTGTCACTTTAAAATGAGGGTAAAAAAATGTTGTGTTTTATAAATGAAATTTGAAATTAAAATGATTGAAAAACTATGATATTTAAAAGGGTGATTAGTTTGGGGTCGGTTTCCTAATTATAATGTTATCTTTGATCAATTTTATTCAAACCTCTTCTTCTTAGTTGATTAAAGTGAGTTTCCACAATCGTTTCCTCTCACTTCCTTGGTGAAATTATTATTGTGAGAGAAAACCTTACCAAGATCTTGGTTTGGTCAACTCTCCTTCCATGTGTAAAATAGTTGTATTGAATATCCTTAATTTAAATGGGAAATACCTGATCGGGTTTTGTTTATCCCAAACAATCAAGAACATTCACTACACCTTTTACATGTACTGATGATCGTCGAGTACTTCACCACTAATTCCTGGTCTATTCCATCGTATATAAACCAGAAATTAGTGGAGGGAGATATTGATTATTTTACAAAGGAAAAAATAAATAATGGAATTAATATTCAAGAACGATCAAACTTGATAAAAAAATCCGCTATATGAAATTTAAAACAACTTTGAAGAAGAAATAAATTTATTCCATTGCGTTCAAGAACTCAAGCATTACAATGTAGAAAACCGACCCTTCCCCAATCACTCCAAAAGTTTACCCCACCGTGGTAAGGGTAATAGAGATGAATGGGGAAAAATAAGGCATTATAAAACTATGAAAAAGAAAATAAATAAAAAATAAAACCGAAAGGATCTTCTTCTTGGTGTCCTGGAAGGAATGGGATTGAGAATGGATGCCCTGAGAGGGTGGAGCTCTCCTCCTTTTATAGCCAGAATGCTTCTTCCGAATGTCGATGCGTTGTAGCCCCATTAAATGACATATTCACGCGTTGATCCCTTCTTTAATGTTGTTCATACTTCCATTGGCCGTGTCTCCTCAAAATATCAGCGGATTTGGACATGTATGCCGAGAGTTATGGTCGTTTTACTATGAGCATTTATTCTGTCCAGTCAGACTCTTCAAAACGAAATCCTCCGGATTAGGGTGATTTAATGACCACATAAACGGCCAATTCACTCAGTGATTACTTCATAAAAGATTCTCCAAAACTCCTTGCGCGTCGACCCACCGAATTTCACAAGCTTTGGGCCCACAGTGGATGAGTTATAGATCCCATATCAAAACTAGGCAGAACTGAAAACAGTTTTCTTGAGCCAAATTGTGAGCTTCTTTTGAGCTTCCATATGGCCGATTCAGATTTTAGTCCAAAAATTGTAAATGAAGCCCTGGATTTTTAGAATCTGGAAAAGAAAGAATATTTCAATTTGGATTAGTGTAGATAATGTTATGGCCAAACTACCGAAATAATTTAAAACTGTTATATGGTCATAGTAAGACGGTCATAACTCTCGGAATACATGTCCAAATCCGCTGAGATTTTGAGGAGACACGGCCAAGGGAATTATGAACAACATTCAAGAAGGGCTCAACGCGTGAATATGTCATTTAATTGGGCTACAATGTGTCGAAATTCGGGGGAAGCATTCTGGCTATAAAAGGAGGAGAGCTCCACCCTCTCAGGGCATCCATTCTCCATCCCATTCCTTCCGGGACACCAAGAAGAAGATCTTTTTGGTTTTATTTTTTATTTATTTTCTTTTTCAAAGTTTTATAATGCCTTCTACTTCCCCATTCATCTCGATTACCCTTACCATGGTGGGGAAAACTTTTGGAGTGATTGGGGAAGGGTTGGTTTTCTATATTGTAATGCTTGAGTTCTTGGATGCAATTGAATAAATTTCTTTCTTCTTCAAAGTTGTTTTCAATTTCTTATAGTGGATTTTATTATCAATTCCGATCATTCTTGAATATTAATTCCGTTATTTATTTTTTCCTTGGTAAAATAATCAATATCTCCCTCCACTAATTTCTGGTTTATATACGATGGAATAAACCAGGAATTAGCGGTGAAGTACTCGACGATTTTCAGTACGTGTAAAAGGTTTAGTGAATGTTCTTGATTGTTTGGGATAAACAAAACCCGATCGGGTATTTCCCATTTAAATTAAGGATATTCAATACAACTATTTTACACATGGAAGGAGAGTTGACCAAACCAAGATCTTAGTAAGGTTTTCTATCACAATAATAATTTCACCAAGGAAGTGAGAGGAAACGATTGTGGAAACTCACTTTAATCAACTAAGAAGAAGAGGTTTGAATTAAATTGAACAAGGATAGCATTATAATTAGGAAACCGACCCCGACCTAATCACCCTTTTAAATATCATAGTTTTTTAATTATTTTAATTTCAAATTTCATTTCAAAAACACAACATTTTTTTACCCTTGTTTTAAAGTGATAACTCGTTTTGTGTACACTCCTCTTCAGGAGACATCCTAGGTCAACAACTTAACTACATTTTGACTTAGGAAATAATTGTTTTTCCACATCCTACGACAAGCGTGCGTCAAACTTAATTGATAGGGAAAATATTTTCAATTAATTTATATTTAATATCATTTTTTTAAACCTACAAAAGTGTTCCTCTAAGATGAATTGTTTCATTTTTATGATAATGGTGTTATTTTGAGCTGAATAGAAAAAATTGGTCATTTTGGATTTTTAACAGTTTTATATTATTTCGGTAGTTTAGCCATAACATTATCTACACTTATCAAAATTGAAAAATTATTTCTTTTCCAGATTCTACACATCCAGGGCTTCATTTACTATTTTTGGACTAAAATCTGAATCGGCCATATGGAATCTCAAAAGAAGCTCACAAGTTGGCTCAAGAAAACTGTTTTCAGTTCTGCCTAGTTTTGATATGGGATCTATAACTCATCCACTGTGGGCCCAAAGCTTGTGACATTCGGTGGGTGGACGCACAAGGGGTTTTGGAGAATCTTTTATGAAGGAAGCACCGAGTGAATTAGCCGTTTATGGGGTCATTAAATCACCCTAATCCGGAAGATTTCGTTTTGGAGAGTCTGACTGGACAGAATAAATGCTCATAGTGAAATGGCCATAACTCTCGAAATAAATGTCCAAATCCGCTGCGATTTTGAGGAGACACGGACAAGGGAATTATGAACAACAATTAAGAAGGGATCAACACGTGAATATGTCATTTAAAGGGGATACAACACCTAGACATTCGGGTGAAGCATTCTGGCTATAAAAGGAGGAGAGCTCCACCCTCTCAGGGCATCCATTCTCCATCCCATTCCTTCCGGCACACCAAGAAGAAGATATTTTCGGTTTTATTTTTTATTTCTTTTCTTTTTCATAGTTTTATAATGCCTTATTCTTCCCCATTAATCTCGATTACCCTTACCATGGTGGGGTAAAATTTTGGAGTGATTGGGGAAGGGTTGGTTTTCTACATTGTAATGCTTGAGTTCTTGGACGCAATTGAATAAATTTATTTCTTCTTCAAAGTTGTTTTCAATTTCTTATAGCGGATTTTATTATCAAGTTCGATCATTCTTGAATATTAATTCCGTTATTTATTTTTTCCTTGGTAAAATAATCAATATCTCCCTCTACTAATTTCTGGTTTATATACGATGGAATAAACCAGGAATTAGTGGTGAAGTACTCGACGATCGTCAGTACGTATAAAAGGTGTAGTGAATGTTCTTGATTGTTGGGGATAAACAAAACCCGATCGGGTATTGCCCATTTAAATTAAGGATATTCAATAAAACTATTTTACACATGGAAGGAGAGTTGACCAAACCAAGATCTTGGTAAGGTTTTCTCTCATAATAATAATTTCACCAAGTGAGAGGAAACGATTGTGGAAACTCACTTTAATCAACAAAGAAGAAGAGGTTTGAATTAAATTGAACAAGGATAACATTATAATTAGGAAACCGACCCCGGCCTAATCACCCTTTTAAATATCATAGTTTTTCAATCATTTTAATTTCAAATTTCATTTCAAAAACACAACATTTTTTTACCCTCGTTTTAAAGTGACAACTCTTTTTATGTGCACTCCTCTTCAGGAGACATCCTAGGTCAACCACTTAACTACATTTTAACTTAGGAAATAATTGTTTTTCCATGACCTATGACAGGCGTGCGTCAAACTTGGCGTTGTTTCCTGGGAGGCAGTGCAACAACAAAAAGAAAACAAAATTGAATGACCCGCACCTCAAAAGAACCATTAATTGAATTTGATCCAGAAATTGAACGAACATTAACCCAACTAAGAAAAAGAAATCTAATAGAAATCTTTGAAGAAATAGACCTCTGAGATTCATGTGAAACTCTTAGTGTTCACTTTGAACCTGAAATCATGGCTAGAAATCCCAACCAAACCCTGTGTGATCTATGTGCACCACAATTTTCCATTCAAAATAACCAACTAATTGCACCCACTGAACCAAATGATTTTTAATTACGTGTAAATATGATTCCTGTGCTTCCAAAGTTTTATGGTCTTGCAGGAGAATATCCAAATTGGCACATGCAAGAATTCAGATACACTTGCTCAAGCTTCAGGCCAAGAGGAGCACCCGAAGACCAATTTCAGTGGAGGGCATTCCCCTTCTCACTTGAAGGAACATCTAAAGAATGGTTGTACAACCTGCAACCAGGGGAGATCAGTGATTGGGAAGACCTAAAAAGAAGTTTCATGCAAAGATTCTTTCCCGCATCGAGGAGCACTGCCATCAAGAAGGAGATTTACATCATACGACAATCAACTGGAGAAACCCTCTATGAGTACTGGGAGCGCTTCAAGAAGCTATGTTCTAGCTGCCCACATCAAGAAATGGAGGAACACCAATTCCTTGTCTTCTTCTACCAAGGACTTTTGAATAATGATCAAAATCTTCTAGATTCCTCATCAGGGGGGTCCCTAATTGACAAGTCTCCTGCAGATATCAGAATACTAATTGAGAATATTGCTCAAAATTCACAACAATTTGGACTAAGAGGAATGGGAACCAGGGGGATACATGAGGTAAAAACATCTGATTCATCTACATTGATTGAAACCAAAGTTGATGACCTTGCAAGATTAGTCCGTAAAATGGATGTAACACAAGAAAATGGACAACAAGCTTCAGCTCAGGTATGTGGTTTATGTTATTCTTCTACTCATTATACTGACCAGTGCCCTGAGATACAGGGGACAGAATACTGTGTTGCGGCCTTTAAACCAAGACAATTCCAACAAAATCAACTGCAATCCCAACAAGGATATGGGAACCAAGAGGAGCAATCGAAGACCAATTTTAGTGGAGGGCATTCCCCTTCTCACTTGAAGGAACAACTAAATAATGGTTTTACAACCTGCAACCAGGTGAGATCAGTGATTGGGAAGACCTAAAAAAAGTTTCATGCAAATATTCTTTCCCACATCGAGGAGCAATGCCATCAAGAAGGAGATTTACATCATACGACAATCAACTGGAGAAACCCTCTACGAGTACTGGGAGCGCTTCAAGAAGCTATGTTCTAGCTGCCCACATCAAGAAATGGAGGAACACCAATTCCTTGTGTTCTTCTACCAAGGACTTATGGATAATGATCGAAATATTCTAGATGCCTCATCAGGTGGGTCCCTGATTGACAAGTCTCCTACAGATATTAGAATACTAATTGAGAAGATTGCTCAAAACTCACAACAATTTAGACTAAGAGGAATGGGAACCAAGGGGATACATGAGGTAAAAACATCTGATTCATTTACATTGATTGAAACCAAAGTTGATGACCCTGCAAGATTAGTCCGTCAAATGGATGTAACACATGCAAATGGACAACAAGATTCATCTCAGGTATGTGGTTTATGTTATTCTTACACTCATTATACTGACCAGTTCCCTGAGATACAGGGGATAGAATATTGTGTTGTGTCCTTTCAACCAAGACAATTCCAACAAAATCAACTGCAATCCCAACAAGGATATGGGATCCAACAAAACCAGATGAGACCATTTAACCAGCACCCCAGTCAACCTCCTTACCACCAGCAGCAATACCAGAACACCCCTCCCTTCCAACAATCTTATAAACAGCCCTTCCAACAACAACAATCTTTTCATCCACCACCACTCCAAAGAAAGACATATGAACAACCATCCACCAGCACACAACCTTCTGTGGAATAGCTACAATCCAAGTATGAGGGCCTAGAAGATAAGGTTGACAAGCTAGCAGACACAGTGGGAAGTCTTGTTGAAATAATGTCCAAGAATACAGGGAAGCTTCCATCCCAAACAGTGCCAAATCCTAAAGAGAATGTTAGTGCAATCATAACAAGAAGTGTAAAAGAAATCCCACCTCCATCCAACCCTGAACCTGAAATAATACCACCTATTCTGAGGGAGAATGATTCAGAAAGTCTTGTTAGAATCTACCAAGAAGATGAAAAGGAAGAGAAGGAGGAGAAGTATAGGCCACAAAATAAGAAACAAGAAACACCAATTCAATGAAAACAAAGGGAGAAGAAAGAATTACCCCCACCATTTCCAACAAGGATGATCGAATCAAAGAAATTGCATGAATAAGCACTTCAAAAATAAATTCTGGACACCTTCCAGAAAGTGGAAATCAATATCCCCCTACTTGAAGCTGTTAAACAAATTCCAAGGTATGCAAAATTTTTGAAAGATCTTTGCACCAAAAAGAGAAGGCTTCATGGGAATGAAAGAATCAACTTGGGAAGAACTGTCTCAGCCCTTATCACGCCGCAGATTCCAACCAAATGTCAAGATCCAGGGACGTTTTCCATTCCATGCACCATTGGTTCATTAAATTTCACTAATGCTTTGTGTGATTTAGGTGCTTCAATTAATGTATTGCCTCACTCGGTATACTCTTGTTTGTAGATGGGAGAATTGAAGCCCACAAGAGTGGTGGTCCAGTTTGCAAACAGATCCACAGTTTTTCCTGCAGGAGTTCTGGAGGATGTCCTTGTGAAAGTCAAAGATCCCTTATTCCTAGCTGACTTCTACGTGCTCAATATGGAAGAAGATAGAAGCCCATCACATTCACCCATCATTTTGGGGAGACCTTTCTTGAAGATAGCCAAAACCATCATTAATGACAATGAGGGGACACTCACCATGGAGTTTGGAGAAATCATGGTCCACTTCAATATTTTTGAATCCTTGAGGAATCCATCAGATGATCACTCCCTCTTTTCGCTTTCCCATGAAGTTGGTGCAGAACCAATTGAAGAATTAGATATGCTCTATGAATTCTTAGACTTAGGAGAAACTTCTACCCTTGAAAATATCATTGAACATGTGGATGCTGAAGATGTTGGAGATTCTGACTTCATGTGGGAGGAAGAGGTAAAATCTGATTTCTTTGATGATTTTTTAAATAATGTGGAAGATGATATGGTTTATTGTGTGCAGGAGGTCCAAAATTTGGAAGTGGAAAACGTCAATTTAGTCTCAACTCTTGAGAATCCCCCTAATCTAGAACTCAAAACACTCCCCACTGATTTTAAATATGTTTACCTTAGGGAGGGAGAGAAACTACGAGTGATAATTGATAATAATCTTTCTAAAACCCAAGATTAATCATTGGTTGAGATTTTGAGAGAGAATGTCCGGGCAATAGGATGGAGCTTAGGTGATATCCCAGGAATTAACCCAAAAATATGCTCACATAGAATTTTTGTTGAGGGAGATTCCAAAACTATTAGACAGCCCCAAAGGAGACTGAATCCCACCTTGATGGAAGTTGTGAAGAAGGAGATCGAGAATATCTTGGAAGCTAGGATCATCTATCCCATTTCAGATTCGCAGTGGGTCAGCCCTATTCATGTCGTTCCAAAAAAGACTGGCCTGACCACTGTGAGGAATGAAAAGAATGAGTTAATCCCTATGAGAATTCAAAACAGCTGGAGAGTGTGCATTGATTTTAGGAAATTAAACCAGGTCACTCGAAAAGATCATTTCCCCATCCCCTTCATTGACCATATGTTAGAAAGATTGGCAGGGAGAACTCATTATTTCTTTTTGGATGGATTTTCAGGTTACTTCCAAGTACCCATTGCTCCCGAGGATCAAGATAAGACCACATTTACATGCCCTTTTGGTACTTTTGCATATAAAAGAATACCATTTGGATTATGTAATGCTCCAGGTACATTTCATAGGTGCATGGTGAGTATATTTTATGATCACATTGAAAATTTCTTGGAAGTTTTCTTAGATGATTTCAGAGTTTTTGGAGATTCTTTTGATCATTGTTTGAAAAATCTGGAAAAGGTTTTGAAAACCTGCATTGAAAAAAATCTTGTTTCAAATTTTGAAAAGTGCCATTTCATCGTTCAAAGAGGAATTGTGCTTGGTCTTGTCATTTCCCAAAATGGAATTGAAGTAGATAAATCAAAAATTGAAGTGATAAATTCATTACCTTACCCTACTTGTGTGAAACATGTTAGATCATTTTTAGGACATGCAGGATTCTACAGGAGGTTTATCAAAGATTTCAGTAAGATTTCTCTCCCTCTCTCTAGATTACTTTTGAAAGATGCTGATTTTGATTTCAATGGTGCATGTAGGGAATCCTTTGATGAGTTGAAGAAGAGATTTATTTCACCACCCGTGATGCAGCCTCCAAATTGGGAAGAACCATTTGAACTACTTTGTGATGCCTCTAACCAAGCAGTTGGAGGAGTCCTTTCTCAACAAATGTAGGGCAGACCACAAGTCATTTCATATGCCTCGAGAACTTTAGATGCGGCCCAATTCAATTATACAACCACAGAAAAAGAGTTCTTTGCAGTTGTTTTTGCTTTAGAAAGATTTAGATCATATCTTCTTGGAACTAAAATCACTGTGTTTTCTGATCATGCAGCTTTGAGTTACTTGATGAAGAAAGATGATGCTAAACAAATGTTAGTGAGATGGATGATACTTCTTTAGGAATTCAATATAGAAATCAAGGATAAGAAGGTATCTGAGAACCAAGTGGCTGATCACTTAAGTAGACTGCCAAACACTACTGAAATTGAAGTTCCAGAAAGAGACCCACTGAATGATCAAATTCCAGGAGAGCAGTTGTACTTGATTGAAGGAGAAGTGTCTTGGTATGCTGACATGTTCAATTTTCTGGTAATATCTCAGGTCCCATCTCATTTCAATTCTCACCAAATTCAAAAACTAAAACCTGAATCTAGATATTACATTTGGGATGATCCATTCCTTTGGAAGATTTGCAATGATCAAGTTATAAGAAGATGTTTACCTGAAAGTGAAGTTAAATATGTCTTTGATTTTTGTCACACTTTAGCTTGTGGAGGCCACTTTGGACCTCAGAGGAAAGCAAGTAAGGTTTTAGAATCTTGAATTTATTGGCCCACCATTTTTAAAGATGCTCATGAATTTTGCAAAATATGTGAAAAATGTCAGTTTTCAGGAAATATTTCAAAGAGACAAGAAATGCCTCAAATTCCATTGAATTTTTGTGAAATTTTTGAAGTTTGGGGGATAGATTTTATGGGACCTTTCCCGATGTCATTTGGAAATTCTTATATCTTTCTTGCAGTTGATTATGTTTCCAAATGGGTGGAAGAAAAAGCAACCAGAACTGACGATGCTAAAGTTGTTTGTGATTTTGTCAGGTCTAACATATTTTTTAGTTTTGGAGTGCCCAGAGCAATCATCAGTGATCAAGGGACTCACTTCTGCAATTTGAGAATGGAGACATTGCTGAAGAAGTATGGGGTGCATCATAAAACATCAACTCCCTATCATCCACAAACTAACGGGAAAGCTGAAGTTTCAAATAGGGAAATCAAGGGAATTTTGGAAAAGACCATTAATCGAAACAGGAAGGATTGGAGCCAAAGGTTGGATGATGCCTTATGGGCTTATAGGACAGCCTACAAAACCCTGATTGGAATGAGTCCATATAGGCTGATTTATGGGAAAAGCTGCCACCTACCTGTGGAATTGGAGCATAAGGCGTATTGGGCTGTGAGGAAAATGAATTTGGACCTTGAAAGTGCTGGGAAGGAGAGAAGATTGAAGTTGCAAGAGCTGGATGAAATAAGAATGGAAGCATTTGAAAATTCAAGGATTTACAAAGAAAGAACAAGAGTTGCCCATGACAAGCTGATCCAACCAAAAGACTTCTCTCCTGGAGACAAAGTGTTATTATTCAACTCAAGACTCAAGCTGATGCCAGGTAAACTTCGTTCCAGATGGGAAGGTCCATTTATAGTTACTCATGTATATCCTTTTGGTGCTGTGCAGATTATGAAGGATGGATAGAAGGATCAATTCACTGTGAATGGACATAGGTTGAAGAAATTCCTTGGGACCCTGCCATCAGATCCAGTGGAGGAGATCACGCTCCTCCAACCTATTTATCAATAAGATTCATCAGGTTTTACCTCTCTTTCACACTTTCTTTATGTTGTGATTAATTTGAAAATTGTATTACATGTTAAATCCACTTGAATGCATCGAGGACACTGCATCATTTAAGTGTGATGGAGGGAACCTTTTTAGTATAGGATTTTTATTTGATGTTTGTTTTAAAAATAAAAAAAATAAAAAATTGTGTGTTTTCAAATTTTTGTGTGTTTATTTTTCAATTTTTGGTGTGTTTCTGAAACTTTTGAGCTGAAAAGATTATCAATACCATTTTTGAAACCCATGTTAATGAGTGAACCAATCTATTTCATGAAATCGAGCTTAAATGAATGTTGAAATGGATTTGTTTCAAGTTCAATTTTTTTGGAATTTCATGAAAAGTACACTAATTTTTGAATCTCATGCCATATTTCACTGTCTATATCTTTGAAATAACTTTTTTGTGAGGCTTTTGAACCATTTTTGTAATATTCTTTTCATTCACCTCATTTCTTGAGAGAACCAGACCATGCTTGCTTTAACCAGAATTTGATTTATTCCTTTCAAAACTTGAGGGTTGGGGTACGTGTGTTTTAAATGATTGAGGCATTTTTTTTTGAAGCCCCATTTTCAAAATAATCCTTTTAATTATGGCCCACCTTTACATTTATCCTTCATTGTAACCCCTAGTAGCCATGAATTTCCTGTTAGGTTAGCCACATTACAAGCCAATTTTTCCTATCATACCTGCTCTTGAAGTAAAATTGCATGATTTAGTTGAACTTAAGTATGGGGGAAGATGTATCATGGTGTACTAACTCATTTGGTTATACTTTGGGTGGAAAATAAATTGTGGAAGAGACGTGTGTGATGCTGAAAAATTATTATGTTGAAAGCTGTGCCTTTTCTGGATATTTTATGGCAAGAGAAGCTGTGCCTTTCTGGAACTTCCAATGTAAAAAAGAAAGTTGTGCCTATCTGGAGCTTTAAAAAAATCATGTTTGAAAAGATTGAAATGTTTTTGCTAATATTATTGAATGATGATGGAGCCTATTTTCAACAAAGGGGAAGTGAAGGAGACCATATTTGAGTGAAAATTAGAATCTTGCAATTTTGCTTCAATAAGAGCCAAGCCTTCCTTTTTCTGCCTCAGAACTTTTAACATCAAAATCCTACCAACCGGAAGCCACAGAACAACCCTGAAAAGTCCTCATGAGAAACACATGTCCTTGACTCACATCGGGTGGAGAAGTATTAATTTATCAAACCTATGGTGACTCTTGTGTGAGTTTGGATGAGAAAAGCCTTGTTCAGCCTTTACATTTGTGAGATGAGAGAAAATTCATGTGAGGTAGGTGTTTTGTGTGCATGGGATAAGAAATGAAGTGGAAATATATTAAAATCTTAAATGGAGAACTTGAAATAACAGTTTTTGATGAGGCATGATATCTTTTTGTTTCTTGAAATTGATTTGATTGATCTCATTGATATGTGTTTTGGATTTGATTTGATTTGATTTTTACTTGTCCAGGAGTCCAAGTGCTAAGTGTGGGGGAATTTATAGAGAAAATATTTTCAATTAATTTATATTGAATATCATTGTTTTAAACCCACAAAATTGTTCCTCTAAGATCAATTGTTTCATTTTTATGATAATGGTGTTATTTTGAGCTGAATAGTAAAAATTGGCCATTTTGGATTTTTAACAGTTTTAAATTATTTCGGTAGTTTGGCCATAACATTATCTACACTGATCCAAATTAAACAATTATTTCTTTTCCATATTCTACACATCCAGGGCTTCATTTACTATTTTTGGACTAAAATCTGAAGCGGCCATATGGAAGCTCAAAAGAAGCTCACAATTTGGATCAAGAAAACTGTTTTCAGTTCTTCCTAGTTTTGATATGGGATCTATAACTCATCCACTGTGGGCCCAAAGCTTGTGCAATTCGGTGGGTGGACGCACAAGGAGTTTTGGAAAATCTTATGAAGGAAGAACCGAGTGAATTAGCCGTTTATGGGGTCATTAAATCACACTAATCCGGAAGATTTCGTTTTGGAGAGTCTGACTGGACCGAATAAATTCTCATAGTAAAACGGCCATAACTCTCGGAATACATGTCCAAATCCACTTATATGTTAAGGAGACACGGCCTAGAAAACTATGAACAACATTTAAGAAGGGCTCAATGCGTTAATATGTCATTTAATGGGGCTACAACGCGTCGACATTCGGGGGAAGCATTCTGGCTATAAAAGGAGGAGAGCTCCACCCTCTCAGGGCATCCATTCTCCATCCCATTCCTTCCGGGACACCAAGAAGAAGATCTTTTCGGTTTTATTTTTTATTTATTTTATTTTTCATAGTTTTATAATGTCTTTTTCTTCCCCATTCATCTCGATTACCCTTACCATGGGGGGGTAAACTTTTGGAGTGATTGGGGAAGAGTTGGTTTTCTACATTGTAATGCTTGAGTTCTTGGACGCAATTGAATAAATTTCTTTCTTCTTCAAAGTTGTTTTCAATTTCTTATAGAGGATTTTATTATCAAGTTCGATCGTTCTTGAATATTAATTCCGTTATTTATTTTTTCCTTGGTAAAATAATCAATATCTCTGTCCACTAATTTCTGGTTTATATACGATGGAATAAACCAGGAATTAGTGGTGAAGTACTCGACGATCGTCAGTACGTGTAAAAGGTGTAGTGAATGTTCTTGATTGTTTGGGATAAACAAAACCTGATCGGGTATTTCCCATTTAAATTAAGGATATTCAATACAATTATTTTACACATGGAAGGAGAGTTGACCAAACCAAGATCTTGGTAAGGTTTTCTCTCACAATAATAATTTCACCAAGGAAGTGAGAGGAAACGATTGTGGAAACTCACTTTAATGATATAGAAGAAGAGGTTTGAATTAAATTGAACAAGGATAGCATTATAATTAGGAAACCAACCTCGACCTAATCACCCTTTTAAATATCATAGTTTTTCAATCATTTTAATTTCAAATTTCATTTCAAAAACACAACATTTTTTTACCCTCGTTTTAAAGTGACAACTCATTTTGTGTGCACTCCTCTTCACGAGACATCCTAGGTCAACCACTTAACTACATTTTAACTTAGTAAATAATTGTTTTTCCATGCCCTACGATAGGCGTGCATCAAACTTGGCGTCGTTGCCGGGGAGGCAGTGCAACAACAAAAAGAAAACAAAATTGAATGACCCGCACCTCAAAAGAACAATTAATTGAATTTGATCCAGAAATTGAATGAACATTAACCCAACTAAGAAAAAGAAATCTACCAGAAATATTTGAAGAAATAGACCTCTCAGATTCAAGTGAAACTCTTAGTGTTCACTCTGAACCTGAAATCATGGCTAGAAATCCCAACCAAACCCTGCGTGATCTATGTGCACCACAATTTCCCATTCAAAATAACCAACTAATTGCACCCACTGAACCAAATGATTTTGAATTACATGTAAATATGATTCTTGTGCTTCCAAAGTTTCATGGTCTTGCAGGAGAAGATCCAAATTGTCACATGCAAGAATTCAGATACACTTGCTCAAGCTTCAGGCCAAGAGGAGCACCCGAAGACTAATTTCAGTGGAGGGCATTCCCCTTCTCACTTGAAGGAACAGCTAAAGAATGGTTGTACAACCTGCAACCAGGGGAGATCAGTGATTGTAAGACCTAAAAAGAAGTTTCATGCAAAGATTCTTTCCCACATCGAGGAGCACTGCCATCAAGAAGGAGATTTACATCATACGATAATCAACTGGAGAAACCCTCTATGAGTACTGGGAGCACTTCAAGAAGCTATGTTCTATCTGCCCACATCAAGAAATGGAGGAACACCAATTCCTTGTGTTCTTCTACCAAGGACTTATGGATAATGATCGATATCTTCTAAATGCCTCATCAGGGGGTCCCTGATTGACAAGTCTCCTGCAGATATCAGAATACTAATTGAGAAGATTGCTCAAAACTCACGACAATTTAGACTAAGAGGAATGGGAACCAGGGGGATACATGAGGTAAAAACATCTGATTTATCTACATTGATTGAAACCAAAGTTGATGATCTTGCAAGATTAGTCCGTCAAATGGCTGTAACACAGGCAAATGGACAACAAGGTTCAGCTCAGGTATGTGGTTTATGTTATTCTTCAACTCATTATACTAACCAGTGCCCTGAGATACAGGGGACAAAATACTATGTTGAGGCCTTTCAACCAAGACAATTCTAACAAAATCAACTACAATCCCAATAAGGATATGGGAACCAACAAAACCAGATGAGACCATTTAACCAGCACCCCAGTCAACCTCCTTACCACCAGCAGCAATACCAGAACCCCCCTCCCTTCCAAAAATCTTATAAACAGCCCTTCCAACAACAACAATCTTTTCAGCCACCACCATTCCAAATAAAGACATATGAACAACCATCCACCAGCACACAACCTTCTATGGAACAGCTACAATACAAGTATGAGGGCCTAGCAGATAAGGTTGAAAAGCTAGCAGACACAGTGGGAAGTCTTGTTGAAATAATGTCCAAGAATCCAGGGAAGCTTCCATCCCAAACAGTGCTAAATCCTAAAGAGAATGTTAGTGTAATCATAACAAGAAGTGGAAAAGAAATCCCACCTCCATCCAACCCTGAACCTGAAATAATACCACCCATTCTGAGGGAGAATGATTCAGAAATTCTTGTTAGAATCTACCAAGAAGATGAAAAGAAAGATAAGGAGGACAAGGATAGGCCACAAAATAAGAATCAAGAAACACCAATGCAAAGAAAACAAAGGGAGAAGAAAGAATTACCCCCACCATTTCCAACACGGATGATCGAATCAAAGAAATTGCATGAAGAAGCACTTCAAAAAGAAATTCTGGACACCTTCCAGAAAGTGGAAATCAATATCCCCCTACTTGAAGCTGTTAAAAAAATTCCAAGGTATGCAAAATTTTTGAAATATCTTTGCACCAAAAAGAGAAGGCTTCATGGGAATGAAAAAATCAACTTGGGAAGAAGTGTCTCAGCCCTTATCACGCCACAAATTCCAACCAAATGTCAAGATCCAGGGACGTTTTCCATTCCATGCACCATTGGTTCATTAAATTTCACTAATTCTTTGTGTGATTTAGGTTCTTCAATTAATGTATTGCCTCACTCAGTATACACTTCTTTGCAGATGGGAGAATTGAAGCCCACAAGAGTGGTGGTCCAGCTTGCAAACAGATCCACGGTTTTTCCTGTAGGAGTTTTGGAGGATGTCCTTGTGAAAGTCAAAGATCTCTTATTCCCACCTGACTTCTACGTGCTCAATATGGAAGAAGATAGGAGCCCATCACATTCACCCATCATTTTGGGGAGACCTTTATTTAAGACAGCAAAACCATCATCAATGTCCATGAGGGGATACTCACCATGGAGTTTGCAGAAAGCACGGTCCACTTCAATATTTTTGAATCCATGAGGCATCCATCAGATGATCACTCCCTCTTTTCACTTTCCCATGAATTTGGTGTAGAACCAATTGAAGAATCAGGTACGCTCTATGAATTCTTAGACTTAGGAGAGACTTCTTCCCTTGAAAATATCATTGAACATGTGGATACTGAAGATGTTGGATATTCTGACTTCATGTGGGAGGAAGAGGTAAAATCTGATTTCTTTGATGATTTGTTAAATAATGAGGAAGATGATATGGTTTCTTGTGTGCAGGAGGTCCAAAATTTGGAAGTGGAAAACGTCAATTTAGTCTCATCTCCTGAGCATCCCCCTAATCTAGAACTCAAACCACTCCCCACTGATTTGAAATATGTATACCTTAGGGAGGGAGAGAAACTACCAGTGATAATTTCTAATAATCTTTCTAAAACCCAAGAAAAATCATTGATTGAGCTTTTGAGAGAGAATGTCCAGGCAATAGGATGGAGCTTAGGTGATATCCCAGGAATTAACCCAAAAATATGCTCACATAGAATTTGTGTTTAGGGAGATTCCAAACCTGTTAGACAGCCCCAAAGGAGACTGAATCCCACCTTGATGGAGGTTGTGAAGAAGGAGATCGAGAAGCTCTTGGAAGCTGGGATTATCTATCCCATTTCAGATTCGTAGTGGGTCATCCCTATTCATGTCGTTCCAAAAAAAACTGGCCTGGCCACTGTGAGGAATGAAAAGAATGAGTTAATCCCTATGAGAATTCAAAACAGCTGGAGAGTGTGCATTGATTTTAGGAAATTGAACCAGGTCACTCGAAAAGATCATTTCCACATCCCCTTCATTGACCAGACGTTAGAAAGATTGGCAGGGAGAACTCATTATTGCTTTTTGGATGGATTTTCAGGTTACTTCCAAGTACCCATTGCTCCCGAGGATCAAGATAAGACCACATTTACATGCCCTTTTGGTACTTTTGCATATAAAAGAATGCCATTTGGATTATGTAATGCTCTAGGTACATTTCAGAGGTTCATGGTGAGTATATTTTCTGATCACATTGAATTTTTTTTTGAAGTTTTCTTAGATGATTTCACAGTTTTTGGAGATTCTTTTGATCATTGTTTGAAAAATCTGGAAAAAGTTTTGAAAACCTGCATTGAAAAAAATCTTGTTTTAAATTTTGAAAAGTGTCATTTCATGGTTCAAAGTGGAATTGTGCTTTGTCATGTCATTTCCCAAAATGGAATTCAAGTAGATAAATCAAAAATTGAAGTGATAAATTCATTACCATACCCTACTTGTGTGAAACATGTTAGATCATTTTTAGGACATGCAGGATTCTACAGGAGGATTATCAAAGATTTCAGTAAGATTTCTCTCCCTATCTCTAGATTACTTTTGAAAGATGCTGATTTTGATTTCAATGGTGCATGTAGGGAATCCTTTGATGAGTTGAAGAAGAGATTGATTTCACCACCCGTGATGCAGCCTCCAAATTGGGAAGAACCATTTGAACTACTTTGTGATGCATCTAACCAAGCAGTTGGAGGAGTCCTTTCTCAACGAATTGAGGGCAGACCACAAGTAATTTCATATGCCTCGAGAACTTTAGATGCGGCCCAATTCAATTATACAACCACGAAAAAAGAGTTCTTTGCAGTTGTTTTTGCTTTAGAAAGATTTAGATCATATCTTCTTGGAACTAAAATCACTGTGTTTTCTGATAATGCAGCTTTGAGGTACTTGATGAAGAAAGCTGGCGTTAAACCAAGGTTAGTGAGATGGATGATACTTCTGTGGGAATTCAATATAGAAATCAAGGATAATAAGGGATATGAGAACCAAGTGGCAGATCACTTAAGTAGACTGCCAAACACTACTGAAATTGAAGTTCCAGAAAGAGACCCACTGAATGATCAAATTCCAGGAGAGTAGTTGTACTTGATTAAAGGAGAAGTGCCTTGGTATGCTGACATAGTCAATTTTCTGGTAACATCTCAGGTCCCATCTCATTTCAATTCTCACTAAATTCAAAAACTAAAAGCTGAATCTAGATATTACATTTGGGATGATCCATTCCTTTGGAATATTTGCAATGATCAAGTTATAAGAAGATGTTTACCTAAAAGTGAAGTTAAATCTGTCTTTTATTTTTTTCACACTTTAGCTTGTGGAGGCCACTTTGGACCTTAGAGGACAGTAAGGAAGGTTTTAGAATCTGGAATTTATTGGCCCACCATTTTTAAAGATGCTCATGAATTTTGAAAAATATGTGAAAAATGTCAGTTTTCAGGAAATATTTCAAAGAGACAAGAAATGCCTCAAATGCCATTGAATTTTTGTGACATTTTTTAAGTTTGGGGGATAGATTTTATGGGACCTTTCCCGATGTCATTTGGAAATTCTTATATCTTTCTTGCAGTTGATTATGTTTCCAAATGGGTGGAAGCAAAAGCAACCAGAACTGACGATGCTAAAGTTGTTTGTGATTTTGTCAGGTCTAACATATTTTGTAGGTTTGGAGTGACCAGAGCAATCATCAGTGATCAAGGGACTCACTTCTGAAATTTTAGAATGGAGACATTGCTGAAGAAGTATGGGGTGTATCATAAAACATCAACTCCATATCATCCACAGACTAACAGGCAAGCAGAAGTTTCAAATAGGGAAATCAAGGGAATTTTGGAAAAGATCGTTAATCCAAACAGGAAGGATTGGATACAAAGGTTGGATGATTCCTTATGGGCTTATAGGACAACCTACAAAACCCCGATTGGAATGAGTCCATATAGGCTGATTTATGGGAAAAGCTGCCACCTACCTGTGGAATTGGAGCATAAGGCGTATTGGGCTGTGAGGAAAATGAATTTGGACCTTGAAAGTGCTAGGAAGGAGAGAAGATTGAAGTTGCAAGAGCTGGATGAAATAAGAAGGGAAGCATTTGAAAATTCAAGGATTTACAAGGAAATAACAAGAGTTGCCCATGACAAGCTGATCCAACCAAAAGACTTCTCTCCTGGAGACAAAGTGTTATTATTCAACTCAAGACTCAAGCTGATTCCAGGTAAACTTCGTTCCAGATGGGAAGGTCCATTTATAGTTACTCATGTATATCCTTTTGGTGCTGTGCAGATTATGAAGGATGGAGAGAAGGATCAATTCACTGTGAATGGACATAGGTTGAATAAATTCCTTGGGACCCTGCCATCAGATCCAGTGGAGGAGATCACGCTCCTCCAACCTATTTATCAATAAGATCCATCAAGTTGTACCTCTCTTTCACACTTTCTTGATGTTGTGATTAATTTGAAAACTGGCTTACATGTTAAATCCACTTGAATGCATCGAGGACACTGCATCATTTAAGTGTGGGGGAGGGAACCTTTGTAGTATAGTATTTTGATTTGATGTTTGTTTTCAAAAAAATAAAAAATAAAAAATTGTGTGTTTTCAAATTTTTGTGTGTTTATTTTTCAATTTTTGGTGTGTTTCTGAAACGTTTGAGCTAAAAAGATTATCAATACCATTTTTGAAACCCATGTCAATGAGTGAACCAATCTATTTCATGAAACCGAGCTTAAATGAATGCTGAAATGGATTTGTTTCAAGTACAATTTTTTTGGAATTTCATGAAAAGTACACTGATTTTTGAATTTCATGCCATATTTCACTGTCTATATCTTTGAAATAACTTTCCTGTGAGGCTTATGAACCATTTTTGTCATATTCTTTTCATTCACCTCATTTCTTGAGAGAACCAGACCATGCTTGCTTTAACCAGAATTTGATTTATTCCTTTCAAAACTTGAGGGTTGGGGTACGTGTGTTTTAAATTGTTGAGGCATTTATTTTGTTTGAAGCCCCCTTTTCAAAATAATCCTTTTCATAATGGCCCACCTTTACATTTATCCTTCATTGTAGCCCCTAGTAGCTATGAATTGCCTGTTAGGTTAGCCACATTACAAACCAATTTTCCCTACCATACCTGCTCTTGAAGTAAAATTGCATGATCTAGTTGAACTTAAGTGTGGGGGAAGATGTCTTATGGTGTACTACCTTATTTGGTTATACTTTGGGTGGAAAATAAATTGTGGAAGAGATGTGTGTGATGCTGAAAAATTATTCTCTTGAAAGCTGTGCCTTTTTTGGAGCTTTTATGACAAGAGAAGTTGTGCCTTTCTGGAGCTTCCAATGTAAAAAAGAATGTTGTGCCTATCTGGAGCTTTAAAAAAATCATGTTTGAAAAGATTGAAATGTTCGTTGCTGAGCTGATTGAATGATTATGGAGCCTATTTTCAACAAAGGAGAAATGAAGGAGACCATATTTGAGTGAAAATTAGAATCTTGCAATTTTGCTTCATTAAGAGCCAAGCCTTCCTTTTTCTGCCTCAGAACTTTTAACATCTAAATCCTACCAACCGGAAGCCACAGAACAACCCTGAAAAGTCCTCATGAGAAACACATGTCCTTCACTCACATTGGGTGGAGAAGTAGGAATTTATCAAACCTATGGTGACTCTTGTGTGAGTTTGGATGAGAAAAGCCTTGTTCAGCCTTTACATTTGTGAGATGAGAGAAAATTCATGTGAGGTAGGTGTTTTGTGTGCATGGGACAAGAAATTAAGTGGAAATATATTAAAATCTTAAATGGAGAACTTGAAATAACAGTTTTTGATGAGGCATGATATCCTTTTGTTTCTTGAAATTGATTTGATTGATCTCATTGATATGTATTTTGGATTTGATTTGATTTGATTTTTACTTGTCCAGGATTCCAAGTGCTAAGTGTGGGGGAATTGATAGAGAAAATATTTTCAATTAATTTATATTGAATATCATTGTTTTAAACCCACATAATTGTTCCTCTAAGATTAATTGTTTCATTTTTATGATAATGGTGTTATTTTTAGCTGAATAGTAAAAATTGGCCATTTTTGATTTTTAACAGTTTTAAATTATTTTGGTAGTTTGGCCATAACATTATCTACACTGATCCAAATTGAAAACTTCTTTCTCTTCCAGATTCTAAACATCCAGGGCTTCATTTATTATTTTAGGACTAAAATCTGAATCGACCATATGGAAGCTCAAAAGAAACTCACATTTTGGCTCAAGAAAACTATTTTCAGTTCTACCTAGTTTTGATATGGGATCTATAACTCATCCACTGTGGGCCCAAAGAGTATGAAATTCGGTGGGTGGACGCGCAAGGGGTTTTCGAGAATATGTTATGAAGGAAGCACCGAGTGAATTGGCCGTTTAGGGGGTCATTAAATCACCCTAATCCGGAGGATTTAGTTTTGGAGAGTCTGACTGGACAGAATAAATGCTCATAGTAAAATGGCCATAACTCTCGGAATACATGTCCAAATCCGCTGCGCTTTTGAGGAGACACGTCCAATGGAATTATGAAAAACATTCAAGGAGGGCTCAACACGTGAATATGTAATTTAATGGGTCTAAAATGCGTCGACATTCGGGGAAATCATTCTGGCTATAAAAGGAGGAGAGTTCCACCCTCTCAGGGCATCCATTCTCCATCCCATTCCTTCCGGGACACCTAGAAGAAGATCTTTTCGGTTTTATTTTTTTTTTCTTTTCTTTTTCATAGCCTTATAATGCCTTCTTCTTCCCCATTCATCTCGATTACCCTTACCATGGTGGGGTAAACTTTTGGAGTGATTGGGGAAGGGTTGGTTTTCTACATTGGAATGCTTGAGTTCTTGGACGCAATTGAATAAATTTCTTTCTTCTTCAAAGTTGTTTTCAATTTCTTATAGAGGATTTTATTATCAAGTTCGATCGTTCTTGAATATTAATTCCGTTATTTATTTTTGCCTTAGTAAAATAATCAATATCTCCCTCCACTAATTTCTGGTTTATATACGATGGAATAAACCAGGAATTAGTGGTGAAGTACTCGACGATCGTCAGTACGTGTAAAAGGTGTAGTGAATGTTTTTGATTGTTTAGGATAAAAAAAACCCGATCGGGTATTGCCAATTTAAATTAAGGATATTCAATACAACTATTTTACACATGGAAGGAGAGTTGACCAAACCAAGATCTTGGTAAGGTTTTCTCTCACAATAATAATTTCACCAAGGAAGTGAGAGGAAATGATTGTGGAAATTCACTTTAATCAACTAAGAAGAAGAGGTCTGAATTAAATTGAATAAGGATAGAATTATAATTAGGAAACCGACCCCCACCTAATCACCCTTTTAAATATCATAGTCTTTCAATCATTTTCATTTCAAATTTCATTTCAAAAACACAACATTTTTTTACCCTCGTTTTAAAGTTTCAACTCATTTTGTGTGCACTCCCCTTCAGGAGACATCCTAGGTCAACCACTTAAATACATTTTAACTTAGGAAATAATTGTTTTGTCATGCCCTACGACAGATGTGCATCAAACTTGGCGCCGTTGCCGGGGAGGCAGTGCAACAACAAAAAGAAAACAAAATTGAATGACCCGCACCTCAAAAGAACCATTAATTGAATTTGATCCAGAAATTGAACGAACATTAACCCAACTATGAAAAAGAAATATACCAGAAATATTTGAAGAAATAGACCTCTCAGATTCAAGTGAAACTCTTAGTGTTCACTCTGAACCTGAAATCATGGCTAGAAATCCCAACCAAACCCTGTGTGATCTATGTGCACCACAATTTTCCATTCAAAATAACCAACTAATTGCACCCACTGAACCAAATGATTTTGAATTACGTGTAAATATGATTCCTGTGCTTCCAAAGTTTCATGGTCTTGTAGGAGAAGATCCAAATCGGCACATGCAAGAATTCATATACACTTGCTCAAGCTTCAGTCCAAGAGGAGCACCCGAAGACCAATTTTAGTGGAGGGCATTCCCCTTCTCACTTGAAGGAACATCTAAAGAATGGTTGTACAACCTGCAACGAGGGGATATCAGTGATTGGGAAGACCTAAAAAGAAGTTTCATGCAAAGATTCTTTCCCACATCGAGGAGCACTACCATCAAGAAGGATATTTACATCATACGACAATCAATTGGAGAAACCCTCTATGAGTACTGGGAGCGCTTGAAGAAGCTATGTTCTAGCTGCCCACATCATGAAATGGAGGAACACCAATTCCTTGTGTTCTTATGCCAAGGACTTATGGATAATGATTGAAATCTTCTAGATGCCTCATCAGGGGGGTCCCTGATTGACAAGTCTCCTGCAGATATCATAATACTAATTGAGAAGATTGCTCAAAACTCACAACAATTTGGACTAAGAGGAATGGGAACCAGGGGGATACATGAGGTAAAAACATCTGATTCATCTACATTGATTGAAACCAAAGTTGATGACCTTGCAAGATTATTCTGTCAAATGGATGTAACACAAGCAAATGGACAACAAGCTTCAGCTCAGGTATGTGGTTTATGTTATTCTTCCACTCATTATACGGACCAGTGCCCTGAGATATAGGGGAGGGAATACTGTTCTGCGGCCTTTCAACCAAGACAATTCCAAAAAAATCAACTTCAATCCGAACAAGGATATGGGAACCAACAAAATTAGATGAGACCATTTAACCAGCACCCCAGTCAACCTCCTTACCACCACCAGCAATACCAGAACCCCCTCCCTTCCAACAATCTTATAAACAGTTCTTCCAATAACAACAATATTTTCAGCCACCACCATTCCAAAGAAAGACATATGAACAACCATCCACCAGCACACAACCTTCTGTGGAATAGCTACAATCCAAGTATGAGGGCCTAGCAGATAAGGTTGAAAAGCTAGCAGACACAGTGGGAAGTCTTGTTGAAATAATGTCCAAGAATCCAGGGAAGCTTCCATACCAAACAGTGCCAAATCCTAAAGAGAATGTTAGTGCAATCATAACAAGAAGTGGAAAAGAAATCCCACCTCTATCCAACCCTGAACCTGAAATAATACCACCTATTCTAAGGGAGAATGATTCAGAAAGTCTTGTTAGAATCTACCAAGAAGATAAAAAGGAAGAGAAGGAGGAGAAGGATAGGCCACAGAATAAGAAACAAGAAACACCAATGTAAATAAAACAAATGGAGAAGAAAGAATTACCCTCGCCATTTCCAACAAGGATGATCGAATCAAAGAAATTGCATGAAGAAGAACTTCAAAAATAAATTCTGGACACCTTCCAGAAAGTGGAAATCAATATCCCCCTACTTGAAGCTGTTAAACAAATTCCAAGGTATGCAAAAATTTTGAAAGATCTTTGCACCCAAAAGAGAAGTCTTCATGGGAATGAAAGAATCAACTTGGGAAGAAGTGTCTCAGCCCTTATCACGCCGCAGATTCCAAACAAATGTCAAGATCCAGGGACGTTTTCCATTCCATGTACCATTGGTTCATTAAATTTCACTAATGATTTGTGTGATTTAGGTGCTTCAATTAATGTATTGCCTCATTCAGTATACACTTCTTTGCAGATGGGAGAATTGAAGCCCACAAGAGTAGTGGTCCAGCTTGCAAACAGATCCACAGTTTTTCCTGCAGGAGTTTTGGAGGATGTCCTTGTGAAAGTCAAAGATCTCTTATTCCCAACTGACTTCTACGTGCTCAATATGGAAGAAGATAGGAGCCCATCACATTCACCCATCATTTTGGGGAGACCTTTCTTGAAGACAGCCAAAACCATCATCAATGTCCATGAGGGGACACTCACCATGGAATTTGGAGAAAGCATGGTCCACTTCAATATTTTTGAATCCATGAGGCATCCATCATATGATCACTCCCTCTTTTTGCTTTCCCATGAAGTTGGTGCAGAACCAATTGAAGAATCAGGTATTTTCTATGAATTCTTAGACTTAGGAGAGACTTCTTCCCTTGAAAATATCATTGAACATGTGGATGCTGAAGATTTTGGAGATTCTGACTTCATGTGGGAGGAAGAGGTAAAATCTGATTTCTTTGATGATTTGTTAAATAATGAGGAAGATGATATGGTTTCTTGTGTGTAGGAGGTCCAAAATTTGGAAGTGGAAAACGTCAATTTAGTCTCATCTCTTGAGCATCCCCCTAATCTAGAACTCAAACCACTCCCCACTGATTTGAAATATGTATACCTTAGGGAGGGAGAGAAACTACCAGTGATAATTGCTAATAATCTTTCTAAAACCCAAGAAAAATCATTGATTGAGATTTTGAGAGAGAATGACCAGGCAATAGGATGGAGCTTAGGTGATATCCCAAGAATTAACCCAAAAATATGCTCACATAGAATTTTTGTTGAGGGAGATTCCAAACCTGTTAGACAGCCCCAAAGGAGACAGAATCCCACCTTGATGGAGGTTGTGAAGAAGGAGATCGAGAAGCTCTTGGAAGATGGGATCATCTATCCCATTTCAGATTCGCAGTGGGTCAGCCCTATTCATGTCGTTCCAAAAAAACTGGCCTGACCACTGTGAGGAATGAAAAGAATGAGTTAATCCCTATGAGAATTCAAAACAGATGGAGAGTGTACATTGATTTTAGGAAATTGAACCAGGTCACTCAAAAATATCATTTCCCCATCCCCTTCATTGACCAGATGTTAGAAAGATTGGCAGGGAGAACTCATTATTTCTTTTTGGATGGATTTTCAGGTTACTTCCAAGTACCCATTGCTCCCGAGGATCAAAATAAGACCACATTTACATGCCCTTTTGGTACTTTTGCATATAAAAGAATGCCATTTGGATTATGTAATGATCCAGGTACATTTCAAAGATGCATGGTGAGTATATTTTCTGATCACATTGAAAATTTCTTGGAAGTTTTCTTAGATGATTTCACAGTTTTTGGAGATTCTTTTGATCATTGTTTGAAAAATCTGGAAAAAGTTTTGAAAACCTGCATTGAAAAAAATCTTGTTTTAAATTTTGAAATGTGCCATTTCATGGTTCAATGAGGAATTTTTCTTGGTCATGTCATTTCCCAAAATGGAATAGAAGTAGATAAATAAAAAATTGAAGTGATAAATTCATTACCTTACCCTACTTGTGTGAAACATGTTAGATCATTTTTAGGACATGCAGGATTCTACAGGAGGTTTATCAAAGATTTCAGTAAGATTTCTCTCCCTATATCTAGATTACTTTTGAAAGATGCTGATTTTGATTTCAATGGTGCATGTAGGGAATCCTTTGATGATTTGAAGAATAGATTGATTTCACCACCCGTTATGCAACCTCCAAATTGGGAAGAACCATTTGAACTACTTTCTGATGCCTCTAACCAAGCAGTTGGAGCAGTCCTTTCTCAACGAATTGATGGCAGACCACAAGTCATTTCATATTCCTTGAGAACTTTAGATGCGGCCCAATTCAATTATTCAACCACGGAAAAAGAGTTATTTGAAGTTGTTTTTTCTTTAGAAAGATTTAGATCATATCATCTTGGAACTAAAATCACTGTGTTTTCTGATCATGCAACTTTGAGGTACTTGATGAAGAAAGCTGATGCTAAACCAAGGTTAGTGAGATGGGTGATACTTCTGTAGGAATTCAATATATAAATTAAGGATAAGAAGGGATCTAAGAACCAAGTGGCTGATCACTTAAGTAGACTTCCAAACACTGCTGAAATTGAAGTTCCAGAAAGAGACCCACTGAATGATCAAATTCCGGGAGAGCAGTTGTACTTGATTGAAGGAGAAGTGCCTTGGTATGCTGACATAGTCAATTTTCTGGTAACATCTCATGTCCTATCTCATTTCAATTCTCACCAAATTCAAAAACTAAAAGCTGAATCTAGATATTACATTTGGGATGATCCATTCCTTTGGAAGATTTGCAATGATAAAGTTATAAGAAGATGTTTACCTAAAAGTGAAGTTAAATATGTCTTTGAGTTTTGTCACACTTTAGCTTGTGGAGGCCACTTTGGACCTCAGAGGACAGCAAGGAAGGTTTTAGAATCTTGAATTTATTGGCCCACCATTTTTAAAGATGCTCATGAATTTTGAAAAATATGTGAAAAATGTTAGTTTTCAGGAAATATTTCAAATAGACAAGAAATGCCTCAAATGCCATTGAATTTTTGTGACATTTTTGAAGTTTGGGGGATATATTTTATGGGACCTTTCCCGATGTCATATTGGAACTAAAATCACTGTGTTTTCTGATCATGCAACTTTGAGGTACTTGATGAAGAAAGCTGATGCTAAACCAAGGTTAGTGAGATGGGTGATACTTCTGCAGGAATTCAATATATAAATTAAGGATAAGAAGGGATCTAAGAACCAAGTGGCTGATCACTTAAGTAGACTGCCAAACACTGCTGAAATTGAAGTTCCAGAAAGAGACCCACTGAATGATCAAATTCCGGGAGAGCAGTTGTACTTGATTGAAGGAGAAGTGCATTGGTATGCTGACATAGTCAATTTTCTGGTAACATCTCATGTCCTATCTCATTTCAATTCTCACCAAATTCAAAAACTAAAAGCTGAATCTAGATATTACATTTGGGATGATCCATTCCTTTAGAAGATTTGCAATGATCAAGTTATAAGAAGATGTTTACCTGAAAGTGAAGTTAAATATTTCTTTGATTTTTGTCACACTTTAGCTTGTGGAGGCCACTTTGGACCTCAGAGGACAGCAAGGAAGGTTTTAGAATCTTGAATTTATTGGCCCACCATTTTTAAAGATGCTCATGAATTTTGAAAAATATGTGAAAAATGTTAGTTTTCAGGAAATATTTCAAAGAGACAAGAAATGCCTCAAATTCCATTGAATTTTTGTGACATTTTTGAAGTTTGGGGGATATATTTTATGGGACCTTTCCCGATGTCATTTGGATGATGCCTTATGGTGTTATAGGACAGCCTACAAAACCCTGATTGGAATGAGTCCATATTGGCTGATTTATGGGAAAAGCTGCCACCTACCTGTGGAATTGGAGCATAAGGTGTATTGGGCTGTGAGGAAAATGAGTTTGGACCTTGAAAGTGCTGGGAAGGAGAGAATATTGAAGTTGCAAGAGCTAGATGAAATAAGAAGGGAAGCATTTGAAAATTCAAGGATTTACAAAGAAAGAACAAGAGTTGCCCATGACAAGCTGATCCAACCAAAAGACTTCTATCCTGGAGAAAACGTGTTATTATTCAACTCAAGACTCAAGCTGATGCCAGGTAAACTCCGTTCCAGATGGGAAGGTCCATTTATAGTTACTCATGTATATCCTTTTGGTGCTGTGCAGATTATGAAGGATGGAGAGAAGGATCAATTCACTGTGAATGGACATAGGTTGAAGAAATTCCTTGGGACCCTGCCATCAGATCCAGTGGAGGAGATCACGCTCCTCCAACCTATTTATCAATAAGATCCATCAGGATGTACCTCTCTTTCACACTTTCTTGATGTTGTGATTAATTTGAAAATTTTCTTACATGTTAAATCCACTTTAATGAATCGAGGACACTGCATCATTTAAGTGTGGGGGAGGGAACCTTTGTAGTATAGGATTTTTATTTGATGGTTGTTTTCAAAAATAAAAAAAAATTGTGTGTTTTAAAATTTTTGTGTGTTTATTTTTCAATTTTTGGTGTGTTTCTGAAACTTTTGAGCTGAAAAGATTATCAATGCCATTTTTGAAACCCATTTCAATGAGTGAACCGATCTATTTCATGAAACCGAGCTTAAATGAATGGTGAAATGGATGTGTTTCAAGTTCAATTTTTTTGGAATTTCATGAAAAGTACACTGATTTTTGAATCTCATGCCATATTTCACTATCTATATCTTTGAAATAACTTTCCTGTGAGGCTTCTGAACCATTTTTGTCATATTCTTTTCATTCACCTCATTTCTTGAGAGAACCATACCATGCTTTCTTTAACTAGAATTTGATTTATTCCTTTCAAAACTTGAGGGTTGGGGTACGTGTGTTTTAAATGATTGAGGCATTTATTTTGTTTGAAGCCCCCTTTTCAAAATAATCCTTTTCATTATGGCCCACCTTTACATTTATCCTTCATTGTAGCCCCTAGTAGCCATGAATCTCCTGTTAGGTTAGCCACATTACAAGCCAATTTTTCCTAACATACCTACTCTTGAAGTAAAATTGCATGATCTAGTTGAACTTAAGTGTGGGGGAAGATGTCTTATGGTGTACTACCTCATTTGGTTATACTTTGGGTGGAAAATAAATTGTGTAAGAGATGTTTGTGATGCTGAAAATTTATTTTGTTGAAAGTTGTGCCTTTTCTGGAGCTTTTATGACAAGAGAAGTTGTGCCTTTCTGGAGCTTCCAATGTAAAAAAGAAAGTTGTGCCTATCTGGAGCTTTAAAAAAATCATGTTTGAAAATATTGAAATGTTTGTTGCTGAGCTGATTGAAGGATGATGGAGCCTATTTTCAACAAAGGGGAAGTGAAGGAGACCATATTTCGGTGAAAATTAGAATCATGCAATTTTGCTTCAATAAGAGCCAAGCCTTCCTTTTTCTGCCTCAGAACTTTTAACATCTAAATCCTACCAACCGGAAGCTATAGAACAACCCTGAAAAGTCCTCATGAGAAACACATGTCCTTGACTCACATCGGGTAGAGAAGTAGTAATTTATCAAACCTATGGTGACTCTTGTGTGAGTTTGGATGAGAAAAGCCTTGTTCAGCCTTTACATTTGTGAGACGAGAGAAAATTCATGTGAGGTAGGTATTTTGTGTGGATGGGATAAGAAATGAAGTGGAAATATATTAAAATCTTAAATGGAGAACTTGAAATAACAGTTTTTGTTGAGGCATGATATCTTTTTGTTTCTTGAAATTGATTTGATTGATCTCATTGATATGTGTTTGGATTTGATTTGATTTGATTTTTACTTGTCCAGGAGTCCAAGTGCTAAGTGTGGGGGAATTGATAGAGAAAATATTTTCAATTAATTTATACTTAATATCATCGTTTTAAACCCACAAAATTGTTCCTCTAAGATGAATTGTTTCATTTTTATGATAATGGTGTTATTTTGAGCTGAATAGTAAAAATTGGCCATTTTGGATTTTTAATAGTTTTAAATTATTTCGGTAGTTTAGCCATAAAATTATATACGCTGATCCAAATTGAACAATTATTTATTTTCCAGATTCTACACATCCAGGGCTTCATTTACTATTTTTGGACTAAAATCTGAATCGGTCATATGGAAGCTCAAAAGAAGCTCACAAGTTGGCTCAAGAAAACTATTTTCATTTCTGCCTAGTTTTGATATGGGATCTATAACGCATCCACTGTGGGCCCAAAGCTTGTGAAATTCGGTGGGTGGACGCGCAAGGAGTTTTGGAGAATATTTTATGAAGTAATCACCAAGTGAATTGGCCGTTTATGGGGTCATTAAATCACCCTAATCTGGAGGATTTCGTTTTTCAGAGTCTGACTGGACAGAATAAATGCTCATAGTAAAACGACCATAAATCTTGGAAGATATGTCCAAATCCACTGATATGTTGAGGAGACACGGCCAAGGGAATTCTGAACAACATTCAAGAAGGTCTCAATGCGTGAATATCTCATTTAATGGGGCTACAATGCATCGACATTCGGGGGAAGCATTTTGTCTATAAAAGCAGGAGAGCTCCACCCTCTCAGGGCATCCATTCTCCATCCCATTCCTTCCGGGACACCAAGAAGAAGATATTTTCGGTTTTATTTTTTATTTATTTTCTTTTTCCTAGTTTTATAATGCCTTCTTCTTCCACATTAATCTCGATTACCCTTACCATGGTGGGGTAAACTTTTGGAGTGATTGGGGAAGGGTTGGTTTTCTACATTGTAATGCTTGAGTTCTTGGACGCAATTGAATAAATTTCTTTCTTCTTCAAAGTTGTTTTCAATTTCTTATAGTGGATTTTATTATCAATTTCGATAGTTCTTGAATATTAATTCCGTTATTTATTTTTTTCTTGGTAAAATAATCAATATCTCCCTCCACTAATTTCTGGTTTATATACGATGGAATAAACCAGGAATTAGTGGTGAAGTACTCGACGATCGTCAGTACGTGTAAATGGTGTAGTGAATGTTCTTGATTGTTTGGGATAAACAAAACCCGATCGGATATTGCCAAATTAAATTAAGGATATTCAATACAACTATTTTACACATGGAAGGAGAGTTGACCAAACCAATATCTTGGTAAGTTTTTCTTTCACAATAATAATTTCACCAAGGAAGTGAGAGGAAACGATTGTGGAAACTCACTTTAATCAACAAAGAAGAAGAGGTTTGAATTAAATTGAACAAGGATATCATTATAATTAGGAAACCGACCCTGACCTAATCACCCTTTTAAATATCATAGTTTTTCAATAATTTTAATTTCAAATTTCATTTCAAAAACACAACATTTTTTTTACCCTCGTTTTAAAGTGACAACTCGTTTTGTGTGCACTCCTCTTCAGGAGACATCCTAGGTCAACCACTTACCTAAATTTTCACTTAGGAAATAATTGTTTTGCCACGCCCTACGATAGTTGTGCGTCAAACTTGGATCCGTTTCCGGGGAGGCAGTGCAACAACAAAAAGAAAACAAAATTGAATGACCCGCACCTCAAAAGAACCATTAATTGAATTTGATCCAGAAATTGAACGAACATTAACCCAACTAAGAAAAAGAAATCTACCAGAAATCTTTGAAGAAATAGAACTCTCAGATTTAAGTGAAACTCTTAGTGTTCACTCTGAACCTGAAATCATGGCTAGAAATCCCAACCAAACCCTGCGTGATCTATGTGCACCACAATTTTCCATTCAAAATAACCAACTAATTGCACCCACTGAACCAAATGATTTTTAATTACGTGTAAATATGATTCATGTGCTTCCAAAGTGTCATGGTCTTGCAGGAGAAGATCCAAATCGGCACATGCAAGAATTCAGATACACTTTTTCAAGCTTCATGCCAAGAGGAGCACCCGAAGACCAATTTCAGTCGAGGGAATTCCCCTTCTCACTTGAAGGAACAGCTAAATAATGGTTGTACAACCTGCAACCAGGTGAGATCAGTGATTGGGAAGACCTAAAATGAAGTTTCATGCAAATATTCTTTCCCACATCGAGGAGCACTGCCATCATGAAGGATATTTACATCATACGACAATCAACTGGAGAAACCCTCTACGAGTATTGGGAGTGCTTCAAGAAGCTATGTTCTAGCTGCCCACATCAAGAAATGGAGGAACACCAATTCCTTGTATTTTTCTACCAAGGACTTATGGATAATGATCGAAATCTTCTATATGCCTCATCAGGGGGGGTCCCTGATTGACAAGTCTCCTACAGATATCGGAATACTAATTGAGAAGATTGCTCAAAGCTCACAACAATTTGGACTAAGAGGAATGGGAACCAGGGGGATACATGAGGTAAAAACATCTGATTCATCTACATTGATTGAAACCAAAGTTGATGACCTTGCAAGATTAGTCCGTGAAATGGCTGTAACACAAGCAAATGGACAACAAGCTTCAGCTCAGGTATGTGGTTTATTTTATTCTTCCACTCATTATACTGACCAGTTCCCTGAGATACAGGGGACAGAATACTGTGTTGCGGCCTTTCAACCAAGACAATTCCAACAAAATCAACTGCAATCCCAACAAGGATATGGGAACCAACATAGCCAGATGAGACCATTTAACCAGCACCCCAGTCAACCTCCTTACCACCAGCAGCAATACCAGAACCCCCCACCCTTCCAACAATCTTATAAACAACCCTTCCAACAACAACAATCTTTTCAGCCACCACCATTCCAAAGAAAGACATATGAACAACCATCCACTAGCACACAACCTTCTGTGGAACAGCTACAATCCAAGTATGAGGGCCTAGCAGATAAGGTTGACAAGCTAGCAGACACAGTGGAAAGTCTTGTTGAAATAATGTCCAAGAATCTAGGGAAGCTTCCATCCCAAATAGTGCCAAATCCTAAAGAGAATGTTAGTGCAATCATAACAAGAAGTGGAAAATAAATCCCACCTCCATCCAACCCTGAACCTGAAATAATACCACCTATTCTGAGGGAGAATGATTCAGAAAGTCTTGTTATAATCTACCAAGAAGGTGAAAAGGAAGAGAATGAGGATAATGATAGACCACAGAATAAGAAACAAGAAACACCAATGTAAAGAAAACAAAGGGACAATAAATAATTACCCCCACCATTTCCAACAAGGATGATCGAATCAAAGAAATTGCATGAAGAAGCACTTCAAAAATAAATTCTGGACACCTTCCAGAAAGTGGAAATCAATATCCCCCTACATGAAGCTGTTAAACAAATTCCAAGGTATGCAAAATTTTTAAAAGATCTTTGCACCAAAAAGAGAAGGCTTTATGGGACTGAAAGAATCAACTTGGGAAGAAGTGTCTCAGCCCTTATCACGCCGCAGATTCCAACCAAATGTCAAGATCCAAGGACGTTTTCCATTCCATGCACCATTGGTTCATTAAATTTCACTAATGCTTTGTGTGATTTAGGTGCTTCAATTAATGTATTGCCTCACTCGGTATACAATTCTTTGCAGATGGGAGAATTGAAGCCCACAAGAGTGGTGGTCCAGCTTGAAAACAGATCCACAGTTTTTCCTACAGGAGTTTTGGAGGATGTCCTTGTGAAATTCAAAGATCTCTTATTCCCAGCTGACTTTTACGTGCTCAATATGGAAGAAGATAGGAGCCCATCACATTCACCCATCATTTTGGGGAGACCTTTCTTGAAGATGGCCAAAACCATCATCAATGTCCATGAGGGGACACTCACCATGGAGTTTGGAGAAAGCATGGTCCACATCAATATTTTTGAATCCATGAGGCATCCATTAGATGATCACTCCCTCTTTTCGCTTTCCCATGAAGTTGGTGCAGAACCAATTGAAGAATCGGGTATGCTCTATGAATTCTTAGAATTAGGAGAGACTTCTTCCCTTGAAAATATCATTGAACATGTGGATGCTGAAGATGTTGGAGATTCTGACTTCATGTGGGAGGAAGAGGTAAAATCTGATTTCTTTGATGATTTGTTAAATAATGAGGAAGATGATATGGTTTCTTGTGTGAAGGAGGTCCAAAATTTGGAAGTGGAAAACGTCAATTTAGTCTCATCTCTTGAGCATCCCCCTAATCTAGAACTCAAACCACTCCCCACTGATTTGAAATATGTATACCTTAGGGAGGGAGAGAAACTACCAGTGATAATTGCTAATAATCTTTCTAAAACCCAAGAAAAATCATTGATTGAGATTTTGAGAGAGAATGTCCAGGCAATAGGATAGATCTTAGGTGATATCCCAGGAATTAACCCAAAAATATGCTCACATAGAATTTCTGTTGAGGGAGATTCCAAACCTGTTAGACAGCCTCAAAGGAGACTGAATCCCACCTTGATGGAGGTTTTGAAGAAGGATATCGAGAATCTCTTGGAAGCTGGGATCATCTATCCCATTTCAGATTCGTAGTGGGTCAGCCCTATTCATGTCGTTCCAAAAAAACTGGCCTGACCACTGTGAGGAATGAAAAGAATGAGTTAATCCCTATGAGAATTCAAAACAGCTGTAGAGTGTGCATTGATTTTAGGAAATTGAACTAGGTCACTCAAAAAGATCATTTCTCCATCCCCTTCATTGACCAGATGTTAGAAAAATTGGCAGGGAGAACTCATTATTGCTTTTTGGATGGATTTTCAGGTTACTTCCAAGTACCCATTGCTCCCGAGGATCAAGATAAGACCACATTTACATTCCCTTTTGGTACTTTTTCATATAAAAGAATGCCATTTGGATTATGTAATGCTCCAGGTAAATTTCAGAGGTGCATGGTGAGTATATTTTCTGATCACATTGAAAATTGCTTGGAAGTTTTCTTAGATGATTTCACAGTTTTTGGAGATTCTTTTGATCATTGTTTGAAAAATCTAGAAATTTTTTTGAAAACCTGCATTGAAAAAAATCTGGTTTTAAATTTTGAAAAGTGTCATTTCATGGTTCAAAGAGGAATTGTGCTTGGTCATGTCATTTCCCAAAATGGAATTGAAGTAGATAAATCAAAAATTGAACTGATAAATTCATTACCTTACCCTACTTGTGTGAAACATGTTAGATCATTTTTAGGACATGCAAGATTCTACAGGAGGTTTATCAAAGATTTCAGTAAGATTTCTCTCCCTCTCTCTAGATTAATTTTGAAAGATGCTGATTTTGATTTCAATGGTGCATGTAGGGAATCCTTTGATGATTTGAAGAAGAGATTTATTTCACCACTCGTGATGCAGCCTCCAAATTGGGAAGAACCATTTGAACTACTTTGTGATGCCTCTAACCAAGCAGTTGGAGCAGTCCTTTCTCAACGAATTGAGGGAAGGCCACAAGTCATTTCATATGCCTTGAGAACTTTAGATGCGGCCCAATTCAATTATACAACCACAGAAAAAGAGTTCTTTGCAGTTGTTTTTTCTTTAGAAAGATTTAGATCATATCATCTTGGAACTAAAATCACTGTGTTTTCTAATCATGCAGCTTTGAGGTACTTGATGAAAAAAGTTGATGCTAAACCAAGGTTAGTGAGATGGATGATACTTCTGCACGAATTTAATATAGAAATCAAGGATAAGAAGGGATCTGAGAACCAAGTGGTTGATCACATAAGTAGACTGCCAAACACTGCTGAAATTGAAGTTCTAGAAAGAGACCCACTGAATGATCAAATTCCAGGAGAGTAGTTGTACTTGATTGAAGGAGAAGTGCCTTGGTATGCTGAGATAGTCAATTTTCTGGTAACATCTCAGGTCCCATCTCATTTCAATTCTCACCAAATTCAAAAACTAAAAGTTGAATCTATATATTACATTTGGGATGATCCATTCCTTTGGAAGATTTGCCATGATCAAGTTATAAGAAGATGTTTACCTGAAAGTGAAGTTAAATCTGTCTTTGATTTTTGTCACACTTTAGCTTGTGGAGGCCACTTTGGACCTTAGAGGATAGCAAGGAAGGTTTTAGAATCTGGAATTTATTGGCCCACCATTTTTAAAGATGCTCATGAATTTTGAAAAATATGTGAAAAATGTCAGTTTTCAGGAAATATTTCAAATAGACAAGAAATGCCTCAAATGCCATTGAATTTTTGTGACTTTTTTGAAGTTTGGGGGATAGATTTTATGGGACCTTTCCCGATGTCATTTGGAAATTCTTATATCTTGCTTGCAGTTGATTATGTTTCCAAATGGGTGGAAGCAAAAGCAACCAGAACTGACGATGATAAAGTTGTTTGTGATTTTGTCAGGTCTAACATATTTTATAGGTTTGGAGTGCCCAAAGCAATCATCAGTGATCAAGGGACTCACTTATTCAATTTGATAATGGAGACATTGCTGAAGAAGTATGGGGTGCATCATAAAACATCAACTCCCTATCATCCACAGACTAACGGGCAAGCTGAAGTTTCAAATAGGGAAATCAAGGGAATTTTGGAAAAGACCGTTAATCCAAACAGGAAGGATTGGAGCCAAAGGTTGTATGATGCCTTATGGGCTTATAGGACAGCTTACAAAACCCCGATTGGAATGAGTCCATATAGGCTGATTTATGGGAAAAGCTGCCACCTACCTGTGGAATTGGAGCATAAGGCGTATTGGGCTGTGAGTAAAATGAATTTGGACCTTGAAAGTGCTGGTAAGGAGAGAAGATTGAAGTTTCAAGAGCTCGATGAAATAAGAAGGGAAGCATTTGAAAATTCAAGGATTTACAAAGAAAGAATAAGAGTTTCCCATGACAAGCTGATCCAACCAAAAGACTTCTCTCCTGGAGACAAAGTGTTATTATTCAACTCAAGACTCAAGCTGATGCTAGGAAAACTTCGTTCCAGATGGGAAGGTCCATTTATAGTTACTCATCTATATCCTTTTGGTGTTGTGCAGATTATGAAGGATAGAGAGAAGGATCAATTCACTGTGAATGGACATAAGTTGAAGAAATTCCTTGGGACCCTGCCATCAGATCCAGTGGAGGAGATCACACTCCTCTAACCTATTTATAAATAAGATCCATCAGGTTGTACCTCTCTTTCACACTTTCTTGATGTTGTGATTAATTTTAAAATTGGCTTACATGTTAAATCAACTTGAATGCATCGAGGACACTGCATCATTTAAGTGTGGGGGAGGGAACCTTTGTAGTATAGGATTTTTATTTGATGTTTTTTTCAAAAATTAAAAAAATTTAAAAATTGTGTGTTTTCAAATTTTTGTGTGTTTATTTTTCAATTTTTGGTGTGTTTCTGAAACTTTTGAGCTGAAAAGATTATCAATGCCATTTTTGAAACCCATGTCAATGAGTTAACCAATCTATTTCATGAAACCGAGCTTAAATGAATGCTGAAATGGATTTGTTTCAAGTTCAATTTTTTTGGAATTTCATGAAAAGTACACTGATTTTTGAATCTCATGCCATATTTCACTGTCTATATCTTTGAAATAACTTTCATGTGAGGCTTCTAAACCATTTTTTTCATATTCTTTTCATTCACCTCATTTCTTGAGAGAACCAGACCATGCTTGCTTTAACCAGAATTTGATTTATTCCTTTCAAAACTTGAGGGTTGGGGTACGTGTGTTTTAAATGATTGAGGCATTTATTTTGTTTGAAGCCCCCTTTTCAAAATAATCCTTTTCATTATGGCCCACCTTTACATTTATCCTTCATTGTAGCCCCTAGTAGCCATGAATTGCCTGTTAGGTTAGCCACATTACAAGCCAATTTTCCCTATCATACCTGCTCTTGAAGTAAAATTGCATGATCTAGTTGAAATTAAGTGTGGGGGAAGATGTTTTATGGTGTACTACCTCATTTGGATATACTTTGGGTGGAAAATAAATTGTGGAAGAGATGTGTGTGATGCTGAAAAATTATTCTATTGAAAGTTGTGCCTTTTCTGGAGCTTTTATGACAAGAGAAGCTGTGCCTTTCTGGAGCTTCCAATGTAAAAAAGAAAGTTGTACCTATCTGGAGCTTTAAAAAATTCATGTTTGAAAAGATTGAAATGTTGGTTGCTGAGCTGATTGAATGATGATGGAGCCTATTTTCAACAAATGGGAAGTGAAGGAGACCATATTTGAGTGAAAATTAGAATCTTGCAATTTTGATTCAATAAGAGCCAAGCCTTCCTTTTTCTGCCTCAGAACTTTTAACATCTATATCCTACCAACTGGAAGACACAGAACAACCCTGAAAAGTCCTCATGAGAAACACATGTCCTTGACTCATATCGGGTGGAGAATTATAATTTTTCAAACCTATGGTGACTCTTGTGTGAGTTTGGATGAGAAAAGCTTTGTTCAGCCTTTACATTTGTGAGATGAGAGAAAATTCATGTGAGGTAGGTGTTTTGTGTCCATGGGATAAGAAATAAAGTGGAAATATATTAAAATATTAAATAGAGAACTTGAAATAACAATTTTTTGATGAGGCATGATATCTTTTTGTTTCTTGAAATTGATTTGATTGATCTCATTGATATGTGTTTTGGATTTGATTTGATTTGATTTTTACTTGTCCAGGAGTCCAAGTGAAAAGTGTGGGGGAATTGATAGAGAAAATAATTTCAATTAATTTATATTGAATATCATTGTTTTAAACCCACAAAATTGTTCCTCTAAGATGAATTGTTTCATTTTTATGATAATGGTGTTATTTTGATCTGAATAGTAAAAATTGGCCATTTTGGATTTTTAACATTTTTAAATTATTTCGGTAGTTTTTCCATATCATTATCTACACTGATCCAAATTGGAAAATTATTTTTTTTCCAGATTTTACACATCCAGGGCTTTATTTACTATTTTTGGACTAAAATGTGAATCGCCCATATGGAAGCTCAAAAGAAGCTCACAAGTTGGCTTAAGAAAACTGTTTTCAGTTCTGCCTAGTTTTGAAATGGGATCTATAACTCATCCACTGTGGGCCCAAATCTTGTGTAATTCGGTGGGTGGACGCGAAAGGAGTTTTTTAGAATCTTTCATGAAGGAATCACCGAGTGAATTGGCCTTTTATAAGGTCATTAAATCACCCTAATCCGGATGATTTTGTTTTGGAGAGTCTGACTGGAAAGAATAAATGATCATAGTAAAACGGCTATAACTCTCGGAATACATGTCCAAATTCGCTGAGATTTTGACGAGACACGACCAAGGGAAGTATGAACAACATTCAATAAGGGATCAACGCGTGAATATGTCATTTAATGGGGCTACAATGCGTTGACATTTTGGGGAAGCATTCTGGCTATAAAAAGAGGAGAGCTCCACCCTCTCAGGGCATCCATTCTCCATCTCATTCCTTCCAGGACACCAAGAAGAAGATCTCTTCGGTTTTATTTTTTATTTCTTTTCTTTTTCATAGTTTTATAATGTCTTCTTCTTCCCCATTCATCTCGATTACCCTTACCATGGTGGGGTAAACTTTTGGAGTGATTGGGGAAGGGTTGGTTTTCTACATTGTAATGCTTGAGTTCTTGGACGCAATTGAATAAATTTCTTTCTTCTTCAAAGTTTTTTTCAATTTCTTATAGAAGATTTTATTATCAAGTTCGATCGTTCTTGAATATTAATTCCGTTATTTATTTTTGCCTTGGTAAAATAATTAATATCTCCCTCCACTAATTTCTGGTTTATATACGATGGAATAAACCAGGAATTAGTGGTCAAGTACTTGACGATCGTCAGTACGTGTAAAAGGTTTAGTGAATGTTCTTGATTGTTTGGGATAAACAAAACCCGGTCGGGTATTTCCCATTTAAATTAAGGATATTCAATGCAACTATTTTACACATGGAAGGAGAGTTTACCAAGCCAAGATCTTGGTAAGGTTTTCTCTCACAATAATAATTTCACCAAGGATGTGAGAGGAAACGATTGTGGAAACTCACTTTAATCAACTAAGAAGAAGAGGTTTGAATTAAATTGAACAAAGATGGCATTATAATTAGGAAACCGACCCCGACCTAATCACCCTTTTAAATATCATAGTTTTTCAATCATTAATTGATAGAGAAAATATTTTCAATTAATTTATATTGAATATCATTTTTTTAAACCCACAAAATTGTTCCTCTAAGTTTAATTGTTTCATTTTTATGATAATGGTGTTATTTTGAGCTGAATAGTAAAAATTGGCCATTTTGGATTTTTAACAGTTTAAAATTATTTCGGTAGTTTAACCATAACATTAACTACACTGATACAAATTGAAAAATTATTTTCTTTCCAGATTCTACACATCTAGGGCTTCATTTACTATTTTTGGACTAAAAACTGAATTGGCCATATGGAAGCTCAAAAGAAGCTCACAAGTTGGCTCAAGAAAACTGTTTTCAGTTCTGCCTAGTTTTGATATGGGATCTATAACTCATCCACTGTGGGCCCAAAGCTTGTGAAATTCAGTGGGTGGGCGCTCAAGGAGTTTTGTAGAATCTTTTATGAAGTACGAACCGAGTTAATTTTCCATTTATGGGGTCATTAAATCACCCTAATCTGGAGGATTTCGTTTGGGAGAGTCTGACTGGATAGAATAAATTCTCATAGTAAAACGGTCATACCTCTCGGAATACATGTCCAAATCCGCTGAGATTTTTAGGAGACACGGACAAGGTAATTATGAACAGCATTCAAGAAGGGCGCAATGCGTGAATATGTCATTTAATAGGGCTACAACGCGTCGACATTCGAGGGAAGCATTCTGGCTATAAAAGGAGGAGAGCTCCACCATCTCAGGGCATCCATTCTCCATCCCATTCCTTTCGGGACACCAAGAAGAAGAGCTTTTCGATTTTATTTTTTATTTCTTTTCTTTTTCATAGTTTTATAATGCCTTCTTCTTCCCCATTCATCTCTATTACCCTTACCATGGTGGGGTAAACTTCAGGAGACATCCTAGGTCAACCACTTAACTACATTTTAACTTAGGAAATAATTGTAATTTGATGAAGCGAGGATTTGTCACAGATCCCCGCTCAAAATATTATTTACCTAAGAATGAAATATAGTTCACTCCTAGGGTCGGTCTCAAGGAGGCAACTTACACAACACCAAAATTCTATTGTCACTATTTATTTTCTAACTACTCTATAATATAAAGATGAGTTTGAAATATGCATAAAATATGAATATATATATATATATGTAATGAAAACAATATGATGTTAAAAAGAAGAAAGAAGAAAGAAGAAATTTGTTCTTGGAGGATCATAATGGTTGATATCATTGTTTATTAAAATATTCTCAATATCAATTCAATGTAGTGATCAAAATCTATAACACTACACCCTCTTATTTGAAATGTTATTTCCCCAACACCGAGATCTCTGCATGTGGGGAAATACTCTTCCTAAAGTCGGCTAGGAGATCTCTTTGCCGACCATCGCTATACAAGCCATACTCCATCGTATGCATGACTTATATAGTGAAGGGAAGGATAAATGATGAATTAGAAGAAGAACTTGGTGATAGAGAAAATGGGGAAATCACACATCATAATAAATTTAACCACCACCAAAATTATCAGAATTAAATAAAGATATTTAAATTGAAGCACAATGAAACTCAAACAACCACCATTCTCCTCCTCAAACAAACATCGAGGTTAGTTCCCCATTTTCATGGAGTTAGAAGAGAATACGGTGGGAGAAACACATAAAAGTAAAAATGGAAGAATGAGGTATAAATAAGAAGAATAAAATAATTTATATTAAAAATATGAATAAAAATTACAGAAATAAGCTCCACCTTAGCCCTACTGGAATGGATATATCATAAACTGGGAGAAGGGACACATATTTATAGGGAGAAGGGGTGACAGATTCACACACAAAACAATTAATCCTAAAGATTCCGCGTAGAGATGCCCTTAAATGACCGAATATGTAATCGGTGTCTTCATAAATGTTGTTCCAGAATGTCTTATCAGTTTGATCCCCAAATTGTAGCTTCATTGGACGCTCCTAGAAGGAGTTATGAATTTAATATGGGTGGTTTCGTTTTTTGGAGGCAGCTACCAGGCAGCTTCCTTCAAATGTATGTCATTCAATGTCCCTCATAATGGATTCCAAACAACTTGAAATTTATTGTATAAACTCTCTCATGAGTCCTAGTACATCTCCAAGTAGAATAATATAATGTGTAGTTGTGTAGACCGAATTGGGTGTCCGTTATGGAAGTGGGGTCTGTTCTGTCCGCCCGGAAAACCCTTCAACTTCATTGAATTTTTACGGCTACTAGAAGATCGAATCAGCTCCTGGTCCAGAAGACAAAAATGAAGGAAATAAAATATGAATTCTATAAAAATTTGAATCAGAAAATTTGTAATTATATTTTGCATTAAATGACCAAAATACCCTTGATGTAAAAATCTGTCAAAAATCCAGAATTTGTCATTTTTCACATTTATGCTCAAAATAACACTAAAACCTAAAAACGTGACAATTACCCATTCAATAACACTATGGTGGGATTATAAACAATGATTTATAGTATAAAATATAGGAAAATGTAAGCTTCATCACTCCCCCATACTTAAACATTGCACTCCTGGGCAATCATCATACATCCAAATCAATTTCCACACAATAATCAAAAATGAGAAAATATCAATGATTTTATCCAAAATAGAATTCCATCATGTCTCATATATGAAAAACAAGACTCTCTCATTTTCATTTCAATAATTAAAATTTATTCAACCTCATAAATCAATCCATGGCCCAATCACAACCTACCTCACATTGAATTTTATGTCACTCTTCACTCAAGAGAAATTGAACCTAGAGTTATACTCATACTTGAAAATCGCATGTATCACCATAGGTTTGTGAAAAATCTAATTTCTCCACAGAGTGAAACATGAAAATAAATTTAATCATGAGGGATTTCATTAAGTGTTCAAATTATTCTGTGGGTTAGGGTTGGTGGGAAAATGATTGAAAATGTTCCAGGATAGAAAGAGGAGGTTGGACTTTTAAGTAAAATGCATGATTAAATCAAGTGAAAACACAGGAAATTTCCCACTCAATCCAGCTTGAAAATATGAAAAACAACACCACCGCATTTTATGACATGGTACATGATCCAAGAAGTGATTATAATGAATGATATCATCTCATTTCTCCTCTTTTTTTAAAGCTCCAAAAAGACAGCTTTATTTTTTTTCTTTTTTTCATGGAGGATGAGCTGAAAATTGAATACAATGAATGAATAAAAATTCATGCCCTTGATTTTTGAGAGGGACATGAGTCATAAAATAATTTACAATGATGAATTCAAACACATCTCCATTTTTTTTCTTTTTTTCTTTTTGAAGGAGAAATGGATGAAACAAATGGAGCACAATGAAATGACGACACATGCCCAATTCTCTTATTATCCACAGCCCAAAATATTTACACACACTTCAAACTACCCATAAATGATACACATCCCAATGAACGCACACGAAAGTCCCTTCCCCCACACTCAAACTTGAAATATCCATGCAAAAATACTAAAAGTGCGGGTAGGTAAGGAAAAATTGGCTTGTAATGTAGCTTAAACCTAAAAGGCATTTCATGGCATCTAAGGGATTACGAAGGATAAATGTTAAGGTGGGTCTCAAGAGAAAATTTGGCTAGCCAAAGAGATGCCTCAATCATTTTAAATACATTCCATGAAATCCAAATCTTCAAAAGAGAATATTCAAAAATTCTGGTTCTCACACAAAATTAAAGTTTCCCTCAAGAAAGTGTGGGTATTAGGAAAAATATATAAAAGTGGTTTAGAATACCTCACAGGATTGGAAAATTATTTTGAGTCAGTGTTTCATGGGCATGGATTTCAAAAATCAGTTAAACTCATAAAAATGATTGATAATCCAATTCAAGAAAAATGTTTTCACATCAAAAATCATTTAAAATCCATTTTTTTCAAAAATCATTTCATCTATTTAAAAATAAATTGATGTGTTGAAAGTGATAAGAATATTCATTAAAGCTCAAAAACCATAAAAACATAATAAAAAAATGAAAAGAATACAGGAAGAACTAAGCAGGTTGACACTCCCCCAAACTTAAATTTAACTACCCCTTATTTCAACTCAACAAAATATAAATATAATGGTAGAAAATCAAAGGTAAGAAAAGATAAAACCTGACATTATTTTAGAGGTGGATGCCTTGAGTTAATCTCCTAGAAGCATCCACTTTAAAACTACAATAAAGTAATGAAAATACATAAGAAAAATAAATAAAAAGAACAAGAAAAGGAAAATAAAAGAGATAATTCTTGGTTTAGACCCCCAAGTGAGTGATAGGTTTTTACTGCCCCTAGTCAGGCAATTTCAGTAGATTATCCCCAATCAGAAGGTGGGTGTGGTTTTATTGAGATGAACCACCACATGTGAGTTTTCCCGATATCCATTAGTAAAACCTGAAAGTAGAGAACTCTAAATAAGATAAGAATGTTCCCAGCCCTAGAGAAAGAATAAAGAAGAAATTTGAGTTTTAAAATGGGAGGGAATAAAAGATAATGGTGCCCCCTGTTAACTTCGGTGGTGTCCTCCTCCATGTGATATGAAAGTTGATGTAGTAGAGGTAGTCTCACCACCACCAGCTTCTCTGGCTCTTCTTCCTCGATTACCACCACTTTTGTGGTCTCATCATTAACATCCAAGGCCTGATCCATTTGTGATATATCCGAAATTTTAGGAAAGGAGAAGTCAGAAAACAATTCAGTTTGAATAAAATTAAAACATGACAAATCAATAAAGAAATCTTCCCTTTCAAGTAAGTCAGCTTGGAAATTGATTTCTTCTGATAGGACCTTTGGCAAATCCATATCAGCAGGTGCATCATCTTCTTCATCTTCCAAAGAAAGAGTGAGTTCAAAAGTTACCGATTGTTCAATATCAAGCATGGGAAGATCATGTTTCAAGTTGTATTCGACAATGTTATTCCAAGATTCTTCCAAAAAATGTTGACCTCCCATCAGTGCATCAGTTGGAATGTGTACTTCTGGGACCTCCTTGAGCAATGGTTGAGTGCGGGATGATGTGATAAGTTCCTTTGTGGGTTCTTTCTCACTCTCCTCAGGTTCTTTAACATAAAATGTGATTGGTGAAATCAATTTCACCACTCGTTCTGGTTCAGGTTCAGGCTCAGGTTTGGATTGCTCTTGGGATGTGCGTACATATTCAGCAATCCATTCAATTTGGCTCTCCGGTTTTTGAACTTTATCACTAATCCTATGAAATTGAGCATCAATTTCATTGGAAACATTTTCTGGCACCTGAGATTGGTCAGTCCATGCAGAATAATCACCATTGAAATACATCATGAACAAAAAGTTTTTTTTAGTTTTTGAAATTTATGATTTTTTTTGTTTTTTTATGAATAACGGTGTGTGAAAGTGTTGCACCTCCCCGGCAACGGCGCCAAGCTTGAAACACGCCTGTTGTAGGGCATGGCAAAACAATTATTTCCAAAGTTAAAATGTAGTTAAGTGGTTGACCTAGGATGTCTTCTGAAGAGGAGTGCACACAAAACGAGTTGTCACTTTAAAACAAGGGTAAAAAAATGTTGTGTTTTTGAAATGAAATTTGAAATTAAAATGATTGAAAAACTATGATATTTAAAAGGGTGATTAGGTCGGGGTCGGTTTCCTAATTATAATTCTATCCTTGTTCAATTTAATTCAAACCTCTTATTCTTAGTTGATTAAAGTGAGTTTCCACAATCGTTTCCTCTCACTTCCTTGGTGAAATTATTATTGTAAGAGAAAACCTTACCAAGATCTTGGTTTGGTCAACTCTCATTCCATGTGTAAAATAGTTGTATTGAATATCATTAATTTAAATGGGAAATACCTGATCAGGTTTTGTTTATCCCAAACAATCAAGAACATTCACTACATCTTTTACACGTACTAACGATGGTCGAGTACTTCACCACTAATTCCTGGTTTATTCCATCGTATATAAACCAGAAATTAGTGGAGGGAGATATTGATTATTTTACCAAGGAAAAAATAAATAACGGAATTAATATTCAAGAACAATCGAACTTGATAATAAAATCCGCTATAAGAAATTGAAAACAACTTTTAAGAAGAAAGAAATTTATTCAATTGCATCCAAGAACTCAAGCATTACAATGTAGAAAACCAACCCTTCCCCAATCACTCCAAACGTTTACCCCACCATGGTAAGGGTAATCGAGATGAATGGGGAATAAGAAGGCATTATAAAACTATGAAAAACAAAAGAAATAAAAAATAAAACCGAAAAGATCTTCTTCTTGGTGTCCCGGAAGGAATGGGATAGAGAATGGATGCCCTGAGAGGGTGGAACTCTCCTCCTTTTATATCCAGAATGCTTCCCCCGAATGTCGACGCGTTGTATCCCCCTTAAATGACATATTCACGCATTGAGCCCTTCTTTAATGTTGTTCATAATTCCCTTTGTCGTATCTCCTCAAAATCTCAGCGGATGTGGACATGTATTCCGAGAGTTATGGCCGTTTTACTATGAGCATTTATTCTGTCAAGTCAGACTCTCCAAAACGAAACCCTCCGGATTAGGGTGATTTAATGACCCCATAAACGGCCAATTCACTCGGTTCTTCCTTCATAAAAGATTCTCCAAAACCCATTGCGCGTCCACCCACCGAATTGAACAAGATTTGGGCCCACATTGGATGAGTTATAGATCCCATATCAAAACTAGGCAGAACTGAAAACAGTTTTCTTGATCCAAATTGTGAGCTTCTTTTGAGATTCCATATGGCCGATTCAGATTTTAGTCCAAAAATAGAAAATGAATCCCTGGATGTTTAGAATCTGGAAAAGAAATAATTTTTCAATTTGGATCAGTGTAGATAATGTTATGGCCAAACTATAGAAATAATTTAAAACTGTTAAAAATCCAAAATGGCCAATTTTTACTATTCAGTTCAAAATAACACCATTATCATAAAAATGAAACAATTCATCTTAGAGGAACAATTTTGTGGGTTTAAAATAATGATATTCAATATAAATTAATTGAAAATATTTTCTCTATCAGTTCCCCCACACTTAGCACTTGGACTCCTGGACAAGTAAAAATCAAATCAAATCAAATCCAAAGCACATATCAATGAGATCAATCAAATCAATTTCAAGAAACAAAAAGATATCATGCCTCATAAAAAACTGTTATTTCAAGTTCTCCATTTAATATTTTAATATATTTCCAATTCATTTCTTATCCCATGCACACAAAACACCTACCTCACATGAATTTTCTCTCATCTCACAAATGTAAAGGCTGAACAAGGCTTTTTTCATCCAAACTCACACAAGAGTCACCATAGGTTTGATAAATTCCTACTTCTCCACCCGATGTGAGTCAAGGACATGTGTTTCTCATGAGGACTTTTCAGGGTTGTTCTGTGGCTTCTGGTTGGTAGGATTTAGATGTTAAAAGTTCTGAGGCAGAAAAAGGAAGACTTGGCTCTTATTGAAGCAAAATTGCAAGATTCTAATTTTCACTCAAATATGGTCTCGTTCACTTCCCATTTGTTGAAAATAGGCTCCATCATCATTCAATCATCCTAGAAACAAACATTTCAATATTTTCAAACATTATTTTTTTAAAGCTCCAGATAGGCACAACTTTCTTTTTTACATTGGAAGCTCCAGAAAGGCACAGCTTCTCTTGTCATAAAAGCTCCAGAAAAGGCACAGCTTTCAACAGAATAATTTTTCAGCATCACACACATCTCTTCCACAATTTATTTTCCACCCAAAGTATAACCAAATGAGGTAGTACACCATAAGACATCTTCCCCCACACTTAAGTTCAACTAGATCATGCAATTTTACTTCAAGAGCAGGTATGATAGGGAAAATTGGCTTGTAATGTGGCTGACCTAACAGGAAATTCATGGCTACTAGTGGCTACAATGAAGGATAAATGTAAAGGTGGGACATAATGAAAAGGATTATTTTGAAAATGGGGCTTCAAACAAAATAAATGCCTCAATCATTTAAAACACACGTACCCCAACCCTCAAGTTTTGAAAGGAATAAATCAAATTCTGGTTAAAGAAAGCATGGTCTGGTTCTCTCAAGAAATGAGGTGAATGAAAAGAATATGACAAAAATGGTTCAGAAGCCTCACAGGAAAGTTATTTCAAAGATATAGACAGTGAAATATGGCATGAGATTCAAAAATCAGTATACTTTTCATGAAATTCCAAAAAAATGAACTTGAAACAAATCCATTTTAGCATTCATTTAAGCTCGGTTTCATGAAATAGATTGGTTCACTCATTGACATGGGTTTCAAAAATGGTATTGATAATCTTTTCAGCTCAAAAGTTTCAGAAACACACCAAAAATTGAAAAATAAACACACAAAAATTTGAAAACACACAATTTTTTATTTTTTTTATTTTTGAAAAAAACATCAAATAAAAAATCCTATACTACAAAGGTTCCCTCCCCCACACTTAAATGATGCAGTGTCCTCGATTAATTCAAGTGGATTTAAAATGTAAGCCAATTTTCAAATTAATCACAACATCAAGAAAGTGTGAAAGAGAGGTACAACCTGATGGATCTTATTGATAAATAGGTTGGAGGAGCGTGATCTCCTCCACTGGATCTGATGGCAGGGTCCCAAGGAATTTATTCAACCTTTGTCCATTCACAGTGAATTGATCCTTTTCTCCATCCTTCATAATCTGCACAGCACCAAAAAGATATACATGAGTAACTATAAATGGACCTTCCCATCTGGAACTAAGTTTACCTGGCATTAGCTTGAGTCTTGAGTTGAATAATAACACTTTGTCTCCAGGAGAGAATTCTTTTGGTTGGATCAGCTTGTCATGGGAAACTCTTGTTCTTTCTTTGTAAATCCTTGAATTTTCAAATGCTTCCCTTATTATTTCATTCAACTCTTGCAACTTCAATCTTCTCTCCTTCCCAGCACTTTCAAGGTCCAAATTCATTTTCCTCACAGCCCAATATGCCTTATGCTCCAATTCCACAGGTAGGTGGCAGCTTTTCCCATAAATCAACCTATATCGACTCATTCCAATCGGGGTTTTGTAGGCTGTCCTATAAGCCCATAAGGCAACGTCTAACCTTTGGCTCCAATCCTTCCTGTTTGGATTAACGACCTTTTCCAAAATTCCCTTGATTTCCCTATTTGAAACTTCAGCTTGCCCGTAAGTCTATGGATGATAGGGAGTTGATTTTTTATGATGCACCACATACTTCTTCAGCAATGTCTCCATTCTCAAATTGCAGAATTGAGTCCCTTGATCACTGATGATTGCTCTGGGCACTCCAAACCTACAAAATATGTTAGACCTGAAAAATCACAAACAACTTTAGCATCGTCAGTTCTGGTTGCTTTTGCTTCCACCCATTTGGAAACATAATCAACTGCAAGAAAGATATAAGAATTTCCAAATGACATCAGGAAAGGTCCCATAAAATCTATCCCCCAAACATCAAAAATGTCACAAAAATTCAATGGCATTTGAGGCATTTCTTTTCTCTTTGAAATATTTCCTGAAAACTGACATTTTTCACATATTTTGCAAAATTCATGAGCATCTTTAAAAATAGTGTGCCAATAAATTTTAGATTCTAAAACCTTCCTTGCTGTCCTCTGAGGTCCAAAGTGGCCTCCACAAGCTAAATTGTGACAAAAATCAAAGACGGATTTAACTTCACTTTCAGGTAAATATCTTCTTATAACTTGATCATTGCAAATCATCCAAAGGAATGGATCATCCCAAATGTAATATCTAGATTCAGCTTTTAGTTTTTGAATTTGGTGAGAATTGAAATGAGATGGGACCTGAGATATTACCAGAAGATTGACTATGTCATCATACCAAGGCACTTCTCCTTCAATCAAGTACAACTGCTCTCCTGAAAATTGATCATTCAGTGGGTCTCTTTCTGGAACTTCAATTTCAGCAGTGTTTAGCAGTATACTTAAGTGATCAGCCACTTGGTTCTTAGATCCCTTCTTATCCTTGATTTCTATATTGAATTCCTGCAGAAGTATCATCCATCTCACTAACCTTGGTTTAGCATCAGCTTTCTTTATCAAGTACCTCAAAGCTGCAGGATCAGAAAACACAGTGATTTTAGTTCCAAGAAGATATGATATAAATCTTTCTAAAGCAAAAACAACTGCAAAGAACTATATTTCCGTGGTTGTATAATTGAATTGGGCCGAATATAAATTTCTTGTGGCATATGAAATGACTTGTGGTCTGCCCTCAATTCATTGAGAAAGGAGTGCTCCAACTTCTTGGTTAGAGGCATCACAAAGTAGTTCAAATGGTTCTTCCCAATTTGGAGGCTGCATCACGGGTGGTGAAATAAATATCTTCTTCAACTCATCAAAGGATTCCCTACATGCACCATTGAAATCAAAATCATCATCTTTCAAAATTAATCTAGAGAGAGGGAGAGAAATCTTACTGAAATCTTTGATAAACCTACTATAGAATCATGCATGTCCTAAAATGATCTAACATGTTTCACACAAGTAGGGTAAGGTAATGAATTTATCACTTCAATTTTTGATTTATCTACTTCAATTCCATTTTGGGAAATGACATGACCAAGCACAATTCCTCTTTGAACCATGAAATGACACTTTTCAAAATTTAAAACAAGATTTTTTTCAATGCAAGTTTTCAAAACTTTTTCCAGATTTTTCAATCAATGATCAAAAGAATCTCCAAAAACTGTGAAATCATCTAAGAAAACTTCCAAGAAAATTTCAATGTGATCAGAAAATATACTCACGATGCACCTCTGAAATGTACCTGGAGCATTACATAATCCAAATGGAATTCTTTTATATGCAAAAGTACGAAAAGGGCATGTAAATGTGGTCTTATCTTGATCCTCGGGAGCAATGGGTACTTGGAAGTAACCTGAAAATCCATCCAAAAAGCAATAATGAGTTCTCCCTACCAATCATTCTAACATCTGGTCAATGAAGGGGATGGGGAAATGATCTTTTCGAGTGACCTGGTTCAATTTCATAAAATCAATGCACACTCTCCAGCTGTTTTGATTTCTCATAGGGATTAACTCATTCTTTTCATTCCTCACAGTGGTCAGGCCAGATTTTTTTGGAACGACATGAATAGGGCTGACCCACTGCGAATCTAAAATGGGATAGATGATCCTAGCTTCCAAGAGCTTCTCGATCTCCTTATTCACAACCTCCATCAAGGTGGGATTCAGTCTCCTTTGGGGCTGTCTAACAGGTTTGGAATCTCCCTCAACAAAAATTCTATGTGAGCATATTTTTGGGTTAATTCCTGGGATATCACCTAAGATCCATTCTATTGCTTGGACATTCTCTCTCAAAAGCTCAATCAATGATTTTTCTTGGGTTTTAGAAAGATTATTAGCAATTATCACTGGTAGTTTCTCTCCCTCCCTAAGGTATACATATTTCAAATTAGTGGGGAGTGGTTTGAGTTCTAGATTAGGGGGATGCTCAAGAGATGAGACTAAATTGACGTTTTCCACTTCCAAATTTTGGACCTCCTGTACACAAGAAACCATATCATCTTCCTCATTATTTAACAAATCATCAAAGAAATCAGATTTTACCTCTTCCTCCCACATGAAGTCAGAATCTCCAACATCTTCAGCATCCACATGTTCAATGATATTTTCAAGGGAAGAAGTCTCTCCTAAGTCTAAGAATTCATAGAGCATACCTGATTCTTCAATTGTTTCTGCACCAACTTCATGGGAAAGTTAAAAGAGGGAGTGATCATCTGATGGATTCCTCATGGATTCAAAAATATTGAAGTGGACCGTGCTTTCTCCAAACTCCATGGTGAGTGTCCCCTCATGGACATTGATGATGGTTTTGGCTGTCTTCAAGAAAGGTCTCCCCAAAATGATGGGTGAATGTGATGGGCTCTTATCTTATTCCATATTGAGCACATAGAAGTTAGTTGGGAATAAGAGATCTTTGACTTTCACAAGGACATCCTCCAAAACTAATGCAGGAAAAACTGTGGATCTGTTTGCAAGATGGACCACCACTCTTGTGGGCTTCAATTCTCCCATCTGCAAAGAAGTGTATACCAAGTGAGGCAATAAATTAATTGAAGCACCTAAATCACACAAAGAATTAGTGAAATTTAATGAACCAATGGTGCATGGAATGGAAAACGTCCCTGGATCTTGACATTTGGTTGGAATCTGTGGCGTGATAAGGGCTAAGACACTTCTACCCAAGTTGATTCTTTCATTCCCATAGAGCCTTCTCTTTTTGGTGCAAAGATCTTTCAAAAAAATTTCATACCTTGGAATTTGTTTAACAGCTTCAAGTAAGGGGATATTGATTTCCACTTTCTGGAAGGTGTCCATAATTTCTTTTTGAAGTGCTTCTTCATGTAATTTCTTTGATTCGATCATCCTTGTTGGAAATGGTGGGGGTAATTCTTTCTTCTACCTTTGTTTTCATTGCATTGGTGTTTCTTGTTTCTTATTCTGTGGCCTATCCTTCTACTCCTTCTCTTCCTTTTCATCTTCTTGGTAGATTCTAACAAGAATTTCTGAATCATTCTCCCTCAGAATAGGTGGTATTATTTCAGGTTCAGGGATGGATGGAGGTGGGATTTCTTTTCCACTTCTTGTTATGATTGCACTAACATTCTCTTTAGGATTTGGCACTGTTTGGGATGGAAGCTTCCCTGGATTCTTAAACATTATTTCAACAAGACTTCCCACTGTTTCTGCTAGCTTGTCAACCTTATCTTCTTGGCCCTCATACTTGGATTGTAGCTGTTCCACAGAAGGTTATGTGCTGGTGGATGGTTGTTCATATGTCTTTCTTTGGAATGGTGGTGGCTGAAAAGATTGTTGTTGTTGGAAGGGCTGTTTATAAGATTGTTGGAAGGGAGGGGGGTTCTGGTATTGCTGCTAGTGGTAAGGAGGTTGACTGGGGTGCTGGTTAAATTGTCTCATCTAGTTTTGTTGGTTCCCATATCCTTGTTGGTATTTCAGTTGATTTTGTTGGAATTGTCTTGGTTGAAAGGCCGTAGCACAGTATTCTGTCCCCTGTATCTCAGGGCACTGCTTAGTATAATGAGTTGAAGAATAACATAAACCACATACCTGAGCTAAAGCTTGTTGTCCATTTGCATGTGTTACATCCATTTGACGGACTAATCTTTCAAGGTCATCAACTTTGGTTTCAATCAATGTAGATGAATCAGATGTTTTTACCTCATGTAGCCCCTTGGTTCCCATTCCTCTTAGTCTAAATTGTTGTGAGTTTTTGAGCAATCTTATCATGAGGTAAAAACATCTGATTCATCTACATTGATTGAAACCAAAGTTGATGACATCGCAAGATTAGTCCGTCAAATGGCTATAACACAAGAAAATGGACAACAAGCTTCAGCTCAGGTATGTGGTTTATGTTATTCTTCAACTCATTATACTAAGCAGTGCCCTGAGATACAGGGGACAGAATACTGTGCTACGGCCTTTCAACCAAGACAATTCCAACAAAATCAACTGCAATCCCAACAAGGATATGGGAACCAACAAAACCATATGAGACAATTTAACCAGCACCCCAGTCAACCTCCTTACCACCAGCAGCAATACCAGAACCCCCCTCCCTTCCAACAATCTTATAAATAGCCCTTCCAACAACAACAATCTTTTCAGCCACCACCATTCCAAAGAAAGACATATGAACAACCATCCACCAGCACATAACCTTCTGTGGAACAGCTACAATCCAAGTATGAGGGCCAAGAAGATAAGGTTGACAAGCTAGCAGAAACAGTGGGAAGTCTTGTTGAAATAATGTCTAAGAATCCAAGGAAGCTTCCATCCCAAACAGTGCCAAATCCTAAAGAGAATGTTAGTGCAATCATAACAAGAAGTGGAAAAGAAATCCCACCTCCATCCATCCCTGAACCTGAAATAATACCACCTATTCTGAGGGAGAATGATTTAGAAAGTCTTGTTAGAATCTACCAAGAAGATGAAAATGAAGAGAAGGAGGAGAAGGATAGGACACAGAATAAGAAACAAGAAACACCAATTCAAAGAAAACAAAGGGAGAAGAAAGAATTACCCCCACCATTTCCAACAAGGATGATCGAATCAAAGAAATTGCATGATGAAGTACTTCAAAAAGAAATTTTGGACACCTTCTAGAAAGTGGAAATCAATATCCCCCTACTTGAAGCTGTTAAAAAAATTCCAAGGTATGCAAAATTTTTGAAAGATCTTTGCACCAAAAAGAGAAGGCTTCATGGGAATTAAATAATCAACTTGGGAAGAAGTGTCTCAGCCCTTATCACGCCGCAGATTCCAACAATATGTCAAGATCCAGGGGCGTTTTCCATTCCATGCACCATTGGTTCATTAAATTTCACTAATGCTTTGTGTGATTTAGGTGATTCAATTAATGTATCGCCTCAATCGGTATACACTTCTTTCCAGATGGGAGAATTGAATCCCACAAGAGTGGTGGTCCAGCTTGCAAACAGATCCACAGTTTTTCCTACAGGAGTTTTGGAGGATTTCCTTGTGAAAGTCAAAGATCTCTTATTCCCAACTGACTTCTATGTGCTCAATATGGAAGAATATGGGAGCCCATCACATTCACCCATCATTTTGGGGATACCTTTCTTGAAGACAGCCAAAACAATCATCAATTTCCATGAGGGGACACTCACCATGGAGTTTGGAGAAAGCACGGTCCACTTCAATATTTTTGAATCCATGAGGCATCCATCAGATGATCACTCCCTCTTTTCACTTTCCCATGAAGTTGGTGCAGAACCAATTGAAGAATCAGGTATGCTCTATGAATTCTTAGACTTAGGAGAAACTTCTTCCCTTGAAAATATCATTGAACATGTGGATGCTGAAGATGTTGGAGATTCTGACTTCATGTGGGAGGAAGAGGTAAAATCTGATTTCTTTGATGATTTTTTAAATAATGAGGAAGATGATATGGTTTCTTGTGTGCAGGAGGTCCAAAATGTTGAAGTGGAAAACGTCAATTTAGTCTCATCTCTTGATCATCCCCCTAATCTATAACTCAAACCACTCCCCACTGATTTGAAATATGTATACCTTAGGGAGGGAGAGAAAATACCAGTGATAATTTCTAATAATCTTTCTAAAACCCAAGAAAAATCATTGATTGAGATTTTGAGAGAGAATGTCTAGGAAATAGGATGGATCTTAGGTGATATCCCAGGAATTAACCCAAAAATATGCTCACATAGAATTTTTGTTGAGGGAGATTCCAAACCTGTTAGACAGCCCCAAAGGAGACTGAATCCCACCTTGAAGGAGGTTGTGAAGAAGGAGATCGAGAAGCTCTTGGAAGCTGGGATCATCTATCCCATTTCAGATTCATAGTGGGTCAGCCCTATTCATGTCGTTCCAAAAAAAACTGGCCTGACCACTGTGAGGAATGAAAAGAATGAGTTAATCCCTATGAGAATTCAAAACAGCTGGAGAGTGTGCATTGATTTTAGGAAATTGAAACAGGTCACTTGAAAAGATCATTTCCCCATCCCCTTCATTGACCATATGTTAGAAAGATTGGCAGGGAGAACTCATTATTGCTTTTTGTATGGATTTTCAAGTTACTTCCAAGTACCCATTGCTCCCGAGGATCAAGATAAGACCACATTTACATGCCCTTTTGGTACTTTTGCATATAAAAGAATGTCATTTGGATTATGTAATGCTCCAGGTACATTTCAGAGGTGCATGGTGAGTATATTTTTTGATCACATTGAAAATTTCTTGGAATTTTTCTTAGATGATTTCACAGTTTTTGGAGATTCTTTTGATCATTGTTTGAAAAATCTAGAAAAAGTTTTGAAAACCTACATTGAAAAAATCTTGTTTTAAATTTTGAAAAGTGTCATTTCATGGTTCAAAGAGTAATTGTGCTTGGTCATGTCATTTCCTAAAATTTAATTGAAGTAGATAAATCAAAAATTGAAGTGATAAATTCATTACCTTACCCTACTTGTGTGAAACATGTTAGATCATTTTTAGGACATGCAGTATTCTATAGGAGGTTTATCAAAGATTTCAGTAAGATTTCTCTACCTCTCTCTAGATTACTTTTGAAAGATGCTGATTTTGATTTCAGTGGTGCATGTAGGGAATCCTTTGATGAGTTGAAGAAGAGATTGATTTCACCACCCGTGATGCAGCCTCCAAATTGGGAAGAACCATTTGAACTACTTTGTGATGCCTCTAACCAAGCAGTTGGAGAAGTCCTTTCTCAAAAAATTGAGGGCAGAACACAAGTCATTTCATATGCCTCGAGAACTTTAGATGCGGCCCAATTCAATTATACAACCACGGAAAAAGAGTTCTTTGCAGTTGTTTTTTCTTTAGAAAGATTTAGATCATATCTTCTTGGAACTAAAATCACTGTGTTTTCTGATCATGCAGCTTTGAGGTACTTGATGAAGAAAGCTGGTTCTAAACCAAGGTTAGTGAGATAGATGATACTTCTATAGGAATTCAATATAGAAATCAAGGATAAGAAGGGATCTGAGAACCAAGTGGCTGATCACTTAAGTAGACTGCCAAACACTGCTGAAATTGAAGTTCCAGAAAGAGACCCACTGAATGATCAAATTCTAGGAGATCAGTTGTACTTGATTGAAGGAGAAGTGTCTTGGTATGCTGACATAGTCAATTTTCTGGTAACATCTCAGGTCCCATCTCATTTCAATTCTCACCAAATTCAAAAACTAAAAGCTGAATCTAGATATTACATTTGGGATGATCCATTCCTTTGGAAGATTTGCAATGATCAAGTTATAAGAAGATGTTTACCTGAAAGTGAAGTTAAATATGTCTTTGATTTTTGTCACACTTTAGCTTGTGGAGGCCACTTTGGACCTCAGAGGACAGCAAGGAAGGTTTTAGAATCTGGAATTTATTGGCCCACCATTTTTAAAGATGCTCATGAATTTTTCAAAATATGTGAAAAATGTCAGTTTTCAGGAAATATTTCAAAGAGACAAGAAATTCCTCAAATTCCATTGAATTTTTGTGACATTTTTGAAGTTTGGGGGATAGATTTTATGGGACCTTTCCTGATGTCATTTTGAAATTCTTATATCTTGTTTGCAGTTGATTATGTTTTCAAATGGGTGGAAGAAAAAGCAACCAGAACTGACGATGCTAAAGTTGTTTGTGATTTTGTCAGGTCTAACATATTTTGTAGGTTTGGAGTGCCCAGAGCAATCATCAGTGATCAAGGGACTCACTTCTGCAATTTGAGAATGGAGACATTGCTGAAGAAGTATGGGGTGCATCATAAAACATCAACTCCCTATCATCCACAGACTAACGGGCAAGCTGAAGTTTCAAATAGGGAAATCAAGGGAATTTTGGAAAAGACTGTTAATCCAAACAGGAAGGATTGGAGCCAAAGGTTGGATGATGCCTTATGGGCTTATAGGACAGCCTACAAAACCCCGATTGGAATGAGTCCATATAGGCTGATTTATGGGAAAAGCTGCCACCTACCTGTGGAATTGGAGCATAAGGCGTATTGGGATGTGAGGAAAATGAATTTGGACCTTGAAAGTGCAGGGAAGGAGAGAAGATTGAAGTTTCAAGAGCCGGATGAAATAAGAATGGAAGCATTTGAAAATTCAAGGATTTACAAAGAAAGAACAAGAGTTTCCCATGACAAGCTGATCCAACCAAAAGACTTCTCTCCTGGAGACAAAGTGTTATTATTCAAATCAAGACTCAAGATGATGCCAGGTAAACTTCGTTCCAGATGGTAAGGTCCATTTATATTTACTCATGTATATCCTTTTGGTGCTGTGCAGATTATGAAGGATGGAGAGAAGGATCAATTCACTGTGAATGGACATAGGTTGAAAATATTCCTTGGGACTCTCCCATCAGATCCAGTGGAGGAGATCACGCTCCTCCAACCTATTTATCAATAAGATACATCAGGTTGTACCTCTCTTTCACACTTTCTTGATGTTGTGATTAATTTGAAAATTGGATTACATGTTAAATCCACTTGAATGCATCGAGGAAACTGCATCATTTAAGTGTGGGGGAGGGAACCTTTGTAGTATAGGATTTTTATTTCATGTTTGTTTTCAAAAATAAAAATAAAATAAAAAATTGTGTGTTTTCAAATTTTTGTGTTTTTATTTTTCAATTTTTGGTGTGTTTATGAAACTTTTGAGCTGAAAAGATTATCAATAACATTTTTTAAACCCATGTCAATTAGTGAACCAATCTATTTCATGAAACCGAGCTTAAATGAATGCTGAAATGGATTTGTTTCAAGTTCAATTTTTTTGGAATTTCATGAAAAGTACACTGATTTTTGAATCTCATGCCATATTTCACTGTCTATAACTTTGAAATAACTTTCCTGTGAGGCTTATGAACCATTTTTGTCATATTCTTTTCATTCACCTCATTTCTTGAGAGAACCAGACCATGCTTGCTTTAACCAGAATTTGATTTATTCCTTTCAAAACTTGAGGGTTGGGGTACGTGTGTTTTAAATGATTGATAAATTTCTTTTGTTTGAATCCCCCTTTTCAAAATAATCCTTTTCATTATGGCACACCTTTACATTTATCCTTCATTGTATCCCCCAGTAGCCATGAATTTCTTGTTAGGTTAGCCACATTACAAGCCAGTTTTCCCTATCATACCTGCTCTTGAAGTAAAATTGCATGATCTAGTTGAACTTAAGTGTGGGGGAAGATGTATTATGGTGTACTAACTCATTTGTTTATACTTTGGGTGGAAAATAAATTGTGTAAGAGATGTTTGTGATGCTGAAAAATTATTCTGTTGAAAGTTGTGCCTTTTCTGGAGCTTTTATGACAAGAGACGTTGTGCCTTTCTGGAGCTTCCAATGTAAAAAAGAAAGTTGTGCCTATCTGGAGCTTTAAAAAAAATCATGTTTGAAAAGATTGAAATGTTTGTTGCTGATCTGATTGAATGATGATGGAGCCTATTTTCAACAAAGGGGAAGTGAAGGAGACAATATTTGAGTGAAAATTAGAATCTTTCAATTTTGCTTCAATAAGAGCCAAGCCTTCCTTTTTCTGCCTCAGAACTTTTAACATCTAAATACTACCAACCAGAAGCCACAGAACAACCCTGAAAAGTCCTCATGAGAAACACATGTCCTAGACTCACATCGGGTGGAGAAGTAGGAATTTATCAAACCTATGGTGACTCTTGTGTGAGTTTGGATGAGAAAAGCCTTGTTCAGCCTTTACATTTGTGAGATGAGAGAAAATTCATGTGAGGTACGTGTTTTGTGTGCATGGGATAAGAAATGAAGTGGAAATATATTAAAATATTAAATGGAGAACTTGAAATAATAGTTTTTGATGAGTCATGATATCTTTTTGTTTCTTGAAATTGATTTGATTGATCTCATTGATATGTGTTTTGGATTTGATTTGATTTGATTTTTATTTGTCCAGGAGTCCAAGTGCTAAGTGTGGGGGAATTGATAGAGAAAATATTTTCAATTAATTTATATTGAATATCATTGTTTTAAACCCACAAAATTGTTCCTCTAAGTTTAATTGTTTCATTTTTATGATAATGGTGTTATTTTGAGCTGAATAGTAAAAAATGGCCATTTTGGATTTTTAACAGTTTTAAATTATTTTGGTAGTTTAACCATAACATTAACTACACTGATACAAATTGAAAATTTATTTTCTTTCCAGATTCTACACATCTAGGGATTCATTTACTATTTTTGGACTAAAAACTGAATTGGCCATATGGAAGCTCAAAAGAAGCTCACAAGTTGGCTCAAGAAAACTGTTTTCAGTTCTGCCTAGTTTTGATATGGGATCTATAACTCATCCACTGTGGGCCCAAAGCTTGTGAAATTCGGTGGGTGGGCGCGCAAGGAGTTTTGGAGAATCTTTTATGAAGTACGAACCGAGTTAATTTTCCATTTATGGGGTCATTAAATCACCCTAATCCGGAGGATTTCGTTTGGGAGAGTCTGACTGGATAGAATAAATGCTCATAGTAAAACGGTCATAACTCTCGGAATACATGTCCAAATCCGCTGCGATTTTGAGGAGACACGGCCAAGGAAATTATGAACAACATTAAAGAAGGTCTCAACGTGTGAATATATCATTTAATGGGGATAAAACGCGTCTCCATTAGGGAGAATCATTCTGGCTATAAAAGGAGGACAGCTCCACCCTCTCTGGGCATCCATTCTCCATCCCATTCCTTCCGGGACACCAAGAAGAAGATCTTTTTGGTTTTATTTTTTATTTATTTTCTTTTTCATAGTTTTATAATGCCTTCTTATTCCCCATTCATCTCGATTACCCTTACCATGGTGGGGTAAAATTTTGGAGTGATTGGGGAAGGGTTGGTTTTCTACATTGTAATGCTTGAGTTCTTGGACGCAATTGAATAAATTTATTTCTTCTTCAAAGTTGTTTTCAATTTCTTATAGCGGATTTTATTATCAAGTTCGATCGTTCTTGAATATTAATTCTGTTATTTATTTTTTCCTTGGTAAAATAATCAATATCTCCCTCCACTAATTTCTGGTTTATATACGATGGAATAAACCAGGAATTAGTGGTGAAGTACTCGATGATCGTCAGTACGTGTAAAAGGTGTAGTGAATGTTCTTGATTGTTTGGGATAAACAAAACCCGATCGGGTATTTCCCATTTAAATTAAGGATATTCAATACAACTATTTTACACATGGAAGGAGAGTTGACCAAACCAAGATCTTGGTAATGTTTTCTCTCACAATAATAATTTCACCAAGGAAGTGAGAGGAAACGATTGTGGAAACTCACTTTAATAAACTAAGAAGAAGAGGTTTGAATTAAATTGAACAAGGATGGGATTATAATTAGGAAACCGACCCCGACCTAATCACCCTTTTAAATATCATAGTTTTTCAATCATTTTAATTTCAAATTTCATTTCAAAAACACAACATTTGTTTACCCTCGTTTTAAAGTGACAACTCGTTTTGTGTGTACTCCTCTTCAGGAGACATCCTAGGTCAACCACTTAACTACATTTTAACTTAGGAAATAATTGTTTTGAATTATGTGTAAAATACCCTCATTTCCAGTCTCCAACACATGCCCTACTGGAGACGGGACTCGGGGTCATTATTTATCTCTCCTCATTGTAATATCTTTGATGGGAGAGGGTCGTGACAAGAACATAATCAAGAATAAAAAAAAATGAAACCAAAAAATTATGTTCTACATGAACATATCCACTATTCCATATTCATCCTATAATATATCCCATATCATGTGGGAAATCACAAAAAGTGAAACAGACATATTATATGTGCATGAAATAATAAGAAATCATATTTATTTTCCCTTCACGCTACCATTCTATATTTTCTTATCTTTAATTTCATTTCTTGATTACCATATCACATGGAATCACATTGTTAAAGAAATGAACCCTTATCTTTGATCATCTTATCATAAAATACAATTATTACTAAACCATCCTAAGTAAAAAATAAATGAAAATGAGACTAAAATTAATTAATAATTTCTTAAATAAAATAAGGGAGATCATTTAAATATCCCTTCCCTCAGACCGAAAAAGGACCCAAGAGAAGAGTATGATAATAGATACAACAAGTAAATCATAGCCCCTCCCCCAGACCAAATCTCTCCCACTAGGCCTAAGGAAAGGGAATAATCTTACCTTACCCTCAGAGTGGTGTGTTTCAATCTAGTGAACGAGGAGGTTTCCCTTCACTCATTATGAATGGTTATCAAGAAAAGTGAATGATGATAATTGTAGTCACATAGTAATAGGGGATGATAAATAAAGGATTAAAGGCTCCAAAAAGGGATACTAGAAGTGGTCTCATCAAATCAAGAATATGATATATAAAAATACAAAGAAATGTAGAAATTTCCTACCTCATGATATGAATCTTGAATATTTGTTTTTTTACGACTATTCTTGCTTCATGCTTTCTACATCACCCTGAAACTCCCTTAGGATATCACTCTAATCATCTAGAGTTGTAAAAATAACGAATAAAATGGATAAGATGGTGTATATTTTCTAATAAATGAAATTTGGTCATCGAAAAATAATGTTTATAGTAGAAATATAACCCTAACATTAATTACATTAAAGGTGTCGCTTTATAAAATAGTATAACAACCCTAAATAAATGAAATAAATAAATTGCACATATCAAATAATCAATGGAAAAAATATTAATTTTTTTAATAAAAAAAATATTTCTAAATTTTTTTATTATATATATAAATATATATTTCTCTCCTTTTATAGATGTTATTTTTAACATATTTTATTAAAATGTTTTTATTTTATTTAAAACATTTTTCTTTAGGATTTTTTTTGAAAATACATTTAGTGAAGTTAGAATGTAAAATGTTTTGTTTTTTATAAAATGATTATTTTATTTTACTTATTAACATTTTTGAAATTTTTAAAAGTTAAAATTTTTTTCATTAAATTCTAAATCATTTTACACACTAAAATATTGACCAATTAAGAAAATTTTGAAACCTTAAGGTTAAATTCATCATACTCCAGTCATCATTTTTCTATTCCACAACAAGTCCAAAATCACTATTGTTTGAAAAATATTTGAAGTTCTGATAATTAATTTGAAAACATTCAATTAAATAAATAATCCATGGTGAATTCCCAGTATAAATAAATATCAATCATAATAATAAATAATTTTCATAATAATTATAAATCCAAAAATAAACATAGAATAATTAAATCGATATTATTATAAATAAATAATATAATAACAATTAATTAAACTAAACTCAGAAAATAGACCTAATATGTAGTGTAATTTCATTATGAAAGATAATCAAATCATTAAATAAAATTATTTTTTATGTAAAAAAATTATATATAATAAATTTAAAACTCATATATAATATTTTTTGATACATATGAAATTATTTTTCTAATGTGATTTTCCATATTCATACGGAATTTATTTTCAGTAGCAGTGATGATGAACTTGAATTGTCAAATAGTAGTTATAGTGTATATGCCCATTGTTTATTACCCATATAGAAATTTTACAAAAGTATTTAGTAGAGTGAAATAACTCTAGAGGATGATGAATGAGATTATCATGTGCTTGACATGTGTGACACTTCCTTGTAAATTACATGCAACCATGTATCATGGATGGCTATAAATAAACATGTCTTCTGATTTGAGGAAAAGTTTTGTATATGTTTGATGTGCATCATAGGTGAAAATTAAGTGTTTACCCTCCTTAAATGAATTTGATAATGACCCTATAAAATAATCTTTTATAATGACAATCCTAGATATTTAGGCCATTATAGAGAATAAAATTCATTTCTCATCAAGAAACCTACTCCCTCTTAGCTCGATCATATTGAAAATCCTCATTCAAAAGGTGATCTATTTTTGGATACATACTTCTAGTTTCTACATTAATTAATGAGGATGGGGATAAATCATGATCAAAAGTGTTATCAGCTTCATTAGTTTCTTTCATATATTTTCCAAAAAAATGGGAATCCACTCTTCGATGTGAAAAATGGATGATCATTTCATCCTGATCCTGATCCATGAGAGTTATGAATAGATTAACCAATGTATTCACATTTGAATTAAGTGAATGAATAATTTTAGAAAGTAATTAATATAATGGAAACTAAGATATCAATTCATAGGAGTATTAAATTGAGTGTATCATCTCTTCTTTCTTGATTGAATAATTTTTTGTTGACTTTTTTGATCATTAGCCCAGATTCACCTATGATATCCAATTAGATGACTAGTATCTGCATGACCAAATCCAAACCTATAATGAGGAATTTCAATTCCACCTCATTAGAAGTGATCCCACTATAAGTATAAGGGGAATATTTCTTTTTATAGATAAATGAACACAATACCCAATCCTTTTTCCCAGCAAATGGCTAACTAAAAAATCAAGGGGTGAATTGAGTTTCTAAAATTTTATTTACAGAAAACCTCCCTCTTCTGGAATGACAGTTAAAATCTTTTCCAGAAAGAAAATAGGAATAATAATTATAAAATCTTAATATAAAGAGAATGAAAATATGATATTTATAGTTTTTTTAGGAATGGAAATCCCTTAGTCCACTCCATCAACACTCTACTCTGTGAGTTTAGTTATTTTTAATATAACATCCCTTTTATTCGGGGATCCCAGTTGAGTACAAGCAGATATCACTTAATAAAAAAGTATAAGATATTTCAACCAGGATCTTCCTTTATAATACTCATCCCCAGTCTCAACACACACACTTAAAACGAGTATAAAAAAAATAAATGAGTAAACTTTTGAATAATGATTGCAACACACAGTTGCAAGTAGCAACAAACAGTAATTGAAGATGCATTATAATAAGATGATTGTATTCAATTTGAAGTTCTAGATGATCTTTAGTGTAACTGATAAATTTTTAAGCATGTAATGATTGTTTTTGTTTGATCTTTCCTATGTACAAGATTTTTTTTCCCTATTATCATAGAATTCACGCATTATATCCCTTCTTCTCATCCATCCGTATTTTTTTATACAGAAGTTAACTCTTTATTTTTATATCTCCTATTTAATTTTGAACATAAAAAAGAGATAATCATAATGGTAGAGATGATAATCTATTGAAAGGTTTGATAAAATATTTCATTAATAGTATGTGTTCATTACTTCTAAATATGGAATAAGATTATGTAGTAGCACTTTCAGAGATCTTATTCTTCAGATATTTCAATTCTTGGAAACATGACACCTTTTAAAAATCAATATTTACTTAAAATAATAATCCCTTTTTTGATATGTTGAAAAATAATTAAATAACTTATCAAGATATTATAAAACTAATCATTACATTATACATAATATCTAGTTATTCATAATATATTCAACTATAAGTACAATTATTCATAAGATAAACTTCTGAGAGACTTATTAAGATAAAACATATCTTTTTCTTCTTTAGGGAATAATATAAACTAAATTTGATACTATTTAGGATAATTCTTCAGTGTAAGATAAATATGTTATTTAGGAGAGATACATAAATTTCAAAACTTCTTTTGATGTTTGTAAGGTAATATTTTACAAATATCCATTACATAAGATAAGGACTTCTCCAAACATCATCCTATTTAAAATATACTACTTTTAATATATGGAAACTCATTCATTATCTTCGTAATATAATTTATTGCATAGTAAGATAAACTCTCAACACAGAGTTTTCTAATTTTGATTAAACGGGGAATATTATTTCAAAACATTGATCTTCATAAGATAAAACACTTTTTCATAAAATGAATATTTCACATGTTGTAAGATAATTAGTTATATAATCAGTATAGGATAAATTCATTTGATGAAAATATTATCCTAAACACTTAAGATAAACTCATTTGAAAGAAAATAGGTATTTTTTGAATCATAAAAACACATGAAAACTAAGATATGATGGAACAACATAAGTCTATCAAACTAACTCTCCATTTTTTATGATCCCAAAATCCATTGAATAGAAAACAAAAAATTCATAAAAATAGATTTAAAACAATATTTTGAATTTTGAATAAAACTTTTACACTAATTATTCTTCCTTTTTATTCTCCCCCATCAAAATAAATTTGGATTTTAAATTTTTTGTATTCCCCTTTTTCTTTTTCCAAAAATCAAAAAATTTAAGACTAAGTTTTTTGTATTCTTCTTTTCCTTTTCCCCATTTTTTTAATATCAAAAAGAAGTAGATCAAACTAATACAATTAATATTTCACATAAACATTTGTAAATAGTCAATGATATTGATTATGATCAGAATTTTGAATAAAGTTGTGTTAAAGACAATAAGTAATAGAGGTCAATAAGAAAATAAGGATACTCAAAAATAAACACAAATATCAAATAGATAATAATAATAGTAACATATTAACCATATAGATAAATAGATTCAACAAAACTGATTCAATAAAATAGTATAAAGTAAAGAGACGAAGAAATCATAAGACAATAATAGTAAATAAATGCTAAAATTATGATTGAATCATATTAAAAACAAATACTTTAATATTAAATAAAAATACATTAAAATAATGAAATATAATCATTAATATGTTTCTAAAATACCATTCAAATGTTTAAAAATCACTATTCAAATGTTTAAAAATACCACTAAACCAATCATGATTCAAATGCTTATAAACTGTCCATCCACTAGGAAAATCATCACACAAACTGGGAAAGGTGCATCAATTATGGAACGTGAAACAATTATTTAGTGGTAGTTTCTTGAAGTATTGATGCTGGCTAGATTGTAAATAGAATGAAGGCAAAGGAGCATCAGTTTTATCTCCAACAACATCAACCAAGATGAGTAAATATTCTCCAAGTTGGTCTTGATCAATCCAAGGAATCCTTAAACATGTGGATTGTATATTGATAGAATCTTGTTGAGATCTCACCTTTTCAAAGTTATATAAAGGTATTAAGGAAAGTTTAAAAGAAGGTTCGAGTATAGGAAAAGACACTTCTTCAACAAACTTGAGATTTTACATTTGATATATATTAATGGGATCAATGATTTCTTATTGGATTTGTGAAGAAGACGCATAAAGATTGACAATGGGAGGTATATGTAGACATCTCCCTCTAATATGAAATAAATCATCATCACAACCATCGATCATTTTTACCATGTCATTCTCGAAATAGTCTAAAATAACTATACATCCATTCCATATCTTTGAGGAGAATTTTATGAATATGTTCTGAACATATCCTTTCTTCATTGAATTGAAAACCAAGTTCCTCAAGGCTTCATACTATTTATCTAAAATTACAATCAAACAATCAACTAAAACAATTTCTTTTCCTCTTACTAACACTAGATGTTCTTGAGGATCAAAAAAATCATCAGTCTCTTCTTCTCAATAATCTTCTAATAATTACGGATTCATACTGCTTACAAAAATTTAGTGTAAATCTTAAAATTTATTCTCAAACACTTTAAAATTATTTTCTAGGGATCCTTCCATCTTCTGTTAACCATTTATAATGAAACTTACATATTTTTCACTTTTTATTTCAAATGTTGAACTTCTTGAACTTTTTATTATAACATGGTGTTTATTTACTTCTTAGATTGATAAATTAACATAATATAATTCTAAGGAAACACATTAATTATTTTTATTTAAGCTCTTAAGTCAATTTTAAGATCATTTATTACTTTTTTGGGTAACATGTCACACTACATAGAGGCAATTAAAAAATCCATTGTGTCTGTCACCATATACACTCTTCTAACCTTAAGAAAAAATCCACTTGATTCAAGGTTTTTTTAGAGGGATCCACTAATGATTTTCCACCACAAATCGAACTAAAAAATTCACTTATTTAACATCATATAATGAAATTTAATGATTATAGAGAATCCTAATTTCATTTTTGGATTCTAGAAACTGTAGTTTTAAATATTCTACTTCTAACGTCAACTTTTAATAGACTTATCAAACTCTTTCTTCAACTATATCTAACTCATTTTTAGGGATCACTGATTGTGTATGTTGATCATGAATTATATTGAAACATTATTGATGAACTTAAGTGGTTCTTATGTGATCCAATTATTTATTTCTATAAGAATTTGTTCTATCCTCTTGAGAAAATTATCTAGAAACTGATCTTACTCTTTAACTTGAAACTAACTAGTTTTCATTTCCTTCTTCTTATTCTTGTCCTTCACCAGGGAAATTATAACTATTAAGGTAAACATATTCTGATTTTATTCATTCAATATTCTCACATGAAAGAAATATATCAACTAAGTGAATTTTACCCAACACAGTTGATATGGTCCTTCATTGACCAATACTTACTAATCTTTGGATTCCAAAAACTAACTCTCATATATCATAAGAAACCGGTATGATGTTAGTTAATATTGATGCATGCACAGGGGTTGAACTAAATTTAGGATTATCTTCTCTTGTAGACTGTACAACTACTCTAACATTTATTCTTTTTTCTGAGAGAGTCTTGTTATCAAGAAAATATCTTATATAGACAGATTGGGCTGGCCACTTTTCCAAAACTAGAAAAACCATAAGAAAATCAACACCACTAGAAAACCCCTTCCTAAATGACTCCCCCTAAGTCGAATTAGTGTCTATTCTAATTTCATATTTTAAACTTACTAGAACTAATTTATTCAAGGAATGATTCTAACAAAAATCACTTCTTCTCAAAATGATTTCACTCAATGTTTTCAGACTATAAAAGGGGTCGATGTGTTATCATCCAAAAAATACCAAATTAACAAAACACTAGCATTAAAATACTTCAAAAAAGGACGGTGATGGAAATGAGCTGTAAGGGGTGCCAGCTTGCTAGGATTTCCCATGTCACCGCATATCTCACTCTACTTCGGGTCGGCACGAACCACCTCCCTGCTCCTTATTAGTGATCTCATGATGGTGGATTCTATCAGGGGCAGTGTCATTATTCATGGGAACGACTAATGTGGAATATCTTTTTTGTTTTCCTATCCTCGCTCTACCCCCTCTTCACTAGGTAGGGTTTCATCTGGCGGTACGGTGGAGCCTGCGGTCATGCTCCAGCTTCTCTTATTGTGGATCGACATTCAGTTCTCTATTGAATGAGAGTGTGTATTGTGGTTTGAGGTCGTCTCTGGGGGAGTGTGTGAAGGCATCGATAGGATCTGGCCTGGTGTTTGACAATACCCACGGCTGCCTTCAGGATTTTTGTTTGTTCCTCCTTGATTTCCTATCTTGTTTTACTATTTGTGGTTATGCTTTGGGAATTCTATGTTTTTTGGATATGGTTTTGTGGCTTCTGATTGATCCTAGTAGTTTAGATGTGGATTTTTTCTTGATTTGGTTTTGTGGATAAAGGATGTAGATTTTTGATGTGGTATTGTGGATGATGTTTGTTCTAGTTTGGTTTGGTGGCATTGGTGGCAATGTAGAACTGGGAGCTCCTCATGGCATTGGTGAAGCCTGTGTTTTATGTGTGTTTATGGTGTGTGATTTTTGTATGGTATGACTATAGTTTAGGATCATGTGAATTTTCAATGAACTATGGTCTGTAGGGATGAAAATTTGAATTTTTTAAGATTTGGTGATGGTTGATGTGTTTATTTTCATTGATGGGGCTTTTTTGGTTTGATTTTTATGAATTTTATAATGCCACTATGGGCTCGTTTCATGAGATACTGCATCCAGTTTACTTGCAAGGGAGTTTCCCAGATGAGGTTCAGAGCAAAGAGCATTATCCTCTTCATCACTATCTAGAATTTGATGTTTTGAGAGGGTATGGAGTCTACCATCGTTACTAGGCCTATGTATCCTTGCACAAGACAGATAGTCGAGCAGTGATGGGAAGGTGGACGCTAATCATATTATTTTTTTCTAGGGTGGGGCTTCTTATTACTATTTAATTGGATTATCTTTTTTCTTGATGAACTTGGCCCATGGAGTCATTGTTGTTTTTTAAGTCTTTGATGTCACTTTGGTTTCCTACTTTTTCCTCAAAAGTGCTTTTGAAATAAAAATTTGATTTTCAAACAAAAAATTATAAATTTATATAATTATTCTTTAAATTTCACATGTACCTCATAATACACTGTGCTAGATTAACTTTATTCGAAATCATAAACAAAAATAAAAATGTAACTTCTTGAAATAAAACTTTTTTAAACTCACCATTTCGCTGAGTGATGGAATGTTGGATTAATTTATTATAATGTTTCTTTCTGGTTCCAGATTATTTACTGGATTCTTCTCTAATTCAGTGGATCCAAATTGGTACTTTATGATCTCGGGTGAACTGAATCTATCTACATTATGAAACGAGCAAGTGAAATATGTGTGGCCTTCACGAGGGAACTTAAACACTTCATCAATTACCAATGAGGTTAATGAGAAACGTTTCTGGTTACAGTTTCAATGACCAAATAATAATTATCCCTCAGTCTTGTAGAACTCATGAAATTCTCTTTAAAACATAAAATAAGTTCATCTTTCATCAAATACATATTCCAAACATTTATGTCTAATAACTTTCTTGAGCAACATATTCATTCCATCGATCCAAGAAAAATCAGTATCTTGTCTACTTAGTACTTTTCTTGAAGTTATTTTTTAATTAAATATTCTTGAGGATGCACTATCAGTTCTCTTAGTTTTTCCATTTCATGAATATTTTAGAGGATTGGAGGGTTATGAAAACAAGGTTTACGTAATATATAGAAAGATAGGGTTTGAAGGTTTGCAAATTTTTCACATCTAGAGATGACACATTTCCTCTTGTTTTATGGTAATTAAGGAGTCACATAGTGATGTGTAGAGTAATCATTATAAAATCTAGTTGAAATGTCCTATTTTTATAGGACTAATACTCAAAATAGCAATGCCAAAACTTAAAAAAAATAAATTAAATAAAGTATTTACTCTAATACAAAAAAAAGTAATTAAGAAGAATTAAAAATTATATCAACTAAAATTAAAAATGACTCATTCTATTTAATAAAATCAATCCTTTTAGTAAGAAAATGTTTAGTAAAAATGTCCTCTAATTTATTTTCTATGAAAATTAATTCTAAATAGATATCAACTTTTTGTGCATGATCTCTTAAGAAATTATTTCTTAAATAAATGTGATTTTTTCTTGAATGGTTAATTGGATTTCTTTAAATGTTGATAGCACTTGTATTATCAAATTTGACCGGAATAACATTAAAATTAAATCCAAATTCTATTAATTCATGTTCCATCCAAAACACTTGTTCACAAAAACTTCCTTCTGCAATATATTCTTCTTTAGTAGTTGATAATGCTACAGAGTGTTGTTTCTTAATAAACCAAGATACTTGGGATTTTCTGAGAAAATGGAAGGTTCCTAATGTTCTCTTCCTATCTAATAAAAATCCATAAAAATTAGTATCCAAATATGAAATTAAATTAAAATCATAAGATTTTGTAAAAATAAGGGAAAGAGACCTATTTCCTTTTACATATCTTAAAATTATTTTGGCAGCATTTAAATGATAATATTTTGGATTGAATTAAAATATTTTACAAAAACATACTAAAAACATAATTTATATTCTACTTGTAGTAAAATAAAATAAACTTTCAATGATTCCTCTATAAAACTTGTTTTCAATTGGTTTTTTAGTCTCATCCATATCAAATTTAATTTTGGATCTCGTATGAGTTGAGTAAGTCTTACTGTTTTCAAGTACAAATTTTTTAAATTAATTAAGTATGTATTCAATTTGGTTTTAAACCATTTAAAAATCTTTTTGATATGTTTTAAATCCTAGAAAATAGTTTATCTAACCCATCATACTCATTTTAATTTATTTTTTCATAATTGTTGAAAAATAATTTCATAAATTTTGTTTTGTTGATCAAAAAATATCATCAACAACATATATTTGTACTAAAAAATATATGTGGATGGAGTTTTCTTAAATACTATAGGGTATTCCATTCCTACTGTAAAACTATTTTATAAAATAAAAGAACATAATCATTCATAACATTATCTTGGTGATTTTCTAAATCCATATAGATCTTTGGTAAGTTTAAAAATATATTTTTGAGAGTGAGGGTCTTCAAAACTAAGAGGTTTCTCTATATAAAATTACTGCATTAAAAATAAATTTAAAAAAGACAATTTAACATCCATGTGATATAATTTAAAATTAATTAATGATTCATATGCTATAAGAATTATAATTTCTTCTAATCTAGATATAGGTGAAAAGGTTTCTTTATATTATATTCCTTCTTCCTGGTTATACCCTTTTGCACCTAGCCTAACTTTATTTCTAGAAATTATTCCATGATCATATTGTTTGTTTCTAAATACCCATTTGGTTATAATTATAGGATAATCATAGGGACTATCAAATAGTTCTCATACTTTATTCCTTTTGAACTAATTTAACTCTTCTTGCATATCTATAAACCAATTTTCATTAGATAATTCCTCTTCTACATACTTAGCTTTTAACTAGGATAAAAAGGCAAAGAATTCTACAAGGTTTCCTATATTTCTTCTAGTTCAAAATACTTTATATAATATTCCCATAACTTTTTCTAAAGTATGGGATTTAAAATTTATAGGTAATTTAGGAAGCACACTTTTTGGTTCACTAGTATCAACCCTTATTAGATTTGGTTTAAAATAATCAAGGTCCATATCATCATCTGTGTTATTTTTAAAGATAAATTTAAGGTATAATGTCCCTAAGAGATTCATTTAACACATATGTTTGATTTATTATGTAATATAAAGGATCACTTTCATCAAAAATAACATGAGTTGATTCATCAAAAATCCTTGACCTTTTTTTGAAAACTCTATAGGATTTGGAAGTAGTAGAATATCCTAAGAAAATACCTTCATCAACTTTAAAATCAAACTTACCAAGATTATCCTTGGTGTTTAAGATATATACCTTTCATAAAAATACATTGACTCATCCTACCATTGGTTTTATATTATTCCATAACTAATAGGATGTTTCCTTTAAGATATGTTTTATTAGAACTCTTTTGATGACATAATCTCTTGTGTTAATAGCTTCATACCAGAAATGAGTAGGCATGTTATATTCACATAACATGGTTCTAGTAATTTCTTGAAAATTATTATTCCTCCTTTCAACAACACCATTATGTTGAGGTGTCCTGGGGGTAGATAATGTATTTTTAATTACTTAATTTGATCAATACAAATTAAATTCATGATTCTCAAATTCACCTCCATGATCACTTCTAAAATTCACAATTTTGGAATCTTTTCATTTTATAAAATCTTACAGGAATTAATCAAAATAGAAAAATATTCACTTTTACGCCTTAAAAAGTAAACCCATCTAAATCTTGAAAAATAATCAACCAACAGATAAAGAAACAATTTACCATCTACACATACAGTTTTAGTAGGTACAAACAGATCCATATGGATAAGATCAAGATGTCTAGATGTATCAACCACTTTAATTGGTTTATAAGATTACTTGTGTTACTTAACAATTTTACATGTATCACATAGCTTAATTTTATACAATTTAAGGTCATGAATGTCAGAAATCGAATGTTTCTTAGACAAATTTTTCAAGTATTGAACATTATAATGTCCAAGACTTATATTCCAAATCCATGATTCATCAATTTTAGTATTTAGAAAATTTCCATTTTTTCTACACAAAGAATTGAGATCTAATGTATATACATTATTAGTTTTAGGTTGTTCAAACTTGAGAAATCTATCTTTTAAAACTAAACATAAATTTTTAGAAAAATCAACTGAATAACCTTCATCACAAATTTGATAGATACTTATGGGTGTTTTATTAAAACCTTGAAAATAATGAACTTTGTTGATGAGAATTGATTAAGTGTTTCCAATAGATCCAATACCAACTAGTTTTTTATTTTGTATTTTCACTATAATATTCATAAGCACACCAAGTAGCCTTCACAGATTTCTTATATTTATTATTATAACTAGATTTCTGTAAGTATCTCTTTTATTTATTTTTATCTTACTTAATCTATGGAAAATAAAGTTTGATGTTTCATAAATTCTTGTACTCATCACAACTTAATTATTTAGATTTGTCACTATGCTTCATGTACTTGATGAAATGTCCTCTGAAACATCTTCTCTTTTTGTAGAATTTTTCCATAAAACTATGAAAGCTAGTCATTTAATATAGAATAGCTTGAGGATTCTTCTTCTTTAGATGTTTTAGATATTTTTTTCCTTTTTTCTTCTTTTAATCCTTAATATTAGAAACCCTCAAAGAAGAATTTTATTTCTTGATTATTTTAAACTCTCCAACTTCAGATATATTTATGATTCATATATATTAAGTGTTCCAATGATATATTTTATCATGAATATTTTGACCTATTTATATTATATGATAGAAGATGAGATTATACACCACTTGGTTGGTAATACTCTGATAACTTTCAATTCTTTTACAGGCCCAATGATAAGTGTTCTAAGATTATCAACATTATTAACAATCTCAATGAGTCTTCCATTCAACTAAGTAATGATTTCTCATTCAACAATTTTGAATGCTTTTACATTTAGTTTAGAAGTATCATATCTATGAGCCTTCACATTGTATGTAAATTCGCAAGAAACTACTATAGTGGTCCACATTTCAAGAGATATTTGACACTGAGAAACACTATTAAACTAATTTGGTCCTAATATAAATATTATAGCATTCAAATATTTGTATTTCAGATCAAAAATCGATTCATTTATAGCATCTCATGTTTCAAGTTATGTATTAGGAATTTCATAAGGATTTATTACTTTGAGATAAACTTTCAAGTCAATATTCTTCATATATATGGTCATTAAAGACTTCCAAAAACCATAATTTTTACCATTAAAGTTAGGATTTCTAACCATTGAAATACCTTCTCAGTTATTATCCATAGAAACCATTTGAAAATATATATTTGAGAACTGGTGATTTATAGTGGTTTGGGGAATATAAATCCCCTAGTCCACTCCACCAAAACGCTACTCCACTTGTTTGGTGATTTTCTCTATAACAACCCTTTACTAGGGGATCCCAACTTATTATAAGAATATTTCACTTAATACAAAGTTCCAAGAGCTTTAAACTAGGATATCCCTTTACATGACCTATCCACAATATCAACACAAACTCTTAAAATGAGTGAAAACAAAAATATACGAGTACAATTTTTAAGAACAATTACAAAAAACAGTTGTACGTAGAAAATGATAGTGGTTGAAGATGAATCCTTAAAAGATGACAGTCTTCAAGGTGATTCTCTAGATGATATTTAGTTTAAATTTTGAAATTTTACACATATCACAAGAATTTTTGTTTGATCTTGTCTATATACAAGAGTTCATTGTTATTCATATCAAATAATTCGGGCATTCCATCCCTTCTTCTCATCCATCCATATTTTTTATGAAACTACTAACTCTTCCTTTATAAATTCTCATTAATTTTGAAATAAAGAATGGGATAATCATAATGGTTGAGTTGATAATCCATTAAAATTTTTGACACAACAAGAACTTAATAGCATGCACCCATTCCTTCCAAATTAGGATAAGCTTCTACAGTATAACTATTAGAGATCTTCTTCTTCGCATATTTCCACTCTTGGAAACATAACACTTTTGAAAAAAAAATCCTTAAATAGAAAATTAATTTTCTACTATGTTCTAAAATAATGACATGATTTATCAAGATATTATAAAATTAATCATGACATTCCAAATAATGGATAATTCTTCATAATATATTCAATCAGAAGTACTGTTCTTTATAAGTTAAACTTATGAGAGACTTTTTATGATAAAATAGATTTTTTTCTTCTTTGGGGCATAAGATAAAATGAATTCAATACAGCATAAGATAATTATTTAGTGTAAGATAAATATGTTACTAAGGATAGATACATAAATTTCATAACTTCTTCTTACATTCATAAGATAATATTTTATTAATATCTTTTTCGTAAGATAGGGAATTCTCATAAATTCATTCTATCTAAAATATTTGACTTTGAATATATGGAAACTAAATCATTATATTCACAATATAATGTATTATGTAGTAATATAAACTATAAACATGGAGTTTTCTGATTCTGAGTAAACAAAGGATATTCTTTCAAAACATTAATCTTAATAAGATAAAACACTTCTTTTAAAATGAATACTTCACACATCCTAAGATAACCACTTGTAGAATCAACATAAGATAAATTCCTTTGATGAAAAATATAATCTTGAAAACTTAAGATATACTCATTAGAATAAAAATAAGGATTTTTTAAATCATCAAAACATATGAAAAGTGATATATGTTGGAACAACATAAGTCTATCAAAAAAACAACACAGTTGAGTTTAGGATCCTCCATTATTTTTCCAATTTGAATTTTAAAATCTCCATCAAAGTAAATTTTCTTATCTACTCATACTCTTGAATAGAGAAAACCTTTTCATTGGGGAGTTATTTATTCATTGGTGACTCCCCTAGGAAGAGTGTGTTTTTAAAAAATCTCCCAATGCATTTACTTTTCTCCCTTTTTGGGTTAAAAATTTGATATTGAATTACAAATTAATGATAGCTTGCCAAACTAATTATCCAGTAAACTATAAGGACCCAACCTTAAATGTTACATAATATTGAGTTAAGTCAAGAAATCACATTGAGTATCTTTTCAGGTTTATAGTTTTATAGAATTAGGCCATAACTATTACATATAAAAAATTACGAAGTAGAAACTTATATACTATCCAATTTTTCACAAAAATAAAACTCCGTAAATAAAGAAAGAATTACTTTCTTGATAAAAATATTCTTGAATTATTCCTTTATCTTACACTTCATTATACCCTATGAAAAACATTTCAAAAACTTGGGATGATCATAAAAATCTCGGTAAGGGATATTAAATAAGGAAAGAAAACATTAGTCCATGAAAATATACAAATCAATGAAATCATACTTTTCACTGATAAAACATAAGATACTTAACTTACATCATGTAATAATAAGATTCGTACAAAATATCATAGAAATCATAAAACCTAAAGGTAACTTGTGGCATCCATAACATACTTACATTATAGCTTGCACCGCTACATAGGGTGTAACCTTCATAGTTGCATTTGGAATGCCCATAAAAGTATAGTCCCTAAATATCTTAGGATAAACTTTAACATTTACCTCTTTCACATTACCCAATGCATTGAAGTGTTATCACAGGCTCACCCACCCTAGGTTTATCATGAAACCACCCATATTTGGTTTATCACATAACCACATGTCAAATGTTCAAGTACCATTACAAAATCATAACACATAAAAGATTGAAATTATCAAAATTTCACTCAGCAATCCCAAGAAATAAATTCAACATACTGAAATATTCAATCCATTTCCAAAACCAATTAAAACATTTAATAAAGGTATTTTTGAATAAAAGTGTCTCATACCACTTTGAAACTTTTGAAATAAATTGTCATTTTAAAACATTAATGTCCATATAAATAAATTCTTGAAGACCATTTTGAAAACATGGAAATTAAATAAAAGGTTTAAAATGAATAAATCATTAAAACATTTAAAATGATGTTTTAGTTAAAGAGTCACTTACCACTTGAGAAAATACTTGAATAGAAAATAATTAAGGAATAACATTAAACAAAACTTAAAATATCATTATAATAAGTATATTCATGGTATAATATGTCAAAGGGTAGTATATACACCATAAAAGTGAATTGGTGCATGACAACAAATAAGTATCAATGGATTGTAAATTGAGACGAAATTACTTACAAAGATTGTATCATTAGATTAAGGATAAATCAATTACATAATTATGTGAAAGAAATATAAATACACCCAACATAAATAGATACTATGTGTAAAACAATAAGAGTTCATTCAAACATATTCTAGGAAAAAAACCAACGACATGGATATTTAACTCAATGAATGGAAATTGAGACGAAGTCCCTTACAAAGTTCGTATAAATGATGTAAGAATTTATCAATGGGGAAATTATGTGTAGCAACAGTATATCCTCACAAATGGAAGTATAAATTACAAAATAAATAAATAAAGAGTGATTCTACACATAATATTGGCATAATATAATCAATTAAGTATGCATAAAACCCAATGAGTGGAAATTGATTTTAGAAATTCTCTTATAAAGATCTTTTTGTTAATCAAATATATTGATTATGTGTATTCACTATAAATACCTATAAGGAAAGTATAAATACAAGATAATATTTCAAAATTAATTTCTCACATAATCATATAATGACATAATAAAAAAATTTAAGATCAACCCAAAGATTGTAAATTGGGTTAAGAAGTTCCCTTACAAAATTTTGGCAGCCAAACGGTGTTACTTAAAAATTAAAAAAATGAGTTGATTGAGAGAAAAAGGGGTCTCTTGTAATTTTTAAATAATATTTACAGTTAAGGGAAAATTAAATGACAAATCCCAATATATGAAAATATAAATTAAGATGGAATAACATTAAATGAGTGCTTGAATGGGTGGTAGATTCCATTACCTTGAATCTGACTTATCTTGTTCGTTATTTATATTCATGAATAATAAACTTAGATTAATTTATAATTGATTTAGAACATTTTTAAATTTTACTATTCCTTTTATATTAATTATTACTATTTTATAAAAATTACAAAATTATTTATGTTCATATTGGTTGTTTTGTTGATATTTGGTACTTGAGTCGAAAATGAACTTGTTTGGTGTAAATTGTCCATGTGGTCAAAAAGTACGTCATCTCAAGAATATTATTAATGATTTAAATATAATATATATAGTATATATTTATTTATAATTTACTATACCATTTGGATATAAGATATGAAATGCACCGTTTATGGAGACGATAGGTCATACGTATGCATGAACGCTACTTTCATTTCTTTATCATATTAAAGGAAATGAAAAATAAATGATAAATAGGTATATTATAATTAAATTATAATATATATGTTATATATGTTACATAATTTCATTAAATTCATCATTTATAGGTTCCATGAATGGCATGAACGAGTCGTATCACTTTGAAGGGGTGGTTGTCCACACTTCCTCAAATTAAATTATCGTATTTGCATGTTATGGAAAGAATAAATTTGTATTGTAAATAAAAATTACATAAGAATAGAGATAGTAAAATATAATATATATCGTATATAAATATATTCCCATCATAATTACCACCTTGAGATATGGTAGGAGAAAATTTAACAAACATCATTTCGTGAGGCATACATAGAAACAGTATGTTCGTATCCATTAAATGGAGTTGTGTATAAGTGTAGTTTGAATACTTATCATAATAACATACTAGTATATTTAGGATACTTGAGTTTTTATTTAATCATAAAATAAAAATATCATTGGGAGTTAAGAAGTAAAATCAAGTAAAAGAACTTGAGAAAAGATGTTACCTATAAATCGGGTAACTTCTTTTGATTTGAGCCAAAAGGATTTCTTGAATTGCCTTCAACCCAATTTAAGGATTATAGAAGGAATTTATTGATGTTTTGATCTTATTTGATCATAATTTGGATGATCCAAGTGGATTTAGAGGTGTGAGTAAATGGGTTGAGGTGGTGGCCTTTTATTAGAGGGAGGAGGAGCACTTTAGGAAAGTCTCGAAATATTAATTTATTATAAATTATATATCAATTAAAAATGAGTCAAAATTCAGTTATTTAGAATATAATATGAATATGAATTGAAATAAAATCATCCAATAATAATTATACAGGTTTTGGATACTTTTTTAATCCTTATCTTTTTTATTTAACCCTTTTTTACTCTTACCATTTTATCAGGAATTTAACACTTTGAGAATCAAAATAGTTACCAAAACATGACAAATGTACAATGAAAGATCCATTAATAAAATTTTAGACTTATCATAACCATTTATCCAATTATTATATTTTTTTAATTTTATAATATTTAATAAAATATTTTATATTTTAAAATATGATTTATGTCAATTTTGACACTATTCATATCATGACTTTTTAAAAATACATCACAACTTTGTTCCTTTGAAAAAACTTCATTAATTAAAATATAAAATGTCATATTCATCAATAAAATTCTTAGATGACATCAAAATAATAAAATTTCATTTATTTTAATATATATAATATCATTTATTTGAATCCTTTATTAATGAAGTATTCACAACCTCATCATTGTGTCATAATTAAATTTATTTATTTAATGTATAAAATCACGATGTAGGAAATATTTTCATATTTGTAATTAATATTTATATTTTAATATATCACTTATATAACCCATATAAAAATTGTTTTAGTAAAAGATACATGTTTATGTTATATTTCCCTTTTCTTTAAATTAAAAATCGTAAAATGTCATTTTCACACCTAAGTGGCTCCCAAATGCCAAAAGTTTGGCCTAAGTATTCTAATGGTTGTAAATATATCATCCAATAGTATTAGGACACTTTTTAGGGTAGTTTTATATTATTATAATATTATTTGTTTACCCTTATTTACCTAATTTACCCTTTAACCATGGTAATTAAAAAAAATTACTGAAGTTACTATTCATATGTCCAAAAATAAAAGGTACCTATTTACAAAATTTGGACTTTATGATTTCAAATATATAATCCATTTTTCCAAATTCAAAAGATAGAAACTTTAATAATTAATTTAAAATTAATTCCCATTGTCAAAACTAGAATGTGTGTTTTTAATAAGTAAAAACTACCAAAAGATTGACATGTGTTTATATCCAATTTCAATGTGAAATTACTTATAATGAAAAAAATTGGATTAAATGATATAAATATATTTGATTTATAATTTAAAACCATTAAATAATATTATTTAACCGTATAATTTATTTTGATGGAAAATTTTGTTTTCAATTAAGATTTAGAGTATTTTTACTATTCATGAAAACATGATAGTTGTCAGAAAAATATCAACAATTCATCCAAAGTAAATTTTGATGTCCCTATTCTAAAGAAGAAGATTATTTTTTCAAATATAACATATAAAGGTGTCAAAAACTAAATTTAAAAATGGTTCTCCATCAAAAGGCGGTAAAACTGTATTTTTTAAAAAATACTTATTTTATCCAAAAAATTGAATTTGTTATTATATAATATCTAGAAAACATATAATATGAATTTTAAAAATTACATTGAATATATAAAATATATGTTTCATTAAATAAAAATACATTAAGGGTGGTATGATTTTATAAATACAATCATTCTCTTTTAAATATGTTTTCATAAAAACCCATCCCTTGTATTCAATTGGTTTTTATTTCAATTTCTAATAAATTTGGTAATCAAAGAATCATTATTTTAACCTATTTAAACCATATTTTTATAATTTAGGTGATACTATTCATTCCATCCATTCCAACTTCTAGTCGTTAACTACTATTTAAAATAATAATATTATATTATTTTTCAGTATAACTCAATGTTGTGTGCAATGTAAGATTTCGAGGAAACCCGTTATTGCGTGTTGAGTATGCTATCTAAAAAAGTGTCCCCTTTAATGTAAAATTAATATCTTATCCATAAATATTAATTGATATGAAAATGTATTATTCTATAAATATCTGATTCATTCTATAAACACAGAATGACTAAGGATATATTTGAGAGGATCTATATAGGAGATCAGGTGGATCTCATAGTGATGCATATAGTGGTGTAGTTTATTCCCCATGAAGATCAGATCAGGGAAAGTTTTCTAAATATATTTGTATTAGATCTTATCTTCCAAAAAATTTTAACTAAGTTTGTAAAGGATATTTTCCTTTCTCATATTATGTTTTTGGAAAAACGGGGCACTAAATAATCACCCCATGCATTTAACATAGAGGATAAGATTTTTTAATTCCTTATATGGAATCAAAATTAGTGGGTGAAAAATATATTGCTTGAGGCTGCCAAAATCTTTATAAAAAATATTTATCCCATTAATTACTTGATCCATTCTTCATAAATTTCATGAAATGAAAACATTTACCTTTTTTATTTACAATAAATCACCTAATACAATAAATTATTCCATTAAGTCCTCTCAACTATCAAAGGGTTCATGTAAGCGGAATATAAATATTAAATTTTCATTCTTAGTATATAATTAGATTCCATAGTTCAAAACCACAAATATAATGAATTTTTTAAATGTTATATTGAATTAATACTTTAGTGGATTAAATTTCAAGTTATGAGACTTGTTTGGAAAATACCACATGAAAATCAGTGACATGATCTAAATACTAAAGGAATTTAACAACCATATCAGAAAAATATCATTCCATATTCTTTATAAAGAGGTGTTTGAAAATTTAGTGCATCACCATCTGATAAGTTAAAATATCATTCTTTAGATCAAAAGGCGTTAGTTTATAGAAATATTCCCTTTGTGATTCTCTAAAAGAGTTGGAATATTTATTTTCAAGGTCTATTCATAATTTCTTATACCCATAGGACCTTTCCTTGAAGAATAAATAAACTTAACTATTTCGTAAATTGGAAGTTCTATGATTGGAATAGAGAATTCATATTTCTTATAAAGATCATTAAGATCTTTAAAGTCAATACAGACCCTTATTTTTTCATTTTTCTTCTTAACAGGGATAATTTTAGAAATCCATTTATGGATTAGACTTCCCAAATTCAACCATCATTGATTAGTTTGACCACTTAAGATTAAAATTTAGAATTGGGGTTGGGTGAATTCTTCTCATTTCTTGTTTGTATCAATGGTGACTAGTTGGAAAACACAATTTATTAAAGGTTACTATGGGTTCAGATATTATATCTTTGTACAACATCATGCAATGAAATACAAATTTTACCCTAAAAATGTGATATACTATTATTTCTTCTCTTTTTTCATGGTTGTGCCAATCATCACATGTCATAGGTCTTCATTAGTTCCCAGATTCACTTGATTAACTTCAATAGTAGTAGTTGAGATGCCCTCCTCAAAATTCGAGGGGGAATCTCATGGTTCATCTTATTTATTTCCATCAGGAAGGTGTAATGGGTCTTATTCCTATATTTCATGATATTATACAATGTTACTAGCATCCCTGCTATAACTTCACTCATTTGAGGTTTGAGAGAGTTCACTGGGTTCGGTAAAAAAAATAAAGGAGAAGTCATTTAATCCATGTGATCCCTTCAAATGGTACATTTACATCTGATCAAAATTTATTTTCTATATTTAATCAATAATAGTCAAAACTACATTAAAGTAAAGACACATGGGTCCAAAAATAATCCATATTGTTTATATGTGAACCTTTACTTCTATTGATAGAGATATCTTGGTGGAGAAATTTTCTTGTCCCTAATAAGAGAATAAGTTGGTCTAGGGGTTCTTTTATTTGAATGGTAAAATTTTATTATTTCTAAAAGCTAGAATCATCACATCAATATGATTGATTGGGTGTAAAAAACTTCCATTAAGGTTGTTTCATGGTTTAATCAAAGTATATTTTCATCCATCATGAGTAGTGAAGTATGTCTTATTATTCATCAATGTTTGTTTTCCCTCTCTTTTGTAGTACCATGTATCAATATATAGGTACTTTCAAGAGTCGAAAGGGGAATTATGACCATAAAGTGCACAACTTGTCTATTAATTGAATATTTCATAAATTTGTGGTATGAAAAGGGGAGTAATACATTCATATAAATCCATGGTAATCAATAAAAATTATTGAAGGAATTGTCTTGGAAGACCACTATAAACTCAAAATCATACATGTGGTCTCCAAACTAGGTCTTCAATATAATATACCTTATGGGTTTTTATTAACTTTTATCATGTCCATGAATCATCAAATCATTGGGTAAAAGATTAGTCTCATTTCATCTAAAATTATAGAGTTTTTGTGCTAAGATGGCCTTTATTCCTGATCCATTTTATACTTAAGCTAAATGAATGCTGACATCGTCAATATTTCAAGATATATACAAAGGTGTGATGTGACATTCTATGGTTATTTCCTGATATTTTTCTATAAAGAAGATGACTATATGGAATTTAGTGGATCCCATTATAGCATAGTATACCTCAGAAGATGTTAATTTGGATTCAAATTATTAAGGATTTAACAAGGCTTTGAAAAGGGCATATTTAAGATCCTTAGAGAGATGATTAGAATCCATAATTCAAATTCATGTCATGAAAAATAAAGGATAATTCAATATATCACATTCTTGGGTAAAATGGAGGTGCTTTATACCACTCATCAATTCTAGAGTTAGAGAAATATGATATTGAGCTATTTGTGAAGATAATGATTCATTTCTAGAATTGGGGTGTATTATCTACAGGTTAGGTTCAACCAATTTTACCACTTTTCAAAACTAACTAGGTGATGATGTTTCAAATAATCAATCAAATAATCTAGTAGGATTGGAATTATTCCTGAATGATCCAAGATAAAATTTATGCTCATGTTAGGATTTTTAAAGGGATTTTATCATAGTTTCTATAGCATGTATAATTTCAAGACGAATAGTACAAGGACTCTAGTGTCAACCTCTAGTGTGTATTCATCTACCTTGTTGAACTTATCTACAATTATTGAGAGGAATAATTGTTGCATAAAATTCCCCCTCATCGGTGTATTGATCTACTAGATAAAAAACATTGACAAATCCATATTGTAGTACTTTATTGGATAAAATTTCCATTTTATGTGGCAATTCCCATCCTCCCAATGATGGAGGCATGAAGTCTATGAGAGTTTGGAATGGTTTGGATTCATATGGGGGATACTATTCATGTAATTTGCTTTCAAATAATTGATTTTTCTAATTCATAGATATTGGAGACATAAAAAATCATGAGAGTTTCATAGGAAATTGGGTTCATAACTTATTGATTTGATCATGCCTTGATAATTTCGTGTGAATTGTTTATTTACTTTTAGGTCATCCAATAATCAAACTTTTTTTTCATTTTTAATTGTCACTTCTTTCCAATCCTATTATTTTTTAGAAATAGTATAAAACACACATGTTACACACATTCTAGGGATATATAGAGTTACCTTCCCTTAATCAACCATTATTTGGAGTAGATATTTGAATAAAAAAATATATTGAATGGTGTTCCCTAGAATTAAAAGAAAGTTATATTGATTAGGGAGATCATTTAATCCTACATCATCTAGCTTATTGATCTCTATAAGTGTAAACAAGTTTCTTTCCAATATTTTAATTAAATACCCTATGACATATTCATTCCTTGAGTAATATACCATATTATATTTATTCATATTATTTTAGAAACTCTAATCCTTGTTCAATCCAAATATTTATGTATTAAAATGTGTTCATTGTTACTCTTTCTCATGATGAGGCACTAAATTGAGTCAAATGGGATTTAGGGTTTAAGGATGGATTAGTGTGGGTTTAAGAGTGACAGGAATAGTTTTTTCTTTTCTATAATTCCTTGTTTGTGATGGTGGTACTTGATAAGATTTGTTTTTGGTGAATCAAAAATCATGATCTAGTCATTGTGTTATTATGGAAAACTCTATAAATCCACCAAGTAATTTTGGTGGAGTGATCATGTTGTATAGCTCATTTTCTATATTTTACATGAAAATTTATAGTAATTTTTCTTATGGGACATGTATATATAGAGAATAGGTGAGACCCTAACATTAAAAAATGAAATATTTGACTCTCTCATTTTGATTTTGTTTTTAATTTGAGAGGTCATGAATAATTTTTTCCTTGGTATTTAATTGAATTAATATAGTATTTTTTATGGATATTCTCCCAACTATAAATGGATCTACCTTCTAGATTATTGTACCAAATAATAGTAGGACCTTCCATATTTTATAAAAAAACATCATAGTTTGGTTAATTCATTTTTATATATCATTTAAAACATTGGCCCATGCTAGGACATGAATTCAATAATATATTTTTCTTTATATCTTATGATTTTAAACTTTGAGAAGTTGGGATTCCAAAATTTGGTCAGAAGATGAGTCAAATCCACTAACTCAAGATATGGTTTCTCTATAGGTTGCACCCACACATTTTAGCCTTTAATAGATTTCATTTAAGTAATAAGGGAATAAAGTATTCTCACTTGTGAAACTATTACTTGTACTGAATTTTTAGATAGGTAATTTACCCAACATTGATATTATTGGATTTATATGAACTAGCGGTTGTTGAATTTCCCAAATTAAAATCATATGATTTACCCATTATGGTCATTGATGTTTTCCCAATTGAATAAATTATTGATAATAATTTGAAACATAAATTAAATGGATAGTTTATTGTGATATCAAGTAAATTAGATATATTTACTAAACTCTTATAGGTTTATTAGTCTCCTATTATCAAATAGGGTTGGCTGTAAGAGGCATGGATTCTTTAACTTGAAAATAACACTCATGGGTTACGATTCACTTGAACATATTGAAATTAATTTACTTGAGTTTCATTATTATTTCCATGTATTGGACATGAATTTAATTGAAATAAAGGAACTTAACAACTTCATGAGGTGGGTGGGATGTGCATATGACCACATCCTTTCCTTTTCCCTTAGAAAAATCCCATCGATTCGATGGTAATGGAACATTTGGTTGATCTACCAAATCATGGGAATATCTATGGTGTTGGTTTTTTCCCCTTCAGCACATGCCTCTATGAAATTAACTTTCTAGAAATATAATTACTCTTTTTTAGCTCATTCTTATTATAATTCTCAAAGGCACCATAAGGGTCATTATAAATGACATTTACCGATGCAAACCCCACAACAGGAACTAAATCCCTATCTACTTTAAAATTCATCATCGTCCTTAGAATAACCTTCAATGTATAAGTCATAATCTCTTTTCATTTTTTATTTATTAGAGGATTGCTTAGATTTAAGCCCCCTAAGAGACTCTAACTTTTTCTTTTGGTGAACCTACTGAGAGAATGTAGGGGATTGATTATGAAAGGTAATTCTAAATGAGTCTCCCCTAACCTACATTGAACATAGTCCTAGTGGAGGTGGAATTATGAATCACCAATGGAGTAAAATATGGTGGAATTTCCTATGAGGTTAATCCCATCATAAATAATTTTTATCTTCCTATCTAAGTTACATAATCAATTCAACCATTTATATATATAACTGATGATACAAAGTGAAAGAGTGGGGGTAAAAATGACATTATCCCTTTAAAATGGGGTTTCCCCTATGTTTCTATGGTTGAAAGAACATCCTTATTCACTTTTAAATCTTATACTCATTTGTGAGATAGATATAGAGTTTTATTTAGTTATTCTAGAAAGTGTTTGGTATTAGGGGTGTTTCAAATTTTATAGAGTTTTTGTGTATTAAGTTTGTTACTTGTTTTAATTTTCTGAATACTCATTTCAAAAGTCTATAAATTTATCTTTCCCATTAAGTATATATTTTTTATTCTTTAGAGAAACTTGGGTTATTCAGAATTAATCCTTTAGAATACTTAAATATTTAATCTGAATCATGTTTCTGGGTAATGACATTGAAAACCACCTTACTGGAACTACCAATCTGACCAAAAAGTATATTGAAGTGTAATGCCTCAAATTCACCTAAACCACTAATGTGTACTTGGGGATGAGCTTCTTGAATTATTTATAAAATTATTTTGAGGATTTTTAAGTAATATTGTTAATGGATATCATGTTTTTTGGAAGATTTAGGATTCCAAGATACCATAAGAGTATCAAGTTAACTCAACAAAACTACTCATCCAAAAAATTAAGGTGATTAGTATGCCTTTAAAAAGGTAATCCTTTGAATCTAAGTCAGTTGAATGTTATCTAAATACTATAACATAGATAGGGTATGCATTCCTCTTTGATGATCTCTAGAAATAAAAATTGAGAAGTAGTTATGGTCTAGAACATGATTGGTATTTGGTCTTTATGTAACTCTTTATATATAATGATAGTACCTTACTCATATTTGATAAATGTTTATTTATATTTTTATAACCTTAGATATAACACCCTATGATTTTAGTATGAATTTTCCTTTAAATAAATACTATGTTGAATAGATTGCTTCACATGAAACCCCTAACTAAGATGAACCATGATACATTTTATTGATATAAAATATTTCAATAAAAGATAAACATCAATACCTTATGAAAATAAAATATGAAACATCATTAAGAAAACTACATTATGAATAAATACAGAAGAAAATAAAAAGAATGTGAGTATGAAATCATTATCATCATGGAAATCCCTGACAATCAGTGCCTCAATTACAACTATGAAAAGAAGTAAAAATGTTAGAAATATAATCTACATGTTCAGAGAGAAGTAAATGAATAGGATGAATGATTCTAAGAATGTATGAAAGTATATATGTAGGAATTAAATATTATTGTTATATATATGGTGATTGGATATATGGTCATTGCAAATATGGTCATTGTAAATATGGTTGTTGGATATATGTTCATTAAGAATATATTTATCTAATAGGTATATTTTACATGTGTAATTATTTGTAAAAAATTAAAAAAAAATATAATTTACAAAAGATAAATAATGAAAGAAAAAGATAATATTTTATTATCAAAATATATTTTTATGCATTACATATTATTAATATTATTATTAAATAATGATTTCAATAAAAAAGATTGATAAAAATGAATGATTTATAAAGTAAATAAATATCATACATAAAATAAGTAAGGAAATATAAATCATACTAATTTAATTATTTATGGCCAATTAAAAAATTTTAATTTAAGAACGTTGTTTTTATATATTATATGTTTTTATTTAAAAGTTAAATTTATCTTATTTTAATAAATTTAATGAAAGTAATTATATATATATAATTGAATTAACATTCATGTAATGATTTTTAATTTGTTACAAATAATAGTACTTTTAATATTAAAAAGATATATTTTTTAAAGGATTTTTTTTAGTGTTCCATATTTTTATCTTAATAAATTAAATTCGTCATTTTTAAAAGAATATTATAATAAAATTTTAAATTTATAAATAAATATATAGAAATTATTTTAATTTTTAATTTGTATTAAATTGTATTAACAATATTTATAATTTAAAAAGTCTATCAATTAAAAAACTATATATTATTCTTTCATTTAAAAGTTAAATTTATCATAATAGAAAACTTAATTAGATTAAATGGATTCAAAAAAATTAATCCTAATTTATAAATTAGCTAAGGAGATCAATTTCCATTTTAGGAATAAAAATTTTTCATGGTGAATAGTGCATGACATCAATAAAATGTAAAAATTATAAAATACAATGTATGATTAAAATGATGTATAATTATTATAAAATAAAAATAAAAGTCGATAGTTGAGGGAATATCAAAACTCCTTTTATTTTTATATTGTAAATACTAATTTTTTTTCAACACATCCCAATATTTCACATGATTTGGTGCTCATTAAATCCCTATCTGTTTTACTATTTAAATTATCTTAAGTAATTTCCGGTGAATAAGTAATATTTTATTTAGTGGTATTTCATTTGGAATCATTTTACTCCAAATATATTTTCTTTTATTTATAGGAAATTTAACAAAGTAATTTATCTTACACATCTTTCAAGTACGTAATTTATCCTACGCACTGAGGAAACTATCTTATGGTCACTAGAATTCAATTTATTCAAAGGAATTTATCATACGGATAGAAAACATGTTTTACACTCGAGTTATTTATTTGAAAAATGAATTTATCTTATGTAAGTTTCTGTAACTAAATCATAATACAACATAAGTAAATTTTATTATGGAAGAAGTAAATTATCTTAATAGGGGACTTCGTAAGAAAATTTTCCTATGATCTCATAAAGTTGAAGTGCTAATATTTAGAAAAGTAATTTTTATTATGTGGTTCAGAATGATCATATGAAGTTCAAAATTATCTTACATGTGCTTGAATTATCTTATAGTAGAAGAATTATCATATATGAACAATGTTTATATATCAAATTATCTTACAATGGTGTAATTTTCCTACAAGGAGTTTAATATATCATGCCCGGATAAAAATATTCATGAAAGTCACATGAAAGAACGAAGCTTGTCATTTCATAATATTATATTCACTCTCAACCATTGAAATAAATATATATGAAATTTTAAATTCAAAATAGTGCGGAGTTGTAACTTATAGAGAAGTAATTTATATACTCATGAACATGAGAAGCATATAATTTTTTTCAACAAACTCTAATTATGATGATTTCATATTTTTCTTATAATTTTAAAATTTTAATTATTGAATGTCCTATGATTTTAATTTTTAACACCCTTACTTCATTGTCAATATTTCATTTATAGGTATTTTTAATTTTTGTATAACTTTTGGAAAAATAAATAAAATTAATTATAAAATATTCTTGTATCTTGTTATAAATTTATTAGTATTTTTTTGTGTGTTGTGTAGGAAATAATAGAGGGAATTAGAAAAAATAGGCCAGTGGTCTAGAGATCAACCCACAGGGTAGAAATCCACCTAGAATGCCCAAAGAAGGGACCTTCAAACTAGACACTCCATAAAGTGATTCAGATACATGAAAGAGAATGATATCAGCAAATCAAGAGTGAACCGGTGTATTGAGAAAGGGTCCACACGGTGGTGGGGGAAGGTCTCACTAGTGCGAGAAGCGTACAGTGGCGTAGGGCATCCTCCGACACCCATATGACTTAACAGGACACTCAATGGGGGAGTTTACTTATTAAGTGGAGTCCATACCTCCAATTTTCTGATGTGGGATGTGGAGCACACCCAAGAATACTTTTCACTTACAAATATTTCATCATTTCAACTAGGGTTTCATGGCATCATCCTCATGCATAAGTTATGTTGTAGAACAATTGGGAAGTATCGTAGCCATCATTTTTGTGTCATGGAACCACTATGGATAGTGGAGGAGGATATCACCTCCATTAGAGAATCAAGCACCGCTACACCGTAGACTTCTCCCTCACATCGTAGTGACCTAGGTAGTACAAAACAATATTGAAGCATTAAACCATGGGTGGCATGCTACACCATGGTTTTCTGAAAAATGGTAATAAAGATAAGTAGGTGTTCCATAGATGAAGAGTTGTTTTGTAGTATCCAGTAGTTTGATATTGGGGAGATAAGGCTACTTTGTGGTTTCCCCACTATGTTGTAAGGGTTTGTAAATTTTGTAGAGTTAAGGATTTTATGGAAAGTAGATGTTTCATTCGTAGCCCCTCGATTGTGTTGTATCCATGCAAGGCAGAATAACCCACTACACTATGGGGAACCCACTACACCATGGACATATATCCCATGCACATTCTGTGTCACAATGTATACACACACATAGTAGGGTTTTAAGAAACTATAAATTTTTACACCTAATGTTTTCCGGATATCCATGGGTCATGATTAGAAGATTTTTAATGAAGGAAATACATGGGTACCTCTCCTACTTATGAGTGATTTGGATAACTCCACTAAATAAGGAATCCTCAGAAAATCTCCACTCCCTATATCATAGATATATAGAAATGTTCAAATATTTTTGACTGGTGTTTTTTGGTTGAGAGAATAATAATTAAAAGAGAAATAAATATAGGTAAATAAGAAATTTTCAATGTAAAATACGAGTAGGAGAATGGAATTAAAATTAAAAATTTAAATAGGGGTAATTATCTCTAAATATTATCATGTTTATGCTCTACAAGGAGATCCAAGAAGACCCAAATAGGACCCAAAAAAAATTCCACGTACTGGAGGAGGGTATATGACTAACTTAGGATACTGAAATTAGAGGTAAGAGAGAGATTTATATCTAACATCCATGGTGAGAGTGTAGGAGAAGGATCATAATTAATCACATTGATTCATAAATTAGGACTTTTATTTTCCATTTTTCTTTTCACTATATATTTCTACAATTTATATATCAGTATGAAAGTATTAAGCACATGTTTTCATTTTTACACTGCAACTTTCTTTTAGAACTAATTTCCTATTCTTTTTCCACAAGCATATAATTTGTTCACATTAATTGAGAAATTAATCAGGAAAAACATTAAATTAAAGGAAAGGGTGAGTTGGTAAATAGGATGAGTATGTAATTTAATTAGTATCACTTTGACTTAAATAAAAACATATCCTCTGATTATATAGAAAAATTGATGACATTTAGAGGATGAACTTCAATGTGATTTAGGGGAGTGAGGGAGTGAGAGATGAATTTTACTCCATCTTTCATTTCAATATTAAACAGCGTTCATATAGGTTGGTTATAGGAAACCTTGAACGATTATATAGTTGGTTTAGATAGTTATAGTTGAGGTTTTAAAGAAACACTAGTTACCCTAATAAATCTCACAGTTAATGAAGTAAGTTTATGAAAAAATATCCCCAATATCAACTCAATTTACTCCATCCTCATTTTATTTCTATTTGAGTCATTAAAACCATCACATATATCAATTGGGTTAGGTAATTTTAGTTTTACTTTAATCATGAAAAATGAGGATGCTATTGAATAACTTATAACCCTTTTCCTCATGGGATTGACTTTATCTTACCAATATTCTATGTTTTATTAATTATTGTAGTTGGGTTACTTTAAATTTTTATTTTGATATCTATGATAGAATTAATGATGCTCTCAGGCAACGTCAAAATTGGCACCATTGTCATGTAATAATATTTTTATAAATTCAATAGATAAACAATTCTTTTATCTCCCACTTTTCTATTTTCTATTTTTTGATGAGGTTCTTTTAATTTTTGTTTTTTTTCACACTCAGTGTTTTTGGGTTTTAATATTAGGAAAAATAAAGAATTAAGGGCCAAATATAGTTAGAAATCAAGATTCCAACCCTCCCATAAAACATTGAATAATTGAAGAGGAAAATATAGTACCAATTATGGGAGCTTCAAGTCAAACCATGGGAACCACAACCACACCCAATTCTAGAAATTTCACTCCTAAAAATGTAATATGAGTTCAAGGATGGATATAAATTCTTGGATATCATGACCAAGGTTGTTTAGGTTTCATAGGTAAGACCAATTCTTCATGATAATGCTGAATTTCCCATGGAGAACACCCTTAAATCTGTAGGTGATAAGGATAATGAAGTCAAGAAATAATTCCCATTATAAGATGAAGAAGAACATAAGTATATGTGGGAGCTAATAAATTATAGGATTACATGATTCACATGATGGAGGAGTATCCAGAACCTAATAAACTAGAATACCCTCCAACATAAACTATAATATATCCCAAAGAAGAATAAAAACAATAAGACGAGGAGGGGAACCAATACTAGATAGAATATGTATTTTTTTAATTATTTTACTATTTTCTAGTTTCTAGTTACCCCCTCATATTAAGAAATAAGATTTAAATGAACCCTCCACTACTGAAAAAAGACCAAAGGGAGGAGGAAGAGGTTATGGCTACTGACATTTGGAATGATATGTTGGATATCATGGAAGATCATCCCCATAAAGAATATTATGAAAGACTGGTTTCTGAAAATGAAGAGCTGGGGGAAGAAGTTGAAGAATAGCAACCACCAAAAGGAGAGAAAGAGGACTGGTACCCTGTTTAAATGACCCATTATTTTTTATTCTTAATAGTGGGTTGTCCACTACTTTTCACTTCACTCAACAAGAAGAAAAGTATATTTTAAGAAGGAGTAATAGTATAATAGCTACACCATAATCATAAAACATATAAAATTGGTTCAATAAGAGATGGTTGTCTCTATACTCTACTCCTATTATGCAATCCAAGAGGTAAGGTCAAGCTTAAGAACCTTAATCAAAGAACATTGCGGTAGGCATCCTGATTTTTATCTATGTGAATTCTTAGTTTAAGATTTAATTTTATACGCCTTGAAAAAAATCCCATAATTTATGATCCTTAAATTCATGTTCCTTTTATTTTAATGGTTTTACTTTATTTGTAGGTATATTAAGCGTAAAGGAATCATGAAATAAGAGAATAAGAGCTTAAATTTTTTAGGGGAGTACTCATTAATTTTTAATATACATTTTTACTCCCCTGTATTTTTCTAGAATGCATTTTTTTTAATAAGAAAAATGTGATCCCACATTTAGATTAGCTTTTTACTTTTGATCAATGACACTTAGGATTTTTAGGAACACCATGATTCCATGTTTTAATTTTTAATGTTCATTAAATTGAAACATTAAGATAGAGAAATTAAATGATTAGAGTGAAACATAGGGTTTGAATTAAATGAATCATGTTTTTATTTATAGTCACATGTAGTTTAGTTTTTACCTTCTATATTTTCAAGAATCAATTTCCAAAAATTCATATTGATTGATTTGTTGTTATGACACATTCCATGAGTGATTTATATTACTTACATTTTCTTATTCCTGAATGGTTTCTAAAAAAAATCCAATCCTTCCTAGTAAATTAATTGAGTGAACTTTGGATATGTCACCTACTAGGATTTTATTTTGATCTTGTCAAAATGATTATTATGAAATTTCAATTAAAATATGATTGAGGCATTTAATTTTATTTAGAAATTATACTTGAGACCTAACTAACATTTACCATCTTTTTACCTTATATACCATGAATAGACTTTGATAAGAATAAACATATTTTAATACAATTTATCCATTCCTACCCTAACTATAGTGTTTTTCATGATTTTTAAAGTTCAAATGTTGGGGAAGATGGATTTTATGTGAAAAGGGAATACTTATTTGAGAGAATATGGTATGGTTGTCTCATGAGATTTTGGGATAAGGTATATGTTTCCTTCACTACTTATATTGTTCTCCCCTATAGAAAAAAATAAAAAAATGGGTCAAATTATGAATGGTCAAAAATCAACATCACTTGACCAATTCTTTTTATCATTTGGGATTGGGTAATGGATGTGAGACTTGTCCTGGATAAATTTTTGAAAAATTAAAAGAAAATAATAATATAGAAAAAAACTAGTTTAGTGACCCATTCATTGAATTTCCATTGATCATGGTCGTTTTTAAGTTGTTAAGTGCGGAAGATGTCATTTTTTAAGAGGAAAATTAATTGGGATTACTGTGTTTTTCATTCTTAACACTTAGAGATTGGCCAAATTTTTTAACCTTACATTTTAATAATCAATTTCTTAGAGCCCCTTAACCTCATAATCATTTTATTCTAAATTTCAAATTACTCTTTATTTTTAGTTATATTTGTATCTACTAATTGGAGAAAATGTATTATTTTTAAATTCATAATTTTGGTTCATTTACTAAAGGTATGAGTAAAACATCACATATTTATTTTACCTTGATTGGTGAGAGAATGAAAACATGTAGTAAGGTAGATCATAACTTGGAATGTTAATAATGATGAATTAAAATACTAGAGTGGAAGTCATGAGAAGTTCCATCATTTTTTCATTGGTAAGTTCAATTAAATTATTTTTAGTGATAATTTAAAGTCATTTTTTATATGTGACATTTTAAAATTCCTTTTCCCATTGATAACTATTCAATTTCCTTAATTTTAAATTTTAATTATTGCTAGAATTTGGGTTTCCTCTTAAATCCATAGTAGAGATACATTCTTGAGGATAATAATGGTTTATGTGTAGGGGATTTGATGATTTCATATTCTTTTACAATTTTAAAATTTTAATTGTTGAATGTCCTATGATTTTAATTGTTAACGCCCATGTTTCATTGGTAATATTTCATTTATGAGTATTTATATTTTTGGATGACATTTTAAAAAAGGAAAAAATGAATCATAATGCATGACTTTATCTTGTTTTATATTCATTAGTCTTTTTGTGTGTTGTTTAGGAAATAACAAAGAGGGACTTAGAAAAAATGTTCCAAAAGGGTTAGCCCTCAACCCATAAGGAAACAAGCCACTTGGGAGGACCAAAGAAGGGTTGGTCAGCCATGTCACCCTGTAAGGAGATCTAGCCACACAATGGAGTATATAAGTGGGAAAAAGGGAGTGCACTGGTGTGTGGGTAAAGGTTCCACATAGTGGAGGGAGGAGGGTATCACTTGTGAGGGGTGACGTAGGGAGACATAGAGAATCATATAGAACCCATAAAACTTAAGAGGCCACTTAAGAGAGGTTTTTACTTATTAATTTGAGGTTATACCTCTGATTGTAAGATGTGGGATATGGATCACATCCTGAGGTATTTTCCACTTAAAAATATTCTATCTTTTCAACTGGGGTCATGCGTCATATTCCTCTCATATAAAATAAATTGCAAAACCATCGGGTTTCATTTTAACCATCATTTTTGTGCTATGGAACCTCCAAGGATGGTGGAGGAGGATATCAACACCACTAGAGAATAAATAACCATTGTGTTGAAATCTTCTCCCTTACATCATAGTGGCCTAGGGATTCTAAACTAATATTGATGTAATACACCATGGGAGGAATTTTTTATCATGGTTTCCTATGTATTGTTAATAAAGAGAAGAAATTGCACTGTAGATGAATATTCATGACATGGACACTAGTAGTTTGAGATTGGGTAGAAAATGTTTCATTTTTATTTACCCATTATGCCATAAGGGATTTAAAATTAGAAGATTTGTGGTTTTGATAGGGAACAGACACTGCAGTCATATCCCCTTGGTTGTGCCAAAGCCATGCAAGGGAGAAGAACCTACTACATCGTGTGTAACCCACTACACCATTTCCATACAGCCCATTCATAGGATATGTCGTAATGAATACACAGATTTCATAGGGTTTCAGGCAACTAAAATTTTCAACACTCGATGCTTTCATGCTATCCAAGGGATAAAAATTCTATAGGATGAGATTTAGAGATTTTTAATAAAGAAAATACATGGGATCCTATTTTACTTGTGATTTATTTGGATAACTTCTCTAAACAAGGAATCATTATCCAAATCTACACCCCCGCTATCATTGATACTAATAAATGATCAAATAGTTTCAACCTAAGGTTATTGGATAAGAGTAGAATAATTGATAGATAAATAGAGTTAAAGAATAAATTTTCAAAGTAAAAATACCAACAGGAGAAAAGAATTAGAAAATCAAATATAGATAATTCTCTCTATAAATATTATCATTCTATTATTGTGAAAGGAAATATAAGCAGACTCGAAGAGGAACCAGAACATAATTCCACAGACTAGAGGAGGTTCCATTGTTAACTTAGGATGCCTATGTAGGAGGAAATTAGGAGATCTCTACCTGACGTCCAAGGTGACAGTGGAGGATAAGGATCACCATCAATCACACTAGTGTATAAATTAGGGTTTTCATTTTATATTTTCTTTTTCATTGTGTGTTTCTGCAAATAAAATTTTTATGAAAAATTATTAAGCATGTTTTTTCATTTTTAAACTGAAATTTAATTTTATAACTAATTGTCTATTCCTTTTCCTTGAACATATAATTTATTCATATTAATTTTGGAATTAACCAGGAATAACTTTTTATTCAAGGTAAGGGTGAGTTGGTTAATAGGATGAGTAAGTAATTTAATTAGTATCACTCTGACATAAATAAAACTTTATACTGTGTTTTTATGACAAAAGTAATGAAATTTAGAGGAAGAACATCAATGTGGTTTAGGGGGGTGGGAGATATATAGATGACCACAACTTCGCCTTTTGTTGTTATATTAAACATAATGAATATAAGTTGATTGAAAACTTGAAATAAGAGATCAATGATTTAGAAAGTTATACTTGTGGTTGTGAAGAATCACTAGTTACCCCAAGAAATATCACGGCTAGTGTACCTAAATATGGCTAGGTACACCATCATGGCCAAAGTACATTGGCCTAATCTAATGTACACAGGCACATGATGAATTAAACTACAATACATGATGTAGCCAAGAGATTTCATATGTACTCTATACATGCCATTTACTTTTCTTAGGTAACATTTAGTCCCTCATTTGCTTCACTACATACCATTATCTCTAGGGTGTGTCTCCTTGGTCCATCCTAATTAGGGAACAGTGAGGCATGGTGTCTTAAGCATAGTATGTGATCCCCTCTGTGGGATTATTCTCATATATAGTTCAAGAATCCCTATATGTGACTTGAGGTGTGAGCCTATATCATTTCTGTCTTACCTAGGTAGGTTCTATAATTACATGACCAATGTATAGGGGAATTTGATTCCCTTCCTATCGAGTTATCTAGTTAGGGTTAGGAATCCCTCATAGGCCCTGGGTGAGATCCACTATTTTTGTATCGATATCTTCTAAGTTCCAATATGTGATTCTTCAAGGTTTGTCCTGACAAACACAAACTCTTAGATTAGAACCATTAGTATTATCTGACTCATGGAGGGATCTCTCTTGAATGAACATTACCTTGAAGCCTAAAAAAAATTCCTAGATTGGCTATATAGTTGGGAACTTACATTGAATCTTAGTGTCTATCTTTAGTATATATGGGTTTTTATTATTGTGATGTATCATATTTTGATTGACATGAATTTGTGATGATGAGATGACTAATCTCATGATGCTTTATGTTTGGTGATTTCAAGGTGTCCTACTAGGTATTGTTAAACTCACCCATGCATGGTCTCTACCTGCATATGTTCACATCTTATGAAGATGAAAGTAATTTTGAAGGATTTCTAGGTGAACCAAGAGTAGGAAGTGCATAGTTGATCTAGAAAATTCATGGTCTATACTGGGTGTTTCATTTTAAATTAGTTCCCACTTTCCTAGTGGGTTTCACTCTTTTTACAGATTTGGTAGGATTATATTTGGCCTTTTAGGATCTCAAGTACGCTTTTCATACTCTGATGTGGGATATTGATGTATGTATGAATTCTAGGTATCAGTTTCATTTTACCTTCCATCATTATGTGGGTATTTAGAGATGTGTGTGTGTGTGTGTACCTTAGGTTAAGTCCTCCCATGTGTGTGATATAGCTACTGGAAACTGCTCTCCAACCCCTATCCTATTAGAGGTGGGCTAGGGGTGTCACATTCATCTTGCCACTAACCAAGTAGGTCTTAGTGTTTTGGGTTGTAATAGAGTGGTATCAGATATAAGGTTATCTTATAACTAGAATTTGGATATTTTATAGTTTTGAAGTTTGGTTTGGGAACTAGGAAATAGTGTTAAAAGTGTTTCATATTCAGATCTCGGTCTAGGTAATCTATTTTTGGTGTGACAGTCGATGTATCCATTCAATAGGACCCTAAAAACCTACTTTTGGAATTGGTATATGTAGGTATTCATTTCATAGAAAACATTAGTACATGAATCATATATAAATTGACTTTGGTTTCCATGTCCTTATTGAGTCATATCTCTATATATAGTCTTTGAGAGTGGTACATATTGACTTTTTCAAGATTTATCTACGATGACATTCAGTTGGGATTTCATAGTAGGATCATGAGGATGATCCACCTTGTGATGAGGCTTTAGTATAGGGTCATGTATAGGATGTGGTTACTCTGAGTGGTTTTCCAGACTTGCTACCACCCGTTAAATATTATGTTGCACTGATAGTACTAGACGATGATGTGCAATGGCATAGTTCACTTTATCAGTTCTATATATGGTGACCCCTTAGGTTTTGGGTGATCTAGACCCCATCCTACTCAGCACTATCATTATGTATTTACCTGAGTTTTACTCCTTATATGACACCTCTAGATCAGATGGTGGTCCTTGTAGTGAGTCTTCTTCATGGCTCTATCAGGTGATGGTGAAGTTTGGTGAATCTGATATATAATGAGGTGAATATTTATTATACAAAGTTTAAGAATATTTTTAAAGACTTTTATCCAACCACATTGTGATAAGTTTGATTCCAAGAGCTTCTAGAGATTTAGCTGGTAAGTATGTCTATGGCATATTATTCATTAAGGTTCACTGACCTCTCATGATACTCCATATATATGGTTTCGAGTGCATTATTATGATAATAAACCTTTAAGAATGGACTCTATAGAGAAATATGTTCCATTTTGATACCTATTTTTATTTTTACTTGTGCTAGAGTGCTCTAGTGAGCTTTGGTAGTGGACTACTACTGAGAGAATTGTCACTAATGGTTAGTGAAGTTAGTGGGAACCCCGGAGCTGAGACTTTGGTATCTGGTAAAAAAATCAGACACATGGATCTAGATAATCTATTCAGTTAAAATATATTCTTATGACCAAGTTTCTTCAATTCAAGGATCGTAGTGTTGTTCCAGTTAGTCGAGGGAGAGGTGATGGTATTATTTCTATAGTTAGGGAAATCTACCATGGGATTGAATGACCCACCAAATAGATGACAGAGAGATAGTCGATGGAACACCTAGGAAAAGGTAGTGGATATATCAAGGATGTTTTTAGGTAATTGGATATTGTATAGGATATGTGATAGAATTAGGAGGTGGTCAACAATTTTATCTATTGCCAACATTATCCCGTAGTGGTCTATGTTAGGCTCAAGGAGCTGGTGGCTGGGATATTGACATATACAAGAAGTGGAAGCCTTTGACCTTGAGGTTCTAGGAATGATTATAGGTATGATTTTTTTCTTATCTACCCTAGCTACTATATTTATAGAAATAGGCATGTGCCATTCCTTTGTTTCCACATCCCTTGTTCAATATCTAGATATCCAAGTTGAGCCTTTGGCTCAACCCTTATGTCTAGAGACTCCTGATAGAGGAGACTTAGTGATCACATTTTTCCAATAGTGTTGTTCAACTCTTGAAGTATATATCTTCCTTTTTTATCTTTTCATAGTAGAAAATTGGCCTTATGATTCCATTTTAGATAGGGAATGGCTATTTATAGTTTATTCATATATTTATTGTTTCAGGAAGATGATGCAGTGTGTACACCAAGATGAGATGTGGTTTTCCTTCATTGGTGATAAAAAAATCTTGGAAGAGTAGGATGGGATTATTAATCAAATTATATATTCAATTACTCATTATTTTTGTAGTATCACCCTTGGAGGAATAGATGCTATGGGATTTTAGCTTCCTATAGTGGTGGAAAAGTATGAGGATGTCTTACCTGAGGATGGGTCGGACTTACCACTATAATGAGATATTAAATTATATATAAACTTTCACATAGGGACTACCTAGATATATATTCCAGTATATCATATGTATCCCTCATATCTCTATGAGTTGAAAGTGCATTTGGAGGATTTTCATATGAAGAGATTTTTCAGACCCAGTGTTTCCCCCTAGGCAGCCCTAGTTTTGTTTTCCAAGAAGGAAGAAGGGAGATTGGGGTTATGTGTAGATTACCATCACCTGAATCAGGTGACTATCAAGAATAAGTATCCACTACCAAGAATTAATGACATGTTCTACTAGTTTAAATGGGTGATATGGTTCTTGAAGATTGAATTTAGGTAAGGCTATCACCAGCTTCATGTTCGAGATGAGGATATACCAAATATGAAATTATGATATCATTATGGTCACTATGAGTACTTAGTGATGCCTTCCATCATGAAAAACACACCATAAGTGTTTATGGGACACATGAAATAGATATTTCATCCCTTCTTAGATTAGTTTGTGGTGGTCTTTAAAAAAGACATCTTAGTGTAGAAATCATCAGAGTAGTAAAATACGAGACACTTGAGGATGGTCTTGGAAATACTTTGTGGGAACTAGATTTATGGGAATATCTAAAACTTCCTTTTTTATATTTGAGAGGTCCACTTTATGGTAAATTTAATCTCATAATATGGATTAGTAGTGGACCTAGTGAAGGTTTAGGTAATATGATCTTAGGACCACTCAGAAGTGTGACTAAGGTGTGGAGATTCCTTAGGTTGGTTGGATACAATTAATGATTCATACCTAATTTATATAGGTTTGTGGAAACCTTAACTACTTTAAACTAAAATGGGTATCCTTTTTTTCATAAAATTTTAGAGTTTTCCAGGGTGATTCTAGTTCTTTGGTTCCCCTACCTTCATGGAGATAGTCAAGGACGGAGGCTTGTGGTCTAGGAAGGTGCCTACGCATCCTGATCGTGTCAAGGATGGTGGCTTTAAAGCTGATGGAGGGATCCTTGCTCAGAGAAGCAACTCCCTTGATCTGAAGGACCTCCACAGTGCCTCTAATTAGAGGGTTTTCACTCAGGGGACCAAGCTAAGAAATAATTCTCCTAGTCTTAATTTTCGCAATCGCTTTGACAGCCTCATTGTTGATGGAGGGACTTCTACTTTTCCCTCAGATGCAGAGTCAGATACAGAAAGACAACCCTCATATGACAATGTAGTTAGAGGGTGTGGTAAATTCCTACACATCCCAATGAGGGAGAAATGAAATAAGGAAAAGAGGGACCTGGGGAGTTGTATTGTTTCCAAGAAGTAGAAACCAAATGGATATAAAGACTATTCATACCTACCTAGACCTATTGAGACCCGGTCATCTAAAAAGGGAGGTAATCCCAACAAACATAATTCCCAATCAGTGGAAGTTGACATGGAGGGTCGCCATTTAGGTGGGTACTGGTCCTTAGAAAAATAGATTTCTTAGCCTGAGGGTACCTCAAATGCTTTGGTTCCTCTTCAAGGAGATGAAGATATGTTGAACATGGATCAACAGGGAGATATCCCTTCTCATCTTTAGGATGTGTGCCTGGTAAAGGAGGATACTCTATCTCATGGGAAGCTTCAAGGGGAAGAGTCCCCTGACAACCCCCAATGACAGGATGTTGAGGTTCATGACCAGTGTAGCGAGCTGCTCATGCACTCATGTGATGATATGTTGGAGGATGTTCTACATATTAAGGTGACACAGGAAGATGGTGATGAAATTATGGGAAGATTGTATCATGTGGATACATCAAGTGAGCAATGTGAGTTGATTGATAAGGCAGTCCACATATTTATTAGAGGCTTTAACAAGGGGATGATTAACAAAGAGGAATACTTGAAATCTTGGGACCATTTGGCATGTCATTTTGAAGACATTTAAAATGATGATCTAGACTATCAGGTAAGTTCTATATCTAGTAAATTATTTAGGGATATAGATTCCAATCAACTTAATATTTTCATTGATAAGTTAGTTATTTCCTTTGCTGTTTGATCAGAATTTTCTATAATGGTTCTCACTTTCCATTAAAAGTGTTTCATAATAAAAAAGTTACTTTAGAGGTATCCTTTTTTGTGGATAGAGAGGCATTAGTAGGATTTTCAAGACTTGTGGAATATGTTGATAAGTGCCCCCATCTTGAGACTACTAGAGGAGGGTGCTGATTATGTAGTGTTTTGTAATGCCTTGGAAACTAGGCTTAGATGTGATCTAATTCATAGGAAGGTGGTGATTACCTATGGGTACCAACAGGTGAGACCCCATGAGTAGAACTATACATCCCACGATCTAGATCTATAAGTAGTGGTATTCTCCCTAAATATGTGGTGACACTATCTTATGGGTGAACAGTCTATCATCTATTCTAACCATAATAATCTCAAGTATATCTTCTTCCAAAATGATCTTAACATGAGATAAAGGTAGAGGATAGAGTTTATATAGGATTATGACTTTGACATAGTCTATAATCTTGGTAAGGGTAACATGGTGGAAGATGATATTAATAGGATATCATGTTCATAGATATTGAGTGAGGTGTTAGAGTAGTAAGCCTCATCGTAGTTATCCTTAGTGGATAATACAGCTTACCTCTAGTTGATGGTTGTTACCCCTCTGATTCTATAGAATGTTAGGGAGAATCATATTAGATATGAAATATATGTGAACTTGTGTGTTTAGAAATCAATTTCAAGTTCTACTTATGGATTTTTTTAAAGGTGTGGAGCACAACATCCTTTTCAAAGGGGGGACCATCATACCAGTGTTGCTATGGGAGGAGGTTTTGAGGGAGTTTAAAACATCCCCCTTAGCGGCATATCCATAAGTGGTGAAGATGTATGAGGACCTTCAGCATTAGTTCTAATGTCCAAGAATAAATAATCATGTAGCAGAGTTTGTCTCGCGATGACTCAATTATTAGTATGTGAAGGCTGAGCACCAAGTTCCGACAGGTTTATCTCAACTCTGTGAGGTGCTAAGGTGGAAGTGGGATGGTATATTCATGGACATTATGATGGTACTTCCATGATATTATATAGTAAAAAATGTTGTTTGGGTGTTTTTAGACTGACTCACCAAGTCATCCATCTTCCTATCCATTTGAGAGCAGAGTTCAGTAGATAGCTTGGGATGCATTTATGTACAGGAGACAATCTGGATTCATAGAGTTCCTTTGATGATTATTTAAGATTGTGATACTCACTTCACATAGTGATTATGGAGAGTATTTTATAAGTAATTTGGGACTTAGTTTCATTTTATTATAGTTTTCACACCTAGATAGATGACCAAACTGATTGGACCATTTAGGTTTTAGAGGACATGCTTCAGGATTACATGCTGGAATTTGGATACAGTTGGAAGGATCACCTACCCTTAGTGGATTTGACAACTTTCTAGTCAGTGTTGTATCTAATTTTGAGTTTTATTTTTCTCTCGGTTCATTCTTGTAATTCTAAATTGCCATGGGTCAAAATTAAGATTTTTTTTGACAGACCAAGCAGAATGGTTAGTGCACGGTTTTTCTAACTATGTGGTAATCATGTGAGGGTGCTGCAGTTTAAAATAATCTCATATTAAATTATGAGAAATGCTATTTCATGATGGTACATGGTATAGTACTTGGTAATTTCATTTTAGGGATGGTATCCAAATAAATAAATCAAAATTGGATGTCATTTCTTCCCTACCATTACCCAAAAATGTACAGGATGTGCAGTCTTTCCTAGGTCATCTTATATTTTACCGTCGTTTCATTCGTGACTTTAGTAAGATTGAACTCCCCTATCCTGATTTCTCTAAAAAATCATTTCTAATAAAGAATGTGAGGAATATTTTAATAAATTTAAATGGAGTCTCACATCACCCCCAGTAATCCAAATACCTAGGTGGGATTTACCGTTTGAGCTCATGTGTGATGCCTATAACTATGCAGTTGGGGTAGTCTTATTACAAAGGGTCAATCAAGTTCTACATGTCATAGCCTATGCGTCATGCACACTAGACCCAACCCAAGAGAACTACACCACAACTGAAAAATAATTCATTTCCATTATGTTTTACTTGGATAAATTTAGGTCATACCTTTTAAGGTCCAAAGTCACCATGTTCTCAAACCATGAATCCCTCTAATATATTCTTAAGAAACTGGAGGCCAAACCATGTCGTATTCACTGGATGCTCCTACTTCAGGGATTTAATATATAAATTAGGGTTAAAAAAGGAGAATATAATATGGTGATTTTCTATATTATTAGGATCCTTTCATCCTCATACATTGACTCATCCCACTGCATTTCCTTAAATAACATGTTTCCTGATGATCAATTGTACTGAGTGAAAGATATTATTCCTCGGTATGCTTAAATTGTAAATTATTTGGTAGAATCTAACATCCCTACTTATTTCAAAAATAACCAAGATGACTATATAAAACATGAGTCTCGTTTGTAGATTTAGGATAACCCCTACCTTTGGCGCACATGTAGGGATCAGGTCCTTAGGTGTTGTATTTCTGATAGTGAGTTTCAATCTATCCTTAGGTTATGCCACACTGTTTATTATGGGGGCCACTTTGGTCCCCAATGGATTGCTCTCAAGATCCTCGATTTGGGTCTCATTTGGCCAACATTATTTTTGGATTCCCATGATTTCTCTAAATCTTTTCCTCATTTTTAGAGAATGTGGAATGAATCTAAAAGGAATTAAATTCCACAACTACTATTTCTCTTCCATGAAACTTTTGATGTTCGGAGAAATGAATATTTTGGGCTATTTCTCAATTTGTTTGTTAGCTTTTACATTCTTCTAGTAGTTGATTATGTTTCAAAATGGGTAGAGGCATGAGCCATGAGGGAAAATGATTCCAAGAAAATTGTGGAATTCTTGAGAACCCAAATTTTCTATAGGTTTGAATTACCTAGGTTAATCATCAGTGAAAAGGGTTCTCATTTTTGAAATCAAACAATGTAATCACTTTTGTGTCAGTATGGGGTCGGGCATCGGGTGTATACTACATATAAATCATAGAGCATGGTCAAGAAAAGGTGTCAAATATATAGGTAAAATAAATTATTGAAAAAATAGTTCATCTCAACATAAAATATTAGAGTCTTAGAATCGATGATTCATTATGGGATTATTGTACTTCTTTCAAACCACTCATGGGAATGTCACCATATCAGCTAGTTTTTTGAAAGAGATGGCACCTCCCTATTGAGATAGGTCAACGAACCTATTGGGCCATTAAATAATTAAATTGTATTATTTCTAGTAAAGGTGATAAAAAAAATTTATAGATTAATGATTTGGAGGAAATGCATAGATATTCATATAAGAACTCCCAAATTTATAAGGAGCAAACCAAAGCTACCCAAAACCCTCGCATCCTTCATCGTTAATTCCACATTGGGCATAAGTTACTTCTTTTCAATGCAAGGATGAATTTTCATCTAGTTTAACTTTATTCTCACTGGTTTGGACTATACACTATTACTAATGTTTATCCATTTGGTTTTTTTCAAGTTCATAATGAAGAAACAAAACAAACCTTCACTGTCAATGGGAAGCGACTGAATCAGTTACACGAATCCATTCTGAAGTCCCCAATGGAGGAACTCCAAGTTCAAGAATAAACCTATGAATGAAATCCACCAAGTTTTACACTTCCTTGCCATATTTTATTTTATTATTGTGATGACACTACATACTCTAGGTGTGGGGGATGGGTTCATTCCTGGGTTAGTTAGAAATTTTCATCATATTTCTTCTTCTTCTTTTCTTGCTGTAAGTACTGTTACTCCCCCCCCCTCACTTTTTTTTCTAGAATATTAATTAATGATTCCCAATTAATTATGTAAAATGATGCCCACTTAATCATGTAAAATGATTCCTACATAATCATGAAATTATTGAAAATGCATGAGGAATTTACCTATTTAATTTTGTTTTAAAAAACACAAATAGAATGTGTTTTTTGGAATGAGATTAAAATTTATGTGTGAATTTTTATTTAAAATTGGTTTTTTTTTCACTGATATAAATGGTTGTGTAATTTTATATCCTTTGATAATAATGGTACCCTTTTGTGTGAGTGGTTTATGGGAAAATTATTTCACTAGATATCTCCACACATCTTTGAACCCAACCATGAAATTTGATTATTTATTACTTAATATAAGTTAAATATAATTTAGTTTAGTGTTTCTATACTTTCAAAAATTAGTTTTCCATATGTTCATTCCTTATCTGATCTATTTCATTACTGTACCAGATTGACCTATGTGTGTATAACTATTATTTGACTATTGTACGCCCTCAAAAAAATGAAAATAGAATAAAAAAAAATATGGGTTGTTTATTGGGAAGGTCTAAAACCACTCTTCCTTGAACATTGATCTTGTTATAACTATTACAATTAGTTTTGTGACGAGATCAAAAAAAAGGTTGAGAGATGAGTGTGAGATTAGTTCCAAGTGAAAATTTTGAAGAAAACAAAAATAATAATAAATGAGGGGAGTGATGAAATGTAAAACATATGGGGATATCTAGTTCAGGATATTAAGGTTTGACTTCTGGTAATTCTTAAGTGATTCGTTCTTAAAATTTGATTTTAAAGGTTGTAGGGTAATCTCAGTGGACTGAATAATTTAAACAAAAAAATTTAAAATAACCTATATTTACTGGATATAAAGTGGAAATAATACCAAAAAATGGCTTTCACACACAAACATGTGGAGAGTTAGTAACATTATCAAATTTTTAATTAGTTTTTCAAATTTGAATCATTCAACTCCTTGAATTTTTTTCTAATACAATTTTTGAGATGTCTTTTTCCATGATAATTAAGAATAAATCCTTTGGTTTGATTTTTGATCTGATCAAATTGATATCAAGAATTAAATTTTTAGTGTTAAATATTCATGAATTTGGTAATATATCCGTGCATAATTTTTGGAAATTTGACTTTTCCTAGGAGTGAAAATTTTTAGGTGTGGGGGTGTGATTGTGTAGTAATCCACTGTTCATTTTCACCCTTACATCATTGCGTTAAACTGATTCTGTACCATAAATTATAAATTTAATAACAAATTTAACTTCATTTTTGAGTCAATTATTTTCTTTTAATCACTTTTAAAAAGGGTAATTTCAACTTTTTGGATTATTTCATTGTTGGTGGGCATGATTTTGAGGGCCCAAGATGAATTTGAAGAAAAATGGGCCAAAATGAGAAAGATTCCAAGAACACTAGTGGAATAAAATGGAAAATGAGGATGATAAATGAGTTCAATTGGGATGAAATGTTTTTATTAGATCCAAAATTAATTTCTCTACAAATATTCTTAATAAACTAAATCACATTTCGTCCATTAAATGGCCCAACTGAACTGATTAGTCCAAGCCACCGAATCTACATGAATTCAAAAGTGGTGTGCAATGTTTCATCTATATCTTGACCTATTAGCCTCCCAATAATACCAAATTTATTATAGAGATATTTAATAGGTGTTTAAATAACTTTTTAGCTTTATACAAATCTATATAAGTCTTTATGGATTTCTAAAACCATGGGATAAATGGTTTTACAAAATCTGTGTTTCCAAAACTACCTTCCACTTCACCTATAAATTGGCACCTTTGGCTCCCCATTTGTATGTTCGGATGGGAGCCAATGTGTTGCTATTTTGAATTCTTTAAGGAGTCATATACTCATATTTCAATTTATGGAGGCCCCTATCATCATAGGGGGGTCACGGATGAATATGAATTTACACCTGAGACTCCTCCTCATCTCGATGGCAATCTAAACAGTGGACGATAATTTCAAGCAAGCTACACGCACTTAGGAGGGAGTTACAACACTTTTTATGCTACTAGTTTTGTGTAATTTGTGTGTGAAACTTTTCATTTAAGTTTTATCTTGGCATGTTTCTTCTTTGAATACTTTTTTTAATAAAGTTAAACACTTTTTATCTAAACACTGATTGGGTTGAGATTTCAATTGGGAATATTGGGTTGATCCAGTTATATAGCACAAGTCTCCTTTTTCACATTCACATGCATAAGATTTAATTATGCTTTGGTGTGAATATTTCTATACTTGAGGTCCAAAACTTGAAAACGTAGTTGTTGTTTCAAGGGATGGTTCTTTGTGCATTGTCTAAAGAGGCAAGAGGGGAATCAAGATCTTTACAACCCTCAACCAAATAATTCCATTAAACCATTTGAAGATTTCATAACAATGAGCTATCCAAGTTGTGTGTGAACATGAAATTACCTCCTTCTCTCATAAGTTTTTAAACATAACCTTCATTTTTCAACTATTAAACTCTTTAAATTAAGTTATTTTCTTCGAACTATTTTCCAAATCACCCCCTATTTTAGTACTTTTTATTAAAAATACACACTGTGGACCTATAAACTCTCCTTAAAAGATGACCTAGGGTCTTTTCTATGTTATAAATAAACATTAAAAAAATAATCAATTTGACTTGTCATGACAACATGGTCAATTCTATGTTTCTTATATTGAGAATTTTATTTCATGTGGAAATGTTTATTTATTTGATCCAGGTTAAAATTTGTTTTGGAAAAATAATTTTTTTTTAAATGGAAAACCAAATGGATTTCAAAGGTTTACATAAAATGGTATATTTTAAAATTAGTTTAGTTTTTAAATTATTATCAAACTAATTTATTGGTTTTCATGGGTCAAATCCTTTAATATAATCATGGTGGTATCATACTGGGCTTTGTGCCTCACACCCTTCTTAGGACCCTTTGGGAATTTGTAGATTTTTCGCAGGAAACAGGTAAAGGAAATGGTCCCATGTTCTATGGTGGATATTCTTGATTACAATCATCAAATGTTTTGTGGAGGATACATGGTATCATAGGGTTTGGTTCATGCAGAGTCATTTTTGGTGTTTTGTACCCATTGGGATGTTTTTTAGGCATTTTTTTTCTTTTTTCCATTATTTTGAGTTTAAGAGTTTATTCTGGGATGCCATGTATATGTCCTGTTATGGCATGATTTGTATTTTATGTATGGTGTGGTTTGTGGTACAATATTTTCTTATGCTATTGAATCTTATGATTGTTGCTTGTCACCAGCCCATGGCAATTGGGAATGCGCTTTAGGTCATGTGTCAAGTCGGTTTGAGTGTTGGGTTGGGTCGACCCAGGTTGGTTAATTATAGTGAAGTTATTATATAATAACATTTACCACTCAACCATCAGTATAGAACCATTAAGGACTTGTATGGAAGACCCTTCAAGTTACCACAATGTTAGATTTATCCATGAGAGTCTTCACTCATGGGCCCAGAGTTGGTGTGAGAAACAATATAGAAGGTACTCATCATCCAGGAGTGGATAAGGACTACCCAAATCCATAATAAATCTTATGTGGAATGATGAAGGAGGACTTTGGAGTTCAATGATGGAGAACATGTGTTCCTAAAGGACTCACCCCAGTGAGGATTATGAATATTTGGTTGGGGCAGCAAGTTATATTTTAAATTAATCATCCCTTTTTAGATATGGAATAGATTTTGAGAGTTATCATACCACATAGACCTACCTCTACAGTTAGACTAGGTACACAATGTCTTGCACATGTTGTAGCCGAGGATTCATCTGCATGACCCATCGCATGCTATCGACTAGGGTTATATGGACATCAAGGATAAGGATACCTTTGTAGAGTACCCAATAGAGATCGATGATTGGAAGAATAAGATCTTTCATGGGTGAGTAATTCCCTTGGAGTGTGTCTGGTGGTAGCATGGGAATATACAAAAGAGCACTTGGGAGTGGGAGAACCATATAGGGGCTAGTGTCCTCATCTTTTTTAGTAGGTTTTTACTTTTCAGGATGAAAATACCTATGATGGGGATGATGTAACTACTATTTTTTTACCTTGTGAAACTTTGGAATATTTAAAAGAATATTTTTTAGGCTAGGCACTGAGTCAATGTGGGATTATATTTCCCAGGGAGTCTCACTATTGATATAAAAAAATATTAATTATATTATATCATGCACACACAATTTTTATGAAATAATGGAATAAATATCAAATAATGTCTCATATGGGAAATCTAATAATACTATTAAATCTGTAATCTAGGTTTTACCATAGGAATGACATAATCTTTGTGTGTGTTAGGTGTTTGGGTTAAGTGCAGTCATGGGAAGATTAGTTATTTAATAAATTATTTAATTAATTTATTATTTATTATATCACCAGACCAAATATACTCTATTTATTCCCACTTATGGTAAATACCTAAGTTTAACCAAATAACCCTTTGGATTTGAGAGGATCAATTATAGGAAACCTTGATGAACAAAAACAACTAATAGGTTGATGATCAGTGTGCCAAGGAGTTTGTCAATGACACTAGAGCTTGTAGATCTCTCCAAGGACATTGATATAGGACCATTATTCATCAATGATTGATCTATTCTCAAGTTAGGATGTTTTATTTATTTTGGATTTAATCCCCATTTGATAATATTATGTTGAATGTGAATAAATCTTTATAAGGAATCAATTCACGGGTCAATTATTAAATTACGGGTATAGATTTATCTTCTTAGAAAAAGGAAATTATTATTGTCTGATAATCCTTTATTATTTATCCTTCATTTTTCATTCTCATGGTAATGAATTGAGGTCAACCTAAATAATAATTGAAGTTCATTCTTCATGTTTTTTCTTTGTGCATTTCTCTCATAATTATTCACATGTTCTTCATCGATGATTCTTTTGGAAAGTGTTTTGAAGAGTAGATGATGAACAATCATTTCATAATCATAATTTAGAGTAATGGATTGTTACTTTAGGTTTAGATTCAGTATTGATTACATGAACAATGTTAACTAATGACTACAGATGAATAGGGATCAGTTTGGGTTTTTTCATGAGTTGATTGATGGTGTGGTAGTGCAACATAATTAGAAGTGATTCGTGAGCATATTAGTGGTTAGAATCCATCCACTGATGATGATTATAGTTTGCTCAACTCATATCCATGTTTTGTGGGATATATTTGTGGGTAGAGTGAAGGACATGGCGGTATGAGTGAAACTACATGGAAACCAGTAGTTTCTAGAAAATCTCTATATACACATATTATAGTCCGAAGAACATAGTTCATGTAGTTCCCTAGCTATAGCATATAGTGTTTTGAAAAAAAATATCACATATCGTATGGGACCTACCACCACTACCACAAAACTGGTTTTCTGCAGCACCACTCATTAAAAATGCTAAAAAAAGCGCTGATAAAGGGGGTGCCTTCATCAGCACTAAAAAAAGCACTGATAAATAGTACTTTTAATGGCGCTAAAAAAACACTATTAAAATTTTCCCTTTATCAGCCCTTTTTTATCACTGATAAAGGCACCCCCTTTATCAACGTTTGTTTAGAACTGTTAAAGGGGCCCCCTTTATCAGCGCTTTTTTTAGTAGTGCTGATAAAGGCAGGGTTCTATCGGCGCTTTTTTCCCTAGTGCTGATAAAGGGTATATTTCAAAAAAAATCATAAAAAATAATATATTGATATATAAATATATAATTATATTTATATTGATATAAATATAATATATATTTTTTAAATATGTTTTAGATAAGTATAAATAAACATTTCCACTTAATATATAAGATATGTAGTGAAAATGGCTTTTAAAATATTTTAAAAAAATATTAATTAATATTTTGATAATTATCATTGACTAATAATCATTTAATAACAATTTGAAGAAACAAAAAATAATAAATTAATAAAAGATCTAAAATAAGTTGAAAACGTAACTCAAACTTCAAACGACCATAACTTTTGATCTGGGTGTTCGTTTGAGCTCTACAGCATATCAAATCGAATCCTGAGACGATCTCTACACATTATTGACCCAAGGGAACCTTCTGTCACATTTTTGAGGCAAAAAAAGTCCTATAAGGACTCCAAAACTGAGTTTTTAGTCCAGATACCCAAATATTTTAACATTCAATGGAATTGCAGCCTTGTTTTAGGGGGCCTTTTGACGTTTTTCACTGGGGACTGAATTTATTCTGAGGGGTTACATTTATATTGATATTATAGCTTTGAAATTTTACCATTTTTCATCATGTAATGTTATTTATAATCAATTATATAACAATATATTTTTTTTTTTTATTCACCCATAAAAATTTAATTTTATAAACAAACAATTAAACATATTTACATATAAAGTATATTTCTCAATATATAAGTCTTATCTGAATAGAAAACTAATATCCATTTTATTTAAAATTCAAATATATTAATATTTATATACCTATATGACGTGTGTGTGTGTGTGTATTTGTGTGTGCCTATATTGATAAACTGATATATATTATCTATATATTATAAACATATGTATATACATATTAATATATAATATTTATAAATATTTATAAATATGTATAATTATACTTATAAATACACATATAATATATGTGTGTGTGTGTGTGTTGTATATATGTATTTATTTATTTATAAACACACACAAAAAAACATATTTTATAAATGTATTTAAAACTGATCTTATAAATAAATATATATTAATATACAAATAAATATACAGATAAAAAATATAAATATATATAAATATATAGATATAAATATATATTAATATATGAATAAATATATAAATATATAAATATTACTATATGTGTATATATATATTAATATACGAATATATATATATATATATATTAATATAACTAAATATATATATTAATATAAATATATATATATATATGTTAATATAAATATATATTAATATATGAGTAAATATAACTATATATATATATAGTTATATTATTAAATGGAGAGAAAACCAATATGGTGGAGTGGTAAAGTCTTAGGTGCCCAGGCAAGAGGCCTTGGGTTCAAATCTGGGGGGAGGCAGGTGGCGTGCGCAGGTAGAATTGCTACTAGCACTATTAAAGGGGGTGGGGTGGGGATGGGGTGTGTAGGCTGGGGGTGGATGGGTCATGTAGGCTGGGGGTGGGGTGCTGTTAAAGGGGGCTTCAAGCTCTATTGAAGCCCCTCCCCGATATGCAGAAATTTTTTTTTTATTTTTTTTATGTTTTTAAACTATTATCAATGCTTTTTTTAGTGTTGTCAAAGGGGACCCCCCATTTATCTTCACCTCAATTATTAGCACTTTTTTAGTGCTTTAAATGCGCTTTTCTAGCACTGATAAAGGTCATATTTGCATTAGTGCACATGTCCTATGACCTATGACTAGATACTTGGAATGTTCCCTTGGGTTACATGGGCATGGACATGGCCATGTATATGGGTATATCTAGAGTACATAGGAACAACCCAGTACTCGAACACGTCCAGAGTACCCAGACATGACCAGGTACATAGGTACATCCAAATTACATGGGAATGGACCGATACTTAGACATAGCTAGATTACCCATACATGGCCAGGTATATGGGAATGGATAGAGTACACAGGCACAACCTAGCACTCGAACACTGTCAGTGTACCTGAACATAGCCAGATACACGATCCCAACCAAAGTACATGATCATGGGAAGGAGCACACAAGTAGACCTAGGGTAGAAATGATACATTGTGTATACCCTATACACACTGTATAATTTTTACAAGGTAAGTTTAGGCCCTCATTCACTTCATTGTAGACCTGTATCTCTAGGGTGCATCCCCTTGGTCCATCCCTATGAGGGTAAAGTGAGGAATCAAGACCTTGGCATAAGATGTGATCCCCTCGGCTAGATTAGTCTCAAATAGAGTTTAATAATCCCTCTTTGTGGAATAATTTCTAATCCTCTATCATTTCCTTCTTCCCTATATAGATTTATGAATCACATGACCAATGTATCGGGTTGTTTGATCCCCCACCTAGTGAGTAATTCAGTTAGGGTTAGGAATCCCCCATCGACCCCGGTTGAGATCCCCTATCTGTGTATTGATATCTTTTGAGTTCCAGAATATTCTTCTTTATGGTGAGTCCTGATAGGAATGACCTATTAGATGAGCTTCATCATCATTATTAGACCCATGGAGTGATTTCTCTCTCACAAATGTTACCATGAAGCCTCATGCAGAATCGTAGAATGGTTGTATGGTTGAAACCTTAACTTGATACATAGTATCTATATTGATTATATTAAGATTTTTATTATTGTTATATCTAATATTCTTAAATAAATTGATTTGTGATGATGAGATGACTACTCTCTTGGTGCTTTAGGTTTGGTAATTTCAGGGTTTCTTACTGGGTATTGTTATACTCACCCCTACATGGGATCTTCCCATACATGTCATGTATTATGTTGATGACAGACCATTCAACAAATTCCTAGGTGGAAAATGAGTATGTGGAGAATAGTTAAGTTAGACAAACCATAGTTTATACTAGTTGTTTAATTTGGTAGTATTACCATTCTTCCTAGTAGTTTGGACACTTTTTACAGATTTGGTGGGATTTTATTTCGCCCTTCATACTTTTTTATACTAGTATCATACTCTTATGTGGGATATAAATATATACATCCATTCTTAGTATCGGTTTCATTTTACCTTTTAGAATTATGTGGGGATTTGGAGGTGTGTGTGTGTGTGTGTATGTGTGTACCTTAGTCTAAGGCCTCCAATTTGTGTGATATGCATACTCAATGTTGTATGCCAATACCTATACTATTAAAGTTAGGATTGGGGTGTCATTTTTGACTTTTCATTGTCAAGGTGGGCCATGATGGGTCAGGTCATGACATTTTCCTTCCATTAGCTTATTTGGTTATTTCCTCAGAATAGAGAAATATCAAAATATAGAGTATGGTAATTCAAATAATCCCACACGAAGCTTATTATCATGTTTAGGACTCTCTTATATATTTAACAGTATTTCTAAAATCATTCCCAATAATAATATCAGTTATCCTTGATATGAAAGTGGCTTATTAATACCATGAATTTATGAGAATGTTATACATGAGGCTCTCTATTATCCCTCATTAATTAATCATGTTATTAGTTAAAATATATATCATCATCCAAGGAGGTGAAGGTGTTTTAGATTCATTATTGGGCCTATTATATGGGATTCCTATGTATCCCCATGAATGGAATCAAAACTTGTATAGTTAGGTGTTGTATAATAAGGAACATCATGCCTATTAAAGTCAAATGAAGAATACCATATGGTGCCTTTTAAGTTCATGAATCCATAACTGATCATGTGCCTTTTAAGGTCATGCATCTAGAACAAATGGTATATCCAAGTCTAATGGTGTTCCTTTTAAGTTCATGCACCCAAGATCAATATATCTTTCATTTTAGGATTATATGACAAATACCAATTTGAGAATTTTAAAGTCATGAAGAATGGAATACAAGGTAGAAGGTACCTAGTAATGATTTGGCATGGGACTTATGCTTAGGAATACCTTACTATTTTAATATATAAGATGATTTAGGTGAAGGTATTTAGGTAATTACATGAGAAATGATATCCCATTTATATCTCTGGATCATTGACTACCCAAGGAGGTTAGTGAGGTGCTTGGTGAACATGGTACTAGTTCAGAACAACCAAGTTGGGTAGGATGTGAATGTTGGTCTAGGAGTAATACCATTGGTTTCATCAATATGAAGTTTCATCGTTATCAAAGGAATACATGTTTGAGTATACTCCAAGGACCCATAGTTGGGGGAAAACTAGGGGTGAATTTCTAAAATATGAAAGACTCCCATTATCAAATGGATACATTATGAAAAATACCACAAGAATGTGGGAAGATACTATATCATTTATATCAGGAGGCCTAGGTATATGTATAGGTAATGTAGGCCTTTATAGGGGTAGACCAATTTAAAATGTTTTCAATGAGGTCCCAGAATCCAGGAGGATGAAATAATGAAACTTATCTCAGGTAAGTGGCTTAAAATAAGTTCCCAAGTAGGCCATTGAAATTTGGGTGTGGCCACATTTGTAGAAATATAATGGGAATAATTGTTGATCATCATTTAAGTCTAGGTGTATCTCTAAATTGGAAATCTTTGGTGATTGGGGAACCCTATATATACCTTGATGTTTGGGCATGGATCCAATTTATTGAATTATGAGCACAAACACACTCTTCCAGTCTTTCTTAGGGGGTTTTATCAAAAGATTATTTCTCCCATGCCGAAGAATAATATTAGGATTAGTGTTCTTTTGAGAATTTTTTTGATGTAAAAAACCTTATATGACCCAAATAATCATGATTTACATTACCTTTTCTTGATTTTGATTCTAAATTCACTTGAGGGAGAGTTTTGGAAGGTTTGAGAAAATAGATGTATGCTTATCTGCTTGATTTTTATATCAGTTAATACTTGGTATGGACTATAGTATCTTCCCCATGAAATGGGAGGCTTTTTATCCTTTTATATTCAACCCTAGCTTGGGTTCCAAGCCTTTCAAGACAACCACCCTTAACCAATCAGGTGTTCGGGTGTGATTCTGGGTGCTTGTAGGGCTTCACCAAGGCATAGGTTTGTAGTTAACTGAGGGTATTCATGTTTGGGGAAGGGGAAAGGAAATACATATATGGTTATAAGGAAAGGCACATATAGGTACAAGTTAGGGTTCTATGGAATCTTCATATTTAAAAAACTCAAAATTTTATTGATGCTTCATAGAGTTGACTTTTCCAAAATTTGATTACCACCAACATCATCAGAGGAAAAGATTATCCAGGATATATAATTTAAGTTGTATAATTTCAATTTGATTATGTAAAGTTTAAAAATATGAGTATTATTTTACTTATGTTACATTTTTTGTACTTTTTTTTTACTTTAAAAAATGTTTTAAATTTGGGATTGAATTTTTATTAAAAAAACATTTTTATTTCATATATTTGTTCATTTAATTTGAAGAAAAATTATTCTTATATGATTATATATTATCCATTGGATCTACTTTCCCACCTGTAGTTATTAGATAACGTGCTTGAGGCCATGTAGAAATCCCAGAATAGGTACTGAGGTGATTTTCTGGGTTAGTTCATTACACAAAAAAAATCTTTCATTTTCTTAATCAAATAATTAAATTGTGTCTTAATAAATAACTAACTGTCCATATAAAAATTTGATTTCAAAATATAATAGTCATTTAATGTCATTGGAGTTCATTAATTTTTTTCTATTTTATAATTAACTTTCCTTGTAATTTAATGATGATGAAAATGATAACTTTTAGTTTAAACCATTTAAATTTAGTGAATTGATGAAATTAACCAAGGAATCTATGTATCATGGGTACAAATATACTTTTTTAGAAGTAGTTTCAAAACTAATAACTATTATATAATATTTTAGGATTCTAATATGTGTCTTAGTTGATTACTTGGATTTTTTAAATAATTTTTAGATGATAATGTTTTATAAGAAAATTATTAGCAAACTAAGAATATAATAAGGAATTTAAGCCTCTACTTCTAAAAGATTCATGCATATTCATATTTCTTCATGTTTTACATTTTTATCCAAAAAATTATAAATTGTTAAATAATTTTAAAGAATATTTAATTTTAATAATATGTAAATTGGAGAATACATTTCCACCAATTTTATTTTATTTAATGAAATATTAAATAATACATTTTCCTTATGAATAAATATATGGATGACTTTTACAATATCAATGTATGTGTCTAATTGAGAGTTGTTTTGTTTAAAAATGTGAAATTAAAATTTAGATAAAGGATAAATTTTATAATCCTATTTAGAGGAGGAATTTATAAATTTTTATCATATTATTTTCAACTATAGTATGTATTAAAGAAAAATAGAATGTTTTGTAATGGGGAAAATGTATGAGTAAACAGGTTTGGTAGTAAACATGTACATTGTATTTCAAATGAAGAAAA